>JAVANC010000010.1:19295015-21695015 GCA_033319125.1 Parnassius glacialis | reverse complement strand
TAAAAGCGTATACATCGCCCCAAGAATGAATTACTGACTCGATGGAGTCCAGTAACTGGTAGGTACTACTAGCTTGTGTCTGTTCCTAGTATTTACAGAATGAATATTAGTTATTTTTGTAAAACTACTTTTATTTTACTTTTATTTTTTAGTCCAACTTCAACCGAGAGGTCAATCGACGGATTCAACTCGGTTGGGCAGCGTTCGGAAAATTACGGCACATCTTCTCGTCAGGTATACCTCAAAACTTGAAAACGAGACTGTACACCCAGTGCGTGTTGCCAGTGATGACATACGGAACTGAGACGTGGTCCTTCACTGCTGGCCGGATGAGGAATCTCAAGGTCGCTCAGCGAGCTATGGAGAGGGCTATGCTCGGAGTTTCTCTGCGTGATAAACTGAAAAATGAGGATATCCGCAGTAGAACCAGAGTGACCGACATAGCCCAACGGATTAGTAAGCTGAAGTGGCAATGGGCCACCCATATAGCTCGAAGAACTGACAACCGATGGGGAAGAAAGGTTCTCGAGTGGCAGCCTCGTACCGGCAGGCGAAGTGTAGGGCGTTCCCCCACTAGATGGAGTGACGACCTGGTAAGATATGCAGGAAGTCGATGGATGCAGGTGGCTCATGACCGTGCTTTGTGGCATTCTTTGGGGGAGGCCTATGTTCAGCAGTAGACCTGTGAAGGGCTGTAATGATGTTGAAGATGATGACTTTTATTTTTGTGTACGTACATTACATTTTCATAAACGTATTGAGAGGCCAAAGTTAATATATTAATTTTCATAAATTTTTGTCGCAGCGACTCTTTAGGCTTTAAATCATAAATTGCTCTTATGGCTCTCTTCTGTAAAACAAATATAATTTCAGTATTAGATGCATGTCCCCATAGCAAAATACAATACGATATTATGCTATGGAAATAGCTAAAGTAAACTAGTCTAGCTATTTCAACACTGGTAAGACTTCTAACTTTTTACAGCATATGCTGCGCAGCTAAGTCTTCTTGCTAATTTTGATATATGGGGGCTCCATTGAAGCTTGGCATCTAATGTGATTCCAAGAAAAATGGTGGTATCTACAAGACTCAGTTTCTCTCCAAATAAAATTACATTAGAATTTAATTGCTTGACATTTAGTGTCATAAATTTCATACATTAAAGTGTTTTAGTGTTTTTTCGTGTTACTTAATAATAAGCTTAATTAAAATACAATACAGCATATACCAACTATGATTAGCGATAAAAAATATAAGATTATCATTCTAGTATACGTCTAAAATATTAATTTAAGCCAATAACTGTCTTAACGTTGGTAATGTTTTTATTTTGTGTAAACATTTATCAATATTAGAAGGAGATAAAATACCAAACTCGGTGCCTCTCTTTCTAAGAAAAATGAGGAACGTTTACAATGTTCCAAGCGCTCACTTCCTATATTATATTATAACCTCCTTGACGGTGGCTAAACGTATAGTGATTATCGTATTCGGTTCGATTCGGTTAGAATCTACTAGTTAGTCTGTGGTGATTATATTATTCTCTTTGACGATGACGGATTGCTGCTCCTGTATTTTTGTTTAAATAATGGTTTGAAGAGGAATTTGATATGTAAAAGTGGTGCGATTTAGTGTATTAAAAATCTATATGAAATATTAGTGGAAACGGTGAAACAAGAGCTCCAATGGTGATGTGAATTTCAAGATTATTGATATAGATATTGTCTGTCTGCTTAGGTGCCTTAAGGTACTATCGCCAACTGTCTTCTGGCTTAAGTTGCCGTCAAAATCACCCAAAAACAACGATGTCATGCATCAACATATTGTGAAGCAGTGTAATGTAAAGGATTATTATGGGTAATAATTTTTACAACTGTTATTTAAACATTAGGAAAGTTATTATAATCAGTTGAAAAATTAATGGACACGTATTTAATTTTGAGGTGGTTCGTTAATTACTACAGTAACAAGAACAGACAATTTAGGTTCAAAAATTATTCTAGCAGTGGCCAAAAGTATTTAAATAAATGGCCAGTAAAGTGATGGAATGAGCAGTTAGATAAATAGTTTGTGTAGTTCACGGTGAGTAGTAACACCTGAACTTCACTTTGATTGTAAAGAGAGGCAATCTTCCATTAAAGGCTGGGACTTAAAGTCTATAGTCTCGGTAAAGTGTGAAATCGCATGACATACTAATTTTTATGCATTCCGTCGTTGATAGCTCATCTTGCTACGCTGCGCTTCGTTCCCGCCACAACCTTCTAATCTATTACAACTGAAAGTATTTCTGGGTGTTCAAGAATTTTTGGGCATGATAAAAGCTACTATAATATTACTTATATGATACGTTTTTCCGTTGAAAACTGTATCAAATAAGTGGTCTACTCTCAGTTAGACAATTATACTTTACTATAATAACCCTCAAAGCACATAAATCCCTGCCCTTTAACCTATGTATCTTGTAAAATCGGCGAAAAGTTGTTGTGGCTGTGTCTTCTGGTTTCAAAACAGTGTTTACTAGTAGGCAATTTAGTTCACGTTCTGCGTTCCTATATTATATAATAAATAGAGAATTAAACATATACGACAAAACGTCCAAGCAGTGTAAAAACCTTATACTAAAATGGGTGCAGTCGAAATCATATGACGAAACTGAACTTCTGATGGACCGCATTTCATAATTCCGTAATTTTTGGTTGTTAAAATAGAATAAATAAGTTTTTCTCATTTTTGGTTGTTAAAATAGACTAATTAGTTTATTTGTCATTTTTGGTTTTTAGAATTGAAAATGTATATTTAGATAAGGAAGAGCGGGGTTTCCAAACACAAGCATTACTTGCTTAAATGGAGACCACAATCAACAACGTAATTAATTTAAGTTTTGTGAAAAAAATAAATTATTTAATTTAATTTATTTATTTAATACTTAGGAAACACACATTCTTGCAAGAAGAGTAACCAACGGCCAACCAGAAATAACTTCAGTTCAAATAGGGATACATTTTACCAGTACCGAGACTTTTAACTGCCCACTATTAACTACCAATTCAGTCATGTTACTGGTCAAAATTTATTTAACATCTCATTTAAATATTTTTTACGAAACATTTCTATTTAGTTACTACGTTAACTTGTTAATAAACATGCATTTTGTAATTTTCAACTTACCAATTCTACAATATTTAACTGTCGCTTTAAATCGTGCCGATTATTATAACTTGATACTGAAAATAGATTAAAACGAAGATCCCGAATGAAATAAAGAGGATATGGCTTAAAAGACAATCATTCAAACCAAAATCTAAATAAAAAAGTACTGATTTCTATACTTTTTGTCACAAACTAAAGGCGGCTAGGCCTCAGAAGGGGTAGTTCCCAGAGCCGTAAAGCCAGTTATTAAGAAGAAGAAGCGGCTAGGCTTAGTTCCTTTGCCTGCTCTCTCGAGCGAATAATAAAAACAACAACAACAACTAAAGGCGGTTACTGACATGCCTGCTGCAGGGGCAATCTAGGGAGCAAAGCGATCGGAGCAATATCGGAGCTGTCTCTACACACACGCCTGCCATTCAGTATGAGGTGTTTCTATATAGTTTGTGAGTATGAGAATGTACGTTCTTTCTGCGGTTCTGACTTGTATGTTTTTATATATAAAGATTATGTGTCACATTGTTTATCTGCGATGAGCTCCTAAACTACTGAACTGATTTCAATGAAATTTTCCACACTGTGTGCAGTTTGGTCCAACTTGAGATAGGATAGTTTTTATCCCGATAAGTGACTCTTAATTTTTTTATTGCTAATCTCAGGAGTTTTTTCAGGGAAGCAAATGGTCGTCGGAACGGGCAGAACAACGTCTGCCTGGTCAGCTAGTTCTATATAAAAAAGAGCCAAGACTATGTATACCGATTTATTGATATTTCGATAAAACTGGCGCCATTCTCAACACGTGCGTCCAGCGAGACGTACACTCTCATACTGAACGGCAGACATGTATGTAGAGACAGTTCAGATATTGCTCCGATCGCTGTACTCTCTAGATTGCCCCTGCGGCAGGCATGTCAGTAGCCGCCTTAAGTTTTCTTGATAGTGAGGTTTTGGCGGGAACTTGACTGGGGCAGTTTGCTGCTCCTGTATTATTGTTTAAATAATGGTTTGAAGTGGATTTTGATATGTAAAAGGGGTGCGATGTTGTGTATTAAGTGTCTGCGCATGTGAACTATTAGTGGAAACGGTGTTACAAGAGTGCTCTGATGGTGATGTGTTTCTCAAGATAAGGTGTCGGTCTTGTTAGGTCCCTTGAAATACCATCGCCAACTGTCAGCTGTCTGCTGGCTCAAGTTGCTATTAAAATCTCCCAAGGGCTGCACAATGTGACGCATCAACATATTGTGACGTAGTGTACTATGAAGGATAATTATAAATTATTGTAATTTCCATAGATATAGTATACATTAGATTGGCGATGGTGTGATTAGGGTGAGGGGTGAGACCAAAAACGAAATGTACCCGTGTGAGTGATATGTGCATGTGTGCGACAACAATAGTGCTGCGCCATATATCAACTTTAATTATCGATACAGAACGCTGTGTCTGTGTCATAAAATAAATATTATTATGTTTGAGGGTATAAAAATAAAACTACAAACATAAAGTTTGTGATTTTAATTTTCCACCAAAATTAACTAATTTATTGTAAAAATGTCGTAAGCTCTCCTTAAGTGGTATTTTGCAATTTTGCTTCATACTTCAATCTAATAAACCTAGCAAGCTAACAGCATAGCAAAGTGGCGAAGCAATCAGCTTTGTAGCGGTTTCTAACGGTTACCGTTGAGCAATCAGTTTCAAAATAGGAGGTTCAGATACCTGGTTGATCAGTAATCGATTGCTGAAAACAGAATTTGAAAATTCGAAACCGTTCTTGAGATAATCGTGGGACAGACGGACAGACGGACAGACATCGTGAAATCAATAAGTGTCTTCGCAAGCTTCGCCACTTAATAATCAAATAAGTTTTGATTATTAATTTAAAATATTTATGGTTTGATAGTGCTGGCGAATCGTACATATGTATGTCAAGTATGTTAAAAAAAATTGCAGGACACAAGGCATTCGTTTACTAGTTTTCGAAACATATTTTCATTTACAATTTTCCTTTCACGTGTTTTCGAAAAACTCGTTCAGAACGAATACCTATATCATAAACTTTTCTTAATCACCCTTTCGATGAGATGCTGCAACAAATCATTTGAACTAGATACTATTAGAGCACTAATGTTATTTTGAAGCGAAGGAAGCCTTTCTAGGTTTTTTATCACTTGATACAACTTTTCCTCTTTTTTATTAGCCCGTTTTTTGTGCTCTTACATTTTTCAGTTTTTTGTGTTTCATATCTAATCTTCTCTGAAGAATGTCAATAGTTTTCTTTTTTTTCTTTCTCGAGGAATTGTCTATAATAGAAACACCTGATATCGAGCTACTGGTTACTGACAATATATTTCTGTAGACACATGACGATGCTTTGCGTACCAGTTCAATCCACCCTACAAACAAATATAATTAGTGTACACATTATGTACTTATCTATGATTAAAATTAATAAAATACAACCCTTTTACCTATTTTTGCCGCTAAACAGTAGTGCTTACACTACCACTAAACAGCAATGCTTACACTGGCGCGTTACAGCCATCTGAGTATAGAGAGACTGTATACTTTTATCTTAGTCCTCAGGAGTGAAAACATATTTTTATAGAATTAGGGTGATAAACGAGCACACAGTCCACCTGAAGGTAAATGGTTGCTGCGGCCCATAGACATCTGCATCTATCTTCGTTTGCGAATTAAAATGCAGATGCGTTGTCAGCAGTTAGGACTAAGATAGAATGCCTCTTTTCCAGTAAAAAGGGTATCCGGTTCTCTTCACTCACCATACGAAACACAGGAGAATTAAGCTGCTATTTTACGCTGGTATTCTATGAGAGCGTGGTCCTTTCCCGGTCGAACCGACCCATTCGTGCTACAACTATACTATTGATATAGCTGCAGCATGGCTCTACCACGTAAAAACTTTCTTTGTTTGAAGATGACTGTAGGTGACCAAGTACTTCAGTAGCCGTTTATTATCAAGTAATACTGTAAGTTCCTTGTTACTTTCGTTTTATAAATAAATATACACCACGTGGGTGACAACAATAAGTTGTACACATTTGAACATGCGCAAACGAAATGAACATATATATTGTAAAATATATAATTAAGAAAATACGCACGGGCATAAATAATGTGGGTATTGATCCAAAACGCAGCTTTACTCTTTGTGCACTTCTATGAGAAAAACATTTTTGTTCAAAGTGCTTGAATTTTTTTTTGGGATTCCATCCTTTATTTATCATTTTGAAACATTTTTGTTTAACCTGAATATTTTTTTGGAAATCTAAAACATTATAAGAGTTTAAAACATCTCATTAAATTATTTACAATAATGCGTAAGTGTTTACTATTACGAAACACTAAAACGTAAAAATAGAAAATTAAAAATATGTCACAAAAGGCTGCATCCAAGGATATGCCTTTGCCTGTTATAAACATATTATCGATAAGATGATGTTGATAATGTCAATCCCTACAAAAATTTGATCAGAAATAGCGGGAATTCACGTATTTGTTATTATTTTTAATATAATTCTCACGCATTTAGAGTATTATCGTAATAAAATGCGATATTTTTCCCTATCCATTTGTGTATAAAACATTTGTACTAGTTTTGAAATATTGAATTTAGAGTGCTAAATATTTTAATTGTACTTACATGTAAAATGTGTAATTTCGTGGATTTTCTTTTCTCGATGAACTGCATTCAGGTACGGCACACATCACCATATTTAAGCCCGGTATACACGGCAACGATAAAACTGCGCAAACCTTAGAGTATTCAACTAACAGGAGACGCCATGCGCATAAAGTTCCAAACAAAAAAGTCTGTCACTTCTAGCGGGAGGCGAGGTAACGCACACTAAGCAAATCGTAAACATTGGGCCACGTCGTTACGCACGCACACAGCATAATATGAGCACACAATTAAGCAAAACGCACACAACCTTGAAAATCTCTCATAAATGTCTCATCGTTACAGTGCATAAGCCATAAACAACTAGTGCGAGGGCCTTGTCGATATGGATATGTCGATGAAATTTTATGCAAGTTACATTAGCAAATTAAATAAAATAAAAATGAACAAATGTTTAATGTGTAATATTACATTCAAAGTAAGCTTAACAAAATACATAAGGTACAAAACAATAATACAAAATTACCAAAATTAAAACAATTTGAAAAAGTAGGTAGTAGGTTTTTAAAGTGAATAAGTTTGGTATATATGTGACGAATACACTTTTTGGGATCACTCTTTTTTTGCGAGGTAGCTAATTCTTGTGCTTGCATATTTTCCATCACCAAGTTTGCCAGTTCAATGTTATGTGGAACGTAATCATTGTCGAAATAATGTTCCTGTATGCTTAAAAGTATATAATATGCCTAGTCTATGAAATATTTTTACCATTTTTTAATGTCATGATCAACCGGAAAGGTTATCTGTATAGGGGTTTTAAACGGTCTAATTTTACAGATTTTACCCAACCTATAGAGTTAAACTGTTTTAAGGCTTAGGGTTGAACTACATCTGGCAGCACGGAATCGCACTTTCCTGTGCTTCTATCCTTTTTGGTCACTCAGAAACTTTATTTACTAGAGCAAGAAAGAGAGCGGGAGTGTATAGTTTCACCCTCAAAAAGCCGATTGTAAACCGGTTTCAAAAGTTTATCTATCATTCTTGACAATCCATACTAATATAATATTATAAATGAGAAAGTGTGACTTTTTGTTTGTTTTTGTCCTTCCTTTACGCAGCAACGGAATGGAGCAATTAAAAAAAAATAAACATTTGCTATCTTTTGGCCGAAGTTTACGCTTAACCAAACTTTTTTTCGTCATTTTACTTAGGATTGAAAATAATTAATGTCGTCGTAAAAAGCGGTAATATTTTGTGTTCTACAGTACAAAAGTGTAGTACTCTGTATATATTTAATAATAATAATAGATTATAAATATGACACTGAGATTATTTGTTTGTCCTTATTTATTTATTTAAGCGCTAATAATTCGTGTCTCATCTGAAAACAACAATTTGGTTGACACCATCTAAGACGATATACTTATAAATAACATTTTAAAATGAATAAATATCATTCACTAAACCTTCCATTTCGATTTGTTACATGTTTTCAATTTTATCCTTCATAATGTAAAATAAACCTGTAGCAAAATAATAAACTCACTTCCAATAATTTCAAAGTCGGTACAGCAGTTTCATTTAGTTTCCTTTTATTATTTGATTGGATTACGAAAACCGATTGGTCAAAATGCTCGGAACAAATAGTGCTTGTTCGTTTAGGTACCCAGGTTATATGATTGCCACATGCTTTTATCCAAACTTTTCTTGAGATCTTTTTTAAACATTGTACAAAAAAGAATTTTAAATAACACCTTGGTATTATATATCAAGGTATTAATTATAGTGAAATAAAAACATCGACACTAAAGATTACAGTGAACATCACTATTACTGCCTTGATGATACCATTTTATATACTCGAAATTACCCTTCTTTTCCTTTCATAACGTAACATAATGAAATGAAAATATCTATTTAAAATGTTTTATATACAATAAAACAATTTAAATTCATGTTTTCATTTCGTTAAAAACAATTAAAGATTATTAATGTTGCTTGAAATAATATAGTTTTGCAAATAGATCACAATAACATTAATGAATTTAAGACTATTCAATAACACGATTTTGTCTTGTGTAATAAGAACAAAGAGAAACGACATTTGTCTACAATTAAGCAAAATTTAATTATGTCTTAGTGGTGCAAAAGTCCCTACTATAGTGTTAATACTTTAAGTTGGCAACACACCCTGCTCAGCTATATTAATCAGAATTTTCGTGATTTAATGCTTATATTAATTATTTAAATCAAAATAAATACTTAAAGATGAAAGGTAACGTCGTCTTTTTGTAAATTTGAGGTCTGTGATCTTTTTTTACAAGAAAACACACTGCAACTCGGCATTTTTCTGGAGGTCAACTAACGCTTACGACTACATGTTAACTGGTGCCGTACGCGGCGCAACTAGTTTTATATAACGGGAATGAGCCGCGCTCTCGTACTTTTGACAGAGGGGAACGCTCTCCAATGTCGTCTCCTGTTAGTTTAATACTCTAAGGCGCAAACGAACTGCACAGTTCGTTTGCACAGTTTATCGAACGTCCGTAGTGCGTCCACACGTCTACTATATCTGCGTCGATCGTCAGTTCTCGGCAGAAACTCAGAAGAAAAACACGTTAACAGTGGTAGAGCCACGCGGCAGCTTTTGCTGTCGCACGGATGGGCCGGCTCGAACCGGGGTGGTACCACGATCTCACAGAAAACCAGCGTGAAGTAGAGGTTTACCTCTGCGTTTCGCTTGGTGAGTGCAGGTGGCCGGAGGCCCTTTTTACTGGAAATGAGGCATTCCATCTTAGTCCTCACGGGTGACAACGCATCTACATTTTGATTTGTAATAGAGGATAGATGTAGATATCAATGCGCCGCAGCAACCACTTACCATCAGGTGGACTGTGTGCTCGTTTGTCGCCTTATCATATAAAGAAAAAACGTCATTGGTGATGGAAGACGATGAAGCGCTTGCGCTAGCCTGGCTTGTTTTGTGCAAAAAGAAAAGAAAATCACGTAGAGTGTGGTGTAAGGATTGGCTTCTTAAAAGAAAGTCATACTCTCACATAAATTTATTAAACGAGTTGAAATTTTCCCCAAAAGACTGGCACAATTATTTGAGGATGAATGAAGAGATTTACTTACATCTCCTGTTTTTAGTTACACCGCTAATACAAAAAAGCAATACCGTGATGAGAGAAGCAATAAGTTGTCATGAAAGACTGTCTGCAACTCTGAGGTTTTTAGCTACAGGTCGCTCGTACGAATGTATGAATTTTTCAACGTTAATATCAAAACAGGCCCTCAGTCAAATTATTCCTGAAACTTGTGATGCTTTGTACAAAGTTCTACAGAAAGATTACTTAAAGGTAAGTTTTGCATAATATATAAAAATATTATAAGTAATACCGAAATCTGTTTAATTTTGCTGAATCTTTGGTTTTTTGCTTATATCTTTTGAATAAAGCTAAAATTTTCTGGCAGTTCCCTAAATAAAATGCTAAAGATTTTTTAAAGAGGTAAAACTCACTGCAAAAGCTTTTCTTCAATTTAATGAAAAAGTAACATAACCTTTTGGAAGGAAATTCACCTATGTATTATCTAAGGAACTACATACCTATTAGATAACATTTTTGATAATATTGATGCTATGAAAAAAACACAATTGTGATCGTATGTAGTTTTTATTAATTAAATCATAAAAATGAAATAGTGACCGAAAATAATGATTCAAGAGTGAATAAATACAATCTTAATATACAATACAAATCAATCAACACCAAAACTATTTATAAATGAAGCAGCCGTAGAGAATCGTGAGCCTGGGCTTGTAGTTAATACGGTGTGTGGCTGAGTGAAGACAGTTTGAACGGTTGGTTGATTAGATGATGCTTTAATGTGTGGCTGAGTGGAAAAGGTTTCTGTGCATAGTTGATTATATGATGTCTGAATGTCTGGCTGAGGGGAAAAAATGTGTTAGTAAAATCTTTGGTTTTGACAGTATGTGAGGTAGTTAAATCACCCATTTCGGCTAAGAACAATGTCTCATTAATAATTTTTTCTGCAATGATTCGCTGCTGTTTTCGTAATTCTTGTAATGTCATGCCTACACTTCGTCCGTATACTTCAAAATGATTTTCCGGAAACCTCGGACGTTTAAAATGCTCATTCACATTTCGAAGTGCCTCTTCATACGCATTCTTCGTGGATTTTGAACGATTTGGTCGTAGCGTGCGTCTTTCAGAATCAGATCGGCCTGGTGTTGGTGTATCTTTTTCAACATCAGATCGGCCTGGGGTTGGTGTATCACAGTCGACATCAAATCGGCCTGGAGTCGGTGTATCTATTTCGACATCAGATCGGCCTAGGGTTGGTGTTTCTCTTTCGACATCAGATCGGCCTGGGGTTGGTGGGTTTTGTTTGACGCTAGAATACTTGTATTGCGATGAGAAGTGTTCCTGTAAAAAATAAATACAGGGTTTGGTATTCTCTTAGTCAATAGGCAAGGCAATAGTCAATAAATTATTCATTTTGTAGATTAAATAATTAACACTTGCACCATATACTAGGCCGCCTCTCATACATTCTTTAATTGTTTATGTTCTCTCTGTATCTTTGTCTTTTTCTTATATCCAATAAAGAATATTGTATTGTATTATATATATTATGTATATTTAAAAGTTAATAATGAATCTACTATTTTAGTTTCAGGTACCACACACAGAAGGTGAATGGAAAACAATAGCACTGGAATTCCATGAACGATGGAACTTCCCTCACTGTTTAGGTGCCATTGATGGCAAGCACGTTGAAATCGTGCCTCCACCTAACAGTGGTTCTTATTATTTCAACTACAAAAATAGACATAGTATGGTTCTCATGGCAATTGTTGATGCAAAATACAAATTCTTGCTGTTTGATTTTGGTACAAATGGCAGAGTATCAGATGGAGGAGTGTTCTTGAATACGAAGTTTTACGAAAAGTTGGAAAATAATGATTTAAACATTCCTGAACAAGAGACATTGAGCGATAGTTCACGAACGCTGCCGTATGTTTTCGTAGCTGACGACGCGTTTCCTCTTAGAAAAGATATGATGAAACCATTTCGACAAAATGATTTGGATAGTAGAGCGAAGAAGATTTACAATTACCGAACATCACGAGCACGCCACATAGTTGAAAACGTATTTGGCATACTAGCAGCAAGGTTTAGAATTTACAGAACACAAATTAATGTGTCAACTAAAAACATAGAGTCAATTGTTAGAGCAACTTGTGTTTTGCACAACTATTTGATGACATCATTGTCTACATTTGTTTCGTCAGATTATTTTGATAAAGAAAACTTTGAAGAGGGTACAACGTCGTCAGGACTTACATCAAGAAGATCAACGCTTGAACCATTACAACGTACTCGTCAAGGAGATTCTGAGAGAACAGCAAAACAAATAAATGAATTTATGAGTTATTTTGTGAACGAGGGAATAGTCACCTGGCAGGATAATTTTATACATTAATTAATAGGCATATATTAAACGTATTGAATATGGCTGCATGTTGTTTATTTCTTCCTTCAAAATCATCTTAATATATAAAATACAAAAAATACCGTTTTATTTATTTATTCTACTTTTTTTTAATAGGGTAGGGTAACAAACGAACACACACTCCAACTGATGGTAAGTGGTTGCTGCGGCCCATAGACATCGACATCTATCTTCGATTACGAATCGAAGATAGATGTCGATGCAGATGCGTTGCCACCCGTGAGGACTAAGATGGATTGCCTCATTTCCAGTAAAAAGGGTCTCCGGTTCTCTGCACTCACCATACGAAACACAGCATTAAGCTACTATTTTACGCTGGTATTCTGTGAGAGCGTGGTCCTTCCCCGGTCGAGTCGACCACGTATAAAACAGAATATACTTTAATCATACCTAAAAAATTATTATTAAAAAATAAATGTGAAAGTGTGTCTGTCTGTCTGTTTTAAACATACATACACTAGAAAAATAAACAACTAACAAAAATAAAAAAATTGCAATTAATTAATAAAAAAATATTTCAAAATTGCTAGGTAAACATAATATAACATAATGCAGACATACTTTCGTGTAAATAAATTAAAATAATACATAAGACGTCTACCTAAGCAATAACTAACATTTAATAAAAAAATAATAATAAAGTCTTACCTCATTTTCATCCTCCATATTTGATATAGACCGCCTTGGTATTTCTTCATCATATAAAAAATTCATTAACCCCTAAGGTACCGTGGACATGAATTCATGTCCGCATTACGTTCTACTATTTTCGTCTTAATTGATATAAAAATACAGTATATTTTCAATTGAACACTATTTCATTGGATTCTGAACGAACTAAAGAGTATTCTCAAGTATTAAACTCACTCGGTTACATAGACGAAATAAAAAATAATAGGCATTCACTTTTGCGTTGATGGTGCTGTTAGTTGCGTAATTGTTTTCTTTTTGTGTTTGTGATTTTTGTTGGATTTTCTTTTAAAAACTAGTAAGAAATGTTAATGATCTTTACAAGATAATGTTTTGGAATGACTGAAGTTACAACAGCAGTAAATTTTTGTGTTTCAATTGATAAAAAAGGAAAAACAAAACACCTTTACGCGAACAATTTATAACGGGTAATATTTCAAATAAGATCTACCTTCTGAGATATTTAGCCTTTTTATAGATAGTTTATTGCACGTATGTAAATTCATAAAGAAATATTATTCCTAAATATTATATCTATATGATTGTATAAGAAAAATTAAGGAAGACGCTATAATATTTTCACAAAAAGGATTTGAAAATGAGGTTACAAAGCGCGCGCAAACTGTCTATTGTTGAATTATTAGCAAATGTTTGCGAGTGAAGAAGTAGAATTATTATAATGGTTACATGCATAATTTCGGTTTATTTTAGGAAGACTATTTTGTATTGATTGTGAAGACATAAAAATAAAATAAAAACTTACGCTTTTTCATTGATAAAACCAAATTTATTGGCAGTAAATACACTTTTTCAAGATCCCTTAGAAACAAGGAGCTGTACAAAACTAATTAAACATCCAAATGTTATTGTTTTTGTAATTTAATTAATTTATTATTAAATTTAATTGTAATATTATTGTTATTGTTTCTACTTATCGACAATCTTATCAGCTTTAAAGAACTGTAACTCAAGCATCTTATAACATAAACGAACAGTCGTGAAAAACATAAATGTTGAAAAAGGGCCGCGCGCCGAGATGACCCGTTTTTTGTTATAGTGGGCGCGGTACTGGAAGGGTTAAGTCGAAGTACCACAAAAGAGATACATAGACTTCATCGGTTCCTACTCCGGATTTTAAGGAGTTTTTGGCTTTGTTGAGTTCCTTCTTGTAAGAAGCCCGCAGGTTATTAATTTTCTTTACTACCATCTCCCTATTGACATTAGGATCAATAGGTTTGTACTTAATAATTAGCCTATCGTACGCAGTATTTTTCTTGTTGCGGTCGTGATAATCTTTACTTTTCTTATTCCACAAACAAACTTCATTCTTATAGCACTGGATAAACTCTTCCAATAACTCACGGACTCCGCTATAATCTTCCGACATATTTTAACGTGTGCGGACGCGTCCCCCTACACCAAGCCATGCGAACGAACTGATGATTGGTACGACTTCCATACACGAACTACGATAAAACTGTGCAAACGCGATCGACAACGATTTATCGAATAGATTTTAAACCTTGCTCCGATGGCTTGCACCAACCAAAAAATCTGTGTTGATTTCTGTACACACGTACGATAAAACTGCACAAATGGTCTGCGCACACTGCACAAACGATAAATCGTTGTCGTGTGTACCAACCATTAATCACACCTTTTAAATACTTATTAATACTTCAAAATCAAAAATATCGCGAAAATAAGCGGGATTTGTTTCGTTAACCATTGACGTCAGGCTGATAGCGTGTACGTGTATGGTCTATTCCATTTTATCTCATTCTAATGTAAGCATGTGCTATGCCCTTTCTCTTTTACATTACCAATCTAAGTATATACTAAGTCTATGGTAATTTCAGGTTGAGAAGAGCTAAAACCCAGAGCCGTAAAGCCTTTTATAAAAAAAAATCTTTATAGTAAAGGTCCAGAAGGGTTAGAACCCAGAGCCGTAAAGACGTTTATTAAAAATATCTTTGTAGTAGGCGTAGATAGAGGATTGACTAGATAAAGCATTCGCGTATGCTTTTGAGATAGAAATAGGCGGGAGGTACTTTCACTGGGTTACCAGATATTGTTGCATTTCCCCCGTTATGGGTTTATTTATATTCACAGCACTTACATTCATACAAAAAACTTAATTGTTACCATAAAAAAAATGTTCTTTTATAATTCACATGATTAATTTATTTCTCTTGAAAATACATTCTGTGACTAAAACTACGGGCGGAAAAACAGAATCATCATTCTGTATTCAACGGCGCATCGACGATTTTACTGGACATTCTCAATAAATTCAATAAACTCTGGATTTCGACGGCACTATGTGAAGACGCTACTAGCACAAAGTGTGATATTGCTAATAAATAACAATGTTATGTATGTACTTAAATATTAATTAAGAATAAAAATATTAAATAATAAATAAAAATTTCCTCGTTCGAGTTTTGTTTTTACAAAAAAAAAAAACAATAATGTTTTAACATACCATTCTATCACAAGTTCAGTGCTGAACACAGACCTCCGAAAGGAAAGGCTTTTCACTTAGGTTTTGTAGTACAAAACATGGTTATGAGGCTACTCCCGCGATTTCCTGCATGTTTTACTAAGTTAGTGTCTTCTGTGCGGTAAGTTGTGGCGTACAAGAGAATTTGTCTGTACACAGAATGATATTACCCCGCGTCGTAAGCAATAATACAAGATGGGGATGGGGCAGTAGCACTTTCTCGATGAAAACTTAAAATAACAAATAAATGCGGTGGCCAACCAGCATAACGCATATTTTCACGCAGGCGTGGCAACTATGGTAAAAGTCATCCTATGAGGATATCTAGGGAAGGCCTTTTTTAGGTGACTTACTTATGGTTAGGTGGCTTAATCATGTTACCTAATGGTTAAGGTGGTAAAATGTTTTAGTTAATATACATATTATAATATGTATATTAACTAAAACATTTAATAATTATTTAATATTATATATTATAATATACATATTATAAAATATAATATGTTGGTATATAAAACAAAAACAAATGTTTTATAACATTATATTTTAATTTACCATGCATAAACTATACTTAGATAGGTGATACTTATCTCTTGTCAACAACATCTTTATTACATTATTTATGACAATTAAATAAACGTAAAAATAAGAAATTATCATAATTATTACATTTATTTCTTAATATATTTACACATTATTTTTATAACACCTTTATAAAAGGGTTTAAGGGTGGACTAAATGTCCCATTGGTAGGCATTTCCAGTCAGTTTTACAATTATTATTGTATAATAAATTATTCATTTGTATATTTAGGTCAGGACTTAAAATTATTTATTTATTTCTTTTATTTAAATCTTTGTTTGCATAAAACATGGTAGTACAGATAAAGTTCCAACATTTGTAAAAGAGGATTCCTGTTTAGTCAATCCATTTATAAGTAAATATTTTGTAATTTCATGCAACCAAATCATTACAACTCATAATAATTCAGAATGTCAGCATTTGAAAATAAAATAAGCAATGCTAGTCAATTTTTAATACATACAGAACAATGTCAAAAATCATAACTACTAACAAGGTCAAACTTATATATCAGTTATGGAGAAACAACAAGATACAACAAGAAATTATAACATTTAAAAAAAAAACTTAATTATATTATAAATTACACAAGTTAAGTATATTTAGTCCACCTAAACCAATGAGGCTCATAATGTTTTGAGCATATACTACTAAGTTTTGTTGGTTACCTATAATTACTACCAGTAGCGATTATCCAACAGTTACGGATACAATTTTCCTTAGAAAAAGATTCCTTAGAAAAGCTGTGAAATAATATATTTAAAAGAAATTAATATATTAAATATATAGTACAATTTTATATCAAGGCATTTAACAAAAGAAAACCAAGTATGGATATATGTGCATAAATACAATACCTATAACAATTAATACAATAACAATTGATTTAATATCAATTGATTTAATTAAATAGCAAGTATATCTAAATGTAATGATAATATAACTCATACCAAACGTTTAAAAATCTTATGTTGTTGTGTTATTGTGTACCTTAAGATTAAGACTTATTTATTTATTTATTATTTTATCTATGTTTATATTTATTTTTATATTAGTATGACATATTTTTTTTTAATAAATATTGTAATGTAATTGTTGCTAATGTATAATAGAATTAATGGAATGCAATAAAGTTTTGTGCATCTGATTTCAGGCAATACATATTTTGTTAAATTAAATATACTTTGACCAATGTTTATGTATTTGAATCCAAACATATTTTCAAGTTGATACTTACATATTATTTGTGAGGTCTATGTAATATGGAAAATGATTGAAGAGTTGTAGGGCAATAAGGAGTTTCCTTTAAAGCTGAACATAAAAGTGTATGTATATGTATAACATTATGATTCATATTTATGGACATAACTACTAATCACAATAACAATTATTATTGAACAATGCGAAAACATTATTGTACTCGCTGATATCCCTAAAGTTTTTATAACCCTACCAAATCAAAAAGTACACGTTTGTTATGACTTTAAGCTTTCGAATAACCGTTCAAATTAAGGAGCATTATCATGAAGAATTTACAATTTGGGAGTCCAAATATTTGACAAAATACATCACAAAGTTCATTAAACACATGAAATATTACACTTTATATTCAAAACAATAGATATTAATCAGTACAAGTAGCAAATGTAAGCACAAAACAAACTTACCGATGAAAGGTAATATTATCAATTTTTCGTTGACTGATGCTGTTGCATCCTAAAATGCCACAACTTACCATCTTTTTAACCTTACTTAATAACTAAAACCCACAAAAAACACTAAATTCAATTACCTGTTTGCTTATAATATCAATGTTATTCACAAGACCTTAACATCGTTAATGTCAAATAAAGGAGGGAAAACAATCAAAAACGCATACCTATAAAAAGACAAGAAATATAGATTTGCTTCTCCCTTACTCTTATTTCTAACTATATACACCTACCCTACCCCAGCCTACAAAAATGGGGTAAATAAAATAAAAAAAATACCAACAGACGTATTTTAAATAGCACTTTCCAATATTGTTTATTATTGTAATAGCACCCCCATAGATTGTGAATAAAAAATAGGTAACGATCGCGCATCTTATAACGTCGATACCACATGAAATAATTAAAATTTTGTAGGGTTTTCAACTTAAAAAATCATAAAATCCATAAAATGCAATATTAAGTGCAATTATTTAATAAAACCTATTTTGTCAATTGCCGAATGCACATGGAGTGTTGGCGCATGCGCGGCACATATAATCTAGGGTTTTTCTTCGGAGGATCTTTCGCGGCAAGTTCACGCCTATCTCTATTTTCTCTATTTGAATAGTAAATTGCGTGTAAGAGGTTAACTCATACGTTTCTATCTTAATCTTAATTAATAATTTAAAAATTTAGTAAATACCTCACAGTGTGAACGCCAATTGCGGGATATAATTTATATTTCGGGATATAGTAAATATTATATCCCATAGTGAAAAGCCAGCCTAACAGTCACGCATGGACGAGCTAATGATGTCACACTATGGAGTGTAGAGTAGAAGGAGGACCATCTCCCCACCCTACCCCAGCCTACAAAAATGGGGTAAATAAAATAAAAAAAAATACCAACAGACGTATTTTAAATAGCACTTTCCAAAATTGTTTATTATTGTAATAGCACCCCCGTAGATTGTGAATAAAAAATAGGTAAAGATCGCGCATCTTATAACGTCGATAACACTTGAAATAATTAAAATTTTGTAGGTTTGCAACTTAAAAAACTTCACCCTTCGTGAATTAAACTTCACCACCATCGAAAATCCATAAAATGCAATATTAAGTGCAATTATTTAATAAAACCTATTTTGTCAATTGCTGAATGCACATGGAGTGTTGGCGCATGCGCGGTGCATATAATCTAGGGTTTTTCTTCGGAGGATCTTTCGCGACAAGTTCTCGCCTATCTCTATTTTCTCTATTTGAATAGTAAATTGCGTGTAAGAGGTTAACTCATACGTTTCTATCTTAATCTTAATTAATAAATTAAGCTGAAGAAGAAAATTACAAATTTAGATTGAGCGCATTTCAAGATGACTTAAAACACTAGCTTAAAGATGGTATTTCATTTACTACACTTATTTATAATGTTAAGAGCGTTTTCGAAAAGATGACTTTATTTTTGTTTTGTATCCATACAGAAAAAGTCGTTCAACCTTCGACTTTTCATAAAATTTTATCACAGTGGGTCGAAGAAGGATCATGGATGGCAGATTTAAGTATTTCCAGACCAGCAAATAGATCTCCTTAGGGTATACCTACACCATGTGATCCAAATCAAACGATATATATATATATAGCTTGATGCTTTAGTAAATTATTTAACAGCCTTAGGCTATCCCGATGAGAAATTCACAGAGTTTTGGCCACCAACGTACAGCACAAGTATGTTTTTCTTTATTAAGGCGTATGAAATAAGCACGCGTTATGTGCACTTTTTGAAAAGCAGCTGTAACCCCATGGTGTTTTATACACTTGGCATGTATATTTATGAATCAACATCAGGTTTTCTTAATTTAATTTCAAAGTTCATTATCATCCCATTATTTTTCATGACAATCAATGTTAATTATATGAAAAAACGTCTTAACCATCTGCACTAGAATTTACATAATTTTTGCTTAATAGAACATTTTTACTTTTAATTTCGCACAGTTCACTCAAGTAAAAAATCAAAATGATATCCATTCAAGAAAAAGAAATTATATCTGTGGGCAAATTTTGAAAGACAATAATAAACCATCTCTCTTCGAGAGATACCTATTAATGTTCTCATTGAGAAAAGAGGAAAGTGTTCTTTACCTTTTTGCAAAAGGTTATTATAAATGACAACATGGATGATACCATACATTTTTTTTAAGTTTCAATTAATAAGAATCAATGAATTTTAATTTTTAGGTTTGAAGGCAGGCCGTGCACTGTTCCGGCATGAGGTTGCATTTGTACTTGGTCAGTTGCAAGAAGAAGTCAGTATCCCTCACTTGAAAGAGTCTCTCGAAGATGCAAATGAAAATGAAATGGTTAGACATGAATGTGCCGAAGCCCTTGGTGCAATCGCTACTCCTTACTGCTTAGACATTCTAAAGAAGTATTTGGACGAGGAAAAACGTGTGGTCCGTGAGAGCTGTGTGATTGCATTGGATATGTGTGAATATGAAAAAAAGAAAAGAGCCCAGGTGATTGGCAAAGTTAAAAGACATTTTAAAGTTCCATGGCATATATTGGCCTGCATTTTTAATAGCAGCTGGGTTAGAACCTCCAAAAACTTTGTTTTGTCATTCGCATTGAACCGTTGATGGTGAGAAAATGTCTAAATCGAAGGGTGATGTTGTATTTATAACAGTGGTAGAGCCAGGCGGCAGCTTTTGCTGTCGCATGGATGGGCCGGCTCGAACCGGGGTGGTACCACGACCTCACAGAATACCAGCGTGAAGTAGAGGTTTACTTCTGCGTTTCGCTTGGTGAGTGCAGGTGGCTGGAGGCCCTTTTTACTGGAAATGAGGCATTCCATCTTAGTCCTCACGGGTGACAACGCATCTGCATTTTGATTCGCAAACGAGGATAGATGTAGATGTCTATGGGCCGCAGCAACCACTTACCATCAGGTGGACTGTGTACTCGTTTGTCACCCTTATCCTATAAAAAAAATCACCCTTCGATGCGGCCTAACAATTTACGACGGAAGGCCTGCGGTACTTTCTTCTCAGAGATTCGGCAACTCATAACGATGCGAGTAAGAATAATTTGTTACAACATTTAAAGATTTAATTAATATTAATATCATTTGAATAACTGTTTTCAATCAAATTTTTTTATAGATTATAGTACATAGAGGGTTTTGAATATCTTGAATAACGAGCTAGCAGATACCTTAGGACACTTAGTCAGCAGATGTACAGGCAAAGTTGTCAATCCCAAAGGTGAAATACCAAGTGCAGCGATCTATATTAAAGCGCTAAAATCTGAGCAAGCCGAAATACCGCGAAAGAATATAGAATCTCTCGGAGAAACTACTAAACAACACTACGAATCCTTCTACATCCATCACGCAATAGACGCGGTAATGGCCACTCTGAGAAGCGCTAATGTTGTGGTGGAACATCATAGACATTTTCTCACCATCAACGGTCCAATGCGAATGACAAAACAAAGTTTTTGGAGGTTCTAACCCAGCTGCTATTAAAAATGCAGGCCAATATATGCCATGGAACTTTAAAATGTCTTTTAACTTTGCCAATCACCTGGGCTCTTTTCTTTTTTTTTTTCCTTTTTTTCATATTCACACATATCTAATGCAATCACACAGCTCTCACGGACCACACGTTTTTCCTCGTCCAAATACTTCTTTAGAATGTCTTAGCAGTAAGGAGTAGCGATTGCACCAAGGGCTTCGGCACATTCATGTCTAACCATTTCATTTTCATTTGCATCTTCGAGAGACTCTTTCAAGTGAGGGATACTGACTTCTTCTTGCAACTGACCAAGTACAAATGCAACCTCATGCCGGAACAGTGCACTGCCTGCCTTCAAACCTAAAAATTAAAATTCATTGATTCTTATTAATTGAAACTTAAAAAAAATGTATGGTATCATCCATGTTGTCATTTATAATAACCTTTTGCAAAAAGGTAAAGAACACTTTCCTCTGTTCTCACATTGCTAGGTATCTCTCGGAGAGAAATGGTTTATTACTGTCATTCAAAATTTGCCCACAGATATGATTTGTTTTTCTTGAATGGATTTGTAATTTTCTTCTTCAGCTTAAATTATTAATTAAGATTAAGATAGAAACGTATGAGTTAACCTCTTACACGCAATTTACTATTCAAATAGAGATAGGCGTGAACTTGCCGCGAAAGATCCTCCGAAGAAAAACCCTAGATTATATGTGCCGCGCATGCGCCAACACTCCATGTGCATTCGGCAATTGACAAAATAGGTTTTATTAAATAATTGCACTTAATATTGCATTTTATGGATTTTCAATGGTGGTGAAGTTTAATTCACGAAGGGTGAAGTTTTTTTAAGTTGAAAACCCTACAAAATTTTAATTATTTCATGTGGTATCGACGTTATAAGATGCGCGATATTTACCTATTTTTTATTCACAATCTACGGGGGTGCTATTACAATAATAAACAATTTTGGAAAGTGCTATTTAAAATACGTCTGTTGGTATTTTTTTTATTTTATTTACCCCATTTTTGTAGGCTGGGGTAGGGTGGGTACTATATACGTGCATTCTTTTTACACGCTGATGACGTCACGGAATGTTTAGTCTATAAGATACAAAGTCTATGGTAGTAGGAGTTTTGATGGGAACTTGACCGGCGGCGGTTTGCTGCTTTTTTTATTTATTTTTTTAAAGTTACCCCCTCACTAGGATTTTCTCCTATGTCATGGGGACAGTTGACAAGCATAAGGACAAAGATCCAGACAAGGAACAATTACTTGTAGGCCATACAAATACTTGTTCCGTGCGGGATTGAAAGCCGCGGCCCCAAGCGCAGTAAGGCTGGCTTTTCACTATGGGATATGATATATATTATATCTCGAAATATAAATTATATCCTGCGATTGGCTTTCACACTGTGAAATATATCTTTTAACCACTGTGCGTTCGTCATTGGTCATTGGATTACCCCCTTTACCCCGTACACCGTTCTGCGGGGGCGCGGAACGGTGTGCGGGGTACAGGGGAGAAATATAATATGAAAATATCGCTCAGTCGATCGAAAAAATATTTATAGCTTGAGATGATATAGCTCAGTGTAAACGGTTCCATATGAAATGTATGGTGAGCGATATTAATTTAAATCTCGAGATGTAATATATACATTACTGTATTATATTATATCCCATAGTGAAAAGCGGGCTTAACGCTTTGTAGAACTACTGAGCCACTAATATTACTGCTCCTATATTATTGTTTAAATAATAGTTGGAAGTGAATTTTGATATGTAAAATTGGTGCGATTTTGTGTATTAAGTGTCTGCGCATGTGAACTATTAGTGGAAACGGTGTTACAAGAGTGCTCTGATGGTGATGTGATTCTCAATATAAGGTGTCTGTCCGCTTAGGCGCTTTGAGATACCATCGCCAACTGTTAGCTGTCTGCTGGCTCAACTTGCCCTCAAAATCTCCCAAGGGCTGCACAATGTGACGCATTAACATATTGTGAAGCAGTGTACTATGAAGGATAATTATACATTG
This sequence comes from Parnassius glacialis, assembly GCA_033319125.1. Taxonomy (NCBI): domain Eukaryota; kingdom Metazoa; phylum Arthropoda; class Insecta; order Lepidoptera; family Papilionidae; genus Parnassius; species Parnassius glacialis. Next base: position 21,671,669 of record JAVANC010000010.1, on the reverse strand, counting down.
TAACTTCAGGCTTAGAAGGGCTAGAACTCAGAGCCGTATAGCCAGTTATAAAAAAAAACGTTTTGTAGTAATACAATGTAATAATAATATTTATTGTCCTTTCCCAGTAATTTAAAACTGAGTAGATTTTAAAGTTTGTTTACATTTTAATTTATACTTACAATATGTCGAGTACATCACAAAAGCATAGAAATTTCGTTGCTGAACCGATGGGAGAAAAACCTGTTACTGATTTAGCCGGCGTAGGTGAAGTTTTAGGAAAGAGACTTGAAACCGCTGGTTTTGATAAGGTTAGCTTAACAAATATTAATTTATTAGTGTTTAACTATTTAATATAATTAATAATATCTTTTTTTAAATACTTGTTTTAAACTTAAATTAAAAGTTTATATCTATATGTAAAACGAATTGTTAGGTACATATTGAGTCAAAGCAGTAGATTGCTTGAGGAAGCTTCGTTTGAGTTTTGCAATTATTTGTTGCATTATAATATTTAAATAATTAACCAATAAATCTTAGAGGTAGACTCGTTTTGGCTATTTTAATGCTATTATTTGGATAAGAAGTTTGACTGGGTACTGGACACATTGCACCCTGAATGAGCAAGTAATGTCTGTTTCTGTAGGATATCAGCTCTGAATTTATCATACTATCTGCCCAGCATGGTGAATTTGTGCAAAGGTTCCAAATAATGTGTCTTGAACATGGCAAATACCTTGTAATATAATTTTACTTATTCTTTGCATAAAGAAAAGGTTAGAGACTAACATTAGCCGTTAAGGATCTATATTAACTGTTCTTAAATGATCATTTTATTTAAAAAAAAAAGAACAACTACCATTATTACTGGTTTTGTCAACTTTGTGTAGAAACACTAAACTGATTGATTATTATTTTTCATATTATCTTATGTCTCCAAAATATGACTGTTTTATGTTATTGTTTCAGGCATATGTTGTACTGGGTCAATTTTTAGTGCTTAAGAAAGACAAAGAACTATTTCAAGAATGGATGAAGGAGACATGTAGTGCCAACTCAAAACAGTCCGCTGATTGTTATCAGTGTTTGAAAGACTGGTGTGATGAATTCTTATAAATAAGTTACAAATGTTTCATCTTATTTTATACAATAATGTAATGTCCTTGCAACTTACATAGATATTAATTGTAAATATGGATGATATTATAAATAGATACAAAAATGTTCAACTTTCTAATCTCATTTATTTCTCTAATTAAAATTTAATTTCAACTGTCAAACTCTTTGTTTCTGTACCGCACCGAGTTGAAAAATTATAACATAATTTTTTAGACTTTGCAGAATACATTTAAATTTAAAAAATCACCATAGTGTCTGCATGTCACAGAACCTTTGTAATGAATAGAATCAGAGTTAATGGCACAGCCCACGGAATGGCAAGATTAACTGGCAATGGGCTAGCCATGTAGCTCGAAGAACCTACAACCAAAGGGAATGGAAGGTTCTTAAGTGGCAGCCTCATAGGTGAAGTGTATGAGCCCACCACCAGTTGGAGTATCACTCCATCTGGTGGTGGGTACTGCAACCACCGACTTCCTGCATCTCTTACCATCAGTTAAGAGATGCAGGAAGTCGGTGGTTTCAATCTAGCTCAGGGCCATGCTTTGTTGCAGTCCCTGGGGAGACCAATGTTCAGCAGTGTATATAATGATAATGATAATGGCTCAGCTTGGGCCTGCTGCATTTGGGACCATAATTTCAAGCCAAGCGTGGCTAATATGGCATACATGGCGGTGATTGCCTTCTCATCATCCAACCATCATAAAGATTAACCCACAACTCCAAAAAAGATTCACTAATTTATAAAAAAGGTCTTATCACCTTATCTATTAACATTCAGTTTTGTTGTAAAATGTTGTTGATGAAATAAAAAAAAATGGTTAAAATTGGTTTTGTAACAAAACTAAGAGCAGAGAAAAACCATTAAGAATTAAAATATATCATCATTACAGCCTTTCATAAGTCCACTGCTGAACATAGGCCTCCCCCAAGGAATGTCACAAAGCACGGTCCTGAGCCACCTGCATCCATCGACTTCCTGCATTTCTTACCAGGTCATCACAACATCTAGTGGGAGGTAGCCCTACATTTCGCCTACTGGTACGAGGGTGTCACTCAAGAACCTTTCTTCCCCATCGGTTGTTGGTTCTTCGAGCTATATGGCCGTCCCACTGCCACTTCAGCTTACTAATCCGTTGGGCTATGTCGGTTACTCTGGTTCTACTGCGGATATCCTCATTTCTAAGTTTATCACGCAAAGAAACCCCAAGCATAACCCTCTCCATTGCTCTCTGAGCGACCTTGAGATTCCTCATACGGGCAGCAGTAAAGGACCACGTCTCAGATCCGTAAGTCATCACTGGCAACACGCACTGGTTAAATAATTTCGTTTTCAGGTTTTAAGGTATGTCTAACGAGAAGATGTGTCGTAGTTTCCCGAACCCTGCTCAGCCGACTTGAATCCGTCGATTGACCTCTCGGTCGAAGTTGGACTTACCTAGTCGGACTATTTGTCCCAGGTAAACATACTCGTCAACGACTTCGAGCTTAGTGCTCCCAACAACTACCGTTACCTACGTTATACATGATTTTTGTTTTGTCCATGTTCATCTTAAGACCTGTCCGTTGGGAGACACTATTGAGGTCATTGAGCATAGTCCTTAGGTCCTCCAGCGATTCTGCCATAAGGACTATATCGAAGGTGAGTGATGTACTCGCCATTGATGTTAATACCGCATCCTTTCCAGCCCAGTAGCTTGAAAACGTCTTCCAATGCAGCGGTGAAGAGTTTCAGGGATATAACGACACCCTGTCTTACACCTCTATGCAGTTTGATATGTTTCGTACTCTGATTCTGTACTCGGATAGCCATCGTAGCTCTACTGTACAAACACTTCAACATTTCGATATACCGACAGTCAACTTGGCACCGCTGAAGGGACTGCAACACCGTCCAAATTTCGACGGAATCAAAGGCTTTCTCATAGTCCACATACGCAGGGCAAAGTGGCACATTATACTCCTCTGTCTTCTGTACAATTTGCCGAAGGGTGTGTATGTGGTCTATGGTTCTAAAGCCTTTTTGGAAACCGGTTTGTTCGAGAGGCTGGAAGTCGTCAAGTCTGCGTGCGAGACGATTCGTAATGACTCGAAAACAGCACGTAGACGCGGCACAGAAGGGAAATCGGACTGTAGTTTTTCAAGAGAGCGTTGTTGCCTTTCTTGAAGAACAAGACCACCACACTGCTGCTCTACGCCTCCGGAGTAGTCCCACAATGGAGGACGGAATTAAAGAGCTTCTGAAGGACTTCAAGTACCGGTTTTCCACTCGCTCTCAAAAGCTCCGCTGTAATTCGATCCTCACCTGGGGCCTTGCCGTTTTTAGGTGCTGGAGAGCCATTCTAATCTCGCTCAGACTGACGTCCGGGATATCTTCGGAATAGAGTCGGATAAGACTCGCTCTTGGATCGTTACTCACACTTGCGTGTGGCTCCAACGATGACGTGTCCTACTCAGATAAAAACGTGCGTTGCGGGTTACTCTTTTGACATGGGGCCCGAAGGTGAGCCTCGTGTTAAGGGCGACACCTAAATATTTGCAGACGTATGCCAGGGGACAGGGGCCCCTAGCATACGGATTGGTGGAGTGTTTTTGAGGCGGCGTCGTTTATAATCGAAGCGAACGGTGGAGCTCTTCTCCGGGTTCACATCGATACGCCATTTTTGGACCCAAGCTCCTAAGTCATCAACTGACTTTTGGTTCTTGTTCCGTATAAAAGGTAGTGAGATACCTTTACAATAGAAGGCAGTGTCGCCTGCGAAGAGGGAAAGCTGAACACCTTTCGACGGGATGGGAATGTCGTTGGTAAACAGGATATACAGGAGAGGAGCAACAGCGGTGAGCTGAAACTACTGCTATTTATACTACTTGCTGACGCAACCGCGCTCCAATTACGGAGCGAGTGATTACGTCATGCGATCAATCACCACGCATGACGTACGCAGATATTTGCTGTGAAATCAACAACAGACTACTGCGAAACGTCCGCCTACTCTCCAACCACGCAACCAATCGCTGGCTACCGCACCGTGAGGGTGACAAACGACCATGTTGCGAGGTTGTATATCACCAAGGAGTGGCTTAAACATGTTTAAGAGAGGCGAGTTGGAAACATTTGTTTGTTCATTCAGCAGTGCAACGTTATGGCGCGTCTCCACCAAAGTTTTGTTGCCAATACAACAGTTGCCAATATGTGTAGCCAACAAATGTTTTTGTAATCACCTAGTTTTAGCAACAAAACTTGAAATAATGTTGGCAACAGTTGGAAACAAATGTTGTCAACATTTTTGGTGGAGACGCGGCTTTACCGCTATTGTTTTTTAATATCTCTTACTGTTCCAGCATACACAGTCGTAGCCCTTTATGACATTGGGTTTGAAAAGTTCAACTTCAAACGAATTGGAGATAATTTAAAATTAAAAATTTTGTACAGCCGACTCCAATATAAGTTATTTAAGAATAACTCAAAAACTAATTGTCTGACCTTGATCAAATTCATATGGGACCACACGAGAACTATCAGCTTTCATATAAAACCATTACAAAGTTATGAGGTAACACACATAAAAAAAAAACATACAGTCGAATTGAATACCGTCTCCTTTTTGGAAGTCTGCAGAAAAGAGGCAGAGTCACCGACTTATAAATAGGATCTAGTAAGGAATTATATTGTTCATAGCTTTTTACTAGGTTAGGTGTTTCTTTATTACGCCAGTATTTTCCTAAATTAATTAAAATGTAATGTGAAAGTAAACGAACTTTAGCGATTATTGGGTGATTGGAAAATTGAAGAACCCGAAAAAAAAGCATCTGATAAATATTGTCGTCTAATAAAAAGTGGAGGATCACCGCATTCAATCTGCAAGGCATTGATAGGCGATGAATGCATAGCGCCTATAATTAATGTTAAAGACTTGTGTTGAACGATTTCTCGAAAATGCTAGTCTAATATCTGTGGTGAAGATTGAAAGACTGTCATTTATGTGCTTTTACTTTTTCTGAATCCATATTGGGTGTTTGATAACAATCCATAACTTTCCACATACCATTCAAGACGATTCTTAATCATGTGTGCAAAGGTTTTAATTAGAGTTGAGGATAGAACAATCGGTCGATAGAAAGAGCCATCGTTAGGGTTTTTGTCAGGTTTCAAGATAGGAATAATTACTTGCGTCCGCCAGGAGCCAGGAACAAAACCTATGTCAAATACGGCATTAATGATATTTAAATAGTAGGTTAAAATTTGATCGTTACATTTGGCTAGTAGTGAATATGGAATACCGTCTAGACCAGGTGGGCAGAGCCGGCCCTACCATAGGTCGAACGGAGTGACGGCTTCAGGCGCAAAGTCCCAGGAGGCGCCTTAGTCAAATTTTTTATATTAGCATAGCTACCTACATAATAGAAAAATAATCTTTTAGCTTATTTAGGTAACAATTTTGCACGCTCTTTAGAAGCTTACGTGGTAGAGCCATGCCGGAGCTATATTAGTAGTATAGTTGTAGCACGAATGGTTAGGCTTAGAACGGGGAGGTTTGACTGACCTCTGCTTGTTATTGTTATTTCTTATTGTTGATTCTTTGTTATTTCTTTTGTTATACCGTGTATATTGTCTCGTAGTACGTCTCGTGTTCAAGTCCATGTTCTTTTGAGAACAGGGACCCGTCCCGTCCTTACTGTTTCTTAGAACACTGCCCCCCAACATGTCCACAGTGAAGCAAGTTAGGTCACTCGTCGCCGCTCTAAACCAAACTCTTGGTCTGGGCCTAAATCTGGATGAGACGGCCCTCGCCGCCATCGCCGCCCATGTCGCTCCCCCTGCCCCTCAGGCACATTAACCGCCGCCCGTTATCGCAGCCTATCTAGAGACTAGGAACTCTTTCGCCCCCCTGGATATGGAGTGCGCATACTCCGACTCCGGGTCCTCTGCGTTAGCCTCCCGGAAGAGGCCCGCCACCAAGTCTGGCACCGGATTATCAGAGTCCTCTGACTCCGACGGAACCGGGGATTCTTCGTTCACCACTGTGAACTCCAAGAGTAGCGGTAAACGCGCTGCCAAAAACCGCAACCCCCTCGTCTCAGCGGCCCCTGTCGCTCCCGCAGCCCCCGCTGCTGCCTCAGCCCCCGCAGCTCCCGCTGACGCCTCTGTCCCCTCCGCTGCTTCGGCTACACTTATGTCGTTAGACATCCCCGCACCGACCAAGCCAGCCTCTCGCTGTGCTCCAGTCCTTGTCAAAAAGTAAGTCTCGCCCCCTGTCTTCTTAAGAGACAAGGCTAAATTTACCCAATTGTCCAAAACCTGTCAGAAACCTGGGTGGGGCAAGCAGTTGGCCGCCGTATGACTATACAGCTGGCAGCGGTGGCACTGCGCCGGGAAACCGCGCCTATGCGGGGGTTCAACCCTCACTCCCGACAGGCCACACACCGTGCGTACCTGCCGGAAGATGATTTTTGCCTGCGGAACGTTTGCTAGAATAACTAGGGCAAGCGGGAACCTCTTGCCCGTTCTGCTGTGCATTTTATGCACGGCCTCTACGTGGAATCCTTGGGACTTAAGGTCCTCGAGGATGTCCTCGTTGGCGAGTTCGAATGGGACGCCTCGGATGACGGCCCTGACTTTACGCTCTTCCGGAAGAGCGTACGTGTGGTAGGACACACGTTCGGAGGTAAAAAGCATTGTAAGGCGGTGAAAATCGTCAATAGACTGAGGTAAAATCTTAATAGCTTCACCCATGTTGATGGCCTGTTCATACTTGATACCTGTGTCGTAACAGGTTTTGGACAATTGGGTAAATTTAGCCTTGTCTCTTAAGAAGACAGGGGGCGAGACTTACTTTTTGACAAGGACTGGAGCACAGCGAGAGGCTGGCTTGGTCGGCGCGGGGATGTCTAACGACATAAGTGTGGCCGAAGCAGCGGCGGGGACAGAGGCGTCAGCGGGAGCTGAGGCAGCAGCGGGGGCTGAGGGAGCGACAGGGGCCGCTGAGACGAGGGGGTTGCGGTTTTTGGCAGCGCGTTTACCGCTGCTCTTGGAGTTCACAGTGGTGAACGAAGAATCCCCGGTTCCGTCGGAGTCAGAGGACTCTGATAATCCGGTGCCAGACTTGGTGGCGGGCCTCTTCCGGGAGGCTGACGCAGAGGACCCGGAGTCGGAGTATGCGCACTCCATATCCAGGGGGGCGAAAGAGTTCCTAGTCTCTAGATAGGCTGCGATAACGGGCGGCGGTTAATGTGCCTGAGGGGCAGGGGGAGCGACATGGGCGGCGATGGCGGCGAGGGCCGTCTCATCCAGATTTAGACCCAGACCAAGAGTTTGGTTTAGAGCGGCGACGAGTGACCTAACTTGCTTCACTGTGGACATGTTGGGGGGCAATGTTCTAAGAAACAGTAAGGACGGGACGGGTCCCTGTTCTCAAAAGAACATGGACTTGAACACGAGACGTACTACGAGACAATATACACGGTATAACAAAAGAAATAACAAAGAATCAACAATAAGAAATAACAATAACAAGCAGAGGTCAGTCAAACCTCCCCGTTCTAAGCCTAACCATTCGTGCTACAACTATACTACTAATATAGCTCCGGCATGGCTCTACCACGTAAGCTTCTAAAGAGCGTGCAAAATTGTTACCTAAATAAGCTAAAAGATTATTTTTCTATTATGTAGGTAGCTATGCTAATATAAAAAATTTGACTAAGGCGCCTCCTGGGACTTTGCGCCTGAAGCCGTCACTCCGTTCGACCTATGGTAGGGCCGGCTCTGCCCACCTGGTCTAGACGGTATTCCATATTCACTACTAGCCAAATGTAACGATCAAATTTTAACCTACTATTTAAATATCATTAATGCCGTATTTGACATAGGTTTTGTTCCTGGCTCCTGGCGGACGCAAGTAATTATTCCTATCTTGAAACCTGACAAAAACCCTAACGATGGCTCTTTCTATCGACCGATTGTTCTATCCTCAACTCTAATTAAAACCTTTGCACACATGATTAAGAATCGTCTTGAATGGTATGTGGAAAGTTATGGATTGTTATCAAACACCCAATATGGATTCAGAAAAAGTAAAAGCACATAAATGACAGTCTTTCAATCTTCACCACAGATATTAGACTAGCATTTTCAAGAAATCGTTCAACACAAGTCTTTAAGATTAATTATAGGCGCTATGCATTCATCGCCTATCAATGCCTTGCAGATTGAATGCGGTGATCCTCCACTTTTTATTAGACGACAATATTTATCAGATGCTTTTTTTTCGGGTTCTTCAATTTTCCAATCACCCAATAATCGCTAAAGTTCGTTTACTTTCACATTACATTTTAATTAATTTAGGAAAATACTGGCGTAATAAAGAAACACCTAACCTAGTAAAAAGCTATGAACAATATAATTCCTTACTAGATCCTATTTATAAGTCGGTGACTCTGCCTCTTTTCTGCAGACTTCCAAAAAGGAGACGGTATTCAATTCGACTGTATGTTTTTTTTTATGTGTGTTACCTCATAACTTTGTAATGGTTTTATATGAAAGCTGATAGTTCTCGTGTGGTCCCATATGAATTTGATCAAGGTCAGACAATTAGTTTTTGAGTTATTCTTAAATAACTTATATTGGAGTCGGCTGTACAAAATTTTTAATTTTAAATTATCTCCAATTCGTTTGAAGTTGAACTTTTCAAACCCAATGTCATAAAGGGCTACGACTGTGTATGCTGGAACAGTAAGAGATATTAAAAAACAATAGCGGTAAAGCCGCGTCTCCACAAAAAATGTTGACAACATTTATGTTTTCAACTGTTGCCAACATTATTTCAAGTTTTGTTGCTAAAACTAGGTGATTACAAAAACATTTGTTGGCTACACATGTTGGCAACTGTTGTATTGGCAAGAAAACTTTAGTGGAGACGCGCCATAACGTTGCACTGCTGAATGAACAAACAAATGTTTCCAACTCGCCTCTCTTAAACATGTTTAAGCCTGCTCCTTGTCACATAGAAGTAGCCCACTCGTTGAGCGCCGACTCAGCCGTGTCTCAGGCGCTTAGGCGTTTTATGAGCAGAAGAGGATGCCCAAAAGAAATATGGAGTGACAACGCTACGTGCTTCAAGGCAGCAGACAAGGAGCTGGCCGAAGCAGCACTCGCAGCCCTCGAGCACGAAACCACATGCTGACAAATTGTGTGGAAGTACATACCACCATCAGCACCGTTCATGGGCGGCGCATGCGATCTTTGACCCTTGCCTCACCCCCGCGCCTTTCTTTCTTTCGTTAATAATCTTACAAACTAACAAACAGAATTAAATATACAATATTCTTACAACTACTTATTCTATTAATATGTACACAATAATCTTTTTACATACTAAAATGGTTTAAACTTTATTTTTAGCTGCTTTAGGCTGAGGATCCTACCCCCCGCCTCAGCACTATAAATATAAAACGTCGCGGCGCGGTGCGCGTGAAAAGTCGGTTGTCTGCGCTCAAGCCGCGCGGACGTATTTCTTCGGTCGAGCCCATGCGCTCCCGAGTGACTCAGTGCAATTGTGCGAAAAACAAGGACAATAAAAGGATTATCTCGAAGTGCTTCAGTGGTGTTGTGCGTCATTGCCGCCGTCAGGCTGCACCGGCCCGCCGGCCCATTGTTCTGTAGTGTTAGTGATTAGTGTAGTGCCCCACGCTCTGCCAATTTCCAGTAAAAACTGTAAGTAGTTTATTACACACCGCCGTGCCGCCTCAGAGGCGGCTATTCTATTGTATTGTATTAATCCTTGTGTTCGCTTGTCGCATTAGGCGACAGCTAGGTACACACCCTAACGTACCAACGCGTTAGGTATATAGGTGTTCGTTTAAGCATACACCTCCCCCGCCGTTAGGTGGGGGAGCTTGGTACACAAGTGTTTTTGTTAAAACTGACAAGATGGCGGCTATTACCATAGCCGAACTCGCCGACTTTTTCAGTCGTGCGTGCCCCGACGTTTGGGCGACCTTCCTAGCCCAACGCCAATCGCCCGCTGCTGAACGTCCGACCGTACTTGTGGACGACCCTATGTCGCCCAGCACCGGACCCGCGACCCCCGCGTCTGTAGATACGCTATATGACGTAGCATCCCCCGCGCCTTCTGCGCTCTCCACCCGTGGACCGTCCCCGGCGTTCTCGGACGCCGAGACGGGCTCCGAAATGGAATACGACGTCGCGAAACCCGCCAAGCCCGATGACGAAGGCTTCACCTTAGTCTCGGGCAAAAAACGAAAACGTCCCGCCGCGAATAAGGGCGCCGAGCCTCACTCGGCCCCTTCGTCCCCGTCGTCGTCGCCTAACGCTACTCCGGCTAAAAAGAACGCGCCTTCTGCGCGCCCTAAATCTGCCAAGATCGCGAACCCGGAACCCGCCGCGGTGCGCAAGGGAAAACCGCCGCCGCCGATCATCCTTCAGGATAAATCCCGATGGAGCAACCTTTCGCATTGGATTGACTCCAAAAAAATCTTCTGCCCCAAGGTCCACAATGGTGGTCAGGGCATTCGTATCCACGTCTCAACGACGGACGACTTCCGCGCTTTAACTGCGCATCTTAAAGCTCAGAAACTGAGCTTCCATACCTACGCCCTTGTGGATGAACGCAACCTCCGCGTAGTCGTTCGCGGGCTCCCAAAGGAGCTCGAAACCGAGCACATATTAAGCGATCTTAAATCGCAGAATCTCCCGGTTAGGGAAGTGCACAGAATGCACCACCCCACCGACAAAAAAAGATACCTAGACCTTTGTCTAGTTATCTTAGACCTGTCCCCGGAAGGGAAAGAAATCTACAATATTCGCCGAATCTGTAATCTCACTGGGATTACGGTAGAGGCCCCCCGTAATAGGGGCATCGTTGATCAATGCCACCGATGCCAACTTTATGGCCACTCGGCCAAAAATTGCTATGCCAAACCTAGATGCGTTAAGTGTCTAGGAGACCACGGCACACCTGAGTGCACCCGAACGCCCGAGTCGGAAGGCCCTCCGAGCTGCGTTCTGTGCGGCGAAGCGGGACACCCAGCGAACTATCGCGGGTGTACCAAAGCGCCGCGTAGAAAGTGGCGCGGAGGTGCAAACCGGCGCGGACGAACGGCTAGCGCTAGCAGGTCCCGTCCTCGGCAACATGCCCCTTATGTCGCACCGATCTCGGTGTCTCAACCCGCGCCCCTTCAGCCTCCCGCCAAACCCGCCCCCGCTAAGGGGACTTCCGGGCAAGGTGTAAGCTCGTCGGTGCCTTCAGCACCAGTATCGAACGCATGGGTTAAGCCCCCGGCGATAGTTAGCGCGGCCGCCTCACGGCCAGCGCCCTCTCTCCAGGCGCAAAAGCCCAAACTTGCCCCTCAGGCATCTTCTAACTTCGCTGCTGACTTCTCGTTAGTCTGCAGCTTCATCAGCAATATTAATGTTGCCGAAGTGACTTCCCTGGCCCGCAAACTACGCGAGGCCAAATCCGCTCAAGATAAGCTCAATGCCACCATTGAGCATATTAATCTCATCGACGCGATCGGTTCATTCCAATGCGCCTAAATTATAACCCTTTAAATCAAAATGGCAGTACAACATACAGGTAGAACTAAACCTAGCTCACTGACTGTCGCTTTCTTTAACGCAAACGGCATCAGAGATCAAAAGGAAGAAATCGTGTACTTTTTACGCGATCAAAAAGGTCCTTGCACTGTATACCGATAGACACCCCACCGCTTGGTAACTTAGAAGCATCGGTTTGTAGAATAGCACTTACGGGCCATCCGCCCGTCATAATTGCCTCGGCATATCAGTCACCGCAGAAACTCTTATTAGAAGCCGACATCTCGGCACTACTAAATCTAGGCCCCAGCGTAGTAATCGCGGGAGACCTAAACAGTAAACACGTTAGTTGGAACGCTAACGTAAATAATCCAAACGGAATCATATTATGCGGCCTCACGGAGAGACTTAACTTCGACGTTATCGCTCCTGAGAGCCCAACTCACTACCCATTTGTGACTAGTCACCAACCGGACGTCCTTGACGTAGTTATACTAAAAGACATCCGGCTTAATATTAATTCAATCGAAACTTTTGTCGAACTATGCTCGGACCATAGGCCGGTCGTATTAGAACTGGGCCGGTCGGCTGGTGAGGTCCCTCAGACCAAAACCATCGTCGACTGGCGTAAGCTCAAGGTCAAACTTGAGTCTACGAACTCCCAGCATTTAGACTCCATACCGGACAGGATAGACTCGCCGGAGGAAGCCAATAGGGCGATTAGCGCCCTATCGACTCACCTCACTTCAGCCGTCGAAGAGTGCTCCCGTAAGGTTCGTGTGTCGAGCGATCGGTACACAAAGCTTCCGGCAGACGTTCGACGGCTGATTAGAGCGAAAAACACCGCGCTAAAAACATATGACCGTTATCGCACGGAAGATAACAAATTCCGGCTACGTTCTCTGCAGAACGAGATTAAACATCGCGTTGTCGAATTTAGAAATGATAAATGGGATAACCTCTTAGAGGGATTAGAACCATCTCAAGATGCCTTTTGGAGGCTGACTAAAGCCATAAAAGCAGAGCAAATTGCTCCCATGCCGCCTCTAGTTAGGCTCGACCACCCCGATCTCGCCTTAGACGATCTCGAAAAAGCTGAATGCCTAGCCGACAGTCTAGAGAGCCAGTGTACCCCATCCAGCGTACCAACAGATCCCGCTCACCTACTAGAGGTAGAAGCGGAAATCGAACGTAGGGCTGCGTTACCGCCAGCGGGCGATCCACTCGATCCCGTGACTTTCGAAGAAGTCACCAAAACCATAAAAAGCCTCAAGATAAGATCAGCCCCTGGGCCAGACGGCATCAGTAACAAGGTGATCAAATCTCTTCCGGCACCGTTAATTTATCTCCTCGTAGGAATTTTCAACGCGCTTCTCTCGAGCTGCTCTTTCCCAAGAGAAGAAGCAGACGTAATAGGGATCCATAAACCAGGCAAACCGCGCAACCGACCCACCAGTTACAGGCCCATCAGCCTACTCAATACTTTGGGTAAATTATATGAGCACACTATTCTTAAGCGTCTCCGTCACTTCACGGAAACAAACAGACTCCTACCTGATGAACAGTTTGGATTTAGAGCCAAACATTCGTGTACTAACCAAATCCATCGCCTAACAGAATATATTCTGTCTGGCTTTAATCATCACCCGACAAAGAAAAAATCTCAAAGCACGGGAGCCCTCTTCTTTGATGTCGCAAAGGCATTTGACAAGGTCTGGCACGACGGCTTGCTCTACAAGCTGTATAAACTAAACGTGCCTGACAGGCTCGTACACATCATCCGAGCCTTCCTTTCAAATCGTTCTTTTCGCTATCGAGTGGAGGGAACCCGTTCTTCGAAACGCTTTCTTAAGGCCGGTGTCCCACAAGGCTCCGCCCTGTCTCCAATTCTGTTTACACTTTTTACGAGTGACATCCCAAAAGATCCAGCGGTCAACACCGCTCTCTTCGCCGACGATACGGCTCTCTTTGTATCAGACTACAATAGGAATATTCTCACTTCAAAACTTCAAAAAGCTACCAATCGCTTAATTGAAGTGAATCCCGAAAAAAGTGTAGCAATACTCTTTCAACGGAATCTAACACAGTCCCGTAAAAACCGATTGAAGGTAATTACCCTATATGGCCGCCCCATCCCCTGGGAACATTCGGCCAAATATCTGGGCGTCACGTTCAACGCCAGCATGAGTTTCGCGAATCACATTAGTATAGTCTGCAACAAAGCCAAGTCAGTCATTGGCCGTCTCCACCCTCTTGTGAACAGTAAGAGTAAGCTGTCTCTAAGACACAAACTCCACCTGTACAAAGCCTGCGTTAGACCTATCATGTCTTACGCAAGTGTAGCCTTCGCGCACACATATAAGTCCCACCTAGACGAACTACAGAAAGTTCAAAACTTATTCATCCGTAAAGCCACTGGAGCACGGTGGTATCAACGGAACTCTGATTTACACAGTGATTGTCAACTCCCCTCTATCTCCGAATACTTTAAAGAGGCGTCCCAGCGCTACTTTATTAGCGCTGAAGCTCATCCGAACCCCCTAGTGGTAAACGCAGCCAACTACGTCCCGATACCGAACGTCGCGCCGTTTCTCCGTAGACCGCGTAACGTATTAATAGAGCAACCGCGCTCGCTCGATCCCGTTGACCCAAACGTCGCAGGCACATCACACACAGACACTACACCCACACCAAATGGGACAAACACTAATAGGACAACGGATGGGGCGCGTCGCACCCGTAGGCGGGCACGACGCGTTCCAACTCACACCGCGTACACACCGTACACCCGCGTGTCTGGGCGGTTCTCACCGCCCAGAACATCGACCGATACGAGCTAAGCAGTCAGAGGCTGGGGTTCGCGATCCCCCCCTCGGACAGCGGTTAGATAGCTCAAAATAATCCTCTACGGAGGGGACATGATGATTGGTAACAATACCAAATCATAAACCATCATCATCCTCATCCTCATCCCAACTATCGCCTTTCCACTTTTAAATAGCTCGCGGCCTTTCAGGCCGCGAGCCCTGCGTCCGATGAAGCTGTAAGAACCGCATAGGTTAACAGCGCTAACATCACAGAAAATAGCGGTGCGCGTGGCTTCATTTGCTCCGCGGCCGCGTCACGATAACATGCTCTTTGGCCATCATAATGTCTTATCTTACGTGCCTAATGGCTTAATATATTTAATATATAAGAAAGGTAAGTATCTAATATATTTAACAAATATAATTTATATTTTAAATCTATGCTAACTCTCTCTATTCATTCGGTGTCATTATTGGGAGAGTTATTGCATAGTTACAACACAACATTAAGCTTATTTATAATACAACATTATTCCTTTTATCATTGTATTTAGTTCGTATCGCTTTGTTTGCGTTGTGCACATTCTCCCGCCGTCGCCACGCTGCGATCCCTCTGGTAGCACGACGATCTTCTTTGTCGGTCTTCGTAGTACATGCCCACTGCCAGTGGTTACGTCCACTACTCGTACCTCTCCGTCGACGCCAGGATATATATTACTTATTTTCCCTCTGGGCCAGATGTTGCGTGGTAGATTGGAGTCACAAATGATGACTAGGTCTCCAATCTTCGGCGATACTCCTATGCTGCTGGGCTCCAGCCGGTATTGGAGTAGGGGCAAGTATTCTTTCACCCATCTTCTCCAAAACACGTCGGCTAGGGCTTGAGCTCGTTTCCACTGCTGGCGGGCCGTCACATCGCTCTCGCTGAAGTGTCCCGGCGCAGGTACGTGCGAGTTGGGACCGATGATGATGTGAATCGGCGTGATGGCTTCTGGGTCTCCTCGGTCGACTGAGACGTGTGTGAGAGGTCTTGAGTTTACAGTATTTTCGTCACTGAGATAGCGCTCGTTGAAGGTGACGCGTAGGGCTTCTTTCACGGAGCGAACCATTCGCTCCCATGCGCCGCCCATGAACGGTGCTGATGGTGGTATTTACTTCCACACAATTTGTCTGCATGTGGTTTCGTGCTCGAAGGCTGCGAGTGCTGCTTCGGCCAGCTCCTTGTCTGCTGCCTCGAAGCACGTAGCGTTGTCACTCCATATTTCTTTTGGGCATCCTCTTCTGCTCATAAAACGCCTAAGCGCCGACACGGCTGAGTCGGCGCTCAACGAGTGGGCTACTTCTATGTGTGTATTGCTCGTGACGTCATGCAGGTAAATAACGCGCCATAGCGCTTTTCACGATGTCGTCCCACTGTGACCTCTATTGGCCTGAAGTATTCCAGTCCGGTGTATGTGAACGGACGTGCGTGATGAACGAGGCGTGCGGACGGCAGGTTTCCTGTAGACGGTGATGTAGGCTTGGCTTTTCTTAGACGGCACGGTTGGCATCCTTTGACGACAGTGTTCACTACTGGATGTATTTTTCTTATGTACAATCTTTGTCTTAATTCGTTCACGACTGTTTCCACGCCTCCGTGATGCAACCTCTCGTGTACGTGTGCTATGTACAGACGAGTGTGTGCGTGCTTCCCGTCTAGTATGGGAGGGTTGTACGTGTCCTCCTCCACTTCTGATGCTGCTTTTATTCGACCTCTGAGGCGTAGGGTCCCCTCTTCATCGATGTATGTGCTCAGGTGGCCTAATTTGTCGTCGCCTCCCGGAACACTTCCGTTGGTGATCTGACAGCCATGCAGAACCCAGCCCAGGTTGGTCTCGACGGCCGACGCGCAGTTTTCTAGACACTATGAGGTGCCAGTTATCTTGCCCGATTAGTACTTTCGGTGAGGCGCGTTCGTAGGTGATATCCTCTTTGATATCCGACAGATGTGGGCAGTTCTCTAAGTGATTTTAATTCACAGATTCTGGCGCGAAGTCCAACCGCTCTACCGTACGCGCTGCTTCTATGTTGTGTTCTTCTTGCGCGTACGTTCCTCTTATTTTAAAGCTGACGATCTTGCTCTTTTCATGTTTCACCTCCGAGCCGACCCCTTGTATCCACATTGCATGGGCTGGGCCGTTGGCGCCGATGACGTCGGCGATCGAAGTATCGACTAAGGTGACCGTGCTTCCTTCATCCAATAATGCGTATGTTTCGACGCAGCTTAGCAGCCCCCTTATTGTTACGGGCGCAATCTTTAGGTAAGCGCGGCGGTGTTTGTACGGTCGAGTCGCTGTGTTGACCTCCCTTGCCGATGTTGCGGTATCCATAGCGGGTTCTTTTTCAATTTCTGTTGTTCTGTCGTGATGCAGCAATTTATGGTGTTTCATCATGCATCCGCCTTTTCCGCACGGTGGAGCTTTACACAGCAATCGGCGATGTTTGCCTCGCAGACAGCGGTAGCAGATATTGTACTTCTTCGCTACTTCCCATCTGTCATTTGTGGACAGAGCGGCGTATGACTTGCAATCGGGCAGTTTGTGTTCTTGTTTGCATTGAGGGCAGCGTTCTTCATATTGTTTCTTGCTTGTGGTGAAGGCACGTTCTATTTTTCTCGGCCTTCGGTCTCTCGTTTCGCTGTCCTCTGCGATGAACTCCGGCAAGGCATACGCGCTGCATTTATCCGCTTCTTCGTTTAAGAACATTGATATCTTCTTAAGCTCTGGGATATCTTCTTTCTTTCTGGCTGCATTGTCGTACCATTTGCTTCTCAATATGGGCGTGAGTTTGTCTGTGATAACTCGCGTCATTTCCGGACTATGCAGATAGTGTGCTTTCTTGAGTGCTTCCACGGTGCCCACTACGTTTGCTATGCGATTTGCGAATATGCATAGTTCCCTGGGATTGTCCGTAACTTTGTTCAGCAGCTTCAGCTTCTCTATTTATAAGTGAATTAACGCTTCTGGTCGTCCGAATCTGCTTTCCAAAGCTTCTACTATCATTCTGGGATCTGGTTGGCTTATAAGTAGGCAACCTGCGGCTTCTTTTGCTGTCCCTTTTAAGCTTCGGCGTATTCTCGCTATGTTTTCGTCGTGAAGTACTTTGAAGATTCTTCGTACGTTGTTTTGAAGCTGAGCCATTCTTTGCTGCTACCGTTGAATGTGGGCAACTCTTGCACATATTTCGGCGGCTCCCTTGTGCTTCGTACTACTTGTGATAGAGCAGCGGCTAAGGTAGCGACGTCGATTTGTTGCTGCGCCTATCCATAGTCTTCTTTCTGCGGCGAGGTATGTTGAAGTACGGGTGGCGCGATCTGCAGTGCTGGTTGCGACGTGAAGCACGACGTGGGTTGCGGGGCGAACTGCGGAGCAGGTTGCGATGCGAAGTGCGACGTGGGTTGTGGCGCGGGCTGCGGCGCGGGCTGCGATGTAGGTTTTTCTTGCAACCGTGTACTAATGCGCACTGATGCTAAATCGTCTTCTATTTCTTCATCTTCGTCATCGGTTGATCCGTCTCCTGCTTGTAGTCGCTGCACGTGTATTTCTTGCAATTCCGTTCTTGCTTGCAACTATGCCTGCTCGAGCTTGAGTTCGGCTAACCACTCTTTCGCCTCTAACTCCGCGAGGAGTCTCTTGCGTGAGACTACGGAGCGGCGCGACCTAGTCTCGTCGGGCTTTAATGTGCGCTGCGATCTTTGATCACTCTCTTGCTGGGTTTCTTCCGTAGCGGCCGTTTTATCGGTCGCAGAGGTAGCGGTTGTATCGCTGACTGTTGTGGTTTCGATAGTGGTGTTTGATGAACCACTAGCGGTTGAGTCGCCCCCGGAGGCCTCTTCTGTGGCCCCCTGGGTTATCTGTACATCCATGCGACGCTTCGATGATTCTCCGTGGTTACTACGCTTAATCACCATTTTTCTTCAAAATAATATTTTTTCGTTCTTGCGGTTTGCTTCTTTCTTCCGGCAATACCAAGACCAATATTGTCCTTTTCTTCTGGTAATCCGGCTTCTCGGAGGACCATTAATGTTACGGATCGCCGTAACGCCGTTCGAAAAATGAATGAAACGCGTTGGTCTTGCTTAGGAGGCAAGCGGCGGTGAGAAGGAACTTGTACTTTTCCTTGCTATTGCCTTTTCGGTGGCTGGAGAGCGACTAACGACCATACCGGCCGGCCCGTCTTATATACGATTTGGCCGCTGCTGGCCAGCGGACCCTTGCATCACCCCCGCGCCTTTCTTTCTTTCGTTAATAATCTTACAAACTAACAAACAGAATTAAATATACAATATTCTTACAACTACTTATTCTATTAATATGTACACAATAATCTTTTTACATACTAAAATGGTTTAAACTTTATTTTTAGCTGCTTTAGGCTGAGGATCCTACCCCCCGCCTCAGCACTATAAATATAAAACGTCGCGGTGCGGTGCGCGTGGCTTCATTTGCTCCGCGGCCGCGTCACGATAACATGCTCTTTGGCCATCATAATGTCTTATCTTACGTGCCTAATGGCTTAATATATTTAATATATAAGAAAGGTAAGTATCTAATATATCTAACAAATATAATTTATATTTTAAATCTATGCTAACTCTCTCTATTCATTCGGTGTCTTTATTGGGAGAGTTATTGCATAGTTACAACACAACATTAAGCATATTTATAATACAACATTATTCCTTTTATCATTCAATATTACGCACAACATTATTCAATATAAGGTTACAGTTTTTTAATTCAAAGTTATATTTTTAATATCCCGAATAAGGCTGCGCCTGTTCTCCCGCATGGCTGTGTGCAATCATCACTAGTTGTCGAACCATGAGCGCGACCCGACGATTGTAACACCTTCATGGCTCCGCCCACTGCTCCTAGGTTGTTCAACTAGCGTCGGTTACAACAAGCATGTATTTCGTTCGTATCGCTTTGTTTGCGTCGTGCACAGTATGAGTTCTTCCGGGTCGATGGTACAGATGGGCGTCCCTCAAGGCTCAATTCTCGGCCCCTTTCTGTTTCTTGTATACATTAATGACTTACCTTACATAGTAGGAGATAACCATGATATAGTATTATTTGCAGATGAAACTTCTTTAATTTTCAAATTAAGTCGACAATTGCTAAAATACGACGAAGTAAATAATGCTATATCTAAATTAGTAAATTGGTTCAAGAACATTGATATAATTTGCATTTAAATGGCACTAAAACGAAATGTATGAAATTTATGACTCCAAATGTCAAACAATGAAATTCTAATGTAATTTAAAATGGGGAGAAACTGAGTCTTGTAGATATCACCATTTTTCTTGGAATCACTCTAGACGCGAAGCTTCAATGGAACCCCCATATATTAAAACTAGCAAGCAGACTTAGTTCTGCAGCATAAGCCGTAAAAAAGATTAGAAGTCTAGCTAGTGTTGAAACAGCTAGACTAGTTTACTTTAGCTATTTCCATAGCATAATGTCGTATGGTATTTTGCTATGGGGACACGCAGCTGACACTGAAATTATATTTGTTTTACAGAAGAGGGCCATTAGAGCAATTTATGATTTAAAGCCTAAAGAGTCGCTGCGACAAAAATTTAAGGAAATTAATATATTAACTTTGGCCGCTCAAAACATTTATGAAAATGTAATGTACGTACACAAAAATAAAAGTAGTTTTACAAGAATAAGTGATATTCATTCTGTAAATACTAGGAACAGACACAAGCTAGTAGTACCAGTTACTCGACTCCATCGAGTCAGTAACTCATTCTTGGGGCGATGTATACGCTTTTACAATAAAATTCCAGAAAATATACAAAATTTGACCTGTTCAAAGTTCAAAAACTTTATTAAACTATATATGTTTGTATAAAAAGGGTTATTATAGTATTAAATAATTTATAGACGATAATTAATTTTCTAATTTGTTGTGTTGTTAAATTGTGTAACATACATGATTGTAAGCTGTTATTTAAAAAAATCCCGCTGGGTTTCTTGCTGGTTCTTCCCAGGACAGAGGTTTTTTTTCGAACCAGTGGTAATTATACAAAAAAGTGACTTTCAATAAGTATTATTTATAATCTATATTGAATAAAAAAGTGTCTGTTTCTGTTTCTATTAAAAATACCATAATATGGGATTACAATACGGAATCAACGATCTCCATCCCATCTCTATACATTTGTTTACTGTACAATATTATTGTACAGTAAACAAAGGTATTTGGTATACAAGCAAAAATATTCATTTTCCCACTACTCTGGCAATATTCATTTTTATTGTGTGCGTTATAACTTTTTAACTTTGTTCACATTGGTATAAAACAAAACGTGTGTGTGCACTTATGTACGTACGTAAGAAGTTATACTTCTTTAGCGTAAGAAAATAAAAATAACTAAAATAAAACACGTTTTATACATTCATATATATTTGAATAACTACCTCGAATATAGTTATCAGTTCTCACAAAAACTTAACAATTGACAGACAATTACCAATTGAAGTTGTAAAAAATTCACTCTCATCATTTTTCTCAAACGCGCCAAAAGAAGTATAGCTTCGAAACTTGAGTAAGCATTTAGCAAACTGAGAACATTGTTTAAAACAAGTTGCAAGTTAGCTGCCTGCATACTTAACTCATTGTTTGACTGTGTACCTAACACAAAAAATCTGTAGCAGAGTGTGCAATGCGTAAATGTACATATGTGGTGAAGCTTCGTGATGCAGCTCAAGCGAAATTTAAGGGATAGCAATCCAAAACTAGTTTAACAACCCAACAATATCAATTGCTTCATGTGATTGAAAAATTCGTTTGCTCGACAGCAAAAACCACGCAATGGATGTTGTTAAACTGTCAAATTGGTATGGCTTGCTATTTTAGGTGTGTTACGCAATTAGGCTATGGATTTAATTTCTATAATTATATGAAATAAGAACAAATTCATATTAGTAAAAATATCGATATCAGATGCCCATATTGCTGAGTTACAACTAGTGGCGTAGCGTGCCTTAGATGGGCCCTGTATCAAAATTTGTTGGGGGGCCCCAATGAAGAGTAGGGGGATGAAATTGTTCACGTCCGCAGGAATTGCCGCCCGTACCCTACACGTATCCTCTGGGTGGCGCTAAACGAACAACAAACTACTGGCTGCTGTACTGTTACGCTATAATCTTGCAGCCTCACAGCACTATCACAGTCGTTCAAAGAATATTGTATCATTTAATTACCCACTTGAAATGCCTCAATGCGATCAGCTCCCCTCGTAGAGCCACCGGACTAGAGATATTGGACCTATTACCAGAATATACCAACTTAATATAGAAAGTATTAGTCAAGCTAAATGTGAAGTAGTAAGTAAGATTCTATTAGAAAATGACATAGACGTACTCCTTTTACAAGACTCACGCTAGAGATGAACAGGATCTATATAAACGTGGTGCTATCCCGGGATACTACCTTGGTCATGCAATTAACCACGCGCAATATGGCATCGCCACTTATGTTAAAGACGGTATTAAACATGTCGCTGCGGAGACTTGCCTTGGGTTCCGGATGTATTTGCCTCTGCAATAAAGATCAATAACCTTACCATTGTAAACGTATGCAAACCACCGAACTCTTCATGGACTACCAACCTCCCCGCTTTCCCACACCCATGCCTATATGCCGGCGACTTCAATAGTCATCACACGACCTGGCGATATAACAAAAATTATGCAAATGGTGAACACCTCGTGCAATGGGCGGAGAACAACAACCTACACCTGGTATTTAATGCCAAGGATAGAGGATCGTTCAGGTCAGAAAGATGGAAACGGTATTATAATCCAGACTTAACGTTTACTACCTGTGACATCAATGGAACCCCATTATAAACCACACGAAGAATTCTCTCAGACTTTCCAAACAGCCAGCACCGACCGGTGCGGTGCTTTTGCCTCGATGGAACTTCCACAAAGCAGACTGGTCCAAATTCAGCGCTGACATGGATGCTGCTATCAGATGGATACCTCCCTGTGCCGAAAACTACAAGAGATTCACTAAACTTATCATAGCAACAGCAAAAAAGAGCATTCTCCGAGGCTACCGCAATGTGCACATCCCTTGCTGAAAACTATTTGATGAGTACACGCGCACAGGTAATTTTGAAATAGGTGATGACCTTCTGAAATCTCTCGACGAAGAGCATCGAAATAGGTGGCTCGATACCGTAGAGTCAAATGATTTTAAGACTTTCAGCAGGAAAGCTTGGAGGGTGCTCAATGGTGCAGGCAAGACTGGAACAAACTCCCGTGGCGGATCTGTTTCACTCAGGGCTCGGAACCGGTTTAAAAAGAGCGGTTAATTTTGATTAATTACCGGTAAATTTATCGCTCCTTCAATTACTGGTTCAAAAATTAACCGGTTTTTATTAAATCTAAACGATAAAGGTTACCGGTTACATAACGGTTTCGACACCCAAATTAATCGGTTAATTCCGTAAAACGTAAAGGCAGTTATTCATAGGACAGGTAGATTCACGTTGCGAGGTGTTTATGCGGCATCGCTGCATACGGGCACACTTATCAATTATCTGCCTTTAAGCGATACATTGTTTTAGTCTCGATCAGAGTATGTGTAGTGGGAGTTTGGCGTTTATGTAAAAGTGAAAGTATTAGAGAAGTTTTGAAGAAAGAAAGACAGTTATTGTGTTTGGTTTATTCGTTAAGACTGGACTTGTCTCATAATGAAAAAAATAATTTATTCTTGTGTATCGGTTGTTTATTTATGATGGGCAGAAAAAAAGTAAATAGAATTTATTCCATGTTTACGTTTTAACGGTGGTAGAGCCACGCGGCAGCTTTTGTTATCGCATGGATGGGCCTTGAGTATGTGTGCTCAAGCTGCCCCGCGTATTCTGGTATACGGGGGAGGGGGGGGGGGGTATCCGCAGAGATCGTGATCCTTGGCGATTTTAGCGACCATCACGCCGAATGGCTCGGTTCACATTTAACCGATCATGTGGCGAAATTTGTTTATGACTTTGCCTTGGCATATGGTTGCACAGCTGGTTACTTTGCCTACGCGGATTCCAGATGTGGAGGATCATGCGCCTTCTCTGTTGGAACTTCTGCTGACCTCTTATCCGGACAGATATCAGGTTTCCGTCAACACCCCTTACGGCTCCTAGGGCCATTGTCATCTCCGGAGGGTGGTGTCACTCACACTATCTTCGCGGTTGCATTCTGCAGGCAGCCGCCGTGTTTGGCACTATAGATCGGCCGATTGGGAAAGGATGCGGTCTTTTTTTTGCATTCTACCCTTGAGAGCGAATTTGCTTCTCGCTGGACAATCCCAACAATGTTGCTGATTCTGTCGCTGATATGGTACTTGAGGATATGGAACTTTTTATTCCATCTTCTGTGGTGCCCATCGGAGGCAGATTCCAACCATAGTTTTTTTAACAGTGGTAGAGCCACGCGGCAGCTTTTGCTGTCGCATGGATGGGCCGGCTCGAACCGGGGTGGTACCATGACCTCACAGAAAACCAGCGTGAAGTAGAGGTTTACCTCTGTGTTTCGCTTGGTGAGTGCAGGTGGCCGGAGGCCCTTTTTACTGGAAATGAGGCATTCCATTTTAGTCCTCACGGGTGACAACGCATCTGCATTTTGATTCGCAAACGAGGATAGATGTAGATGTCTATGGGCCGCAGCAACCACTTACCATCAGGTGGACTGTGTGCTCGTTTGTCACCCTTATCCTATATAAAAAAAAAGTTTGGTCGCTCATGTAAAATAGCATCACACTATAAGCAAGAGTGCTACCAGCACTGGGCTGACGACATCTTTACATTCCGAGATGTTGACGTAGCGAGATGTAAACACCAGCGCTCTTCAAAAGAAGTATAATTCCGCCTCCAGGTTCTTCAAAATTCATTGCCAAGACAAGGTCAGAGCACATCGGCGGAGTTGGTGAGAGGCTAGTTCGCCTTCGGTGTGTACCCGTGCATTCTGGTCTCTTGCTAAGGCTGTCCAAGGAAACTTCTGTCAGCCATCTCTGCAAAGAGAGGGCGACTCACTGAGTCCATGCCGCAAAGGAGAAAACCGGTCTGTTAATCTCTCTTTTTGCATTCAACTCGACTCTCGATGACGGAGGAATACACCGCCGACCATCCCGCGGTTTGAGTGCTCCATGCCAGATATGCGGCTTACACAGAATAGAATAGAATAGAATAGAATAATTTTTAATTCAATATAGATCACATGTGTAATTCTTTTTGAAAGTCATTTTTTACTTTACCACTGGTTCGAAAAAAAAACCTCTGTCCTGGGAAGAACCAGCAAGAAACCCAGCTGGACTTTTTTTTAAAGCAAATTTTACAATAATGGTTGTACTAACTATATAAGTACAAAATTTATTTTAGAAACAGCTTGGAAGCGATCACCTCATTCCCAGGGGTTATTATCAACCATGTATTCATTTATACTATAATAACCCCTTTTATACAGTTTCAACTTAACAAAACATTTAAACTTGCTAATGGAGAGAGCCTGTACACTTTCCGGGACCTTGTTGTAATAGCGTATACATTGCCCCAAGAATGAATTACTGACTCTGTGGAGTCGAGAAACTGGTATCACTAGCTTGTGTTTGTTCCTAGTGTTTACAGAATGCACATCATTTTTTTTACTAAAACTACCTTTGTTTTTGTGAACATACATTAAATTTTCGTAAATATACTGAGAGGCCAAAGTTAATATATTTATTTCTTTAAATTTATCTCTAAGAGACTCTCTCAGTTTTAGGTTGTAAATAGCTCTAATGGCCCTCTTCTCTAAAACAAAAATAGTTTCTGAATCAGCCGCATTTCCCCATATCAAAATCCCATAAGACATTATGCTATGGAAATAACTGAAATAAACTAATCTAGCTGTCTCGACACTAGTGAGACCTCTAATCTTTTTTACAGCATAGGCTGCAGAACTTAATCTGCTTGCTAGTTTGGATATATGGGGGCCCCACTGAAGCTTTGCGTCGAGAGTGATGCCAAGAAAAACAGTGGATTCCACAGGGCTCAGTTCTTCCCCATTTAAAAACACATTGGTACTCAGATTTCTAACATCCGTTGTTGTAAATTTAATACATTTAGTTTTATTTCCGTTTAAATGTAAATTATTAACGTTAAACCAATGCACTAATTTTGATATAGCATTATTCACTTCGTCACATTTAAATGATTGACGTTTAAGTTTAAAAATCAAAGAAGTATCATCAGCAAATAATACTATATCATGATTATCCTCTACAATAGAAGGTAAGTCATTAATATACACTAGAAACAGGAATGGGCCGAGAATTAAGCCCTGAGGGACACCCATTAGTACAGGTGAGCCGGAAGAACTTTTACCATTGATAATAAATTTCTGCATTCTATTACTTAAATATGAAATTATAAGTTTAAGAGCTGTGTTCTTGACACCATAGTACTGTAGCTTCCTGATTAATGTCTCATGGTGAACGCAGTCGAAGGCCTTGGAAAGGTCACAAAATATACCCAAAGCATCCTCTGAATTCTCCCATGCACAAAAAATATGTTTAATAAGCTCAACTCCAGCGTCAGTTGTTGAGCGACCCCTTGTAAAACCGAATTGATTTCTATGTAGCAATTTATTAATATTAAAGAAACTTAACATTTGATCTAAAATTATTTTTTCAAAAATTTTACTAAATGTTGGTAGTACAGAAATTGGTCTAAAATTGGCGGGGTCTAATGTACTACCAGATTTAAATAAAGGTATGACTTTACTAAGTTTCATTAAATCAGGAAACACGCCAGATTCGACGCTTGTATTAAATATAGTGGCTAGATAAGGTGCTATTATATCTATTATAGATAAAATAACTTTAACGGAAATCCCCCATAAATCTGCCGTTTTCTTAACATCAATAGTTTTAAAATATTTAACGATATCTTTTGGCAGTACTCTATGGAATTTAAAAGTATTTGAACAAGCCTTTACATTTTGTTTGAGCAATGATTCGGCGACAGTAGGAGAAAAGTTTAATGATTTAGTTGTCAAAAAAGGAACATCAGTAAAATGTTTCTCAAAAGCCATAGCAACTTCTTGATCAGATCGGGTTAAATTATTGTTAATATTCAATTGAAAATCCGAGTTGCGCGGTTTGACCTTGCCCGTTTCACTATTTATTATACAGCGCTCCTTCCATTGTGCTGAAGACGTGTGCTCCAAAGTTGGCACCTGTTTTAATGCATCTTTTCCGGTACTTCTACTCCTAAGGCGTTATCCCAAATTCATGGAAGACAGCTTTTGGTTCATCCGATCCCTAAAAAAGGCGACCGCTCAGACCCATCAAACTACAGGCCTATCGCCATCACCTCCTTGTTCTCCAAAATAATGGAATCCATTATAAACAGTTTCCGTCGGGGTTGATCAGTTGGTGATCTTTTGGTCTATCTAACTCATGGAGGCAAAAGAGTCCAAGGGGCAGGAATTGGCCGTTAGTTTGGACATTGCGAAGGCCTTCGATCGGGTTTGGCACAAAGCGCTTCTTTCGAAGCTCCCTTCCTATAGGCTTCCCGAGAAATTGTGCAATTGGATCACCAGTTTCCTTGCTGATCGGAGCATCAAGGTCGTAGTAGACGGTGCATGCTCTGATTACAAGCCTATTAAAGCTGGTGTTCCAAATGACTGCGTGCTATCACCAACGCTGTTTCTAATGCATATCAATGATATTTTGCAAACTGGCAAAACGACAGCACTGGTGATGTAATGTACACCGGCCGTGCCAATATATTTTAAATTTCTCGGGAAACGTCTCCGAGTACCGGAACAAAAGTAAAGTAAAGTAAAATTGCAGCCTTTATACGTCCCACTGCTGGGCACAAGCTTCCTCTTATTTCTGAGAGGGTTTAGGGCAAGTAAATGTCCGCCGCGCAGCCCCAATGCTTCTTGGCAAACTTCACATGTCTTCGAGATATATTTTTTTTTTATTTCTCAGACATGCAGGTTTCCTCACGATGTTTTCCTTCACCGGCGAGCACGTGGTAAAATCGGCACTTAAAACTGCAATTAACAATTTCATTGGTGCCGGCGGGGATTGAACCCGAGTTTCTCACGTACTGTAAGACTTACAGCGAGCGCTAACCATCTGACCTACCACGGCGCTACCGGAACAAACTTGTGTCTGATGTCGATTCTTTGCTGAACAAAGTCTCGGATTGAGGGCGGCTAAATCTAGTCCAGTTCAATCCCCAGAAGACACAAATTTGCACGTATACCGATAAAAAGAACCCCTTTGTCGTATCTCCTCAGTTTTAAGGAACTCATCTTGCTGCCTCAGCTAGCATCGGAATCCTCGGCGTCGACGTATGTGCAGTTTTGGGTTGTTGCAGGGATGTTGCATCCCTTTGCATTTTCTATCGAATTTACCACGGGGAGTGCTCTGAGGAATTGTTCGGTTTAGTACCAGCCGCCAAATTTCACGAACGCACATCGCGTCAAAATTCACGATACCATTCTTACCATCTGGATGTTTGACGGGCCACCACTGTGCGTTTTACAAGGAGTTTTTTCCTCGTACAACTTCTCTATGGAATTGTTAACAACCGGCGATTTTTCCGGACCGATACGACTTAGGGACCTTCAAGAAAAGAGCTCACTCCTTTGTTAAAGGCTGGCAATTCCCCTGGTATTGCGGTTGTTCATGGGTGGCAGCAGTCACTTACCATCACGTGACCCGCATGCTCGTTTGCCCTCTTTTCTATAAGAAAACGTACGACGAGAAAACCCAAAAATCTAAGTGCTTGATTGAGGGCTGAATACGACTATCAGGGTGGTTTCTAGAACACTCATTATACCTAAATTAATCCAATAACGGTACTTGGCATGACCTGGGACACGATTTAAACCCAGGATCAAATTATGGTTCACAGTCGCGCTAGTAACCGCATACAGACAGACAAAATTATATACTTTCATAATATGTATTTAGTAAAAATCTGTTATTTTGACGTTACGAACAGACACTTCAATTTTATTAATTTGAATAGTTTCGTATTCGTAAAGTATGAAAGTTTGTAAAAAATTCGAAAGTGATTACTGTATTATTTAGGTACACAACATGATAAGATTTGCTCCAATTCCTCATTAATGAGATGTGAAAAATGGTAATTTCTTTTGTTAGAATTCTCTGAATATAACAAACAATTTTTTATCGTGTTTAGACATGACTTCTAGTTAAATTTTACGCCTCAGAAGTGGTCATTATTAAGTGGCGAAGCTTGCGAAGTCACTTATTGATTTCACGATATCTGTCCGTCTGTCCAACAATTATCTCGAGAACGGTTTCGAATTTTCAAATTCTGTTTTCAGCAATCTATTACTGTTCACCCAGGCATCTGAACCTCCAATTTTGAAACTGATTTCTCAACGGCAACCGTTAGAAACCGCTACAAAGCTGATTGCTTCGCCACTTTGCTATGCTGTTAGCTTGTTAGGTTTATTAATTTTGCAAAGACGGAGATAGAGGTTGGTCGTAATTACGAGCTTCTGAATTTAAAAAAAAAATCTGGTAATCTGCCTCACTTTAGTCCTAAAAAGAACAAAAATACTATATCATATACTATATACTATAACATATAATTTCATAAACTTTTAAAAATATTGTGTTCTGTTAAAAAAGTTCATCATTTATTGCGATATATTACTAAAACTAATGACATTGAAATAAAGATGCATAGCGTAATTTTAATAGAAAACGTTAAATATAATTAAAGTCAATTTAAATATATAACGTCAAATTAAACTTGATATCGAAACTTAATTTTAAAGTGAAGATAACGCATAATTAATTGAAACAGAACTTACATCTGTTATTTATAATACTATCGTTGCTGAAAGATGAAAAATATGAGGGAGTACATCACAAGGCAGTCGCGTTGATGCAATGAATATATGGTGCATGTGTCTAAAAACCTCGGGAATTAAACAGAGGCAGCCGTACAAAGATGGGTGCAAGCGGGGTAAGGGAGAGGGGGACATTACAAAACTTGGCTTTAACCGGTTAATTCTTACTACCTAAACCGAAATTTGTGAAAAACCGGTATTCCGCAAAAACCGGTTTTGGGTTCAATGACCGAAACCGGTTTAGAATTTCAACCGGTTTCCGAGCCCTGGTTTCACTAGCCAACGCGATTGCAAACAGAATAGTTGAGGTGTCTCGAGTTAAAGGCAGGAAAGATGATACCTGGGCGATACGACAGTGCGCTAAACAGCTCAAGGCGTCGCTACAAATTGACTACCAGCTGTCACGAGAATTCTCCCAAGATGAAACCGATCGGGCCTTGAAACTATTGCCCCCTAATAAAGCTGCTGGTTTCGATGGAGTCTACAATGAGTTTCTAAAGTACCTGGGCCCGAAATGCAGGAAATGGCTGAAAGAGTTCTTCTCAGATATCCTGTTACGTATCAAATTGCCTCGCGACTTCAATAGATCGAAGATTATTGCTATGCTGAAACCCTAAAAACCTGCAGACGATCCTAAGAGCTACCGTCCTATCGCCCTTCTGAGCTGTGTCTACAAACTTCTGGAGAGACTAATCTACAACCGCATTATGCCTCTCATTGATAAGGTGGTTCCCGTGGAACAAGCTGGCTTCCGTTGTGGCCGCAACTGTATCGACCAGGTGTTGTCCCTCACAACCCACATTGAAGCAGGATTTCAAAAGAAACTAAAGACGGTTGCTGTTTTAATAGACCTGTCAGCGGCATACGACAGAGTGTGGCGGCAAGGATTGGTCTATAAGCTCATGAAAGCGGTACCATACAAAAAAAAGGGTGGGGCTGTTAAATAGCATGCTTAGAAACCGTGAATTCATAGTTTTCCTTGGCGACAGTGAAAGTCGTACCAAAAAGCTGAACAATGGATTACCACAGGGTTCAGTTTTGGCTCCGCTGCTCTTCAATCTTTACTTACATGACATACCTGAAACGCAGTGTCGTAAATTTATGTATGCTGATGACATAGCACTAGCTACCCAACACGAAACCTTCAAACCATCCGAAGGTAACCTTAACGAGGATTTAAGCATACTAGACAAATACTTTAGGAAATGGAGACTAGTACCTAACACTGCCAAAATCGAAGTAACTGCGTTTCACTTGGCTAACCAAATGGCAAAATACGAGCCCACTGTTGAGTTTGCTGGAGCCATGTTGCACTACAACCCCACTCCGGGATACCTGGGCGTGACTCTCGGTTGGAGTCTCACGTACGCTCCGCACATGGACAAATAATTCAAAAAGCTCCAGACCAGAAACAACATCTTGCACTGGCTAGCGAGCACCACTTGGGGGGTCAGCGCAGATGTGCTGCGTACAACCGGTCTCAGTTTGGTATACTCAACAGCAGAATACTGTGCACCAGTATGGTCAAATAGTGCACATGTGCTGCATGTGGACACCCAGCTGAACCAGACCATGAGATGCCATATCTGGAACCTTAAAATGTACCCCCCTTCAGTGGCTCCCCGTGCTAAGCCATATAAGCCCACGCCATTCGAGACGACAACAAATACTACTACGAGAGTCCCAGAAGATCTACGGAAATCCCGACCTGCCAACTCACGCGGAGTTGATATTACTGATACTGATCCGCCACCCCACTGTCTGAAGTCACGTCACCAACCATACCAGACCGCATGTGAACTCGTGTCCGGCGGATTTAACACATCTGCTGAGTGGTTGCAGGAATGGAACGCAAAACCCCCTGATAGCATGGGAGCTACCATCAACCCTACACTTAAACCTGCTGGTTTTGCGCCCCCAAGAAGGGAATGGTGCCAACTGAATAGAGTATGAACTGGATGAGGGCGAAGCAATGCCCTCATGTCCATCTGCGGGTGGAGGGAATCACCGGGGTGTGAGTGTGGAGCTGCTGTCCAGGATGTTGAGCATATAGCTAGAGACTGCCCACTCACAAGGCCCACGGCTGCCCAACAGACCTGTTCTCTCTCGAAAACGACGCTATCCCATGGATTCAGAAATTAAAAGATAGAATAACTTTATAATTTTGATTTTAATTTTAATTTATTGTGAACGATTGTAAGAATGACATACGAGTAAATAAATAAATGTAGAGTAAAGATTTCATAAAAGGAACAAAAACACTTGAATTGAATTAAAATTATTATATATTAATTATAAGTTATTACTTACGATTAATATATGTACTTCTAGGAACTAACCTAGCCAAACAATACTAACATAGCTTTTCAGTTTTTTTTTAATTATTTTCTTCTATAGATAATGGTGATAGCCTTTATTGTCCCGTAGAAGTCCTTGGAATTTTTGGTTACACACGTTCGGGGCCCTTGTAGCCCGGGGCCCCGTATCATTGATACGGCTGATACGGCGGTAGCTACGCCCCTGGTTACAACCCTATAAAAGACGGCCATTTTATGCGCCAGATTAGTTTAGGTAGTCACGCTAATTCTGTAGGTATGCCCAGTCCATATACTTCTTAGTCAGTGGATTTAGGCTTCGGTCTAAATAATAAATACCAGCAGTGGTGCCATCTTTTAATAGACTGTGTAAAAATATCGGGAAAAATAGTACTTTTACTGACTGTGAGATGGCGCTAGTATCAACGTAAAAGCAAGCTACTGAGGACTTTTATACCCCTGGGGAGCTCTTCCATGTGGTGAGAAGTAAACATAATAACAATTGGATTTTTTTTAAGTATAAGTAGAACCAAAATTGTTCAATATCTTGCCAGTGAATTCGGGATCCTCCTTTTCCCTTTTTTGTCCTCTGAGTATAGTGGGCCGTTTATCCTCGCGTCTCTCGTTGTTGACCGATTAGATCACAGATTACTAAATTAGGCTGTAGGTATATCTCTTGGGTGAAAAATATCGATATATCGATATTTTCTCGCAAAATTATCCATATTTATCGTTGATATATTTAATCGCTATATGTCGATATTTATTTTGAGTATCGAATTCTTTCAATTTTATTGAAATTTGTACGAAATAATACTGAATACTGAACCTAGTTAATAGCGCCCTCTAGGGTAATTTTCAGTAATTTATAATCCCAGCACCATCTATAAAAGCGCAGAAGAAACTTCCCTCGTTTCGTCACCTAATAATTTGTCAGAGTGGCTCATCCATGCCCACAAACTATATAGTGTCCATGCCCTATACATTGAGCTATTATGTACTACGTACGTAAGTACATTATACTTCAATGGCCCTATATAGTATAGCCCTCTAGCTAGCCGGCACCCATAACAATGACTGAGAGACAGGCATGAAGTCCGCTATTTACCGTTGTTTATAAAGTGCTCACATAAGTTTAAAATAAATAAAATTAAAAAGTATCCTTGGCCGGCAAGACTTTAAATACCAAGTACGTCGACAAGCGACAAAAAGTTAGCGGTGATTTATAGCGTGGAGAAGAAAATAGAAGAACTCACCAACGGTGTTGAGTTCTATGCTGATATGTATCAGACATTACTTGATTTTAAAGAAGAATCTCAAAAGAAAATTAAGGCATTAGAACAAAAAAATGTATATTTGGAGAAATGTAACAAGGCATTAGAAGAACGGGTACAGGAGTTGGAAATGAAAGATAAAGAGAAAAACTTTGAAATTCACGGATTAGAGAAACATGAAAACGAAAATACTATATTAGTAGTCCAAAAAATGGCAGAGAAACTAAATCTAGACCCAAATGAAATTCAAGATGCACAGAGGGTAGGACATGTAAAACCGGATGATGCAAAGCCGAAGACTGTGTTGGTCACGCTTCGGTCGAAATCTGCTCGCAATAGCTGGATGCTTGTAAAGAAAGAAACCAAAATAACGAATAATAAAATCTATGATAATGGAAGTGAAAAGCGAATATACATTAACGAAGATTTACCAAAATACAAACGACAGCTTCTTTGGACTGTAAGAAATAAACTCAAGCCGAAAGGTTTTCAATATATATGGGTGCAAAATGGTAGTATCCTGGTCAAAAAGAATAAAAATAGTGAAGAAAAAAAGATTTATAACATTAGATCGGAGGAAGATTTGCAAAAGTTCGATGAATGTAAATAAACACGTGTACATAACGCGGCGAGTACACACGACGTGATATTCAACAGCAACATTCGATTGTATAGATAGCTTCTCCGGTAATTTTAATTTTAATTTTAAAAGATACTATGATATAATGGCTTTAAATAATGACCTATCCCAAAATATATGGAATACCCATATATTACATCTGAACATAAGATCTCTTCGGAAACACTTCAACGAGTTATTAATACTACTTGATAAAATAAATATAACATAGATATATTAATTTTAAGCGAAATAAATATTAAGAAGGAAGAACTTCCATTGTATCAAATAGTGGGATATAATACATTTGTATATACTAGAGAAACGAGAAGAGGAGGAGGAATATTAATATACGCTAAGAATGGATTGAATTTCGAAGCTAAAATGGTAAACACAGAAGCAGTGGAAACACTTCATGGGCAATTGAAGCACGGGAAAACTAAACACATGTAATCGCAATATATAGACCACCTACCAATGATAAACTGATATTTATCCAGCAATTAGAGACACTAGTTAAATCCGTACCAGCATTTGACAATGTAATAGTGATTGGGGACACCAATATAAACATATTAAATGACACGGTTAATCCTACTACAACAAGATACAAAAACGCCCTGTGTGAATGCGATCTGTTATGTGTGATACCGAGCACAGAGATAACGCGCGAAGCGATCGCGGAGGGCCGGCTAGAGGCATCGTGCTTGGATCATATCTGGGTGCGAGCGGGAAGGAGCGAGCATGACGCGTGCGCCTATGTGCTTGAGTCACACATCGCCGATCATCATGGAATAGGATTAATGTTGAATTTATGTGTTAGTCGAAACGAAAATCAATGTGTGAGTGGCAATATAAATAACAATAGTATGCTTGAAGTGTTAAGTGACAAAACTGTTAAACAAAAGCTGGATGAATATAATTGGGCCCAGTTAATTACAATAACGTGTCCATTATTATTGTATCAGACGATGTGTAGTGTATTTTATAATATTTACAAGGAAAGTACAATTAAATTTAAGGTAGATAGAAAAAAAGTAATAAGACATCCATGGATAGATAAATATTTATATACAATGTTACTGAGAAGGGATTATTTATTTAGAGTTTGGAAAACGGATCCAAAGAATATGAACAAGCGATTAGTCTATACAAAATTTAGAAATAAAGTAAATAAATTAGTTAATATGGCAAAAAATAAATATAGACAGGAACAAATTTTAAACTGTAATGGAGATTTTAGGAAAATATGGACAAATATAAACATGTGGTTGGGACGAAACAAAACTAGCTTAGATGATATTATTTTAAGGTATTTAGGAAAAACAGATAGTATAAAACAGATTTGTACAAATTTTTCTAAAACATTTACGGATGAAATAAAGGGAATTAAACATGTATGTAATTTGAAGTTTTTAGATAGAAATAAATATGTAAAACCGAGCGAGGTAAGCTATAGATACAGTAGGGTGACTCCGTCAGACGTAGAAAAGGTCATAAGGACATTGTCCTGTCTGAAAGCACCCGGTTTAGATGGAATACGGGCGAAAGACATTATATATTTAAGTAAACAAATAAGTCCTGTTATAGCTTCACTAATAAATATGTGCTTATCTAATGGTATTTATCCTGACCAGTTAAAAAAAGCAATTATACGTCCTATATACAAATCAGGAAGTCATTTAGAATATGGTAATTATAGGCCCATTGCAATATTATCTGTTATAGATAAAATAATCGAAAAAGTTATTGTAGGACAGATTAGCGCGTTCTTAGAACAATATAACATACTGTGTGACTCACAGCATGGTTTTCGGAGAGGGCGCAATACGGTCTCTGCTTTGATAGGATTTTCAGATTATATTAATGACTGCCTAGATTCTGGTAAACAAGTTATAGTACTTTTTATTGACTTTAAAAAAGCGTTTGACACTTTAGACCACGAGATCTTATTACAGGCAATGGACGAATGCGGAATACGCGGTCCCACAAATAATTGGTTTAAAAACTACCTCACTAATAGAAAAATAAGTACAATTATCTCCCAAGTGGTTGGGAAAGAGGCGGATGTCGATTCGGGTGTGCCTACTGGATCGGTGTATGGCCCTGTGGGGTATATAATGTATGTGAATACTGTGTCAAATGTCGTGCATAACTGTAAGGTGTTCATGTATGCTGATGATATGTGTCTTGTTTATGCATCCAAAGATATAACTGAGGTACAAAAGTGCATACAAGGTGATTTTGAAAACATTAGCAAATGGGCACACGACAATGGCATTATATTAAATCTTGAAAAAACTAAATGTATGCATATATACTCGCCATATAATCGAAATGCTAAATGTGTAAAAAATGAAGATCTAACAGTGATAGGACATACATACGAATGTATGCATAGAAATAAATTTAACTGTATCTGTAAAAGATTGGATTATGTAGATAAATTCAAATATTTAGGTCTAACAATAGATAAGAACTTTAACTGGAGAATACATATAAATGACATTTGCAATAGGCTAAGATCTGTGTTAAGTAAGTTTTACCAATTAAAAAATGTATTGAACAAAAAAACGTTAAAAATAGTATATTTTGCACTTGCTGACTCGCTAATGAGTTATGGACTCCTTGTATACGGGCGAACCTTTATTACATATCTAAGAGATATCAAAGACATACAAATAAGACTGATGAAGTATTTAGTTAGTAAAAATGTTAAAGATAATTGCAACAAAGACTATGATAAGTTGTTTTCCATTTGTAATATAATACCAATAGATAAAAAAGTAGAATATTTGATAGGTCTGGAATATTATTATAATGAGAAATATAAAGTGAATGTTAAAAATAAGTACAACACACATAGGGTTAGAGAAAACAAACTAGTTCTACCAAAAATAACGAATTATTATGGTAAGAGAACATCTAAGTATTTGGTAGCTAAAGTGTTTAACAAAATAGATCTACTAAGAGAAAAAGTAAAAATTAGTAAAGGATCACTTAAGAAAAAATTGAAAAACATTATACAGGATTGTTAATAGAACTCTAAGTACATTGTATTAGATTAAGATATTACAATATATTAATATATAAGTACTAGATAATATATAATTCATATAATTAAAGTTAGATGTATATAAAGATATATAGTTAACATAACATTAAGATGTCATGAGGTGGTTCATTGTTTTGTAAAAGAGCGCCTCTCGCCATCAAACGTAAAAGTTTGGCGAGTTTAGGATTAAGTATCACCACTGTTTCATAAATACATTAATAAATAAATAAAAAAAAAAGCACTAATGCTATCTTTTTACTATGGCGATATAATGTAATTTATATTATATCTAGAGATATAAATGAATATCGCTCACCGTACTTTTTAATGGAACCGTTTACATTGAAATGTACTACATAATATGTACTACTTCTCATACTATAAATATTTTTTCGATCGACCGAGTGATATTTTCATACTACATTTCGACCCCTGTACCCCTCACACCGTTTTGCGCCGCCGCTACGTCCTCAACCTCAATTTCGTATCTGCTATAACTCGGCCGTTCAGAGAATGCGTTCCTGACACCTATCAGTTAGACACGACTAATGATGATCACAACATAACACTGAGTTCGTTACCATTCCTCCAAAATGAACCGCCGCGTTATTTTTAAGATTATTTTCGTTTTAAATTGGCGGAATCATTTAAAATTTATATTTTAGTAATTTAAGTGGAAACCAAAAAAGGTAATATTAATATAATCAAATTGTTTTATTTATTCTTTGTTACAAAGTTACAATCTGTATTTCTATGCAATAAAGTACATTGAATTGAATGTGCGTACAGAATATTAATCAGACTCCGATTCGCTTGAGGAGGTGGTGTCTTCATCATCATTTTCGCCTACATGTATAATTATATTATTATCAATAACAGAATCAATCCTGATATCTCGGTCAAAATGTTCCACAATCAGGTTTTTAGTCTTCTCAACAACCTTTGCCCAATCATCACTTGTGACTTCCCCGCAGGCTTCTTTTAATAAGTTCATCATCTTTTTCGTGCTGAATGGCGGGGAAGTATTGTGGCGGGCGGCGTAACCTTTTATTTGAGCCCAGATTAGCTCAATCGCGTTATATTGGCAATGATACGGTGGAATTCTTAGAACGCGATGACCGTACTCCAGAGCCAGTTCATCGATTTCGTATCGCACATTTACCGCTTTATTTTCTTTAACTAATTTAATTAGCTCTGGTTTTAGCATCTGCATATTTGCGTCAATACCTTTTGCTTGTAACCAAGCCACCATTTCTTCTTTTTTATTAGCTTGGGTAGGTGGTTTCTGTATTTGAACCGAGTGATAGGAGGTATTATCCATGAATATTACAGAAGGCTCTGGTAGGCTGGGCAAAAGCACGTTCTGGAACCATTCTTTAAATGTAGTGGCATTTATTTCCTCGTTGTAGTCATTTGTGGTTTTTGATTGAAATGCCAGTAACGTGTTCTCCACAAAGCCGTATTTTGCAGACGGGCCCCCTTACCCATTGGTACTTTCGACGTCGACGCGTGTAAAAAAAAAAAAACGGGAAACCGTGTAATTGGCGTTTAGCCATGTCTCGTCAATGAACACGACATTATCCCAGTTATCAATATTTTTTGCTTCTCTCAAAAAACTTATCCGTTTTAAAATTATGTCGTATCGTTCTAATAAAATTTTTCTTTTGTCTGTTTTTTTATACGAAAAACCAATATCTTTTAAGATTTTGGTTAAAGCAGTTTTACCCCCGCTAAACAGTCCAGCTTCTCTTAACGATGCCAAAAGCTTCTTCCTGTTGAGATATTCATTTCTGGAATAGTAACCATATATATGATTTCTGATTGCATCGGCGTCAAAGGTGTCAATATCTGTCACGGGTTTAGTTCTACGTTTCTTCTTCGGAGTACGTAAAATATTATCTTCCGTGCCAGTAGAGCCGAACTTTTCTTTATTAATATTTGTTATCGTTCGTTTGCTAACTCCAAGCGCCTGAGAGACGCGTTCTTGTACTTGTTCGACAGGTAACAGGGGTCCGCCATTTTGCCGCTCCCGCTCAAAGTAATCTTGCAGCTTGATGATTAACTCACGGGCTCCACTTTTCAATGTTTGTCCACGTTTAGGCATTATTATGCACCAAAAGTAAAAAGAACGCAATACAAAACACAATCGAAGTCCGATTTAGCGCCCATGTCAGTTTGAAAAGCAGAAACAGTCCATTAAACGAAAGCCGGGTAATCAAATAAAAACAGATCGAAAACACTTGAAGAACGTGGTCTATGCGCACGAAACGAGACTGTTTAAGCGTCACAAAATGGCGGCCCATAACGCCATTTGGGGTTACCATTTTCAACCTAAATATAAAAATGCTACTTTCTATCGCGCGTTCGGTTTGGTCGTAGTTTTATTTTTATATTTAATAAAAGTTATCTTATAGTCCATTATTTTCAAATTCTTAAAAAGAAAAACAAAACGTATTATTTTACAAAGTATAAGAACAGATTACGATACTGTTATTGCCTTTTATTGTTAGCACAGCACTACAAATATAAAGCGCTGACATAACCTTGTAATAGCGCAGTATAGATTTAGAAAAATATTGTTTACCAAATTATTTGACACTCAGTTTGGCACAAAATTATAACATTCATTGATTATTGATATAATAATGTTGTTTTAATGCTCATCAATTGTTAAAACGGTAAACAACCAGCAAAAATATTTTTATCGTAACTGCAACACCATTACAAAGTTACGTCGTCAGTTCAATCGCGACGTGTCAGGAACGCATTCTCTGAACGGCCGAAGTATATTTGTCATTACCTGAGTGAACTTGTGCGTGATGTAGAGAGCAATTATAGCCGGGTACCCACCTAGCGCACAGGCTCGCGCGGTAGCCTCGGTGTGCGGCTCGCGAGACAGTCTGAGTAGTATTGTCCGGAACTCATAAGTCATAAGTCCTCGAGCATCCGAAATTGACAGTTGTGTAACTGCAGCTGCAGCTACTTTCCCAGTTGCTTATTGTTTAAAAAAAACGAAAACAGTCTTTCGAATCCCACAGCATCTTGTACTTACCGTACAGTTGAATTAAACGAATCGACTCATCCTGATTGCTCATGATATTATATTATTAAAATGACTTTTCAGTAAAACTAAAACAAACACTATAGCCTCGCGAACCAAAATACCACCGTACACACCAAACGAACAGCGATCATTGAGGCACCTTTGAGCGCGTCGTTTAGTGTATTCACTCAAGGCGTCTTTTAACTTTTTCTATCTAACATCTGTGTCGCAAGCCGCATTGTGCACGCTGCTTTCTATTATACATACCATTATGCTTTATATTATACCTCGGCCGGGATGGCCAAAGCCAATTTAATAAGGAAGATTTCGGAAAGTCCCTAGTACAGACGTCTCTCTCGTACTTTACTATTTAGAATGTTCTGTCGCACTTTCGCAAGACAGAGAGTGTGTTGTTTGACCATTATTAACTGTCATACGTCAGCACAAAAAGGTAAATTGATATGATTGGTGTCTACTGACTATGACTGGTGCATAGGGCTTAAAGTCGTTAACCCATTCAAGGCGGCTCGAAAAATCAACTTTATTACGCAAGGGCGGGCGGTTTAAAGAATTAACTCCGATAGGCGTCGGACGCATCTCATATTTAAACACTTTGACACCGATCGGCGTTTTCCGCACATGAAAATGATTCTTGCTTGTTTAGAGATAATTTTATTGACGCTTAACAGTCTACGCCATGTCA
Organism: Parnassius glacialis; assembly: GCA_033319125.1. Taxonomy (NCBI): domain Eukaryota; kingdom Metazoa; phylum Arthropoda; class Insecta; order Lepidoptera; family Papilionidae; genus Parnassius; species Parnassius glacialis. Next base: position 21,631,267 of record JAVANC010000010.1, on the reverse strand, counting down.
AGTGACTGCGTGCTCAGTGGCCAAGTTATATTTGTATATAATAAGTTATTTTGTGATTAAAACAGTGAAGTTTTATTAAAAATACTAGCGATTTCCTATTTACCATATATATGGCTGGAAATAGTGAGCGAATTTGTTTCTATTCTATTCAGTATAGTAAGGGATATTTTCCACATTATAGAAAGATTTCTAATTACACTTTCAATAACGAAATTGGTTTTTATATTAATATTTTTAATATTATTGAAATATGACCAGGGATTGCAAACCTTTTTTCTGATTTTCTAAAGTTAAAAATACTTTTAATAATAGTATTTAGTCTACTATTTTAAATGTATTAAGTATAATAAATAGTGTTTTTAGCCTCGTTGATCTAGTGGTTGTAGTAGTGCGACTGTTGATCATGAGGTCCCGGGTTCGAATCCCGGGTCGGGCAAAAAAATCAGTTATTGAAATTCTCAGTAGCTGCCCGGAGTCAGGAAGTTGGCGGTGTTTCACCCCCGTGCCTCGGAAAGCACGTAAAGCCGTTGGTCCTGCGCCTGATCTCTCTCCGGTCGTGTCGGTTTACCGTCCCATCGGGCTATGAGAGTGAGGGAATAGAGAGTGCACCTGTGTTTGCACTTACACTTGTTGAGACTGGCCGCCGTGGCCGAAATTCGGTCTGGAGGATTATTATTAGTATTTTTAATTAGTAGTTGAAAGGAAGAGAGGGGTTTTCAGTTACATTATATTTCTAGTGCATCGTAATTTGTTTCACTTAACAATTAATAATGACTTTCTCTTGAAGGTGAGGCTCGACCATCGTCACCGAGAGTGACGGTGTGAGACAATTTGGTTCGCTAAAAAGAAAGCCATGTGATATTCAACATTATCATCTTGATAACGTTGATGCGAAAAAAGTCACATCTTGACAAAATAAAGAAACACAGGTATCGTCACAGGACATTCAGGATGCAAATTTATATAAATGCAACATTTTCGATTCTAATGAGTATTAATGTGACTTATCACAATTACCCGATTTTAAATTTTGAAAACGGGGAACCAACTGACCACCGAAATAAAGCGTTTGCTCAACTGATCGCTTACGAATCAGATCTTGTTCCAATGAAAAAAAGATCTGTAACATATGTTAACCCTTTCGCTGTCCCGTGCACTACATATTGGTCTTTGCTATTGTCTTACTATTGTGTCTGAAAAGCGGACAGTGAAAGTGTTAATATAATAAATCTTGTGAGGAAAGTACGTCACCAAAAGGATGTGGACGACATAAGGTTACCCAACTATGAAGACTCGGAATAATGTTTGTGGCATAGGTACGCTGTGATCCCACATGTTGTCTGATGATTGTTGATATTATTAAATAAGTATTATGATCACTTACGTAGTTGTAGTTTTGTTTAACTACCTACTCTCACATGCATGCGAAACAATCATTACCTATATGAACGGTTTTAACAATCCAAGATGTTGTTTTTTATTAATAAGCTGTTTTCGTTTTAATTTTCTAGATGCTCTTTTTTCCTTTTTACACTAAAGATGACGAAGAATATATATATAAAAAAAAAACTACCGAATCATATTAACGCAGCAAAATGTTTAACTATCAACTATGAAATGAAGATTGCTCATAGTATAAACCTATTACTGGTGTTTAATTCTATAAAATAAAATACTCAGCTAAAATAAATAATATATAAATATTTAATACAAATGTTTTCAATATTGATCACCTCTGGAAGACGCCGTTCGGCATATTCCGCGCCTGAGGATAGTTTTGTTATTTTTCTAAAATAATTATTTACAGAAACGGATACTATAATAATGATGTTGTATGTATGTAAAACATGCACTTATAAAGAGTGTATCCCTTTAGAATAGAAATTGGCCAAGTTATGGCTAACACATGTAAACCGAATTCTGCATCATCTTCCTCTGATGAACTATGGAGGCTATCTAGCAAAAAAATATCCATTTTATTTGTAAAGGACGCGTTCGATGTGATTCAACGACGAACGCACACTGTTTCATTGGTTAAAGGATATATTTCACAGTACGAAAACTAATCGCGGGATATAACATATATTATATCCCATAGTAAAAAGCGAGTTTAAACCTATAAGCAAATCGCTGTTTAGTTCCATATTGACTATGACAAAAATTCCTTATAATGTGAAAGGCACATGTTCAACTGTAGAACAGATGCCTTTCACATTATAAGGAAATTGGTTGATAATAATATCAATTTATGATTTTCAGATTATATACAATATTAAAAACTAATAAAAAAAAACTAGTAACTTAATTATCATACAGTCCTACTCCCCGCGGTACCGTGCCAAGTACGCTGGCTGCGTTTCTCTGCTGAATGGCTATACTTAGGCTGAAATCAATAGATCGTAGTTTGACTTTGCTCAGACTTTACTTTCGAGCTGACAATGTCTGTATTTATAGAGCTAACTTCGAAGTCGTGCTGACTACGCACAAAACCTAAGTCAACGATATGTCGTCGACTTACGTAAAACTCAGGATATTATTCAAAACCACCGTATTAATTTTAAAATGTTGTTTTTATGTTGCCCCAATTAATTATAACAATAAATAGGTAGTTTTAGGCCGTCTTCTAGTTTTAAATAGCATAATGCCATTTTCTATTTACGTAATTTGATTCTTATTTAGAAATTCTTAAAATCCTTTTTTTGATTTTGCACTCATCTCATCGGTTCTCGTTCTCATACGCCCGTTTTCTATTTCATGTACCTAATAATAACTTATTTATGAAATACAATTTGGACTGTTTTCGATTTTAAATATATATATGCAGAAAAGGGTAATTGAGTATAGTACAGCGACTAATTTTGTAGTTAGGAGTAATAATTAATTCGTTTACACGAATTAATTATCCAACGAGTCGAGGATAAACTAGTAACGGAATACGACAATTTACAAGAATTCTGTCTAACTGCACCGACGGCTACCGCGCCGCACGTGCAATGGTGCTGGTCCCGTCATATATATATATATATATATATATATATATATATATATATATATATATATATATATATATTTATTTAATTTTATACAGTAGTCAAAAACATAATGCGTGGAATGAAGCATCCATTAATATTTGGACTGTCTGGGCCTTAGCATAAGGTTAGCTTAATCTTATCCCGATACAACTGAATCAAAGATTATGCTTAGCATATACTCAGCTAAGTTTTTCGTAAGCTAAGTCTGAGCAAAGTCAAAGTACGATCTATAGATCTCAGCCTAAGTCTTTGAGCGAGAAAAGAAGCAGAAACCAAACCATTTTTAAATGCATTAGGCATGAAATAAAAACAGACTAAATTGAAAAAGTTTTATATACACTAAATATATACAATCAAGAAAAATGATAATTATTATTTTACATATCACTTACAACATAAGGTAATGTAGAATCATAAACTTTACATAGTTTACTCTTGTCCGAGACTTTACTCAAAAGACAATAAGCATTATGCACAAACCCACCTTTACGGATTACATTCTTTTTAATGCGGTTGTTTGTATTTTACAATAATCAAAGTAATTTGTGTTAAATGTTGATCTCCCATTTTCGATGCCTTCTAGATTGAATGCTTTAATTTACTTTTTAAAATATCATTGCCCAGATTTATTTTCTTCCACTTGGAATTTCAAAATGGAATTCAGTGTATGTAAATGTGTTCGTAATTCTTTTCTCAACTTTAATCCTTTGCTTTGTTGGTTTGCCTCATTTATTTGCACATTGATATTGTGATTAAATCTCAAATAGACCTTTCGTTTAGTCAGACATTATACTACTTCCATGTCGATAATGATTATGACACAAAATGTGGATTTCAAAAATAGAATGAACACCAGGGACAAACTTAGAGCAAGATAAATTAATTTATACGGTTATTAGATGGTTTTCACTATTCGAAACGCGGAAGTCTAGCTAAAAATCTGGGACCTTCTTATTTTAATAGAATAATGGCATATATCGTTTAACCGATGATTCTCTGCCAATGTCAAGGTCGAGAAATACAAGAGGATATTACACAAAATAATTAAAAATTAAAAATTTTGTACAGCCGACTTCAATATAGGTTATTTAAGAATAACTCAATAACCATTGGTCTGACCTTGATTAAATTCATATGGGACCACACGAGAACTATCAGCTTTCATATAAAAGAAGAATCATCGAAATCGGTTCGCCCAGTACAAAGTTATGAGGTAACACACATAAAAAAAAACATACACGAATTGAGTACCGTCTCCTTTTTGGAAGTCGGCAGAAAAAGGAGAACCGTTGAAGTATATTTTGACTACTTGTTTTAGCGACGATTAAATCTGAGATCATTAATCATTCCGAAATATGAGAAAGTTTCTATGTATAGGTATCATTATATCTCATAATAAGCGTGGGTCATGAGCTGACTGTCCACAGAGTACATTATATTGACTGTCTCAACAACTTGAATGCGAGTAACTCCGCGAGGCGAAATGTTAGTCTATATAAATGAATAAAATTGAATTGTCTGTTTGTAATGTCAAAATAACAGATTTTTCTGCCGACTTCCAAAAAGGAGACGGTACTCAATTCGAGTGTATGTTTTTTTTATGTGTGTTACCTCATAACTTTGTACTGGGCGAACCGATTTCGATGATTCTTTTTTTATATGAAAGCTGATAGTTCTCGTGTGGTCCCATATGAATTTGATCAAGGTCAGACCAATGGTTATTGAGTTATTCTTAAATAACCTATATTGAAGTCGCTTATATTGAAGTCGGCTGTACAAATTTTTTAATTTTAAATTATTACTAAACGCATACGAAACTAAACGGTACTTATGACAAAACACAATTTAGAATTTTTTGAATACATACAGACTTTCTCCTTCAGGTCTGAATCATTCATAAGAAAGAAAGCATGTACTTTAGCTAAATCTCGCTCTTAGTATCAACAATTTATCCCAAATCACACCAAGACTCAGTAATGTATAATTTCTCTGTATTAATAAAACAATAAAAAGAGGGCTTGCAATATTAGTACAACAATGCATGCATGATTATTTTAATGCCTGGTTACTATATTCAACCATTAAATATTGGTAGGTAAAGAGTGCTGTACGAAATTGAAATGAAATGAAATTTATTTAACATACATTACATTATAGTTACAGTTATTTTTGAGCTCTGAAGCCTGCGTCAGTTAAAACTGTGCTACAGGCCTCAGACTATTAATAAATATTAATAGATGATATTGCACTGTTGCACAACTTTTTAACGCCATCCACTCGTACAATAGTACAAGATCTGAACAGTTATTATGCTTTTTGGATCCAATTTATTGTTGACTTATCCTGCTTACTGAGTTAATAGTATTTTTATCAAACATGTAAACAAAATTTTCACTTGAAACAAAGCATTTTATCTTAGTCCTTAGGGGTGATAATTCACCTGCATTTTGATTTTTAATTGAGGATAGATGTATAAGTTTACTTACCATTTGGTGGACTGTGAGCTCGTTTGTCACCCCTATTCTAAAAAAATAAATATGTTCATGACTGTAGTAGTCTTCAAGAATTTATTTATGATGATAATTATAAACACAATTCATAATACACTTGCTTTAATACTTGTGATAAAGTTATTCATGAAAAAAACTTCATTTTACGTGGTAGAGCCATGCTGCAGATATATTAGTAGTATAGTTGTAGCACGAATGGGTCAGCTCTACCGGGGAAGGGCCACGCTCTCACAGAATACCAGCGTAAAATAGCAGTTTAACGCTGCGTATGGTGAGTGTAGAGAACCGGAAACCCATTTTACTGGAAAAGAGGCATTCCATCTAAGTCCTCACGTGTGACGACGCATCTGCATTTTGATTCTTTATTGAGGATAAATGTAGACGTCTATGGGTCACAGCAACCACTTACCATCAGGTGGACTGTGCTCGTTTGTCACCCTATCCTATAAAAAATATATAAACACAATATGTTTAGAACAATTACTTTTTTGCAGCACAATGTTTGATAAAAATACATTCCCTTTGGTAAGCAGACCGGAGAAATTGATGAAGATGTTCAGTTATTTCAGATCCTAGACTATACACTTATTTTTCGTTTTCTTTCTTATAGTTAATAGTTAACTATTGAATTTAACAAAAATTATGAATAAACTATGGTAATAATAACATATATATATTTTTTTTATAGGATGAGGGTGACAAACGAGCACACAGTCCACTTGATGGTAAGTGGTTGCTGCGGTACATAGACATCTACATCTCTCCTCGTTTGCGAATCAAAATGCAGATGTGTTGTCACTTTCACGTTGTCTTTGTTAGACATCTAACAAATAGCTTGCTTGTGTAACAGGTTCAACATGTTTTTGTATATAATTCTACAGGCTATACGAAAACCGCAATGTTCCTTGATTATGGTAACCAGGCATAAGAAGGAGAATTTAATTCTACAATTGTTTGCCAATCATACTTTAATTTTTATTGTTCCAGTTTAATCGACAAATACTCAAATGCTACTCAATTTTAAGATGTCATTAAGTCTCATGGTGTCACAGTCACTTCGACTTAAAGTGATAGAGACAGCATGACATCTTAAAATTAAGTAGGGTTTGAGAATTTGCGCATGTGTTTCAAATATTTGCAATAAAATTATTCAATTAAATATTTAAAATACCATTTTAATTCCTATTGACCACCAACAGTTCAAGCCATAAATACAACAAAGAATATAAAGAAGAAAATCAATACACCAAATACTTTAAACATAAGAGCTCTATTACCAGTGACATTTTGAAAATATTTTAATATTTCTCTGTGCCCTGCTTCAACATTCATTTCAGCTTCTTGAATGTTTGCATCAATTCTTCCTATTGCTTCATCTTGCTCTTTCACCATATGAGCCAATTGCTGGAAGATACCTCCCAGTTCAACAATAGTACTTTCTATATTGTGCATAGTCTCTGCTCTTTGCTGCACATACGAGTCTGTATCATCTCGTAACGCAAACTGCTGAGTTTGCAAACTGGAGGCCTCACCCAAATCTATACTAACTTCATCTGGTTGCAGTAATGATGGGACCTCTTTAACAACAGGTGCTACACTTGAAAATTGTTCCCTTCGATTATTTTGATGTCTAAGATTTTCAGATCTCACTTCAAGTACCTGTAATTATTAAAAAAAAATAAGAAAAAAGAAAAAAAACCATAGAAAATATAATCATCAATCAAATATCTTGAAGCGAGCTTCCATTAAAACATACTCTAAGCCGCCAAAGAAGATTAGTCAATTTTTACCATCCGTCAAGTGTAATATCCCTCTACAAGATGCAGGAGTGTACAAGCTGGATTGTGAATGTGGTCTCTCTTACATAGGACAAACAAAAAGATCTATTAAAACCCACGTGGAAGAACATATAGCTGACTTGAAACACCGACGTTCCGGGAAGTCTTTTTTTTTTATAGGATATGGGTGACAAACGAGCACACAGTCCACCTGATGGTAAGTGGTTGCTGCGGCCCATAGACATCTACATCTATCCTCTATTATAAAACAAAATATAGATGCGTTGTCACCCGTGAGGACTAAGATGGAATGCCTCATTTCCAGTAAAAAGGGCGTCCGGCTACCTGCACTCACCAAGCGAAACGCAGAGGTAAACCTCTACTTCACGCTGGTTTTCTGTGAGGTCTTGGTACCACCCCGGTTCGAGCCGGCCCATCCGTGCGACAGCAAAAGCTGCCACATGGCTCTACCACTGTTAAAGTTTTCAGTTTCCAGTGTGTGAACATGTTCTAGATCGTCCCCGCCATTACATTAGATTTGATAGACCACAAATCCTCGCAAAAGAACACCGATTCCTACCAAGGATGATTCGCGAGGCTGTTGAAATTAAAAAACATCCTAATTTCGATAGGGAAGATGGATGGGTGCTGCTATCTGCTTGGAATCCTATAATTAATAAAATTAAATCCAAACCCAAGCATACCACTGCAAGACTTCAAGATACTGTAAGCTCATTCTGCGTAGATCGGACCAAAAATTAATATTCAAAAACTGAAGGTAGCCGGGCTAACTATGACATCAGGACGTCAAACACCTCAAGAAACGTCGGGAATTAAAAAGTTGAAGTAAAAGCGATAAAATCCGTAAAAATTAGTTTCTTTTAATGTAAAATATTCTATTATATTATCCAAATAAACAAATAACTGACTGACTGTGTTAGTTGCCGCGCACTGTGTTCCGATCGCATTACTCACAGTGGTAGAGCCACGCGGCAACTTTTGCTGTCGCACGGATGGGCCGGCTCAAACCGGGGTGATACCACAACCTCACAGAAAACCAGCGTGAAGTAGAGGTTTACCTCTGCGTTTCGCTTGGTGAGTGCAGGTGGCCATAGGCCCTTTTTACTGGGAATGCGGCATTCCATCTTAGTCCTCACGGGTGACAACGCATCTACATTTTGATTTGTAATAGAGGACAGATGTAGATGTCTATGGGCCGCAGCAACCACTTACCATCAGGTGGACTGTGTGCTCGTTTGTCACCCTTATCCTATAAAAAAAAATATTTGTATGCGGGTAAATACTAAAGTAGGTAGCTATTTATTTATTGGTATGTCTTTGCGGTGTAATTATTCTGTAAGTATTCTCTGACTGTGCGAGTGAGTTGGCGTTGTCACACCTTGGTGCTTGGCACCCGGGGTGGACCATCCCCACCGCACCCCTTTACGCCGCCACTGAGTCACCCCATTTGAATGCTTTAGCCTCCATAGCATAGTGGCCACCCTTGGCAGGCAGATTGGCAATCTGCACATGGTGGCTAGTAGGAACTGGATGTGTATAGCCGAAGATTGAACTAAATGGCACACCTTGGGAGGAGCCTATGTCCAGCAGTGGACTACCACAGGCTGGTGATGATGTTGATGAACAATATACAACATCTAACGTAATAAACGCACATCCTCAGACCACCCCAATTAGTATATTATGTTATAATCATAATACATACACCGAATTCTTGATAAAAATGTTTATGCATTGATTTTATTTATTAAATTAGTTATACTGATTCCGGAAGAATGTTGTGGTCACCGTACAAAACCATGAACGCTAGGTATATCGTCGCGTTCGAGACGAGTTTACGCGGCCGCCGCTCGACACAACTGTAGGTAGGTATTAGTGCCGAAAAAAGCCGACAATACATGATTAGTTATGTTAAAGAAATACCTACCTATGAATATTAACAGATGTCAGAAATCCGTGCATTCAGTTGTTTATTTAAGTCTAGTAAACATTTGATTGCATTTTTCCATCACACTTTTCAGACTTTGGACTTTCGACTCTGAATAATTTTGTTTATTGATTATGATACAATGTCAATAGGCAATATTCGTTAAAAAATGTTATGAATTTGCATAACATTTTAATTGTAATTGTAAATAATAATGAATTGCTAAAACTAACAAAGACGGGGCGTGTTTAAAAGATGTAAATCAAGATTACAATAATTTTAAGAATCAAATATTTAACTTATTGATAGCCTAAACTCTCATGCAACGTTTTATGTTATTACATTTTCAAAATGTCCACCACGGCTCCGTGGCTTAGCAATTCTTAGAGTTGCAGCACTAAGGACCGCGCGTTCGAATCCGGCACGGAACAATATTTGTATGGCCTAAAAATAATTGTTCCGGGTCTGGATGTTTATCTTTGTGCAATTTATGTTTGTACACTGCCCCCACAATACAAGAGAAAATCCTAGTGTGAAGGTTACATTTTAAAAAAGAAAGAAAATTATTTAGAAAGCAATTCAGTGTCATTTTTCACTATTCTAAAATCGTTCACTCATGGAATTACTATTGTTAGGTCCTCGGCACTTGTTGTCTCACTAAAATAAACTAATGATTTAATACGTCCCCATAAAAAAAGTCAAGAGGCATCAAATCAGCTGATCTGGGAGGTCAGTGGCCTGGCCGCCGCGACCTTTATAAGGTACTCCAAACTCTGTATTTGTAAAGACTTTAACATACTTGAAATAAGGTTCAATTTTCTTTATTTTGTATTGAATGAAGGAATTTGTATTAATCCAAATAAAAGTGAACTTTTAAAAGTCTTATTGCCTTGAGTTACGGTCCATTTCAGTTTGTTTTGACTGTACAGGTTTGGTGTGACTGTAAAGGTTTGGTGTGACTGTAAATTACGTAGTGTCAATTATTTTTGGGATAAAAAATTACCTATATTAAAAATTATAGAAATCGATTCAGTAAACGATTCTGAACAAACTACTTTTACAAAAGGCATTAATTATGTTACGTGTTGTATATAAACTACTATTAAATAACTAGTAATATTTTAAATATTAACCTGTTTGAATTGATTACTCATTGATGCTAATCTTGACTGTAATGCCAGAACCACACTTGAAGAATGACTGTGCATACTGCGTCGACCTTTGGGCATTTCTCCTAATCTTGCAATTTGTTGGTTTAAAGAGTTTAAATCACCCTTAATAATATAAGTCAATTCATGAATCTCTATAGGCCGGTCATCAAATAGAGACTTCTTTTTAGCCACTGAAATTAAGCAAAATTATTTTTGGATGTAGGCAATAATAATAATACATAAACACTTTCTATTATTGATAGGAAATGTCCTATAATAATAATAAAGATTAAATTATGAAAATATCAAGGCTTTACTTACACAATGCTAATTTTTCTAATTTGGTATAAGTGCTTGTTATATTTTTACTGATGACTTTAGCCATACCCATAAACTGTGAATAAGTTTCAAGCACTTCTGCTTTGCGTTTATCTTTAATGACTGGTCTAATGCTTGTTCTGCTTTGTAGACTGCGAACAGTTGCAACAAACTCATTAGTTCTGTCTCGGGCAGCCATAACTGGATCAAATACAAAATCTTCAAGAAAATCAAAAACACTGTCGTTTTCTTCAAATCTGACGTCTGATCCACTAGGGTTTTGTTGATCTTGAAATTTCTGTAGCAAATAGGGGGTTCCTTTTTTATCTAGTTTGTTATATGAAGTCAAATTTTCTTCTAATAGGGGCGTCCGTTCGGGAACACCAACGTTACGACGACGAGGGAGCATCGCATTATAATCTTTGCACCTGACTAACAGTCAACTTCTATTGCATTTAATTTTAAGAATTTATTAAAAAAAAAACTCTCCATCACATTCAAATACACGAAATTAATCATCAAGGAGTCAAGGACTGCCAGAAGTTGTTATAAACGGAAGATTGACAGAACGGAGTAGAGTACAACATCGACGTGTCAAACCACAGAACATATATACCCCTAAAGGGTGTCAAACTGTCAAACACAGAGGCAAAGAGTATATGATCATTACATGTTTACGTTTTAAAATGAGTATTGATCATTGATATAAGAAAAATTATTCTCTCTATTTTTCTTATATCTATGGTATTGATTGGTAAAATACTTTGACGGGAGTTTTGGCGGGAACTTGACCTGGGGCGGTTTGTTGCTCCTGTATTATTGTTTAAATAATGGTTTGAAGTGGACTTTGATATATAAAAGTGGTGCGATTTTGTGTATTAAGTGTCTGCGCATGTGAACTATTAGTGGAAACTGTGAAACAAGTGTTCTGATGGTGATGGATTCTCAAGATAAGCTGTTTGTTTGCATATGCGCCTTTAGATACCATCGCCAACTGTCAGCTGCCTGCTGGCTCAAGTTTCAGTCAAAATCTCCCAAGGGCTGCACAATGTGACGCATCAACATATTGTGAAGCAGTGAACTATGAAGAAATTATAATAAACTGAATAAAAATACTCAAGACTTGGCCTAAAGGTCTAGATACCAGGCCATAAACTCCAAAAAAAATACTTTGACGTGTCAAGTGTCAACCTCTTATTTATAAGTATTACAAAATAGGTACCTATGTGTTTGCGACGACCAAATAGCGTTTAAAATCATAGTGATTAAATCAGGGTGAGGCAACTTTGAATGAAAGCTGAAAAATCTGCACACAATCATGGTTTTGTCAATATGCGTGTTGGGCTTGTTAAAATAAAGCAAGATAAAATATCGCTGTCTCTTTCTTTAATTTTGTTTTAGATTGCCATTTTAAAAATTAGATAAACTAATTCATATTATATAGGAAGAAAATAAAAATGTTAATTCGGTGTTAAACTTTTATTGGTTTGCTCTTTAAAGTATAATTACATACATATTATTCTGAGATTCGCACAATAAGTTTACCTATTAATTGATTGATTTAAATAAAATTATTAAATATTAGCAGAATTTTATCAAAAGAAGCCATGAATTAATAGAAGAATAATTTAAAATTAAAAATTTTGTACAGCCGACTTCAATATAAGCGACTTCAATATAGGTTATTTAAAAATAACTCAATAACCATTAGTCCGACCTTGATCAAATTCATATGGGACCACACGAGAACTATCAGCTTTCATATAAAAAAAGAATCATCGAAATCGGTTTGCCCAGTACAAAGTTATGAGGTAACACACATAAAAAAAAGCAAAAAAAAAAACATACACTCGAATTGAGTACCGTCTCCTTTTTGGAAGTCGGCAGAAAAATGACATTTGTTTGTCATCGTCTTTCATATTGAAAATATTTTCTGAAATGTATTTCATCGGTTTAGTTTTTAATATTTATTTTTCATTTTTGCTTAAATTCAGTTAGATGGACTTCATTTTCGTATGTACGCAAATATACCGTCATAATATCGTCGTGAATGTATAGTAAAGATTTTTTGTGAGATGTTAATCCTATATAAGATATTGACTATAAATGAATTCATTATTTCAAAGTTTTATGCACGATTTGTGATCATCATCGAAAGTAAGTTAAGTGTTGTGTAAATAAAAAACACAAAATCATCTGATCACTTTTTGCAAGTTTCTTATGATAGGAAAAGAAAAACTTATGACAATATTGTGGTAAGGCTATAGACATTTCGAATTTATTGGCCGTTATTTGTAGGGTTTATTACTATATTGACTCGAATTGTATCTGTTTCAAATCACGTATTTGGGCTGAGTAAAGTTTTCATCACGAGAATTTTGCTGATTTAAATTTACGTTAATGTTCTGTGAATAATAACTCTCTGACAATAACATGTGTTATATATTAGTAACGTGCGTGGAAATATTACCTGCAAAAGCGATAAAAAACATCAATAATAATGTGTAGTTTATAAAACAATCTGTCTTCTTTATACTTATTTATAGTTTTATTTTATCCCACATACTAAACTAAATTATATTCTAGTAATTTTGGTGCAACCTCTCAAATGTATGGGAATTTACCCCATAGGTTTGTGAGGCTTGAGCCAAAATTACTCGAATAAGCCTTAAATAAAATGTTTAAAGTTAGAGAATACAAATGTTTGAAATTCCCGCCAAAAAAGTTTTATATGGGCGTCCACCGTAGCGCTTTTCGTATACACATATAAACACGTGTTTCCGTTTTTTAGTATGAAGTTGGCGTTCTTCTCTTGATAAAGAGTAATTGTGTTCTGTGGATTAAATACAAATATTAAACGTGAACTCACCGACATAATTGAGTGAATAATGTTAATATAGTGGTACGACTTTCAATTGACTCCCGTCGAGTTGGGGGTTGATACGTATTTTTACAGAAAAGTTACACTATTATAAGCACACACATAAAGTTACAACATGCGGAAGCGCGTAATTTTTGAGAAAAAAGTTATTGAAAATCAATTATTCTTGCATTGTTTATGTCTAATCCTACAATAAAACTGGCGCCATTTTTTTATTGTTATTGTCAGTAGGGATGTCGATTCTTTCCGAAAAAGATCGATTTTTTAAATAGATTCGAATTGTAAGCTGATGTATCGATTCCTAAAAAATCGATTTCTAAAATATCTATATTTTTTTATGTTAGCATTTATAATGTAAATATAAATCCATTTTGTGAGAAAAAAAACCCCTTCATCATAAAATATAGGGGGACTGATTCAGAAGGATTTCTGTATCTATTTTGAGACTGCTACGTCTCTGGCGCTGCGGGAAGAGCAGCCTCTACGCCTTAGCGTAACAAATCGCAGTTGTTACAGCAGGCGGAGGCTACTCCCCCTACGCGCCTCCGGCTCTTTAAAACCACTCTAGGGGTAGGACAGACTCGTACCAGGTGGAGTCGGGGTCAATCAATTTGGTTCTTTGACATAAGTTGAACCTAACCTATTTTATTTGTTATCTGCCCTAATTGGTACTGTTAAAATAAAACAAATTTCAATAAGAGATCATTTATTATGGTATCTTTCTTTTTTTTTTCATAAAATGGAATTATATTTACATTATAAATGCAAACATAAAAAAATATAGATATTTTAGAAATCGATTTTTTTGAATCGATACATCAGCTTACGATTTGAATCGATTTAAAAATCGACCTTTTTCGGAAAGGATCGACATCCCTACTGACTACAATGACATAACAAAATGGCGTCAGTTTTATGGTAGGATTAGATATAAACAATGCAAGAATAATTGATTTTCAATAACTTTTTTCTCAAAAATTACGCGCTTCCGCATGTTGTAACTTTGTGTGTGTGCTTATAATAGTGTAACTTTTCTGTAAAAATACGTATCAACCCCCAACTCGATGGGAGCAATGAAAAGCTAAGCCGATATAGTATTTTACAGAATATTTATAACTCTAATAATATTTGCAAGTATAGAATGTCGTTTCAATAATAGTTAAGATAAACAACTTTTATTGTATAAAGAAAAATCGACCAATCATAGCGCGTCGTATCGTAGAACTTTCTAGAATTTTTTTAATTAACTACGTGATAGTTGATACCGAAAATAATGGGAATAATTTTATGTTCTAAAAGAGTTATAAATATGACATTGAATTAGCATAAGGATTATAGATTAAGGAAGTGAAGGAATATTTTGTATAATTAAACGCATTTGCTAGTTATAGAAAAATTAAAGAATTAACGTACCCAAATATTATGAAAATTTGGGACATTTCGTTTAATAACTTTTTTAAATGTTAATATATTGGGTAACCTTTATAGTATACTAATAAATGACTAAATTGCCGATTTGATGATGTATAGTGTGTTAGTGTAGGTTTTAATCTTGTATAGAAAATATTGTACTTAACTTAACTTAACTTATCTTCACGCACAATCCCTGACGGGGTAGCCAGAGAGGACAGATCGCCAAGTGTCACGATCCTTACATACCTCTTTCGCTTCTTTCAGATTCATTATCTTCTTCATACATGCACGTCTAGGTATCCGAGTACTCTTGACCCTCCCCTCTTCGAGCAGTTTGCAGCATATATGCCTTCTAGAAAATATTGTAATTTATACTAATTGTATAGTGAAAATATTATGTAATAAAGAGGCACAACAAACGGACAATGGCAAGCGGCTCACTATAAAGTAACGCCGAAGTCTAACTTATGGGCTCGGGACCCAGTAACGTCGTGACCACCAAGTGTCTCCTAAGTGAAGTTATTTGAGGATTATACAGTGGTCCCAAATAACTGCCGGTACGACATACTCCGCTAAGCGTCGAGTCCGCATACTCCGCGAGGCGTCGAGGTCACCGGCCCTTAGGCAGACTCTTGGCACTCAAGCGCGTTCCGTGCCCTTGTGTGTCAGTCGCGTGCGCGAGTGCTATCTAAGCACTTCTCTCAACCCTTTCGTGGTGAAAGGGGTAGGCAGTGCGCCTAAAAGTGTTGCGGTCACCCAACTTCGCTCCCTCCCGTACCCCGCGGCGCGCTTCGTTAGTTGCCAGCCTGCTAGGTAGGGATTTAGACAGACACGGCATCAGCATCAGCCTATTAGGGATATAAAAAACAGTTGTAACATGTCGGACAAGGGGAAGGGGGAACCCCCCCCCCTCCCCCCCGCGTTAGGAAACCCCCGGATCGCCCGGGTATATTGGATCGGCCGTTATTCATAAGGAATTTACAATATCCGGAGCGGTCAACGGTAGTGGCTTCATTTAGCCAGATTCCCAAGAAAAAGCCAACGTCGCCCCAAGGGCCCGCGTCGAGCGTCGCGCTCACTCCCACCGCACCTGAGTGTGCGACTGGGAAGGAACCGTCGCCCTTACCTCAGCGGGCGAAGAAAGCAGCCAGGTGTCATACCCCACCGGAAACAGAAGACTCACTACACGAGAAGCGGCAGTGTGTTGAAGTACCTCAAGAATATGCAACGTCATCGTCTGACGAAGATGAAGCACAAACGAGTCACACTACTCATAGATCGCCACCGAAATCGCCAAGTCCGCGTAAATCTACTCCCCCCCCCCCCCCCGCATCACCGGACCATAGAAGCACTGTGGATACGGCCGATTACGAGGAAGGAGGTGAAGAATCTTACGGGTGGGGGTCAACTAAGTCGACTACGTACGCAACCCTCCCCCCGTTCGCCGGAGGATCCCCCCCCGCGCCTACTACCAACCCCTCTGGACTCTCTACGGATGACGGACAGAGGCCATCCACAAGTTACGCCCAACTGGTGGCTGCCCCAGCAGTACCGCGACCTAAGTCGCCGGAAACAACCACCACCCAACCGGACAAAGAGAAGGCACGCTATCCGCCGATAGTAGCAGAATGCCTCCCGGACTGGACGAAGCATTTCGAAGTGCTTAATAGGAAATTAGGCCACCCGCCGAATGCTCGTCCGTTCGGGAAGGGTGTCAGATTTACCCCGCAAAGTCCGGAAGAATTCCGGACAATTCAAAAATACCTAATTGAAATATCAGAGAAGCTGCCATCAATGTCGTGGTACTGCTACACCCCTGAAGAAGACAAGCCCACTAAAGTGGGCATCCGGGGGCTACCAGTGGGCACGGACGCAAGCCAGATAGGAGAGGCCATCAGGGCAAAGGGATTTCCTCTTAAGTACGTGAAGGAAATCCCTCCTCGTAGAGGCAGGCCTGGATGCCTCTACTTCGCCCAGCTGGACCACCTGAGCCTGGAGCAGCTGAAGGAGCTCTATGCAATAGACGAGCTTCTATTTATGAAAGGTGTAACCATAGAAGCCTGGCAGAGAAGAGTAGGCCCAGCTCAGAGCCACCGCTGCCAGGCCTTCGGACACGCGTCGACGAACTGCTTCAGGCCAGTGAAGTGCGTCCGCTGTGGGGAAAATCATATAGCGAGCAAATGCCCTAGGGGTAGAGACGAAGAACCTAGGTGCGCAAACTGCGGACAGAACCATACAGCGAACGATCGCCGCTGCCCGGTCCTGAGGAGGATCGCAAGGAAGCAGGGGATCACCCTACCGGGGCTACAACCGGAAGCCCCCAGGGGGGTCCCACAGAGTCGCCCCCGAACAGTAGAGATACTAGAAGACGGGTGGGCAACAGTTAGAGGGAGGGGGAGGCAACCACCCCCCCCACCCACCACACAGCAACTACAAACAGAGACGTACGAGGCTCCAAAAGCAGCCACCGGGACGACTCTGCAGCCACCCGCAAACGATGCCACAGAGAGGCAACAGCCAAAAAAGAGGAAGCGGGTGCGCAGCAAGAGGAAGAAGGAGCAACCTCCTCAGGCAGCGGCAGCAACCTCTACCCCTACCCCAGCGGTAACGATGGCCCAGGCGCAGGTTACAGCTACAGGAAGGACAACCACTAAGAGTAGAGCCCCAGGAAGGGCTCTATCAGAAAATAGAGCCCGCTCTACACATAGAGCACGCTCTACCCAAGGTAGAGAGGGTAGAGCAGAAACACAGACACCACACCCGAGGCCAGTACCAACGTCATCACAACCAGGAATACCTACAGCTGCCCCAGACACGACAGATGCCATCCAGAGATTGGTTGGCATCGCGATAGAAGTGGGCAGCCAAGTCCTGGCGGACATTAGAACCGGGACAGACCCGATAACAGCCATAATGAAGGCTTTGGCGCAGCTACTGGCTCGGCATTACAGTGGTGTCGTGTAATCCGGATAACCTGCGCCTCCTATACTGGAACCCGGACGGGATCCAGCAGAAGCTACATGAACTCCGCACTATCGCCCAGCAGCAGGACATACACATAATACTACTGGGCGAAACGAAGTTAAGACCAACGACGCACATAAAGCTGCCGAATTACTTTATATACAGGAGGGACGAGGTCAACGCTCAAGGAACCGCCTACAGAGGAACGGCGGCCCTGGTGAGAAGAGACATCGTCCACCTAGAGCTGGAACCACCTCAGTACCAAACAATGCGTTCAATCGGCATAAAAATGGAGGCGGCGGGCGAGGAACTAAGGATCTACGCAGCATACCGCCCGCCAGGGACTCCATTTTGCTCCTCAGACATCCGGACAATAATGGAAGGTGAAACACTAACCATTATAGCAGGGGACCTAAACGCGAAATACCCGGCATGGGGATCTAAAGTGATCACCCCGCCGGGTCGTGAACTCTACAATGATGCGGAATTAAACAGCTACGACGTATTAGGTCCCGAAGAGCCGACGCATATCCCGACAGATCACCGGAGGAGTCCGGATGTGTTGGACATCGTGCTCACTAGGAACATCAACTGCCCGATAGTGGTAGAGGTGCTGTACGACACGAACACACAGCACCTCCCGCTATTAATCACCTTAGGCCTCAGGGCAGTGACGTCGCCTCCCAGAGCCTTCAAGACTAAGATCAACTGGAGGCTCTACCAACAACATCTACTGGAGAGACCTCCAGTAACAACACAGATTAACACAGCGGACGACGTAGAGGCCGCTGCAACCAGAATTACTAAGACGATCACAGAAGCTCTCAACGCGGCCTCTACGATCGTCCCACTTACCAAAAAGAAAGAAGAGCTGCCACAAAAGTTACGAATTCAGCTGAGGAGAAAGAGAGCACTAAGGAGGCTTTGGGCGCGTACGCGCTGTCCAAGAATCAAGTCGCAACTCAACACCCTATCAGAAGAGCTGTCGGTTGCAATCCAGGCCCACAGAGGAGAGGCCTGGGAGCGGCGCATTTGGAAAGCAGAGGACGAAGATGCGTCGCTCTACAAATTGAACCGGCAGCTAACAAGAACAAAAACACCAGTCTGCGCACTTATAAGTAGCACAGGAGAGAAGTGCTATGAGGCCAAGGGAAGAGCGGAAATCCTAGCTGAGCACTTCGAGGAGCAGTTTATGCCGAACCCAGCAAGTGCGGAGTTCATGGAGCTTCATAACCAAAAGGAGAGCCGCGTACAGGAGTTCCTGTCGTCGCCCGCGCCACCGCTTGCAGGAGAGTGGTTTATTTCCCCCGCTGAACTGCGGAGGACAATTGCCCGCCTGCAGGTGAGGAAGGCGCCGGGGCACGACCGGTTCACAAACGCAGCACTCCGACAGCTGCCGAATAGAACAATTGTAGAGATTGGAAGACTCTACAATGGCATTCTGCGGACTTTCCACTTCCCGGAGAGCTGGAAAATCGGCAAAATTATCGTCTTGCCAAAACCCGGGAAGGACAGGCGTAGAGCAGCTAGTTATAGGCCGATTACGCTGCTACCGCACATAGCCAAACTGTTTGAGCGCATCGTGCTGAGAAGAGTCCGCCCGTGCATACAACTGCGGGCGGAACAACACGGATTTCGGAGCGGACACTCTACAGCTACACAGCTGACCAGAGTGCTGCACCTACTATCGACAGAATACAACTTCGAGAGAACGTCTGTGGGCGTCTTCTTGGATATAGAGAAGGCGTTCGACAGGGTGTGGCACTCTGGACTACTCTTCAAGATGGAACAACAAACGAGTGTCCCTCCTGCTATGCTGCGGCTAGTGGCGTTATTTCTAGCTAACAGAAGCTTCTACGTCTGTGTAGAGGATGCCGAGTCCGCAGTCAAGCCAATTAGAGCCGGCGTACCACAGGGCAGCTGTCTCTCGCCGATCCTGTACGCGGCGTACACCAGCGATATACCGACGCTTGCTGGACAACTGCAGGAGTGGGAGGACGACGTAGAGCTGGCGCTATATGCGGACGATAGTGCCTACTTCACGTCGTCCAGAAGAACCCACATCGCGGTTGCCAAGATGCAGCGCCTGCTGGACCTGCTGCCACCATGGCTGGATGAGTGGAGGATGGCTGTCAACGTGGGGAAGACGGCCGCTCTACTCACCCGGCGTTATAGGAACCTACCACCACCATTGAAGCTAAGAGGCCAAGAGATCGCGTATCAGAAGGCCGTAACCTACCTTGGATGCCGGATTGACAGGATGCTGCGCATGACTGCGCACGTCGACATCGTCGTCCGCAATGCCAGATGTGCGCGGGCGGCGCTCCGTCCAGTCCTGGCATCCAAGTTGCCGTTGAGAACGAAGACCAAGCTCTACAAAATGTATATACGCCCGATACTAACTTACGCCGCTCCGGCCTGGTACGCGCTCTTGAGCAGCAGACAAAGGCAGCGGTTGCAGGTCCAGCAGAACTTAGCACTAAGGACCATTGTCGGTGCAGGTCGCTACGTCCGGAATGATGTCATAGCGGCCAACCTGAAAATGGAGACGATCGAAGAGTTTGTGGTCCGGTTGACGCGCGGCATGTTCGACCGCGCTGACAACGGGCCACACTTACACCTGAACAACTTTGCGCCGCTACACACTCGCCCCCCGGACGGGCGACCTCTACCAAGAGAACTCCTCTCTATAAGAGATTAGAGAGTCGAGTAAAGCCCTCAATGCCGCTGATAGGCCAACTCTGACACCTAGGTCGAAGCAGTCGCCTATACGACGACTTACCCGACCTAGCTAAATTAAGCACATTAAGAGATATCCAACAATGCCGGATTACCGGCTCCCAATGACCGGCCCATAGAAATGGGCCGTGAGGATTACCCGGGTAATGGGGGAGATGCCCCGAGGCCCGAGACCTGCTGGGTGTGGTGCACACACCGCAGCAGACGACAACGTAGAGTAACGTCGTAGTATGAAGAACTACCAGTGGCAACCAGCAGTGGTAGGAAGAACTACCAGTATGAAGCAGTAGTACCCAGAAGTAGCTGAAGTGACTACTAGCAGAATATAGTGAACAGTGAAAAGTGAAAGTGAAGGTGTGATCTAGCCGAAAAAGGTCGTAACTGATATTCGCAGTTACACATAGCCAAAAAAGGTCGTAACTGATATTTGCAGTTACACATAGCCGAAAAGGGTCGTAACTGGTATTCGCAGTTACATATAGTGAAAGTGTTAGCTAGCCAAAAACAGTGGTAACTGATATTCGCAGTTACATATAGTGAAAGTGATAGCTTGTCGCAGAAAGTGGTAACTGATATCCGCAGTTACACAACTGATAAAATTAGCTAGATTAGTTAATAATAGCCGCTAGTCAGTAGTGTCAAGAAAACCAGCTACTACTAATAGATATTTTAATACTACCGAACAATTTAGAGAAATCTTTTGAAATATATAGTGACCAACCGATAGTGAACAACCGTAGTTGAATAACCATATTCAAAACCGTGGTCAATAAACAATAGTTATAAAGGAGTTTGGCCAAATCGTACCAGACGATGAAACGATGGCGTCACTATATGCAATATTTATGAAAAATATCCTTATTTTTTAAGGTCTTAAAAAACACAAAAAATACCTGCCTAAGTAGCCACAAAAAAAAGTTATCCTTTTATTTTTGTTTTTGTAACTGTTCCAAAATTATTTAAAATAATGGTTTCTGAACGCACTGGAACGCACCTAATGACGATTCATTTCACGTATGAAAGGACTTTGTATTCAAAGACTATAATTATTCACGTTTTTCTGAATAGTTGTTAATTGTAATTGAAGTTAATTAGTATGTAGGCACCAAATCAACTACTATACTGATTTATCATGTACTGGATTCATGTCATAAAAATAATTATATAGCTTCATAGTAAGCTAAGCGTTTTGTTCAATTACGAACAACGGAACGTCATTTGTCATCGACAAGTTACATAATCTGTGGTCGTCGGTCGACGCTATTGATTGTCACCCGGCAATAATTTGCATCATCTTATTTGCTTCACTCGTTGTTGTGGATTTTAATACTGATGATAATGATCTGAAAGAAATCGAAATAAATGGAAACGAGATTGCTAATTACCCTCCTTGATTATCGCTTACTACACTTTTAGGCTACGTAGCAGTTGGATAAAAGGTAGTTGTTTATTCTAACCCCAAAAGTATTGTTGACGTTATTATAAAACATTGTGGCTATTTAGATATGATTTTAAGGCGGGATGGTGTTAACAACATAAAAACAAACCAATCTAACTATAGTTTGTTTTGGGACATGAAAAATAAAAGTCAAGTTCAGCTCCTATAGAAATTTGGCCATTGTTCTTTCGTGACTAATCAATCAGTCGAACCGCTGGCCACTGCCTTGCTATTTGTATTTTATAAATCGTGCATTTTAATTTTGAACCTCAGCCCACAGTATCCCAGCAGCACCCGCAAAGACGGCAGAAGAAGTATCCTCCGGAAGCTATAGGTGTAGGACTACTCTACTCTCCAAGCTTCTCTCAGCCTTCACAGCCTCCAGTTTTCCCCTGGGGCCCCAAAACGGCTAACCCCCCGCGGACATCCTCCGCCCCACAACAAGCACAACCCTCAATGTTTGATGACCTGAATACGGTGTATGCCACTATTCGGAGCATTGACAGTGGCGAGATTGCCATATTATCACCCAAACTGCGCGCTGCTCAGTCCCCTCAGGACCGTCTTCTTGCTCTTGCTGAGCACCATAACCTTTTGTGCTCATTGTAAGTTAGGTTAATTTAATTTAACTTAAAAGACACTTCATTGCTCCCACATCGTCCCTCCGCAGCTTACCCACATGGAAGCCACGGTATGCAGGCTAGCCTTGACTAGACATCAGTCCATCGTCATAGCCTCCTGCTACATCCCTAGTCGAATTCTCCCCCTCAAAAAAGATTTTGAGGCTGTCCTTGCATTAGGCAATTCAGTGATTATGTTTGGAGATTTCCAACTATAACTCAACAACGATAACTCCAAGCATACTGAATGGACCTGCCTTACTACTTCCCAGAGTGGCAAGAAACTGCTTGATATCACGCAGTTTCTTGACCTTACCGTCCACAGTCCCCTCAATGACACTCACTATCTCGACAACACTGACCACACTCCTGACGTGCTAGACTCTGCGCTAGTTAAATGAGTTTCCCTCAACCCCAGGGCAATCAAGACACCCGACCACCGCCCGGTCTCCCTCATTTTTGGCCATCAGCCACCTCCCTCAACCCCCTCCACGAAAATCTTCACCAACTGGAAGGGCTTCAAGGAGTCCCTAGTCAAAACTATGGATGGAGGAGTCCCCATCACCCTCTCGTCGGACTTCGACAGTACCGAAAAAATCCTCCCTTAAGGAGAATGAAAGGGTCCTCCCAGTTGGTAATAATAATGGTCTTCACCTACATATTAGCAACCTAATGAAAGCCAACAGAGCTGCTTTTTGGAGAGCAACACTCTATCCCACCCCTGACTATAGGCGTACGGCCAATCGCCTTCAACGAGAAGTCCGTTCACGCCTCTCTGAACTTCGAGACCTCGAAAAGAGTAATCTCATGGAGAATATCTCTCCCTCTCATACAGCGTACTATCAGATGGCGAGAGCCCTCCGCATAGTCGCTATCACTCATTCTCCCCCTCTCTCCCGTCCCGACGGTACTATTGCCTTTACTGTGTCTAATGATGAGATCTAATCCATCATCAAAGGACTGAAGCCCAAAAAGGCTCTGGGCCCGGATGGCATCTCCAGCCAAGCCCTTAAACATTTTCCTGAGCAGGTGTTAACCCTTTTAGCTATTATCTTCAAAGCCTGCTTCAACCTTAATTACTTTCCCACCATGTGGAAAGACTGTCATTGGTTCGGTCTCCTCTCAGCGTACTATCAAAGCCGGTGTCCCTCAGGGCTCAGTGTTTGCCCCTCTGCTATATATCCTGTTCACCAACGACATTCCCATCCCGTCGAAAGGTGTTTAGCCGTTCACTTCGGTCATAAACGACGCCGTCCCTTTACCATTCCGCCAATCCGTATGCTAGGGACCCCTGTCCCCTGGCATACGACCGCCAAATACTTAGGTGTCACCCTTGACTAGAGGCTCACCTTTGAGCCCCATGTCAAAAGAGTAACTCCCAATGCGTGCTTTTGTCTGAGTAGGCACAACAGTATGCTGGGCCGATACAGTAAAATGTCCCTGTGAAACCTTTATAAGGTTTGTATACGACCAGTTATGACTTATGCGGACACCATACTTGCTCACTTTCATCCAAAAAACATTAAAGAACTCCAAATAGTTTAAAACCACTTCTGTCGTCGGTCTACGAACGCATCCTGGTACGTCCGTAACGCCGACCTCCACCGAGACTTAGAGCTCCCCACATTCCAATAGTACCTAAAATCACTCTCTGAGAACTTTTTCAAAGCCTTAGAGTCTCACCCCAATCATCTTATTCGTGAGGCAGCTTCCTATGCAACCCCACTTCCCAATCGCTATCAAATCCGAAGACCGATAAACTCTCTCACGGACCCTCCAAACAAGCTTTGGGCCGACCTAAACCGCCTCCTGACGGCTCAGCGACTACTTGCCGCCTGCGCCCCCTTTTCCCTAAAGAGGGTCGCTTCCGATTCGGCAGAAAGTTCATACAGGCCAATGCTAGTTTCACAGTGGGTTTCGCAGCGAGTCTCACATGGTTATGTAGCGGTAGCCGGCTGTCGTGGTATGCTTAAAGCATTCACCACCTCCCTTCCTCGCTTCCCGGTGGGTAGCCCTTTCCATTGCTTCTGGGCGCAAAAAAAGTCAAGGCTAAGCCTATTCATTCATTACGTACATCCAGAGTAAGTTATATCCATGAAGAAATCGCAAAATGACAAACATCCAGATCCAGCATGAAATGCTTGTTCTGCATGGAATCGAACCCGTTGCTCTGCACGAACACTCTTAGCATAAAATTCGTTATTCTACTTATCTTTATTTTATAGAATAAGGGTGACAAAAGAGCATACAGTTTACCTAATGACAATTGGATGCTGTGGCCCATAGATATCTACTTCTATCCTCGTATTCGATTAAGAATCAAAATGGAGACGCGTTGTTCCCTTAAGGGCTAAGATTGAACGCCTCGTTTTCAGTAAAAATGGTCAAATATGAAACAATTTTCAGCACATTAACAGTGCCAGAAAGACTCCAGTGTTCCTATTCAGACATGACAAATTTAGCATCTGGTATTATACCTGACAGTAAGTTATATATTTTCATATCTGTTTCGCACATTCTGCCAAAGAGATGTTTATCGCAAGGTTTACTATTTTTAGCAACAGAATGAGAAAAGTGTTCCTCACGGCTTAAAGCACTTTTTGAATCTGATTAAAATGCTCTTACTGTGGAAGTGGAAGACTGATAAACCGTATTTGACTTAGAATTTCATACAGTGTGGTTTTGTTGTCATCACTATTTGAGTCTTCTAGACTGTGTGGATGAATTGCATTGACAAGTTATCAGAAATATACTGCTACTCATCTCCTTTTTCATATTTCTTCTGTGGCCTCTTACGATACCCACGGGACGATAGGTGGCGAACAAATTGTTGTCTAAGACTTACGTATTAAATAGCAATACCGGATCTACTCAACCATTTGTTGTTTTTGATGTATAAAACACGGCTGAACACGACATATTCTCACTTTAAAAATAAATTTTTGCTAAACACTGAAATTCTTTACGATTTCGTAAAAGTTGTATAAACTTTACCACAATGTTTTGACTGACTAGTCATGAACTAACTAAATCGTGTCAATCACGATTTATACAGACAGTGCGGTGTTGTCAAAAGTTAAAGTTACAGCTCTCATTTCTAAGAGGGTTTTTAGGACAAGAAAGTGTCCGCCGCGCTGCCCGAATGCGTGTTGACGAGCTTCACTTGTCTACGAAATACCTTTTTTTTCTTATTTCTCAGACATGCAGGATGTTTTCCTTCACCGCCGAGCACGTAGTAAGTCTGTGTCGGCGGGAATCGAAGCCGGTTTGCTCGTGTACTGTGAAACTTACAGCGAGCACTGACCATCTGAGCTACCACGCTATTTTAGGACGGCGTTGTCAAACTTCTGTCAAATATCTGGGGGCACGGCAGTGCCCCGCCAAGTCGAGCAAAAAAGCGGCACGGCCGTACCATCCTTTTCTCGAAGCAGTTCAGGCCATTTTCTATCCCATATAACTTCGTTGTGGATAAAACTAGAAGCCTGAATTTTCAGTAACCAAGCATGCATTGTCTATAAAATTCTTAAACTACTGGTTCAAATTGAATGGAATTTGAAATATACACGGTATATTTCAAATTCCATTCAATTTGAAACAGTAGTTTAAGAATTATAACTACTCAAAGTTTCTTAATCTTGTCACTCACTGACTGACCGATCATCAAAACTCTAAGGCACTTCTAGCAGACATAGAACCTTCAAATTGAGAATACAATTAGTGTTTAGTATATTAATTAAGGAAAAACTAAAATATTTTGTAATTTCGGTCCAGTTTTCTAGATACACAAACTGCATAAATAACTTTGTAATCCTATATATTTATATAGGATTACCAAGTTATTTTTGCAGTGAATGAAAGTTTATTTGCAGTGTATGAATCAGTGTGCCTGTATACGTATAATATAATGTAATAATAGATGTAGATAGGTACCTAGATATAATTATGTTCAAAGGTAACTTGTAAAATGGTCAACGGAATAAAAAAGCAAGAATGGGACATGTCTTATGAAGTTGTACCAAAATCCCGCAAAGTATTAAATAGAATAAATTGCGCGAAAATCCGTAGTTGGTATTCAAGAAGTAGAAGTTACCGGAAAGGAAAAAAAGTAAGACTATCTACAAAAAGAAATGAGATGCCATCAAAAACATAACTTGTAAAAAAACCAAGTCTCGCAACTCAGTTCTTCAACCGTAAAAAGTTGTGAGATCCGTGTAATACCAAGTCGGTTAATTTATTCAGTCTCTACTTAAGGGTCCTTCTGTCTCCAGTTATTACGTAATAAGCTAACCTTACAACATCTTATAGTGACCATATTAATATTAAAAATCTTTTATGTTTTAAATACATAGATTGACTTAGCAATCGCACTAAACAATCTAATTTAATATAATGTTATGTATTACTTGTGAGAAAATTTGATGTAGACTATTATTTATTCCGAGTTTGGTGAGAAGAATGAGACGTCAAAGTTAAAATATTTAAATGTAGTAACAGCCACAGTAATAGCATTTTTGCTAGGAGTAGAACTTTGATCAAGGCTGACTCGGGACGTGTCACTAAACCTCTTAAAATCGTAGCCCTAAAAAAGTGCCTATCGGCTGTTTTATAATTTTCAGTTGAGTTTATATTGCTTTTACTTTTGATTATTGAGTTTATTGTTGTATTTTGGTAATGTTAATTTTTGCTATTTGTTGAATTTGTATATTTAAAATAACAAAACAGACAACAAAATTGTTAAAGCAATTGTACAAGTCGTGGCACGTAAGTCTAGCGCTAAACGAAACGTGGAGGGAAAGCGCACGAATTGAATTGCACAAATGCGACTGGCGAGCCAATCAGCGCGTGTGAACGATACGCACGAACCAATCAGCGCGACTTATGCGCAGTAAGCCAATCTGCTCAACTTATGCGCAATAACGGCCACCTTTAGGCTTTCGTGGCGCTAATTATAGTCATTTGCCTTCCAAATTACTTTAATCAAGAACAACAAAATGGCGGAATAATTTAAAATTTAAAGGAAATAACCTTTTTCTTAATTTTACCACTTTCTCTATTTATTTGTACATGATAATAAAGTTACTAAAATTTAGTATACATCGCACCTCCTATAAAATAGGGTTATAACTCGAAAAAGTCAAATTTAGAGTTAAATATACAGAAATACTTAAAATTCTATTAACTATCTTTTCCAAAATGGTTCCGCTAGATGAAGTTGTAACGGTACATGACTATAGCATTTTGACTCCAGAATGATCTCTATTAGTGTTAAATTTAGGCTGGATTTAGTGCTCCACCGACGGTCTGCTCGTATCGTACGCGCTGACGGTACGTCCTGATCGTCAGTCGAGAACAAGCGTTTAGTGCTTAACTAACGGCAAGCTTTGTTAGAGGTTTACAATTACGAAGAAAATTGAACCCATTTGTTAACTCTATAATATGTGCGTACTATTTACGCAAACGATTACGGCAATTCGTGAGAACTCAAGTGTACAACCATAAGTATTGGGATATAAAAGAAAATCAGTGGTGGAAGCTAAAAAAGCCATAACAAAATGGTTACTTACTCTGAGCTACGATAGTACAGAAAACCTATTATCCATAATATGTATCTATAGGAGTTTCTAATTTACAAATGTTTTATCAATTATTTTAATATTTATGAATAACAGTATTTTCTTTACTAACAATTTATTATTTTACCTCTAATTATTTATTTGTATATATATTAAGTTAACATAAATATTTATTTTATTTTATATTTTATTTTATTTAAAAAAAGCTTACGTAATGTAATACTCGTACGTCGACCCAGTGTCAATTTATGAAAGTCACGTGTGATAAGAAAATCGTATCAGGCCCTCACGACACAGGCGTGCCTAGTGTGAGAACCACAGACCTATACACCCTTGTTTATACATTCCAGCTTAGTTGGTGTGATAAGATCATAGTTTATAATAGTATACTAGATAATTAAGACTACTGTATGGTGCCACCAACTTATCTGTTCAGGTGGACAAAATTGGAACTAAATCTGCCATGTTGCCAGATGCCAGATTGCCAGATATGGAAAATTAAAATCACCAAATAATGTACTTGTGAAACATAGTAAAAAAATTATCTCAATTTATTGCAATTCATCTAAAGTACCTAGCTTTGTAGTTTGTGTTGCTAATGTTCTAATGCCCCAATTAATTGAAGATACATTTCATAAAATTACACCAGTGCGGTGGAAAAACATTTGTAATCATATAAAAAAAATTAAAATGAATACAGACTAAAAGATGCGTATTTAAAACAATCCTTTATTATAGAGCGCCAGAGCGATAGTAAAGGCGATACCAGTGACTCAGAAGATGAATTATTGGAACCAGTAGCTAACGCGGGTACATTTTTCAAAACAGAAATTCCTGGAATTCGGCCGCTTGAACTCCAAGATCACGACCACGATTATTTTATAAAATATAAATAACATATATATAAATAATAACACTAATTCTCACTAATTTTATATATTAACACGAAATTTGTTTTATTTTATATCATGTGTAATAAATATGTAGTTACCTATTTCCTCGGTGAATTTCTTAAATGGCAATAGTAAGCACTCCACTAGCGACGCTGTCAACTGAACAGATAAGTTGGTGGCACTATACTTCCATTTTATTATCTTATATTGTATATTATAATCTGTACCACCTTAGCTGTAAATAAACATTTTTTTTTTCATAAAAGACGGAGAAGATATGTGCACCCAATAATTGTAGACCGTTTAATTGAAGGAGAATTTTGTTTATTGTATTTGAAATTGCGAGAGCAATGTTCATTTTTGTTCGCGATAATGCGTACGCGCGTACGGTCGGTCGCTCTGTCAGCGTCGCAATGAATACACTCATATCTATGGCAATGAACGCACGCATGTACCGCCATAGCGCTTCAGTCAACCGTCGTACGTCGGACTGACGAGCTCAACCGACGGTCCTCGTACGCGCGACGTAGCCGCGCCGCGGTAGACGCGCGTTTGTTGAGACAAGAAGTGTTACAAATCAAAATGTAATAGTGTTTTAGATGGGTAAAATCTTTTTGCTTACATCACTTTGGCTAATGAACTGTTACAAGTCGAATTATTACAGTTTATTGTTAAAGAATTGAATCAAACTAGGTCAATAGGTATTTTTATAATAAAGTGATATATTTTGTATTGTATCAGTATTTTGGGTGCGATTTATTGTAATATTGTTTTTTTTTATATTTTATAAATAAATTTATATTTTTTGCCTGAATATTTCTATTTGTAACCTTGTTTTATACCAAAGTGTAGGTATTTAAGTTTATGATTGTATGGTGAAAATGAAACGTAATGACGTAATTATGCGTTTAGCTGTAAAGGATAAAATAAATATACGCACCGATGATCATCCAAAGATTGGGGAAACAAACTTGCAAAGTAAGATGCCTACTATACTTACCGTCAAACCGTCCAATTTTGCCAACGTTGTATATTTTGCTCTGTATGTATGCCTATTTTAAGCTCAATCGCAAAATTAAAACTTACTATTTAATTTGGGTTGATTTGCTTTGTTTTAAATGTAGATTATATTTCTGGCAACACTAAGAATGTTTTTTGTCTTTAAATACACTCAGTTGTCACTTGTCAGTTCAACAGACATTTTTTGATATGATTATGCACCCTGAATAATTAATACAATCAATGTCATCTGTGGCAACATAAATTAACCGCTTTTTATTGTTGCATTAATCGTTTGTTCACTGTCCCATTAAGTAAAGAAAATTATTTAAAAGCGCTTAATATAATTTATCAAATAGCGTCCTCTAACGGTTTTTCAAAAAATCTCATTAACAATTTAATTAAATAGAAACAAAAGCACGTTGTTCGCAACTCTCTGTACGCGGTTCAACCTCAAAATTTTCGTCAATATGTGAACACTTTGACCTACTTAGGCCCCATATCTGAAAAAGTAGCTAATACTCTTCAACAAAACGGCGTTTATGTGGCGTTCAAAACAAACAATTCTGTTAGAAATATATGTAATAATAAAGATAAGTTCGTCAAAAGTCGGGTGTTTATAAACTTGTTTGTGACGAAAGCCACGCCGTTTACGTGGGTCAGACTGGTCGCAACTTCGAAAAACGCTATAAAGAGAATTGCAATCCTGATAAATCCCATTTTGCCAAACAACTTTTGGATACTGGACACAACCTAGCCAACGACCACTTCTTTAAAGTCTTACATACGTGTAATAAAGGGCTGCGACTGTGTGTGCTGGAACAGTTAGCGATATTAAAAAGTAATAACAGTAGCGTTGCACTGCTGAATGAACAAACAAATGTTTCTAACTCACCTCTCCTAAATATCTTTAAGCCTGCTCTCTAATAGCACTGTCTGCCTCGCAATATGATCGTTTGTCACCCTCACGGTGATCGGCGATTGGTTGCGTGGTTGGAGGGTAGGCGGGCGTTGCACGGCGGTTTGTTTTTAACTTTACAAACTGCTGCGTAAGTCCGGCGCTGATTGGTCGCATGTTTTATCGCATGACGCGGTCGCTCGCTCCTTAAGCAGGGAGCGGTTGCGTCAGCGGTCTTTATAAAAGGCAGTTGTTTTGGCTCACCGCTCACTTAACGGTTAGCCACCGTAGAGTCTACATCACCTGAGGATGCCTCGTGTAGAGGTGAAACACGTGTGTCTTGCCTAGTGTAGTGGTGTTGAGAGTAGCGGTGCTGGGATTATTGGTAACGGGGATAGTGCACGCAATTGAGGGAGGGCGGGAGGTGCTCTTCATCATAGGTAAGACACATCATTTTATTTTATAGCGCGGATGTTTGTGAAGTAAATTTTTTAAAAAGCTTTTAGATCTTACTTAGCGGTTAGTCACCGTAGAGTCTATATCACCTGAGGATGCCTCGTATAGAGACGAAACACGTGTCGTATTGTCGTCAATGGTGTGTCTTGCCTAGTGTAGTGGTGTTGGGAGTAGCGGTGCTGGGATTAGTGGTGACGGGGATAGTGCACGCAATTGAGGGAGGGCGGGAGGTGCTCTTCATACTAGGTAAGACACATCATTTTATTTTATAACGCGGATATTTGCGAAGTAATTTTTTCTAAAAGCTTTTATATAATAGATTTCCGCAAAGTAACGTCTGATTCTATTAATTTTTTAAAAGCTTTTATATAATGGATTTCCGCAAAGTAACGCCTGATTCTATTAAAGTTCAAATAGTTATGTAAAATACTGGTACAATTAGGAATTTTTAGGTAGTTTTTCAGGAAATATGAAAAACAGCTTATGTCATTTAAACATATTTTTTGTAAGCTTATATATATAAATTGTATCACATTATACTAATACTACAAGAATCAAGACTGTATAACGAATCCATGAGATTATTTTCGCTTTTCAAAAAATCCAAGTTTTCAAGTTGTAGCCCTATTTTATCGGAGGTTCAACATGATTATGACTGTATTGCATTTACACCACACATATAAATTAGAATTATCTTGTCAGTTTTTACGTCCAATTATGAGGCACATCTCTAGTAATTAAAAAAATACCGCTAGTATGCATAATATTGCGCACGCAAGTAAAATAAATAAAATTTTTATAATGTTATTAGTAAAAAAACTATATTAGGTGAGATTTTTGCAGTTAATGTTAATTTAATTGTCATAACAGAATAGAAAAAATTATAAAAGCAAATTCAATGTTTTCTCATAGTTAAAAATGTTGTCGTAATCTTGCAATCACACGCAAGTTACGTTTTAGTGTCCTGTCAACCTGTCAGCAGCATGTTTGCGTCATAGCATGGTGCGGGTGCACCATGCTATGACGCAAAGACTGTAGCTACCCAAAAAAAAATCCTCTATCTACCTGCGTTGCTTGCTTCCACTGAGCTCTATATATACAAGCTTGCTACAGATACAGATCTATTATTTTGTGGTATTTAGCTCATAGATTTAGACAGATGTAGGGAATTTTGGCGGCAACATGAATGGCGGCAGATTGCTGTTCCTGTATTACTGTTTAAATAATGGTTTGAAGTGGATTTTGATATGTAAAAGTGGTGCGATTGTGTGTATTAAGTATCTGCGCATGTGGGCTATTAGTGGAAATGGTGAAACAAGTGCTCTGATGGTGATGTGATTCTCAAGTTAAGGTGACTGTCTGCTTAGGCGTCTTGAGATACCATCAAGTTTGCGTCAAAATCTCCCAAGGGCTGCACAATGTGACGCATCAACATATTGTGAAATAGTGTACTATGAATGATAATTATACATTGTAACTT
The DNA here is from genome assembly GCA_033319125.1 of Parnassius glacialis. NCBI lineage: Eukaryota > Metazoa > Arthropoda > Insecta > Lepidoptera > Papilionidae > Parnassius > Parnassius glacialis. The sequence goes on along the minus strand of JAVANC010000010.1, from coordinate 21,598,176 downwards.
CAGGCTCAGAAGGGCTAGATTCCAAAGCCGTAAAGCCAGTTATAAAAACAAAGACAGATGTAGGTATGTAGGTAGGAGTTTTGGCAGGAATTTGATCGGCGGCGTATTGCTGCTCCTGTATTACTGTTTAAATAATGGTTTGAAGTGGATTTTGATATGTAAAAGTGGTGCGATTATGTCTTGTAAGTGTAAACGGTTAGACAAGTGCTCCGATGGTATTAACATCATTAATCTGAATGCACTCTTGCAAATACTTATAATTAATTAATCTTAAATAGATAATAATATAGATATGATCTTAAATAAATAATAGTAATATAATATCCTAATCTAAAAATAAAAAGTAATAACTTATTGCATATTGTTAATTTAAAATAGTTATTCTACGGAACCATAGACTAGTTAATTAATCCGCCCAGCGTGAACCATTTTGCTCACCGATCTCTAAAATAAAAGACTCGGTAGGATTCGGACACGACGACGAGTTCCCGTTCGGGCCATTCCTTTTTTCATTTCTACCTGAGACTGCATCAAGTTCGCAACGACCGTTGAACTTGCTTACCTACAATTAAAATTTAAATTATTCGAGGTGCAGTTGATCCCGCTGGGGATCTACCTACTACCTAAGGGATACTGCTTGCCGAGCCGCGAACTAACGGAGTGTTGGCCTACCCTCCTACCAACGGCCATCATCACTGTCGGGCTTGGGTATCACCGGCTCCTTCTGCTAGCTGGCTGTCTACGACCCTGAGCTGACAGCGCTTGGACTTCGCCCCTACGTCAGGCCAGTGATCCCCTTTATAGAAATTTACATGTACGTGTGCGGAAATAAGATAAATAAATAATTTACTATAAATCTTGGTTTTTTAAGAACCCACCTACTTCTGAACCTCTAACGGTACAGTGGCGCTCAACGTGGTTAATCTTACTTCCAAGCATTCGCTTTTTTTACTCGCTTTGCAGCTCTCAACTTATGTTTTTTTGTGAACGAGGAGGTATCTCAACAGCAAACTGGTACGTTTTTTTTATAATTTAGTAAGCGTTCATATCCGCCAATTTGTTATAGTGTCAATTGTTACGTAGAATATTACTATTACTTACGTATTCTTTTGTTAGTATATTTAATATAATAAATGTAGATATTGTAAATACTCTCGTGATACAATAAGTACTTGGGAAGAATTACTTAATCTACTTTTCACATTCACACCTTTTGACTACGATTACAAACTAATGTCCGAAATTCGTAACAGAACACAGGGTGAATCCGAGAACATTATTATCTATTTATCAATTATGTCTCAGCTCTTTTCACGTTTATCTGCACCACTTTCAGAAAAACATAAATTAGATATTCTGTTACTCAACATATGACCGTGCTATGCGACTGTTCTCGCATCCTATGTTACCGGTGATTTTATTCTATAGCCACACTTCGTAAATTATGCCTTAATTTTGAAAAAATTCAGTGCCTATCGTCTCAATTTCATGAACCTCCGAAACCGTCAAGTAAAACCCTTGCCCCTGATTTAGCTTATACAAAATCAGAACTTAGCTTTTACAAAAATAATTATTATAATAAAAAATTTAACACCCAGTCAAATAATAATTTCTATCATAATTATAAATCTGGTACCAATGTACCAATATCACCTTTTCAATCTACCCTAGTACTTAAACTCGAACGCCGGTTTTCTGTCCACGTTGCCGTACTAATGACCATTCGTTGAGACAATATAAACAGGAACGTTACACCGTTATCTGCTTTAAATGTGGCTTAAAAATTATATTTAACTTACTAACTGTCTCAAATGTAATTCCGAACCGAAACAAAAAAAAACTACTTGGCGAAGACTGTTGCACGTCAGTAGTAAATAGTATATCTAAAACATCTTCTAACTTTGATAAGGAAGACTGGGAAAATTGGTTAACTACAATAAAAAATAACTTTTCGGGTTATCCTATTGCAAAAATCCCCGATAAAACCTAACTCTGATGTACGCCTTTTGTTACCATCACAGTAGGAGACAAACCTATGTGTTGGTTGCTCGATTCTGACTAAGCTGTTACAATACTAGGTAACAACTCTCATCTTGACCTACCTTCTTCTTCTAACCAACACAACAAATGCGACACCCTTCAATCATTTATTTCAGCTAGTGGTCATAAATTATCTGCGGTCGGGTATATTAATATTCCTGTTGATTTTGAAAACCAACTTAATTACCTAAAATCCTATATTATTCCGTCGGTTACATCACCACTCATTTTAGGTGTAGACTTTTGGCTATTTCCAAAGTTCTCTAGGTCTATTTCACTATCTCATACTAACGAGCAGCAAATATCTTCTTTTAATAATAATTCTATAGCCTCATGTTCTTATGATGATCTTAATGGAGTCTATAAGAATTCGGTGAATTCCAAAAATTGTCATACTTATAATCTACGTCGTCGGCCTGCTGAATATAATGTAGGGGACATAGTATGGAACAGGACATTTTATCAAAGTGATAAAGATAAATACTGTAATAAAAAATTTGCTCCAAAATTCACTAAATACAAAATTATGACTAAGGAATCGCCACTGGTGTACGAATTATCTGATATGACCGGTAAATCTATAGGATATTGGCACATAAATATTTTCCTCAGTACCTAGTAGACTAGAAACAGATAGACGGATTTTACCACTAAAGACGCAAAATTCTTCTTCAGTTGGCGGAGTACTGTAACGCTACATCTGAATGCACCTTTACAAATACTTATAATTAATTAATCTTAAATAGATAATAATACAGATATATTATTAAATAACACACACACGCACAGACAAACACTCACGCCTGTCACCCAGAGGGGTAGGCAGAGACTACGGACTTCCATTTGGCGCACCTCTCTCGCCTCCTTTACATCCATATATGTATCTACGCATACTCGCTCGTCGGTTAAGGGTACTCCTAATCTGGCCCATTTTTAATGTATCGCCGATTTGGTCGATAAATCTTCGTCTAGGGCGTCCCTTTCCGACCCTGCCCTTCACTTATGCAACATAAATATGCTTAGTCACTCTTTCCTCTTTCATTTTTTCTACATAACCAAACCACCGAAGCATTCCTTTCTTAATCCTTGTCACAACGTCATCTTGCAAACCACACTTTTCTCTTATCACACTATTTCTCACCCTGTCATTCAGATTCATCCCTAGCATACTCCTTAAGGACCGCATTTCTACAGCATTTATTTTACTCTCATGCTTCTTCTGCCAGACCCAACTTTCACTACCATACATTAAAATAGGGACTAACACAGCATTATGAATTGCCATACGTGCCTTATTTAACACATTGTGACTCCTCATAATAGCGTGTAGAGCCCCATTTACTCTATTTCCTGCATTCACTCGTCGTTCTATATCCTTATCATACCTACCATCCCTGCTAAATAAACATCCCAAATATACAAACTTATCCACTTGCTCAATCAACTCTTTCAACAACCATCACTTTCGTCTTACTTACGTTCACTTTCATACCCCTTTCTTTCAATGACCAGTTCGTTAAAGTAACCATCATTTGCAACTCAGCCGCCGACGATGCAAATATGACTTGATCATCGGCGTACAAAAGGCATTTGATGGTTAACTCACCCATTCTCAACCCATATTCTTTAACTTTCAAAGTTTGCAAACAACTGTCCATAAATAGGTTAAACAGCCACGGGGAAGCCACACATCCCTGTCTGACACATTTATGAATGCCAAACCAGTCCGAGTAGACCCCGTTGATCCTGACACAAGCACTAGAGGCCCTATAAAGAGACCTTAATGCCTGTATCAAGCCAGCGCTCAACCCAAATGAGTTCAGTGTTTGACATAACACATTCCTGTCCACTCTGTCATAAGCCTTTTCCAAGTCCATGAACGCACAAAAAACTTCCTGATTTTTGGCCAAAAACTTCTTCGTAATTATGCGCATGGAAAAGACTTGATCCGTACACCCCATCCCCTTTCTAAATCCAGCTTGCACATCCCAAATTTTCCATCAGTTTCTTCCATAACTATTTCAATTAACACCTTAGCATACAGTTTAACCACAATGCTAAGCAAACTGATACCTCTGTAGTTTTTACAGTCCTGCTGCGAGCCCTTCCCCTTAAATATTGGTACTATAACGGCTTTGTACCAGTCTTCCGGTACCCGTTTCAGTTCCCAACTTAAATTAAACAAGGCGCACAGCAGGTCTGCAACCACACCCTCTCCAGCCCTTAGCATTTCGAGAGATATTCTATCATAACCGGCTGCCTTAGCTGCTTTCATGCTTTTCATTGCTTTCATTATTTCATCTACACTTATCTCCCTACCTCTTTCCACTTCTTCCGGAATTTCTATTTTACTTACTTCAGACGACTCTTCACTCTTAAACACGCTTTCAAAGTATTCCTTCCATCTCTTTAAATTCGAAACTTCATCATTCAGCATGCAGCTATTCTCGTCTCGTATAGCATTAATTCTAGGCTGAATTGAATTTCCCCTGGCAGTTCTTACGAGTTTCCAGAGCATTTTAATATTTGCCTGGAAGTTATCAGATATCCTTCTATCATTCTTATCCATCTTTTCTTGCTTTTTCCTTTCAACAACTTCTCTTACTCTCTTATTTATACGTAAGTCTGCCTTTTTCTTTCAATCTCATCATTCATACCGCTAGAATTACCAGCTTCGGTTGCTAGTAAATCTAGCCATGCTCTCTTCTTTGCTTCAACTTCTATCCGTACCTCATCATCCCACCACAACGTATTAGTTTTCCTTTCATTCGTCCACCAAAACTTTCTTAACATTATTCCATACATAATATAATATTGTTATCATAAAATAAAAAGAAATAAATTATTACATATTGTTAATTTAAAATAGTTATTCTACGGGACCACATACTAGTTAATTAGTCCGCGCAGCGTGAACCATTTTGCTCACCGATCTCTAAAACAAAAGACTCGGTAGGATTCGGACACGACGACGAGTCCCCGTTCGGGCCATTCCTTTTTTCATTTCTACCTGAGATTGCTACAAGTTCGCGACGCGCGTGACCCTCTTACTAACGACCGTTGAACTTGCTTACCTACAATTAAAATTTAAATTATTCGAGGTGCAGTTGATCCCGCTGGGGATCTACCTACTACTTTAGCATCTACCTACTACCTAAGGGCTACTGCTTGCCTAGCCGCGAGCTAACGGAGTGTTGGCCTAACCTCCTACCAACGGCCATCATCACTGTCGGGCTTGGGTATCGCCGGCTCCTTCTGCTTGCTGGCTGTCTACGACCCTGAGGGAACAGCGCTTGGACTTCGCCAAGTGGCGGATTTACCAGCAGGCTGAGTAGGCTGGATCCTAGGGCGGGAGATTTTAGGGGCGGCAAATCTGGGATCAAGTTTTTTTGTGTTTTACATAGAATAAAAAGATTAATATTTATATACTACCTTAATGTTATTATATAGTTCTAGGTCCACAAACAATGCAACATGTAATATGTTTCGCCACTTTGATAAATGTTTCTACATTTTGCGTAATCGCGTTTGATTGTGGCGCGGGAACAAGTGACATGACCATTCACTAAGTGTCTGACCGAAATGCCGAATTGATTACATGAGCGCGGCGCTCCCGAGAGAAAATATAATATCTTTTATTATAGTTCTTTGATTAAAAAAAACAGAAACAGATAAAATCGACAGCTTTTTTAAAAGTGGAAGTAGTGTTGAAAGACCAGGAACTTCAATAATATGCACTGCCACAATACAACCAGGAAAACATGAAACTGATTTGAACTCTGTGGCTCAACAACAACAGTCATCTGTAGAACAATCTACTTTAGAAAAAAAACGGATATTTATGTTTTTGACGAAGAGGCGCTAGAGGAATTATCTCAGAATCAAACGTTAAGTAATAACCGAGTGCAAACAGCAGTAAATTTAAACAAACATCCAGCTTTATGGAACATCAACGATAGCGTAATGGGGATTATCGCAAGGTACGGTTTCGATCAAAGCAAGTCTTATGACTTCTGTAAAAGTGAAAAATATATGCTGATCAGCGTCGTTTCTTGCAAGTATCTTCCAAAGAAACATGAAAATAATGATGTAAATGACCGAAATTGGCTGGTTTATTCTGTAGTAAATGTTCTGTGTATTATGGGATCTGTTTGGCATTCGGTCCATTGGAGAATAAGACTCAATTTGAGAACGAAGAATTTAAGGACTTGAAAAATGCAGAATTTTGTGTAGCACAACATGAAAACTCTGCGCATCATAAATCTAGTATTCTTAATAATTTTAGAACTGTTAGCTGAATTCGATCCCGTTTTAGCCAGTCATATTGAACGATTTGGGAATTAAGAATCTGGAACAACTTACTACTACTTATCAAAAATCGTTTGCGATGAGCTTAGGTATAAATAAAGTTTTAAAACAGATTGAAGACGAGATCAGAAGGGCGAAATATTTTTTCTTATCATCGATTCAACACCTGATATAGCACATGTGGACCAACTTATATTTTGGAACTTAAGTTTTGGAAACAGACGAATCGAAAGATTTCTCAAGTTTTTGCTCTCAGTGGGACATAAAGCTGAAGAAGTATTTTCTGCCATTATTTCGGAACTCAAAATACTGGTACTAGTACAAAATCAATATTGACAAGCATATGAAGGCTATGCGAACATGTCTGGTGTGTACAATGGCTTACTACAGGCTAAAATGCAAAGCCAAACACCTTTTGCTTTCTTCGTTCCTTGCTCTGCCCACTCTTTAAATTTAGTGGCAACTGCGCCTGTTAAATCTTGCACAGAAGCTTGTCGCTTCTTCATGTTGCTTCATAGAATCTACGTATTTTTTATAAGTTCAACACAACGCTGGCAAAAATATGGCCTGAAAGGCCGGAAAGGGAAAACGCTAAAGAGAATAAATCTAACACGTTGGTCAACTAAAGAGCATGCAGGTAGATGTTTAAGAAATTAGTTGCATGAAGTCCTTAAAACTTGGGAATCAATAAAGAATGATTGTACCAAAAAGCCTGTAACGCAAATCGAAGCGACGGGAATACTTTTGAAGTTAGAAAAACTTGAAACATTGGTAATGATTGCTGTGTGGGTTGTTTTTTTTTTTGGAAAGAATAAACAAAGTGTATGTATAAAGTTAGGCTTCTATCGTAGGTTTGAACACTCTCTTAGTAAGTTTTTCGTAACTGAACGAGAAAATTTTAAGTTTCCGACAATTTCGGAATCAAGCATACTGCTTCGAAACAATATACAAAAGATGGGGATAAAAAGGCAACTGAAAAAGAAAAAAATTATGAAACACCCGATAAAGAAATGAAAATAGGTATGAGTGATACTTTTGGGGCTAACACATATCTCATCCTCATTGATAGACTCGTATCCGAATTTAAAAAGAAAACGACAGGAGACCTACAATAGGTTTAATGAAAAGTTTTCATTTTTGACCAAAATGATTGCCATCATCAATCCTTACAGGAAAAGCATTTTTCTTGAAAGAAATGTATTAGAGACAGACTTAGTTCAAGAATGCCACCATTCATTCATTTTTAATGCTACCTTTCTTCTGAAGGATTTTGAGGAAACCACATTCTGGATTACTGAAAAGTCTATCGTCGTTCCTGCGACAAAATTTGCAAAAAGTTTATCCATATAATTAACAGCAGTTCGCATAGCTCTACCTCTACACCAGCGACAGATTGTACGGTTGAGCAGGCTTTTCTTATATAAGTCGGGTGAAAAATTATCTAAGATTTACTTTAAGCTTAAGCCAAGAAAAACTAAACGCCTTAGCTCTTTTGTGCATAGAGTCAGAACTAATGAACAAGATTTCATACGACGATATAATTGATGATTTTTCGAATAGGAAATCGTGTTACATGGTATTACTTATTATTATGAATTATTGTTTTAAACTGTAAGTAAGCACAGTAAAAATTATTTAATTGCGTTTTTTACCGAATGTACATAATTCTAAAAGTTGTATTAAGGCATGCCTTACCCCGCCTTATTATTATTTATATCCACCTTTATTAGATCAGAGATATAGCCAAAAACTATTTATTGTTTAATCTTAACTAAATCATTCGATTGTAAAAATAATCTAGGAACTGACACATCAATTGTCTAGTTCACAATCATACTAATTACGGGAAAAGGGTGGACTAATTAGGATGATTGTGCACAATGTGGAATATGATAGTAAACCAGGGTATTGAAATGTAGAGCTCGGTAGGGGTGGCAAAATTTCAATAGCCTACTGGCGGCAAATGTGTAAATCCGCCACTGACTTCGCCCCTACGTCAGGCCAGTGACCCTTCATAGAAACTTATTTGTACGTGTGCGGAAGTAAGATAAAATAAATAATTTACTATAAATCTTGGCTTTTTAAGAACCCACCTACTTCTAAACCACTAACAGTACAAATCTCAAAGTAAGATATCTGCCTGTTTAGGCGCCTTGAGATATTATCGCCAAATGTCTGCTACCTCAAGTTGCCGTCAAAGGCACCCGAAACCTATGCAATGTGACGCATCAACACATCGTGAAGCAGTGTACTATAAAGAATTATTATCACTTGGTACTGAAAATCTATATCATATGACTGGCCAGATGCGAGAGCAGAAATACACATTCTGTGAAAATTTCAACCGTCTTCTGTGATGTCTGAAGCCGCCGAGGATCCTGCAAGCCCCTGTCTGGCCTGAAATCGCCGGATCCCGCAATTACCACATTCACCGGAGGTCGCCGCCTAGAGACGCCCACGCCTTCTCACCTACGCCGTGCGTGCTCGTTCCAGGTAGAACAGAGACTTGTAGGAACCCGGCGACTTCAGGCAGAGCAACGGTTTGTAGAGTCCAGCGACTTCAGATAGAGCAGAGGTTCGTAGAGTCCAGTGGCTTCAGGTAGGACAGAGGCTTGCAGGATCCCGGGGCAGAGCGGCCCCGGGATAAGGCCTTTAGAAGATGCTTCCAATTCGAGGACTGAAGCAAGACTGCCTTTCTTCACCGATTGTTCGGCTTTTATATCTTTCTAGAGAGAACGGAAAAATTATTTAAATTAAACGCAAATTTTTTGTAAATGGTCAAGAGGAAAGAGTATTTATGTGGAATTATCGAAATAGAAACAACAGACCGGTAGCAAATTTGAATATAATTTCCATGGAGACCAAATAAACAACAATAACAAAACATGTCAAATTTTAGTTTTAGGCTTGTAATAAGAAAACGGCAAGATTTAAGTGGAAAAGGAGATATTATTGAAATAGGAAAAAAGGTAGCGCAACTACCCACACAAAGCCCGAAATTGTAGAGTTAAGGAAAACTAACTAAAAGATCGAAAAAAGGTAGACTTCATTGACACCAATTTAAAAGTGCTGATAATGTGAAAATACGAAGTAGAAATGATTTGTGATTGTGTTCTTATGGTTTAAAATCGTTACAGGATCCTATGGAAATAAAGGTGATGTAAAATATCCAGTTTTGAAGTGAATGCAGAAAATCGAAACAGAATGGAAAAATGGATTTAAATTAATGTAAAATGATAAGTAAGTAGCATAACACTACAAATTGTCAATCCTCTATCTACGTAGATTGAGCACATAGACCTAGTATCTTACGTGGTATCTTACCTCAATCTACGATTGAGCATTGAAAAACAAAGTCTATGTCTATCTCTATCTACGGATTATGGAGTGTAGAGTAGAAGGAGAACCATCTTATAAGGTGCGAAAGTTGAAAAAGTGTCCCATTATATACTGAAAATAGAGGTTCCAAAACCTACCACAATAGCACTGGTGTCTGAAAAACTACGATATGAATATAGCTGTTGTAGACGGAGTGAAGTCAGCTGAATTCAAATATTTAAAAAAATTCATGACTAGAGTAGTTAGTAAAATGCCAGTATACAAAACCTCATCTATTTACGCAGTGCAAAACCAAGCGTATTGGTCGGTCCTTGTTTATTTCTCCATCTTATTCTAATTAATTTTGGCGCTTTTTTTTATTTATCCTATGCTACTGCAGCGCCACCCTTATTGGACGCGTTTTTAGGGACACTTTTCATATACAGAGATGGTCCTCCTTCTACTCTACACTCCATACTACGGATACAGACTTCTTAATAACTGACTGTATGGCTCTGGGATCTAGTCCTTCTGAGCCTGAAGTTACAATATATTATAATAATTATCCTTCATATTATATGGCTTCACAATATGTTGATGCATCACATTGTGCAGCCCTTCGGAGATTTTCACGGCAACTTGAGCTAGCAGACAGCTGACGGTTGGCGATGGTATCTCAAGGCGCCTAAGCAGACAGACACCTTATTTTGAGAATTACATCACCATCAGAGCACTTGTTTCACAGTTTCCAATAATAGTTCACATGCGCAGACACTTAATACACAAAATCGCACCACTTTTATATATCAAAGTCCACTTCAAACCATTATTTAAACTATAATACAGGAGCAGCAAACCGACGCTGGTCAAGTTCCCGCCAAAACTCCAGAAAGATACAAACCACAAACTGGTATACAGACCGATACAGACGTAGAGGGAGTATGTACAAGCTCATGCTGGCTCATGCTCGCTGTAGTTCATGCTCTCTCTACGTATACAGGCTAACATAAATCATTTCAGGGATGGGCAAGGGAAAAAATATATCGATCTATATTTTAAAACAGTATTGATATACAACGTGTCCCAAAATTCAACAATAAGCCAACACCGGAAGATAGACCTGCCCCGGACTAATCGGGAACAAAAAGAAAAAAAAATATATCCCAATTGTATTTTAAGTTATATAAAAAAATGAAATTCTTCAGAAATTGAGACCGTTTATGATATTTTTCACTATCATGACTACAATTTTTTAAATATTTTTTCTTTTTTTTTATAGGCAACCTGAATAGTACTGCTATCTACCACAATTCTTAAAAACTCCAGAATAACTCTTGTTTTATCACGAAAATTAATGAAACTTATTTTATTCCCTAAATTTTTTGAAGACCTTTACTTTTAACCAAATTTAACTTATCGTGGTGTAAAAAAAAAGTATGAACACTAGTATGGCAAGTTTTTTTTTTAAATTGACGCAACTAACCAACATTCCAAAATGGTATAATACTCTAGGAAAACAAGTTATAAAAAATATGGGCCTATTATTTCTAAACAGGGGCCAAATTCCTTAAATTGTCATTGTCAGTAATCACTTTTACTACATGCCCAAAATGGGTTCCTGTTACAATTTCTAGGAATTCGAATGGGGCATTAATACCTTAGTTGTTAGAGAGAGATAGATAGATAGAGATATTTACGTTAAAAACAGACAACAACAGGGCAGGTAGAGAAGCTGTTATTATTCTCAGCAAGTCGGTTCATCTCAATGCTCCATTCGAATTCCTAGAAATTGTAACAGGAACCCATTTTGGGCATGTAGTAAAAGTGATTACTGACAATTACAATTTAAGGAATTTGGCCCCTGTTTAGAAATAATAGGCCCATATTTTTTTATAACTTGTTTTCCTAGAGTATTATACCATTTTGGAATGTTGGTTAGTTGCGTCAATTTTCAAAAAAACTTGCCATACTAGTGTTCATACTTTTTTTTTACACCACGATAAGTTAAATTTGGTTAAAAGTAAAAGTCTTCAAAAAATTTAGGGAATAAAATAAGTTTCATTAATTTTCGTGATAAAACAAGAGTTATTCTGGAGTTTTTAAGAATTGTGGTAGATAGCAGTACTATTCAGGTTGCCTATAAAAAAAAGAAAAAATATTTAAAAAATTGTGGTCATGGTAGTGAAAAATATCATAAACGGTCTCAATTTCTGAAGAATTTCATTGTTTTTATATAACTTAAAATACAATTGGGATATATTTTTTTTCTTTTTTTCCCCGATTAGTCCGGGGCAGGTCTATCCTCCGGTGTTGGCTTATCGTTGAATTTTGGGACACGTTGTATATCGCGTAATAAATAACGATATATCGTCATCATTTTCATGATGTAAAGATAAGCTGACGGTTGGACGACGTAAAAAACGATACAAAATTTTAAAATATATCAAAATTGATACGAATTCGATATTGAAAAAAGAATATCGATATATCGCGTTTTAATATATCGACGTTATATATCGATATTTTTAAAAAAACATCGATATATCGATATTATTTGCCCAAACCTAAATAATTTTAATTTTAGCTTTTCAGATAATTTGTTTATGTAGTGCACAGAGTATCTTTTTATACCAAGGATTGTAGTGGTTTTTACTACATAAGTGTTCAGTTTCTAAATTTTATTCAACTCGATGTGAGATGGGAATGGCTTCTTTTTCACTTTTGCTTAAACATGACCCGTTAAACTTGTGTAAATTTAATTTTCACTTTACAGTACCTACCTAACATGGTTATATACAAAAGTAGTGTTAAAGGTACAGTCCATTGTATAAGTAAAACCTGAAGGGATAATAAAAGTGTTCTGTGATGAATATGCGTCACAATTATGAGGACTAATGATGATTTCTGTGGTTACGAATTTAGTGAATTTAATTGCAACTGTTACTCAGTGGGTATTTGTTACAGCTTCAGTACTAGGAAAATTAATTGTAGCTGTTATATCTACAATTTTTGGTGTATTTTATGAAAGTGCACAAAGGATTATACTATTTTTTCAAATAGTATACGAGGATAATGTCACAATTTTTACTGAAGAATTACCAAATTTTACAATCTACATAATAGAAACTGCCGTTAAACAATGGCATCAAGTTCAAAACTACCTAAATATGATGTACTATGGCTTAGTTGACAATTTCAAACTAATATTTGGTTTCATTTATTGGTCATTTGAAGAAATTTTTGTAGTTATTAGTGACATTTTTATGTTATGGAAGAAAACTTTTATATTTTTGGGTGAAACATTGTGGTTAATGTTGACATTCATACCTATTCACTTACCACAAATAATGAGAGAAATGTGGATAAGTGTAAGTGGCAGTATCTATCATGTTATGTTTCATGCTTACATGAGCCTATTACATTTTACTAATTTCTTAACTGATGTGCCTTTGGAATCATTCATAGGAATACTGATTACTATGATTATAGTGCGACTATGCTTACACTTTAGATTTACTTTAAGATCTCAAATGTCTACTATATATTGGAATTGCAAAAGGAAAGTTTTATATCTTTATTACACAATTTATAATTACTTCAATGATTATGAAACTAGATTGATAGCACAAATGTCTGGTGGGCAACAGATGACTACTCAAGAAGAGGGTGCTGTGCAATCAGCAGAAGAAGTTTTAAGTGCCGCAGAAGCCCTTTGTATTATTTGTCAAGAACGGCCAAAATGTGTTTTGATTTTGCCATGTCGCCATGTCTGCTTGTGTACAGAGTGCTGCATGCGTCTTTACGGATATCAGCGTACATGTCCTATTTGTAGAACTTTTATTTATCATTCTGTGCCTGTTTACTTGTGATATATTTAAGCAAATCATTCCTTAAACAAAAAAAGAGAGATGCAAATGTTATTTTTTTAAATTATATCCTAAAACATTTATGATCTTTTAATTACTCATGTAACACTACACTCTGCATTATTCTCAATATCAGTAAAGCTCCTTTTAATTTTTTATTAATAATGTTATTTTTTGATTTTTTAACATATTACAAATATTGATCGATTTTATTTGAATTTCCTATTAAATATTAAAATTACTATTTAACATGTAATTTCTTAGGTTCATATCACATTTTAATGAAACTTTTAGTTTAAAGTTTTTAGTTATGACAAAAACACATACTTTTCAATACACATTTGTGGAGCTGACTAACATAAACAGATTAGTCCTTTTTAACTTGAAAACTTTTTTAAATTTTACTGCCTTGATAAAGTAGTGTCAATCCATGTTATTAATTATTAAGTATTAGTATAAAGTGTTTAAGTATTACATAAGCAAACTTTCTATGATTGTAGACCCCCACCTCTAAATAAGCAAAAATAAGAAAATAGCGAACTCGCCTTTCCCCAAATGATAAAACGATATAATTTTTTAAAAACTTTATGGAATATTAAAGTTAAGATTTAAAACATTCAATTATATTTATAATTAATGTTTTAATAAAATTAGAAAACCAATAACAATTGATTGCTCACCTTCACAATAATAAAAATATTATTATTAACCTCTCAACTGCAGATGTCTAACACTTGGACACGAAAATATCTCCGTTGACTGCGGGTGTCCAAGTGTTAGACATTTTTTACTCGCTTTTTCAATGACGAAACAAAGCATTAAGCACTATTTCTAACTCGTTCTAACATATGTCGATGTATACAGGATAAAAAAGGATTGCATGAAAACCCCACAGCTTACACACTAGTAGAATTTTATATCTATATCATGTGTTGATTTCGTCTGTCCCTTGAGTCAGCCATCAGTGTAATTGACGCGTGCTAACATCGGAGTTGTTTGCAATTATTTGGTACAAAGCTTGATCGATTGTGTGGTTAATTGTTATATGTTATGTTAAAACAACGCCTGGGTAACTAACCTTCCTATTTGTAACCTCATTTTGTGTTTCATCTCATTTTGTAAGTGTGAAATGTTTTTTTTTAATTTGTATGAAGCAAACCCCTATCTTAGAACGATATTGACATTTACTTACGCTAATTATTCTGGGACTTTATTAAATTTATATACACATTTGTAGGAAATTTCATATAGAATTCAGAAATGTATACATACATCATAAACGTACAAATACTCATAGTATTTGATATACCAGAATCGAGAAATTTGCGTTAAGATGGACTGCGCCCAATCAGCTGTCCATTTTATTAAACAGCTCCGCAGTCAATGGAGTAGGGCGGTTAAGTGTCTCCACAGTCAAAAGGTTAATTTATGTTATAAATATTGTTTTAAAAATATTTGTATTATTTTGTTACTGTTTCTATCAAAGATGTTTTATAGGTCCTTTAAGAAAAAAGATTGTATTAATAACAAATAATAATATATATATATATATATATATATATATATATATATATATATATATATATATATATATGCAACAGCATGCAATGAAATTAATAACTTTTAATAGTATTGATTGTGCTGAAGAAAGGACAAAAATAGCTCTAATAATTTAAAATTTTATACAACCAACTTTAATTATAAATTATTAATAACTCAAAAACTATTGATCAGAGCTTAATCAAATTTATATGGGACCACATGTAAAGCACCAGCTTTCAAATAAAAAAAAAGAATTATCAAAATCGGTTTATCCAGAAAGATCTTATGAGATAACACACATTAAAAAAAACATGCAGTCGAATTGGGTACTGTCTCCTTTTTGAGGTTGGTGTAAAATGGCTTTCTCAAGTGAAATATAGAAAATCTCAAAAATCCAATCATTTCAATTTTTCATTCTAAAACAGACTAGCATTTTATGTTGTGATAGTTGGACATATATACATATGTCCAACTATCACAATCACCATTGCTACAGCCCATCTCAAGTACTCTGCTAAACATAGGCCACCCACAAAACACGGTCCTAAACCACTTAGATCCATCAACTACCCGCATGTTTCAGCAGGTCATCATTTCATGTAATGGAGTTTTGTCCAACAATGCACATGACGGTATGAGAACCTTTTTCATTACCTTTATCTATAAGTTCAACTTTAGAACAAAACTGAATTATTTTAACTAAAAATAGACAGTTACAGCCAAAATCTTTTTCACAAAATATTTCAATAGCTCTTTAATTACATTAAAAAAACTATACCTAACATAAGACTTAAGTAAGGACTACATCATACATCACTTTATTGAAAAATGCTGAAGAGCATATTTTGATGGCATTTGTCTTGAGCATCCAGAAGGAAAATGGTATATGGATAATATAATGGTGACACAAGATATATGCAGGACAGAGATCTACAGTAATTATAGAAGAAATCGAAAAACCAGTTCACAAACATTTAGACATTTTTTAAGAATGTTTGAAAGTAAATGCTAGAGAAATTGTAATCTGAATTTGAATTCCTAAATAAACACAAAAAAGTTTTATCCTTAAGTTAAACTTTAGGACAAAACTATATTATCCATTGCTAACAAAGCCAGACATGTCCCAATTTTTAATTGAAAGAACTGGATTAGTCAATTTTTCCATCTTATATACTACCTATCTACCTACTACTTATATAATAACTTCTGAAATATAAAATCTATTCCACCTACCTATATTACACACAGTTGTTTAAACTAACTCCTCTTGTAAAATATAAATCTGGTTCTGTTTACTCATTTAATAAATAATTTTGAGGTGAAAAATTGTTATAAGTTAATATTAATTTGTACTTTGATAATGCCTTGTTCTTTGAAAATTAACCACATAATTATGCGATGTTTCAACACCATTATTAGATGTCCTTCTTCTAGCATTTAAGTTTATATCCTTAAAAGATATGTTAACATCTTTAAAAGCATTCAATATAAACACTGCTATCATCAATATGAGAAAACCACAGGTGCAACCTAAAATGTCTTCAAAATATATTTGTTCCCATTCTTTAAAAAGTATGCCAGATGAAATAATCACCAACACAGTAAAAATTACATAATATATAGGAGTAACTACACTAGTGTTAAATATGTCTAATGACTTATTTAAGTAATTCATTTGAACCACTACACATAAAACAGATAACACGATAAGTAACCAAAACAAGTAATTTGTGAAATTATTACCACCTCCTTCAACAGTTTCTTTAATACCCAAAGCAACTCCCTTACAAAATACAACAGTTAAACTTCCAATAGCAGAGCATATTAACAAGTATACAACAACATTGGTATTACCAAATCTAGGAACAAACACAATTTTTATAATTAGAGTCATAACAAAAATAGTTAAAACGTAAGAAATGAATAAAAAATCAAATATTTTATTTTTCAGCTCTGAAAACTCTTGAATTTCTTCTGTTTTTGGTGAATGTATCACAAATATAACAGAACCAATGATACACAGGAAACATCCAATCTGTAAATGAAATTTTATAAATTGTATTATCATCAGTAGCTAAAAATATTACCTCCAACAATAATTGACTGACCTTTCCAATGAAATTTAATTTTTCATTAAGAAATTTAGAGGATAGCACAGCTGCCACAAGTACACTCAAAGCACCCAGTGGTGTTACCAAAGCAGCAGGTGCAAATGCATAAGCTAACAGATTTGCACCTTCTCCAACAACCACTGAAAATCACCATATTTTTTAGACAAAAATAGTAATTATGATTAATTTAACATAAAAGGCAAAAGGTAAGTACTTGTAAGTAGTCCCAACCACCACATCCATTGCTTAAGATATCCATACCCTCCAGCCGAAGCTCTTAAATTGCCTTGATCATTAAGTTTTTTTAAGGCTAATTTTTTAATAATAAAACTGGAACCTATAAATATACTGGATGATGTCGCCAGTCCAAGACCAATAAAAAAATGTAAATTATTGTAATGTGTATCAATAACGACTGCATCGGAATTCATCTTGAAAAATGACAAATTCACTTCACAACTAATGTTCTATAAAAATTATATATCTGAGTCATATCGACCTATCTATTTTCAGTTTCTAACAAATGCGATATTTTCTCTAATATTCAGTTTGTAGTTTCATTTGAAAACTTCTTTCCTCTTTATCAGCTGATTAGATAAGGAATGCATTAAATTATAAATTCATCGATAATAAACATTGTTTATGTTTAGTGCATGACAAACCATGGCCAAACCAATGTCATTATGTCAGTGTCACACAAACTTAGAAACACAAACACTACGTTTGTCACGAACACAATTATTACTGTACTATGGATGTTATTGATGTTAAAAATTAAAACACCGATGTTGACACATGTCAAACATCGATTTCAATGAACCCATAATCGATTATTGGGAACTTGCGAACGCGCGAAATCAATATCAACTAAATCTTGAATCTACTCTGAAGATTTAAAATTTTGAATAATTCAGAATTACTGAACGCTTCGCTAATGTAAAAAAATGTCATTATGGTGTGTAAAACGTAATTGTCAAGTGTCACCTGTAATGTCACACTGGTCACTGCTTTCGACTTATTTTGTAGTGTCGTTGTTGGTTGTCGCATAATAACTATTCTACGTAAATTGCTATTCAAATTAATTGTTACTTTTCCCTTGCCATGTATACCCATATAACTTTTAAACAATATGTAAGTATCTACACATATACAAAAAACATCGATAATGGTCAACATCGATGTTTTGAGTAGGCTAAACATCGAATATCGATGTTGAGCTATCGATGTTACTGCAACATCGAACATCCCTATACTGTACTCATACCCAGTGTTGACAAGTCCGAGTCGCCAATTTGTCGTCAAGTAACCTAAATTCGCCTAATTTGTTTTCTCTGTAATTAAACGTAGTGATTATATTCTCTTTGTCTGTAATGTAGCCTAAAATCGCCTGATGAACATAGACTTATCCTCTATCTACGCTGATGAATTGTCAGGTAGCCTATAAAAGCTATTTTTAAACGTAGACCTCCCTTAATCAAACTTATATTTTAACAAGACAAAATTTGAAGCAGTTTATCGTAAATGTGAAATAAAAGATCAACATATAAAATATGTAATTTATCTCTTTCTCATTATTAATATTTCACAAAACTGAAACGAAATATTTTACTTACAATTAAAGAGATTAATGAATTATATACGCACATATAACTTTTCGGCTTGTATAAGGTGTTTGTGAAATGCTCCCGAAAACGAAGACAGACGATAGTACTAACTATACCTTTGATAATGGGTAAGAAATAAAATCAATCCTGATGAAAAAAAATCATCTTATCACAACGTTTTATTAGTTTTATCCACGCACTGTCATGTTAGTACAGCTAAATAAAACGATAATTTCATTAAAAAAATCATGAAAATACTTAATCATTAAACCAGCAGTGGAATTTAAAATAAATAAATCATAAAAGCAGCTGACTAGGGTCAATATCCGCGTGGAAGCCAAACTCTTTCATCTTGCTCGGTACAGGTCCCGTCACGTTAAAAGAACGCTGAGTGACAGTGGAGGAAGTTTGTCAGCGCATGGGTAAAGTCGCGTTCTAAAGTACTACATGGTACTATTCTATTGTTTTATATTATAATAGTAATTAAATGTTTTATTGTAGAATCACAATAAGTACTTTACTAGTTACTTAGAAATTTGGAGGAGGCTAGAATTAAAAATGGAAAATATTTACTTGAGCATTATTGCATCCCTTAAGCGAAAGCGCAAGGTATGTTCTACTATCGTTTAAAATTAAGATTCCAACGTTTTATCGAATAAAATCGTATCTAGCAATCATATTATACATATAAATGATATAAAAAGCACATTTTTAGAAAGATTGTTGAACTTATTAATATATTTTTTAAATCGATTAATTGCTATTTTTAAATAAATACCTAGTCAGGTCATAAATTCTGTCACATGTTTAATATTAAATAATTGAAACAAGATTATTCATTATGTAACCATTTATATACCAAAATGAACTTAACAAAACATAGATTCTTATGTCACTAAAGTTTATTCAAAATGACCTTCGTGATTTTGAATACAGGCCTTAAATCTGCGCGGCCAGTCATCTATCGCAGCATGAACAGGTCCATGTCAATATCGGCGGCTGCCTTAATCAAGGATGTCTTGAGTGACTCCAAATTGGGATGAGGCTTTGAGCACGCCTTTTCCTCCAAGTGTTGCCCTATCTTGTAATCTAACGGATTCAAATCTGGACTGGAGGAGGGCCAGACTTCGTGCCGGATGAAGTCGATTTCACGCGCCGCCAGCCAGTCTTGTGTGCTCTTCGCTCTATGAGCTGGCGCCGAATCTTGTTGGAATAAATACCCAGTGCCTGTTATTGAACATGGTATGAGAAACAGGTTCCACAAGGTTCGTCAGGACTGTATTTTGATACACAACTGCATTCGTTTTTACACCTTTCTCACAAAAACGTACCTCTGTTAAGCCCCAATAAAAAACTCACAACCATACCATGAGCGAGGATGGAAAATGACCACGTGGACACGCGGAATACGGTTGCTCGCTTCTTCACTACTGTGAGCGTACACCTTATCATTTTATTTGTTGTAGCTCTCTTCTACGGTAAAAATTTTTTCATCCAAAAAAAGAATTTCCCGATATTTTTTTCCCGCGTACCGCTTCAACAATGCGCGGCATCTCTTCAGTCTCAGGTCCATTAGACGAGCATTCAAACGATCTCCTGTTTTTCTTCGATATGCCCGAAGCCCTAAGTCTTCATTTAACACCCTTTTCACCGTGGTTCTGCTTAACCCCATCTGAAGTGCCAACAGTTTCTGCTTACGTTTGGGATTTCTTTGAATTCGCGCCTTCACGGCTTTTATCACTGCTGGAGTCGTAACAGACCGAGGGCGACCACTTCTTGACCTGTCATCTACACTAGAGTCTTCATTGTATCGTTTGATGGTACGATAAACGAATCTTTTGGTTATATTCAAATTTTTCAGTATGTCAAAAATTTGAATTGGCGCGTAACCGCAACGATGCAACGCAATAACTGCAACACGGTCTTCTTTAAGCGTCCACTCCATATTTAAAAATGAGTAAAATTCTAAAAAGTATACAGTTTTATTTTCATGAACAATTCGAAATTCGAATTCAATAAACTTTTTTGTGCCCAGCATTCTAAAAGAAAAGTTTTTACTGCATGTCAATACTTATGACCTGACTGTGTAATTTAAAATTAAAAATGTTGTACAGCTGACTTCAATATAAGTTATTAAGAATAACTCAAAAACTATTGGTCTGACCTTGATCAAATTCATATGGGACC
Organism: Parnassius glacialis; assembly: GCA_033319125.1. Lineage (NCBI taxonomy): Eukaryota > Metazoa > Arthropoda > Insecta > Lepidoptera > Papilionidae > Parnassius > Parnassius glacialis. The sequence goes on along the minus strand of JAVANC010000010.1, from coordinate 21,577,200 downwards.
GCACGAGAAGTATCAGCTTTCATATAAAAAAGAATCATCGAAATCGGTCCACCCAGTAAAAAGTTATGAGGTAACACACATAAAAAAAACATACGCGTCGAATTGAGTACCGTCTCCTTTTTGGAAGTCGGCATAAAAAGGGGCTTTAGTGGATGGGGTAGTGGCTTATGGTGTGGCCCCAAGGCTTGTAAACACGATAACTTTTGAAAATATCAAAAGTTTAACTCAATCTATTTTTCTGCCGACTTCCAAAAAGGAGACGGTACCAATTTTTTTTATGTGTGTTACCTCATAACTTTGTACTGGGGAAACCGATTTCGATGACTCTTTTTTTATATGAAAGCTGATAGTTCTCTTGTGGTCCCATATGAATTTGATCAAGGTCAGACCAATGGTTATTGAGTTATTCTTAAATAACTTATATTGAAGTCGGCTGTACAAAATTTTTAATTTTTAATTATTAATCTCTTCATCTATCATGTGGGAAGCCACTGAATGTAAATGACAGTGTAATTTTGTTTTGTTTAGCTATAATTAATTTTTTTCGGCTCCAAAATGGCGAAATTTTTAATTGATTTGGTAGCCTTCTATGTAAATTATTTCTGTAAATAGGGAGCTACAGCCACAGAGTAGTTTATTAACTCACTCAGTTCGGCGCAGGGGGATAAAACTGCCATACAAATTTACAAGAATAAAAATGCATTGAAAGTTCTGCCCTCTAGCGAACTAGGTACATAAACTTGTAGGTTAGTTTTCTTCAGCGTTGTATAGATGGCATTAATTAAGCCAAAACCCCGGAATCCAAGGCCTAAAAAAATCAAAATCTATGGCAGTTTTGGTCTATGATTATGGTTGACACACTCGGTTGACAGTTCTTTCTCATAAATACTATGGAGTTATGGAGTGTGGAGTACAAGGAGAACCATCTTATAAGGGGCAAAAGTTGAAAAAGTGTCCTGCTATTTACTGAAAATAGAGGTTCCAAAACCTACCACAATAGCGCTGGCGTCTAAAAAACTACGATATGAACATAGCTGTTGTGAACGGAGTGAAGTCAGCTGAATTCAAACATTTAAAAAAATTCATGACTAGAGTAGTTAGTAAAATGCCAGTATACTCTCAACTATTTACGTAGTATAAAACCAATTTTAGTCGGTCCTTATTTATTTCTCCATCTTATTCTAATTACTTTTGGCGCTTTTTTTAAATTTATCCTACGCTACTGCAGCGCCACTCTTATTATTGGACACGTTTTTAGGGACACTTTTCATATATAGAGATGGTCCTCCTTCTCTCTACACTCCATACAATGGGGGGTCAAGTCTCTATGGAGCCGATGCAAACGTCGGGCACAATAAGCGAAACAGAGACAGCGCTATACGCAAGACAGAGAAATCACTATTGAACCATGTTACGCATTGTATTTCAATTATAGTTTAGGAACTTTTATTTTTGCATTTTAATATCTTTGTCGCCTGTCCATTAAAAATTATTTTTACTTATCTTATAAATTATAAACTATATATTTTGTAATATACATAATAAATAAAAGTTGTTTAATCCATGAAAATATAAATTAAATTATACGTTCCGATTATTTTTATGTCCGATTGAAATGATTACTCTGTGCAACAAGCTCTGTAGCCGAAAATATAAATTTATCTATGGCTGTTGTGAAATAAAAACGTAAACTAGATTATTGCATACACCTTAAGCGAAAGCGCAAGGTATGTTCTACTATCGCCTAAAAATTAAGATTCCAACATTTTATCGAATAAAATCGTATCTTGCAATCATATTATACGTATAAATGATATAAAAAGCACATTGTTAGAAAGATAAATGATTGTTGAACTTATTAATATTTTTTTTAAATCGATTAATTGCTATTTTTAAATAAAAAAAGGGTTTTAGTGGCTTATGGTGTGGATTTATCATGTCCCTGTGGCTTGTAAACACAATAACTTTTGAAAATATTAATTGTTTAACTCAATCTATTTTTTAATCTCTTCATCTATCATGTGGGAAGCCACTGAATGTAAATGGCAGTGTAGTTTAGTTTTGTTTAGCTATAATTAATTTTTTTCGGCTCCAAAATGGCGAAATTTTCGTCGATTTGGTAGCCTCGTACAGGGCCCGTCACGTAAAAAGAACGCTGAGCGACAGTGGAGGGGATGTGTCTGCGCATGGGTACAGTCGCATTTTAAAGTACTAGATGGTACTATGCTATAGTTTTAAAATACAAGGGTAATTGTTTTATTGTAGAATCATAATTGGTACTTTACTAGTTACTTAGAATTTTGGAAGAGGTTGGAATTAAAAATAGATAATGTTTACTTGAGCATTATTTTTTATTACTGTCGTAAAATAAAAAGTAGGTTGTAACAAGAAAACTTAAGCTAAGGGTGACACGCCACGCCGTACATTATATCGTCTTGGGTTACATGGAAGCCACATGTCGATGGTGTGTTGGTGTTACTGAATGATACTTTATCATCACCATCAACGCGAATGATACATGTTTTCGTTATTAGATCGGCCACATGGTAATTTTTTCGGTATTCTTCCTCAATACTTTTAACTTTACTGTACAATTTTTCGAAATTCACCTTCTCCCACCATATTCACCTTTTACATATTTCGTTCACTAGTTCAGTCATAAAACAATAAATATAAATCATTTTTCTTTCCTTCCTTTTTAAAATCATCGTCGCGTGTCGTGCATAGAAAGTTGTGTGCGACTGTATTTTTAGGAGCGAACGAAGCGCGGGAAGCGTTTTTGGGTCAACTGACAAACCAATAGCGTGCACGCACAGTGATAGTGGCGAGCATTCCCCCGTCGCGCCCCCTTCATACCACCAATTTGATCGAAAAATCACTCAGTGCGCAGATACAGGCCAGCGTTCTTTTTACGTGACCTATACGATATACAAATTATTTCTGTAAATGGGAAGCTACAGCCACAGAGTAGTAATGAGTATTTTATTTTGGCTCACAGTGTACATTATATATAGGGAATAATGTAAAATAAATAAATTATACTAAAAATTTAATTACAAATTTGTTTTGTAACAAAATAGTAAGTTAGCAAGGTTCGATTGTATTTTAAACTATTCATTAATTTGTTTGATTCTTAATTGGCCTAGCATGGCTAAATTAAAAAAAGCGACATCTACTGCAACATGGACAAACTGTCATGACATAATAATACCTCTAAGAAAAATTATAGTATGGACTGTTATGCCACTGGTTTGGCTTCAGTCATAGATAAGAGTGTATATACGGAAATATATGGCTTCAGTCGCCTTCGTGAGTGGACATTGTTTCGGTTGTTTGCAGCGGCTCAAAAAGATCGCTGTACAAATACACAATATTCGAAATAACCAAATTTCTTAAACAGTGGTAGAGCCACGCGGCAGCTTTTGCTGTCGCACGGATGGACCGGCTCGAACCGGAGTGGTACCACGACCTCACAGAAAACCAGCGTGAAGTATAGGTTTACTTCTGCGTTTCGCTTGGTGAGTGCAGGTGGCTGGAGGCCCTTTTTACTGGAAATGAGGCATTTCATCTTAGTCCTCACGGGTGACAACGCATCTACATTCTGATTTGTAAAAGAGGATAGATGTAGATGTCTATGGGCCGCAGCAACCACTTACCATCAGGTGGACTGTGTGCTCGTTTGTCACCCTTATCCTATAAAAAAAATACTTAATTATAATAATAATAAGACATTTTTTTATTACAATATTTAAAAGCACAGAATAAATAATAGTAGTACGTACTAAAAGCAAGTAGTATATTTTTTTTTGTCATGGGTGACATTTTTATGGTTTTCGAGGGTGCTGAAGCCGATAGTGCTGTCGAAATGTAAATCCAAGGTGGCGGCTGAAGTAGATACCAATTTTTTCATCATGGGTGTCATTTTCATGGTTTTCGAGGGTGCTGAAGCCGATAGTGCTGTCTAAATGTATATCCAAGATGGCGGCTGCAATAGGTATAATTTTTTTTATCATGGGTGTCATTTTCATGGTTTTCGAGGGTGTTGAAGCTGATAGTGCTGTCGAAATGTAAATACAAGATGGCGGCTGAATTAGGTACCAATTTTTTCATCATGGGTGCCATTTTCATGGTTTACGAGGGTGTTGAAGCCGATAGTGCTGTCGAAATGTAAATCCAAGATGGCGGCTGCAATAGATATAATTTTTTTCATCTTGGGTGTCATTTTCATGGTTTTCGATAGATTTGAAGGCGATAGTACTGTCTAAATGTAAATCCAAGATGGCGGCTGCAAAATATATCAATTTTTTCATCTTGGGTGTCATTTTCATGGTTTTCGAGGGTGTTGAAACCGATAGTGCTGTCGAAATGTAAATCCAAGGTGGTGGCTGCAATGGGTATTAATTTTTTCATCATGGGTGTCATTTTCATGAGTTTCGAGGGTGTTGAAGCCGATAGTGCTGTCGAAATGTAAATCCAAGATGGCAGCTGAAGTAGGTACCAATTTTTTCATCTTGGGTGTCATTTTCATGGTTTTCGAGAGTGCTGAAGCCGATAGTGCTGTCGAAATGTAAATCCAAGATGACGGCTGAAGTAGGTACCAATTTTTTCATCTTGGGTGTAATTTTCATGGTTTTCGAGAGAGTTGAAGCCGATAGTGCTGTCGAAATGTAAATCCAAGATGGCGGCTGAATTAGGTACCAATTTTTTCATCATGGGTGCCATTTTCATGGTTTTCGAGGGTGTTGAAGCCGATAGTGCTGTCGAAATGTAAATCCAAGATGGCGGCTGCAATAGATATAATTTTTTTCATCTTGGGTGTCATTTTCATGGTTTTCGATAGATTTGAAGCCGATAGTACTGTCTAAATGTAAATCCAAGATGGCGGCTGCAAAATATATCAATTTTTTCATCTTGGGTGTCATTTTCATGGTTTTCGAGGGTGTTGAAACCGATAGTGCTGTCGAAATGTAAATCCAAGGTGGTGGCTGCAATGGGTATTAATTTTTTCATCATGGGTGTCATTTTCATGAGTTTCGAGGGTGTTGAAGCCGATAGTGCTGTCGAAATGTAAATCCAAGATGGCAGCTGAAGTAGGTACCAATTTTTTCCTCTTGGGTGTCATTTTCATGGTTTTCGAGAGTGCTGAAGCCGATAGTGCTGTCGAAATGTAAATCCAAGATGACGGCTGAAGTAGGTACCAATTTTTTCATCTTGGGTGTAATTTTCATGGTTTTCGAGAGAGTTGAAGCCGATAGTGCTGTCGAAATGTAAATCCAAGATGGCGGCTGCAATAGATATCAATTTTTTCATCATGGGTGTCATTTTCATGGTTTTCGGGAGAGTTGAAGCCGATAGGGTTGTCGAAATGTAAATCCAAGATGGTGGCTGCAATAGGTATCAATTTTTTTATCACGAGTGTCATTTTCATGGTTTTCGAGGGTGTTGAAGCCGATAGTGCTGTCGAAATGTAAATCCAAGGTGGCGGCTGAAGTAGATACCAATTTTTCATCATGGGTGTCATTTTCATGGTTTTCGAAGGTGCTGAAGCCGATAGTGCTGTCTAAATGTATATCCAAGATGGCGGCTGCAATAGGTATAATTTTTTTATCATGGGTGTCATTTTCATGGTTTTCGAGGGTGTTGAAGCCGATAGTGCTGTCGAAATGTAAATCCAAGGTGGCGGCTGAAGTAGATACCAATTTTTTCATCATGGGTGTCATTTTCATGGTTTTCGAGGGTGCTGAAGCCGATAGTGCTGTCTAAATGTATATCCAAGATGGCGGCTGCAATAGGTATAATTTTTTTTATCATGGGTGTCATTTTCATGGTTTTCGAAGGTGTTGAAGCCGATAGTGCTGTCGAAATGTAAATACAAGATGGCGGCTGAATTAGGTACCAATTTTTTCATCATGGGTGTCATTTTCATGGGTTTCGGGGGTGTTGAAGCCGATAGTGCTGTCGAAATGTAAATCCAAGATGGCGGCTGCAGTAGATATCAATTTTTACATCATGGGTGTAATTTTCATGGTTTTCGAGGGTGCTGAAGCCGATAGTGCTTTCGAAATGTAAATCCAAGATGGCGGCCGCAATAGATATCAATTTATTCATCTTGGGTGTCATTTTCATGGGTTTCGAGGGTGTTGAAGCCGATAGTGCTGTCGAAATGTATTTAAACTACTTTAAAAAATCATGTTATACGTAATTTTTTAAATGCGCTTAAGGCATGCCCAATTGGATTTACCAATTTTTTTATATTATTTTTTATTTCTGTCGTAAAATATAAAGTGCTTTGTAACAAGAAAACTTAAGCTAAGGGTGACACGCCGTCCATTATATCGTCTTGGGTCACATGGAAGCCAGATGTCGATGTTGTGTTGGTGTTACTGGATACTACTTCATCATCACTTTCATCTTCGCTTGAGCTTCCGTCATCAGAATCATTATCATCAATGCGAATGCTAAATGTTTACGTCATCAGGTCGGCCACATGGTAATTTTTTTGGTATTCTTACTCAATACTTTTAACTTTACTGCACAATTTTCCCCAATCACCTTCTCCCATCACATTTATATTTACGTTCACTAGTTCGGTCATAAAACAATAGATATAAATATCTTTCAAAGTCCTAAGTAGCTAGTAAAGTACCTATTATGATTCTACAATAAAACAAATAATTATGAAATGATGTGGGGATATCTTTAATAAATTACTCACCAATCGCTTTCTAGTTCAGATCACTGTGGACAGTTGGTATCACTACCTTACATACCTTACATGGATAGATGTAGATGTCTATGGGCCGCAGTAATCACTTATCATCAGGTGGACTGTGTGCTCGTTTGTCACCCTTATCCTATAAAAGAAACATACACAAAAAACAGAAAAATAAGAAAGTTGCGTTTGTTCCAATAAATGAACATCGCTAGGAGAGGCTTAGAAGTAATATATTAAAAAGACTTCCATCACTTTCGTTTAAAAATAGTGCTAATAATTTGTATGCTACATTATTTAAAATTATAAGTTGTGAATTTAGTAGAATATTTACTTCTAAAACTTTCTCTTTGAACAGTCGCAAATCATTTAATAATAAAAATAGGCGAAGGATACACGAGCTTTATGATGATAGATCATATAATAGTAGTGTTATATTTAGAGATTATGTAAAACCATATTCTAAAATATTTAAAAAAGTGTGTTCCACTGCTAAGGCTTTACATTTAAGCAACAAAATTGAAACTGCATCTGACAAAATTAAAATGACCTGGAGAATAATAAATAGTGAAACGGGCAAGGTCAAACCGCGCAACTCATATTTTCAATTGAATATTAACAATAATTTAACGCGATCTGATCAAAAAGTTGCTATGGCTTTTGAGAAACATTTTACTGATGTTCCTTTTTTGACAACAAAATCATTAAATTCTTCTCCTACTGTCGCCGAATCACTGCTCTAACAAAATGTAAATCTTGTTCAAATACTTTTAAATTCCATAGAGTACTGCCAAAAGATATCGTTAAATATTTTAAAACTATTGATGTTAAGAAAACGGCAGACTTATGGGGTATTTCCGTTAAAGTTATTTTATCTATAATAGATATATTAGCAACTTATCTAGCCACTATATTTAATATAAGCGTCGAATCTGGTGTGTTTCCTGATTTAATGAAACATATTAAAGTCATACCTATATTTAAATCTGGTAGTACATTGGACCCCGCCAATTTTAGACAAATTTCTGTACTACCAATATTTCATAAAATTTTTGAAAAAATTATTTTAGATCAGATGTTAAGTTTCTTTAATATTAATTAAATTGCTACATAAAAATTAATTCGGCTTTACAAGGGGTCGCTCGACAACTGACGCTGGAGTTGAGCTTATTAAATATATTTTTTGTGCATGGAAGAATTCAGAGGATGCTTTGGGTATATTTTGTGACCTTTCCAAGGCTTTCGACAGTGTTCACCATGAGACATTAATCAGGAAGCTACAGTACTATGGTGTCAAGAACACAGCGCTTAAAGTTATTATTTCATATTTAAGTAATAGAAAGCAGAAGGTTATATCAATGGTAAAAGTTCTTCCGGGTCACCTGTACTGTACTATTGGGTGTTCCTCAGGGCTCGATTCTTGGCCCATCCCTGTTTCTGGTGTATATTAATGAATTACCTCACCTTGTAGGGGATAGTCATGGTATAGTATTATTTGCTAATGATACTTCCTATATTTTTAAACTTAAACGTCAATCATTTAAATGTGACGAATTGAATGATGCTAAATCAAAACTAGTGCATTGGTTTAACGTTAATAATCTGCATTTGAACGGAAATAAAATTAATTGTGTTAAATTTACAACAACGAATGTTAAAAGTCTGAATACCAATGTGTTTTAAATGGGGAGGAATTGAGCCCTGTTGTATCCACTGTTTTTCTTGGCATCACTATTGACGCAAAGCTTCAGTGGGGCCCCCATATATCAAAATTAGCAAGCAGACAAGTTCTGCAGCCTATGCTGTAAAAAATATTAGAGGTCTCACTAGTGTCGAGACAGCTAGATCAGTTTATTTCAGTTATTTCCATAGCATAATGTCTTAGGCTAGCCGCACACACACAATATTATTGACAATGAAGTACGTATTGTCAATAATATTGTGTGTGTGCGGCCTGTATTGCGATATTGTTCAATATTATTGTTGATATCCAGAAATTCTGATTTTGTCACGTCAATATTGGGGGGAGGCTGGGGTATTGTCAATAATATTGTCGTTTGCGGTCGCTCGGCAATATTTTAGTTGAGGCAAAGATTTCAAGGCCGGCGGACGTTCGTTTTTGTTCAAATGGAGGACGAAAACAGTGAAAATAGTGTTGATATTGTTGATGATAGTACTCTCATGGAAAAGCAATATTTGTTAAAACATTGGAACTTATCCAGAATTATGCAATACATCCTGTGAAGCATCTCGCGATAAAGTTAAAAATAATGCGCTTGATAACTTGCTCGATATTTATAAAAAAAATCAAACCAAATAGCACGAGAGAAAACGTATAGAAAAAAATTGAATGAAAAAAAGATTAATCCATGGTTTCTTTCTTGATTGCCCTTTCTTAGTTAGTAAAATTAATGCAATACTCAATGTAACGCCTTTTTTCTTTCTATCCATTATATTAAACGTGCACACATGAATCTAGCTGCAGAGCGACTAAGTCAGATTGTACCATGAACAATTGCCAATAATATTGCGTAGTGTGCGGGACCATATATTGATGAAGATTTTTGACAATCTTGCATTGACAATATTATTGCGTGTGTGCGGCTAGCCTTATGGGATTATGCTATGGGGAAATGCGGCAGATTCAGAAACTATTTTTGTTTTACAGAAGAGGGCCGTTAGAGCTATTTACAATCTAAAACCGAGAGAGTCTCTTAGAGATAAATTTAAAGAAATAAATATATTAACTTTGGCCTCTCACTATATTTACGAAAATTTAAAGTATGTTCACAAAAACAAAGATAGTTTTAGTAAAAATGTGATATACATTCTGTAAACACTAGGAACAAACACAAGCTAGTGATGCCGGTTTCTTGACTCCACAGAGTCAGTAATTCATTCTTGGGACAATGTATACGCTATTATAATACAACATGGTCCCAGAAAGTGTACAGGTTCTCTCTATTACCAAGTTTAAATATTTTATTAAGCTGAAACTTTATAAAAAGGGTTATTATAGTATAAATGAATACATGGTTGATAATAACCCCTGGCGCCCTGGTGCAATAGGCACAGTGATGAATGGTTTAATAGGCACTCGCAACGCAATCAGCTGACTGCGGGCGTCGACCGGCCCGGCCGGCGGTCATACTTACTTATTATAATTTTTAATATTTGTGATTTTTTTTAATGTCATTTGCTCATTTAATTACGTTTAATGATTTCAACACAATGTTTGCTACTGATATCAACTGTTAAATAAATAAGGCATTTTCTTTGACGATTTATTCTGACATTGTTTAGGTACTACAAAATACAGACTTAAAAGGAGTCAGACATGACAACAAAACCTTAAAAGTAGTTTTTTCGTAAATGTATTATATTCTGTGAAGAGTGATCTCGTTAAAATTGTTTGTAATGATGTAACCAATATATTCCCAAAAGGTCTTTAGTAAATTAAAAATGACCCTGTATATTGAATAAAAAAGTTTCTCTTTCTGTTTCGATATTTTTATGATTTTATTATGAAATTATCGTTTCATTTAGCTGTACTAACATGATGGAGCGTGAATAAAGTTAATAAAACGTTGTTAAAAGATGATTTTTTTATTCATCAGGATCGATTTTATTTCTCACCTATCTTCAAAGATATAGTTAGTACTATCGTCTGTCTTCGTTTTTGGGAGCGATATGTCTATATAATTTAAATTCATATACAATACTTATTATCTTGATCAATCTCACGAAATTTCAGCATTAGGAAACAAATACTTTCTGAAATAAAATATATCGAACTTTGGTAAATTAACCATAAATTTCGTACTATTTTATTGTTTTTGACGTAATTTTGACTGCAGGTGTTGCTATTTTAGGGAGTTTTTATAATGTGTTTTTATTTTCCAAATAAGAAGTTACAGTTTATAAAAAGTACTCTGTGGTTGAGCCCGCTTCGGGGGGCTCCGTCGACTGCGACACGTTGATTGGCATGGGGGGGGGGGGCTATCCCTCACCCCAACTCTCTCCCCCATAAATCAGGTTTATATTATCAAAAACATTTCCTCAAATCCCGATTTTAACAAAATCATAAAAAAAGAACTATGCATTTCCTAAACTTTTCCCATGCGGGGGTGGATCTCCACCGCTCTCCCTCCCCTCCCCCTTCAATTATATATATTTACATCCCTTATACAAAATCCCTTATATAATAAGTAAGTACAGTGACAGAACCTGATGTTATCAAGGATGCTACATGCTTACTTGCTACATTAAAAGATGAATATGCATTTGTGTGTATATATAGATCCCCGTCATTCAAAAACATATACACCTTTCTTTCTTCTTTAGATCTGTTATTACAAAACTTGAAATGCTTTAAGAACATAATCTTACTTGGAGATTTAAATATTGACATACAGCCAGCATCTAATGATAGAAGATCATCAGACTATTTAGATGTCCTTGCTTTGCACGGTCTGTTACCGACACACTCGTTGCCCACTCGTGAAATTAATTGCCTTGATCACTGTTGTATTAAAACGAAATTCCAGACTACAACTATAGTATGTAGCACTACAATAACGGATCATCATACTGTACTTCTTTCAATATCGACTAATAATATATTTGATAAGTTTAAAAGAGAATTAATAAGTACCACAACAAAATTTCATAGGGCTGCCAAAGAGCTTGCGAATTTTGACTGGAATACAATTTTAAGTGTAACTGATCCTAATGTAGCGACGTGTAACTTTTTATCTATTGTAAGTTCTGTCTTGACTAAATTTACTACCATATGCAAAACATCTAACAGAAAATGATTACTAAAACCTTGGATGACACCAGGGTTACTAAGGTGTATAAAAAATCGAGATAGATTACACCAAAAAATGAAATCTGACCCTCTAAATACTATTCTTAAGATAACTTACATACGATATCGAAATACTTGCAATAACTTGCTAAAAAAATTTAAAAATTCCTATGAAAGATCAGAATTATTGAAAACTCAAGGTGATACCAGAAAACAATGGAAGAACATTAGACGTATTTGTAACTTACATGAGAAAAAGGAAAGCTGTTTCAACCTTCTCCGAGTTAAATCAACTATTTTAGATTCGCTGAATTGTGCTAATGATTACTTTGCTACCACTGGAAATCGATTAGCCGAAAATATTTTTCAAAGAACTACAACTTCTGAAAGCAAGCTTAGTAAAAGTATAATTTCTTCATGTGCCTATCCTCATTCATGCGTACTTCTTCCCACTGATGAACATGAGATTATTCTTACTCTTAAAACATTGAAAACCACCTCTTCGGCTGGCTGGGATGGCATTCCGTCACAGTTCTTGAAAACATATTCATATATTTTTGCTACTCCAATTACGTATATTGTCAACCTATGTCTATCACAAGGAGTTTTTCCGAATGCTCTTAAAAAATCAATCATCATACCTCTATACAAGAAAGGGGACAAAGACGACATATCAAACTATAGACCAATTTCTATTCTTCCATCGCTATCAAAAGTGTTAGAAAAGATTATTAACAAGAGACTCACAAATTATCTCGAGAAATTTAAACTACTGCCCAATAACCAATTTGGATTTAGACAGTATAGGTCGACTAATAATGCTTTAGAAGAATTAGTTTCTTATGTTGTTGATAGGATAGATGATGGTGAAAAATGTATTAGTATCTTTCTGGACTTGGCCAAGGCTTTTGATACAGTCTCTATCCCTATCTTAATGAGAAAACTAGAAATTATTGGTATACGTGGCACACCCCTAAAACTATTTAGTGATTATATGTCAAATAGAAAACAAGTTCTAAAAATTGAAGGAATGTTTAGTTCAGAATCCAGCATCCAGTTTGGTGTGCCGCAGGGTAGTATCCTGGGACCCACGTTATTCTTGATCTATATAGATGGTTTATGTAGATTGGAGCTTAAAAACGGAAAAATACTCAGTTATGCGGATGATACGGTTCTCACCTTTAGTTCTAAGTCATGGTACACTACTTTTAAAATTGCGGAGGAAGGTCTTAACACTGTTAGCAAGTGGCTGGATAATAATTTACTTACCTTAAACATTGATAAAACTCAGTATATTGCGTATGGAATAAGGTCTAACTCATTACCCAAACGAGACACATATAACATTAAATGTCACAACTGCTTTAACAAATTAAATTGTGTGTGTAAGAATATTTCGAGAACAGATTCTGTCACATATCTAGGTGTAATTTTAGATCAACATTTAAAATGGGATAATCATATAGATACTATGTCTAGAGGGGTTCGACGCCTAACTTATATCTTTAAGAATCTGCGCCATGTATGTTATAAAGAATTGCTTATCTCAGTTTACCATTCATTTTGTCAATCAATATTACAATACTGCATAATATCATGGGGTGGTGCATGTAAAACTCTTTTACTTAAGCTAGAACGTGCACAAAGAATGGTATTAAAAACTATGTCTTTTAAAAATTATAGGTATCCAACTCATAATCTCTATAAAGAAACTAACATTCTTACTGTGCGACAACTTTTCTTAAAGCAACTTATATTACGGCAACATAAACAGCCCTCTGTGAAATCTTCTGGAAACCGTAGAGAGGATTTAGTTTTCAACATTCCTAAATACAAAACAAAATTTGCTCATTCTTTTTGTAAATTTCTTGGCCCACTAGTTTACAATAAAATTAATAAACAAATAAACATTAAGAAAAAACAGTACTTATCACTTAAAAAACATTTAAATACCTTCTTCAAAAAACTGAACTACGAAGAAACAGAAAACCTCTTAAAGTCGTTAACCTAAGCATGAATTGAAAAACATACACTACACATCATAACACACAAATAACACACCATTTTTATTTATGTATACATTTATTATATATTAGTTATATTAATATTAGCGTATAACTACAAATGAATCACACTCAGTTAATCTCCATAGACATTTTATATAAATTAAACTATATGAAATGATCCATATACTTATTACTTTATATATCCTAGCTTTATAGCTTTATAGTTACTGATTCAAATATTTGGGGAGGTTGGCTAAATGAAGAAAATATAAATATATATATATATATATAGGAAAAGAATTAAGAAAGCATCGGTAAGTTTTGCATGTACTATGTTTTAGTAAAATCACTTATTATTTTGTATAAAAAGAACACAATCTACCTTCAAATTTTGTATTTGTTTATCGCATAAGTCTGTTGATGTAACATTGTTTAATTACTTCATAACGGAGAATACTGCATTACTGTGATACGGTTTTTTTCTATAAAATCAGTACAGAATGTAGGGTTTCTAATATGAGTTTAAGCAAATTACATTTTACGAAAAACTTAAAGTTGCGACAAGCTATGTTAGATTTGATTTGTTTGTGATTTGTATATTATGTTTCTTCTTAATAATAAATAATAATAATAATAAAAGTCCTTCCCTTTTTTCTTAGGTCATTGATACCTTAAAATCTAGTCTTCTTTGATATTTCTCTGTGTCAAAAACATGTTTCATTACACGTATTTTTATTATATATCCTAAGAGACTAAGTAAATCTGATAAGGGAGAGAATTATATAGCCAAACATCGCCCTTGTTTTACCCTTGTTCAAAGTAGCCTAAATTGCGACCAGTTGCCAATCGCAATTCTCGATCGCCTATTTTGGCACCACTGACTGTACCTATAAATTTATAATTTGTGACATAGTAGATAAATAAATATGTAGCAAGCTAGATTTGTGATTATGATGCTTACGCATGTCATAAATCACAATTATCATCAAGGAGGTTGTAAAATATAGAGAGTGCGCACTTCATACTAGAGAAACGTTCCTAAATCAGTGACCTTGAAATGAATGAAAGAAACCGAGTTAGGTGTTGCATTTCTTTCTAATATAGCGTCCATGATACAATATTTTGAGAATATTATTAGTGTATACAGCATCAGGGAAAACGAAATGCGTATTTTTAGTGCTGAATAGTGCTATAATTAAACTCTGTTTAATATTTTGATTACATTACTGCTTCGCTACAGTATCAAACCTTACGGTAACTAGTGGCGGCGTAGCGTGGGTTGACACCCAGGGCGGTTTTCTATCAAGCACTCCCCAAAATAAAACAAAAAATTCTATACATGCTAACGGGACTTTATTTTGCTAAAATATTCTAATATATTATCAAAGTATACTTTCTTGACATTTTCGATAGATAAAATGGAAAGATTGGTTAGTCCCGCTTGGCTCATTGTGGACCTTAAGTTAGATTTTATCAACTTGAGTTTTGATAAGCTTCCTTCACACGAAACTTAATAGTAAAAAAAAATCTTAGACACAGCGTTAGATTCGGAACAGATTCAGAATAGCCCAATTTTACGAGAAAAGCTCCAATGAGTTACATTGAACCGCTTCTTGGGAAGAAACGTTGGCTTTGAAGTTGTGAAGTCTCCAAAATTATGTATCCTGCAGAAAAATCATCGTAGATTTTTGTCAGATTTTGAACTATTATTTGAAGATTTTCATCTGGTGACGTTAGCAGAGTGTAAGGCTAAACAACACTAAATGTTACGAGAATATCATCCATTGCTCAGTAGCGATAGTCTAGTTCCTTGTAAAATCTGTCAAGATATTCTAACATAGCTCTCTGCAGCTCCTCTGGCAATGTTAGCCCAGAATGTCGGTTCATTTCTCCTGGTAAACGTTTTCGAAATCTCCTAATTCCTCTTCTTCCTTCAATCGAATCGAATGTCCACATTCTTACTTTTTTTATTACGTAGGAAATAGTTTTTTCCACTAGTTGGCTTTGAAGAAAAATTTTTGGGCTTTGATTTTTATCTCATACTTTTCCAGTGATAATCTAGATTATTATTATATTATTTAGTACTTGCTTTTGTACCTGACTAACTTCTATTAGGATTTTACACCAAAAGGAAAGATAGCATGAAAAACTGAAGTCAGACAAAGCTGGTAAGAGTGTAGATACTGCTTCTTTTGTATCGACGTTTTCTCTGTTGGTGCTGGGATCATATATATCTTCGAGTGTTTATACTAGTTTTTTTTAAAATTATTCTGCAATGGTTTAACAACGTCATGATGAGCAATTCATTTTGTCTCTGAGAGTCTTTTGACGGATACACCTACACTTTTTATTAAAGTTTCCCATTGACGTGTGGATGATGAAAAGAACCTGTAAACTCTTTCTACTGTTCCAAAAAAGTTAAACTTGAATTAACGCTCCCTAAGTGAGTGCACTCCACATAGATTTAGCGAATTATTAGCACAATGCCTTTTTTACGTGGTAGAGCCATGCTGCAGCTATATAAGTAGTATAGTTGTAGTACAAATGGGTCGGCTAGACCGGGGAAGGACCACGCACTCACAGAATACCAGCGTAAAATAGCATCTCAACACTGATGTATTTCGTATTGTGAGTGTAGAGAACCGGATACCCTTTTTACTGGAAAAGAGGCATTCCATCTTAGTCCTCACTGGTGACAACGCATCTGCTTTTTGATTCGCAAACTAGGATAGATGCAGATGTCTATGAGCCACAGCAACAACTTACCATCTGGTGTACTGTGTGCGCGTTTGTCACCCTATTCTATAAAAAAAACAATATATTCATTCATTTGACAACGTCAAATTTTAAAATAGTGTTGTCATCTATAGCGTAAAATGCACCTCCTAGTTTTTAGGGAAAGAACATTCGTGTAATTGAAACTTTTTTATTCAATATAGATTATAAATAATAATTACTGAAAGTCACTCTTTTGTTTAATTATCACTGGTTCGAAAAAAAAAACCTCTGACCTGCGAAGAACCAGCAAGAAACCCAGCGGAACTTTTTAAAAAAAAACAGCATACAATCATGTATGTTCCATAAATTAACAACACGACAAATTAGAAATAGCTTGGTAGCGATCACCTCATTTCCAGGGGTTATTATCATCCATAAATTCTTTAATATTATAATAACCCTTTTTATACAAACTTAACTTATTAAAGTTATTGAACTTTAAGCAGGTCAAATTTTGTATATTTTCTGGAATTTTGTTGTAAAAGCGTAGACATCGCCCCAAGAATGAATTACTGACTCGATGGAGCCGAGTAACTGGTACTACTAGCTTGTGTTTGTTCCTAGTATTTACAGAATGAATATCACTCATTTTTGTAAAACTACTTTTATTTTTGTGTACGTACATTACATTTTCATAAATGTATTGAGAGGCCAAAGTTAATATAATAATTTCCTGAAATTTTTGTCGCAGCGACTCTTTAGGCTTTAAATCATAAATTGCTCTTACGGCTCTCTTCTGTAAAACAAATATAATTTCAGTGTGAGCTGCGTGACCCCATAGCAAAACACCATACAATATTATGTTATGGAAATAGCTAAAATAAACTAGTCTAGCAGTTTCAACACTGATAAGATTTCTAAACTTTTTCACATCATATGCTGCAGAGCTAAGTCTGCTTGCTAATTTTGATATATGGGGGCTGCATTGAAGCTTGGCATCTAATGTGATTAAAGAAAAATGGTGATATCTGCAAGACTCAGTTTCTCTCTATTTAAAATTACATTAGAATTTAATTGTTTAACATTTGGAGTCATAAATTTCATACATTAAAGTGTTTTAGTGGGTTTTTTTTTCGTGTTACTTAATAATAAGCTTAATTAAAATACAATATGGAATATACGAACTATGATTAGCGGTAAAAAAATGTAAGATTATCGTTCTAGTGTAAGTGCGTAGGAGTAGGATCGTATGCTCTTATATTTAGCAAATAAATTACTGCAGACCACTAATAACTATATTTATTTACACGCAAGTACAAGTTAGACGAGAGTACAAAATGTCAATCATTGCATTGAAAACATTGCTTATATAGCTAAAAATAATGAATAATAATTAAAATCACAATATATATACAGGGTATTTTTGGAACGCTCCCGAAAACTAAGACAGGCGACAGCACCAAGTATACCTTTGATCATGGATCACAAATAAATTCGATCCTGATGAAAAAAAATTCATATTTTTACAACGTTTTATTAGATTTATTCACGCGCCATCATGTTAGTACAGCTAAATGAAACGATAATTTCATAAAAAAAGGCATGAAAATACTGAAACATAAAACCAGCAGTGGAATAACTGAATTCATATCAGCTGATTAAAGGTCAAAGTACGCGCGAACGCAAATTCGCGCGGCCCGCAACTAGCGGGGTATGGTATATATATATTAGCGGGGAATATTAATTAATCAAAAAAATAAAATATTAATAATATCAATTGTACCCTGGCGCAACAAGCAGTTCTTTACTACAAAAATTATTGCAATTAATAAACGTACCTAATTGGGTACTCAGTACTCACACAATTATAAACACTATTTCATCGTTATCTTTGTTTTTGTATAAGAGAATAGAAATGAAATGGTACTGAATAATTTAATAGTTAAAATCAATTGCAATTATGATCGACAGTTGATTATTATCAGAATTAATGTAAAAAAATTATACTTACACTTTATTTTGATTGACTTTTCTTATTTAATCCGGCCAATACCTTGAATTTAAAAAGAGGTTCGTAAATTATTAAAAATGACTTGCAAGTTTTATAGTGATTTGCGCCTCTAATTCTATTGTCGCTAGCAAATTAAATTTCTGTGGAGGGAGTGTCTGCGCATTGGTACAGTCGCGTTCTAAAGTACTACGGCTAAGTAAAGCTAAAATTATTTATATCTATTGTTTTATGACTGGACTAGTGAACTAAAGGTAAATATGATAGAGGAAAGTGAATGGGGAAATTTGTGCAGCAAAGTTAAAAGTGTTGAGGAAGAATACCGAAAAACTTACCATGTGATCGACCTGATGACGGAAGCTCAAGCGAAGATGAAAGTGATGATGAAGTAGCATCCAGTAACACCAACACACCTTCAACATCTGGCTTCCATGTGACCCGAGACGACATAATGGACGGCGTGCCACCCTTAGCTTAAGTTTTCTTGTTACAAACTACTTTATATTTTACGATAGAAATAACAAATAATGCTTAAGTAAACATTATCCATTTTTAATTCCAACCTTTTCCAAAGTTCTAAGTAGCTAGTAAGGCACCTATTATGATTCTACAATAAAACAATTAATTACTTACTATAATATTATAAAACAATATCCCAATACCATGTAGTACTTTAGAACGCGACTGTAACCTCCCTCCACTCGACCTGTATCTAGCTTGGTGCGAAAAAATGTGTAACCCGGCCGGCTCGTATCGCATCACGCTGTGACGCAGTAGGTTTCAGTTTTAGCGGGAAATGTTATTAATCGTAATTTTTGAAACAGTTCCGTGTTGATTTTGTACACGCGTGGGCGAGCGACAGCTCAATCGTTTTATTTATTAAATTGTAATTACTTGTGATTACGTGTTGGTATTATTCGTGTTGTTACGTTTTTTGTTTTAATAATGCTTAACGCGTACGTTTATAGTGATTGTAAATACGGCAAATGTTAGGTATCCGAACCTAGGTACACGAAGTATCGCTAAATAAATTGTTAAGACGTCGGGATGGAACAAGTGTGTCATACTGTGCAGTGCACAAAGTGTTGAAGCGTAATCGAATGCGCCCATACAAATTGCACAAAGTGCAAGCTTTAGTTCCAGCGATCACGACCACCGACGAGTTTTCTGCCGTTGGTTATTATACCAGCAACAACGTGTGCCTGGTTCCATTGCGCACATTATCTGGACGGATGAGTAACATTTACCAGAAACGGCCTGTGGAACCGAAGAAATACACACGTGTATTCAGAGGTTAACCCGCACGCTGTTCGACAAACCGGGCACCAAACCCGATGGTCGGTTAATGTATGGGCAGGTTTATTTAAGGATCGCATACTGGGACCAGTGTTTCCGCCACAGCGACTGAACGGACAGCGATACCTAAACTTTATAAATGAACAGTTGGTTGACATTTTAGATGACCTATCGTTGGCTGAATATCGCCGCACATGGTTCCAGCATGATAGTGCCCCTCCACATGTCGTGAGCGTGAGGTTCGACCGTGAGCGCCTCAATGACCTATTTGATGATCGCTGGATCGGCAGACTAGGACCACACGCTTGGCCACCTCGCTCACCAGATCTGACCCCGTTGGGCTTCTTTCTGTGGGGTATGTGAAAGAAAGGGTTTTTAATCGTGAGTGTGATAGTGTTGATGAAATACACCAAAGGATCGTGGATGTTTTCGACAAACTACGTACGGACTGACGAAGACCACACGATAATGCCCCGCCTGCACCCAAATCTACCTTGAAATGAATGGAGCACAATTTGAGCCGCATCTCATAAGACCACGGAGGATTTAGAGCGGTAAGCTGTTTCATAACTATTTTTTTAAATAACTTAGTACTGGACTAATCTGAATAGGTACATAACTGAATACATGAGAATAATAAACATACCTACACGATGAATAAAAACGCATGACTCCAACCTTGGTTACATTTCATTTAAGTATTTTTTATTAGCGGGGAATCGAACCAGTTATTTGGGTTATTTAACCTGTAAATTCGGGTTAAAGTGGCTACGTGGAGACAAGCACAGTGGCAAAATAGTAGGTTAAGTAGATTTAGGTATTTAGACAAGTGTTGTAAATTATTAGGTATTGTGGTATGGCCCGCTAGTTGCGGGCCGCGCGAATTTGCGTTCGCGCGTACGTTGACCTTTAATCAGCTGATATAAAATCAGTCATTCCACTGCTGGTTTTATGTTTCAGTATTTTCATGATATTTTTTATGAAATTATCGTTTCATTTAACCCCCTGTATACAGGGTATTTTTGGAACGCTCCCGAAAACTAAGACAGGCGACAGCACCAAGTATACCTTTGATCATGGGTCACAAATAAATTCGATCCTGATGAAAAAAAATCATATTTTTACAACGTTTTATTAGCGTTTTTCACGCGCCATCATGTTAGTACAGCTAAATGAAACGATAATTTCATAAAAAAAATCATGAAAATACTGAAACCTAAAAGCAGCAGTGGAATAACTGAATTCATATCAGCTGATTAAAGGTCAATGTACGCGCGAACGCAAATTCGCGCGGTCCGCAACTAGCGGGCTATACCACAATACCTAATAATTTACAACACTTGTCTAAATACCTAACTTATCTACTTAACATAATATTTTGCCACTGTACTTGTCTCCACGTAGCCATTTTAATCCGAATTTACAGGTTAAATAACCCAAATAACTGGTTCGATTTCCCGCTAATAACAAAATACATAAATGAAATGTAACCAAGGTTAAAGTCATGCGTTTTTATTCATCGTGTAGGTATGTTTATTATTCTCATGTATTCAGTTATGTGTATTCAGATTAGTTCAGTACTAAGTTATTTAAAAGAATTAGTTATGAAACAGCTTACCGCTCTAAATCCTCCGTGGTCTTATGAGATGCGGCTCAAATTGTGCTCCATTCATTTCAAGGCAGATTTGGGCTCGGTGTTGCGTCTCCTCATGGAGGCGGGGCATCATCGTGTGATCTTCGACACAGTCCGTACGTAGTTTGTCGAAAACATCCACGATCCTTTGGTGTATTTCATCAACACTATCACACTCACGATTAAAAACCCTTTCTTTCACATACCCCACAGAAAGAAGTCTAACGGGGTCAGATCTGGTGCGCGAGGTGGCCAAGCGTGTGGTCCTAGTCCGCCAAATCCAGCGATCATCAAATAGCTCATTGAGGCGCTCACTATTATACTGGAACCATGTGCGGCGATATTCAGCCAACGATAGGTCGTCTAAACTGTCTGTCAACTGTTCTTTTATAAAGTTTAGGTATCGCTGTCCGTTCAGTCGCTGTGGCAGAAACACTGGTCCCAGTATGCGATCCTTAAATAAACCTGCCCATACATTAACCGACCATCGGGTTTGGTGCCCGGTTTGTCGAACAACGTGCGGGTTAACCTCTGAATACACGTGTGTATTTCTTCGGTTCCACAGGCCGTTTCTGATAAATGTTGACTCATCCGTTCAGATAATGTGCTCAATGGAACCAGCCACACGTTGTTGCTGGTATAATAACCAACGGCAGAAAACTCGTCGGCGGTCGTGATCGCCGGGAACTAAAGCTTGCACTTTGTGCAATTTGTATGGGCGCATTCGGTTACGCTTCAACACTTTGTGCACTGCACAGTATGACACACTTGTTCCATCCCGACGTCTTAACAATTTATTTAGCGATACTTCGTGTACCTAGGTTCGGATACATAACATGTTGTCGTATTCACAATCACTATAAACGTACGCGTTAAGCATTATTAAAACAAAAAACGTAACAACAAGTAACAAAATCAACACGGAACTGTTTCAAAAACTACAATTATACTGAAACCTACTGCGTCACAGCGTGATGCGATGCGGTCGAGTGGAGGGAGGTTACAGTCGCGTTCTAAAGTACTACATGGTATTGGGATATTGTTTTATAATATTATAGTAAGTAATTAATTGTTTTATTGTAGAATCATAATAGGTGCCTTACTTAGAATTAAAAATGGATAATGTTTACTTGAGCATTATTTGTTATTTCTATCGTAAAATATAAAGTAGTTTGTAACAAGAAAACTTAAGGTAAGGGTGGCACGCCGTCCATTATGTCGTCTTGGGTCACATAGAAGCCAGATGTTGAAGGTGTGTTGGTGTTACTGGATGCTACTTCATCATCACTTTCATCTTCGCTTGAGCTTCCGTTATCAGGTCGATCACATGGTAATTTGTTCGGTATTCTTCCTCAACACTTTTAAATTTACTGCACAATTTTCCCCATTCACCTTCTCCTATCATATTTACCTTTTCGTTCACTAGTTTAGTCATAAAACAATAGATATAAATAATTTTTCTTTCCTTCCTTTTTAAAACATCGTCGCGAGTCGCAAAGTAAGCTGTGTATGCGACTGTATTTTTGGAGCGAACAAAGCGCGGGAACCAATAGCATGCAGGCACAGTAATACTGGCGGATTGTTCCCCCGTCGCGCCCCCTTCGTACCAATATGTGATAAATCGCTGTGCCCAAGTTCAAGGCCAGCGTTCTTTTTTCACCGTTCGCGCGTACATTAATCTCCATTAGTCAGGTGATATCAATTCAGTTTTCACTGCTGGTTTTATGTTTCAGTATTTTCATGATTTTTTTTATGAAATTATCGTTTCATTTAGCTGTACTAACATGATGGCGCGTGAATAACGCTAATAAAACGTTGTAAAAATATGATTTTTTTTTCATCAGGATAAAATTTATTTGTGACCCATGATCAAAGGTATACTTGGTGCTGTCGCCTGTCTTAGTTTTCGGGAGCGTTCCAAAAATACCCTGTATATATATATATATATATATATATATATATAACACTCACGCCTGTCACCCAGAGGGGTAGGCAGAGACTATGGAATTCCATTTGGCACGATCCTGACGCACCTCTCTCGCTTCCTCCACATCCATATACCTACGCATACACGCTCGTCGGTTAAAGGTACTCTTAATTTGGCCCATTTTCAATATATCGCCAATTTGGTCGATAAACTTTCGCCTAGGGCGACCCTTCCCGACTCTGCCATTCACCTCTGCAACATAAATTTGCTTTGTCACTCTTTCCTCATTCATTCTTTCTACATGACCAAACCACCGAAGCATTCCTTTCTTAATCCTAGTCACAACATCATCTTGCAAATGTTGTTTATGTTACACTACACACTGATTGGTGGTATTCACAACGAACACAATACATGCGTAGGCGGCCATTGAACTACGCCCACGCCGCCATCGATGAGAACAATAGTTACTCAGGCAGTTATCGAACTTTCCTAGCGCTGTGACCAATGGGAACGCATGCGCCCTAATGAGCGGGCGTTGCTTAGCGACGACGTAGGATATCGTCCGATATATGACGTAGTGGTGGCGTGATCTTTAGATCCGTTCTAGCTACTAATTTACTCGCCACACTACTCCCCCGTTGAGACCGTAACTACGGGCGATAGTAGTCCGGAAACCTTACTGTGCTTCCGCTTCTGGTCGTTTTGGTGGTAGTTTGACCATAGTCACAGTATATCTGCAGGTCCTGTCCCGGTCCTGAGCTTCTCCAACTTTAGGGCAGAGCCATTCTTCAACAGATCATGTAGTTCGCTATCGAGGTCTTGCTCACTGGCTAGGGACTGCTAGTCTAAGGGCAAAGAAATTTCATTAATGTGGGAAAGAGTGTCAGGACTATATTATCCTTTCCGGCGATATACTTGATGTCCGTAGTAAACTGGCTGATGAAGTCAAGGTAGCAAAACTGGCGTGGTGAGCAGCTCGTTCGGTGCGTTGTGAAAGCAAACGTCAGTGGCTTGTGGTCTGTTATGACCGCGAAATTTCGTGCTTCGACCATGAAGCGGAAGTGTTTGATGGCTTCGTAGATGGAAAGAAGTTCGCGATCATAAGGGCTATACTTCCTCTGGCTTGGACTCAGCTTCTTGGAAAAGAATGCCAGTGGTTTCCATTAGCTATCCTGGTATTGCTGCAGGACTGCCCCTATTGCTGAATCTGAAGCATCTGTATGAATCACCAACTCTGCTTGTGAATCAGGGTGTACCAATAGTGTGGCTTCAGAAAGACTATTCTTGCAGTTATTAAATGCCTCCAACAGAGCGGGTGTCATGTTGATAGGTTGCGAACCTTTCGTCTTTGGGCCCACAAGCATTTGGTTCAGTGGAGCTTGAATGGTAGCTGCATTTGGGATTAAGCGGCGATAAAAGTTTACCATTCCAAGAAAACGTCTGAGTTCCTTGACTGTTTTTGGTGGAGGGAATTCTTGAATAGCCTGCACCTCCGCATCCAGTGGCTGGATTCCCGCTGCTGAAGCCTTATATCCTAGGAAGTTGACCTCAGACTGCCCAAAAACGCACCTGTTGGTGTTTATTAGAACGCCGTATTCCGTCAGTCTTTGAAAAAGTTGCCTGAGGTGTTGCTGATGCTGCGTGCTGTTGGAGCTGCATACCAGGATGCCATCCAAGTATCCAAAACAGAAGTGCAATCCCGGAGAACCTCGTCCATGAAGCGCTGGAACGTTTGAGCGGCATTTCGGAGGCCGTAAGCCATGAACGGGAACTCATATAAGCCGAATGGTGTTGTGATTGCGGTCTTGCATACGTCAGTTTCAAAGACTGGCAACTGGTTCTAGGCTTTAACCAAATCTAATGTTGAGTAGACAGTACTTCCGGTCAGCTGGTGTGTAAAGTCCTGCAAGTGTCTAATGGGGTACCTGCCCGGGATCGTTCGTGCGTTCAATAAACGGTAATCACCGCAAGGTCTCCAGCCATCGTTCTTCTTGCGAGCTAAATGCAGTGGCGAAGACCAAGGGCTATCGGATCCGCGCACTGTGCCGTTTTGTAGCATCTCATCGAACTCCTGCTTTGCAATCTGCAAACGCTCAGGGTCTAAGCGACGCGGACGACCGGTTACAGGTGGACCCGGAGTAGTACGGATGTAGTGTACCGTTGAATGTTTAATTACCTTTTGCTTACCAGCAGGACGAGTGAGCTCGGGAAACTCTTTCAGCAGACGATGGTAAGCGCAGTCGTCGATGGTTGTTCGAACAGATGAGCTTGCCTCTGTTGAAGTATGACGTGGTACAGCAACTGTGAGCGACGTTACGCCATCGATCAGACGCTGGTTACGGCAATCGACTAGAAGGTTGTAGTGACCTAGAAAGTCAACGCCGATGATGGACTTCGAGACGTCGGCTACGGTGAATCGCCAAGTAAAAGCTCGTCGAAGTCCTAAGTCGATTGTTAATGGCAAGTAGCCATAAGTAGAGATAATTGTTCCGTTGGCTGCGAACAACTCGTACTTTGTCTTGTTTTGTGGCTCCCGAACAGCGGATCGCGGAAAGACGCACAGGTCTGAACCTGTATCGATGAGATATTGCGCCTTTGTTTTGCGGTCCGTAATGAACAGGCGGCTCGAAATCACTAGGCAGTCGTTTACCGCCATTAATGGCTGACTTGGTAGTTTCCCTTTTTCTGATAGGTGCAGGGTTGAGTACACTTCCGTGCTTTTTCACCAAACCGGTAGTGGTAGAAGCAATGCGAGTGATCGCTAGGACGTGAGCGTGAAAGGGTGCGGTGTTTTCTTCTTGGGCCGTTAGAGCGTGAACGTGAACGCCTACGTAACTCCATAATCATTGCTTCCACTTTTTGGCTGAGCTCTGTCACTGTCCGCTTAAGGCTTCAATGGTGTTATTAATTAGTGCCGTAGGTGCGGATGACGTACTAGCTACTTGCGCAAGTACTTGACTGTTAACTAGCATAGTTGTAGGAACAACGTCATTGACACGGTCCGCAAGCTCGGCCAAGTCTTCTAGCGGCATCTTCGTTTGCTGCGCGGCGATGCAGGTCTGCAGGTGTGTAGGAAGTCGGCTTGCCCACATTGTTCTGATGAACTCAGATGGTACATTTGCTCCAGCTAGGTGCTGCAAATGCCGAAGCAATTGCGTCGGCTTTCTGTCTCCTATCTCCTTGTGCATTAACAGCTGTTTGATCTTTCGTTCCTGGGAAGCAGACAGTCTTCGTATCAGCTCCGTCTTCAAAATATCAAAATTGTTTGCGGCCGGTGGGGAAACTATTAAGTCCCGTACTTCTGCTGCGTGTTGCGGTTCCAGTTGTGCCAGAACGTAATAAAATTTCGTGGCATCAGCGCTGATGCTGGACAGCGTGAACTGCCCTTCCAGTTGCGCGAACCATAGTTCAGGGTCATCAGGGTTGAACGGGGGTATTCTTACTCCAACTCGGCAGGATTCTCCCAAAACACCAGCCTTGGCACCTTCAGCTTGCATCTTCTTCGAGGTCTTGAATGTCGGAGGTCACCAGTGTAAGTGCGTAGGAGTAGGATCGTATACTGTTATATTTAGCAAATAAATTACTGCAGACCACTAATAACTATATTTATTTACACGCAAGTACAAGTTAGACGAGAATACAAAAATGTCAATAATTGCATAGAAAACATTGCTTATATAGCTAAAAATAATGAATAATAATTAAAATCGCAATATGTTGTTTATGTTGCACTACACACTGATTGCTGGTATTCACAACGAACACAATACATGCGCAGGCGGCCATTGAACTACGCCCACGCCGCCATCGATGAGAACAATAGTTACTCAGGCGGTTATCGAACTTTGCTAGCGCTGTGACCAATGGGAACGCATGCGCCCTAATGAGCGGGCGTTGCTTAGCGACAACGTAGGATATCGTCCGATGTATGACGTAGTGGTGGCGTGAGCTTTAGGTCCGTTCTAGCTACTAATATACTCGCCACACTAGCATACACTTAAAATATTACTTCTTTAAGTCAATAACTGTCTAAACGTTAGTAATTTTTTTATTTTGTGTAAACATTTATCAATGTTAGAAGGAGATAAAATACCAAACTCGGTGCCTCTCTTTCTAAGAAAAATGTATATTATAACCTCCTTGATTATCATTTGTCAAAGTCAAAGTCTATGGTCAAACAGTTATGGAGACGGCATATCCCACTATAGTAATTATGGAGTGTAGAGTGGAAGGAGAACCATCTTATAAGGTGCGAAAGTTGAAAAAGTGTCCCACTATATACTGAAAATAGAGGTTCCAAAACCTACCACAACAGCGCTGGCGTCTGAAAAACTACGATATGAACATAGCTGTTGTAGACGGAATGAAGTCAGCTGAATTCAAATATTTGAAAAATTTTATGACTAGAGTAGTTAGTAAAATGCCAGTATACAAAACTTCAACTATTTACGTAGTACAAAACCAAGCGGATTGGTCGGTTCTTTTTTATTTCTCCATCTTATTCTAATTAATTTTGGCGCCTTTTTTTAATTTATCCTATGCTACTGCAGCGCCACCCTTATTGGACGCGTTTTTAGGGACACTTTTCATATAAGGAGATGGTCCTCCTTCTACTCTACGCTCCATAATAGTAATAATAGTTATACAAATATCTATAATATCGACACACGCCTGTCAAAAACAGTTTTGTTTCTTTTTAACAAAGCAGTAGCTGCAATAGAAAAGAGAGACAACTACAGTTTGTAAAGTGCTTATTTTGGTAATACTTTCGTGTGACGTATGGAGTGTAGAGTACAAGGAGAACCATCTTATAAGAGGCGAAAGTTGAAAAAGTGTCCTGCTATTTACTGAAAATAGAGGTTCCAAAACCTACTACAATAGCGCTGGCGTCTGAAAAACTACGATATGAAGATAGCTATTGTGAACGGAGTGAAGTCAGCTGAATACAAATATTTAAAAAAATTCTTGACTAGAGTAGTTAGTAAAATGCCAGTATACAAAATCTCAACTATTTACGTAGTATAAAACCAAGCGGATTGGTCGGTGCATGTTTATTTCTCCATCTTATTCTAATTACTTTTGGCGCTTTTTTTTTAAATTCACCTATGGTACTGCAGCGCCACCCTTATTGGACACGTTTAAGGGACATTTTTCATATATAGAGATGATCACCCAGCCTACAAAAATGGGGTAAATAAAATAAAAAAAATACCAACAAACGTATTTTAAATAGCACTTTCCAAAATTGTTTATTATTGTAATAGCACCCCCGTAGATTGTGAATAAAAAATAGGTAAAGATCGCGCATCTTATAACGTCGATACCACTTGAAATAATTAAAATTTTGTAGGTTTTGCAACTTAAAAAAACTTCACCCTTCGTGAATTAAACTTCACCACCATCGAAAATCCATAAAATGCAATATTAAGTGCAATTATTTAATAAAACCTATTTTGTCAATTGCCGAATGCACATGGAGTGTTGGCGCATGCGCGGCACATATAATCTAGGGTTTTTCTTCGGAGGATCTTTCGCGGTAAGTTCACGCCTATCTCTATTTTCTCTATTTGAATAGTAAATTGCGTGTAAGAGGTTAATTCATACGTTTCTATCTTAATCTTAATTAATAAATTAAGCTGAAGAAGAAAATTACAAATTTAGATTGAGCGCATTTCAAGATGACTTAAAACACTAGCTTAAAGATGGTATTTCATTTACTTAAGAGCGTTTTCGAAAAGATGACTTTATTTTTGTTTTGTATCCATACAGAAAAAGTCGTTCAACCTTCGACTTTTCATAAAATTTTATCACAGTGGGTCGAAGAAGGATCATGGATGGCAGATTTAAGTATTTCCAGACCAGCAAATAGATCTCCTTAGGGTATACCTACACCATGTGATCCAAATCAAACGATATATGTATGGCTTGATGCTTTAGTAAATTATTTAACAGCCTTAGGCTATCCCGATGAGAAATTCACAGAGTTTTGGCCTATTATATAATATACAGCATATTACACAACTTAAAATTATTTATTAAAACTTCAATAATTATCACGTGGAAACTTTTGATAAAACATTTGCATACTGGAATTCTGAGCTATTTTCATATTTACACATATCTAATGCAATCACACAGCTCTCACGGACCACACGTTTTTCGTCTTCCAAATACTTCTTTAGAATGTCTAAGCAGTAAGGAGTAGCGATTGCACCAAGGGCTTCGGCACATTCATGTCTAACCATTTCATTTTCATTTGCATCTTCGAGAGACTTTCAAGTGAGGGATACTCACTTCTTCTTGCAACTGACCAAGTACAAATGCAACCTCATGCCGGAACAGTGCACTGCCTGCCTTCAAACCTAAAAATTAAAATTCATTGATTCTTATGAAATGAAATTTAAAAAAAAATGTATGGTATCATCCATGTTGTCATTTATAATAACCTTTTGCAAAAAGGTAAAGAACACTTTCCTCTGTTCTCAAATTTCTCAATGAGAACATTGCTAGGTATCTCTCGAAGAGAGATGGTTTATTACTGTCATTCAAAATTTGCCCACAGATATGATTTCTTTTTCTTGAATGGATAACATTTTGATTTTTTACTTGAGTGAATTGTGCGAAATTAAAAGTAAAAATGTTCTATTAAGCAAAAATTATGTAAATTCTAGTGCTAAGACGTTTTTTCATATAATTAACATTGATTGTCATGAAAAATAATGGGATAATAATGAACTTTGAAATTAAATTAAGAAAACCTGATGTTGATTCATAAATATACATGCCAAGTGTATAAAACACCATGGGGTTACAGCTGCTTTTCAAAAAGTGCACATAACGCGTGCTTATTTCATACGCCTTAATAAAGAAAAACATACTTGTGCTGTACGTTGGTGGCCAAAACTCTGTGAATTTCTCATCGGGATAGCCTAAGGCTGTTAAATAATTTACTAAAGCATCAAGCCATATATATATATCGTTTGATTTGGATCACATGGTGTAGGTATACCCTAAGGAGATCTATTTGCTGGTCTGGAAATACTTAAATCTGCCATCCATGATCCTTCTTCGACCCACTGTGATAAAATTTTATGAAAAGTCGAAGGTTGAACTACTTTTTCTGTATGGATACAAAACAAAAATAAAGTCATCTTTTCGAAAACGCTCTTAACATTATAAATAAGTGTAGTAAATGAAATACCATCTTTAAGCTAGTGTTTTAAGTCATCTTGAAATGCGCTCAATCTAAATTTGTAATTTTCTTCTTCAGCTTAATTTATTAATTAAGATTAAGATAGAAACGTATGAGTTAACCTCTTACACGCAATTTACTATTCAAATAGAGAAAATAGAGATAGGCGAGAACTTGTCGCGAAAGATCCTCCGAAGAAAAACCCTAGATTATATGTGCCGCGCATGCGCCAACACTCCATGTGCATTCGGCAATTGACAAAATAGGTTTTATTAAATAATTGCACTTAATATTGCATTTTATGGATTTTCGATGGTGGTGAAGTTTAATTCACGAAGGGTGAAGTTTTTTTAAGTTGCAAAACCTACAAAATTTTAATTATTTCAAGTGGTATCGACGTTATAAGATGCACAATCTTTACCTATTTTTTATTCACAATCTACGGGGGTGCTATTACAATAATAAACAATTTTGGAAAGTGCTATTTAAAATACGTCTGTTGGTATTTTTTTTATTTTATTTACCCCATTTTTCTAGGCTGGGGTAGGGTGGGTGAGATGGTCCTCCTTCTACTCTACACTCCATAGTGTGACATCATTAGCTCGTCCATGCGTGACTGTTAGGCTGGCTTTTCACTATGGGATATAATATTTACTATATCCCGAAATATAAATTATATCCCGCAATTGGCGTTCACACTGTGAGGTATATCTTTTAACCAGTGTGCGTTCGTCATTGGTCATTGGATTACCCCCTTTACCCCGTACACCGTTCTGCGGGGGCGCGGAACGGTGTGCGGGGTACAGGGGCAAAATATAATATGAAAATATCGCTCGGTCGATCGAAAAAATATTTATAGCTAGAGATGTAATATATATTATAGCTAAGTGTAAACGGTTCCATATGAAATGTATGGTGAGCGATATTAATTTATATCTCGAGATGTAATATATATTATATTATATCCCGTAGTGAAAAGAGGGCTTTACATGCGTGACGTCGCCATGTTAAGCGCCAAGTTTGTGGTAGATCTGCTGTCAAACTGTCAAAAAGCAGTGACCTAGCGTCGTACACTCTTATCTATGGTGTCGTATAGAAATTATTTTAATAAATTAATTTTGTTCAGAAATGAATATATTATAATGAATAATAATAGCAAACGTTTTTCCCCCGAAGGGATAAAAACGATATATTTCATGTCTTGCCTAGGCTTGACCTGTGAGATTACATCCTTCAATTTATCCCTTGTTACATACGTGTCATAGCTCCCCGTGCCGGTTAGCCGCGCTCTATATTCTCTCCCCGTACCCTTCATCCAGGGGTGCGCGGGCGGTGAGAACGCGGTGTTCGTCAGTACCTTGATATTAGAGTCGTCAAGGGCTTACCTGGTCAAGCCTAGGCAAGACATGAAATATATCGTTTTTATCCCTTCGGGGGAAAAACGTTTGCTATTTCATAGTCTGTGCCGTCGGCTTGACCTGTGAGAAATCTTTGGATTCTGACGACACGGGGATAGCGTACTGTGAAAGATATTTATTTAGTGTTATGTTTCAAATGTGAATAAGAGGATAAAATATTTGTAAGTACTTGTATTTTAAAATAAACATAAAGAAAAAACTTAGTGTTTATTAGCAAAATATAAAAATCAACCAAATTATCAATCACACCAGTAAGTAATTTTAATTAAACAAAATTTATCATACAGTAGTAAAGCTAGTATTGACAAAACTTAAGTCATTAGAAACATCTTTGGAAGGAATACTGATTATATCTTTAAAATAATGTCTCACTACATTTCTTTCGCTTTTCCAGTTACCATTTCTTAATATTATATCTATTGGGACGTCATTCTTCTTTCTAGAAGAAGCAACAGCGGACCTAATGCTACCCGGTGAAAAATTAATGTGTAATTCTGAAAAAGCAGTTTTTATCCATCCAGTTATAACTGCTTTAGATGCAGCTGCTACTCGACCTCTAGAGGTAATAAACAAAGAGTTTATCTTTTTTCCGCCCGCGTTTCTTCTCGAATCTGAAGCGGCAAGATGAACCTTTACCCATCGGACTGGATCAAGTTTCTCGATTGGGACTTGTAAAAGCTTCCAAGCAGATTGTCTGTGTGCACGGTTATCAGTTTTTGACCCAAATTCCGGCCAAAATGTAACAGAAGACTCATCTATTGCCATGCTATTTTCATCAATATTAAGTAAAGTGAGGTCGTGGATCCTTCTCCCAGATGCCAGCAATAATAATAGAGCCAGATGTCGCGATACTTGAAAAATACTATCTTCCTGTATTTGAATGTTCTCTAGCCATTTAATCAGTAGCTTAACATCCCAAATTTGCTTGTTAAGTGTAGGTGGCTTTGATAATTCAATGGCCTTGATAATTTGTTTAACTACCGAGCTGTCTGTAATAGAATCCCTATTGACTGGGTCAGCAAAGGTAGCAATGACAGATTTATGTAGTTTTATAGTGCTAGGTGATAACTTCTTTATTCTGTATAGAAAACTTAAGTGCTGTGCTACTGAGGCTGCATCCGGCTTGTTGGGGTTGAGACCACGAAATTGACATCTTTCTACCCATGTTTTCCATGGTGCTCGATATGTTTTAAGCGACGAATCACGCCATGCTTTTTGTATTAGGTGACAGTCTTCTTCTGACCAGTCCTTTGTTAAAATCGACCACCCCGTACCTTCCAAGCCTCCAAACACAGGTTTCGGGCTTTCGTTAAATTTGTTTGAGGTGTTAGATCTTTCAGGTGATGGTGGAGGTTTCGAATTTGAAACGGGTGATCTATCGCATGTGATCGTAGATCCGACCTCCAAAATACCCTTTCCCAGCGTGGAACGATCAGAATGTATGTACCTTTGGCTTGATTCAGATGAGCTAGCACTCGAGGAATTAAGGACGGTGGTGGAAAAATCCATGCTAACTTGAACACCCATCTCTTGCTGAAAGCATCTATGAATAAAGCTTCTTTGTCCTTTGCATCCCGAAATACATAAACTGGGACTACTTTTGAATTTCTCGATGCAAACAGGTCCACGTCGGGAATGCCCCACTTCTGAAAAATGCGACTGCAAATTTTCGTTGATAGATGCCAGTCTGATAGATGCATCTGCCGAGACAGGCTGTCGGCCACGTCGTTGTATATCCCCGGTATATATTGGGGGCAGATTTCCGCATGTAACCTCTTGGCCATTATCAGCACCTGAGAGACCAGCTCTGTCAGCTGTGGCGATCTTGTTCCACCCTGATTTTTTATGTATGCTATTACGGTTCGATTGTCTGACTGTATGACAACTCTTTTGTTTTTTATTGAATCTTTCTCGGAACGAATTGCTAGAATTACTGCAAATAGTTCTTTCTTGTTGATATGCCACCGAGATTGGCAAATATCCCAGATACCGCTGATGTGCTTCTCGTTTATCTGCGCTCCCCATCCTTTGTCTGAGGCATTTGATATAATGAAAATGGTTTCGGAGGATCTGAAAAGAGTGTCTTTCTCTTCCAGATTTTGAGTCCACCACTGGCATTGTTGGAATGCTTTTCTTGGAGTGGGAAACTTCTTCCGGGCTAACCCTTCTGGTAAAATGTTGGCTGCTCTTTGTAACTCCCTGGAGTGAAGTCTTCCCAAGGGTATTACAAAGGAAGCAAAGTTTAGTTTTCCTAGCAGGCTTTTTGCGGACTGCCAACTCCATCTTTGACTTGTTAGAATCTTGTTGAGATCTTTTCTCAGGGAAGATATTTTCTTTTTCGGGAGTGCTTTTGTATTACGGATTGTGTCCCATTCTATTCCTAGATACTCGATTCGCTGGGACGGGGTCTGTAGAGATTTGTCCATATTGATTATCCAACCTAGTTTGACAAGAAACTGTACTGTCATTTTGGCGTCGTTTTGCACTTTCATTGGATCTTGGTTGGCAAGCAAGAAGTCGTCAAGGTACACAATAACTCGTATGTTCATCTGTCTTAAGCGTGATGCTATCCAATTTGACACTCTTGCGAAGGTTAGAGGTGCCGTTGATAGACCGAACGGTAGGCATGTAAATTGTAGAACCTTGTTTTGGTGAACTATTGACAGGAATCTTCGATGACGATTGGTTATTGGGATGTGAAAGTATGCCTGAGAAATGTCTATTTTCATGAGAAAATCTCCTTTTTGTAAGAAATGAGGTACTTTGAAGTGGTTTAACAACCGGAATTTCTTCGGGGTAAGGTATCTGTTTAGGCCTTTCAGATTGATTATCGGTCGTACTTTGCCGTTGTGTTTTGGAACTGGAAACATAGTTGACAAGAAAACTGTCTGAATCTAGGAATTTTCTATTACCTTTTGCTTTATTAGGGTCCGGATCTCTGAATCTAAATTTTTTGTTTCGAATTTTGTAAGTATCTTCCGGTGAAAAGGCATTAGCGGGGGCTTTTTGACAAAGGGGATAGTGTAACCTTTTATTATTTGTAAGATGCTTAGTGGCGCGCCCTCTCTCTTCCAGACCTCTACAAATTACAAGAGTCGCCCCCCGCTGAAAACGTCATTCATTCCTATGTCTTTTTGAGGTATGATTCTTAGAAGACTTGCCGCGGGGAGAGGGTTGGCTTTGATCTTTATTTCTGGTGCCGAACGGACGCTTGAAAGTTTCGTACGTTTTACTGGTATTTGATTTTCGAGGTCGGTTGAATGATTTCGACGTTTTTGAGACTTTATAAGTTGGTCTAGTTTGACGTGCGGATGGTGTTGCATTGTAGTTTTTAGGTTGCAAGGGTTTTCTATAGGGGATGCGAAAAAACGTTTGGTGAGGTGGCTGTTTCAGTAGTTCTGCTAGCCGTGTTTCGCAGAAAAGATGGGTGGTTGACGGGGGAATTGCACCAAGAAGAGCTGCTTGATATTCTTCTTTTGGAAGGAGCCCATTCCTTCTTTGTTCGATAATCTCTGCTCTTCTCCCGCACACGTACTGAAGCAGATCATCCGAAAGAGATTTGAAAGGTGTATCCGTCGATAAGATATTTTTCAAGTCTTGTTTCATAGCTGGGTGTTTGATAGCTAGATCTTTCAGCGTGTTAGTTAGTGCCTCCCGTTGAAGCAGAAGACCATGGGAAATTGTTCCCAGAGTGTAGTCCATTCGAACCAATTGATCTTGATTGGAAGGGGGTCCATAGGTCGTGAGGATAGGGTTGACCTTTAAAGGACCGAAGACCGGGCTAGCATGCAATTTCTTCTGAACCTCAGCATATCGAATCTGACTAAATGTTATATCGCCTAAGCGTTGACACTCAGTACCCTGTGTGGCAATGTGCTGGCTCGGAGTCGGTATCAGAGGTTCTTGTTGTCTTGTAGTAGGGGTCCAGTCGAAGTCTTCATCTACTAAAGACGTTGGAGGTTCCCAAGGCTTTGGTGATGACACTGAAAGCTGAGGGGCATTTTCCTCATCTTCTGATGGCTCTGGGGAAGTTGAGACCTTCTCCGAGCCCGAATACGAGTGATCTTCTGGTTGAAAGCTCTTAATAAATTGTTCCAGCATATTTTCCAATTTACGCTGGCCTTGCTCCAATTTGTCCAGTCGACTTGGCTTTTTGGACCTACTAGATGAAGTTCTTGTAGAATTAAATGATATTTCATCCTCAGATTGTTCAGATTGCGCTGCCAGTTCCCTATTTGCCTCCTCTCTGCTTTTGAGGAGTGGTCTCATGTCGGAGATGGAGGCTATTATCAGTTCATTCTGGACTGCTGAACCTCGTACTCTTGCAGCCAGAGACATTGGATGTATAATAAGGCCCTCACACAGTGGCCATTCCAAAAGTTTTAATTTTATATCTCTATAAGTTTTCTCCTTTAGCGATGTGCACTCAGGAGAAAAAGCTCTGGCGAGTCCAACAGTAGGAATGGCAAATCTAATTTTGTTAAGAATTTGGGGATCAAATTCGTTTCCCAATAAGTCTTCCTTATCAAGGACTCTAATTTTCCAATCTTTCCAACCCAATGGTAAATGACCATCAACTAGTTTTATTATCCTCTTCAAGATAATATTATCCTCGGGGTCATTTGCTTCCCAGCCGAGTAGAGACTCGAGCGTGCGCATTTCTGCAGAGGATGCCGCCTAAAACAAGTAAACAACGATACTTCAGAATATTATTCCGTTAGCTTAAGCCTTCGTGACAAAATAAAAATTGGCCATATAATTCAATAAGTATTGATAAGTATAGTTCGTTTATAATATTGATTCGTATGGCTCAAAAGTTTGACCCTTACGGCTCGCAAGTTTGGCCCGCATGGCTCACAGAATTGATTCGTGTGGCCTGTGAGTTTGACCCGTACGGTTCGTGAAATCGGCCCGTACTGCCCACCAGATTGACCCGTACGGCCCACCAGATTGACCCGTACGGCCCACCAGATTGACCCGTACGGCCCACCAAATTGACCCGTACGGCTCGTAATTTTGACCCGTACGGCTCGTAGTTTCGGCCCGTACGGCCCAGATATTTGAGCCTTAAATAGTTACGGGTTGTAAGGTTATATCTACAAGCTTACTAGATCAGATCGTAGGATTCGCTTGATTAGGATAAGCAGATCGCAAATCTGGGCTGTGTGGCACGCAGATTAGGAATTGGGTATATGACATAACTTAATCCTCGAACGAGGAGAGTGAGTCAAACAATAATACGATTACTAAAATCATATAAAATCATTGTATAGTCTGTGTGTAGGACATATACAATATTAATCAGATAAAAACTAGAATAAAAATGAACATAAGTAAATAAAATATTACAAGCACTTACGAATATGTGATTAACTTACCATGATATAAA
The DNA here is from genome assembly GCA_033319125.1 of Parnassius glacialis. Taxonomy (NCBI): domain Eukaryota; kingdom Metazoa; phylum Arthropoda; class Insecta; order Lepidoptera; family Papilionidae; genus Parnassius; species Parnassius glacialis. Next base: position 21,540,088 of record JAVANC010000010.1, on the reverse strand, counting down.
GTCAATCCGTAAACAAACACAACACTGTCGATCACAAAGTTAATAAGTATTATGATCTCGAACGAACACTCGTCGTTAATTTGCGCGGCAAAGTGACACGCGTGTATCGCGGGTCAATTGAAAGCGTACTGACGAACACCGCGTTCTCACCGCCCGCGCACCCCTGGATGAAGGGTACGGGGAGCGAATATAGAGCGCGGCTAGACGGCACGGGGAGCTATGACACGTATGTAACAAGGGATAAATTGAAGAATGTAATCTCACAGGTCAAGCCGACGGCACAGACTATGAAATAATAGTTTATAAATCCTGGATATCATATTTCATCCACCGTTACATGATCATGCCAGATTATCGAATTTTAAATGAACAAAATTAATGTACTTGCGAAAAATAATAATATCTTTCATTTAAAATCTGAAAAAAATACATAGATAAATATATATGTAGGAAAAAAAATTAAATACTATAGATATCCAGCAGCACCGAACCTTCTTGTATAACTTACCATTTTTTGATCAATTATGTTCAGAACGATCCTATAATAAATAAGTATGGATTTTTAAAACAGTTTATTTATTTTTTTACTCAACTAATCATTATTATTTTATATTAAAAATACTATAATATGGGATTATAATATGGCATCAGGGATCTCCATCCCAGTAATATTGTACAGTAAGGCCCCCCGCGCACTAGGCAGCCTGGCTGCGGCAGCCAGGCTGCGGCAGCCTGTCGAACATATGACGGTGTATGGGAGCCCTCGCACCTAAGCAGCCACGAACTCCCGGCTGCGGCAGCCATAAAACCGCGTCGGATTGCATGGCAGCCCGTTGGCTGCGCGCAGCCAGAGCGAGCAGGGCAAATGTATGTGGCTGCCGTCAGTCACCGCGTACTTGTGGTAGCAGCCAGGCGAATTTTGTATTCCGAAATCACAAAATGACTTTCGATACGGAGAAATTAATTCGCGAAATTGAAAACCGTGAAGTAATATGGGATATATCTATATGAGTATCATTGCCCTTGATTGAATTTCTTATATTTTCCAAAAGGTATCAAATGATTGCACTGACATTCTCGTGTTAAAAACCAGTCTGGGTATTTACGAACATCTTTGAAATAGGTATGAAATAAGCCTTTTTTTTTAAACGTTACCCCCACACTAGGATTTTCTCAATTATTATAGAGGCAGTTTACGAACACAAATTGCACAAGGACAAACATCCAGACCCGGAACAATTATTTGTAGGTCATACATATACTTGTTCCGTGCGGGATTCGAACCCGCGGCCCCAGCGCAGCAACTCATTGCTAAGCCACTGCGCCACGGAGCCGTCTTTTGAGTGCCGTTCTAAAAAAAGAGGATAAATTCAATGTCTTCTAGCTTTGCTTTTTTTACGAAATACACACAAAATTACAAGTTCTTCAACGTCCATATCCCTCGAAGAAAGGGTCACGACTGGCCGTCCATTGGCTGTTTAGAAGTGGCTACTCAAATATTTCGTACGCCGCAACCTGGCTGCGCAGCCAGGCTGCCTAGAAGTGGCTGCTCAAACATTTCGGCCGCCGCAGCCTGGCTGCGCAGCCAGGCTGCCTAGTGCGCGGCAGGCGTAAACAAAGGTATTTGGTATACAAGCAAAAATATTTATCTTCCCACTACTCTGTCAATATTCATTTTTATTTTATGCGTTATAACTTTTTATCTTTGTTCACATTTATATAAATTATATAAAACAAAACGTGTGTGTGTACTTATGTACGCACGTAAGAAGTTATACTCTTTTAGCGAAAAAAAAAACAAAAATAAAACACGTTTTATACATTCATATCTATTTGAATAACTACCTCGAATATCAGTTCTCACGAAAACTTAACAATTGATAGACAATTACCAACTGCAGTTGTAAAAAATTCATTCTTATCATTTTTCTCAAACACGCCAAAAAAAGTATAACTTCAAAACCTGAGTAATCACAACAAAACACAGTAACAGTGGTAGAGCCACGCGGCAGCTTTTGCTGTCGCACGGATGGGCCGGATCGAACCGGGGTAGTACCACGACCTCACAGAAAACCAGCGTGAAGTTAGAGGTTTACCTCACTTTAAATAAAGTCTGTGGGCTACGGCATTCATTTACCATCGGTGGACTTAGTCCAGGAGGAATCGGCGTATGAGTACCGAAAACTGTTCAATCTCAATTTTTTATGCGATTCTCTTCAAAATGTCCTAGTGATAACATAAATGCATGTTGCCATGGGGCGACTCGGTGCCATATTGTTTAAACAATTTTTTTTACGGCGGAGCCACAGAGTGCCGGCGTGAAGTAGAAGCTCTGCTTCTGCGTTTCGTCTGGTGAGTGCAGGTGGCCGGATGCCCAAGTACCCCCCCCCCCCCCCCCCGATCAATATGGTAGCGGAATTACACGAAAGACTACACCGGGAGGATACCATCACCCCTGGAGAATCCCTCGCTGAGCATCCCCGAGCATGTTATTCCACTCCTAAGCTTGGGTGCTCAGGCTGCCTCGCGTATTCTGGGGGGGGGGGGGGGGCGCAAAATTCCGCTCAAGAACATACCTGCTCGGGGCAAACTAAGCAACAATACCAAGGCGACCCCTGCCACGCTATACGTGAATTTCTGCAACATCAGGGGACTTCACTCGAACCTAAGCGCCGTCCACTACCATCTCGAGACGGCAAAGCCGGCCTTGCTCTTTCTGACCGAGACGCAGGTGTCGCAGCGACGACCATCCGCGCGTCTACGGGTGCCTGTATAGGTCCCATAGCGGTAATGCCGAAACAGACCGACTCATCGACCACGTCCAAATGGCTACAGATTCCTTGCTACAACAGGTCCCATCTGCAGAGATCGTGATCCTTGGCGATTTTAACGCCCACCACGCCGAAGGGGAGATCTGTTTATGACTTCGATATGGTCTGACACAACTGGTTACATCGCCTACGCGTATTCCAGATGTGGAGGATCATACACCTTCCCTGTTGGACCTTCTGCTTACCTCTCATCCGGACGGATATCAGGTTTCCGTCGATGCCCCTCTCGGCTTTTCAGACCATTGTCTGAACCGGAGTGTGGTGCCACTCACGCTCCCCTCGCGGTTGCGTTCAGCAGGTTGCCGCCGTGTTTGGCATTTACATTGGCGGATTAGGACAGAATGCGGTCTTTCTTTACATCCTACCCATGGGGGCGGGTTTGCTTCTCGCCGGATGATCCCAGCGCTGTTGCTGACTCTGTCACTGATGTAGTGTTACAGGGAATGGAACTATTTATTCCATCATCTGTGGTACCCATCGGAGGCAGATCTCAGCCTTGGTTTGGTCGCTCCTGTAAGACTGCATTACGCAGTAAGCAGGAGTGTTATCAAGCCTGGGCTGCGGCTTCGGCGACTCGGGATGTAAACACTAGCATACATAAAAAGAAGTGTATCTTCGCCTCCAGGTCCTTCAAAAGAGTTATTGCCAAGGCAAAGTCAGAGCACATAGGCAGAATTGGCGAGAAACTAGTTCGCCTTCCTTCGGGAACCCGTGCATTCTGGTCTCTCGCCAAGGCTGTCCAAGGGAATTTCTGTAAGCCATGACATTATCCAGGCTTCAAATATCTGCACAGGCTCAAGGCACACTCTGACACGCTGAGGACCTGTCATATGAAAATATTTGTACGCCGGAAATAGCAGAATATTTATGATGTTAATTCTTTTGTAACAACTGTAATGTACCATATTATAACAAATAAATTATATTATCTATGATTGTACCCTAGCACTTCAGCAGCCCAGATAGACACATATACCTGAACAGAAATTAGTATTCAGAATTATTCTGTTTATCCACCTTAAAACAGCCACTCTAAGGTAAAATAAGTTAAATATATTCTATAACATTAGTGCAATAAAGTAGTATCTTAGGGTTGATTTTTTAGGGTAGAGAAACGGAGTTACCCTCTATTAACATATAATCTCGGCTTTGAGCTATCTGGCACTAAGTTAAGGTGAAGTGTGCATTAGTACACTAATGAATACAATGAAATTATTTTGTGCGTAGGCACCGTTGATTTATCTCAACAATCTTCTTGTCTGGAATTAGGTAGTACTTTTTACATTTGTTTTCTCCTGAACTGCATTAATGATATGCAAATATCAACAAGAACGTTAGTTGTTTTAAGACCAAAACAGCAGACACACAATTTATAATACACTTTATTCGTATTTTGATCAAAAAATACAACTTTTTGCCCTACTTTCCTACTAGTTTCGAGACATTTTAGCTATTTTACATAATAAGTCTACCTGATAGGCTAAACGTAGTGATTATATTCTCTTTGTGATAGGCTATAGGTGATATGAGTATATCACAGACTAACTAGTAGATTCTACCCGAGAGTATATTTCAGAGATGACAGCTAAAGTCAAATCAAAACGACATCAAACCGCCATTAGTGTTGCAGTTATTGGTGAGAATAAATTATTAATTGCACTGAAATTAAGGCAAATACGTGGATTTGAATTATCAAAAGTGGTTTAATATTTTATTTTAATTTATTTCCATACTAGTACAAAACTAGGCCTACGCTTCATAGAATTTTGGACCGTCTCCTTTATTAAAACTCATCATTAGAAAACTATCCTGGCTATTTTATTTTGTGATATAACTTAACTTACTAGTGCTTAGTTATTTTTTATAGGATAAGGGTGACAAACGAGCACACAGTCCACCTGATGGTAAGTGGTTGCTGCGGCCCATAGACATCTACATCTATCCTCTATTACAAATCAAAATGTAGATGCGTTGTCACCCGTGAGGACTAAGATGGAATGCCTCATATCCAGTAAAAAGGGCCTCCGGCTACCTGCACTCACCAAGCGAAACGCAGAGGTAAACCTCTACTTCACGCTGGTTTTCTGTGAGGTCGTGGTACCACCCCGGTTCGAGCCGGCCCATCCGTGCGACAGCAAAAGCTGCCGCCTGGCTCTACCACTGGTAAACTTAGTAAGCTTAGTAACTATAATTTAACTAGTGTTACAAAATTGGTTATATAAATTATGACGAGTGAAGTTAGTCATATTAAATTGTCTGTGATAGCCTAAAATAGCGTGGCAGAGCTATTCTGCAGCTTATAAGCACGATATTATGGTTGTTATTATTAATTAATTAGTTGTTTTATTGGTAAATGTGGGTGTCTATGGGCCACAGTGTCCACTTACCATTAGGTGGACTGTGCTCATTTGTCACCCTTATTTTATATTAAAAGGGCCAAGGCTATATATACCGATTTATTGATATTTCGATAAAACTGGCGCCATTCTCAACGCGTACGTCCAGCGAGACGTACACTATAGACCATAGATAATACACTAAATACCAGGAACTATAGACTAATAACGTACACTCTCATACTGAACGGCAGGCATGTGTGTAGAGACAGTTCAGATATTGCCCCGATCGCTGTACTCCCTAGATTGCCCCTGCGGCAGTCATGTAGTAGCCGCCTTAAGGCCGCTTTTCACTATTTTAACACATAGTGAAAAGCTAGCTTTAGTTTAGTTTGTGACTCTGAACATAACCCTGTCCTTGTTACCTACGTAGTACTCCGTGGCTGAGTACTCACAAACCACTAGAAACGCTAGAAACCTCAGTAGTACTAATACATTTTCTGTGGTTTGACCCATAGACTTAGAATATACTGGCGTAAGTATATTCTAAGTTCCGGTATATATTACTCTACTCTATGATTCTAAGTCTATGGTTTGACCCTATTCACAGATTATACAGTAATATATGCAGAGTACTTTTAATAAAACGGCCGGAATTAGGGATGCTCGATGTTGCAGAAACATCGATGATGACATCGATGCTGGCATCGGTGTTGGCTTCGATAGCTCAATGTCGATGCTCGATGTTTATCCCACTCAAAACATCGATGTTGGCCATAATCGATGTTTTTTGCACATGTATTTAATAGGTTAGAATTAGATGAATAAAAAAATAGTCATGTTGTTTATGGTTTACAATTAATGAAATAAAAGAAATTAATAAACAATGTTGTGTAAAACAGTAATTAAAAAAAAATTGGTAGAAGTTCACAAATATCTAGTTCATTTGTTGTATAGTCCAATATTTTTGCCGATTGATTGAAGAAATAGTAATTTTGACAAAGAAGTACCTTTAAATCTGTTTCTCTGTTGATAAAGAGTTGAGCCAGCTTTTGAAAATAATTTAAATTAAAAAATTTCTACAATTAACTTTAATGTAAATTATTAAGGATAACTCAAAAACTATTGATCAGACTTTGATCAAATTTATAAGGGAACACATGACAAGCACCAGCTTTCAAAGAAAAAAAAGAATCATCGATATCGGTTCACTCAGAAAAAAGTTATGAGGTAACGCACAAAAAAAAAGAACATACAGTCGAATTGAGTACCTCCTCCTTTTTGAAGTCGGTAGATAACTGCTCAGATGGCGTTCATGTAGCGATTGTGGTCAAATATCTCACGCAAGTTTATTTTTTTAATTTTAAATAGGTAGAATCAATAACATTGTTCTAAACGTGCATTGCATCTTGTTTAACCAACTGATTTTTTTAAACAACCGACAAAGAAACAGACAAACAACAAAGACACCACTAACAAAGCAAAATCAGTGACAACTGCGACATTACAGTTGACACTTGACAGTTATATAAACCATAATGAATTAGTTTTAGATTATCGATGCGTCCAGGAATTCAGAATTTTAAATATTATAGAGAAGACGCAAGATTTAGTTGATATTGATTTCGCCGGTTCGCAGTATTCGAACAATCGGTTTTTTTCCAATAATCGATTATGGGTTTATTGACATCGATGTTTCGAGGTTTGACATGTGGCAACATCGATGTTATAACAGCGATGTTTTAATTTTTGATAGTGTTCATTAAACATCGATTGTTAAAGTATTCGATAGTAATCGATAGTTTCTTATAAGACCATCGATATATCGATAAACTATCGATTGTCTTTGAGGAGGTATCACAAATAAAAATAACAATAAGTAATTATTGTATTTTTTTGTTTGCTCGTCTTTGAGAAATACGCAATTTGTCACTGGTTAGTGTAGAACTAAAGTAAAATCACAATAGCCTTTGTCTTCAATAACTTATTTCTATTAAAATAATTCTTAAAATAACTTCTAGATTTTTTGTTGCATTTTATCTTGATTTTGATGTTCAGACTATGATCCCTCTTCCGATTCTAACCTATCTATTTTATCGGCATGCTTTCTTTTCAAGTGATCTCTTAGATTGGTCGTATATACTAAACGCTTATATTCCTGATTACAAAAGTTACACTTTAAAAATAGACTTTTACTGTCCGCTATTTAGAAATAGCTCCACATTAATGATTGATTTTTAGGATATATTTTCGATTCATTATAAAGTCAAATACAAAACAAATCAGTAAACTATAAAAGGGAAGATCAACCGCCCGTTCTGGCACTCACACAAATAGCGACTTACGTCAGCGTCACACATATTAGCTATTCATACACACACAGATTATTTGCAGGGATTTCTCTGACCTTAGACTAAAGGGACACATCTACTATAGACAAAAAATACGATAAGGAAGACAATCGATAGTTTACCCAGACTATCGATAGAATCGATAGTCTATCGATGTTTAATGAACACTAATTTTTGACATCGATCATCGATGTTCGATATCCCTAGCCGGAATCCTTGTTTCTATTTGTTATTGAGATGCTTTAATTTAATTGCCACTAACCCTCAGAAAAGCCTTTTGAAATGGTAAATAACTGTGTATATTTATAATTTTTATAAATTTATAATCGTAATTATGTAAATATATATAAAATAATAATCGAACTTGCAATATATATCACGATTAACACATTGAGAGGAGATTAAAACAAATATAATTATAGTACATATATAACACAAATAACATACGTGAAATGACAATTAATTCATTTAATTTATCTATTTTAGGAGCCGCCGGCCGCTGGTACTAGTTCCCCAGGACTTATAGGTGCTACACCGTTACTGCCACCCCCAATGTTAAGTGGCATACCACCACCAATACCTCCAGCAGTGGCAATGCCTCCTATTCCTGGAATCCCTGGGAACATGCCAGGCTTGCAACCACCTATGGGTTTTCCTCCCATCATACCTCCATTTTCTATGCCTCCACCTGGATTTCCGCCCTTTAAAGCGGTAATTTTTGTGAAATTATACATTGTTCTTACAATTTTTAATTTTTCTGTTTTATTAAAATAATATAAATAATAAATTTCTGTAGGACCTTGGAGCTCCAGCCCCGGAGGTTACACCGACTGTAAACCAAAGCAGTCCATGGTCAGAACACAAAGCACCAGATGGTCGCACTTATTATTACAACTCTGTCACAAAACAGAGTTTATGGGAAAAGCCTGATGATTTAAAAACTCCTGCTGAGGTAAGTTAGCATAAAATTTATAAATATTGTATTTATTATTATATTTGTTGTTATTTACAGGCAGTCATATCAATCATTACTTACAACAATTCCAAAAATAAGGACTTTTCTTTATTATTCTGCAGTGTGATGAGGTAGGAGGGGGAGGGAAGAAAGGGGGAGGGGGTGGCCACTTCCCCACAGCAGAAAGTAATAATTTTTGTAATTTTTTATTCTAATAGCCTCACAGTAACAAGTTCTTACTGTGAGGCTTTTAAATTTGTATAAATAAGACAACCACTTCAGTGATATACTAGAATAGAATAGGATAGAATAATTTTTATCAATATAGATTAGGTATAAGAATACTTATTGAAAGTCGTTTATGATTTTACCACTGGTTTGGAAAAAGCCTTTTCCTGGAAAGTACTTCCAAGAAACCCAGCAGAACTATTTTTTTAAACAATAATTTACAATACAATATGTTATAAAATTAAATATGAATTTAGAAATGGTATGGTAGCGATCACCTCATTCAAATGCAATTATGTCACTTTACTCACTATGTTATTTCGACGGCATAATTCTGCGTTAAAATAAAATGCCAAAATTAACTCTCACATTGCCATATCGAAAGCAGTGCTGTCAATTACAAACATTATGTTTTCCATGTTAATCGTAATTTTATAGAAGTACACCCCCAATGGTAAAATTAACTTCCAATAGTAATAGTAAGTTGCCAGACCTGACTGTACCTAAATAAATAAATAAAAGAAAAACTATCTAGTAGACTGATCTGATCAGAATATTATGCTATACAATTTAATTTAACCAATAATTTTGTTCATGGGAATGAGGATTGGATAAAATAATGTTACAGTCATAAAATTCCATTAAAAATTTTTTTCACTTAACTGTTCGAAAAGTAGCATTGCAAGTACACTCCATCAAGACATGCATTAAGCCCTCGGGGACACCACATAGTTCACAGTTCGGTGATAGGGCTTTATTATATAGATCGGCTTGATTCACTGGTGCTGCAAAGAGATGTTGCATCCCTTTGCATTTTCTTTCGCATTTACCATGGGGAGTGCCCTGAGGAATTGTTCAGAATAATCCCAGCCACCAAATTTCACGAATGCACATCGCAGCAGAAGTCTTGATGCCATCCACACCATCTAGATGCTCACCCGTCCACCACTGTATGTTTCACTAGGAGTTTTCTTCCACCAATGACCTCTGTGGAATAATTTACCACCGGCGATTTTTCCGAACCGATACGACTTAGGGACCTACAAGAAAGGAGCTTACTTCTTTTTAAAAGGCTTGCAACGCACCTACAATTCCCTTGGTGTTGTAGTTGTTCATAGGCGGCGGTAATCACTTACCATCAGATGAGCTGTATGCTTAAATGCCCTCCTGTAAAAAAAGTCCAGGTCTGAGTAGGCTATCAGAGTGCCTCGTAGGCCCGAGGTACATCGAATCAAGTGTTGGAGTGCACTTTTATAATCTATGAATATCACTATGTTGGCTTGTTGTAAAAACTAAAAATATTGCCTCACGGATTGCGATAAGTTCTACCTTGGTCTATGGTCAACGGTCGAATGGTTAACACGTACTTGTGAGTGTTTTTCGGTTTTTGGTTAATTTGCCTTAATTCCTTTATTTTGTGGTGGTGGATTCCTCTGTTGTAAGTAGATTACGCTTATATAGTTATTTCGAACAATACACTCAATTATGGGTGACGAAACGGGGTCTCCCCGTGAGAAACCCCCTGACCCTCCCGATGAAGACATGTGCTTTGGATTAAGTGACAATAATGATTGTGATCATGGTAAAAAAAGACATGCTGAGACTCGAACATATAATCCAGTATTATATAAAAAGAATTCTGTAGTTGATTTAACAGCTTCAATAAATACTATATATAAACATCCCTGCCTAGAACAAAATCTTAGAATGTATGGGCCAAATGATCAAGGCCCTTTCATTGTCCACATCTCCCGGTCTTCGTCAGACCCTAGAATAGGGTTATCACTTCGACCAATTAAAATAGGTTTATGCTTGTCTAAAAATAATATAGGAAACATTAAAAGAGGAGGAGTCAAAAGCGTTGGTAGAAATCGCATCTCTATTGAATCCTGCTCAGCAGATGAGGCTAACAAATTCCTTAATAATCCAATGCTTGCAAAAGAAAAATTGATTGCAACTATTCCATCTTGTAATGTTTCTCGAATGGGTTTCATCCGCGGTGTCCCTGTGGATTGGTCAATGGAAGAACTTGCAGAAGCTATTGAGCTCCCCCTGGTTGTGGTAAAATCCTAAAAGCTCGCCGTCTTCAGAGAAAGACTTTTACTGAAGGGTCATCATCCCCAATATGGGTTCCTATTCAATCTATTGTTTTGACATTTGAAGGCCAGATACTCCCCAAATATGTATATGCATTTTTCACATCCCTTGCTGTTGAAACTTATCAACTCCCCACCATCCAGTGCAAACAGTGTTGCCGATTTGGCCACGTAGCTGATCAATGCCGCTCTAAACCACGCTGCTTCCGTTGTGCCCAAGAGCATACTGGAGCAAGTTGTTCTGTTCCTGAAAGCGAAGCCACTTGTCTGTTATGCTCCAAAAATCACTTTGCTAATAATAAAAATTGTCCCGAATACCATAGACAGAAATCTATCAAAGTTATGATGTCAGAACAAAATGTATCCTATATAGAAGCGTCAGCCAAAATCCCATCTATTTGTTTGAACAATCTTCAAAAACCATATTCTGAAGTGGCCTCTACTCAGCTTTCACCTACTTCTACTTCCTCCTTCAACCTCCCCACCATGTCACAGGCATATAGAAAAACCGTTTTAAAAACTCCCCACCCCATCCCTAGAATCCCCAAGGGATATGACCAACAAGCCCATCAAAGAATAGTTGCAGACTGTCCAACCTCTACTCCAAATGGATGCGCATTATCCAATACACACAATCAAATATCTCCAAATGAAAATCTTGTTGAATGCCTAATTTCTCTCTTCAATAATTTAATATTGAAAATGTCAGACTCACTACCGAACAACATTGCAGAATTTTTTTTTAATCTCGCTAGTTTAATAGATAATATAAATGACTCAAACAAAAGACCTCCATCTTCTACAGTGGAACTGTAGAAGCTTGCACCCTAAAAAATCAGAACTCATCTTCCTAATAAATAAACATTCAATTTTGGTTGCTTCTATTTCAGAAACATGCTTCCTTCCTGGCTCCAAATTTCGCTTGCAAGGCTTTACCTGCCTCTGTGAAGATAGAAATGATGGTTATGGTGGTTGTTGCTTACTCATAAAAAAATCGCTACCTTTTTCTCAAATTACACTCCCTCCTCATAGCCAAAACATCAATGCCGTAGCTGCAAAAATTGCAGGAATCAACATTATTTCAATATATATCCCTCATCCAAATACTCACTTAATTCAAGAACTATCCTCTCTCTTTTCTTTGTTACCTCCCCCTTTTATTATTACCGGTGATTTTAATTCACATCATGTATCTTGGGGGTCACATTTTTGTGATGTATACTCTTCAGAACTTATTCAAATTTTTGAAGATATCAATGCTTGCATCATCAACAATGGTTCCCCTACTCATAGAGTATATCCAGGACTAGACCCTAGGTCTGCTGTCGACCTAACAGCTTGTTCTTCTAGTCTAGCCCCTCAGCTTTCTTAGAAAACTCTCAATCAAACATATGGAAGTGATCACTTTCCCATTCTTATTATCAAACCCTATGCAGTTATTCCTTTTCCCTTCACTACGCCCCTCCTTAAATATAAGCTCCAAGATACAGATTGGACTAATTTCACAAAATTTTTAGATACTAAATTTGCCCAAATGCAGGTTGAATCCTCAACCAACCCAATAACTTCTTACTCTTTATTGGTACAATATATAACTGAAGCAGCTGACTTATTTATCCCAATCAAAAAACCCTACAGCAAGAACCTATCCTCCCCTCCATGGTGGGATACTGAATGCACCACTATGATTAAAAGGAGAAAAGCTGCAGAAAAACTTTACAATCATTGTATGACAACCGATAATTTTATACTATTTCAAAAAACCTCTGCTCAAACAAGGAGACTTCTTTCCAAAAAGAAAAAAAGTGGATGGAAAAAATTTTGTGAATCCATGTCCCCTAATACACCAGTAACAATAGTTTGGAAAAATATAAAATAATTTCGTGGATTTCTGATAGCAACATTTCTGATAACTCTCTATCATGGTTAGAAGTCTTCTCTGATATGCTAGCTCCTCCTTTTGTTCCTAATGAATATGCAATATTCCCACCGATTCCAGTCCCGTTTAACATCAACAATAATGAGATAATCTTCTCATTGTCCGAACTACAGTCTGTGTTATCTGGCTTAAAATCCTCTTCTCCAGGAGAAGATGGCATACCCTATGCATGTTTATGTAAATTAATTCTTCTCCAAATTCTGAACAATATCTACATATCTTCTAATACTCCTCTGTCTTGGTCAAATCAAATTGTTATACCTATCCTTAAACCCGGAAAAGATCCTAAAGAAGCTTCTTCATACCGCCCAATTGCTCTTTCATCTACTTTTTGTAAAATTTTAGAACATTTAATTAAAAACAGACTTGAATGGTTTTTGGAACATAATAACATCCTTGCAAAAAGTCAATTCGGTTTTCGAAAAGGGAAAAGCACATTAGATAGTTTGAGTATCCTAACTACAGATATTAGGTTGGCTTTTTCTAAAAATGAATACTTGGTGTGTTGTTTCCTTGATATATCATCTGCCTATGACAGTGTTCTCCTTCCGGCGCTCAGGCAGAAAATGCTTCATCTGAACATCCCTGCGAAGACTGTTCACTTCATTTACAATCTATTCATGGGACGATCTATCAAAATTCGCAATAAAGGAATCTTAAGCTCGCCCAGAACAATTTGGAAGGGTCTACCACAGGGCTCGGTTTTAAGCCCTATTCTTTATAATATTTAACCATATGACCTGGAACATTCAATTTCGTCTTTCTGTGACATATTACAATATGCAGATGATCTTGCTATCTATGTAACGGCTCCTGATATCCCAACTGCCTCCCATCATCTTACCAGAGGCTTATATTATCTTAATCAATGGCTTACTGACCATGGCCTCTCTCTTTCACCTTCTAAAAGCAAAACAATAACATTTAGTAGAAAACGTGTTATCCCTACTATTGATATCTCATATAATGGTGAATCTATTCCAGTTGTTAACAAAGTTAAATTTTTAGGTATTTACTTAGATTGTCATATGACCAGTACTGCTCACTTTAATTACATCAGTGACAAATGTGAAAAAGGTGTTAACATTCTTAGATCTCTCTCTGGCGTATGGTGGGGTTCTCACCCCATGTGTCAAAAAATCCTATACAATGCCATCATTCGTAGTCACTTCGACTATGGTTCTTTTCTCCTGGAGCCCTGCAACAAATCGGCCCTTAGTAGGCTTGAAGTTATCCAAATAAGATGTTTACGTGTTATCACAGGCGCAATGAAATCAACTCCTAAAAATGCTTTACAAGTAGAATGTGTTGATCCTCTTTCTAGCTGATAGATTTATCTCAAAAACGCTACAACTAACATCTCACCCCTTACATCGTAAACTAGAATCCCTGCTACTATTAGTTGTAAACAACTTCTGTTGGTCTAATAAAAGCTGGCCCCCTATTCTTAAATCTCTAAATAGATTAAAAAATATTGATTATCCTTGTGTTACATCCCCAATTCTACACTATTTTGAAACCAGCTATGAAGCTATATTACTAAATCCTAAAATCACTCTGAATTTAAACATTAATAAAAATTCTCCAACTGCAAACAGAACTTTCTATAACCTTGTGGCAAAAAAATTACCTGATTGGCTATATATTTTTACTGATGCTTCCAAATTGTCTTCATTCAAATGTGTCGGTTCTGCAGTCTGGATTCCCAAATATAAAATTGTCCTTAATTATAGATGTCCTCCTCAGGCTTCTGTTTTTACAGGGGAAGCTGTAGCCATATATGAGGCTATATCCTATATTTTTTCCCATAAAATTCCTAAATCAGTTTTATTTACTGATTCAAAAAGCTGCCTAATGTTGTTACAGAGCAATATATTTAAAATGAAATCCATCTCCCCATTGATACTGAAAATTAAAGAACTCATACTAAATTGTAATAAGAGTGGGCTTGAGGTAGAGATAGTGTGGATTCCTAGTCATTGTGGCATAGAAGGAAATGAACAGGCTGACTCCTGGGCCAAAGGAGCTGTAGATACTGGCTGTCCTTCTCATTTAATGAATTACTCTCATGATTTAATGTCATTAGCTCAAATTGAATTAAAGAATTCTTGGGACAGAGAATGGAGCATATCCAGACATAGTAAAGGTTGCTACTTTGGTAAAATCCAACCCCAAATCCCTCCAAAACCTTGGTTTTTTAAATTTAGGTTTCTGAACAAACAAATCACATCTACAATCTGCCATTTAAGGCTCGGGCATGTCTGCACTCCTGTATTTCTAGCTAAAATTAGAATCAAAGATCATTCTCTCTGTGAATGTGGTCTAGATGAAGGTACCCCAGACCACATTTTCTTCAGTTGTCAAAATCACCCAATTCTTTTATATGACATCCTTCCCAAAACAATCCCTCGACCAGTTAATATCAATTCCCTCTTAACTATCCCCGATTCCATATATGTCAATACGATCTCAAAATATATTAAACTATAATTATTGTGCACTAAATTTAGCTTAACCTAATTCTATATTCCCTGCCCAGGCTAATACCCTCCTATAACTAGATTTTTACTCTATATTGTGTGGTCCACAATTCATGTATTTAGTTGCTTTGTTTTTATCCACATTTTCACCTAATAACCACTAACTCCTCTTCCACCGGAAAGCCTCAAGACAAGGTGTGACAGACCGAAGACCGGACATTGGCAGAATTATTGTGACATTACCACAATACCAAGGGCCATATAGATAAAAAAAAAAGTTCTACCTTCATAATGCATATTATCACTGTCTATTTTAAATTGTAGACTTATGTTGCATTGTCGGTCATAAAATGCTGAACCAATTCCACTTCCATCTTTAGATCCATCAGTACAAAATTTATAATCATTTTTATTTCACGGGTCGATAATATACAAGCATAATAATTTTAAATTAAAATTACTGTATCTTCGCTTTGTTTTACAAGATTTGAGATATTACAATGAATCACTTTAACCAAATCTATGTAGTTACTCAAGTATTATATATTCATAGAAAACATTTTTAGCTGTCAGCTGGAATGAATATAAATATTAGAAAGACAATCAAACATAGTTAGTAATACGAGGGCGGCACTGAAAATTTCGGGAATCAAGGAAGTGACACAACATTACTAATTAAAAATGTATTTATTGCTTTTCGAAGTATTCTCCGCGAAATTTGACACATTTTTCCATACGATGGAACCAATCATTGCAGCAACCATTCCATTCGGAAGTTGGGGTCTCCAAAATGGCCGTTTTGTAGGCGTCCACAGCTTCTTCAGGTGATGAAAATCTCTGTCCACGCAATTTATTCTTTATTTTAGGGAAAGTATAGAAATCATTGGGGCTTAGGTCGGGGCTGTACGGCGGATGGTCTAATAATTCTGTTTTCTTGCTCTAAAAACTCTTGTTCTGCGTGCGGTGTGAGAACTCGCATTGTGATGGAGAATGATGCGGCGGTTGCAGTTCTCTTTACGGAGTTCAGAAACGACCTGTGGCAAACAAGTGCTAGCAGCATACCATTCTGCATTAACCGTTCTTTGTCCCTCAAGAGGAATAGTCGTAACATGGGCGGTTTTGGAGACAAACGTGGCCACCATTTTTTTTTTGCAACACTCCGTGAACGAACAATTTTTGCTGGCTTCTCACTCATTTTCGAACACCCAAACTCGTGACTGGTTTTTTGTTTCGGGTTCGTACGCGTATATCCAGGATTCGACACCTGATACGATGTTGTATACAGCATTTGAGGATCCTGCGTGGAATCTTTCGAGAGTTCTGACGCACCAAGTAACGCGAGCCGCTTTTTGCTCTTCACAGAGCGAATGCTGTATCCATCGGGAAAACAACTTTTTTACACCAAATTGTTCATGCAAGATTATTTGTATTTGACTCATGCCAATGTCTAAAGTTGCCTGAATTTCGCGGTATGTTACATGTCGATCTTCCTCAATCAGCTTACGCATAGCATCAACGTTTTCTTGGGTGACTGCAGTTTTAGGACGACCTTGATGGGGATCATCACTGAGCTTGACACGTCCACGTTGAAATTCAGCAAACCAGCGTTAAATTGTGGTTTTGGATGGGGCTTCATCACCAAATGCAGAAATCATCCGGTCAACACACTGTTTTTGTGTTAAACCACTTCGAAAGTCATAATAAATCATCGCTCTTGAATTTTCTCGAGTCAATTCCATTTTCTCAACAACTAAATAAGTTTGACAAAACCTTGTGACAAGACCGAGAATCTTTTTTTAAATAAATAAATGGTATTCGATTTTTAAAACCAAGTAGTTTTCAATTAAAAAGATCTTAATATGACAGGAACAGTGGAAATATTCCATTCCCGATACTTTTAGTGCAGCCTATGTAGTGGCTGCTTTTTATTTCGCCAGTATCTATTGTCCTTAAATGTCAATAATTCTCATATTATTTTAATTGTAAGATGCTTTCTTGGGACTTTTAAAATAAATTCACCTCTTAAATACCTTCTCCACACATGCAATGTAGGGAGACCAGGTTCACTCTCCGTTGCATGTATAGCAGTTGTTTTAATAAAACCTCCAATTAATCTCAGTGCTTGATTTTGTACTTTATCTAGGTTACTTTTGACAGCTGTTATGGTATAAAAAACTTCTGTATTCAAGTTTACTCCTTATAATAGCAATATACAACCTTTTCAAATGTTTAGGATGTACTCCCCATAATATTCTACAATACCAATGAAAACCAACCAACACCAACTCAATTTGGAATCCTGTTCCATAACTGTTATACAATCTAAATCTAGGATGTTTATATATGGTATTTTTGGAAGCTGTTCAATTAACTAAAGAATTTTTTATGGAATGTTAGATCTAAGGCTCTGTACTTTGTACACTTAGTATGAGACGAAAGATGAAATGAGATTACCGTGTAGTGGCGGTGTAAATATATCCACAACCCCCAATCGGGTGTCGTAAATGGCGAGAAACTGAAACATGAGGTGGGCAGCAGCTTCTTCCTGATAACAGTTCAAAGTTATATAAAATCGCGGTTGTCAAACCATCTGCTAAGCATTTCATCTAGGGTAAAATTAAAAAAAAATGAGGCAATCTATAAGGGGGCCTATGTTCTGCAGTGGACTTTATAGGTTATAGATGGATAAATGGGTAGATGAAAGTTTGACGTGTCTTTAAATTGTTGACGCTTACTTTCTATTTTAGCTTAGGTTAGGTATACTAAGTACATTGACAAGCATTTCTAAATATATTTATTATTATTTTTCATTTACAGAAGCTTTTATCATCTTGTGTTTGGAAAGAGTACACAACGGATGCGGGAAGGGTGTATTATCATAATATAGAGACAAAGGAATCTAGTTGGGTTATTCCTAAAGAGTTGCAAGAGATAAAGGATAAGATTGCTGCAGAAGAAGCTGCACAGTAATAACTTTCATATTTTTTGTACTATACAACTTAAATCTATATTATAACCAGTCTGTGAATGATTCACTGCTGATTATGCGCCAACCCTACACACACACAGTCTAACTACGACTAACAGTCGGTCATCTATGGCGTTTAGACAGGGCAATCGTGCGGTGCGGTGTGGGGCGAGATGCGGGCTGAGCACTTCCTGAGAATATCAAACGCGATGACTGACTGTATGTTCTTCTTAGGCTGTGCCTATTATTAGGAAGAGTGGCCATAACGAGAAATGTGGTACTTGAAGGCGGATTGAACATCTGTATTGTACTATCATTAATAGGTACTGTTTCCCATCACTGGTCTTAGTAAAATTAGTTAGTATTAAGTCTAAAAGTTCTAGCATAACACCGCATGTATCTATATAATATCTTTTGTCAATGGCCCTAAGAATTACTCTGTGTTCGCTTATGTCCTTGTCATACAACAACAAATAGAGGGTTTATTTCCAATGTTCCCTATATTTTACCACATGCAAAATACACTCTTAGACATGGAGTTATCTTATTATTTAAGTTTATAATTGGGTTCCTTATTAAAAATAATAAAAGTACGTTATAATAATTATTAAATATGATTGAATTTTATAAGTGACCACTGTGACTAAATATTCAATAAATAAAAAAAAAATATTGGCTTAAAAACGTGAGAGAAAATAAAACAAAGAAAATAAAAGAAAGCCAGTGTGGCTTTCAACGTTTTTAAATATATTTTTATAGTTATACTTTATTGTTTTGTATATATTTTTATAGGATAGGGTGACAAACAAGCACACAGTCCACCTAATGGTAAGTGGTTGCTGTGACCCATAGACATCTACGTTTATCCTCAATAAAGAATCAAAATGCAGATGCGTCGCCACCCGTGAGGATTAAGATGGAATGCCTGTTTTCCAGTAAAATGGGTCTCCAGTTTTCTACACTCACCATACGAAACACAGCAGTGTCAAGCTGCCATTTTACGCTGGTTATCTGTGTGAGATATGTAAAAGAATTAACTACTTAATTAGAGGTTATACTCTCTTATTAAGATGTTAATTCTTTTACATTGCCATATTTTTCAGGGCAGCATTAAATGCAGACATACCTCCTGGTGAAGTCCCTCTTCCAGCGTCTCCAGCTACTGCTCCAACCTCAGGCAGCTCTGCTTTAGATGAAGCTATGGCGAAAACCTTAGCTGCTATTGACCCTAATTTGGCTAATAACATTCCTATTCCAGAAGAAAGTAAGTAATTTTCTGATATAGTAAGTAGATTTCTGAATATAAATTAAATAAATAAACTAAATATTAATTTTTTTTAAACCTGTAACCCATTTGTACCCCATTTTTTTAATATTACATTGTTATGAATATACTACATTGTTAGATTACTTAGTTTAGTTTACGACGGGCTGTTTTCCGCAACTCCACGTCTAAGCCCGGATTTTGCGTGTGATCAGGAATGTTGTGATTATTCGAACCATGAAATCTCCCCGAA
The DNA here is from genome assembly GCA_033319125.1 of Parnassius glacialis. NCBI lineage: Eukaryota > Metazoa > Arthropoda > Insecta > Lepidoptera > Papilionidae > Parnassius > Parnassius glacialis. Next base: position 21,520,387 of record JAVANC010000010.1, on the reverse strand, counting down.
GAAGTTCAACAGTCCTTTGATGTTGCGAGCGACTTCGGGGAGTGTTCCCGGCCTCCTGAGTTGTTTAGCTTTATATCTAGCGACGACCTCCGGACATGCCAGCAACACGTCCTCCCGCATACATGCCCTGCACAGGGGACTATCTGTAACACTTATAGTAAATAATAGCCATGTCCTGTAATAGAACTACATTGTTACGAATGTGCGTAGAAAATAAAAGAAAATAGAACTAATAAGTGATCGCTTGGTTGTATTTTCTTTGATCCCCCCATGACCATGGGTGCTGTAAAGGGCCCGAAACGTCAGTAATCGAAAAACTTAAATAAACGCGATAAAATCCATAAAGTATTTTAGTTAGTTTTATTCAATGTATGTGTAATAGATGAAGTATGCAAACAAAAATCAACACTGCCTATCCACAATATGACACAGGGCAACATCTTCGCAAAAGGACCGTTGCTTTTAATAAAAGAATTACCACAACAGACAGAATCATTACACCGATTAAAACTTCTCAAATGACTGACCCAAACTATTAGCCTGTGTCGTACTTTATATAACAAATGGGAGTTTCGAATTCTACCTTAGAGTTTATAATATGTTTTTTTTTATATGATAAGGGTGACAAACGAGCACACAGTCCACCTGATGGTAAGTGGTTGCTGCGGCCCATAGACATCTACATCTATCCTCTATTACAAATCAAAATGTAGATGCGTTGTCAACCGTGAGGACTAAGATGGAATTTCCAGTAAAAAGGGCCTCCGGCCACCTGCACTCACCAAGCGAAACGCAGAAGTAAACCTCTACTTCACGCTGGTTTTTTGTGAGGTCGTGGTACCACCCCGGTTCGAGCCGGCCCATCCGTGCGACAGCAAAAGCTGCCGCGTGGCTCTACCACTGTTAAATGTCCTGATGTTATAGTTAACAATAGTAGCCTCCAACTTTTAAATATTAATTCATGGTCCGATCTACGCGGAACGAGCTTACAGTGTCTTGAACTCTTGCAATAGTATGCTGGAATTTAATTAAATTTTATTAATTATGGAATCCCAAGCAAATAGTAGCAATCAGCTATTCTTAAATAAAATAAAAAACCTTATTACAATAGCTTCGCGAATCATTCTCGGTAGGAAGTTGGGTTCTTTTGTGGTCTATCAAATCTGATGTAATGGTTAAGACGATCCTGAATATTTTGACATACTTCAGACTTCCTGGAGCGTCGGTGCTTCACATCAGCTATTTGTACGAAACATCGGGAATAAAAAAGTTGAATATAACGTGATAACATTTTTAATGTCTGCTGAACTTTGTATATAGAATACGCTTATTGCTGCAAGATATATAATAAATGTAAGCATTTTTTCATATCTTTCAAGTGAGATATTATCATTTTATATAGATTAAGTCCAATTAATTAAAAAATTATTAATGAATCTTGCATTTATTAATTTTATATTTTGTATGCCTACTGGTGTGACATACAAAACTTACTTTATACTTTATTATGTAGTATTATGTGTGCTGTGTTTCGTATGCTGAGTGTAGAGAACTGGATACCTATTTTACTGGAAAAAAGGCATTCCATCTTAGTCCTCATGGGTGACAACACATCTGCATTTGCGTTTTTTAATTGAGGATAAATGTAGATGTCTATGGGCCACAGCATCCACTTACCATCAGGTGGACTGTGTGCTCGTTTATCACTATGTTCTATAAAAAAATGTAAGAAGGCACAAGCATAATCCTTAATGGCTTTTAAACAATCCTCTGCACAAAATAAGCTGTCACACAACATTTTGACGCTATTTTAAGTTGCTGTTCTGGTAATTTTTAAATAACAGATAGTAATTCCGCCATCTATCAAAGCCCACCACTATCACATACCTTCTGGATTTTTCTGCGTTGTCATGTACGGTACCTAGGGATTAGTTTTCACTTATGTCCCATGCTGCTTAATATAAGCTTAATAAGTGTTTTATTACAGTAAAGCCAGAAGAAATTGCAGCACCACCTCCTTTAACTGGTAGTGATAGTAATGAACCAACACCTGAATTGCAGTACAAGGATAAAAAAGAGGCAATTGAGGCTTTTAAAGAATTGCTGAGGGATAGGGTATGTATATTCATTAATTATTTTATAACATACAATTTGCTGGCATCGGGTGTTTTAATGCATGGACGAGTTCGTCGCACTCTCCAAAATAGACATCACAAGACCGCTGCAGCAAAATTTTTGCTGCATTCACGAAAGTTAAAAGTGCTCAAGCACAGGTGATAAGTGTAAAAAATGATTTAAGAAAACATGCTCGTCCTTACATGGCGAGAAACGGAGTCCATTTTGTGGTACCAATATTAGTTATAGAGACTACTTGCGTAATTTAGTTGTAAATAGTTTATTCCAATTTTTAAATACGCCATAGAAATGACAGTCAAAGTTTACGTCGTTGATAAGCAAAAACATATATTTTTAAAAATTTTATTCATTATGAAGCATAATTCGCGTCGTGTAGTTAAGTAGTGAACTTAAGCATTAGTAGTGAGCATGTCACTAAGAAAGTAAATAGTAGGCGAAAACTTTGTGAACTGAATCGCACACTCAGGAATACGCATAATTGTTGCCCATAAATCACATTCAATTTGGGTAATTTCGAACAAAAATAGCAGTCTTATTTACACGTATTTTTATAAACTGTAATAACGGTATATCATTATTTATATTTTTATACTTAAATATAAAATTTGGATAGTCTTTGAAAAATAAGCCTGTATATTTGAGATAAAAAATAAATAAAATCAAAATATTACTGCAATAATATAAAATTATATTTATGCTTTCATTTGTTATTAATTTTAATTATTAATGCCATATAATATTGTCTTCAGAATGTACCTTCAAATGCATCTTGGGAGCAATGCGTTAAGATTATTTCAAAAGACCCTCGTTATGCAACTTTCAAAAAACTGAATGAGAAGAAACAAGCATTCAACGCATATAAAACGCAAAAGTTAAAGGATGAAAGAGAAGAGCAGAGGTAAGGAACAATATTAACACCATAAGATTAAGTGAACAATTTTGGTTCATTTATATTAATATTATCTTCATTTGTAACTATTAAGTTTTCAAGCTACAGCAGGGCTAGCATGGGCAGGAGACAATTTTATCCCCAGGGAAAGGAGAAAATGTTTATACCCTCGCTTAGTTTTATCCACCCTTCGAGCATGGGGGCACACCGGTGGATATAATATCCACAATAGATTAAATGGGAGATTGACTTATACATAAATAGATTTTTTGTATGAATATACATAAACTTAAACCCACGTCCAACGAACTAGGATAAAATTGTCAGTTTCAAATGTCAAAAAAGTATAATTTTTTATCTTTTATTTAATTATGTCTACCCGTTATGTCAAACGGGATATACTTCCCCCGTTGCCGTGCTTTGGCATAGGGACAAGATAATTTTATCTCTTGTCAGTGGATATAATCGGGGGATAAAATTTTTGTCCCCAGCCCATGCTAGCCGTGCTGGACTAGAAAGGATACGGTATTAAAATCATTGGCGAGTACATCACTCACCTTCGATTTGTTGACGATATAGTCCTTATGGCAGAATTGCTGGAGGACCTAAGCACTATGCTCAATGACCTCAATAGTATCTCCCAACGGATAAGTCTTAAGATGAACATGGACAAAACAAAGATCATGTGTAACGTCCATGGCACACCTATGCTGGTAGTTGTTGGGAGCACTAAGCTCGAAGTTGTTGACGAGTATGTCTACCTGGGACAAATAGTCCTACTAGGTAAGTTCAACTTCGACCGAGAGGTCAATGGACAGATTCAACTTGGCTGGGCAGCGTTTGGGTAATTACGGCATATCTTCTTGTCAGGTATACCTCAATATTTGAAAACAAGATTGTACAACCAGCGCATGTTGCCATTGATGATTTATTAATTTGAGACGTGGCTCTTCACTGCTGTCCGTATGAGGAAGCTCAAGGTCGCTCAGCGAGCTATGGAGAGGGCTATGCTCGGAGTTTCTCTACGTAATAAAAATTAAGATTGTTCCGTAATTAAAATCTTAGAAATAAGGATATCCGCAGTAGAATCAGAGTGACCAACATTGCCCAATGGATTAATAAGCTGAAGTGCCAATGGGCCGGCCATATAGCTCGTAGAATCAACAATTGATGGGGAAAAAAGGTTCTCGAGTGGCGGCCTTGTACCGGCGGATGAAGTGTAGGGACGTCACTAGATGAAGTGACGACCTGGTAAGACATGCAGGAAGTCAAAGGATGCGGGTAGCTCAGGACCGTGCTTTGTGGCATTCCTTGGGGGAGGCTTATGTTCAGTAGTGGACTTGTGAAGGGCTGTAATGATGATGACTATGATTTGTAACTGGTTTTCTGAAAACTTCGGTTTGAAAGACGTTAAACGATTTTCAACTATATTTGGTACAAAAAAATAAAAAAAATGTTCTCTTGTCATTACAAAAATATTTTTATAAAAGAGGAGTCAAAAATTTTTATAAAAGGAGAATGATGCTGCTCACTAAATTCCTTTTAATTAAATTGTACATGTATATCACTGCAGTATTGTGACAAATTCATAATGGGAATTTTCAAACAATGGGAAAAATTGTTGCCGACTGATAACATTCTATAATACTGGCTAGAGGAGAATTTTATTATTTTTGGTAAAAATTTACTAAACTGCCTGCATTACTAAACTTTTCCAAATGGCGACCATTTTTTCGGTTTTCACGATGAATAGTTGTTATGATGAATTCATATAAGCCACATGGACTCTCCAATATCGATTTTAAGAGCAATCTGTGCAGAAACCAGAGTTTTCAAAATGCAAAAACGGCTTCTAATTATGTATGTATACGAAAATGAAGGCGAATACAACTACATGCACAACTTAATCTCTCTCAACTGTATCCCTCGGCACGCACACAAAGGCACGTCAATTCTGGTCTATATTTCAAAACGAAATTACAGTGCATCATGGTATTTAGACATACAAAAAAAACCGAATTGAATCCTTTCTTTTCATTTTATGAAATTGGAATATAAGAGAGCAAATAAAAATGGCTCTTTATATTTTTTATTCCAAGTATACTTCAAATTGAAGTTTGCTTATAATGATGTTGCTTTAGATAAATGAAATATTTAACGATATATCAATATTTTTAAATCAGGTTAAGAACAAAGAAGAATAGAGAAAATCTTGAGGAGTTTTTGCTTAGTTGCGACCGTGTGACATCCTTGACAAAGTACTACAAATGTGAAGAAATGTTTAGCAATCTCGAGGTAAGGAAAATAACAACATTTGCAATTGGCTCTTTGTCTTGTCTCTCTGTGTGTGCTATTATGAAATATGAAATTACAAACTTTCTTGAGAGTAGTATTAGTATTACATACATATGTACTGTACATAATATCATGACTTACATTCAAAATAGTTAGATCTACACGCTCGTTATGCGCGCATTCACGTGTAGTAAAATGTGTAATGCTCATACGCACAGAACCGGCTTTTTTCTTTTGATCTTTCGTAATTGCAAGGCTTGTGAAATGATGGTCACAATACCAAAAGCTTTGTATTGCAAACCACTGTTTTTTTACTGCCCTGTGGGGTTTCTATGTATTTGTAAATTGCTATAGATTTTCCTTGATTTCCTGCTCAATTGTAAGGTCTGTTGCTGTGAGGTGGTGGTTTAAGGAAATCCGTCGCCTCATTTTGTCCTGTGCGTATAGTATTAGACCCATATCAGGCAATTAATTTACACAGAATGATGAAAAAGGTGAAGATATCACCAACACAGTACTTTATGGTAGGTCATTCATCTTTAAAATAACAATCGCCCATCGCAAATAGAGTTGATTATTATTTTAAATCAATCGATTGTTTCGTTTAATCAATTGCAATGGAATAATAATTAATGTTATTGAATATGTAATATCTAGTGATTCTTCTAGTCAATGTATCAAAAGTAAACGTCTCAGTTTTGTCCACCTTCTCGACCTCGTCACCGTTTCCTTTCGCTGCCGGTACTTTATTGCCAACGCGACCTTACAGCAGCTAACCAATATGCCTATGTTGAAAATGAAGTGCACAAGCGCTTACAAATATCCTTTCGTACTTTACCTTCCCATTTCATAAATTAGATAGTTTTAGAGACATAAATGCAGCAATCAACTACTATACTTTTATCACCCTATTGAACTTTAAACACTGCGGTATTGATAATTGTTTATTTCAGTGTTATAATATTACCCTATTTATTGAAACATCAGCAAAATTTGCTTTCTTTTGACGTAGATATGGCGATGCGTGCCAGATTCGGACCGAAGAGATATATTTGCAGACTGCATTTACACTATTGCAAAACGTGAAAAAGAAGAAGCAAAGGCTTTGAAAAAGAGGAACATGAAAATGTTGGCACAAGTGAGTCATTATTTTTTATGCTCTCTTTATATAGTTAAATTACAATAATAAATGAATTTTCATTACATACAATATGTATTAAGGTTCATATTTTTTTTTTATAGAATAAGGGTGACAAACGAGCACACAGTCCACCTGATGGTAAGTGGTTGCTGCGGCCCATAGACATCTACATCTATCCTCTAAAATGTAGATGCGTTGTCACCCGTTAGGACTAAGATGGAATGCCTTGTTTCCAGTAAAAAGGGCCTCCGGCCACCTGTACTCACCAAGCGAAACGCAGAGGTAAACCTCTACTTCACGCTGGTTTTCTGTGAGGTCGTGGTACTACCATGGTTCGAGCCGCCCCATCCGTGCGACAGCAAAAGCTGCCGCGTGGCTCTACCACTGTTAAAAATAAGTGAGTAATTTTCAAAAATTTACTATACCCTAACCCTCACTAGGCGTAACCTTTCTAATGGGGGAAGTAAATTATGTTTATGTTGAACGAGTTGCCAATGTAAAATGTAAAAACAACAATAACGGAAGTAATTTATGTTAAGTTAATATAATAAATAGAATAAAATAAACAGATTTATATATGAACCTTACCTGCAACATCTACAGTTTTGTTAATTATTGAGTTAAACCGGTTTCATCGCGCCGCCGACGTGAATGGTGGTGAATGATATAACAGTTTGCGCGCGTTCAGAAAAATGAACCGGGTTACTTCGTTAATATTCCTATATTTTTTTTTATTATAGGTTAAGGGTGACAAACGAGCACACAGTCCACCTGATGGTAAGTGGTTGCTGCGGCCCATAGACATCTACATCTATCCTCTATTACAAATCAAAATGTAGATGCGTTGTCACCCGTGAGGACTAAGATGGAATGCCTCATTTCCAGTAAAAAGGGCCTCCGGCCACCTGCACTCACCAAGCGAAACGCAGAGGTAAACCTCTACTTCACGCTGGTTTTCTGTGAGGTCGTGGTACTACCACGGTTCGAGCCGCCCCATCCGTGCGACAGCAAAAGCTGCCGCGTGGTTCTACCACTGTTAGAAATTATATATATATTCTAAATTTTCTAGGATTATTCTAGGATTTCTTTCTATTAGAGGATTCTTATTCTAAGAACAATCCTACGTAAGCTACAGATGAAATTGTAGCTAAATATTTGGTCACTTTAAGATTTGCCGCCACATAAAACCAAAACTAGGAGGAGGACAAAGACAGAAACACAAAGTCGTGTACTATCTTCTATACATATAATAAAACTGTAAATAGCAGATGTCTGTACATTTTATATTTTTGTAATAAAAGTGATTGAGGGGTACTAAAAATAAGTAATTAAATACATTTCTACCATTTTTAGAATTTTCTGTCTGTCTGTCTGTCTGTCTGTTTGTTTGTTAACGTATCACGTTTAAAGTACTAATTTATATCATAAGAATTGTTAAGGAAATTATAAAGTGTACCTTCGGGTTACGTTTAGTCTTTATTTCATTAAAATCGGTTCACTCCATCAAAAGTTATGATAACTATTCTGAAGTATGGGTAGGGAATCTGCTCAACGGTGGCTTTGAGTCATCAAGTTAATGTTAGCAGCGCCATCTGTCTTTAAATATATACATATAATAAAAATGATGATAACATGTTGTGTCTCTTTCTGTACATTGTATATATATTTTGGTGACTAAAATCATTATGAGGAACTAAAAATAATTAAATAAGTAATTTTTTATATGAACGCATCACGTCTAAAGTAAACCTTTTTTTTTTCAAAGAAATCGTTAAGAAAATCATAAAGCGTATCTTCGAGTTACATTTAAGCTTTGTTTTATTAAAATTGTTTAATTCTATCGAAAGTAATCATTAATATTTTGAAATGTAGATTCGAATTTGTTCAATGGCGCCATAAAATCTCAGAAATAGTAATTGTGTGTAAAAAAAAAAACGTTCCATAATAATTAATATATTTATACTTAAAACATAAAAAGAGATTTAAAAAAGGATGTTTTCTCACACAACACAAAGGACGTAATAGATGGAGCTGTACAAATTACAACCTTTTCTGATTTGCTGTGTTGAGATTTTTCGCCGATGAATCGTATGAAGAAATTTGTATCTATCGAAGCCATACAACGGAACCCGACCAAAAATAACAAAATTGCAACGAAATGTCGTGATATTGTATTTATAATATACACAAAAACAGTACTGCCATTTTAGCGCTTTGGGAATTAGATTTAGCCCTTTTTTAGAATGTATAGCGCGCATTTCGAAATTTTAGCACCTAGCACTTCATCCAGCGCTTTTTGGTGTATTTAGCACACATTTCAAAATTGTAGCGACTAGCGGGTTATTAACTCTTTTATAGCAGCACTGTTAGTCCACATTACCGATAATAATAATAATGACCTTTATTATTTTTTTTTCCACAAATAGTACATTGCAGTTTATCAATTTATTCAAACATATTTTTTCCACAAAACAAAGAGCATGGGAGACGAGTCCAAACTAGGATACCCTGTGCTATGGATCTCCCGGCTTCCCCTTTAGGATGATCAACTTGATTTTTTTACCGACGACTATAACTACTCACACGTCCATGGATACTACGGTATCCAAAATTCCAAAATAAAAGTAGCGTTGTTGTTCTGGATACTATAGTATCCATAGCGTCAAATTTTATAAAACTGACATCTAGGGGCGATATGCGGTTCTTTTTGTGAGTTTTGGTTATGGAATCGATAGCTGACGAACTATTTTACGTATTTAAGAGATGGCAGTGTAACAAACTTTGACGAATGAACTAATAATTATCTAACTTCAGTGCTTCAGTCGCCTTTACACTCGGTGTTTTGTGTTTTTGTAGTGTCGTAAGTCATTTAGTTTTATGTAATATTTCTTAGATTATTATACATCATAGTAAACTAGATGATTTGGGCTTTATAATTACGTATACATATCACAGTTCCAAGTGTAAAATCGAATCATATTTTAAATAAAAACTATAACTGTTTAAAAAAAAATGGCCATTGTGAAGTCGTCAGCCCAATTTTAATTTTGTTTACTTTGTTTTTCAGTATAATTATATTTAAGCAACGAGTGATAATTTGTAATAAATATAATAATGCACTTTAAGCGGGGAAATCCCCTTCATTAAAGTTTTCGTTCAAGGTTTTGGCAACGCATTTATTTTGCTTTATTCAGTTTCAGTCAGTTGTTTAGAGCACAGCTAAGTTGAAAGTTACTTAGAATAGTACTAACTACTGTTGACAGCAATTGCCATAATTATAAGTCGATGTCCTGCGAAGTATCGATACATCAAAAAATATTGCCAGAAAAAAACTTAATGTTGTTTTCTTTATTATGATTATATTTTCTTGAATTATAAATTATAATAAAAAACACAAACTTTGTTTGTAGTTAATTTAGCGCGAAATCTAGGTCTTTTTTAAAGCGCTGTTTTCATGAAATCTAGCGCTTTTTGTGTTGTCCTAGCGCTGAATGAGTTTTTTTGATCTGGCAGCACTGCCAAACAACCCTCCATTAAGAAGTAACTTTCCTTTCAGTTTTAAGCGCGTTCAGTTCCCATTTACAGTCAGCGTGTTATGCGATGACCGTAAATAAAGCGCAAGGTCAAAATTTACGCGTTGTAGGAGTGGACCTCAGTACTGACTGTTTTGCACATGGCCAACTCTATGTTGCTTTTACCCGCGTTACCGGGACTACGGTAACCTTTTTGTGTACACCCCGGCTAAGTCTACTTTTAACGTCGTTTACACCGAAGCTCTATCATAAACTACTTAGAACTTTGATGATAATGATTTATTTTCTTACCACTTATTGATATAGTAATGATATAAATCGTTTAATATTCTCTTACCTAAACGACAAATTCTTTATGTAAAATCTATATACGCGAGGTACGCCGCGGGCACAGCTAGTAACTAATATAGTAAGAAAAAAAAATAGCAAACAAGCTTTGGCAATAATTACGAACACTTCCAAAAATCAACTTTAATAAAACTTACTACACTCAACCAAATTCAAGAAATACCTTTTGATGTTTCACCTTAATACTTACTATGGTGTTTGGATGATTAAAATTTATTGTTATGCGAATAATCGGTAAAAATATTTAAATAATCGTCAAAAATGTTCAAATAATCGCATCTTTGAATATTTTAATTTTTTATTTGTGTATTTAAATTTTTATTTTTAAAACTGCTTAAATCATTTGAATCATGAATAAAACAAGTTAAATTTTTTTTATAATTTCTTACATATCCAAGGGCGTGTTGAAAATGTAAAAATGTTATTCGGTTTCCATCCAAATCGAATAACAGCATAATAAGCAATAACAGCATTCAAACCGATTTGCTATTTTTTTCAAACCGAGTTAACCAAATTGCAATTTTAACCGACTTGCCCATCACTATGTACCTGCAGACCAAGACTCCGAAACTTGCTTAAAAATATTTATAACAGTTTACTTTTACGAAACACAAAGTAGAGTTTGTTTTATTCCATTCTTTAAGTATTTTTTAAGTAATTTAAAATTTAGTCAAGGTCAACATTGAAGCCACATTTTGGTCGTCATTGGCTTTGGTCAGTTTCAGGAATTTAATGTTGTGAGTCACTCGCGCTCGCACTTAGATTACCCTATTTTTCAACTAAACGTAACGCCTTGCACCAACAACTCAAAAAAGTAGTAATAACGGTAACAAAACAATAAAAATAAGAAAAAAAACAGTCAAAAATATCATGAATATAATTCACAAGTGAATGACAATTACCGATTATTTACTCAAAATAACAGATGACATCATAAACCGGCAAAATTAGAAAAACCCTGCCATCACAAGTTATCAAGGGATTACATTTTATTTTTAATTTGATAAATTAACAATGAAATTAAAAACGTTGCCGGTATTGTCCACCTCTGCTTCTTTTAAGTTTTTAGCGTTGACTTTGGAATTTTAAATAATACGAAATACTATATCTAAATCATAACCACTTAGTTTAATAAGATCAATAATTAAAATTATTACAAATAAGTGTAACAGTTCGTGTATAAATAGATTACAAAAATTACGCATCAATCTTAACTCTAACATGTTTATTGTACTTTTGTTACAAAGTGTATGTTATAAAAAACCTTTTTTAACTTCTAATGCAATTTTATATAGAGTATAAGTACTTTTAATGACACGTTTCCGCAACATATTATATATACATAATACATAATGCCTCAGGTATGGTTATGGTTACTGTATTCAAATAACAATAATTAGTAACAAGTGCTATAATTACTCCTGTACGAGTAATGAGTTTATATTGCAGTGTTGTACAACTTTTTAACGTCATTCACATATATTAAATAAACTTGATACTTGGGAATTAGTTCATCGAGATCTAAATATTCAAAGACGGCTCAGGTGGAGGCGGCGGTCACCGTGCTGCCCCTGCACCTTCCTATTCATACATCTCCCGATTTAAAAGAATTTAAAAAAAATGAAATTAAAAAAAAAAACAGTCCAAAGCTTGTTTTTAATAGCATTGACTAATGTTTGTGGCCCAGTATGCACGATAATTATTAATTAGACACACAAACAAGAGAAATTAAAACTACCTTTTTTTTTGCGTTGCTCTAAATTTTTCCATGAGTGTATATCGCGGATGAATTGCTTAATAAAATACAATATGTTCTTGGTAACCAAAATTTTATTTAAGATGATAGTTTTAAACGCAATTTTTAATTTTAACAACTCTATATTATATTCAAATTCTCGAACTCTGAATGTTGCATATTGTATGGAAATAAAGAACTTTATAGAAACAAATCAAAATATTCCTTGAACAAATTGTTAGACGTCTCACATGTAACTTGTTAAAGGAGCAGTTTTTACATGTACTTTTTATCTAATTCGGACGGGACCGTACGAATCCCGCACTGTTCCTGGATTATAGTAACCAGGCATTAATAAAATTATCATGACATTAACTTTCAGTATCACTCGTGATATCGCCGTTAGCAATAAGATCCTGAACATTTAAGTAAACTTAATTAAAATTTATCAGAGATTTAAATTGAAACATTTAAGTTGAAAACTGATTGCAGGTGCTGGAAAATATGAACGAAATCACATACAGTAGCACATGGAGTGAAGCCCAAGTGTTGCTTTTGGAGAATTCTGCATTTAAGAATGATGTTAGTTTATTAGGAATGGATAAAGAAGATGCACTTATAGGTATGCGAAAGACTTGTTGATGTTTATGTTAATCTAAAATCGCTGTGGTATATTCCCTTTTGAAACACATAAAATGAATGAGAAAAAGAAACGTTCACAGAAATCAACACTTGTACTTTTTAACATTTATATTTATTTCAAATAGCATTCTTATTATTTTCACCGCGCCCGCTTAGCGTATAGCGTTATCTAACAATATAACAGTAACATTATTTTTTTGTGAGGTAACAATACATTCACTCATTTTATGTGATGAATGTGGAACATTGCAGTTATTGCTTGTGGGAAAATAGTCGGGTTAACAGTTGTGCTCATGTATATATTGATGTTACAGTTTTTGAACAGCACATAAGAAACTTGGAGGCCGAATATTTACAGGAAAAAGAGCAGATCAAAAAAAGAAACAAACGACAGCAGAGAAAAAATAGAGACAACTTTTTGGTATGTAGTATTTTTTTAATATAGATCAATCATGCTATTAAATGAATTGCATTTTAGGTGGGTTTAGATTATGGAACATCTCCCAATAATATAGCTAGAAATTATCTATAAAATAATTCGTAAACTCAAATTTTGTATAGAATAAGGGTGACAAACCTGCACAGTTCACATCTGTCTTCGATTAAAAATAAAAATGCAGAAACATTGCCACCCGTGAGGACTAAGATGGAATGCCTCGTTTCTAGTAAAAAAAGTCTCCTATTTTCTAAACTCACCATACGAAACACAGCAGCATTGAGGTGCTATTTTACGCTGGTATTCTGTGAGAGCGTGGTTCTTTCCGACCGACCCATTCGTGCTACATCCATAATACAGCTGCAGCATGGCTCTACCACGTAAACACCCAAAGTCAGGACCAACAACAAATCACACAGGGTATTTGAGAACTGAGCTGTTTGATTTTCAGAACTCTAATGTACTGGATTCTAAGTTGGTTGTGTTTGATGAAACATATTTAGAGAAATAAAAGTTATTAGATCAGAAGCAAACACTGAGACGCAATTCTCGCTGAACCATTATAGTTCTTTTCATCTACTGTAGTAATACATAGCGCAGATAGTGAAACTACTATACTATAAACATACTGTTGCGCATCGCGAAATCCTTAATTCTTTCCATCTGTTTGGTCACCTTGGACTGTACCTTCCTTCGATCTCGAAAGGGCAACTACTTCTAAAAATCCGTGAAAGCATCAAAAATCCAAGAAATAATCGAAGTACTGTGGTGCTATAAGTATAGTATGTTTATGTTTATACCTATTATTATGCATAATGTTTGAACAAGATCATTAATTTTTAACTGACTGTAATTACTCTTGGTAATCAATATTTACAAAAAATATATTCTATTTGGTTTTTAAGTTTTCCCAGCACCGAATAATTATAGAGCCTTTTCGTAGTCTTACATATGGTGAAAATCGTTGATCTCCTGAATGGTCAGTACTGATGTCGTTGTTGTTTATTTTCAGGCATTATTGGACAGTCTCCACGAAGAAGGCAAATTAACGTCAATGTCTTTGTGGGTAGAGCTTTACCCAGTGATTTCATCCGATATTCGATTCTCTGCTATGCTTGGTAAGATTATGTCAATAATATAGATTACGTTAACATGTTACAATTTAAGCAATGCTAGTACCTACTAGTACAAAAGAGCTTCATACAATTTTGGACTGTCTCCTTTTGCATAAACTTAGGTATTTCCCAAGGCCTTCGCGAACTCAAAGTTCTGTGATAAAGTGATGAGTCTGTGTAACATCAATGTTAAAAATAATTCAGCAATTTCATTTAAGGCTATTCTGCATTACGGTGTGTAGGTACAATAAAGTTACCCGACTCAATATCTTACGAAAACCCTTTAAGCGGGGAGAATTTTAGAAAAGACATACCTTGAAGATATTATGGTTTTGGAGGTTGGTTTGGAATAGTCCAACCTGGCGTGAGCGGTTGACTCTTTTATTTTTATAAATTTTTATTATGCACCCATATTTTGATATCACCAAAAAAAAATAGATGCTGTCAGCATCTCTTATTGGTCACATTTAGATAAAAAACTTAAATAATAGTTAATTAAAAAAATCTCATAAAAGGATAATAATTAGTGATTCGTTTATTATAGTAAGTACGATAATAGGAGAGAATTTACTCCAATTCGATCCATTCATAAATCGCTTGCTGTCTCGCTCACGCGCGGATCACAGAATACCAGCGTAAAATAGCAGCGTTGAGCTGCTGTTTCGTATACTGAGTGTAGAGAACTGGAGACCCTTTTTACTGGGAACGAGGCATTCCATCTTAGTCCTCACGGGTTACAACGCATCTGCATTTTGATTCGCAAATGAGGATAGATGTAGATGTCTATGGGCCTCAGCAACCACTTACCATCAGTTGAACTGTGTGCTCATTTGTTAGCCTTAACCTTTATATATAAAAAAAATGGAATGGCAGCATCTTATGAATGCAGTGCGTAAGTTATTGACTTGTGTAGTATTTTCTAGTACTGTGCTAATAAAATTATTCCAGTTTTTGGATATTAACAAGCCTCGATAAGATTGTGATAGATAAATAATAAAAAAATCCGACAGTGCCATTACCAATATTAGCATCAGATGCTGTAACTGTCCTTAAATTTTTTTAGTACTTACAAAATAGTGGTGTATATGTATTTAAAACATTAAGCTAAAATTTTAATGTTTTAAATAGTATGTAATAAAAGATGCTTGCAAAAAAATTGTTTTCCAACTTGTTAACTGATAGATATCACTGTTGAAATCAATATTTGAAAGCATATTTGATCGCGTATAGGTCAGAGTGGATCAACGCCATTAGATCTGTTCAAGTTCTACGTGGAGAACTTAAAGGCGCGTTTCCATGACGAAAAGAAGGTGATAAAGGAAATACTGAAAGAGAAGGAGTTTGAAGTGAAACCTGACACTACTTTTGAAGAGTTCGCGACTATCGTATGTGAAGACAGCAAATCTGCGTCGTTGGATGCTGGCAATGTTAAGCTCACATATAACTCGCTATTAGAAAAGGTACGGTGCAAAATTATTTCATTTACCAAACAGTATGCTTAAATTTGTGCCTTTCGTGTACTTTAGTGTTAAGTGTATTGCCTGTTGAGATGTGGGTTTTTTTTAATTTAATTGCGGTTACCTAGATATTTTTGGTTGCGTACCTTATCATTACCTATCCCATTATCTTCGATTATCCATTTTTCTTTAGTTATTTGAGATGTTGAAAAATAATTTACGTGATTGATCCACTTATTTTCTTTCTTATATTAAAAAATTTTCATCATCATAATGAATTTCGCTAAAGTAATTGGATTCTATTAATTGTCCGATAACACTGTTTACATTTGGCTTAGAATACTATAGCTTTGAACACATTGGTTGATAAGTGTAGCCCGTCGAAAATAACATATATTCGCATCTGAGTAAAATTCAGATTCGTTGTCACCACTGAGAACTAAGATGGAATGTGTTTCTGCTAACCTGACATTAGAATGTACATATTGGAATGATATGGAAAAAACTCTCAGGTCCTTGTTACTCACCATACGAAACACAGCAGCAATATGCCTATAATAATACTCTTTTTTGGTCAAGCTGACTTATTCTTGCCGTAAACAAGATACCCCTATGGTGTGGATCTGTCAATATTACTTAAACATTATTTTTTATTTGAACAACCTACCAATTTTAACTTGATATCGGAGTGGAATTCGATCCCTCCCGTCTCCCACGCCGCTTACCGCTCTCGTCATCGACGCGACAACGTGTTGAGTGATGATTCGTTTTTCTCATATAATTTTTTAAGTGGTTTTTGTTACTTTGGTGGTTTTACAGTCCGCCTGATAAGAATTTCTAATCAATATTAGAACAGGCAGACAAATGATAATTTTTCTTCCTTCAGGTCATGTGTGTTAAATTTTTGTCATAAGCATAAATTCAATTTGTTGTATATCCTCCAAAATATGAAACTAGGTAGTGAATTCATCTTACATTTGCAGGCAGAGGCAAGGAATAGAGAGAAATTAAAAGAGGAGTCAAAAGCACAGAAGAAAATAGAGAGTGCATTTAAATGGGCACTTAGTGACGCAAATGTCGACCACCAGCTTTCTTGGAGTGAAGTCAAAGAGAAACTTGACTTAAGTGCTCCTGAATTTGCTGCAATCCCTGACGAGGAAGATCGCATTAGGATATATAAGGTATTTGCGGCAGTTTTGTTCAATCACTTGATAATATGTAAACCTTTAAAAACCTTTAGTTTATCCCTTCTTCATCGTTCTTCTTTGACACAAATGTATTGTAAAATCTATTTAGGGAAACATCAGGTTTCATCCAAAGGAAAATAGGAACAAGTGCTAGTTATTTTTTATTTAAATAAAATCTTTAAAATTATTAAGTATTTGCAAACACGGAAATTACATAATATGATAACTACGCTACACAGGTACAATAAAGTATATACAATAGAGTAAACTTTTAATAATAATAACCGGCTAAGTGCGAGTCGGACTCACACTTAAAGGGTTCCGTACCATTGTAAAACACGTTTCTAGTAGGGGAGAACCCTCTTTAATTTTTAATTTATTTTCTTATTTGTTGTTATAGCGGCAACAGAAATTCACGTTCTGTGAATATTTCAACTATATATCTATTACGGATTATGAGATACAGCCTGCTGACAGACGGGCGGACAGTGGAGGTTTAGTAATAGGGTCCCGTTGGTTACCCTTTGGGTACGGAACCCTAAAAGGTAAAAAGTGACTTAAAAGAACTAAATAGAATAGAATAATTTTCACTTAATACCTTCAATAGCTTTTGAAGTCGGTGCTAAGATATCGTGTATCAAAGAATCAAAACCACAGAAACATGCAATCAGACACACAAAGAAAGAAAACACAAATACATGGAAATTATTTTATTCTTTATAGTCAGTGTTTACTTTTTATTAAATGTAATTTTTGACCTTTTGTAATGTACCTTAACATTACAAGCTATATGTGTTAAGGCGCAGGTTGAGCAAAATGTCGCACTAGTCGTAATTTGTGCGGTTTTTAGGAGCTATCTACTTTCTATTTAAAAGATATATCAACTAATAACAAACACATTATATTTCTACATAATCTTGATTCCATAAGAGTCGTATCCAATTTTTTTTAAAGGAATAAATATTAAAATAATCTCCTTACAACGAAACCACATAAATGTGAAATAATTATTGATAACATGCATCTCCTGGTAAAGTAAAGTATTATTTTATTTTACGATTTACACCAATGGGTAGGCAATTTATTAATGAACATTTCTATCATAAATTTTTTTTCAGAAGACCTAAATTTGATTTTATTGAGAAATTATTTTAAAAACTGGGCGTATTCACTAACCACGGGCTTGCTGGAGTCAGTGAGCGCTAAGCTCTTGAAGGTGAAACCCGTGTCGTTTGTCACGGCGTCAGCCAGCGCACATGCTCGCTGACGTCATCTTATCAATCGGTAATATTATTATTACTTGTTAGGTTATTTATAGGTAGTATTATTTTTATAGACTATAGATTATAGACGTGTCCCAAAATTCAACGATAAGCCAACACCGGAGGATAGACCTGCCCCGGACTAATCGGGGAAAAAAAGAAAAAAAATATCCCAATTATATTTTAAGTTTATATAAAAAAAAAATGAAATTCTTCAGAAATTGAGACCGTTTATGATATTTTTCACTACCATGACCA
Organism: Parnassius glacialis; assembly: GCA_033319125.1. Classification (NCBI taxonomy): domain Eukaryota; kingdom Metazoa; phylum Arthropoda; class Insecta; order Lepidoptera; family Papilionidae; genus Parnassius; species Parnassius glacialis. Next base: position 21,501,953 of record JAVANC010000010.1, on the reverse strand, counting down.
CAATTTTTTAAATATTTTTTTCTTTTTTTTTATAGGCAACCTGAATAGTACTGCTATCTTCTTAAAAACTCCAGAATAACTCTTGTTTTATCACGAAAATTAATGAAACTTATTTTATTCCCTAAATTTTTTGAAGACTTTTACTTTTAACCAAATTTAACTTATCGTGGTGTAAAAAAAAAGTATGAACACTAGTATGGCAAGTTTTTTTAAAAATTGACGCAACTAACCAACATTCCAAAATGGTATAATACTCTAGGAAAACAAGTTATAAAAAAATATGGGCCTATTATTTCTTAACAGGGGCCAAATTCCTTAAATTGTAATTGTCAGTAATCACTTTTACTACATGCCCAAAATGGGTTCCTGTTACAATTTCTAGGAATTCGAATGGGGCATTAATACCTTAGATGTTAGAGAGAGAGATAGATAGATAGAGATATTTACGTTAAAAAGAGACAACAACAGGGCAGGTAGAGAAGCTGTTATTATTCTCAGCAAGTCGGTTCAGTACGCTCTGCTCCTTTGTTTACTGCGCACCGTTCCCAATTCAACTTACGTGGCCCTCGTACATACTATCGACTTTTGGCTTAGCTTTTTGGACTGGAATCGACCTGAAAACTTAACTGACCCGGTATTATCTTGGACTACGATTGTGTGTTTTGTGATTTAGAGTTCTGGCGCATTTTGGACTGTTTGGCGTTTAACATGCCGCAACCGTACACACCACAGGAATACGCTAATATGCATTTAATCTATGGAGAATGCCGATGTAATGCTAACGCTGCTAGCAGACTGTATCGAGAAAGATACCCAAATGCTCAAAAATATCCTGATTATCGAGTGTTTATTAATGTGCATCAAGCGTTTTCGGAGGGTCGTATGCCATCCAATAGGAGAAGCGCTGGAAGACCTAGATTGGATCGTTTTTTTTTTTATAGGGGGCAAACGAGCATGCGGCTCACCTGATGGTAAGTGACTACCGCCGCCCATGAACAACTGCAACACCAGGGAGGGAATTGCAGATGCGTTGCCGGCCTTTTAAAAAGGAGTACGCTCTTTTCTTGAAGGTCTTTCTTGAAGGTAGCAGTACTATTCAGGTTGCCTATAAAAAAAAATATTTAAAAAATTGTGGTCATGGGTAGTGAAAAATATCATAAACGGTCTCAATTTCTGAAGAATTTCATTTTTTTTATATAAGTTAAAATATAATTGGGATATATTTTTTTTTCTTTTTTTCCCCGATTAGTCCGGGGCAGGTATATCCTCCGGTGTTGGCTTATCGTTGAATTTTGGGACACGTTGTATATGTTATACATATATTTGTTGTGTTTTTACTGCGCGATGAAGCTTTTTGCGTGTATTTTCTTTGAAGTAAATGAAAATAAAAAATGAAGCACCAGTAGCATGTAAGGTTCGAATGCATAATTAACATTTCGACAAATATTATAATTTACAATACAAAAGGCTAATTCAATATTATGAGTATAGTATACAGTTAAAAATAATCCTAATACCCAACCACAATATCTTAGTAGGTATAGTATAGCATAGCATAGGGTTATGCCTTTTGAGTTTTTGTTAATTTTGAATCTGCATGTTACAAGCATGGAATATGTATTAAGGCTGGCGACAACATTATCTTATTTTAATGTTTTACTACTTAACTTACTGTGTTTTAGTTTAAAGCTGTTCAATAAATTAAAGCAAATCATTCATCATCGTCATTACAACTTTACACAAGTCCACTACTAAACATCCGGTCCACTTTTCTTGTTATGAGTTTTTCATTTATGTTCTAAGTTATAATTAGTATTACTAAGTTATAGTTTTTTTGCTAAAATATATTATATTATTTATTGCTTGTTTTTTTCTTCTTTTTCAATAAATAATTGAGTACATAAGGTGTTCTTAATATACACCGTCAGAGAGAAAAGCTAGTACATCTTTTGCTAAACTTTAAAATCTAAAACCAATTTTAAAACAGACGAATTGATCATAACTCCCTTAGCTATAAAATAAGTTATGATCTAATTAATAGTATTTATTCCAGTTTATGGCAGCCCTGATTTATATTACGTGCCTGAAATTAGGTACGTCAAACCAAATAACAGCCGGGCGGCTGACATTATGCACTCCATACATTTCTTATATCTAATTACAGCCCCATTAATTTTCACTAAAAGAAAATAAATAACTTAAATTATTAATAGTAAATTTAAACAAAAATAACTGCATTACTATGTCTATAGTCATATTCATACAAATCAAAAAGCCTATATATGAGATAATGTAAAGTAAGCATAATTTTACCGGGATCATAACTTGTCAAATAATTAGGAAAATGATCGGTTTTCGTTGTTTCGTACATACGTACGTACGTACATTGTACGTACACACAATACGTTTCGTAATTTTTAATTTAACACTTAGGTTTAAAACTGCGAGGTAATTTTTGAATAAATATACTTTCCTCTAGGTACAAAGAATTTTTTGGATGACAATATTTGTAGTTAAGACTACTAGAAATCTTATTTATGGAGTAAAAAGGCGAAAAGGCTGGAATTGCATGAAATTGAAATTGGGCATGACTGGTATTAGGGCCATCCACTCTAATTCGGTAAAAAGTATCTAAGTAGGTATTAATATACCTACCCAGTATAACTAATCACAATCGGTACCTATATAGGTATGATTAGATAAAAGGTACTTATCTAAATAGTTACCTACTTTTACTAAGTAAGTACTGATACCTACCCGTGCATCATTTTACAACCCAAAAACCCCTATAACTAAACTGACCATTTATTTATTAACTCAAAACGGGACATGGGTTTATTTATACTCTAAAAACTATAACTTTATACAATTCACTGTTCACTTTAAACTAAAACAATGTTCACTATAAAATTATATTCGGCATAGACGGTAATTATTTTAAATGCAACACATTTTTTTTTAAATTATTAATTACATTTGTCAGTGGAACAAGTTTGCTTTAATAAAGTTGGTGATGATTTTAAATTAGAATAAAATTGTGGTCTTTTTTATTGTTACCTTTGTTGACAACATCGCCTTTAGAACTGGAACCGTAAGTGTTATTTTCAGACGTCCACAGTTTATTCAAAATACAAAAATACTCTTTCTACTGGAGCATTTGTACCAGGTAGACATAAAATATATTCGATTAAAAAATAATGTTGAAGATTGTTGGTGCGAAAGACTTTGAATACTTCCATTCAACGAGTTACGGGACAATTTTATGTCCCGGAGATTTGTTTGGGGACAATGGGACAGGTGACCGAGAAAAGGGACAGTCCCATTCAAAACGGGACGTATGGTCACTTTACCTATAACCCATATACTTCTTGTTGATTTTTGTATTACCATTACTATAACATATAAAATGTTCTGGAAACTCGTAAGAACTACCAGGGGACATTCAAAACAGCCTAGAATGTATGCTATACGAGACCAGAATGGATGTATTCTGACGAAGTTTTGAGATTAAGGAGATGGAAGGAATACTTTGAAAGCGTGTTTATGAGTGATGAGACGTTTGAATTAAATGAAATTGAAATTCCGAAAGAAGAGGAAATAGATAGAGATATAAGTATAGATGAAATAATGAAAGCAATGAAAAGTATGAAAGCAGGTAAGGCAGCCGGTTATGATAGAGTATCTCTCGAAATGCTAAGGGCTGGAGAAGGAATGGTGGCAGACCTGCTGTACACCTTGTTTAATTTATGTTGGGAACTTAAGCGGGTACCGGGAGACTGGTGCAAAGCCGTGATAGTCCCAATATATAAAGGAAAAGGATCACAGCAGGACTGTAAAAACTATCGTGGTATCAGCCTTCTTAGCATTGTGGGAAAACTGTATGCTAAGGTACTAATTGAAAGAGTTATGAAAGAAACTGATGGAAGAATTTGGGATGTGCAAGCGGGATTTAGAAAGGGAATGGGATGTACGGATCAGGTATTTTCCATGCGCATGATCGCGGAAAAGTTTTTGGCCAAAAACCAAAAAGTTTTTTGTGCGTTCATAGACTTGGAGAAGGCTTATGACAGAGTGGACAGGGATGTGTTATGGCAAACACTGAACTCATTTGGGTTGAGCGCTGGCTTGATACAGGCATTGAAGTCTCTATATAGGGACTCTAGTGCTTGTGTCAGTATCAACGGGGCCTACTCGGACTGGTTTGGCATCCATAAAGGTGTCAGACAGGGCTGTGTGGCTTCCCCGTGGCTGTTCAACCTATTTATGGACAGTTGTTTGGAAAATTTGAAAGTAGAAGAATGCGAGTTAAGAATGGGTGAGTTAACCGTCAAATGCCTTTTGTACGCCGATCATCAAGTCATACTTGCGTCGTCGGCAGTCGAGTTGCAAATGATGGTTACATTAATGAACAGGACATTAAAAGAAAAGGGAATGAAAGTGAACGCAAGTAAGACGAAAGTTATGGTTTTTGAAAGAGAAGAAAGTAAAACGATATGTGAAATAAGAATAGAAGGGGAGTTGGTAGAGCAAGTAGATGAGTTTGTGTATTTGGGATGTGTGTTTAGCAGGGATGGTAGATATGATAAGGATATAGAACGACGAGTGAATGCTGTAAATAGAGTGAATGGGGCTCTACACTCTATTGTGAAAAGTCAGAATGTGTCCAAAAAGGCACGTGTGGCAATTCACAATGCTGTGTTAGTGCCTACTTTAATGTATGGTAGTGAAAGTTGGGTGTGGCAGAAGAAGCACGAGAGTAGAATAAATGCTGTAGAAATGCGGTCATTAAGAAGTATGTTAGGGATGAATCTGAATGACAGAGTGAGAAATTGTTTAATAAGAGTAGATTGTGGTTTTCAAGATGATGTTGTGACTAGGATTAAGAAAGGAATGCTTCGGTGGTTTGGTCATGTAGAAAGAATGAATGAGGAAAGAGTGACAAAGCAAATTTATGTTGCAGAGGTGTATGGCAGAGTCGGGAAAGGTCGCCCTAGGCGAAAGTTTATCGACCAAATTGGCGATATATTGAAAACGGGCCAAATTAAGAGTACCTTTAACCGACGAGCATGTATGCGTACGTATATGGATGTGGAGGAAGCGAGAGAGGTGTGTCAGGATCGTGCCAAATGGAAGTCCATAGTCTCTGCCTACCCCTCTGGGTGACAGGCGTGAGTGTTTATTTATATGTATATTATGTATAACCCTTATGTATAAATAAATATAATTACGTATGTATAAATAAAATTGAATGAAAATAAAAACAGACATGTTATTTTTTCATCCTCATCAATCATTGGGGTGAGGATAATGCTAGCCAGCATAAGTAATAAGCAGGCTAAGTTACAAGGTGCTCAGTTCAAAAATTCGTACGTAGGTATGATACTTTTCAATACGTGACACGTAAAAATTAACAATAATCTAAAACACATTTGTGAAACATCCTCTTTATTTATTTATTCTTTATTGCATCAAATATTTGTACAAAAGGCGAGCTATCTATCTATTTACCTATAGTGAGTAGGTATGTTTTAAACTCACAATTTTCGATGCTTTATTTTTAATATATAATTAATTATAACATTTCATAATTAGATAATATATGAGAATACATAATTCTAATATAATGCAACTAATATACCGAATAAAAAAATGAAAATACATTTATCTCTGTGTGCCGTGTGTATTTCCATAAAATAGTTTATTGATGTTGAAAAAATAATACTACGTTCGTACAGTAGGTGGTGTTTTACATATTTCTTACGCGATATATTGTAGCGAGAGTCGGCAGGGGGGGGGTACACTTTCATACTTTAGATAGGGATCCAATAATCTGCAAAGACACTAGTGCCATCTTATACGATATCCGCATAAACTTTCGAACATCAAATTCTAAAAGGTGCGCTAGATGGCGATTACACCAATTCTAGTTATTGGGTATACAATTTAATGGAATTCTCTATAGTTGTAACATAAATATAAAATATTAATAATTATACGGGCATCCAAAAACCTCTTTAAAAGTATATTGAATAAAAATATTTATTTTGTCAGTCTGAGATGCAATAGGCTTCTCGTTTTGGCAAATGGCAACTTTATTACTTTATCACATAATGTCTACCGGCGTGTGAGCATGTCGTTGTTTTCACGAACGCTTTTGCCATTTATGTAATTTTCGGTTGTTGTTGCTATTTACAATAAGTTTGATTGAGTTGAGATTAGCCCTCATCCAGTCTTATCGTTTAGTTTTTCATGCTTTCATGAAACAAAATTTTCATGCTGGAACCACATTGTATGTACATTTATGTAGTGTTGTGCGAAATATTTAACAACAAATATTTAATTTGGTTTGGTGTTATATTGTGCGGAATAGATGATTTTACATCTTGTTTGTTAAAAGCCGAGGACTTGTGCTATTGGATGTACATAAAACAAAGTTAAATCAATATTTCATTGGTGTTACAAATAATATACGTTTTCACGAACGCTTTTGCCATTTATGTAATTTTAGGTTGTTGTAAATAAATGTTTAAATGTTTAAAATAAATGTTTAAATTACTGAAATCTGTAATACATCTTTCATAGAACCCTAATACCTTAAAATATAAATATAACTGCCTATAGTATAAATAGCTATATATGCATAACTACATATAACTATCTATAGCCAAAATATTGGGATTAGTTCAACGGATATGATACCAGACGGCGACACTGTGCCACTATTTGTATTGGGTGACAAAAAATCCTCGAAGATGGCTCTCTATTCCGGTATATATTACTCTACTCTATGGTCGGCGGCGACCGAATGCTCAAGGTCGTTCGATAGGAGTAGCCCCTTAACTAGAATGTTCTCTAAGCAGTAGGAGTGGGTAATATCGTAATTTCTGAATATCATATCGAAACTATATATTGATATTTGATATCGGATTTCGAAACACTACATTTTCTGAAACTATATATTGACGATATTATGCCGTATATTTATGCAGTTATTTCGATATCTGTTTCGCGACGATTTATGACAAAGTGGATACTGATTCGATACTCTGCTACGTACGTACAGTATACTTAGATATTTATACTTAGAGTGAGACATGTATTTTATACAATATATAACTTAACTAATACTCACCATTAATGCACTGTCCTTCATACTTTACCAGGATTAGGACTGGCTGCAATATTTTCGGTTTATATATATTCGGATATATTCTCACACACACAGTACACAGTGGTAGAGCCACGCGGCAGCTTTTGCTGTCGCACGGATGGGCCGGCTCGAACCGGGGTGGTACCACGACCTCACAGAAAACCAGCGTGAAGTAGAGATTTACCTCTGCGTTTCGCTTGGTGAGTGCAGGTGGCCGGAGGCCCTTTTTACTGGAAATGAGGCATTCCATCTTAGCCCTCACGGGTGACAACGCATCTACATTTTGATTTGTAATAGAGGATAGATGTAGATGTCTATGGGCCGCAGTAACCACTTACCATCAGGTGGACTGTGTGCTCGTTTGTCACCCTTATCCTATAAAAAAAAAATTCTCACTGTAATAAAGCGGGCGTATTTATCAGTCCAATTGCTGATCTGTATATTTTACACTATTTACAATCGAATTTATACGAGACATTTTAAAGTTTAACATGTACTTAGTGCACTATAATGGAAAATAGGTACTTATACACAAATTATTATTTACGCTTATAATGTGAGTCATAAAATTAAATTGTTTTATACCGAAATAACACAAATAAACTTTAAAACAAAATCAAATTATTAATTTTAAAATTTTCAAAACTAAGTAGGAACAACAAATAAATGCGCTCAGCCGATTGTTTTACCTGCGTTAAATTAAAAATAGAATTTTTCAAAAAACTTAAATATTCGCTCCTAATTTTTTTGCTCTTTAGTTCAAGGCCAAATTTTAACAAGTGCTACAAGTGCATTGCGATCATTAGTGCCCTTAGATTAAACTCAAAAGTTGAAATTTTATAAAACAATCGCGCCAAAATACTAAGAGAAACCTTCAAACAGACTTTCTACAATATTAAAGTTAAGGTTTAGAATCGTATGTATTGTGTAGCTATTTCAGTTTCATCAATCGCGCGCTCCCTCTCTACTTTGGTATAATATCTAACGTGGAGCTTCAGCGGCGATTGAATCTGCTCGGTATTCATTCGTCATACGGTATAATATACGGTTTGACTTCGGATTTCGATACCACGGCGATAGAATATCGTCGCAAATCGCGATCGGCTGTCGGGCAAGCAATATAGTGTTTCGTCCGATATATAGTTTTTGTTTAGGCAGATATCGGATATACGATATTGAATCAATATATAGTTTCAATAACTATATACGTTTTGTATCGCCCACTCCTACTAAGCAGTTCAATTAAAAAGTTCATCCATTATTTTCCCACCCCTAAATGTAGAATTTATTAAATTTAAATGGGACTAAATTTGGGATACAGTCTATTTAATAAAAAAGAATCATTAAAATCTGATTACAGTTCGGAAAATATCGCTTAAGGCGCAGGTTGACCAAAATGTCGCGCTAGTCGTTATTTGTGCGGTTTTTAGGAGCTATCTACTTTTTATTTAAAAGATATATCAACAAATAAAAAACACATTATATTTCTACATAATCTTGATTTCATAAGAGCTATATCCAAATTTACTTTAAAGGAATAAATATTAATATAATCTCCTTATAACAAAACCACATAAATGTGAAATTATTATTGATAACATGCATCTCCTCGTAAAGTAAGTATTATTTTATTTTGCGATTTACACCAATGGATAGGCAATTTATTAATGAACATTTCTATTGTAAATTTTTTTTCAAAAGACCAAAATTTGATTTTATTAAGAAATTATTTTAAAATCTGGGCGTATTCACTGCCCACGGGCTTGCTCAAGTCAGTGAGCCCTGAGCTCTTCGACGTGAAGCCCGTGTCGTCTGCCAGCGCACACGCTCAGGTCATGTCAGTCGATAATATTATTACTTATTAGGTTATTTATAGGTAGTATTATTTGTTTGTTTTGGGTATAATTTTTCGTATTAGTTATACATATATTTGTTGTGTTTTTACTGCGTGATGAAGCTTTTTGCGTGTATTTTTTTTGAAGTAAATGCAAATAAAAAATGAAGCACCATTAAAAATTAAATGATTCTAATACCCAACCGCAATATCTTATCAGGTATAGTACTGCCACGTTGGTCTAGTGGTTGTAGTATTGCGACTGCTGATCATGAGGTCCCGGGTTCGAATCCTGGGTCGGGCCAAAAAGTCAGTTATGAGTTTTTCATTTATGTTCTAAGTTATAATTAGTATTACTAACTTATAGTTTTTTTTGCTAAAATATAGTATATTATTTATTGCTTGTTTTTTCTTCTTTTTCAAAAAATAATTGAGTACATAAGGTGTTCTATACTTATAATTCGGTAAAAAGTATCTAAGTAGGTAGTAATATTACCTACCTACCTACTTTTTACTACCTACTTTTTACTATAAACTAAACATTTTTAAAACTTAATTTAACTAAAAAGACTAAACTGACCATTTATTTTTTAACTGAAATCAAGACATGGGTTTATTTATACTCTAAAAACAATAACTTTATACAATTAGTGTTCACTACAAAATTATATTCGGTATAGACGGTAATTTTTAAATGCAACATATTTTTTTTAAATTATTAATTACATTTGTCAGTGGAACAAGTTTGCTTTAATAAAGTTGGTGATGATTTTAAATTAGAATAAAATTGTGGTCTTTTTTATTGTTATCTTTGTTAACAACATCGCCTTTAGAACTGGAACCGTAAGTGTTTCTTTCAGACGTCCACAATTTATTCAAAATAAAAAAAATACTCTTTCTACCGGAGCATTTGTACCAGGTAGACATAAAATATATTCGATTAAAAAAATTATGTTGAAGATTGTTGACTTTGAATACTTCCATCCAACGAGTTACGGGCCAATTTTGTGTCCCGGAGCTTTATTTGGGGACAATGGGTCAGGTGACCGAGAAAAGGGACAGTCCCATTCAAAACGGGACGTATGGTCACTTTACCTATAACCCGGCGACGGCTTCGTGGCGCAGTGGCTTAGCAATCAGTTGTTGCGCTGGGGGCCGCGGGTTCGAATCCCGCACGGAACAAATATTTGTAAGACCTACAAATAATTGTTCCGGGTCTGGATGTTTGTCCTTGTGCAATTTATGTTTGTAAACTGCCTCCACGACTCTCATTCTATATTACTCTCACTCTGCGAAACAGCCTATTTATTTGTTTATTCTTTATTGCACCAAATATTTGTACAAAAGGCGAGCTATCTATCTATTTACCTATAGTGAGTAGGTATCTTTTAAACTCACAATTTTCAATGCTTCATTTTTAATTTATAATTAATTATAAAATTTCATAATTAGATAATATATGAGAATACATAATTCTAATATAATGCAACTAATATACCGAATAAAAAAATTAAAATACTCTTAAAATCTCTGTGCGCCGTGTGTATTTCCATAAAATAGTTTATTGATGTTGAAAAAATACTACGTCCGTACAGTAGGTGGCGTTTTACATATTACTTCTTAGGCGATCCTATATTGTAGCAAGTCTGCGCGGCACGGCACACAAAATGCTCAAGGTCGTTCGCATGGAGTAGCCCCTTAATATAAATACAAAAAATATAATAGTTGAATTGAGAACCTTCTTTTTTGAAAATGCCAATCTTCCCTACAATTGGAGTGTCTAAGTTAAGCAGTTGACTTTAAAGGGCTGATGATGAGTGATATAAATGTTTCAGGACTTCCAGCATGAGCAGGAGGAAAGCTGCATGCATTACCATCATCCAAAAGCGTGCAAAACCAAGAAATCTAAGAAAAAGAAACGCACGCGTTCAACATCTTTGGTAACTTTCTTATTTTAATTATAGTCTATAAAATGTTTATAATGACACATTAATGAGCACAGTAAATTTCACAGTACACTTACACGAAAACCTGAGTTTGATTCCCGCCGCTAACAATGAAATTGTTAATTGCAATTTTACCACGTGATGCACGGTTACTGAAAACGTCCTGATGTAATCTGCATGTCCGAGAAATAAAAAAAAATCAAAAACGTGAAGTCCGTCAACATGCATTGGTGTAGCATGTCGTGACACTTCCTTGCCCTAAAACCCTCTCAAAAATGAGAAAGAGTTTTGACACAGCAGTTGAACGTATATAGGTTGACTTTATTTTTAAATATTAATTGTAAAATCCTCGTCTTATGGTAGCGCAGCGAAAGTAAATTCTATTCTCCATCTTCTTCTTTTTGAAACTCGAGTTTCGACAGAGACGATGTTATGTCATTTTTGGTTGATGTTTGACCTTCAATAAATGGCAGTATAAACGTCCATATGTACCAGACGTAAAAAGACCACAGCGTCATAGGTGCAGGATATCTATATGCACTGATACTTCCATGTTCCATACGCCCGTCGAGCTTGTTTACCAATATAACGTTTGGCAAGTTTTAGGTGATTCCGCCAGCAAAAATGCAGCCTAATATTATTAATCTCGTATAACCCTGATGACCACCACCCCTTGAGGTTTCTCAAAAAGTCGACGTTACTCTCAAAAACAAATACTGTGGAACCACAAGATATCTTCCTTCTAACAAGCAGCTTTCTCTTTCATGTTTCTAAATATATATCGCAGTGAGGTACATAATCACTAAAATAATAAATAATTCAACAGAAATATTGTGGCATTTTATTAAAATATAGCCACAAAAAATTCTCATTACCAGACTAGCCATCTGTTATGTAGATCCCTCTGTACATAATCACATTATGTACAGAGGCTACCTACCTATCTAACCTATTATTAGATATGATATTAATAGGTTGTATAAATTGTATACATATTTCTTATCACATTACTTTCCATACATCTAGGATTGACTGAGAGAGAATGCCAATAGGCATTAGGTCCGCCCTTTGTAATCCTTTTATTAAGGTGTACAATAAGGTGTTAGTAAATGAAATAATAAATCAATTATTGGAGCCGTCGGGTATTCGGAGAGTTGTATTGTTGTGTACTGTTTGTGGTGGAGAAGTCGCGGTCGGGGTCGGCGTCGCGGTCCGCGTCGCCGGACAGCGCCAGCTGGAGCTCGGACGAGCGCCGCCACCGCAGGAACAAGAAGAAGCACCGCAAGCACGACCCGCCGCCGGTACTCGCCACTATTTAAGCTATATAATATTTAAGCACTGTATCTAAGTAAGTAACCCGTGCGGTTAAACAATGGGATTAAAAATGGCGGCGACTCTATTAACCTCTCGCTCGCACACTTTCGCTATCTATACTCACATCCGCCGGTAAACACTGCAAAAACTACGTTACGATATGCGTTTTTCATTCGTTCTATAACTTCAGTCCAACTTGTCATTGGAATCGATGATAACAAAATACCATAAACTATAAAAAAAATAGTCCTGTTTTACTAATTTGTGAGCCACGACGCATTCTGAGAGTTTTCTTTATAATTATTGTTGATTTGTTTGTTAATACTTTTGTATTTTTTGTATGAGTAACAATTTTGAAAAAAAGTTTGCCTGTCTGTGTCCGAGTTAATCTTCGCAATGTCTTAATCGATTGTAATGAAACTTCACGAACAAATAGAGAGTAATACCAGGAGTGATCTCGACTAAATTATATCCGAAATATTTAGACATTTTATTAAAATAGAAATATTGATAAGATAAAATAAATGGTCTAGTAGATCCCACCCAAGCGAAGCCAGAGCGGGTCACTAGTTATAAATGTTATTTTAAAATAAAATTAGTTTACGTACTTGCGTATAAAATTGTTCACAAACATTTTCCCTTAATTAAAAATTTCCAATTAACCGAATAATATGACGTTGTAACTATATACCGTTATCAGCGGGTTTTCGCTATTGTTATTGTGCATCCTGACGGCACAGGTCCAATGAGCCGCCATTTTTAATCCCATTCTTTATCCGTATGGACTATAATATGTATTACGTACTAGAACAGACACCGCGCACAAAATCTGTGCGTCAGTGCGGAGCTCGTGATAGGAGCACAAGGTACTTTTTTTATGGGGCAGACTAAGTATTAAAGTTGCTAGAACTTAATTTGCTTATTTCCACGTAATGAAATAAAATTTTGTCTTGTCTAGTTTGAAGAGTACCTGCCGCCCTCTCTCAATTACGTGCACGTTTATACATGGTAGAGACTTGCTACAGCTATATTATGCTATATATGATTATACATGCTTGTAGCATAAATGGTTCGGCTAAGGGGTAGGACCACGCTCTCACGGAATATCAGTGTGAAAACGCAGCCTAACGCTACTGTGTTTCGTATGGCGAGTGTAGAGAACCAGAGACCCTTTTTAATGGAAACAAGGCATTCCATCTTAATCCTCAGGAATGACAACGCATTTTGATTCTTAATCGAGGATGAATGTAGATGTCTCTGGGCCGCAGAATCCAATTACCATCGACGACTTCTTCTATAAAAAAAATTCACCGCACTACATGGGCATGCTTGGGCGGTGGATTACGATTGCACTACTAGACATTTCGCACCTGTGATGCCGCTCCCGTCGCTGGTCAGTGTATTTTACACGTGACGTTAATGAGATGATTTCACCGCCATCTATCGGAAACCTCAGTATTCTTTGGCGTATACTGTAGTCGCCTTTTACGACACCCACGGGAGGAAGTGGGTCGAGTAGAATGAATACTATTTTTTAACTTAAGATTTCCCTGTATATTATTTTATTTTAATTGTTGTTTCTTTTTACTTTTTATAATCTGTTTCTGATAACTTTCGTTTATTTATTTCTATTTTATTTATCTACTAGGTTAAGCCGGGTAAAAGTAAAGACAAATCGAATGAAAGCGAATGGAGGCAAGCGAATGAGATTCATCGATGGACACTGCACACTTGCCCGGTTTCGCTGTTTTACCTACATAAAGTGACCACAAGCTGTTAGTCGCATTAGCTGTTATGAACATTATAAATCTAGTTTTAAATTGCTTGTCTACAGAAGTTGAAGTATTCTTGAAGCTACCTTGATTTTTCTTCGTCATATTTACGACACTAATACCGAGAACTCTTTTGGGAAGTTATGTGTAAACGATATTTGTTTTTCAGCTTATGCTACAAAGCATTCGGATTTTTAAAATAAGTTATAATAAAACGTAATGTGTTCACGAAACACAAAATATCCAATTTTCATAAATAATCAAAGTTATATAATTAAAATATTTTCCGTAGAAATCCCCTTCACCAGAAGAGGGTGGCATATCTGAGGAGGAACCGTCGCGACACAAGAGCAAGAAATCAAAGCGCAGTGCGCCCAGCAGCGGCGACGAACACGAGCATGCGCACAAGCCTAAGAAGAAGAAGGACAAAAAGGAAAAGAAAGATAAGTAAGTAAACACAGCAAAAACTAGTACACCCGATCTTACGTTCCGAATATTTATAATCATCGTTGCCGAAGTTTCCATAATCATCATTGTCAGATATCAAAGCTGTTACTGTTAATGTTAGTGTACCAAAGAAATTGAATTTATGTATGTCTACATTCGAAAAATATTACCCTCCATCTGGGGGCAGTTGGTAAAAGAAAAGTTTTGTTCAAAATATTATTAACATAGTGATTTTTAACTAAACATAAAACACTTCAAACAAATGCTTAAAAATAACCAGAAATTTTAATATCTTAAGGGGGATCCTCCTATAGTCGCGGCATAAATTTTTGTTTTGAAATATATGTTAAACACAGACACTATTTGTTTAAAACTAATCATTTTATCACTTTTCTACACTGAAATGTGGTCGCGATTGACCTTATTAGGAAATAATTTACAGTAAATTAATAAGAAAAACAATAGTAAAATCTAGCAAAATTTTGACACTTCTTTAGTAGTGTGAGTGAGTTTTGACAACTTGACAAGCAAAAGCGCCAAAACATAGCTTAAACAGCGTGCAGAAGAGATGGCGTGCAGAAGATATTATAATTACTATAAATCAATATCTTATATACAAAATTGATTTATATCCTTCCCTACCGTTCATTAACAAAAAAAACAACAATAAAATAACATAAAACTGACGACATTTGACGGCAATGTATACAATTTTATTTCTGTTGCTTAGCAAGTATTATTCGTGCGACGATGCCGTCCTTCCTAACCTGGACCTACGTACATGCCCTACGTTGAAAGAAGAGCGGCGTTGCCAAACTTCTTTCGCTCGTTTGACTGTATAAAATACAAATACATTTTGAATTCGAGATTGTCACGCGATAGGATTTGCGCCCGGAATTTCTTGCGTGTTATATATTTTTCTTTGACTTTCATTCATTAAATTTGCAGTATTTCTATTACGTATTTGATTCCAATATAATAGAATATATTTTAATTTATTGTAGGTATCATCATCATTACAGCCCTTCACAAGTCCACTGCTGAACATAGGCCTCCCCCAAAGAATGCCACAAAGCACGGTCCTGAGCCACCTGCATCCATCGACTTCCTGCATATCTTACCAGGTCGTCACTCCATCTAGTGGGGGGACGCCCTACACTTCGCTTGCCGGTACGAGGCTGCCACTCGAGAACCTTTCTTCCCCATCGGTTGTCGGTTCTTCGAGCTATATGGCCGGCCCATTGCCACTTCAGCTTACTAATCCGTTGGGCTATGTCGGTCACTCTGGTTCTACTGCGGATATCCTCATTTCTGAGTTTATCACGCAGAGAAACTCCGAGCATAGCCCTCTCCATAGCTCGCTGAGCGACCTTGAGCGTCCTCATACGGCCAGCAGTGAAGGACCACGTCTCAGTTCCGTAAGTCATCACTGGCAACACGCACTGGTTGTACAATTTCGTTTTAAGGTTTTGAGGTATGTCTGACGAGAAGATGTGTCGTAGCTTCCCGAACGCTGCCCAGCCGAGTTGAATCCGTCGATTGACCTCTCGGTCGAAGTTGGACTTACCTAGTCGGACTATTTGTCCCAGGTAAACATACTCGTCAACAACTTCGAGCTTAGTGTTCCCAACAACTACCGGCATAGGTGTGACATGGACATTAAACATGATCTTTGTTTTGTCCATGTTCATCTTAAGACCTATCCGTTGGGAAACACTATTGAGGTCATTCAGCATAGTGCTTAGGTCCTCCAGCGATTCTGCCATAAGGACTATATCGTCGGCAAATCGAAGGTGAGTGATGTACTCGCCATTGATGTTGATACCGTATCCTTTCCAGTCCAGAAGCTTGAAAACGTCTTCCAATGCAGCGGTGAAGAGTTTCGGGGATATGACGTCACCCTGTCTTACACCTCTCTGCAATTGGATAGGTTTCGTACTCTGGTTCTGTACTCGGATAGCCATCGTAGCCCTACTGTACAAGCACTTCAACACTTCGATATACCGACAGTCAACTTGGCACCGCTGAAGGGACTGCAGCACCGCCCAAATTTCGACGGAATCAAAGGCTTTCTCATAGTCCACATACGCCAGACATAGTGGCAAATTGTACTCCTCGGACTTCTGTACAATTTGCCGTAGGGTATGTATGTGGTCTATGGTGCTAAAGCCTTTTCGGAAACCGGCTTGTTCGGGAGGCTGGAAGTCGTCAAGTCTGCGCGCGAGACGATTCGTAATGACTCTCGAAAACAGCACGTAGACGCGGCTCAGAAGGGAAATCGGTCTGTAGTTCTTCAAGAGAGCGTTGTCGCCTTTCTTGAAGAACAAGACCACCGCACTTCTGCTCCACGCCTCCGGTGTAATGCCACCATGGAGGACGGAATTAAAGAGCTTCTGAAGGACTTCAAGTACCGGTTTTCCACCCGCTTTCAGAAGCTCCGCTGTAATTCCATCCTCGCCTGGGGCCCTGCCGTTTTTAAGGTGCTGGAGAGCCATTCTAATCTCGCTCAGACTGACGTCCGGGATATCATCGGAATAATGTCGGATAAGACTCGCTCTTGGATCGTTACTCACACTTGCGTGTGGCTCCAACGATGACGTGTACAGCTGCCCATAGAACCTCTCAATCTCACTCAAAATCTCAGGTGCCCCGGAAACGATGCTGCCACATTCGGTCTTCAGCTTTGACAGTTGGCTCTTTCTGGCAGACAGATCTCTGGCAAAGACTTTGGAGCCTTGGTTCCGCTTGATCGCTTCTTCAATACGAGCTGTATTGAAGTTGCGTAAGTCCCGCCGCATGCATTTGGAGATCAGTCTGTTCAGTTGCCTGTATGCTGTCAAATCTGTTGAAGAATGTAGCTTCATCTCCCGTCTAACAGCCATGAGATTAAGAGTGTGATCGGAGAGTTTTTGTGTTCTTCTGCGGCGGGTCTTGCAGAACTTAGCTCCGACCGCATGGACAGTTTCCACGAGCTTGTCATTCAAATCGTCCACTTCATTGCAGTCTTCTAGGCACTGAAAACGGTTTTGTAACTCGAGCTGAAAGGTTTCGGGACTTTGGATTAGAGCACGAGGGGGACGGAGCGTTGACTTCATTAGACGAGACCTCTCCAACTTAACGTTTAGGTTCAGTGTGCCTCTAACCATTCGGTGATCGCTGCCGGTTTTCACCCTCGCGATCACTGAGACATCACTGAACAGTTGTCGTTTGGTCGTCATAATGAAGTCAATCTCATTTTTTGTCGAACCGTCGGGGCTCGACCAGGTCCACTTCCTGTGGGGCCGCTTCTGGAAGAAAGAGTTCATCATAAAGAGTCCCTCTTTCTCCATGAAGTCGGCCAGCTGCTGGCCCCTTGGGTTCCGTTGCCCTATTCCAAATTTCCCCACTTTCAGCTCACCGTTCTCTCTTGTGCCTAGTTTTGCATTGAAGTCTCCCATTAACACCGTATATTGGGTTTTGGAGGAATGCATGGCTCTAGAGATATCCTCATACATTTCCTCCACCTCCTCATCGGGGTGTGCCGAGGTTGGTGCGTAAACCTGTATGACCTTCAGCGAATACCGTTTGGTGATTCTGAGTATAAGGTACGCAACCCTCCTCGACACACTCTCAATCTTTACAACGTTGTTAACGAGAGACTTGTGGACGATAAATCCGACACCTCCTTGGGACAGATGGTCGCCCTCCCGGTAATAGAGCAAGTTGCCGGATTCGAGGATTACCGTGTCCTCCCCCTCTCTTCGGACTTCGGATAATCCTATAATATGCCAGCGTAACTTGTCTATCTCTTCTTCCAGCTCCACAATCTTCTCGTCAGTCCTCAGGGTCCGTGCGTTGTATGTTGCCAGGTCAAGTCGTTGTAGGTGGCAACCGAACCTCCACCGGAGATTCTTAGCACCCCCTGCCCCGCCGTTACCATGGTCGCCACCGTAGCCAGGAATAGCGGGGCCGCCGGGGACTGGGGGCCGTCTCTTCGTAACTTTCATTATGGGGGGTATATTGCCATAGTTGCCACGCTTGGCGAGCGGGTTGGCAACCGCAGTTTTTTATTGTATTTTGCCGTTACCAGGAAGATGCTGCTGCCCATCTCCTGCCTGTGTCCCTTTGTCGCCTTTTACGACACCCACGGGAAGATATGGGGTAGTGGATATTCTTAACCGCCACTACACGGCACACCGCCACTACACGGCACTATTGTAGGTATAGTAATTAATTATTCAAAATACGCAATTTTATTTTCGGTGGTATTAAAAACCGTAAGCCTTTGATTTCAAATCTCGTCTCAATACTTATTAATTACCTACGTCATATGTGTCGGTGTTGACTACAAAACTACAAAGGCATTGTTTCGTATTTTAATTTGTTTGAACATGTTTTTGGTCAAGAATAAATAAAATTATAACTTGGAAAGCCATCAAAGTGGTCACAAAATAAATTTTGCAAACATTTGCAAAATATAGATAAAATATCTATTGCGCATTTTGCAAACAGTTTCAGACAGACACACATTATTATTAGTTTGTTATATTTTGTTGTAGTACCAAGCTCAAGGTCGCATCGTATCGTTTGCGGACCTGGATTTCTTTAGTTGATTGGTCCTTGGATAACAGATGAAAATAATGGTTATGTATTTATTATTAATTTTGTTTTATTATGTTTATTAGATTAATAATTATTTATTTATTATAAAAATATTTATAAATATTATAATCTATACAAATAAATAAAATTGAAGTGTCTGTTTGTAACGTTAAAATTAGAAAAAGAATTAGGGTTCCGCGCAAAAAAATTGAAACCCCTAATAACACGCGGGCGAAGTCCCGGGGAACAGCTAGTAATAAATATAAAGCTATATAAAAAAATAGCATAGAAATAAATGTAAGTATAATGTTCGAAAATTGGTAAACAAATGTACGAACCGTAATAGCTCAGGTGGTTAGCGCTCGCTGTAAATTTCACAGTACGCGAGCAACCCGCGTTCTATCCCTGCCGGAATATTTTTTCACCTTCCTGGTTCTTATCGCATACTAAATCGTGTTTTAGATTTGTTGTTATTTTTTTATTGTTCTTAGTGTTGAAATATATTTCCCAAAATTATTATTGAATTAAATAGTTTATTTACGCCTACAAATATAACTTTTATTTATATAACATTGTCGTAAAATACTGGTATTCAGCTGAATCCGGTTTGACTGGAAGCCGACCCCAATATAGTTGGGGAAAAAGGCTAGGTAGATGATGAATCGTACATAATATATATCGTAGCAGGTGGCCTTCTGTAGTTCTGCCTACCCATACAGAAAAAAGGAAAACATTTTTTTTCATTCACGCAATCTAGTGTTCAATTTTCGTAAATATAGGGACTAAGAATTCACCCACGTCTATGTGTATAAACGACACTATATTCAATGACAGATGTTATTTTCGACTTTGTGTTGAATTGTGTGGATTTTGAGGCAATGATATGACCTAGTAAAATAAAGCATAATGTGCGAGTATCGCGTTTGCTACTACTACGACTTAATAATGTTCCAATTACACAAAAACCCAAATAAACTAAAAATTATGACTTCAGCGCCATCTCGCGGGAATATGGCCGGGAGCAGACCGTATGTTTCACCTTAACTCCTTTAATATATGAATAATTAGCGACCCGCCCAGCACTGAAGAGACCATTCATTTTACCAATTTTAAAGTCTTAAAAAATCCCCAAGTTTTTTGTATAAAATACAGCCTAGGTCATCCTGGTACTGCTCTATATCAGTTTGTAAAGTTTAAATACAATCTGTTCAGCTATTGCAAAGATTAGCCCAGACAGACAGACAGACAAACATTTCAAAATAG
This sequence comes from Parnassius glacialis, assembly GCA_033319125.1. Classification (NCBI taxonomy): domain Eukaryota; kingdom Metazoa; phylum Arthropoda; class Insecta; order Lepidoptera; family Papilionidae; genus Parnassius; species Parnassius glacialis. The sequence goes on along the minus strand of JAVANC010000010.1, from coordinate 21,481,646 downwards.
TTGTACATGCATTAATGGTTTGCAACCTCCTTAGGTTAAGAAATGGCCGTTAATCAATATCACAGGCTACAGACAGACACCTTAATTTTTTTATGAGTGGATTGGATACTTGAAGGACTATCTCGGTTTAAACTTATTAATGTTATGTATCGCCCTCCTTAAAAAATTAAGTTATAGTCTTTACTAGGTCTTAAAATGGCACTTTTGAAAGTTCAAAGCTACGTCATTGCTTTAACAAGTGCCTGCAGGAGACTTGGTGAGAAGAATCAGCAAGAAACTTACAATTAGACTACACAAGTCAAGAAAGTCTAAGAAAGCAATAACGTTTTTTCATTAGGGAGCTTTATGCTTGCGTCTTGAATTTATGCTAACTTGTTAATATCTACAGAAATCTTGTTATAAATAGTTAAAAATGAGCTGCTAGATGGAGTGACGACCTGGTAAGACATGCAGGAAGTCGATGGATGCAGGTGGCTCAGGACCGTGCTTTGTGACATTCCTTGGGGGTGGCCTATGTTCAGCAGTGGACTTGTGAAGGGCGGTAACGATGATGAATGATAATGATGATGATAATGAGTTGCTAGTTTTATGAAGCCTATACTTTGGAACAGCTAGTTTAAATTTATTACGCGTATTAAAGTTATGAACGTCACTCATTTTATATTAGTAATTAAAATGGTTTCTAAAATTAACCCCTATAAGTCCCTCGGTCTTTTATTTTATATGACACGAATGGTTCTTTTTTGTTGTAAAAAATTATTTTCAACATCAACTGCCCATCAATCAAATTTCATTCAGAAGTAAGTTACGTGGTAGAGCCATGCTGCAGCTATATTAGTAGTGTATAGTTGTAGCACGAATGGGTCGGCTCGATCGGGGAAGGACCACGCTCTCACAGAATACCAGCGTAAAATTTAACGCTGCTGTGTTTCGTATGGTGAGTGTAGAGAACCGGAGACCCTTTTTACTGGAAACGAGGCATTCCATCTTAGTCTTCACAGGTGACAACGCATCTGCATTTTGATTCGTATTATAGGATAGATGTAGATGTCTATGGGCCACAGCGACCACTTACCATCAGGTGGACTGTGTGCTCGCTTGTCACCCTAATTCTATAAAAAAAGACTCAATTCTATCATACAAAAGCGAAAATACCTATGCTATAATAGTCTGCAAAATTTTAATAATAATCTCAGACGTTAGCTGCAAGCAGAAATACACCTTCAGTACGCGTACCGGGAGTTGAGAATGCTTTGCCCACTGCGTCACCTTCGTATGGCTGCGTCATCTAGCGAAAGTACTAGAGTTTCACAAAGATGATAAAATAAATAATAGATTAGAAATAATGAAATTATTATTTTTAACGATTATTTTATTTGTCTTCTAATGAAATATGTTAGAGTTTTATAAAATGATAAATGGCTTTATTCCCTTCTCTGAACTCTTTGTTATTAAACTTAATAGTGGAAAATATTCTGAAGCTGGTAAATAATTTTAATAATTATTTATATGGAAAGCAAGAGCAAAGTGGAGGAAAAAAATCAGTCAATTCCAACATTTCGTAAATTGTACAATCAATGGCAATTCAAAACATAACAAATTTTAATTTGTTACTTGACTTACACCCATCCACTGCACAATAATTAGGTGATTTCCAAATTTTTCTTTAAATTAACGCAGAATACCTATCGTGCGAGCGCTCAGGTGAGTGTGCGGCACCCCACTGGTACTTGTACTAGCGATAGGTCGTCCAATTTCGTTCATCGACTAGTCGATCAACTAGTTAAATTTGTCGACTAGTTTACGTGTCAACTTGGTTTTGCAGACATTAACTACGCGACGTCATCTATGGCTCGACATAGTCGACACACGTAGACTGTAGACTAGTGTAACGGCAATCACTCACAATATTTACTACGTTGTTAACGAGAGACTTGTGGACGATAAATCTGACACCTCCTTGGAGACAGATGGTTGCCCTCCTGGTGACAGAACAAGTTGCGGGATTCGAGGATTACCGTGTCCTCCCCCTCTCTTCGGACCTCAGATAATCCTGTAATATCCCAGCGCAACTTGTTTATCTCTTCTTCTAGCTCCAGGATCTTGTCGTCAGTCCTCAGGTTTCGCGCGTTATATGTTGCCAGGTCGAGTCGTCGTAGGTGGCAACTAAACCTCCACCCGAGATTCTTAGCACCCCCTGCCCCGCCGTCACCATGGTCGCCGCCGTAGCCAAGAATAACGGGGACGCCGGGGACTGGGGGCAGTTTATTTGTGTCGTTGCTCATGGGGGTATATTGCCATAGTTGCCATGCTTGGCGAGCGGGTTGGCAACAGTAGTTTTTTTATTGTAATTTTCTGCTATCAGAAAGGTGCTGCTGCCCATCTCCTGTCTCAGTTTCCTACTGTCGCCTCTTACGACTCCCACGGGAAGATTCTTACCCTACACTGCACGGGGGGTGGGGGAACGTGGATTTATTTTTGTGAAATTCAAGAGCTACATGGTTTGATCATGTAAAAATAATGAACGAGGAAAAAGTGACAAAGCAAATTTATGTTGCAGACGTGAACGACAGATTCGGAAAGGAATGCCCTAAACGAAATTTGATCGAACAATTTGCGATATATTGAAGATGTTTGCGTAGATATACGGATGTAAAGGAGGCGAGAGAGGTGTGTCAGGATTGTGCCAAATGGAAGTCTGTAGTCTCTGTCTACCCCTCTGGGTGACAGGCTTGAGTTATGTTTATGTGTTTTAAGAGTTATAATTTTCAGGGATTGTTTTGAATATAATCCTCTAGTGAAATATATAGTCTTAATGTGTACATTCAAAATGTACTTATGTTAGACTCCAAACACCGTATTATAGTATGTAAGCACGCCACTCATAAAGTTTTACAAAACTAACAAAAAATGGCTGTAATGATGATGAATTGATAAATGAAAAATCTCCAATAGTTTCTATACAAAGTTTTATTCGTCTATAGTCTATACCAATTTTCCAGTCCCTCGAGACACCTCTTCTACAACCTACTCGAACGCTGCTAGCGCATCTTCCGACGGTGAAAACTGTATCTCTTTCAGCAGATTTTTTTTATTTTAGGAAATAAAAAGAAGTCACACGTTTCCAAACCTTGGCTGTAAGAAGGGTGACCCAAGGCTTAATTAGTGAACTGTCTACGAAATCTCACGGCTTGAGCGTTGTCATGGTGCAGCAGTAGCCTGCGCAGTCCTACGATAGGCGCTTGTTGATCACATCACATACCATTCGGCATTGATGATATGTTGTAGTGAAAAAAAAACTAGTAATCAAAATGTTACTTGCGCTTCTCGATGGCTTTGCTAGGCGTTCTTTCATTTTGAAACCGCCAAACCGTCGACTACCGCTTCGTTTCTGTATAGTTTTTTAAAAATCTAATATTCATCACGTGTAATAATTTCGTAAACACACCGAGTCGATATTGCTTCAAATTTAGTAATCAAGTAAAGAAGGACATAACACCATTCCATGCAGACATGCTTCTGCTGCCGATGCACGGTGAGGTTGTGCGGGAGCCCAACGCGAGAGGGAAACAAATGCGAAAAATACTTTCCTGTTAAAATTTTGTGTGACAGTTTCGTTTTGCCGTCATACAGGCATAAGCCCAGTTGTAGAGATTTGCAAAACCTTTTTACTTATTAAGACTAACTACCATTTTAATCAAATTAATAAAAATATACATTTTTATTATTGTTTATTACTTTTGTCTGATTGTTTATTATTACTAAATTGAAAGATCGATGTTAAAATAAAAATAAATATTTGACCAGAAAAAATTGTATTTTAATTTTATTTGCAATATACTATTATTTCATATGCATAACAATATAATATTTTTCCTTAAAAATATCTTTATTGATTATTTTTTTATCTTTAGGGGCTACCTCCTTTTTTAGGATTCTACCCTTAATGGATTATCATTAATTTTCTTATTATAAATAAATTATTTATTATTGGAGATTTATTTTTATTATAATAAGATTAATTATATTATTTTTTTACATTCGAATTATATATTCATCCATTATATTTAATTATACGTTGTACGTGGTAGAGCCGTGCTGTAGGAATATTGTGATTGCATCACGAATGGGTCGGCTCTACCGTGGTAGGACTACGCTCTCACAGAATACCAGCGTATAATAGCAGCTCAATCCTGCTATGTTTCGTATGGTGAGTGTAGAGAACCGGGGACCCTTTTTACTGGAAACGAGGCACTCCATCTTAGTCCCCACGGGTGACAACGCATCTGCATTTTGATTCTTGATCGAGAATAAACGTCGATGTCTATGGGCCACAGCATCCACTTATCATTAAGTGGACTGTGTGCTCGTTTGTCACCTTTATTCTATAAAAAAATATTTATTTAAAAATAAAATGATTTAAAAATTTTATAAAAAACTATTTATTATTATTTATAACTAATTTTAGAATAATTTCTTTTTTAGGTATAGTTATTATAAGCTTTATATTTATATAAAGGTTTTAAGCTATATAAACTAATAATCTTCAAAATTATAAAAAAAAGAAATTTCTTTTAGCCTTAGTAGTATTATATAATTTACCCCTTAAAATTTGCAATTTTATATCATCATTGACTATAAGACTTCATAATAAAAGCTACTTTTATTTGTTAATAAATTTACAATTTATCGCGTATACTCAGGCTAGACAGCGAAAATGACTACTCAACAAATCTTAAAAATGAAAGTAAATGAAAAATTTATTATTATATAACAATAAAATTTTCATTTACTTTTAAGGCTGGGTTGTACTATAATATTTTTGTCCACAGTAGTTTAAGGTCCTCCTCGATAATTTCTTTCTGCCTTTAAATTGCAATATTATGGAGTACTGCACATGTGCCAGATGACTAACAGATGGTATATTTGCAATTTTTAGGTCCAGTCCATTTTGGAGACGGGGAAATCTTCTCTATAATTTTTAATTTATTCTAGAAACAATAGAAGTATTTTCAATAGACTGTGACAAATTTTTGAATAATGGCAAAAATAATTCTTCAAAGAAACGTCCGTTTCATTCAGAATTCAGGCAGATTAATATGCCTTTACAGTTTGAATATGGCCTTTCTCAGTGTGTGTGTTTTTAATAAAATTTAAGTGACAAACGACCTTGCACTCGATGATAAGCATCCTCCTGTGTGCTTCCTGCAACCAACTTCGAATAAAGAAGGCTACATATTCGTAGTCACCACTGATGACTTAGATGGAACGCCTCACATACTCTAACTATACTGGATCTCAACGTCCCTCAGAGCGGAACGCAGCATGCACTACTGTTTGGCAGTAGAAATAAGTAAGAGGCTGGTAGATCCAGATAGTAGAGATCCAGACGAACTCCTAGGTTGTTCGAGTTATACGTAATACATATAAATAACGTTTTCCAGTGTAAATAAATGGCTCTTGGGCCACTCTGACATTTACCAGCCCACTTTGTGCCTACGGGGACGTAATAAAGTAGCTTTTCTATATCCACGTACCATTGGTGGACTGTGTGCTCGTTTGTCACGCACGCTCGGTCCAAAATATATGCAAATACCGTGTAATGCTGGTGTATAGTTTGGAAGACCATAACCGTTACAGTTTATTGAAGTCCACTGCTGAACAGATACCTCCCTCTTAGATTGCTTAGGAAGAGGCTGCTTTCCTGCCTATCTCCTGATTTGTTTCCCTTTGTCCCCTCTTGCGACACCCACGAGATGGGTAGTGGATATTCTTACACCGCCACTACACGGTTTGGAAAACATCATGTTTCAAACTTTACGCGATTAGTTTGACACGTATACGTACCGATACGGAAAGACACCGTCTCGACCGCCTTTTCTCACCATTTATAATATTTAAATCCCAGATCGGGCGGATCTGGTGTGTGGAGTGACGCCGAGCTGGAGTCCAGGCGCGCCGCCCTGCTGGCACAGCTGCACGAGCACGAGGCCGACTGACGTTGCGTCACACACATACACATCTTCAACGACTACCCGCGCCGAACACAAACACAAGAAGCAGAACAGCCACAGAATGATGCCTCCACAACGCAGTACACCACCGACGAAGAAGCAGGAAGCGTAGACAATACCTGCGAAATCTAACGAGGATATATTTTACCTTCGTGTTATTAAATTATAAATACACTTCCAGATATAGGCTATTCATTAGTACCGTAGAACACTTTAATATCTTTATGTGGAACATGTACACACGGTATTTGTATGTACCACTGTTATGTGTCATGTAAACATGATTGTGGTATCAGTACCAACTACCAATGTTCTCAGGAACTACCTATTATTATTAATTTTTAATACCAGTGGAATTCATATGTATGTTTCAAAAAATAAAACCACCTCGATTATTTAAGATCCATAAACATGCTATTATTACCTAAATAAAAAATATTTATATTAATAAAACCTATCATCATCATTTTCGTTACAGTCTCAAGTCCACTGCTTTACATAGGCCTCCTCCAAAGGATGTCAGGATACATGGTTCTAAGTCACTTACTTCCATCAACTTCCTGCATGTCTTACCAGGTCCTTGCTCCGTCTAGAATCCACACTCTAGAGTGAGACCGCCTTACACGTCGCTAACTAGTACAGCGTAATATCAGTAAGGTTTGAAGTTGTATCTTCAGAACCTTTGTCCGGTTGTCGGTTCTTTGAGCTATATGGGCAGCACATTGCCGCTTAAGCTTTCTAACCTTTTGATGAAATATATAGTTATAATATATTATAGATAGATGAGATGTTCTTAGGCCTAAGAATTTAGAATTTAGTATTTTCAAGTCAACAAAACTGATTGTTTAGCATGTAATTTTGAATAATATTGCTCAGAATCCGTAGAACCAGAGGAATAAATTAGTTTCCTTAAATGTACATACTTTTTAATAAAATCTAACGTTATAGATGATATTTTACAGTAAAATCGTAATATTTTACCTTGTCTAAAAAGAACATTTCCAGATTTAAGTTTCTTTGTCATCATCATCATTGTTACTCCCTATCAAAAGAACATAGGCCTCCCCCATAGATAGCCTCATGAGGATATGTGCCATAGTTGCCATGCGTGGCAAGCGGGTTTTATCTATTTTGAGTTTGTTATTGGGAAGATGCTGCTGCTCATCTCCTGTTTATTTTTTTATAGATTAAAGGTGACAAACGAGCACACAGTCCACCTGATGACATGAAGATACTGTGGCCCATAGACATCTACATTTATCCTCGATTAAGAATCAAAACGCAGAACCCCTGAGTACTAAGATGCAATGCCTCGTATCTTGTAAAAAGGTTCTACGATTTTCTACCCTCACTATACGAAACACGGCAGCAAAAATGTTATTTTACGCTGGTATTCTGTGAGAGCGTGATCCTTCCCCGGTAGAGCAGACCTATTCGTGCTACAACCATAATATGGCGGCAGCGTGGCTCTACCGCGTTTCGCCCATCATGACATCTACGGGATGACATGGAGTAGTGGATATTCTTACGCTCTTACTACGCAGCAAATGATCAATACACCTAATTGAACTGAAATAATGGTTATTAAAAATCGTTTAAAATAATAACACTGTACTTTAGCTTTAATATCTTGCAACAATATTACATGTGAACACTAAATTGTATTTTTTTTAATCATACATGCTTGATATTTTTATTACGCTGTAGATACATTTCATTATTGTGTAAATTCGGATTGTTGGCGGGAACTTGTCCGGCGGCGGATTGCTGCTCCTGTATTATTGTTTAAATAAATTGATTTTGATATGTAAAAGTGGTGCGATTTTGTGTATTAAGTTTCTGCGCATGTGAACTATTAGTGGAAACGGTGAAACAAGTGCACCGATGGTGATGTGTTTCTCAAGATAAGGTGTCCCTCTGCTTAGGCGCCTTGAAATACCATCGCTAACTGTCAGTTGTCTGCTGGCTCAAGTTGCCGTCAAAATCTCCCAAGGACTGCACAATTTGACGCATCAACATATTGTGAAGCAGTGTATTAGGAAGGTTAATTATGTATTGTAACTTCAGGCTCAGAAGGGCTAGAATCCAGAGCTGTACTGGCTTTACGGCTCTGGATAGAGCTGTAAAGCCAGTTATAAAAAAAATGTGTAAATTCATAAACATTTTAATTTAAACGATAAGGTTAATATAAAAATAAGTCCTTTTCATTTGCATAGTCCTGTGTTTCTGCGCTACATTGCCTTGACATGTCACACTATTATATCGTAAGAAAATTTAAACTTATTGTAATACTTCATAAATAAATTTGTTTATAATTCTAAAAAAGCGTTTCTTTCAAAATTTCTGTCAAAATTTATTTAGTCAAAGACCCGCGGTGTTGTAACTTCATTCGTCATTAACTTTTTGTTTCGAATTTAAAGAAGAGACAACAACTGACAAAAACACGGATGTTGTAAGGCAGGAGTGAATAAGCTTTTGATACCAACAAGCACTTGTAAGCTACAGTGGCCTATAAAGACGCATGGACTCCTTGTTTTAGGATTCGGACTGCAAAATTTTAAAGGTCGCAGGTTTGAATCCGCCAATGTGCTGCTGTCGTGAACCACTCCAACACAGACGTTTTAGCTTAACTGGAGTGGACGGAATGGTAATATTAGTTGTGTTAGCACTGCAATTATTTTAAGGAAAATAGAAATAAATAATCAGTGGCAAAATAGGCAACAAAACTTCCGGGTCCTCCATCGCTTTGCTGGCGTTGCCTTCAGGCCGAACTGCAACCCCTCCACAATACTAACGCGTTCTTTTTCTATTCATTATCATCCTCGAATCGGGGGTACGACGTATTCAACCTGATTGATATCCTAACCTACCACTATCAATCTTACTTAAGGATAAAAAAGGACAGATAGGCACTTTTACATACCAAAATCTTTAAAATCAAATTATTTAAACAATAATACAGGAGCAACAAACCGCCGCCAGTCAAGTTCCCGCCAAAAACCTTTCCCGCCGGAATCGTCCCTTCACGCACAGACTAACTAGTCCTTCACGTATGTAGTTATTCTATGGGGCAATGTATACGCTTTTACAACAAAATCCCAGAACATATTCAAAGTTTGTCAATAAACAAGTTTAAAAGTTGTATTAAAGAAAAACTGTACAAGAAGGGTTATTATAATATCAAGGAATACATGAATGATAATAACCCCTGGGAATAGGGTGATCGCCACCATGCTGGTTCTATGAAAATATCATTTAAAAATTGTATAAACAAAATTATTGTTAAGTGAAATTATGTTTAAAAAAAAGTCCCGCTGGGTTTCTTGCTGGTTCTTCCCAGGACTGAGGTATTTTCCGAACCAGTGGTAAATAAAAAATGACTTTCAATAAGTATTATGTAATAATCAATATTGAATAAAAAAATATTCTATTCTATTCTATTCTAAGCTTCAACGATATCGTCTATCTTGTACGGTTTTGGCGGGAACTTAACCGGCAGCAGTTTGCAGTTCCTGTATTAGTTTAAATAATGGTTTGAAGTGGATTTTGATATGTAAAAGTGGAGCAATGTTGTGTATTAAGTGTCTACGCATGTGTACTATTAGTGGAAACGGTGAAACAAGTGCTTTGATGGTGATGTGATTCTCAAGATAAGGTATCTGTCTGCTTAGGCACTTTGAGATACCATCACCAAGTATCAGCTCTCTGTTGGCTCAAGTTGCCGTCAAAATCTCCCAAGGTCTGCATAATGTGACACATCAACATTGTGAAGCAGTGAACTATGAAGGATACATTGTAACTTCCGGCTCAAAAGGGCTAGAACACAGAACCGTAAAGCCAGTTATTAAAAAAAATCTATCTTGTACTTGATTCAATGAGGGCTAATAATCTTCCACTTACCAGATGTCGCTAGTTGTGACTGAGGTAAAGTGTTTTGTTACACAGTGTCAGTTAATTTATAATTAGTTTTAAATAATAGTTTATCATTATCTAGAGTATTATATTCATTCTCCGTTAGGAGTAAAGTATTCTGTGATTATATTAATACACAACACAATGCGTCAGTGGTTTGCTTTTTAATTTTTTGCACTTTATAACTCTTTTTTAGGAAAATCGGCTTTTAGTTATAGTTTGGTTTATTCATTTCTAATGTAATTAATATAAAATATAACTAATAGTACAAAAACAAACCTTAAAGATTACATTTTCCGAAGAAATTATCGTCCCCGCTATGAAATCTGTCAAATATTTTACCTCACTGTAAAGTATCGTCGCCCTGGTGGCAGAAAAAGCTGTGGATGCCCTCATTATTTTGATTATGGAGTGTAGAGTACAAGGAGAACCATCTTATAAGGGGCGAAAGTTGAAAAATTGTCCTACTATTTACTGAAAATAGAGGTTCCAAAACCTACCACAATAGCGCTGGCGTCTGATAAACTACGATATGAAGATAGCTGTTGTGAACGGAGTGAAGTCAGCTGAATTCAAATATTTAAAAAAATTCATGATTAGAGTAGTTAGTAAAATGCCAGTATACAAAATCTCAACTATTTACGTAGTAGTGTTCATTAAACATCGATTGTTGAAGTATTCGATAGTAATCGATAGTTTCTTATAAGACTATCGTTTTTTTAGCAGGTATCACAAATAATAATAACAATAAGTAATTATTGCACTTTATTGTTTGCTCGTCTTTGAGAAATACGCGATTTGTCACTGGATAGTGTAGAACTGCGAAGGAAAGTAACAATAGGCTTTGTCTTCACCAACTGATTTCTATTAAAATAATTTTTAAAAAAACTTCTAGATTTTTTTGGTCACACTTCATTTTGAACTTAATGTTCAGACGATGATCCCTCTTCGGATTCTAACCTATCTTATCGGCATGTTTTCTTTTCAAGTGATCTCTTAGATTTGTCGTATTTCCTAAATGCTTATATTCTTGATTACAAAAATTACACTTTACAAGCGGACTATTATTGTCCACTATCTAGAAATAACTCCACATTAATGATTGATTTTTATGATAAATTTTCGATTAATTATGAAGTCAAATACAAAACATATTAGTAAACTATAAAACGCAAGATCAACCACCCGTCCTAACACTCGCACAAATTGTGACTTACGTCAGCGTTACACAACATATTAATTAGCTATTCACACACAGCTTATTTACAGGGATTTCTCTGGCCTTAGACTAAAGGGAGACATCTACTATAGACAAAAATTACGATAAGGATGACAATCGATAGTTTAACCAGACTATCGATAGAATCGATAGTGCAAAAATAGTCGATAGTCTATCGATGTTTAAGGAACACTATTACGTAGTACAAAACCAAGAGAATTGGTCGGTCCTTGTTTATTTCTCCATCTTGTTCTAATTACTTTTGGCGCTTTTTTTTTTAATTTATCCTATGCTACTGCAGCGCCACCCTTATTGGAGACGTTTTTAGGGACACTTTTCATATAAAGAGATGGTCCTCCTTCTCTCTACATTCCATAATTTTGATGATAGTATAATCGATTATGTCTAAACAAATAATCGATTATTGTACATCCTGTTTGAAATTTAAAAAATCTTAATACAATTTTTCTGCAAAAAGATAAGCGTGTCTTGCATCTAAGTTTTAAAGAGTCAAGTAAATTACAGATTTTTTTACGTACAAAAATACAGCAAAGACCATTTATTGCTAAAAATATTTGCATGCATGCAAATAAATAACAACAACAATAAAATAAATAACACAGAATTAAGTTTTATAAATAACAAGTCATAATCAATCTTGATCGTCTTTACAAAATGTTTTCTTTACTTTAGATATAATTTTAGGAGCCGACTTATTACAGAAGACATATTTCGTTAACTGCTATAACAAATAAATTTTCAAATTAACGAGGAAGTTTTAAATGTTATTATTTTACGACATTCTACTTGTTACCTTAGGCTTCTGATACTCCTTAGTCAACTGAATAGGGTCATAAAATTAAATATTAATAAAAAGTAAAAGCAAAACTAAACCCATAAAGCACATAAGTATAAAATAATTTATGAACTATCGATTATATGAATAATCGACCATTTATAATCAAGTCCGCCACTAGTGTTTTTGTTTATATGTCAAAATTTATAAATTATGTGGGGGGTTTTGGCGGGAACTCGACCGGCGGCGGCTTGCTGCTCCTGTAATATTGTTTAAATAATGGTTTGAAGTGGACTTTGATATGTAAAAGTAGTGCGATTTTGTTTATTAAGTGTCTGCGCATGTGAACTATTAATGGAAACTGTGAAACAAGTGCTCTGATGGTGATGGAATCTCAAGATAAGCTGTTTGTTTGCATAGGCGCCTTTAGATACCATCGCCAACTGTCAGCTGCCTGCTGGCTCAAGTTACCGTCAAAATCTCCCAAGGCTGCACAATGTGACGCATCAACATATTGTGAAGCAGTGAAATATGAAGGAAAATTATACATGAAGACAAGGCTGTATGGCATAGTTCCTTTGCCTGCTCTCTCGAGCGAATAATAAAAACAACAACAATTATAAATTATGTGATTAGCACGGCTGGTAATCTTTGAACAAAAATCTTTGACCGTATGAAATGCACTGCATTTCATACGGTCAAAGATTTTTGTTTTTTTAATGCAGTGAGCAATCCAGAACATGACGTTTCCCTCGTCCCTCCCACCTCTTGCCCCTTCCCGCTGCCGCCATTTTGTCATGTCATGTTATTGTCGCGTAGCTGTCAAGTTAGAAGTTTTCTTGGAAATTTTTATTTTGTTTTTCTATGAAGTATGAACTAACTATAAATTATAAATAAAGTTTTATTGGCATTTTACTGCTATTTTACGAAAGGGTATTTATTGTTTAATAGGTTATATATTTCGACGGGACGTTTTCTTTATAGCTTTAGTGTATTTTGTATATAATTTTTAGTTTTAAAATATATTTTGAAGTGTTTTATTCCCAATTGTGCAAGTAACAGAGAAGAGTCTGACGAAGGCCAAAGAAACAAGTGGTTGGACTTAATAAACTGTGACAAACTTAAAAGTATACTGCATTCTATAGTAACCTTTTCAAGAAACCTGCTTAGTCACAAAATTTTTGAATAAAGGGTTTCATACTGCTAAATCTGACATTAATAAAGCTAAAAAAGGTTGGATAAACTCAACACTATTCGTTGGAGTAAGTTGAGTTAGGTTTATCATCAAAGATAATAAAGGCATGTACATTTAATTATTCCTTAATAAACATAACTGCTCAGTACATTCAGTATTCATATAAAATTTAAAAAATTGTAATAAAGATGTACGGGAGTATTGTACATTGAATAAAACTATTTAATTCCTGGCATTTCAAGTGATCTCTTTGATAACAACTTAGTAATAATAATAAACTGGTTACCAACTTGTCTGCCAAGTGTTACAACTATGGAAAATGTACACTTTATACGATAACCTATAAAGGCCTATGTTTACCAGTAGCTTTATGATAGTCTGCAATGAATTAATGATGAATGAAACATAATAATAAATTCTTTTAATAATAATTTATTGAAATTTTAAGTTAATGGCTGAAGTATTTTAATAGAATTCTATTATTTTAAATAATTAATTGTCAACATTATTTTAACCACAATAGCACACCACTAGTCTTAATAATTACAAAATCAAGGTTGTCTGAATGGCAATGACAAACAATCTTTTATGGATTTATTTCAGATGATACAGTTCAAATAAACTTAGTTTGATATTTGATCAGCCATCATAAAGATATGAGGAATAATTTTGCTGTCAAAACACATAATAACTGATGGAAACGTATCAAAATGGCAAGATGACGTGTACTAAACAGACTGCAAGCATACTCAATTGAGCTTGTTACATAAACTAAATGATGAACATGTGATGCCCAATGAAGTAAGAAAATTAAGGTAATAATTATGTAAAATTTAAATTGCAAAACAATTGCCGTTCTAAAACTTTAGTTCAGATAATATTTTTATTAGGATTAGTAATATGTTTATATTTTTGAGCAAATCTGATCTCTGTCTACGCAACTGAAATAAATGAATTAATGTTAATTCCAATTTTAAGTGCTAATTGCATGTCTTAAGCGAAAGCGCAAGATATGTTCTACTATGGCCTAAAAATAAAGATTCCAACATTTTATTGAATGAAATTGTATCTAGCAATCATATTATACATATAAATGATATAAAAAGCACATTGTTAGAAAGATAAATGATTGTTGAACTTTAATATTTTTTTAAATCGATTAATTGCTATTTTTAAATAAAAAAAGGGGTTTTAGTGGCTTATGGTGTGGATTTATTAAGTCCGCGAGGCTTGTAAACAATGTAAATGGCAGTGTAATTTTGTTTTGTTTAGCCATAATTAATTTTTATCGGCTCCAAAATGGTGAAATTTTCTTTGATTTGGTAGCCTTGTATGTAAATTACTTTTCTAAATAGGCAGAAGCCGCACTCCGAGCTACAGCCACAGAGTACTTTACTCACTCACTCAGTTTGGCATCAGTCGCCGTCGTGAGTGGACATTGTTTCGGTTGTTTGTTTGCAGTGGCTCAAAAAGATCACTGTACAAATACACAATATTTGTATAACCAAATTTTTAAAAACTATTGGTAAATCCAATTGAGCATGCCTTCACATTAAAAAAATATGTATAGCATGATTATAAGGATTTTTTTTAAAGTAGTTTAAATACATTACCTTATTATACTTTAAATTTTCTGATAATTTTATGTCAAATTTCAAATTGAAACAGTTTGGAAAATCCAAAGTGCACGACTCATAATGCTCATATGATCATCATATCATCATTCATGTCACTCTCAAAGAGTCCAAGACATATTCAAATATAAATATTACATCCTACTTACTTTTAGTACATACTCCTATTATTTATTCTGTGCTTTTAAAATATTGTAATAAAAATCTCTGATTATTATAATAATCAAGTATGTATGAAATTTGTTTTTCGAATATTTTGTATTTATTTGTACAGTGATCTTTTTGAGCCGCTGCCAACAACCGATACAGTATCCACTCACAACGGCGGTTGACGCCGAACTAAGCGAGGAGGCACAGGCAGTCTCTATTTACTGAATTAATTCTAACACAAGGCTACCAAATCAACGAAAATTTCGCCATTTTGGAGCCGAAAAAAATTAATTATAGCTAAACAAAACAAAATTACACTGCCATTTACATTCAGTGGCTTCCCACATGATAGATGAATATATTAAAAAATAGATTGAGTTAAACAATTGATATTTTCAAAAGTTAGTGTTTACAAGCCTTGCGGACTTGATAAATCCACACCATAAGCCACTAAAACCCCTTTTTTAATGTGAAAATAGTAATTAATCGATTTAAAAAATATTAATAAGGTCAACAATCATTTATCTTTCTGACAATGTGCTTTTTATATCATTTATATGTATAATATGATTGCTAGATACGATTTCATGCGACAAAACATTGGAATATTGATTTTTAGGCGCTAGTAGAACATACCTATGTGCTTTGCGTTTGGCATGCAATACTTGATTATAATAATAATAAGAGATTTTTTTATTACAATATTTTAAAAGTACAGAATAAATAATAGTAGTACATACTAAAAGTAAGTAGTATAAATTTTTTTGTCATGGGTGACATTTTCATGGTTTTCGAGGGTGTTGAAACCAATAGTGCTGTCGAAATGTACATCCAAGATGGCGGCTGAATTAGGTACCAATTTTTTCATCATGAGTGTCATTTTCATGGTTTTCGAGGGTGTTGAAGCCGATACGGCTGTCGAAATGTAAATCCAAGATGGCGGCTGCAGTAGATATCAATTTTTTCATCTTGGGTGTCATTTTCATGGTTTTCGAGGGTGTTGAAGCCGATAGTGCTGTCGAAATGTAAATCCAAGATGGCGGCTGCAATAGGTATCAATTTTTTCATCATGAGTGTCATTTTCATGGTTTTCGAGAGAGTTGAAGCCGATAGGATTGTCGAAATGTAAATCCAAGATGGCGGTTGCAATAGATATCAATTTTTTCGTCATGGGTGTCATTCTCATGGTTTTCACGGGTGTTGAAGCCGATGATGCTGTCGAAATGTAAATCCAAGGTGGCGGCTGTAATAGGTATCAATTTTTCATCATGGGTGTCATTTTCATGGGTTTCGAGGGTGTTGAAGCCGATAGTGCTGTCGAAATGTAAATCCAAGATGGCGGCTGCAATAGGTATCAATTTTTTCATCATGAGTGTCATTTTCATGGTTTTCGAGAGAGTTGAAGCCGATAGGATTGTCGAAATGTAAATCCAAGATGGCGGTTGCAATAGATATCAATTTTTTCATCATGGGTGTCATTGTCATGGTTTTCACGGGCGTTGAAGCCGATGATGCTGTCGAAATGTAAATCCAAGGTGGCGGCTGTAATAGGTATCAATTTTTCATCATGGGTGTCATTTTCATGGGTTTCGAGGGTGTTGAAGCCGATAGTGCTGTCGAAATGTAAATCCAAGATGGCGGCTGAAGTAGATATCAATTTTTTCATCATGGGTGTCATTTTCATGGTTTTCGAGGGTGTTGAAGCCGATGGTGCTGTCGAAATGTAAATCCAAGGTGGCGGCTGCAATAGGTATCAATTTTTTCATCATGGGTGTCATTTTCATGGGTTTCGAGAGAGTTGAAGCCGATAGGATTGTCGAAATGTAAATCCAAGATGGCGGTTGCAATAGATATCAATTTTTTCATCATGGGTGTCATTCTCATGGTTTTCACGGGTGTTGAAGCCGATGATGCTGTCGAAATGTAAATCCAAGGTGGCGGCTGTAATAGGTATCAATTTTTCATCATGGGTGTCATTTTCATGGGTTTCGGGGGTGTTGAAGCCGATAGTGCTGTCGAAATGTATTTAAACTACTTTAAAAAATCCGTATAATCATGTTATACGTAATTTTTTTAAGGCGCTTAAGGCATGCCGAATTGGATTTACCAATATTTTTATCGTGTTCAAGGAATAAAAATATTTTAAAGATGTAGTCTACCAATAAGCACCTTGCCCAACTCATTATTTCATACCCTTCTGAGAAATGAGACAGAGTCTGTGCCCAGCAGTAGAACATGAATGTAGATTCGAATAGATAATTGGCTACTTTACAAATACTTTTATCCTCCCAACCTTCTATCAAAAATTGCTACAGTTGTAGTGTTATACTACTTACATTTCATTGTACACTATTTCTCCATTCTGTTCTTGATTTTCTGCATTCATGTTTTGCATCACTTTATACTATTTTTCCATTCTGTTTTTGATTTTCTGCATTTATATTTAGCATCACCTTTATTTCCATAGGATCCTATAACGTTTTTACACAATAACATATCATTTTACTGCATATTTTCACACTATTTAGTACTTTTAAATTAGCTGTCAATGAAGTCTTACCTTTTTCGGTCTTTTATTGAATTCTCTGTAACTCTACAATTTCAGGCTTCATGTACCCTGCCGTGCATTGGTTTTTACTATGTGAATAATATCTCATTTCTTACTTAAATGTAATGATTTTCCAATTATATTCCTAAAAACCAAAAATTTTATATTTGACAGCCGTTATTTATTTCGTTGTTATAGTAACTTTTATTCAAATTCGTCTCTGGTATGATGTTCTTTCTACATAAATACTCTTTGGCTGTAGGTCATTTACAATAAATTTCGTTTTAATTTAAATAATTTCTCGTTCTCTCTAAAAAGGTATAAAAGCCGAACAATTGGAGAATACGGGACAGTCTCGCTTCAGTTCTCAAACGAGAAACATCTACTAAAGGCCTTATCCCGGGGCCGCTTTGCCCCGGGATCCTGCAAGCCTCCATCTACACGTGAAGTCGGCGGCAGTCTGCTTCAAGCGCGGGGCCACACTACCTTCGGGCGCGCTACGACTGCTTGCTCTAGGCGCCGGGTGCACCTACTGCCCGCGCTACCTTCGGGCACGCTACGACTGCTTGCTCCAGGCGCCGTGTGCACCTATTGCCCGCGCTACCTCTGGGCGCGGCGACTACTTCTCCAAGTACTGAGCGCACCTACCCCAGGCGCTACGTGCGCCGGCTCCGGACGCTGCGTGTGCCCAGTCCAGGCGCTGTGTGCCGTCGCCGCTGAGAAACTTCAAGCTCTGTGTGTGCCTATTTCTACAAAAGCAGCGAGGCTCCAGGCTCCACTATAAAACTATCTTGTCCTATTCTCCTACCTTTATTTTTTAAAACTAATTGTAATCTCATTTCATCCATCATCTTCATATTTCATTTTTTTATAAAATTGTAAATACTCTTTTAAAACTTTAAATATATTATTTTCTTGGTCTACTTTGTTGTTTTGCTGTTCTTAGGTTAGGTTATATTTTTCTTTCTCTTTTAATTGTCGCTTCACGACACAGTATACTTAATTATCTTAGGTATGAATGATAATTATGTTCAAAAATTATTGGAAATTTGTGTATAATTGTGAAAGCTTCTTAGATTTATGTGAAAGTAACTTTGTCTGATTACAATGGCCTCTTCTTGTCTTGACATTTTCTATGCAAATATTTATAAACGACAACAATTACAATTAGCGCACATATTCAAACTTGTAATTTATATATTTAATTATTCCTTTTTCCAGCTCAATACACTGGATATCGAATGTATTGAAGAGAACCTTTCCACTGAAAATATTCAAGTGCAAGCAGCAAGAGAGCAATTAAATGTTTACTCTATAGCACATACCACAGATGGGATTCTGAAAGGCACGGACATCACTAGAATCGAAAAGCGTACATTGCCACCAATGCAAAAAAAGCCTTAAACTATTATAAAAAAGGTTAAAGAAATAAATCATATAATAAATAATATATACAATGCATTTTATTTCTACGAATCCTCCTTCTTCATAATAAAATAATAATAAAAATAGTAATTAAAATTATATATATAAAAATATTATATATATATAAAAATATTATATATATATATATATATATATATATATACTAGGCTGAAATAAAATTATTCCTTTGCCTATATCCAATTCATATTTAAAAAAAACGAAATGTCATATTCTGATTTGCTCTACGGTCCAAATTAAATGTACCAGAGACACAACACAATTACTCTTTATCAAGAGACCAGAGACGTCCGTCTGAACTCTGAACGCGTAGCGTTTCTATATAGTTTGTGTGTGATTATGATTAGTATTGTTTTCAACTGGGAATACAATATTTTAATTTTAAACGTTAAGTGTACAAATATCTTTTTAAGTTTGTAATTTTTTATAAAGTAATGGAATATTGTATATAACTAAGTAAGAATATTGTATTTATCTAGGTAAGTTTTATTCTTACAAATGAACGAACCCCCTGATCCTATTGAAAATGGTTAATCAGCTATGAATCTAATGTAATAATTAGAAAAAAAAATTAAAAGCATTGTAATAAGTTGAATCTGAATAAAAGAAAAAAACAAAATGATGCGCTTGTCAGTGTGATAGCAAAATTATGTTAGACTATCAAACACCACACCAAATCCAGTTACTAAACCTCACTTAGAATCAGTAAATACAGAATGTAGGAAGCTTTATCAAATCCACGACCTTTCCTCTTATGTTGTACATGTACAAAAAGAAACACCTTCTTCTTCTTCTTCGCCTAGTGATGGTTTTAAAAACATTATCAGAAATTTAAAATAGTAGTTATAGTATTGGTAAAAGCAGAATATTGTTAACCCTTTCTACTTTTGCTGAAAGCAATTTATTTATAAATTACCCTACTTAGCTACACAGAAACTAACAGCCTTAATTCCAACTTTTAATATTACAAGAATGCAAATAGAGGAGTCCTTATGAAAAAAAGATAATATAACTGTCCCAATGAGCTGTGGTGAAATATTATAAAACTAAGGTGAATAAACTTCAAAATTATTGTTCATGGATATATATGTGTTATAGTGCATTAACCTTTTCACCGCCACGCCAAAAACGCATTACCGTGTCCTGTACGCCAAAGCGAAAAGTAAACAAATATACCTACGAAAATAATAGTGTTGCCAAGAGTTGATATATCGATAACATAAAATAACTTGTTTTTGTTGGTTTTTTATGCATTAAATAACTCTTTATAATCTGGTATGTTTTATTTAATCTTGCGCTGTCTTCCACTCTTTTTATATATGTACTTGTACATAAATAAAAAGCAAACAATATCAATAAAATAGTATTAAACCACAGCACTACTCTCCATCATGATGACGTCACTGTCACGACTGGACGACAACGATGTAGCTGACCTTACTTTTTGAAACATTCTTAGAGATGTAGCCGTGTTGTACATTGTGTATCGATTCCAAAATCGATCTAACCAAAATATACAGACAAAAGAATCAAAATATTTTATGTGTCGGGGGAGGCGTAGGCCAAGTGAAGCACAGAAGAAAAGTCTAAGTCTAGTCTCTTTGATATGACGCTGATGCTGCCAGATGATTTTGAGATTGAGATAAAAAATCACATAACACAAAATGAAAAATTGCTCTTCATACCTTAAGTAAAACAAACAACACATTTATTATTTGTAATTTTATATTATTAAAATAAAAAAGGTACATAATTATTCACTAATCAACAATTGTATATAATTATTCGCACTAGGTAAATCAGTCAGAATCGTTCATGTTGCACTGCACTACTTTTCCCGCTAATCACTTATGACGTCATCAGGGTGTCTCTATCCTTGACCACGGCGCCCAGTGAACTGATTTTCGATGACGCGCTAAGGATGCGCCAGAGTTGAGATATTGGATTTATTATGCGAAGATGATTTGATAATGTTTTTTTATTCATGTAGCTAATTATAGTTTTATGTTTCTAACCTTTTGTTTCATTCAAATATCAATAATAATAGTTAAAAAAAATAACACGTTTGAGCTGAGTTTTGACTAGTTTTCAAGAAATCTATGCCTCCCGCGCACGGCACTAGCGGTCAACTATAGACGACTTTGGCGTGCTGGACATAGTATTTGCTTAGATAAAAATCCATTTTTTTAGATCAATGTTTCTTAGTACTTTAGCTCTAGGAGACTTGTTTTTTATACTCACATGTTGCTGGGTTATTCGTTTTTGAGGAGTGTGGAATTAAAATACCAGTAATAATTTTCCAATATCTATATTTCATATTTTTGTGGGCTGGGTTTTTTGTCAACTATAGACATTGTTGGCACTCAGGGCCCACAGGTGCTAGTCAAGTATAGGCTACTTTGGCGGTCAAAAGGTTAACAGTTGGAGCCTTATTATATACATCCTACTATTCAATGTTATAACTACTGTTGATATGGTCATACAAAAATTCTGTGTATGACTGAACTCTGCTGTTACAAATGTGATGATTGTGCTTATTGATCCTTGTGTTCTGGCTCACATTTTGCTAGAATAAGACTTGACCTGAATGGGCAAGACAAAACAAATTTACCATTGTACAAAACTGCACATCATATGAAGCATCCAAAATTCGCCCTCTTGCGGCTAAGTTTTATGTTAATGCACCAACATTCTCTCCTTCACACACATTTTCAGCAGTCTCATTCTAGCAACAACACTCAACACAATCATACAGTCAACAATTGATGAAAATCTTACAAAAAGGCCATCTAAAACAACGTCTTAAACCTATTTATGTTAAGTTATGATCCAGAGGTTGCTTGGTCATCAAGCCCTAATCAAGAAGTATGAGGTTCCAAATCCTAGTATGGTAATCTATAAAAGACTAAGGATTATTTATAATGATCATAATCTTTCTTGGTTCGTGCATGTTAAGGAGTCCAGTAGAAAGATGTTTGTGGCAGCATCTTTCTTATGACGTTTGACTAACTTGCTACCCATTCCCACTAGAATTTTATTGGCAGTCCTTATTCTCCCTTATTATGTTGATGCATGCTACTCTAATATTACTGACAATCAATTAAATAATCTTGAGCACATCTTCATAATTTTGCTATTAGGTTCATATTTGGCCTTTGCAAATATGATCATGTTTCCAAATTTTCTACCAAGCTCAAGTGACTTCGTTAGAATACTCACAAATTATCTCTACTGTACTGTACTCTATTTGATCCTAAAACACTGAAGTATCATTCAGATCATCATCATTCCAGATTAGCTGATAATCTTATTTTATGAACGAAAAATCAAACAACTCAAATTTTTTTCATTCCTTTTGTGTCACAGTAATCAAATTATCGAACTTGCTTTCTTTAACAATTAAGAAAGGCCAAAATATTGAGTATTTCAAAAAAATGATCAAAAATTATTATTTAAATAAGTGTTCTACTTAATACACTGTTGTATCGCTTTGAAGTATTCTCTTGTATCGCCAACTCAACATTGACTCCGGTCGCTTTTTTTTTGCGCCCAGAAGCAATTGGAAAGGGCTATCCCGATTGCGCAGGGAAGTGGAGAATGCTTTATGCATACCACGACAGCCGGTCTGTCGTGGTTATGTGGGACTCACTGTGACTACCTACTGGGACCCCTAAGTGATACCCATTAAACTCCACTTTGGGGACTGACAATTGGCCGATTAAGCCGCTTTGTCGGATCGGAAGCGACCCTCTTTTGGGAGAAGAGGGCGCAGGCGGCTACAAAGAGCCGCTGAGGAAGAGCCTACTTAGGCAAATTTAAGAAGAATCGGCCTGAGTCGCCAGGAGGCAGTTCAGGTCGGTTGAAATTTTATTTTGCGAGTCCGAGAGAAAGTTTCTCGGCCTGCGGACTCGATAGCGAGAGCGGGGTGGGGCTGCATAAGTAGCTGCCTCACGAATAAGATGATTGGAGTACGACTCTGAGGCTTTGAAGAAGTTCTTAGAGAGTTTTTTAAGAAATTGTTGAATTGTAGGGAGCTCTAAGTCCCGATGAAGGTCGGCATTACGGACGTACCAAGGTGCGTTCGCAGCTCGACGACAGAAAAGGTTTTGAACTATTTGGAGTTCATTAATAATTTTAGGGTCAACGTGGGCAAAAATGGGGCCCGCGTAGGACATGACTGGTCGTATACAGACCTTATAAAGGGTACGCTTGTTTCTGAGGGACATTTTACTTTGTTGGCCCAATATACTGCTGAGTCTACTCAGGTAAAAACGTGCGTGACGGGTTACTCTTTTGACGTGGGGCCTGAAAGTGAGCCTTGTGTCTAGGGTGACACCTAAATATTTGCCAGACGTATGCCAGGGGAGAGGGGTCCCGAGCATACGTATTGGTGGAGTGTTTTTGAGACGGCGTCGTTTATAATCGAAGTGAACGGCGGAGCTCTTCTACGGGTTCACATCGATGCGCCATTTTTTGAATCAAGCTCCTAGGTCATCAACTGACTTTTGGACCTTGTTCCGTATGAAAGGTAGCGAGATACCTTTACAGTAGAGAGCAGTGTCGTCTGCGAAGAGGGAGAGCTGAACACCTTTCGACGGGATGGGAATGTCGTTAGTGAACAGGATGTACAGCAGAGGAGCAAGTACGGAGCCCTAAGGGACACCAGCTTTGATGGGGCGCTGTGAAGATAGCGTGCCTTCGTGACTAAAACGAAAGGTACGATGCTTTAGATAAGAGGCCACGAGACGTACTAGACGATCGGGGAGACCTATTTTGTATAATTTGTAGATAAGGCCTGTATGCCAGACTCTATCAAAGGCTTTAGCTATGTCGAAAAAGAACGCGATGGTCTTATGACTACGAGGATGAAAACGCTGAGGATATATTCCACAATACGGTGAACTTGTTGGGGACAGGAGTGTTTCGCTCGGAAACCGAATTGATGGGGAATGATAAGAGGGTCACCGTCTGTGGTAAACAGATGGCGCCTCATGCGAGTTTGGATGACTCTTTCGAAGAGCTTGCCCATGGCCTTGAGGAGGCTAATGGGGCGATGACTGGAGGGGAGATGGAGAGGCTTGCCTGGCTTGGGTATACCAATCACAGTTGCCTCTTTCCACGTAGTGGGAAAGTAACGAAGGTTGTAGCAGGCTTTGAAGATAATAGATAAAAGGGTTAACACCTGCTCAGGAAAGTGTTTTAGGGCTTGGTTGGAGATGCCATCAGCGCCCGGAGCCTTTTTGGGCTTAGTCTTTTGATGAGGGATGAAATCTCATCAGATAGTTTTGGAGACTGTAGGGGGTGAGTTCCGGCGGCGGACCTCATCCTCCACTGCCTGGCCGTGTGAGGGGTCGACGGGTTGAGAGTTAGGAGAGCATTGTGCGGCAATGCTGTCTGCAAAGCACTCAGCCTTTTCCTCGTCCTCGAAGGCAACCGTACCGTCGGGGCGGGAGAGAGGGGGAATGTGGGTGATAGCGTCTATGCGGAGGGCTCTAGCCATCTGATAGTACGCTGTATGAGATGGAGAGATATTCTCCATGAGTTTACTCTTTTCGAGGTCTCGAAATTCAGAGAGGCGGAAACGGAGTTCTCGTTGAAGACGATTGGCCGTGCGCCTATATTCGGGGGTGGGATATTTTGCTGCTCTCCGGAAAGCAGCTTTCTTAGCTTTTAACAGGTTGGTAATATGTAGGGGAAGCCCACTATTGTTCCTGTATTGCAACCGGGACGACGCTTTCGTTCTCCTTTAGGTAGGATTTAATAAGGGTGGAGAGTAAATCGACCGCGGTGTCGATTTTTTCGGGACTGTCTAAGTCCGACGATAGGGAGATGGGGGAGTCCTGTGAGTCCAGAGCTTTAGCTAGGGACTCCTTGAAGCCCTTCCAATTAGTGAAAGTTTTCGTGGGTGTTGGGAGAGTTGGCTGATGGCCAAGAATGAGGGAGACCGGTCGGTGGTCGGATCCTAGATCGTCTAGTGTCTCGATTGCCCTGAGGTTGAGATAAACTCCTTTGAGTAACCCAAAATCTAGTACATCGGGGGCGTGGTCGGTGTTATCAGGATAGTGAGTAACACCGAGGGGACTGTGGACGGTAAGGTCAAGAGACTGCGTGATATCGAGCAGTTTCTTGCCACTAAGGTAGGTAGTACGTCATGTCCATTCAGTATGCTTGGAGTTAAAATCTCCAAACATAATGATTGAATTGCCTAAAGATAGAATAGCCTCAAAATCTTTTTTGAGGGGAAGGGTTCTAGAAGGGATGTAACAGGAGGCTATGAGGATGGACTGATGTCCAGTCATAGCTAGCCTGCATACCGTGGCTTCCATGTTGGTAAGCTGCGGAGTAGAAATGGGAGAGCAGTGAAGTGTCTTCTTGTAATAAATGGCCGTACCGCCGCCTCGGCGGTCGGGTCTGTCATTACGAAGAAGAGAAAAGTTTTTAATGGAAAGGCCTTTAGTGTCCTTAGTTTTGAGATTAGTTTCCTGTAGGAGGAGGAAATCGGCTTCACGATTTCGAAGAAAGAGCTTAAGCTCTTGGAGGTTATTTCGCAAACCGCGAATATTAAAGGATACAAGCGATAAACCCGTAGGTTTGATACGACCGTGAGACTTTGGTACAGCAGACTGCTCTGTCATTGTGAGGTTAAGTTAATTAACTTAACTTACAACGAGCACAAAAGATTATGATGCTCTGCAAGAGCGAGGAGACTGTCCTGAGGGGACCTCGCAGCGCGCAATTTGCGTGCTAACACAGCGATTTCCCCAACGTCGATGTTCCTAATAGCGGAATACACCGTTTTTAGATCATCAGCCATTGAGTGAGGGCTGTGATTGTTGTGGGGCGGAGGATGTCCGCGGTGGGTCTGCCTTTTTGGGGCCCCAGGGAAAAATTGGAGGCTGCATAGGCTGAGAGAAGCCCGGAGGGAGCCGAATAGTGCCCTGAGGGGACCTAGGGGGACCCTGAGTGGGCCGAGAGAAGCCCTGGAGGGGCTGAGAAAGGCCCTGACGGGGCATTCGTTGATAGAGTGCCGGATATGAACGGCCTGAGAGGCAATAGTTGCCACGACTGCGGCGAGAGCCGAATTATCCAGCCTATTAAGGCCTGCAACAATGGACCCAATAAGGTCTTGTTTGGACATGATGCTGGGTGGGGGAGACGTATTTGAAACGTAAAGGGCTGGGGGATGCTGTTCTGAAAAGAACAGAGACGTTCTGTACCTAAACAGTAAGGGCGGGATCTCCGTTCTCAAAAGAACGGGACGTTCTTATTCAAGGAGTAAGTGCCCCTGTTCTCAAAAGAACAGGGCCTTGCTTAGAAAAGAGCAAGTAACTCCCTAGAAACAGTATACACGTACACGTTATACTATAAATCAATAACGAAAACAAAATTAAAAATAGTTAACAATAAGAAATAACAATAACAAGCGGAGGTCAGTCAAACCTCTCCGCCCGAAGACAGGGTGGCAAGAACTGTTAGCGTAAATGACTCACCAAGGCGTCGACGCTGTACAGTGCGAGCAGGACAGCGGAGGCACGAGAGCGAGCTAGCACTGCCGTACGGGGACGAAAGCGCGGACTACCTGGACACGACCGCTCGGGAGCGGTGGCACAGGCGTAATGTTTTGTTATGTTTCCCTCCGGTCGCAGTCTATACCGGCCTTATATAGGGCTTCAGATAGTTGTAGAAATATCTAGAATGTTTGAGTACATACCGGTTCCGATTGACTAGGTGTCGATAGTTCTAGAAAGTTCGTCCATGGATATTTCTAAAAGGATCTTGACTCTCCTAGTTCTGCTACTCGATACTATTAGGCGCTAGTGTCGCCATGTACCAGTCATTAATGATGGTGTGCAACAATATTTTATTATAATCTTCTCTCGTTACCGAAACCTTACCTGAAGGAATCTTGGGACCATCACTGGACATCAAGTAGATAGCTCAGCAAAAGATGAATTCAATTTTTCCATCAATTACATCTAAAGTTTGGTATACGAAATTAAATTTAAATAAACACTACAAATACATTAATATGTATGAGATTAGGTCACTTCTGTCCTTTCTTTCATATTTAAAATCCATGTTGATGATAGTTCTTTGTGTACTTTTGAAACAGAAAAGGTAATTTGAATCATATTTAATATGCATATATGCACTATGCATACTTCATGGAGAAAGAGGGACTCTTTATGATGATCTCTTTCCTCCAGAAGCGGCTCCACAGGAAGTGGACTTGGTCGAGCCCCGATGGTTCAACAAAAAATGAGATTAACTTCATTATGACGACTAGACGCCAACTGTTCAATGATGTCTCAGTGATCGCGAGGGTGAAAACAATGAAAGCAATTATCTAATGGTTAGAGGCACACTGAACCTAAACGTTAAGTTGGAGAGGTCTCGTCTAATGAAGTCAACGCTTCATCCCCCTCGTACTCTAATCCAAAGTCCCGAAACTTATGAGCTCTAGTTACAAGACCGTTTTTAGTGTGTAGAAGATATTGCAATGCAGTGGACAATATGAATGACTAGCTCGTGAAAGCTGTCCATGCGATTGGAGCTAAGTTCTGCAAGTCCCACCGCAGAAGAACACAAAAACTCTCTGATTACACTCTTAATCTCATGAATGTTAGACGGGAAATGAAGTTGCAGTCCTCAAGAGATTTGACAGTATACAGGCAACTGAACAGACAATCTCCAAAACTCCAAATGCATGCGGCGGGTCTTACGCAACTTTAATACTGCTTGTATTGAAGAAGCGATTGAGCGGAACCAAGGCTCAAGTCTTTGCCAGAGATCTGTCTCCCAGAAAAAGCCAACCGTCAAAGATGAACACCGAGTGAGACATCTGAGATTTTGAGTGAGATTGAGAGGTTCTATGGGCAGCTGTATAATCATCGTTGGAGCCACACGCAAGTCTGAGTAACGATCGAAGAGCAAGTCTTATCAGACACAATTTCAGTTATATCCCAGACGTCAGTCTGAGCGAGATTAGAATGGCTCTCCAGTACCTTAAAAACGGCAAGGCTCCAGGCGAGGATGGAATTACAGCGGAGCTTCTGAAAGCGGGTGGAAAACCGATACTTGAAGTCCTTCAGAAGCTCTTTAATTCAGTTCTCCATGGTGGCACTACTCCGGAGGCGTGGAACAGAAGTGCGGCAATTACATCACTCGCCTTCGATTTGCCGACTATATAGTCCTTATGGCAGAACCGCTGGAGGACCTAAGTACTATGCTCAATGACCTCAATAGTGTCTCCCAACAGATAGATCCTAAGATGAACATGGACAAAACAAAGATTATATGTAATGTCCAAGTCACACCTATGCCAGTAGTTATTGAGAGCACTAAGCTCGAAGTTGTTGACGAGTATGTTTACCTGGGACAAATAATTCGACTAAGCAAGTCCAACTTCGACAGAGTGGTCAATCGACGGATTCAACTCGGCTGAGCAGCAGCGTTCGCGAAATTACGACAAATCTTCTCGTCAGGTATACCTCAAAACCTGAAAACAAGATTGTACAACCAGTGCGTGTTGCCAGTGATGACTTAGGAATCTGAGACGTAGTCCTTCACTGCTGGTCGTATCAGGACGTTCAAGGTCGCTCAGCGAGCTATGGAGAGGGCTATGCTCGGGGTTTCTTTGCGTGATAAACTAAGAAATGAGGATATCCGCAGTAGAACCAGAGTGACCGACATAGTCCAACGCATTAATATGCTAGAGTCAATGGGCCGGCCGTATAGAAGACCGACAACCGATGGGGAAGAAAGGTTCTTGAGTGGCAGCCTCGTAACGGTAGGCGAAGTGTAGGGCGAACCCGCGCTAGATGGAGTGACGACCTGGTAAGACATGCAGGAAGTCGATGGATGCAGATGGCTCAGGACCGTGTTTTATGGTATTCTTTGGGGGAGGCCTATGCTCAGCTGTAATGAAGATATGCATATTGTGTGTATTTTAATATGAATATCCATATCGTATCTCTTGACTGCCACATTGGTTTAGTGGTCATAAACGCAATTGCTACTCATGAGGCCCGGGTCCTGGTCAACTGTTTTCCCTCTTGTTTATTTGTCTTTGGCAAGAAAGGTAATAAAATCCCATAAACTACAAAAAATTAACTTTTAGTTTTTGCAAATAATTTATAACATGTTCATTCCGACAATTTATTAAAATAAAATTCATTATAACTAACTGCAAATGAATTAATCTAATAAAACTTTTTACTTTGCAGATTCGCATATGTTTAAGAGATTATTATTATAACAGACATGTCTATTTGGATATCAAAAAATAGTAATGATGCTGAGAGTTCATTGCAAGAGTGTTCAAAAAAGCCATATACTAAAATTGATCTGATTGGTAAGCTGCACATTATTCACGCTTTAGACAATGGCCAACCAAAAGCTGATATCGCTAGGGATTATGGGGTCCATCCCCAAACAATAACATATATATACAAACAAAAAGAAGCATTAATAAGAAAATATTCACAGAAGTATAACCTTCTTAAGGAAGTTCGGTGCATTAACCTCAACCAGACTTTATTAGATTGGGTTACAAGCGAACTTAAAAGTGGAAAAATTATTAAAGAAGCCCAACTGCGCGTAAAAGCTGAAGAAATAATAAATACTATGTGTGAAGACTTTAATTGTGTAGATGATTGGTTACTAGATTTTCGGAGAAGAAATAATATATTGAAATTTACTTCTGAAATTGTATGTAGTGATATAGCAAAAGATGAATGGCATACATTTGTTAATGATTTAGATGTCAGTAACTTGTACATTGGTGGTGTTTTTGGATTATATCACTCATTTGATTTTGATAAATATGTAAGTAAGCAAAAAGCAGATAAATATGTATGTGTGTTTTTCATAGTTAATTGTTGTGGTGCTGACAAAAAGGAATTAGTTGTGATTGGAGATGAATTAATTGAGTGTAGTAATATTAAAAGCTTACCTGTACAATATATTTACAGTCAAAATTTAAACTTAAGTAATAGTACAATTCGAAACTGCTTAAACCAATGGAATAATGATTTGAAAACACAAAATCGAAAAGTATCTTTAGTAGTGGATGTTTCAGAAAACCTGTTAAACAATATCAGTTATGGAAATATTGAAATAAAAAGACTGATAAATATGGAGTTTATTACAAAAAACATTCAAATGATTGAAAAATGTTTTAAATTTCATTACAGAAGAATCCAAATGACTAAAAAACTACTCTATAACAAAGATTCAAGTGTGTTGTCATTAGTAAATTATACTCAAATAATAAGTGTAGCATGGCACAGTGTGTCAAATGAATATATACATAGGCTTTTTTTCCCGCTTGAGAATGATAGCCTCTACTTTAACTGTTGTGATGCTAATGATTCCAACCATAGTTTGTTACAGTGGTGTAAATTGCATAATATACCATGTGATCTTGTAAAGTATTCAGATGACTTGGACAATTTTATTCAGTGTGATAAAGATCTCTCAATAATGTGTAGTAATGTAACAAATGATTTAATTATTAATGTAAACGACACTCTCTTAGAAAATGATGTTTTACCTTCATCAGGTGTACAAGCTTATCAAGCTATAAAAAGACTCATTACTTATTTACAAAGCCAAAATGCAAAAAAATCTATTGTAAGTAGTGCAAAGACCTTAGAAGATCATTTAGAATATGGAGCACTTCAAGAAATTCAACAAGTAATGGCAACAAATAATATTCCTGAATAATAGTAATAATTTATAATAATAGTAAGAATAATTTTCTATGAAATTACATCAAATTGTAACTATTGGGAGAAAAATAGTTTAGTTGTGAGTGTCTTGCCAATTCTTGTTCTTAAGGTCTCCCGCAATAGTCTTGTTGAGGCGATGACGACGCTTTCTTGTTTTTATAAAAGTACTTTGCAAAGTACAATTTTGAATAAAAATATTTTGAGTTTGGATACCTATATCTAAGCCTGACGAGGAAGTAAAGACTTTGTTGCTACCTATAAGCTGATATTCTTAGCACTTATTTCATGAGCTATGTGTAATAATTGAGAACAATTTAAACCATTTTCAAAATAATTTTTAGATCCCAATCAAATCCCAAGTATTACCTTGAAATAAATTAAAGTGGTATCAAAATATGGCTCCCATAAAATAACACATTGTTTCAAAATATATAATATGCGAAATTAAGAATACTTGGGCGTTCTAGACAGAATTGGAATTGGAAATTCTGTCCTTTAAGCCAAACCATTAGAAGCATTGAGTTATATGTACTACGTAGCTACGTACTAGAGAAGTCTTTCTAAATAAAAAATGTGCACTACTCTACTGTCTTCGCGCATGCGCGGGAGTTAGTAAAGTCGCGCATGCGCAGTTGATTTAACACGTTCTCTGCCGCGTAGGTCATCGGTGACCTCACCTGAACTAGATCGAGACGCCGCGTAGGGCATCAGAGACCTCATGGTAGACCTAAATTTGAAACTGATTTGTGAGCCGTAGGCCATTATTACCGAACATTTTTCTATAGCAGGTGACCGGAATGGCGCTGTAGACCTATCCTTCAGCGTAGTTTCTGAGTAATCGTAAATTTGTTGAAGATGTGGGTGAAATTGCAAAGCAATTAAGAAAAAACAAAGGCATCCATTATGAATCGTGTTTATTTGTAATAACTATTGAACAGTTAGCTACTACATTATTAAAAAAAAAACCTTTACAAATAACGGTGAGCTTTATTGTAGCATTGTAGGCAATAATTTATTGTCCCAGGACAGTTCTTACAGTATGTAACTACTTTTTTAGTTTTATTATGCGGGTGTGACACGGCGGCGGCGTGCCGGCGCGGCGCCCACATCTGGTACGTAGTACATATATATCGATGAATAGAAGCTATTTATTGTGTTATAGTGGTATGTAGTAGGTAATGTTATAGAATTTAGTAGGTTAATTAATGTACGGCCCACACCCGGGAAGTCGCGAAAATTTAGGTTTAAAATAAAAAGTGTCTAGTCTACCACCAGTGGTCGTTACACAAAAAAGAATAATTGAAAGCAATACATAGGTAACATGACCTTTATTTATTTAAGAGCTGATACCTGCTCGCTTCTGTGGGCGCACGATACAATCTGGGCGTCTTGAAAGCAAGAGTGAATAGGTTTTTGTTACGCTAAGACAATGCTATTTACCATCGGAAGCTGCATCACCACTTACCACCAGGTGGGATTATCGTCAAGCACTGGATTATCGTAAAAGCCGTTCTTAGTGTGCAGCTACATTGCGAAATGAGTAGGTAACTATACTAAATTTCAAGTGAATCGGTTTTGAGATCTCGTGATGAGTCATTCAGTGGTATTTCACTTACATATATTATAATAAGTGAATATATAATATATATGTCTCAGTCAGATCAAAAAAGAGAGATAGACCTGCGTACTCAAATACTTCTATGTATGCTACCAGACCGCCAATTTAGAACAAACTGTTACAGCTGTGGATCACGCGCGGGCAGTTCGCCGGCTGGGCGGTAAATATTCCATGCAAAATACAACTATTTTTGTTTACGACAGTTACTGTTTTTAGGTAAATACCTACTTATCTGAAAACTTCAAATCACCAAAGTTCGCACATAAACAATGACGATTTTCCTAGTCACAATTAACAAAATCAGTGTTAGGATTTTGAAAACAACGTTCTCGGTTTATAAAAAACTAGTCTTCTCGCCCGCTCGCAGTCGACTAAAGGGGTTACGGGGAATTGACTGTAACTTAGTGCGCAATGTATTCAAGTCGCAGAACCCAGTCTAGTAGTATACACAGGAAGTCTACTTTTGCTAACGTCAAATCCTGCCGCCAATTCCTTTTTTATTTGATAAGAATCGGAATTTGCCATCTTTTTGAAGTTGTCGTTAATCTTACAGTCTGGTCTTTCTCGTGGTTCATTATGTAAGTCGAAGTTTCCACTACAAAAGCGATTAAACCAAAAACTAAGTGATAAAAATATTTCAATTTATGTTATAGTTTTTGTGTAAAATAGTTTTAATCACGAATCTTGGACTACGCGGGTTTCAGTTAAATTTTAAGTTAAAATGGCCACACCATGAAAACGGCGACTTCATATATAGCCCCTAATTTCTCTCTTAAGTACTAAGGAAGCACTTTTTAAGATTTGAAATTTTATTTGTCGAAAAATGCTGTAATATCAATTCATGTTGGTTAAAATAATTTCATAAAATTTCTGATGCATACAATTTTTTATTTGTTTATAAACATACTATCATAACATAATCTTATAACTTTAAAACTAAGATCGGCTCTTGTGAATTTAAATTATCTAAAAAATATACGAGCACTAGTAAGGCTATAATAAAGTAATTTGAATTCCTCTTCAAGTGTTTTGATTTTCTTCTCCGACAATGCAAGTGCTTGTTGTAATTGCAAACTTCCCTGATTTTTTTGTTCATTGATAATTTCTCTTTCTTCTTTTATGTGATTCCATACAGAACTAAACCAATGAAGAGATTCAAAATTTTGATCCTGAAAGCAGATATTATAAAGTGGCATAAATAGGTAGGTAATGTAATAACTGTGTGGTAGCGGCGTAAAAAATTCCATCACTCCATTTCGTATGTAGTAAGAGACGACTACGGCAAATGCCAGAAAATTTCTTATTCTTACTCTTCAGCTTATTGTCGACTGGGGATGTTCTACTGCCCAGCCGAGTTGGATCCGTCGATCGATCGACCTTTAGATCGACGTTGGACTTTCCTAGTCGGACAATTTGTCTTAGGCAAACTACTATCGGCATAGGTGTGACATGGATTTTATTATATTAACTTTTCATGTCTCTTGTCTTACGTTCATCTTAAGAATAGGCCGTTGAGGACACACTTGAGTGTAGATGGAACTAGTGCTAAGATTCTCCAGCAATTTCGCCATAACGACTATATTGTCAGTAAATCAGAGGCGAGTGATGTAATTGCCACTGATGTTGATACCGTATCCTTTCCACTCCAGTAACTTAACTCTTAAAATGAAGGGAGAAGAGTTTTGGGAATATAATGTCACCCTGTCTTACATCTCTCTGCCGTTGGGTAGGTTTCGTAGTCGTATACCTATCGTAGCTCTACTATACAAACACTTCGATATACCGACAGCCAAGTTGGCTGTCGGTATATCGAAGTGTCGCTGTTTAGCGTTGCCAAGTTGGCTGAGCCAACTTAGCAACGCTAAAGGGATTAAAAGCCCGGCAATGCATCTGCAAATCCCCTGGTTTCCCTGGTGTTGCAGTTGTTCATGGGCGGCGGTAATCATCATCAGGTGAGCCGCATGCTCGTTTGCCCAACCTTCTATAAAAAAAATTGGACGAAATCAAAAACTTTCTCATATGTGGTCTATGGTATTTAAGAACTTGTGGGAGGCTGGAAGTCGTCGAGTCTGCGTGCTAGACGGTTCGGGATGACTCGAAAACAGAACGTAGACCCCGATCAGAAGGTAAAACGGTCTATAGTTCTGCAAGAGAGCGTTGTTCCCTTTCTTGAAGAACAAGACCACCGCACTTCTACTTCATGTCTCCGGAGTAGTGCCACCATGGTGGACGGAAGTGAAAAGCTTCTGAAGAACTTTTAAGTACCGGTTTTCACCGTACTTTAAAGTGGAATTACGTGAGTAATTCCGTCTCTGGTCGAGGCCTTGCCGTTTTAAGACGCTGGTGAACCATTCTAATCTCCCTCATACTGACTGACTGTTCTTTGGAATGATATCGGATAAGATTTGTTAATGGATCGCTACTCTCACTTGCGTGTGGCTCTATCAATCACGTGTACAGATGTCTAGAGAACATCTCAGTTAAGTGCCCGGGAAAGGATGCTACCATATTCTTTATTCAACTTCGATAGTTTGCCTTTTCTGCCAGATAGATTTCTAGCAAACTCTAGAGCCTCTGTTCTGCTCAATCGCTTCTTCAATACAAGCTGTATTGCAATAGCGTCAGTCTCGCAGTTTTTTTTCGACGGGTCTTGCAGAACTTAGCTCCGACCGTATGGAAATTTCCACGAGCTTGTCATTCATATAGTGCCCAATATTGAAATCAAGGCACTGAAAACTATTTTGTAAAAGGAGCTAAAAGTTTTCAGAGCTTTGTATTACAGCACGGGAGGGACGGAGCATTGACTTCGATAGACATGACCTCTCCAACTTAACTTTAAGGATCAGTATAACAATGGTAAGACCATTGGGTGATCGCTACTAATTTTCATCTACGCGATCCCTGGACTTCACTGAACAGTTGCTGTCAGGTCGTTATAACGAAGTCAATTTTTATCAACAGTGTTGACCAGGTCCACTTTCTGTGGGCCGCTGCTGGTAGTAAGAGTGCATTACAAAGAGCCTCCTTTTCCATGCAGTCAGTCAGTCTGTGATTTGTCGACACACTCCCAATTTTTACAACGTTGTTAATGAGAGACTTGTAGACGATAAATCTAACACCGGCTTGGGACAGATAGTCGCCTTCTCATGATAGAACAAGTTGCCAGATTCGTGAATTATAGTGTCCTCCCCCTCTCCGGATGCTTTCGTCATAAGGGAGGGGATGGAGAGTATATTGCTATAGGTGCAAGCGGGTTGGACACCGTAGTCTTGGTTTTGATGAAATTGTAAACACCTATCTTACCTACTTGTAAAGGATATTACAGGGTTATTTTTCAAAGAGTAGCCGAACTTTAAACTTAGTTCGAATATATAAATAATGATATCGTTATTGCAGTTGCTGAAAATACGAGTAAATGAGGTTTCTAATTTTATTTGAAATTATCCCAAATTGAATGTGATTTATGAGCCACTACGTTTTTGCCTAACGATCGACCCTTACGAATGTGCGTGCGCAGTAAAATCAGTTAAAATAATGCATTACCACGCATGTTAAATTTAAATGATAAAAAGGACAGAATGTTCGAGATTTTTTTAATTAATTTTTCTTTACCATTTGCTTAAATTACTTATTCTGAACCTTCTCTGCAAATTTTGCCAGTTATTGCAAAATAACCCTGTATATCGGCTGTCCGGTAATGAATGGATAACCTTGAAATGTCTTATAGTACAACTTATGGCCGTTCTGAAAAAAATACGAAACAAAATATATCACAAGTAGTATCTTTGATATATTTTCTTATCTTATCTTATTTTACTGCCTTGAACACTATGACCAAAAACGAATGATTTCTATTGGTTTTTTGTTGTTTTATTATTATACACTAACTGTGCTGATAGATAAAAAGTAAACAGTATGAATAGCTTTTGCAGTTTTTATTTAAAAAATTCGCAAATTAATTTATTTCTGAAAAACATGCAAAAAATATTATTTAAGCGAAGTTCAAACCTCTTGGGTATGAAAAAAATGTATGAATGTATGGGTGACCAATAATTATGCAATAATGCCGGTTTCGTGTAGATTTTATAATGGTATAATTCATAAATGTATCTTCCATAAATAGTGACTTATTGCCATTAATGTAGAAAAGGAGAAAATTTGACTAAGTAACAAAATTTGTAATATGGGAACATTTTTTTAAATTGAATTGTGTCTGATCATTGGGAATTAATAAAAACACATCAGGAGTTGATCATAAATGAAAACAGCTATTTTTAAACAAATTGAAACCAAATTAAGTATTAGAAATTAACTTATTTAAATGTAATAAAATAACCAATTTAAATGTTAAAATGGTTACTTTACTAGCGTGAAATGGGTCGTGTGACCTTCATATTTACTACCTGCTGTCTTTTGTGAAAAATATATCAAAGGTACTACTAGTAATATATTATGTTTCGTATTTTTTTCAGAACGGCCATAAGTTATACTATAAGACATTTTAAGGTTATCCATTCATTACCGGACACCCTGTATACAACATGTAACAAAAGCGCTGTAGTTCCCGTTAAGTGCGTCATGAGAATCAGTTTTCGTATACAAGTAACTTTACTTCAGA
Source organism: Parnassius glacialis (assembly GCA_033319125.1). NCBI lineage: Eukaryota > Metazoa > Arthropoda > Insecta > Lepidoptera > Papilionidae > Parnassius > Parnassius glacialis. Next base: position 21,444,767 of record JAVANC010000010.1, on the reverse strand, counting down.
AAACTTAACCATAAAAAATTACATTACTTAAATCTAAATTAATTTTTATTTTCAAATTGTATGTAGTTTTATTACGTCATACTGACACGCGCATCGGTAAAGCGGGGTCTTTGACAATACTCTTACTTCCCGGTCAATGCAAAGCTAATAAAACCACATACAATTGGCGAATATTTTCTTTTTCAAATTTAAAGTAATTTTTTTATGTTAAAGTTTTCAGAAGTTACCTACTTAAGTTATTTCTATACGTTTGAATACTTATTCTGTTCACGCACTTAAAGGGAACTTATTTCTAACGGCGATCTAAGCTCAATCGCCCAGATACAAAATATAAAATGTGTGTATTTTTATGTTTAAACACGAGAAAAACAAAATTATTTACCTGATCTAAAAGCTTTAGTATATACGCAATACCGACAGCGAATCCATCATCCGTGAACGCAGCTCCTGCTTTATTTTTCTTTGACATCTTGTCTTTTGATAAAATCATATGTTCAACAAAATTTAATGTCAAAGGAGGCACAATTATAAAGAAATTTTTTAAATGGACGTTTTTAGGATTTCTAAACACTGGAGCAAAAACGTCCACAAGTAACTTAAAATACTCCGTGCCTTCAATAAAGTTAGATACTAGACCGTTAATATTGTCGTCCAAATTTTCCGCAGCCTCAGTAACTTTTTGGCTAAGTGAGTTTTCTTCACACAATTCCCTAAACGATTTATTATCCAAACTTGTAAGAAAAGCAGTTGCGTCAGAACAGCAATGTCTGCCACCAGATCGAACCATCCGAACATACCCCATAGCGTTCCCTATCTGCGTTATGAGATCTCGAAATAAATCTAGGTAACTTTGGCCATCTTCGGCTAAGCCTAAAACTTTGATCCCTTTGTTAAACTTTTCGGCATGTTTATACAGATACATATTACCATTGGCTTGGGCGTTATCCTTAAAATATCTCAAATCTTTAATCAGTCTTGATTTAATCTGTTCGTCAAACATAAATTGCGAAAAGGTAAAAAATTTGTTTTTTAAAAACTGATATGTAAAATTGACAGTTGTATTCATGATCCCTGTACCATGTGTTCTAATGGAATTTGCTATATGCCTTATATTAATAGAATTCAGATGTTTATTATTACTACTCTTTTCTATGAAAATTTGATTGTTCAAGTTATACTGGTATTTAGCGACAAAAATGTGTATTTTACGCATAATCTCCAACACGTCGAGGCCTTGTTCTAATGTTTGTTTAGGAAGATTATCTTGTACCGTTGCAAGATTAAACTTAAGTTTAGCCATTTGTCGCATCTCTCCATAAGTTTTCCAGTCCGACAAAACGACAGTGGTTAAGTTGTAGTAGGTCTTGGATAAATAATGTTCCACGTTAGGGACAACATTCATATATATGTTTACAATTCTCAAGTTATTAGTAATTAGAAGGACTTTTTTAATCATATCAGTTGTAAACGGGTTTATTATATCTAGTTGTAAATGAGAGTGAATATGTAGACGTAAATTAGTTTCAATATGTTGGCTGGAATTGTCTAGTACTTTATCTTCAATTAAATCATTCGTACTATTGAGAAATTCCTCAATCTTCATGTTTCCGTAATATTTATCAGTTTTGTGCAGTAGAGATGCGCAATCTTCCAAAACCATAAAGAAATATTTTAATTTTAGTGCATTCAATTGGACGTCGAACTGTTGTTCAAAATAAATTGGGATGATATTTTGATGCCAAAGCATCCAAGAACAATTGCAATATTTATCAATATTAGTGAGAAAGTTTGTTAACATTTGAATTTTCTCGAGCAATGTTCCTAATTTAATGTAAGTGTCATTCACATAAGTTGTGTCTGGCACAAAACTCAATGCAATATTTGCGGCTATGTTCCGCTCAATGGTAGCTGCACCTTTAATAGCTTGTTCTGCAATAACAATGCATGTTAGCTCATCTAATTTTTTACTGGCATATTTTTTATCGCACATTAACATTTTCTTTACTTCCTGTATGGAGGATGCTGCTTGAAATAGTAAATGTTGAATGATCATTGCTATTGAATTTATAATTTGACTACAATTACGTACAACAGCGTTTTTAACGCCTTTGAGTATGTCTATAACTTCGAATAAAGACATAAGGGTTTGTTTTGACAAGGGTATCCCGAGGGACAAATGTAGATTTAAAAATGTCAGAAGCGAATGGCTGATGGTGGAGACAGTATGAACTCCTTCTAGAATTATTTTTGCATGCATGCTCATTTCTGTTGCGTTTAACTTATTACCGTTCGAAAAAATGTCTTCTATGTTTAATACCCATTGTGAGCAAACACTTTGTAGGATCATAATGTCTTTAGACAGTGATATTTTTTTGGTACTCATGTATGCTTGTCGAGTTTTAAGCATACTTTGTGACAACTTTCCATGATTGGAGAAAAGCGATGGAGCATATCTTTGTAAAAATTGTTCGGGAAACCATATAGTTGTTCCAATGACATGTATACTGTGAGCCTGTAAAATAAAAACAGTTTTCCAGTATTTAGATAGAAATATAGGTACCTTATTATAAATTTAACATAATGGGTCACAATAACGAAGCCTGTTTTCTTTTTTTTTACATCGTGACTAATCATCATTACAGCCCTTCACAAGTCCACTGCTGAACATAGGCCTCCCCCAAAGAATGCCACAAAGCACGGTCCTGACCCACCTGCATCCATCGACTTCCTGCATGTCTTATCAGGTCGTCACTCCATCTCGTGGGGGGACGCCCTACATTTTGCCTACCGGTACAAGGCTGCCACTCGAGAACCTTTCTTCCCCATCGGTTGTCGGTTCTTCGAGCTATATGGCCGACCCACTGCCACTTCAGCTTACTAATCCGTTGGGCTATGTCGGTTACTCTGGTTCTACTGCGGATATCCTTATTCCTAAGTTTATCACGCAGAGAAACTCCGAGCATAGCTCTCTCCATAGCTCGCTGAGCGACTTTGAGCTTCCTCATACGGCCAGCAATGAAGGACCACGTCTCAGTTCCGTAAGTCATCACTGGCAACACGCACTGGTTGTACAATTTCGTTTTAAGGTTTTGAGGTATGTCTGACGAGAAGATGTATCGTAGCTTCCCGAACGCTGCCCAGCCGAGTTGAATCCGTCGATTGACCTCTCGGTCGAAGTTGGACTTACCTAGTCGGACTATTTGTCCCAGGTAAACATACTCGTCAACAACTTCGAGCTTAGTGCTCCCAACAACTACCGGCATAGGTGTGACATGGACATTAAACATAATCTTTGTTTTGTCCATGTTCATCTTAAGACCTATCCGTTGGGAGACACTATTCAGGCCATTGAGCATAGTTCTTAGGTCCTCCAGCGATTCTGCCATAAGGACTATATCGTCGGCAAATCGAAGGCGAGTGATGTACTCGCCATTGATGTTAATACCGTATCCTTTCCAGTCCAGAAGCTTGAAAACGTCTTCCAATGCAGCGGTGAAGAGTTTCGGGGATATGACATCACCCTGTCTTACACCTCTCTGCAATTGGATAGGTTTCGTACTCTGGTTCTGTACTCGGATAGCCATCGTAGCTCTACTGTACAAACACTTCAGCACTTCGATATACCGACAGTCAACTTGACACCGCTGAAGGGACTGCAGCACCGCCCAAATTTCGACGGAATCAAAGGCTTTCTCATAGTCCACATACGCCAGACATAGTGGCAAATTGTACTCCTCGGACTTCTGTACAATTTGCCGTAGGGTATGTATGTGGTCTATGGTGCTAAAGCCCTTTCGGAAACCGGCTTGTTCGGGAGGCTGGAAGTCGTCAATTCTGCACGCGAGACGATTCGTAATGACTCTCGAAAACAGCACGTAGACGCGGCTCAGAAGGGAAATCGGTCTGTAGTTCTTCAAGAGAGCGTTGTCACCTTTCTTGAAGAACAAGACCACCGCACTTCTGCTCCACGCCTCCGGTGTAATGCCACCATGGACGACGGAATTAAAGAGCTTCTGAAGGACTTCAAGTACCGATCTTCCACCCGCTTTCAGAAGCTCCTCTGTAATTCCATCCTCGCCTGGGGTCTTGCCGTTTTTAAGGTGCTGGAGAGCCATTCTAATCTCGCTCAGACTGACATCCGGGATATCTTCGGAATAGTGTCGGATAAGGCTCGCTCTTGGATCGTTACTCACACTTGCGTGTGGCTCCAACGATGACGTGTACAGCTGCCTATAGAACCTCTCAATCTCACTCTAAATCTCAGGTGCCCCGGAAACGATGCTGCCACATTCGGTCTTCAGCTTTGACAGTTGGCTCTTTCTGGTAGACAGATCTTTTTTTTTTTTTTTTTTTTTTTTTTTATAGTAGAGGGGGCAAACGAGCATGCGGCTCACCTGATGGTAAGTGACTACCGCCGCCCATGAACAACTGCAACACCAGGGAGGGAATTGCAGATGCGTTGCCGGCCTTTTAAAAAGGAGTACGCTCTTTTCTTGAAGGTCCCTAAGTCGTATCGGTCCGGAAAAATCGCTGATGGTAATCGATTCCACAAGGAAGTCGTGCGAGGAAGAAAACATCTTCTAAATCGCACAGTGGTGGACCGCCAATCATCCAGATGGTGTGGATGGTATCGGGAGTTCTGCCGCGATGTGCGTTCGTGAAATTTGGCGGCTGGGATTAATCCGAACAATTCCTCAGAGCACTCCCCATGGTAGATGCGAAAGAAAATGCAAAGAGATGCAACATCTCTTCGCAGCGCCAATGAGTCGAGCCGATCGGAAAGAACTCGGTCGTCGACGATTCGAGCCGCTCTGCGCTGGATGCGGTCAAGTGGAAGGAGCTGGCACTGGGGAGCCCCAGCCCAGAGATGGGAACAGTATTCCATGTGAGGCCGAACCTGCGCCTTGTAAAGTTGCAGGCGGTGTGCCGGCATGAAATACTGTCCCGCTCTGCTAAGCACGCCAAGCTTTTTAGAGGCCAATTTGGCCTTCTCTTCCAAATGACCACGAAACTGCACGTCACTCGATATGTCGACGCCGAGGATTCCGATACTGGCTGAGGCAACCAGGGGAGTGCCTTGAAACTGAGGAGATACGACAAAGGGGTTCTTTTTAGCGGTAAACGCGCAAACTTGTGTCTTCTGAGGATTAAACTGGACTAGATTTAGTCGCCCCCAGTTCGAGACTTTGTCCAGCAAAGACTCGACTTCAGACACAAGTTTGTTCCGGTACTCGGAGACGTTTTCCCGAGAAATACTAGCACGGCCGGTGTATAGAGCATCACCAGTGCTGTCATCCGCATAGCAATGAATGTTACCAGTTAGCAACATATCATTGACATGCAGAAGAAACAGCGTTGGTGATAGCACACAGCCTTGTGGAACACCAGCGTTAATAGGCTTGTAGTCTTGGAGGCTTGGTTCCGCTCGATCGCTTTTTCAATACGAGCTGTATTGAAGTTGCGTAAGTCCCGCCGCATGCATTTGGAGATCTGTCTGTTCAGTTGCCTGTATGCTGTCAAATCTGTTGAAGAATGTAGCCTCATCTCCCGTCTAACAGCCATGAGATTAAGAGTGTGACCGGAGAGTTTTTGTGTTCTTCTGCGGCGGGTCTTGCAGAACTTAGCTCCGACCGCATGGACAGTTTCCACGAGCTTGTCATTCATATCGTCCACTTCATTGCAGTCTTCTAGGCACTGAAAACGGTTTTGTAAATCGAGCTGAAAGGTTTCGGGACTTTGGATTAGAGCACGAGGGGGACGGAGCGTTGACTTCATCAGACGAGACCTCTCCAACTTAACATTTAGGTTCAGTGTGCCTCTAATGATTCGGTGATCGCTGCCGGTTTTCACCCTCGCGATCACTAACAGTTGTCGTCTGGTCGTCATAAAGAACAATCTCATTTTTTGTCGAACCGTCGGGGCTCGACCAGGTTCACTTCCTGTGGGGCCGCTTCTTGAAGAAAGAGTTCATCATAAAGAGTCCCTCTTTCTCCATGAAGTCGGCCAGCTGCTGGCGCCTTGGGTTCCGTTGCCCTATTCCAAATTTCCCTACTTTCAGCTCACCGTTCTCTCTTGTGCCTAGTTTTGCATTGAAGTCTCCCATTAACACGTCGTGACTAATGCGTCTTTAATATTCTTATACAAACACCCTTGCCGATAGATTTCTTTCTACGGCGAAGGTCAATACTAGATCATGATGGAGGTTTTCGTCAGCTAAATTTCGCGAAGCTAGTAAAAAGTGTGAGGCGGCCTTATAATAGAGGCGCACTTGTCTATGTTGTACATTCGATCGTCAAAACTAGTATGGAGTAGCAGTCCGCCATGTCATTTTCCTGTACTTGTAAATTCCCACCCACCCGCCTACTGTCGCTCTATGTTCACGATTCCCTCTAAGTACCTATACACTTTTTTTTGCTGGATACTCAAGTGTATTCGTGGCGCTGTCAGCTTTCAGCAAAATCGTTAGTTTGGCCTTCTATGTTTGTGTTTGCATATATGTTGTTCCAGCTGTAATTTAAAATCAGGGGGCATGATTTAATAGTCAATTGAAACACATTCACAGCTATTACATATACTTTACATAACAAGTGCTATTATTTTTGTAAAACTACAGCCTTTAAAAGTCTACTGTTGAACATAGGCCTCCCATATAGATTATCTCACAGGGGGGATTTTGCCATAGTTGCCACACTTCACAGGCGGGTTGGCAACCGCAGTTTTTTATAATTTTGAGTTATGGTCAGGAAGATACTGCTGCCCATTTCCTTTTTCAGTATCCCTCCATCCCCTCTTACGGAAGGTGGTGGATATTCTTAAAGCGCGACTAATTGATATAATGTGGTGTAAGAACTTACCTTTAAATTAAGATCACATAATGATTTAAAATTTTTCTTGTCACCACTGCCAAACAAATGTGAGTTTAGCACAAATAAAGCATTGATTTTAATACATTTATACATATTTTCTGTATTTGGTTTATCTTGTACCAATCTGTCCAAGTTAAAAATTGCGTGTTTAAGATATTGCGTAAACTCTGAAGCAACAGCTGTACAATTTTTTGCAACAAGCGTTTTCTTTCTTAGCGTTAATAAATGATGCAGCGTGCTTTGAACTATATCATCATTCATAATCTTGCATGTTATATTATCAACAGCTCCCAACAACGCTTTGAATTTTTCGTAATGCGTATCTAAGCTTTCCGGAGTAGACGCCTTTAAACTTTTACAATAGTTATGCCAATTGGTTGCTAAAGATGTTCTAGATATCAATAATTCCAATAATATAATTATAGTAAAAAGTTCGCCAATATTATTTATGATATAATGTAGTTGAATGCCATCTGAAAATGGTAGTATAGAAACAATATACACTTATTTTTATTACAGATATATTAGGAAAGGTAAAAAGAGTACAGCTACAGTCTATATACGTCCCACGGCTGAGCAGTGACCACCTCATTTATGAGAGGGTTATAGTAGAACAATAATTAGTCCGCCGTGCTGTTTTAGCCTAAGTGTTGGCAGACTTAACATGCCCTCGAAATAATTTGTTCTAAACACATGTTATTATATGAAATTTTCAGTTTTAAGAACTGTGGGCTGCGGAAACTTATACTACGCCACAGATTGTCAGTCTGTATTATATGCAAACTAATCTCTCTTTAGAGGCTATTTTATTTTCAATGATTAGGTACAGTAAAACAGCAGAACGTATAACAGAAACTAACGGTTATGAAGACGAGTTGATAACAATAAACCCATTTATAAAAAGATCGCCCAAATCTTAACCTCCACACCAGCCTTTTAGGCTTAAGCCATGACTCATATCAAGAAACACTTCTGAGCTTTTTTTTTATAGAATAGGGGGCAAACGAGCATGCGGCTCACCTGATGGTAAGTGACTACCACTGCCCATGAACAACCGCAACACCAGGGGAATTGCAGATGCGTTGCCGACCTTTTAGAAAGGTGTAAGCTCTTTTCTTGAAGATTCAAGTCGTATCGGTCCGGAAAATTCGCTGGTAGTAACTGATTCCACAAGGAAGTCGTGCGAGGGAGAAAACTTCTCCTAAATCGCACAGTGGTGGACCGCCAATCATCCAGATGGTATGGATGGTAACGCGAGTTTTGTCGCGATGTGCGATGGTGAAATTGAACGGCTGGAATTAGTTCGAACAATTCCTCAGAGCACTCCCCGTGATAGATACGATAAAATACGCAAAGAGATGCAACATCTCTACGCAGTGCCAGTGTATCGAGCCGATCAGAAAGAACTCGGTCGTCGACGATTCGAACCGCTCTGCACTGGATGCGGTCAAGTGGAAGGAGCTGGCACTGGGGTGCCCCGGCCCAGAGATGAGAACAGTATTCCATGTGGGGCCGAACTTGCGCTTTGTAAATTTGCAAGCGATGTGCCGGCATGAAATACTATCTCGTTCTGCTGAGCACGCCAAGCTTTTTAGAGGCCAATTTGGCCTTCCCTTCCAAGTGACCACGAAACTGCACACTATTCGATATGTCGACGCCAAAGATTCCGATACTGGCTGAGGCAGCAAGGGGAGTGCCTTGAAACTGAGGAGATACGACAAAGAGGTTCTTTTTAGCGGTAAACGCGCAAACTTGTGTCTTCTGGGGATTGAACTGGACTAGATTTAGTCGGCCCCAATCCGAGACTTCGTTAAGCAAAGACTCGACTTCAGACACAAGTTTGTCCCGGTACTCGGCGACGTTTTCCCGAGAAATATTGGCACGGCCGGTATATAAGGCATCACCAGGGCTGTCGTCTGCATAGCAATGAATGCTACCAGTTAGCAACATATCATTGATATGCAGGAGAAACAGCGTTGGTGATAGCACGCAGCCTTGTGGAACACCAGTGTTGATAGGCTTGAAATCAGAGCATGCACCGTCTACGACCTTGATGCTCCGATCAGCAAGAAAACTGGTGATCCATTTGCACAATTTCTCGGGAAGCCCATAGGAAGGAAGCTTTGAAAGAAGCGCTTTGTGCTTCGCTATGTCCAAACTAACGGCCAATGCCCCCCCCCCCCCTTGGACTCTACTGCCTCCGCCAATCTATGAGTTAAGTAGACTAGAAGATCACCAGCTGATCGACCCCGGCGAAAACCGTACTGACGGTCACTAATCAGCTGGTGATCCTCAAGGTACCTCATGATCTGGCAGTTTATAATGGCTTCCATTATTTTGGAGAACAAGGAGGTGATGGCGATAGGCCTGTAGTTGGACGGGTCTGAGCGGTCGCCTTTTTTAGGGATCGGATGCACCAAAGCTGTCTTCCATGAGTTCGGGACTACGCCTTGGGAGTAGGAGTACCGGAAAAGACGCGTTAAAACCGGTGCCAACTCAGGAGCACACGTCTTCAGCACAATGGGAGGGACTCCATCGGGCCCACTCGACTTGCTGACGTCCAGGGAGAAGAGTGCTTTACGGACCGAGCGCTGTGTAAATCGCACATCCGGCATGGAGCACTCACATCGCGGGATGGTCGGCGGTGTGTTCCGCCCGTCATCTAGAGTCGAGTTGGACGCAAAAAGAGAGCTCAACAGATCGGCTTTCTTCTTTGCGGCATGGGCCAGTGAGTCGTCCTCTCTGTGCAGAGATGGTAGAGATGGCTGACAGAAGTTCCCTTGGACAGCCTTGGCGAGAGACCAGAATGCACGGGTTCCCGAAGGAAGGCGAACTAGCTTCTCGCCAATTCTGCCGATGTGCTCAGACCTTGCCTTGGCAATGACGCTTTTGAAGGACTTGGAGGGGGAATTATACTTCTTTTTAAGTGCGCTGGTGTTTACATTCAAGACGTTGATGCATCAGCCCAGGCCCGGTAGCACTCCTGCTTATAGCGTGATGCTATTTTACAGGAGCGACCAAACCATGGCTGGGATCTGCCTCCGATGGGCACCACAGAGGATGGAATAAAAAGTTCCATACCCTGAAGTACAAGAACAGAATCGGCAACAACGCTAGGATCTTCCGGCGAGAAGCAAACCCGCCCCCAAGGGTAGGATGCAAAAAAAGACCGCATCCCGTCCCAATCAGCTGACCTATAGTGCCAAACACAGCGGCAAGCTGTAGATCGCAACTGCGATTGGAGCGTGAGTGGCACCATTCTCCGGATCAGACAATGGTCCGAAGAGCCCAGAGGGGTATCGACGGAGACCTGAGATCCGTCCGGATGAGAGGTCAGCAGAAGGTCCAACAGGGAAGGTACATGGTCTTCCACTACTGGGATCCGCGTAGGCGAAGTAACCAGTTGTGTTAGACCATATGCCAAAGCAAAGTTATAGTCAGATCTACCCGCATGATCGGTTAAACGAGAACCAAACCATTCAGCGTGGTGGGCGTTGAAATCACCGAGTATCACGATCTCTGCGGATGGGACCTGTTGTAGCACGGAGTCTGCAGCCATTTGGACGTGGTCGATGAGTCGGTCTGTGTCGGCATTACCGCTATGGGACCTATAGAGGCACCCGTAGACGCGGGGATGGTCGTCGCTATCTATGCGCAGCCATAGGATGGACAGGTCCGTACCTTCAAGACTGCCGAGGCGTCGAAAACAGATGTCCTCTCTGACATACACGCAAACTCCAGCCCGGGGCACAAACGAGTGTTCTAATTTGTACCCCGGGTAGGAGAGATACGAAGTATCAGCCGGAGAGGACACCTGTGTCTCGGTTAGAAAGAGCAAGGCCGGCTTAGCTATCTCCAGATGGTAGTTTACGGCGTTAAGGTTTGAATGAAGTCCCCTGATATTGCAGAAATCCACGGTAAGCGTGGCAGGGGTTGCCTTTGTCTTCTTGCTCCGCTTGCATCGAGCAGGTTTCGTCTTGAGCGGAATTTCGCCCCCCCCCTCCTCTCAGAATACGCGGGGCAGCCAGAGCACCCACGCCCAGGAGTGGAGTAGTTTGGTCGTGGATGCTCAGCGAGGGATTCTCCAGGGGTGCTGGTACCCTCCTGGGGTAGTCTTTTATTTAATTCCTCTACCATGTTGATGTGGGGGGGGGGGGGGGGGGGCAATTGGCCTTCTAAAGTTGTTCTGCCTTTTTTTTTATAATACTGAACTGACAAACGAACTTACTAACGAACGAACTAACTTCAAACAAAGAAGGTTACAGATGCGAGAACTCTGGCCGAATGCTTTAAGCCTGTAATTGTACTGGCTCTTTATCCTTCAGACAGGAATCCAGCGGTACAAGCACTTTTATTTCGCGGCAGACAGAGAGGTACCTACTTAGTCAAAAATGAGTCCTCCAACGAGTATGTCAAAAGTATCCCTCATCTTACTACTACGCAACGCAATAAGTTTTAGGAATTACGAGTGTAAAACACAGAACAGCATTGCAATTAGCTTGATAAGAATGATAAGCAACGTGCTTAACTTAATAGCAGCATGTAGTTATTCACTGCTAGCTATAGGTCTACGTTGTGCTGTCCTCCCCCGAGAAGGCGCTGCCATAGATGCCATAGAAGGTTTTATTCGGTACGAGTCCGACATAACCCGTACTTGCCCCCGCGAGGCGGATATGCATATGCATAGGCATACCCCAAGTAAAAAAAAAGGTCTATGTTGTGCTTGTTGTTGACTGCTTGGTTTCTCTAGTGGTCGTTAACGCGGTTGCTGATCATGAGGTCCCCGATTTAAATCCCGGGTCGTGTCAAAATCAGTTATTGGGCTTTTCTGTCAAGAAATTCTCAGTAACAGCCAGGAGTCAGGAACGTGCCTTGGAAAGCACATAAAGCCGTTGGTTCTGTGCCTGACCTCTCTCCGGCTGTGATAATCTGCCCATCGGACTGTGGGAGTGAGGGAATAAATTGTGCACCTGTGCTTGCGCGCACAGTCGAGCACTATAATCCTCTCCTGCCAATCAGACAGACTGGCGTTCAGACTGGCCGCTGTGATCGAAATTCGGTCTGGATCACATTATTATAAGCTGTATTAATTTTGCATTGCTTGCTAAACAAATGGAAATCATGGTAATAAAATTTGTGCTATTAAAATAGTTACTCTAGGATTTGTTTAACGATCTGTTGGTAGACCAACAGATCGTTAAACAAATCCTAGAGACATACATTACATGACACATTAGGGACCCACGAGTTTTTAATAAATTACAAACTCATAACTAACAACTGGGAGACACTTCAATTTTCTAACTTTTTTATTAGTTATTTAAAACTTATAGTATTTTTTTATTTAGGTGATTATAACACCAAATATTAGCAATTAAGTATATAAAATTTTAATGTTACTTACTAAGATTTATGAGACCTTCTGATACAATAGCAAAAACCTGACAACAAAGATTCTGTAGTGTGTCATTACAGTGTGCCGTAAATGCATTTAACAGACATATTGATTCCATTTGAAAGGCAATGCCACTTTTAGGATATTCTTCATATGCAGCTAGGAAACAGAAATGTCTGCAAAAGTATAATTTAATACTGAATTTATGATTTTCTTATAAAGAAACAAGTAATTTGATGAAATAATCATTAATTTTTTATTCATTATTGGCTTATTTTATTGCATTATCACAATTCACCATCTTAGCCAGCTGAGCTTTTGTTTTGATAGCATTACCTGACCTAACTTACTGGCTTGGGTGATTTGTATTTGGTAAAAATAGTAGTAATTTATACAATTATGTATTAAAAAAATGAAATGACAAGATGACATCTTATTTATCTTTATCATTGTTGGTAGTCAGTAGGCACCCACTAGTAAAACATAATGATTGAAAGAGTATATCTCTTTGCCCACGAGCCATGAGAAGAAACAGGTTGACAGGTCCACATGGACATTATGAAAACAGTTAAGTTTGATTATATTGTATTAATTATCAAAACTGTAATTTGCTAATAATTATGTTTTGGGGTAAAGTATTGAAAAAGATTGCATCTTTAAAACCTAAAATTGCTGCCTCAGAGCTATGTTCAATTTCAAATTGACAAACAACTGCCTACCTACGTTCAAGTTGTATCAGTTATTCACCTTTCCGTGCCTTCATATTCTGGAGATAGCCATATTTGTGAAAATAAATAAACATCACTTGCACTTGCCACCTTGCACAAAACTAGAATATGAAGTACAAGAATGAGATCATCAATCAATATCAGATTTTTTTGTATACCCATTGTGAAACATATAAAACTTCATAAGGAAAAATGTTAAATGTTAATTTAAACGTGGTAGAGCCATACTGTAGCTATATTAATTGTATAGTTGTATCACAAATGGTTCGGTTCGACCGGGGAAGGATCACACTCTCAAAGAATACCAGTGTAAAATAGCAGTTTAAAGGTGCTGTGTTTTGTATGGTGAGTGTAATGACCAGAGACCCTTTTTATTGCAAAAGAGACATTCCATGTTAGTCCTCACGGCTGACAATTTATCAGCATCTGCGTTAATGATGAAACATAATTTCATATTTTTACAGGAGTTGGATAATCTATTGAGATTTATTCATTAATTGTAACCAATAACACACATTACTAATTGTAGCTATGTAACAACTTTTAAAAATTGTTATTTATTAAAGCATGTAAATAACCCCCTCAGCTTAAAAGAAGGCATTTATTTTGATATTACAGACAGACCTTTTAATTTTATTTATATGTATAGATGTGTTGAATGGTAGAGAATTTTTTTAGGCATTAAGTACAAATGTGTACTACATTTGTATCCTTTTTATATGGGAATGCAGTAAAGATTTAAAAAAAAATGTACCTATATAATTTAAAAGCTCTTATCTAATGCCCAATTACATAAACACAAATTAAATCTGCTACTTGTTTAATTTAATTACATACATACCTATAATCACGCCTCTTTCCCGTAGGGGTAGAGAGAGATCACTTCTTTCCACTTGCTACGATCCTTACATACTTGTTTCACTTCGTCCACTTTCATTATTCTCTTCATACATGCTCTACGGTTTAGTGTACTCTTGACCTGGCCTTTTTTCAAGATGTCCCTGATTTGGTCTTGAAATGTCCGCCTAGGTCTAACCCTTCCAATACTTTCATTCACACTTGCCTTATACACTTTTTTTTCGTCAATCGTTCTTCATTCATTCTCTCGACATGGCCAAATCATCTCAGCATACCTTTCTCAATTTTTGTCACTACATCTTCTTTCAGACCACTTTTACTAATTAGGTCAATCAAAATTAGGCATTCAATTTACAATTGTCTAATTTTGATTTAAAAATTTGATGTTTATAGACAATACAATGGTAATGAGGGCCACAGGTTGGAATACCACCGGAATAAATTATTTTTGTAAGGATTATACAGGGTTACTTTTCAACATATAACAAATTATGTGAGAGTTATTATGACCTAAAAAGTGTGGAAACCTCTATGTAGGTACAGCTAAATCACCCTGGAAAACCTTGGTCCTTATTAAATTAAATTTTCACCTAATAATAACATTTGTAAATATGAAACAATCAAGATCCTCAATTTGGAAAAAAAACAAGGTTTATGATTCATTGATACTTACAAATGTTAAATATTATTTAATATACAATACAAATGTAAAAGCAAAGTTGATCTGAAAACGTCTAATTAGTAAGAATAGCAAAACAAGTGTTTTCAAAAGGAAACAAACGCCGGCGCTATACGGTGGCGGATTGACAAGACTATTTACTAGCGAACTTTTTTTAAACATGAACGGTTTCAAACTGTTTCAAGCAAAAATAAATCTTATACCATATCACAACAGCACATGGTACTTCGTAGGTTTATTCCGTCTTATGATAGTAATAAGACGGCAGTTCAACCATTTTAAGCAAAATTAAACAATAAGACAAACACATTGTTCTTTTTTTAACAGGAGACTTGTTTTCCAGAAATTTATTTACAGCTTGAGTTTGTGAGCGATCGCAGTGAGTGCTATTATTTGTTACTTATTAGACTATTTTCCCACAACAAGATTGAAAACCCACAAAGTAAAAAGAGTACCACGTACAAGTTAAAAAGAGGTTGTCAACCCCTAAAAATTTCACATTTTCAAAATATTCAGAAACGAAGCCGCAGGCATGAACTACTTGCAAAATAATGAATATTTTGTTGTGGATAAATTTCCCAAAAAAGCAATTTGAGCGAGTTATAACGATTTTTAAAAAGACACAACTCACGTATCATACGCCACACACAAAAGTAATCGATGGCACGCTTGGCGTGCCATCCGTACTGAACCGGTTAAGACACTTGGAAAATTTTACACTAAAACCTGATGATATAATAATATTAAGTATAGGAGAAAACGGTTTAATTAATGGTCCTAACAAAATTACGTTCTCACTGTGTAATAATTCTAAATGTTATGTTCTAAATGAAAACATATCCAAACCCAGTTTTACTCAGCCTTTTGTTTCGTTCACAATGATGAAAATACTTTTGCTACAGTAACATTAATTCATCAAAATATCGCGGGATTATTAAACAATTTAAGCTTAACAAACCTTTCAAATGCTTCTCTTTTCAAAGTTGTTACCTCAACACATAGTGAACATAAAACACCTAATACTTTTGACATTACGGTATTATCAGAAGCCACTAAATGTGGAATTGGGGTAAGTTCATTGGGAGCCATCTCCACTCTTATGGGTATAAAAGATTTATTTTCCACTAGAATTCCATGATTGCACACAGATATATGGTCTTGAAATTGTTTTTTGAAAAATTGTCCAAAGCTCCTAAGTATGTAAGTGCCAGCTTCTTTTTCTATATCACTCTTCATTTTTTAGATATTTTAACTTGTAACAAAACACAAAATTAAAACTCATAGAAAAAGTAAAGTAAATAAACTATGGAGTGTAGAGTAGAAGGAGGACCATCTCTGTATATGAAAAGTGTCCCTAAAAACGCGTCCAATAAGGGTGGCGCTGTAGTAGCATAGGATAAATTTAAAAAATAGCGCCAAAATTAATTAGAATAAGATGGAGAAATAAACAAGGACCGACCAATCCGCTTGGTTTTGTACTACGTAAATAGTTGAGGTTTTGTATACTGGCATTTTACTAACTATACTAATCATGAAATTTTTTAAATATTTGAATTTAGTTGACTTCACTCCGTCTACAAACAGCTATATTCATATCGTAGTTTTTCAGACGCCAGCGCTATTGTGGTAGGTTTTGGAACCTCTATTTTCAGTGTATAGTGGGACACTTTTTCAACTTTCACACCTTATAAGATGGTTCTCCTTCTACTCTACACTCCATATAAATAAACTCTTCTTTTTGACAATTGACATTGACAATTGACAACTAGCTTGTTACTAGGCATGAGACCGATATATCAAAACGTAACTAATAACGTTATTTTATCAAATATCATATCATATCGATAAACCTAAGAACATAACCGTTATCACATATCCAACAAAAACCCAAAATCAACTAACCAACGTGCGAAACGTAAAACGCAAACTGTCTGTAACGATATGCCAAAAACCGAAAACGACTCAAAACCAAAACTAACCGATGTCCTTTGATATTCGTTGTTTCTCGTTCTAGCGACAGCATCACAAATACGTATGAAAGAGATGAAGCGAATATGGATTTCGTTGCGATGTTTTGGTTGTTATCATAAAATGGCGCACGTAGTGAAATAGAATTATAAGATTCTTAAAATAAGGTTGAATTTTAAATGGTTAAAGTTGTCTAATTTTTTAAGTTTGTGTAGTTGTGAGAGTTGTCAGATTTAAATGATCTTTAGGACATTAGGCACTTAGATTTGTTTGATCACATTATATTTGGTTTAGGCAACTTTTGTTTATGTGAAAGTTAGAATTTGATTTTTTTTAAACGTAACAATTACGCACTTGACATTGGTGGCGTGTGCCGTTCACTATGAAACTATCTGTAAAATTATTTGAAAATTATTAATTTTGACGTTGCGTTTGTGCATTTATTTGTAATATTTGTTTGCATTTTGTACATTTGTTTTAAAATTTTCCTGTTAGTCCTAAGCCTAGTTAAGTATATGAAGGTAAATCACCAACTTAAATAATCATTATAAAAAATAATGATTATTAATATAATAATAATATACTATGTACCTATAATAATTTTATATATGTAGAGTAAAACTCGCTTAAGACGATTTTGTAGGGACCCAGCCAAAATCGCGACTTAAGTGGAAAAGCGTATTATGCGGGATATGGAAAATAAAACATAACATCATTAACAATTTTTTGTAGGTATTTAATTATAGGTTTATTTATAAATTTGTTATAAAGCTATAATATTACACATAATATGTATATGTATATAAATACACTACACCATAGTTAATTATTATTTATAATGACATCACTTTCCTCGAAAGCTGCTACAATAGATACATAGCGCCTTAAACCGTTTACTGCTCATAAAGCCTCTGCGTTTAACAGTCGGAATGGGTTTCGTACGGTGCAACATTGTCATCAATGTAAGAAAAACCCTGCAGTATCGCGGGTTCTTCTTCCAACACGACGTCAGCTTTGTTACTTCGGGAACCTGTTTTCTTGAAACAATTTTGTATTTCAGGCTTAATTGCTTGCCATGCCGCTACAATTTTTAAGATCAGATCATGCACAGGCCTTTTCGACCCTTTCGTTTGCTGTCAGGGTATTCCATTTCTTTACGATAGCAATGTATCAACCGTGTTCTGTAGCTTTGTTTAAGGACTTTTTTTTTTTTTTTTTTTTTTTTTTTTTTTTTTTTTACTTATATCACTACTACTATTCTGCAGTACCCTTCTTACTCATGCCTTAATTATTTTAATCTCTACAATTATTCAATGTTTTTTTTTTTTATTTTTTTTTTTTTGTTTTTATATATATATATATATATATATATATATATATTTTTTTTTGTATTTGTGTTATTTCGCTCTGTCTTTTTATCTTATTACTAATATTATTTTGTTAATTACTTTTACTAATACTCTGATTACTAATTCACACAAGAATTATTCACTAGTAATACTCTATTTCTACATTACTCATATCTTATTTACTATTTCTTATTTACGACATAAGCTTAATATTTAAACAATATAAATCTCATCTTTTTCCCCTTTTTTTTTCTTTTCTTTTTTTTTTGTTCTTATCTTTTAACTTTTTTTTCTATTATTTTTTTTTTTATCTACTTATTACACATATTCTCATTTATTTATTACACATACATTATTTGTTACTATCTATATTATGCAATACATTATTTCTTACTATCTATATTATACAATACATTATTTTCTACATTTAATCTGTATGTTTACTTCCATTTTCCTTACTTATAATTCTCAATACTCTAAGTGCAAATTTCATGAATATAGTTCGGCAATTGTTGTCCTGCATTATTATACTTAAATTATCTTTCTTGATTGTCACTCCCATGCTGCATTCGGACTCAAATCTGGTTTTGTTGAAGCGAGGGCAGTCAATTAGTAAATGCTCTACGGTTTGTTCTAAGTTTTCATCACAAATGCAGCCTGGGGATGACGAGAGCTTATACTTGTATAAATACGCTTTATTTCCACCGTGACCGGTGAACAATTGGGTAGTCAAATTTGTCATTTTTATATTTTTAATTATTTTATATGCTATCACAATGTCGGGAAAATAGGTCTTCGTTAGATTACTGGTAGGAGATTCTTCATATCTTTTTTGCCAGACTTGCAGAGTGGAGTCTCTGATGAGGCGCTTTGCATAGGACAATGGGACTCTGTCATATGCTGGTCTTTGTTTGTTTTTAAGAGCAGCTCGCTTGGCCAATTCATCCGCCCTCTCATTGCCTTTAATTCCATTATGTGCTTTTATCCAGTATAGTATTATATTTGCTTCGTTGTGTTCCATAGACATTGTTTAAGGACTTTAATAATGCCCTAATTCATCGGTTGCAACTTGCTTGTCGCATTCGGAGGTAAGAAAACAAGCTTGATGTTCTTTAGCCAGGGCAGTTATCAATGAAGAGAATTATGCGTGCTACTCGGCTTGGCTCGGGGGTTGCACAGATGGCGTATTAGACGGGATGACGATCGTTTTAAGCGAGTTAAAAATGTATGAAAACATGCCTCAAGTTGCAGAGACTGATATAAAATGGCGTATTATCCGAGAAATCGTATTAAACGTGATCTTATTAAGCGAGTTTTACTGTATATAAATTATGTTTACTACTTATGAATACAGTTTAATTATAGACTTCGAAATCAAACTGATCCTACGTCTCACTTTAAAAAAATATGGCTATAAACATTATAGAAATAAATGAGAATATAAAGAATGTAATTTTAGACATTTATAATACTATATTACTGCATAACAATCATAGATTTTATATTAACATACATGGCTAAATATTACATCTAAGATTATATAAGAGCCTCTGACTTCTAAACTAAAATTATCGAAGTAATTCGTAAAATAAATGTTGCACTCGTTCTACAGTTTTCGGCATAGATAATATACTATAGGTGACGAAACGAGGAAAGTTTCTTCTGCGCTTTTATAGATGGCGTAGGGATAATAAATTACTGAAAATTACACTAGAGGGCGCTATCACCTAGGTTCAGTATTATTTCGTACATATTTCAATAAAAATCAATTTAATTTAAATATTAACTAATTTGTTTTAAGTAAATGTTTATTGTCTGTTTGTTATTATGGTGTGAATTGCTTCGTTAATTAACAAAGAATTATTCTATATATATACAGGGTATTTTTGGAACGCTCCCGAAAACTAAGACAGGCGACAGTACCAAGTATACATTTGATCATGGGTCACAAATAAATTTGATCCTGATGAAAAAAAAATCATATTTTTACAACGTTTTATTAGCTTTATTCATGCGCCATCATGTTAGTAATGAAACGATAATTTCATAAAAAAATCATGAAAATACTGAAACATAAAACCAGCAGTGGAAACTGAACTGATATCACCTGACTAATGGAGGTTAATGTACGCGCGAACGGTGAAAAAAGAACGCTGGACTTGAACTTGGGCACTGAGCGATTTATCACATATTGGTACGAAGGGGGCGAGACGGGGGAACAATCCGCCAGTATTACTGTGCCTGCATGCTATTGGTTCCCGCGCTTTGTTTGCTTCAAAAATATAGTCGCATACACAGCTTACTTTGCGACTCGTGACGATGTTTTAAAAAGGAAGGAAAGAAAAATTATTTATATATATAGTGAACGAAAAGGTAAATATGATAGGAGAAGGTGAATGGGGAAAATTGTGCAGTAAATTTAAAAGTGTTGAGGAAGAATACCGAAAAAATTACCATGTGATCGACCTGATGACGGAAGCTCAAGCGAAGATGAAAGTGATGATGAAGTAGCATCCAGTAACACCAACACACCATCAACATCTGGCTTCCATGTGACCCAAGACGTCATAATGGACGGCGTGTCACTCTTAGCTAAGTTTTCTTGTTACAAACTACTTTATATTTTACGATAGAAATAACAAATAATGCTCAAGTAAACATTATCCATTTTTAATTCCCACCTCTTCCAAAGTTCTAAGTAGCTAGTAAAACACGTATTATGATACAATACCATGTAGGACTTTAGAACGCGACTGTACCCACACTCCCTCCGCTGTCGACCTGTATCTAGCTCGGTACGAAACAATGCTGCGGTCATAAGAAAAAAGGGCGCATCTAACAATTTTTGAATAAATGAGTTAAATATACCATTCGACTCATGATAAGAAGGCGCATCTACTATTTTTTTTAATATTCACAAATATCAATATTTTAGAAATTGTCGTAAGAATTTTAGACGTAACTGTTGATCACAGATGACATTTTTTTAGTAGAAAAGACTTATACAAATTCAACATAAAAGAAACGACTTATTTAACCAGTTGCTACGTCATGTTTAACAATATTTGCATCGATTACTTAAATTTCAATTATTCTTGTCTTATTATTCTATATCTTATTATTAAGAGCTTATATCTTATTATTAAGAGCTGGTGTTTCACATATGGTCCCATATAAATTTGATTGAGGTCAGACCAATAGTTTTTGAGTTATCCTTAATTATTTATATTAAAGTCGGTTGTACAAAATTTTTAATTTTTAATTATTATCGTAGTAAGTCTTGTATGATATCCCCTTTAAAATCATTACTCAAGAGTTGCGGGTTGTTATTTTTTGTGTCTCACTACCAATGCATCTCTAATATTTACTAAGAAAAAAGTAATAAATTACTATTAGCGTCCTTTCAAATTCAAATGACCTTTCCAAAATATGTAAAAATTTTAAATGAATGGCAGTTTTTTTTTATTTATTTTAAGCTAAGATGAAAAGGAAAATTCGTTTTATTTAAATAAATAAACAAATTATAGAAAAAAAATAAGTTCGTCCTTAAAATCTTCGTGTCTCTACGTATATATTTCAATTTTCATATAGATACCTTTTAATATACTATAGACACAGGGTCTGAAAGAAAAATTCATCAATTTATTTTTTATTTCCATTTTACGTTTTGGTTAGTTGCGTCCTTCTTTATTCTGACGGCAGAATGTAACCCGGCCGGCTCGTGTCGCCTCACGCTGTGACGCAGTAAGTTTCAGTTTTGTCGTGGTTCGTTATAAATTGTAGTTTTTGAAACAGTTCCGTGTTGATTTTGTACAAGCGTGCGCGAGCGACAGCTCAATCGTTTTGTTTATTAAATTGTTATGACGTGTTGGTATTATTCTTGTTGTTACGTTTTTTGTTTTAATAATGCTTAACGCGTACGTTTATAGTGATTGTGAATACGACAACATGTTAGGTATCCGAACCTAGGTACACGATGTATCGCTAAATAAATTGTTAAGACGTCGGCATGGAACAAGTGTGTCATACTGTGCAGTGCACAAAGTGTTAAAGCGTAACCGAATGCGTCCATACAAATTGCACAAAGTGCAAACTTTAGTTGCCGGCGATCACGACCGCCGACGAGTTTTCTGCCGTTGGTTATTATACCAGCAACAACGTGTGGCTGGTTCCGTTGAGCACATTGTCTGGACGGATGAGTCGACATTTACCAGAAACGGCCTGTGGAACCGAAGAAATACACACGTGTATTCAGAGTTTAACCCGCACGCTGTTCGACAAACCGGGCACCAAACCCGATGGTCGGTTAACGTATGGGCAGGTTTATTTAAGTATCGCATACTGGGACCAGTGTTTCTGCCACAGCGACTGAACGGACAGCGATACCTAAACTTTATAAATGAACAGTTGACAGACATTTTAGACGACCTATCGTTGGCTGAATATCGCCGCACATGGTTCCAGTATGATGGTGCCCCTCCACATGTCGTGAAATTCGTCCGTGAGCGCCTCAATGAGCTGTTTTATGATCGCTGGATTTGGCGGACTAGGACCACACGCTTGGCCACCTCGCGCACCAGATTTGACCCCGTTAGACTTCTTTCTGTGGGGTATGTGAAAGAAAGGGTTTTTAATCGTGAGTGTGATAGTGCTGACGAAACTACAAAAGGATCGTGGATGTTTTCGACAAACTACGTACGGACTGTGTCGAAGACCACACGATGATGCCCCGCCTCCATGAGGAGACGCAACACCGAGCCCAAATCTGCCTTGAAATGAATGGAGCACAATTTGAGCCGCATCTCATAAGACCACGGAGGATTAAGAGCGGTAAGCTGTTTCATAACTATTTTTTTTAAATAACTTAGTACTGAACTAATCTGAATACATACATAACTGAATACATGAGAATAATAAACATACCTACACGATGAATAAAAACGCATGACTCTAACCTTGGTTACATTTCATTTATGTATTTTTTCATTAGCGGGAAATCGAACCAGTTATTTGGGTTATTTAACCTGTAAATTCGGATTAAAATGGCTACGTGGAGACAAGTACAGTGGCAAAATAGTAGGTTAAGTAGATAAGTTAGGTATTTAGACAAGTGTTGTAAATTATTAGGTATTGTGGTATGGCCCGCTAGTTGCGGACCGCGCGAATTTGCGTTCGCGCGTACATTGACCTTTAATCAGCTGATATGAACTCAGTTATTCCATTGCTGGTTTTAGGTTTCAGTATTTTCATGATTTTTTTTTATGAAATTATCGTTTCATTACTAACATGATGGCGCGTGTTAGTTAGTCAGCACTATCACACTCACGATTAAAAACCCTTTCTTTCACATACCCCACAGAAAGAAGGAAGTCTAACGGGGTCAGATCTGGTGAGCGAGGTGGCCAAAACACTTGTTCCGTCCCGACGTCTTAACAATTTATTTAGCGATACTTCGTGTACCTAGGTTCGGATACATAACATGTTGTCGTATTCACAATCACTATAAACGTACGCGTTAAGCATTATTAAAACAAAAAACGTAACAAGAATAATACCAACACGTTATAACAATTTAATAAACAAAACGCTCGTGCACGCGTGTACAAAATCAACACGGAACTGTTTCAAAAACTTCAATTAATTAACACGACAAAACGGAAACCTACTGCGTCACAGCGTGAGGCGATACGAGCCGGCCGGGTTACATTCTCATGCGTCATAATAAAGAAGGACGCAACTAACAAAAACGTAAAATGGAAATAAAAAATAAATTGATGAATTTTTCTTTCAGACCCTGTGTCTATAGTATATTAAAAGGTTTCTATATGAAAATTGAAATATATACGTAGAGACATGAAGATTTTAAGGACGAACTTATTTTTTTGATAATTTGTTTATTTATTTAAATAAAAAGAATTTTCCTTTTCATCTTAGCTTAAAAAATACATCTAGCAACACAAAAACATCGAAGGAAAGACGCATATAACTATTTGCGTCTTTCCAACCTAATAAATAAAAAAAACTGCCATTCATTTAACATTTTTACATATTTTGGAAAGGTCATTTGAATTTGAAAGGACGTTAATAGTAATTTATTACTTTTTTCTTAGTAAATATTAGAGAACCATTGGTAGTGAGACACAAAAAATAACAACCCTCAACTCTTGAGTAATGATTTTAAAGGGGATATCATACAAGACTTACTACGATAATAATTAAAAATTAAAAATTTTGTACAACCGACTTTAATATAAATAATTAAGGATAACTCAAAAACTATTGGTCTGACCTCGATCAAATTTATATGGGACCACATGTGAAACACCAGCTCTTAATAATAAGATATAGAATAATAAGACAAGAATAATTGAAATTTAAGTAATCGATGCAAATATTGTTAAAGATGACGTAGCAACTGGTTAAATAAGTTTTTTCTTTTATGTTGAATTTGTATAAGTCTTTTCTACTACAAAAATGTCATCTGTGATCAACAGTTACGTCTAAAATTCTTACGATAATTTCTAAAATATTGATATTTGTGAATATTAAAAAAAATAGTAGATGCGCCTTCTTATCATGAGACGAATGGTATATTTAACTCATTTATTCAAAAATTGTCAGGTGCGCCCTTTTTTCTTATGACCGTAACATTGACCGAGCTAGATATAGGTCGGTAGCGAAGGGAGTGTGGGTACAGTCGCGTTCTAAAGTACTACATGGTATTGGGCTATTGTTTTATAATATTATAGTATTTAATTGTTTTATTGTAGAATCATACTAGGCGTTTTACTAGCTACTTAGAACTTTGGAAGAGGTTGGAATTAAAAATGGATAATGTTTACTTGAGCATTATTTGTTATTTCTATCGTAAAATATTTTTAAGTTTGTAAGAAGAAAACTTAAGCTAAGTGTGACACGCCGTCCATTATGTCGTCTTGGGTTACATGGAAGCCAGATGTTGATGGTGTGTTGGTGTTACTGGATGCTACTTCATCATCACTTTCATCTTCGCTTGAGCTTCCGTCCTCAGGTCGATCACATGGTAATTTTTTCGGTATTCTTCCTCAACACTTTTAAATTTACTGCACAATTTTCCCCATTCACCTTCTCCTATCATATTTACCTTTTCGTTCACTAGTTTAGTCATAAAACAATAGATATAAATAATTTTTCTTTCCTTCCTTTTTAAAACATCGCGCGAGTCGCAAAGTAAGCTGTGTATGCGACTGTATTTTTGGAGCGAACAAAGCGCGGGAACCAATAGCATGCAGGCACAGTTATACTGGCGGATTGTTCCCCCGTCGCGCCCCCTTCGTACCAATATGTGATAAATCGTTCAGTGGCCAAGTTCAAGGCCAGCGTTCTTTTTTCACCGTTCGCGCGTACATTAACCTCCATTAGTCAGGTGATATCAATTCAGTTTTCACTGCTGGTTTTATGTTTCAGTATTTTCATGATTTTTTTTATGAAATTATCGTTTCATTTAGCTGTACTAACATGATGGCGCGTGAATAAAACTAATAAAACGTTGTAAAAATATGATTTTTTTTTCATCAGGATAAAATTTATATGTGACCCATGATCTAAGGTATACTTGGTGCTGTCGCCTGTCTTAGTTTTCGGGAGCGTTCCAAAAATACCCTGTACTTAAAAATTTTAAAAGATATTTACAATTTTTATAAAAAAATGAAATATGATGATGGTGATGGGTGACGTGAAATTACAATTAGATAGAAAATAAAGATTAGGAGAATATGGTAGCGGAGCCTGAAGGTCAAAGCGGCACACGCTGCGCTTGGAGTAGGAGTAGGCACACGCTGAGCTTGGAGTTTCTTGGCGGCGGTGGCACGCAGCGCCTGGTCTAGGCACACGCAGCGTCCGGAGCCGGCGCACGTAGCGTCTGGAGTAGGTGTTCTCAGTGCCTGGAGCAAACAGTCACAGTGCCCAAAGGTAGCACGGGCACTAGCTGTTGGAGGCGCAGGCGACGACTCCAGATGAAAGTAAAGGCTTGTAGGATCCTGGAATAGTGCGGCCCCGCGCTTGAAGTAGACTGCGCCGACGACTTCAGGTGTAGATAGATGCTTACAGGATCCAGGAGCAGTGCGGCCCCGCGCTTGAAGTTGATTACGCCGACGACTTCAGGTGTAGATGGAGGCTTGCAGGATCCCGGGGCAGTGCGGCCCCGGGATAAGGCCTTTAGGTGATGCTTCAAGTTTAGAAGCTGAAGCGAGACTACCCGTATTCACCGATAGTTCGGCTTTTATATCTTTTTAGAGAGTAGGGGAAATTATTTAAATTAAAAGGAAATTTTTTGTAAATGACCCAGAGCAAAAGAGTATTTATGTGGAAATATTGAAATAAAACATCACCACCGGTAACGAATATGAATAAAAATTGCCATGACAACCAAATAAATAACGATTGTCAAATATGTAAATTTTTGGTTTTAGGCTTGTTATTACGAAACGGCAAGTTATATGTAAGATATGAGATATTATTTATATAGGAAAAAAATATAGCGCAACAGCGCGCACGAAACCCGAAATTGCAGAGTTACGGAGAACTAAATAAAAGATCGAAAAAGGTAAGACTCCATTGACAGCGATTTAAAAAGTGCTGATAGCGTGAAAATACGAAGTGAAAATGATTTGTTATTGTGTAAAAACGTTACAAGATCCTATGGAAATAAAGGTGATGCAAAAAGAAAATCAAAAACAGAATGGAAAAATAGTGTGATATGTAAGTAGTATAACACTACAATATATATACCGGCGTATTTCAAAACTTTGCTAGCATGATTTAGGCTTCGGTATAAATAATAAATACCCACAGTGGCGCCGTCTTTTAATAGATTATGTTAAAATATCGGGAAAAATAGTACTTTTACTGTGAGATGGCACTAGTATCAACGTAAAGCAAGCTACTGAGGACTTTCATGGCCCTGATTTTAGGTTATGTTTCGGTTGTAAACCATTACTACTGATATCGATATTTGAAAACGGTTTTCAATAACGATATGAAAACTAAATATCAGTTTTGTAACCGTTGCAGCTAAAAACTAAAAACGCCCATGCTTACTTCCTACATATTTATTTATCTATGTTGACAATTTAAAGATCTCTATGATAGGTTTTTTTTGGCGGGAACTTGATCGGCGGCGGTTTGTTGCTCCTGTTTTATAGTTTAATAGTTTGAAGTGAAATTTGATATGTAAAAGTGGTGCGATTTTATGTATTAACTGTCTACGCATGTGAACTATTAGTGGAAACGGTGAAACAAGTGCTCTGATGGTGATAGATTCTCAAGATAAGCCGTTTGTTTGCATAGGCGCCTTTAGATACCATCACCAACTGTCAACTGTCTGCTGGTTCAAGTTGCCGTCAAAATCTCCCAAGGGTTGCACAATGTGACGCATCAACATATTGTGAAGTAGTGAACTATGAAGGATAATTATACATTTGGAGAAATTATAATAAACCGAATAAAAATACTCAAGACTTGGCCTAAAGGTCTAGATACCAGGCCATAAACTCCAAAAAAAAGATCTCTATGATAGGTATATTCACTGACTTTAGGTATATATCTCTATGGGTATATTCGATGTACATCGATGCATCGAATTCACTCGATGTTTACAATACGAGGCATCGAACTGATCTGATGTTTTGGCAAGTTATTGATATACTCGATGTATCGATGTATTTTCGTAAAACATTGAATCAATGAAAGCAAGCTATTGGTAAAAAGATAACTATTACATACTATTAAAACATATTAAACTTTGCATTAACCTCTCAGACCTTGAAATTTTATTGGACAAACTTAAATCTATGGTCAAGCCAAAGAGTAAAGTAGGTCAGGCCAAAGACAATTTTTTTTAATGATGGTATAATATAATATAATATAATATGATATATATATATATATATATATATATATATATATATATATATATATATATATATATATATATATATATTATAATATGGTATAATATATTTTAAATATAACTTCATTACACACAGACATAGAGTCATTACTATGTTCTTAACCAAAAATAAAAAAAAATATCAACAATTAAAATATTGAATTATTTGTATGAAGCTCAAGTGAGCGCTAGAGTAACGACGATTCAAGACGATTTGTTGATAAATGAAATGTTTTGAATCATTGAAATCAGCAATCACCATGTAGAGGCGTAGTTCATTTTGTTTGGTTAAATCAGTGACAGGAGTTACGGAGAAAATAGTAGGGTGGCGGCGTGAAGGAACAACGTTATTTTGGAACTTTTTCACCGCGATGTTATTTATCACTCATGTCTAGAGGCGACAGAGGGAAATAAATCAGGAGAAAGGCAACAGCGTCTTCCTAATAACGACTAAAAATAAAAAACAGTGGTTGCCAAGCGTGGCAACTATGACAAATATACCTTCTATGAGGCATATAGTGGAGGTTTATGTTCAGCGGGGGTTTTTGTAAGCTTTAACGGTGTTTATTCTAATACTGATAAGAAAAAATGTGGGAGGGAAAACAGACGAACATTTTTACTAATTTTTATCTCAGTGGAACGCGGATGCTGTGTGCGATGTTTAGGACAATGTTGCAAATGTGGGTAATATTTGTGGCAATAAAAAGTGCTCCCCTTTATTTCCATGGCCCATGGCCAGCAGTGGAAGGAAACTCTAAGGAGAGGGAAGGGGTATTTTATTATGTGAAAAAATATTTTTGTGTGTACAAAATACATCAAACATCAACATCAAACAATTTATTAAACAAAAGTTGCGTAAACAAGTTCAATGGTTAAAACAGTAATAAAAAACAAAAACAAACAAGTTTACTGAAAAGGAAAAAATTCAAATATTATATGTCAATCCCCATATGTTAAAATTCAATAGCTATATGTTAAAATCAAATAACTATGAAGAAAGAAAAAAGGACATAGAAACACTCGATTTTCATAAAGAATAATATAATAATAGCGGTATAATCAGTAGGAGCCTCTAAAAAATAAAAAATAAATTATTTCATAGGCATATACTTTATTACGCTATCTTTGACCAACGCCATTTTTTCTACCAACTTCATACAGGAAAAGGTATTCAATTCGACTGTATGTTTTATTATCTTTTCTACCTCCTACCTTCTTTCTGGATGAACCGATTTCGATGATTCTTTTTTTATGTGAATGCTGGTTCTTCCAATTTTTTTTTCAGGTTTTTTTTCCAAATTGTGGGCCCATATAAATTTGATCAAGGTTTGACTAATAGTTTTTGAGTTATTCCTAATAATTTATATTGAAGTTGGTTGTACAAAATTTTAAATTAATGTTGAAAACAACTTCGCCATAATGTTCACTATATATCGAAATTATTACATAACACGCAATTTTCGCCTATTGGACTTTGTGGATATTGGAGTGTAGGAATTTTTTTTACATCATTTATTAACTTACACTTTAAGTTTCAGTTAATTCTAACTATTAAATATAAAGTGATACGTGAACGACACAATATTTGAAATGGAAATTTCATAAAGTGTATAACATTGTTGTGAAGCAAAATATAAGCAAATAACTTTAAAAAAAATAGTGTAATTAATAATACTTGCCTTTTATATAAAAAACTAACAACAAACTTTCTTTTGAACAATCTCCTTGAGTGGAATCAAGGAATAGACATTGGCTGGTTGGCAGTTGGGTCTGCTCTAGAGAGAATTTAAAAACAATCGTCCATTTTTTTCAGTGAGATTTGAATAAAAAAGTTAAATTACATTTGCTTTTATTTGTGTCGTGAATGTATAGAACGTAATAAGATAATTCTTTGTGAGGAAAATCCCAATTCCATGTATGGAAAAAATGTCTTTTCCATACATGTTCAAATGGACGGGCAAGTAAAGTAATAACAAAAGCAAGAGTACAATTTTAAAATTTATTCTATGACAGAATAAATAGAAGATACTTTATTATTTCAAATCAAAGTAATAAAAAACTGCGGTTGCCAACCCACTTGCAGAGCGTGGCAACTATGGCAAAACCCCACCAAAAGGAAATCTTTGGGGGAGCTTTGTTTAGCAATAGACTTTTATAGGCTGTAATGATGACCAGTGAATGATTTTGTTATTTGTAAGATACTTTACAACACAAATCATCTATATTTTATTGTATAAATTTCAGCGAGTCTTTCGTGAAACCAATCAAAAAACTAATAATACAAAATCAGTTATAAGTTAACAAATAGTTTGTATAATTTTGCTTCATTATTATAATTACAGCTCTTCACAAGTCCTCTGCTGAACGGAGGCCTCCCCCAAGGAATACCACTAAGTACAGTCCTGAGCCACCTGCTTCCATCGACTTCCTGCATGTCTTACCAGGTCGTTACTCCATCTAGTGGAGGGTCGCCCTACACTTCGTCTACGGGGACGAGGCTGCCACTCGAGAACCTTTTTTCCCCATCGGTTGTCGGTCTTCTATCTATATGGCCAGCCCATTGCCACTTCAGCTTAAAAATCCGTTGGGTTATGCCGGTAACTCTGGTTCTACTTTTTTTTTTATAGAATAAGGGTGACAAACGAGCACTCAGTCCACCTCATGGTAAGTGGTTGCTGAGACCTATAGACATCTACATCTATCCTCTTTTGCGAATCAAAATGCAGATGCGTTGTCAGCCTTGAGGACTAAGATGAAATGCCTCTTTTCCAGTAAAAAGGGTCTCCGGTTCTCTACACTCACCATACGAAACACAGCAGCTAAGCTGCTATTTTACGCTGGTATTCTGTGAGAGCGTGGTCCTTCCCCGGTCGAGCCGACCCGTTCGTGCTACAACTGTACTATAAATATAGCTGCAGCTTGGCTCTACCACGTAAACACTGCAATACACTGCGGATATCCTCATTTCTAAGTTAATCACGCAGTGGAACCCCGAGCATAGCCCTTTCCATAGCTCGCTGAGCGACTTTAAGCTTCCTCATACGGCCAGCAGTAAAGGACCACGTCTCAGTTCCATAAGTCTTCACTGGCAACACGCACTGGTTGTACAGTCTCGTTTTCGAGTTTCGAGGTATACCTGATAAGAAGATGTGCTGTAATTTTCCGAACTCTGCCCAGCCGAGTCGAATCCGTCGTTTGACCTGTCGGTTGAAATTGGACTTACCTAGTTGGACTATTTACCCCAAGGAAACATACTCGTCAACAACTTCGAGCTTAGTACTCCCAACAATAACCGGCATATGTGTGGTATGGACGTTATACATGATCTTTGTTTTATACATGTTTATCTCAAGACCTATCCGTTGGGAGGCACTATTGAGATCATTGAGCATAGTACATAGGTCATCCTGCGATTCTGCCATAAGGACTATATCGTCGGCAAATCGAAGGTGAGTGCCTCGCCATTTATATTAATACCGTATCTTTTCCAGTCCAGTAGCTTGAAAACGTCTTCCAATGCAGCGGTAAAGAGTTTCGGTGATATAACATCAACCTGCCTTACACCTCTCTGCATTTGGATAGGTTTCGTACTCTGCTTCTGTACTCGGATAGCCATCGTAGCCTTACTGTACAAACACTACAGCACTTTGATATACTGACAGTCAACTTGGCACCGCTGAAGGGACAGCAGCACCGCCCCTATTTCGACGGAATCAAAGACTTTCTTATAGTCCACATACGCAACATATAGTGGCAAATTGTACTCTTTGGTCTTCTGTGCAATTTGCGGAAGGGTATGTATGTGGTCTATGGTGCTATAGCATTTTCGGGAACCTGTTTGTTCGGGAGGCTGGAAGTCGTAGAGACTGCATGGGAGACGATTCCTAATGACTCAAAAATAGCACGTAGACGCGGATCAGAAGAGAAATCGGTCTGTTGTTCTTCAAGAGAACATTGTCGCCTTTCCTGAAGAACAAGATAACCATACTTCTGCTCCACGCCTCCGGAGTAATACCACCACGGAAGACGGAATTAAATAGCTTCTGAAGGACTTTAAGTACTGGTTTTCCACCCGCTTTCAGGAGCTCCGCTGTAATTCCATCCTCGCCTGGTGCCTTGCCGTTTTTAAGGTGCTGAAGAGACATTCGAATCTCGCTCAGACTGATGTCCGGAAAATCATCGGAATTGTGTCGGATAAGACTTGCTCTTGGATCGCTACTAACATTTGCATGTGGCTCCAACGATGATGTGTACAGCTGCTCATAGCACCTTTCAATCTCTCTCAAAATCTCAGGTGTCTCTCAGAAACGATGATGCCACATTCGGTCTCCAGCTTCGAAAGTTGGCTCTTTCTGGCAGACAGATCTCTGCTAAAGACTTTGGAGCCCTGCTTTTTCAATACGAGCAGTATAAAAGTAGCGTAAGTCCCGCCGCATACATTTGGAGACATGTCTGTCCAGTTGCCTGTATGCTGGGAAATCTACTGAAGACTGCAGATTCATTTCCCGTCTAACAGCCATTAGATTAAGAGTGTGATCGGAGAGTTTTCGTGTTCTTCTGCGGCGGGTCTTGCAAAACTTAACTCCGACCGCATGGACAGTTACCACGAGCTTATCACTCATATCGTCCACTGCATTGCAATCTTCTAGGCACTGAAAACGGAATTGTAACTCGAGCTGAAAGGTTTCGGGACTTTGGATTAGAGCACGAGGGGTTGGAGCGTTACTTCATTAGAGGACAACTTTCCAACTTAACGTTTAGGTTCCGTGTGCCTTTAACCATTCGGTAATAGCTGGTGATAATGTTGCTTACACAAATATAATAAATTGTTAAAGTCTGAAAAAGTATTCGATGTTTCTAACTGATGCATCGAAATATATCGATGCACAGTCCCGATGCTTTACATCGAAAAAAAAAACGTCGATGTACTTTCATAGTGGACACCCCTACTCCATGATTGACAACAAAGGGTCCCATTTTTTTAATAACTGGCTTTATGGCTCTGGGTTCTTCTAGCCCTTCTGAGCCTAAAGTTACAATGTATAATTATCCTTCATAGCACATTGCTTCACAATATGTTGATGCGTCACATTGTGCATCCCTTGAAAGATTTTGACGGCAACTTAAGCCAGCAGACTGCTGACTGTTGGCGATGGTATCTCCAGGCGCCTTAGTAGACAGACACCTTATCTTGAGAATCACATCACCATCAGAGCACTTATTTCACCGTTCCCACTAATAGTTCACATACGCAGACATTTAATACACAAAATCGCACCACTTTTACATATCAAAATCCACTTCAAACCATTATAATAATAATAATAATAATAAGTGGCGAAGCTTGCGAAGTCACTTATTGATTTCACGATGTCTGTCCGTCTGTCCGGCCGTCTGTCCGTCTGTCCCACGATTATCTCGAGAACGGTTTCGAATTTTCAAATTCTGTTTTCAGCAATCGATTACTGGTCACCCAGGCATCTGAACCTCCTATTTTGAATTTTTTTCCGTTAGAAACTGCTACAAAACTGATTGCTTCGCCACTTTGCTATGCTGTTAGCTTGCTAGGTTTATTGATTTCACAATGTCTGTCCGTCTGTCCGTCTGTCCGTCTGTCCCACGATTATCTCGAGAACGGTTTCGAATTTTCAAATTCTGTTTTTAGCAATCGATTACTGATCACCCAGGCATCTGAACCTCTTATTTTGAAACTGATTGCTCAACGGCAACCGTTAGAAACCGCTACAAAGCTGATTGCTTCGTCACTTTGCTATGCTGTTAGCTTGTTAGGTTTATTTAAACAATAATACAGGAGCAGCAATCCGTCGCCGGTGTCATTCCCGCCAGAAATCCCAAAGGGTCCCAACAACAAACTATAAGAAAATAAGAAGAAGTGCTAGTGCTAGCAACTATTATTCATTCTGTGGTACTAGCTGATCCCAAACTTAGAGTAATTACATACATACATACGCATAGAGAGAACCTAGAATTTATATAAGTTGAGTCAATATACTTGTCTCGCTTTTTCCAATTTAATTTTCAAATAAGACAAAAAGACACAAATCTATTGAAAAATTTTGCGTGTATTTCATGCGTGGAAATAGAAATGTCAAGTGGTCATCTTTAGTCTCTTTTTTATACTATGCCAAAATTATGATATTTAAATACGTCTTATACGTCTTACACATGAGTAGGCTTGACGCACGTAATGCCTACTCATTGCAACTCATTGTCGTTTTGCGTCGTGCGTCGTGAATAACCTGGGCGGGACGTACGTCAAGATGGATCGTGTATATGACGTTTTCACTTTGTTATGTACTTAACATTCGTGTACACGTTGTAACGTTACTTTACAAGACATGACGTCTTTAATCTATAGTGATTTCGTTCACAATGTTAGCAACAATCCACATCGATATACTCGTTATTGTTTATTTAAGTATTTATTTTACTAGCTGATACTCGTGACTTCGTCCGCGTTACTTGTTAGTTATTTAATGGTGAAAAAATACCGAGAAAACTATAGGAAATTACGGGAGGTAATTGATCAAGGTGCAACTGAACAGCATCAGATCGCTCGCGCATTTAATTCACGGCTGGCCCTAACTTTATCATAAAAGGCAGAAGAGACTTCCCCTCGCCTACGCATGCGCGCTACACCGCTTGCCCTACTTCTCTGCAGCAGGAAAACACAGAAACAGAAACAGAAACTTTTTTATTCAATATAGATTATAAATAATACTTATTGAAAGTCACTCAGGTATGGTATGGCAGAAGAAACATGAAAGCAGAATAAATGCAGTTGAGATGAGAGCATTAAGAAGTATGATAGAAGTTAAACTGAGTGACAGGATAAGAAATAGTGAGATAAGGAAACGTTGTGGTCTGAAAGAAGATGTAGTGACAAAAATTGAGAAAGGTATGCTGAGATGGTTTGGCCACGTCGAGAGAATGAATGAAGAACGATTGACGAAAAAAGTGTATAAGGCGAGTGTGAATGAAAGTGTTGGAAGGGGTAGACCTAGGCGGACATTTCTAGACCAAATTAGGGACGTCTTGAAAAAAGGCCAGGTTAAGAGTACCCTAAACCGTAGAGCATGTATGAAGGGAATAATGAAAGTGGATGAAGCGAAACAAGTATGTAAGGATCGTAGCAAGTGGAAAGAAGTGGTCTCTGCCTACCCCTACGGGAAAGAGGCGTGATTATATGTATGTATGTAAGTCACTCTTTTGTATAATTACCACTGGTTCGAAAAAAAACCTTTGTCCTGGGAAGAACCAGCAAGAAACCCAACGGGACTTTTTTTTAAATAACAGCTTACAATCATGTATGTTACACAAATTAACAACACAATAAATTAGAAATAGCTTGGTAGCGATCACCTCATTTCCAGGGGTTATTATCATCTATAAATTGTTTAATACTATAATAACCCTTTTTATACAAACTTAGTTTAATAAAGTTTTTGAACTTTGAGCAGGTCAAATTTTTTTTATTTTCTGGAATTTTGTTGTAAAAGCGTATACATCGCCCCAAGAATGAATTACTGACTCGATGGAGTCGAGTAACTGGTACTACTAGCTTGTGTCTGTTCCTAGTATTTACAGAATGAATATCACTTATTTTTGTAAAACTACTTTTATTTTTGTGTACGTACATTACATTTTCATAAATGTATTGAGAGGCCAAAGTTATAGTACGGCCGCTGAGTTATTACCGATTTGACAGATTATTCTTAAATTAATCGATATAACCTTGCACGAGCGACACATTTGCCGAATGATTTAGAATACCTCTTTAATATAAAACTTTATGTCAAAATGTCAGAATCAATAAACTCTGTTTCAAAACTTAAAATAGTTTGTAAATAATATGAAAACATTTATTTTTTGTTCTTTGGCGCGCTTGTACAAAGTTACATCGTGCGTC
This sequence comes from Parnassius glacialis, assembly GCA_033319125.1. NCBI lineage: Eukaryota > Metazoa > Arthropoda > Insecta > Lepidoptera > Papilionidae > Parnassius > Parnassius glacialis. The sequence continues at coordinate 21,409,066 of JAVANC010000010.1, read as the reverse complement.
TAGTTTTCATAGTGATGTGCTTGATAGTATTCGGTCCGAATTCATTGGAATGATATGATATTTATTTTATTTGGATATTTTTATTTTACTTATTCCTTCGAGCAACTAGACTATAATGCTACCATTTTTTTGCGTCTCCTAATTGCACTGTGTTGCCAGTATCTCTATGATTTTTAAGATTTATGTGTGATCCAAAGACAGAAATACTGTTTTCTATGATTTAAAAATAAATACAATTAAAATGATTATGTATAATTTTTAACATTCATAATATATAAAACAACATTTAATAAATATATTTTTCTCCCTCAATTAAGCAATGTTATAGGTGTATTTTTTTAAGTAATTGGCGATACTATTCTGGCAACACCCTTACCACCGCTATTTTAATCTGTTTAGTCGTCTTCCGTACTCTCGTGCGCACAGACTACGTTCTCTTGTGTAACCGTTGTTTTTTGACTCGGCTTTCTCCTGTTTATCGTTGCGCTTTATTGGACTAATTTTGTTTGTGTTTGGTAATTTTGTTGAAAATGCCGAAACGAGGAAAAACATTGAATAGTCAATGTCGTGAGCTTGTACTAAAGCTACAGGATTACTTTGAGTGTGAGTCACAAAATGGCGGCCCTTTGATTCCTGTCACTCAAGTGAAAGATCGGGTTTCACAAGCTCTTGGAATTGGTGCAAAAACACTATATAATATAAATAAAGAAAAATTTGGTGCTTCTGGAAGTGAAGATAATGTTTTACGCACTCCTAAGAAAAAACGAAGACAAAAGCCCGTGACAGGTGTTGATGTTTTTGATGCAGATGCAATAAGAAACCACATATATGGTTATTATAATAGGAACGAGTTTCCAACTAGACGTTTGCTTTTGGTCTCTTTAAAAGAAACTGGCTTGTTTAAAAGCGGTAAAACGGCGTTGTCAAAACTATTGCACGAAATTGGGTTTGAATATAAAAAAACGAATAAAAGGAAAATATTAATGGAAAGATTTGATTTAATAATTAAAAGGAGCGAGTTTTTAAGAGAAGCCAGAAAAATCGAGTCTTGGGACAACGTCGTTTTTGTTGACGAAACATGGTTAAATGCGAACCACACTGTGTCACGCTCTTGGATTGACGAAACAAAAGCATCAACCTCAAAGGTTCCAATTGGAAAAGGATCGCGACTGATAATTTGTCACGCCGGTTCTGCTGGAAGTGGTTTCTTTGAAAATGGACTGCTGGCTTTCGCGTCAAAAAGTACTTCCGATTACCACGAGGAGATGGATACAGACACTTTTACGAATTGGTTTGAAAATCAATTATTACCCAGCCTGCCAGAGCCTTCTATCATAATAATGGACAACGCTTCATATCACTCGAAACAAGTGAATAAAGCGCCTACTCAGGCCGACAAGAAAGCTGATCTCGTAGCATGGCTACACCAAAATGGAATTGAAACTACTGCCGAAATGCTAAAGTCTGACTTAGTAAAGTTGGTACGCGAAAATAAAACATCAAGAGTCCGTTATGAAGTAGATGAGATAGCTCTAGCACATGGACATCGGGTACTTCGAATTCCGCCTTATCACTGCCAGTACAATGCCAATGAGCTAATATGGGCACAAATCAAAGGTATTGTTTTTTATCGCGTAATTTATGAATATGAATAATTTGTACTATTATAACATCCAATATTCAGCATATAAGTAAAAAGATACATAACTAAGAAATAAATATCTCATGTCCCTTACATGTAGGTAATTGTGTAACATTTCGTTTATTTAATGTAATAAATTAACGTTATTTAATGTTTACATTACAGGTTACGCAGCTCGTAATAATACGACTCCGCCATTCAGTACTAATAAAATGATGGGTCTATTAAAAGATGCTTGCAGCAAAATAACGAAAGAAGATTGGGTCAAGGTCATCGAAAAGACTCGAAAACTAATAACAGAAGATTATGAACGCGATATAAGAGTGGACACCATTATAGACAATGAAATTGTCATACAAGTGACTGATAGCGATGACAGCTCTGGCGAATCTGGTTCAGAGTCTGAATAATTGTTTTAATAAATGATAGGTAGTCATTTATTAAAACATCTTGTACCTACTCTATTCATTAAAATGTGTAACAGTGTTTACAAATTTGTTTTATTATGATATGTCCTCGACCAATTATCTACGCCCATCAAGGATACTCCACCTAATAAAGAACCTGTGTCTTTAACTATTATTGTTTTGATTTTATTTAATTACACACTATACTAGAATATTTAAAAACGAACTGTTCCCAAATGATATTAGGGTTACTGGTTCAGTCACTTCACTAGTATTGTCAATTCGTCATGTGTCAAATCGGTAATAACTCAGCGGCCGGAGTATAATATATTAATTTCCTTAAATTTTTGTCGAAGCGACTCTTTAGGCTTTAAATCATAAATTGCTCTTATGGCCCTCTTCTGTAAAACAAATATAATGTCAGTGTCAGCTGCGCGTCCCCATAGCAAAATACCATACGACATTATGCTATGGAAATAGCTAAAGTAAACTCTAGCTGTTTCAACACTAGTTAGACTTCTAATCTTTTTTACGGCATATGCTGCAGAACTAAGTCTGCTTGCTAGTTTTGATATATGGGGGCTCCATTGAAGCTTCGCGTCTAGTGTGATTCCAAGAAAAATGGTGGTATCTACAAGACTCAGTTTCTCCCCATTTAAAATTACATTAGTATTTAATTGTTTGACATTTGGAGTCATACATTTCATACATTTCGTTTTAGTGCCATTTAAATGCAATATTATTAACATTGAACCAATTTACTAATTTAGATATAGCATTATTTACTTCGTCATATTTTAGCAATTGTCGATTTAATTTGAAAATTAAAGAACTGTCATCTGCAAATAATACTATATTATGGTTATCTCCTACTATGTAAGGTAAATCATTAATGTATACAAGAAACAAAAAGGGGCCGAGAATTGAGCCTTGAGGCACGCCCATCTGTACCATCGACCCGGAAGAGCTCATACTGTTAATGACAACTTTTTGCGTTCTCTTACTTAAATATGAAATAATTAATTTAGGAGCATCACTTCTTACACCGTAGTGTTGAAGTTTCCTGATTAATGTTTCATGGTGAACACAATCGAAGGCTTTGGATAGGTCACAAAATATACCCAAAGCATCCTGTGAATTCTCCCATGCATTAAATATATATTTAATCAGCTCAACACCGGCATCAGTTGTTGAGCGAACCCTTGTAAAACCAAATTGATTTTTATGAAGTTAATTATTTATATTAAAGAAATTTAACATTTGATCAAGAATAATTTTTTCAAAAATCTTACTAAGTGTTGGTAGTACAGAAATAGGTCTAAAATTGGCGGGGTCTAATGTACTACCAGATTTAAATAAAGGTATTACTTTACTATACTTCATTAAATCAGGAAACACACCAGATTCGATACTAGTATTAAAAACAATAGCTAAATGAGGTGCGATTGTATCTATTATAGACGCAATAACTTTAACGGGAATCCCCCACAGATCCGCAGATTTCTTAACATCAATAGTTTTAAAATATTTTACAATATCTTTTGATGATACTCTATGAAATGTAAAATTCTTTGTACACACATTTACATTTTGTTTAAGTAATGATTCGGCGACCGCAGGAGAAGATTTCAGTGACTTAGTGGTTAATATCGGAATATCAGTAAAATATTTCTCAAAAACCATTGCAACGTCCTGTTCTGATTCGGTTAATTTATTATTAACACTTAACTGGTAGTTTGAATTGCGAGAGTTGATCTTTTTTTTCATATATTCACACATTACTAAACACGTAGTGCTTATAAAAATCGTTGTTTCTTAAAACTCTAAATAACTTTATATTATGTAATAAAACTTTATATAATGAAAATATCGAAATATTTTTTTTAATAAGGGCCAAGTGCATAAGAAATAAAACTTATAAAACCTATACAGTACCTAGATTTTCCGTGATGCACGCACAACTGCAAACGTCTTTCATTTTATTTATTATTTATACAGATTATTTGTCTAAAAGAATATAAAGAAAACTATTGGTAAATCCAATTGTGCATGCTTTAAGCGCATTAAAAAAAATTACGTATAAGATGATTATACCTAATTTTTTAAAGTACAGTGTAATCCGTTTATAATAACATCGAAGGGAATTAACAAACATGTCATACTAAGTGAACGTCATAAAAAGAATTTTGTAGAAAATAAACATCTCCTGTTTTTGTTATGTAGTATGTATTTATTTTAATAGAGAGAAACAAAATAGAGGTCAATAAAAATAAAAATTTTATGTGATATGTACATAATATGTAATGTATTTTTTAAATAATAAATCAGTAATGCTTGTTTGCTTTTGTTTTTGTCTTATTAATAGTCTCTAATACTATTGTATAAAGAAGACATCGCCATAGTCGAATCATCATTTTCAATATTGCTATAAACAATCCGTGATTACAATTCTGTAGTCTTTAATTCCTTTTCTGCGGTAGGTTATGGGTTCTTTCAACTATCAATTACCCACTGAGACTGAGTGTAATTACTTCATAATAAGCAGTTGGTCAATATAGGCGGAGTCATAATAAACGGATTCTACTTTTGTTTAAACATTACATAAGTTTTCACTAATAACATTATTACTATACTTCCAATTGTCATATAATTTTATGTCAAACTTCAATTAAGAAAAAGTTTGGAAAATACAAAAGAACACAATTCATAATGCTCATTTGATAGTGAAAAATAAAAGTAAATTGTAGTTCTATTCGTCAAAGAGTTCCAGTAGCGGTCACCAAAGTACAACTTCAAGTCACTCCGTCAAGTCCGGAGGTAAGGGCACATCTAGTTCTCCTCGGCGAGGAGTTCCAGCAGCAGGCATCAAAGTACACATTCAGATCACTCTTTCAATTCCGTAGGTAAGGTCACTAACAAAACGAGGCCAAACTCGGCACACCTAATTCGTCTCTGCAAGGAGTTTCAGTAGCATTCATTGAAGTACAACATCAGGTCACTCTATCAAGTCAGAAGATAGAGGCGGATTAAATGTCGGCGCCCCTTTAGGGGCCATATTATATCTATACATCTATACAAATAAATAAAATTGAAGTGTCTGTTTGTAATGTCGAAATAACAGCTTTTTACTATATACATATGAAAGTATATACGGTACGTATAACAAAAACCCGATTTTTAAAATTTTTGTCTGTCTGTCTTTCTGTCTGTCTGTCTGTTTGTTCCGGCTAATCTCCGAAACGGCGAGACCAATTTTCTAAGTCACGGGGTACAGCTAGTCTATTATTAATTAAATATACTCATTTTGCAAATTAACTATATTATAATTTATAATATAGTTTAATAAATTCAACATAATTAGTATACGAGTACCATTAACATGGGGAATAAATGAAAAATGTGATGAGAGAGTTAGAGCGATATAGGAGCAATCAAATACGACGATTTGTTTTTCGTTTAAAAACTTCCGCGCGTGCCTTTTTAACCTTGTGCCCCTAGGCACGTGCCTAGTTTGCCTTAAGGATAATCTGCCACTGTCCGAAAGTAAGGTCTCATCATAATTAACAAAACGAGCCCAAACTAAGCACACCTATTACTATTACTACTCTTCGAGGAGTTTCAGTAGCATTCACCGAAGTATACCTTCAAGTTGGGGTAATGTCTCATCATAACTAACAAAACGAGCCCAAAATCAGCACACCTCTTACTAGTACTACTCTTCGAGGAGTTCCAGTACCATTCACCGAAGTACATCTTCAAGTCGGGGTAATGTCTCAACATAACTAACATAACGAGCACAATCTGGGCACACCTAGTTCTACTCGTTGAGGAGTCCAGTAGCAGATATCGAAGTTCACCTTCAGGTCTCCATAAAGTCCTAAACGTATAAGTATATTCATATATAAATTTTGCGTACATTTAGCGAAACTAAATATTGTAACAAAAATCTGTGATTATAAGAATAATGTCTTACGTTGGTCAAGTATGTATCAAATTTGGTTTTTGGAATATTTTGTATTTCTAAAGCTATCGATATTTTTCAGCCTTAACCGCTGTAAACAAACGACTACTGACAATAGCGGCTGAGCCTGGAGTAAAAAAGTACTCTGTGGCCGGGAGTGAGGCAAAGTGTATTTAGTAACATAAATTAATACAAGGCTGCTCAAAACATCGAAAATTTCGCTATTTCACAGCCGAAAAAATTAACTATAACTAAGCACATTACATAATTACATTCCATGACTTCCCACATGATAGATGAAGAGTTTAAAAAGTAGATTGAGTTGAACAATTGATATTTTCAAAAGTTATCGTGTTTACGCCGCCATGCGGACTTGATAAATCTACACCTTATGCCACTAAAACCGTTTCTTTATGTAAAAATAGCAATTGATTGAAGTTCAAAAATCATTTATCTTACTGACAATGTACTTTTTATATAATTTATATGTTCAATATGATTGTTAGATGCGATTTCATGCTAAAAACGTTGGAATCTTGATTTTAGGCGCTAGTAGAATATACCTACGCGCTTTGCGCTTAAGGCATGCAATAGGACTCGATCAAGTAAATTGTTTTCTAAATTAAGTGATGATTATTATATTACATTGCAAATATTCGTTTCGCAAACTTTAAACGCTAATAGTGAGGGAGGTATGAATACTAAGTCTTGACAGACAGACGGTGCATAAGCGAGTTGAATCCCATTTGTAATCCCAATTTTATATGCTTATGATCTTATGATCCGTCCCGACTTTACACGGCTCTTTTATAGATCTCGACAACAGCGCTACTTACCGGGTTCAATAGTAAGTTTAAGTGTTCATCAATTTCGGTCCATCTGTTCTCAAGTGATGATCTTTCATACAGATGGAATTGATATAGATTTACCATTTGCTTAGCAGAAAACCATCGACTACATTGCTTTTTTTGCTTGGATGAAGATATTTCGAAATCATGAAGTTAATACAAGATATTGTTATTACCCAATAGATCTATCCTAGCAAACATGCTTTGACACGACATACCTACTCATAGCTATTAATTCCTGACAAGTTTAGTATTCCGTTAATGTAACGGTCGCGGTCTTTGAAGGTAGTTACATAGACCTCACAGTCCCAGTTAAGTTTTGCAAAGTAATAATCGTAAAAGTGAGCAAAATAATTAGTCATCTGTGGTAAAGTCTGGAAGCATCGCATTTAAAGGGGGTTCGCAAGGCCCCTTTAAGTGTGAGGCCGTGGGTGAGGGCCCATTTCGCCCACGCCTAGCTACGCCACTGACAGTATCTTCCGGATAACAACTCAAAATAATAAAAAATTGCGGTTGCCAACCCATTCACTAACCACTTAACCGTCCACCCCACGAGAGTGATCACCTGTGCGCGCATTAAATGTCACTATTTTTTTACGACCGCGCGAGACTGTCTCAACAAAAACGATTACTTACTACTGAAAAACAACTATAGCTACATTCAAATAAAAAATATTCTCAAAAGACTCAAGGAATTCAAAATTTAATTTTGTTAAAAGAAAATTAGCCAAATTAAAAATATAGGCTGAAAATAAAGCTTAAAAATGGGAATATGAAAAAAAATCGTATTTATTTTTTAATTTCGAGTTTTACGAAAAAAGTATAATATTTACTGGAGACAATTATTATATATTATAAGTGTACATTCTATTACCTTTAAATGACGCCAATATCAATAATATCTTATATACTCAATATACATAAATATATAATGTTTACCCAATATAAATTTTAATAAATAATTAAATAAACAAATAAAATAAGTCTTAATAATTTCTAGACACATCTCAACGGATATTTCGTTCATAAATGGCTATCAACGTGTTAATTGTTAATAGTAAATCATTATTTTATATTTAGCATTAATTTAACACAAAAAACTAATTAGAGTCTAAGATGTTTTTAAAGGTATAGATACGTCATACTCGCTCTAAAATGGCAATACGAAAGTAAGGTAATTGCCTGCCTCGCATTCAGTCGGGCACGCACTCACGTTGCGGCTATACCTTCGCTACAGCGCGTAAATCTTATAGTTATTCGTGGCACAAATACCTTCCTGTGTTTTAAGTGATGCACAAATTACACGGCAACTGTTAGAGACAAGAAAAACGTCCCACTAATATTTTGAATATAGATGTTTTGTTCATAATTGGTTATATTATTTCAACACTAACCGCTAGTGTAAACTTTGACGCTAGCTAGTGTTCATTTTCCATATCGGTATGTCACACGCTCGCGCCAATGAGCGCTCGGCAACAATCAATACGCAACTAATGATGTATATTCATCTTTTTCTAACGATAGGTATACCCCAAGGAGGTAATAATATAATATAGGGAGTGATGGCTTAGAACATTGTAACCGTTCCTCATTTTTCTTAGAAAGAGAGGCACCGAGTTTGGTATTTTATCCCCTTTTAACATTGATAAGTGTTTACACAAGATAAAAATATTACCAACGTTTAGACAGTTATTGACTTAAAGTAATATTTTAGACGTATGCTAGAACGATAATCTTACATTTTTTCGCTAATCATAGTTGGTGTATTCCATATTGTATTTTAATTAAGCTTTTATTAAGTAACACGAAAAAAACACTAAAACATTTTAATGTATGAAATATATGACTCCAAATGTCAAACAATTAAATTCTAATGTAATTTTGAATGGAGATAAACTGAGTCTTGTAGATACCACCATTTTTCTTGGAATCACATTAGATGCCAAGCTTCAATAGAGCTTCCATATATCAAAATTAGCAAGCAGACTTAGCTCTGCAGCATATGCTGTGAAAAAGTTTAGAAGTCTTATCAGTGTTGAAACTGCTAGACTAGTTTACTTTAGCTATTTTCATAGCATAATATCGTATGGTATTTTGCTATTGGGACACGCAGCTGACACTGAAATTATATTTATTTTACAGAAGAGAGCCATAAGAGCAATTTATGATTTAAAGCCTAAAGAGTCGCTGCGACAAAAATTTAAGGAAATTAATATATTAACTTTGACTTCATTTATGAAAATGTAATGTACGTACACAAAAATAAAAGTAGTTTTACAAAAATGGGTGATACTCATTCTGTAAATGCTAGGAACAAACAAAAGCAAGTAGTATCAGTTACTCGACTCCATCGAGTCAGTAATTCATTCTTGGGGCGATGTGTACGCTTTTACAACAAAATTCCAGAAAATATACATATTTTGACCTGCTCAAAGTTCAAAAACTTTAATAAACTAAGGTTGTATAAAAAGGGTTATTATAAAATTAAAGAATTTATAAATGATAATAACCCCTGGAAATGAGGTGATCGCTACCAAGCTATTTCTAATTTGTTGTGTTGTTAATTTATGTAACATATATGATTGTAAGCTGTTATTTAAAAAAAGTTCCGCTGGTTTTCTTGCTGGTTCTTCGCAGGACAGAGGTGTTTTTTTCGAACCAGTGGTAATTAAACAAAAGAGTGAATTTAAATAAGTATTATTTATAATCTATATTGAATAAAAAAGTTTCTGTTTATGTTACACGAACGTTCTTTCTCTAAAAACTAGGAGGTGTATTTTACGCTATAGATGACAACACTATTTAAAAAAAATTACGTTGTCAAATGAATGAATATATTGTTTTATTTTATAGAATAGGGTGACAAACGCGCACACAGTACACCAGATGGTAAGTTGTTCCTGTGGCTCATAGACATCTGCATCTATCCTAGTTTGCGAATCAAAATGCAGATGCATTGTCACCCGTGAGGACTAAGATAGAATGTCTCTTTCCCAGTAAAAATGGTCTCCGGTTCTCTTAACTCACCATACGAAATACATCAGTGTTGAGCTGCTATTTTACGCTGGTATTCTGTGAGTGCCTTCCCCGGTTGAGCCGACCCATTTGTTCTACAACTATACTACTTATATAGCTGCAGCATGGCTCTACTAAGTAGAAAACGCCTTGTGCTAATCATTCGCTAAATCTATGTGGTGTGCACTTACTTAGAGAGCGTTAATTCAAGTTTAACTTTTTTTAGAAACAGTAGAAAGAGTTCAAAGGTTCTTTTCATCATCCACACGTCAATGGGAAACTTTAATAAAAAGTATAGGCGATCCGTCAAAAGACTCTCAGAGACAAAATGAATTGCCCATCATGACGTTGTTAGACCCTTGCAGAATAATTTAAAAAAAACTAGTATAAACACTCGAAGATATATATGATCCCAGCACTAACAGAGAAAACGTCGATACAAAAGGAGCAGTATCTACACTCTAACCAGCTTTGTGTGGCTTTAGTTTTTTATGCTATCTTTCCTTTTGGTGTAAAATCCTAATAGAAGTTAGTCAGACACAAAAGCAAATACTAAATAATATAATAATAATCTAGATTATCACTGGAAAAGTATGAGTAGTGTACGTCGTAGAGCCATGCTGTTTTGTACGTGGTAGAGCCATGCTGCAGCTATATTAGTAGTATAGTTGTAGCACGAATGGGTCGGCTCGACCGAGGAAGGACCACGGTCTCACAGAATACCAGCGTCAAATAGTAGCTTAACACTGCTGTGTTTCGTATGGTGAGTGTAGAGAACCGAAAACCCTTTTTACTGGAAACGAGGCATTCCACCTTAGTCCTCACGGGTGGCAAGGCATCTGCATTTTCATTCGCAAACGAGGATAAATGTAGATGTCTATGGGCCACAGCAGCCACTTACCATCAGGTGGACTGTGTGCTCGTTTGTCACCCTATACTATAAAAAAATGAGATAAAAATCAAAGCCCAAAATTTTTCTTCAAAGCCAACGTATTTAACTAGTGGAAAAAGCTATTTCTTACGTAACAAAAAGTGTGAGAATGTGGACATTTCAATTAAAGGAAGAAGAGGAATGAGGAGATTACGAAAACGTTTACCAGGAGAAATGACCCGATATGCTGGACTAACATTGCCAGAGGAGCTGCATAGAGCTATGTTAGAATATCTTGATAGATTTTACGGGGAACTTCACTATCGCTACTGAGCAATGGATGATATTCTCGTAACATTTATTGTTGTTCAGCCATACACTCTGCTAACGTCACCAGATGAAGATTATCAAAGAATACTTCAAAATCTGACAAAAATCTGCGATGATTTTTCTGCAGGATATATAATTTTGGAGACTTCACGACTTGAAAGCTGCCAGCATTTCTTCCCAAGAAGCGGTTCAATGTAACTCATTGAAGCTTTTCTCGTAAAATTGGGCTATTCTGAATCTGTTCCGAATCTAACGCTATGTCTAAGATTTTTTTTACTATTTAGTTTCATATGAAGAAGCTTATCAAAACTCAAGTTAATAAAATCTAACTTAAGGTCCAAGGTCATCCAGATCGAAAATGACGTACTACAAAATAAATATTTTAGCAAAATGAAGTCCCGTTAGCATGTATAGTATTTTTTGTTTTATTTTGGGGGGTGCTTGATAGAAAACCGCCCTGGGTGTCAAACCACGCTACGCCGCCACTAGTTACCGTAAGGTTTGATACTGTAGCGAAGCAATAATGAAATCAAAATATTAAACGGAGTTTAATTATAACACTATTCAGCACTTTCCATATTGAAAACAATACGCATTTCATTTTCCGTGATGCAGTATACACTAATAATATTCTCAAAATGTTGTATCATGGACACTCTATTATAAAGAAATGCAACACCCAACTCGGTGCTTTTCATTCATTTCAAGGTCACTGATTTAGGAACGTTTCTCTAGAATGAAGTGCGCACTCCCTATATTTTACAATCTCCTTGGTATACCCTATCATTTGTCTCTTTTTGTTAGCGCAACGTGTCATAATAAATAACTGTACATAGATATAGTACTACCTGCGCTACTTTAAAATACAATAATGTTAGTGTGTAACCTATCTGTCTTTTTAATATGTCTTTGATTAGAATACATTTTAAAAACATATAATCAATAAACGATGATCGCGTATAGTTTTTAAAATTTCGAGCATAATTATTATATGTAAACGTTTTTGAATTGTCGTAATGATACATATTAGCTTGCTACATATATATTTATCTATGATACATATTTCCCAAAGCAAATATCTTCACAATTAGTTTGATGTACAATAAAATTAGAAATAACGTATGAAAACAGAAAATTTATCACATTTTTGATCGAATTTCTCACACTTTGACATTCCACAAACAAAAATGGCGTAACTAATTTTAACTCTTTTTTCTAAATATTTTGTTACATATAAAATTCACTCTCACAGATGTCCAATTTATTATAGCACCATCTATAATTTCTTACTGTATTAATAACATCTATCTTTTGCACTGTACACGTTTAAACCGAAAGATGTCGTTTGGTGATTATAGTAGTCACCATGGACAGGTGAGGCAATAATTTTTTTGGGGACTGTAGTCACCGTGGACGGTTGAGTTGAAAACTATGGTAAATATTCCCTCTACGTTCAGCAGTGAACTTTTGATAGGCGGCAATTAATGAATAAATGATGGATAATATCTTAAGGGTTCAGAGAGGAAAACGGGTAATACATTCGTAATCTATTTATTGGTAGTTGTAACCTAGTGACAAAAGAAAAGGCAGACAGCGATCGTGCCGCTGTTATTGTACTATCGTAGCTGTGCCCTCTGTGTACGTTCCGTAAAGCAAATGCAGTGTCGATTAAACAACACAGTTATTATTCCCTGTGAAACCAGGGGTGCGCGTTGCGTCGACGGACTGTTTTAAAAAACCTTTTGTGTTCTGCGACGATGAAACCGTTTTACGCCCTGGGTTTAAACAGTCTTTGTTGCACAATCCAGTCTTTGAAGTAATTGGTGCTATTTTTATTTTACGCCTATGAAAATACAGTCGAGAACGCAATGATTCAACTATCTATCTCACTCGTCACGTCGTTGTCCTTAACGTTCAGCGTTATATTGTACTCTTTGGTACCGCGTTCGTTTACAAACGGAGACAGTGACAAACAGTCCTCAATTTCGTTGTAAGAAACTGCAACCATTTCACTCGACGAAAACGCAATTCTCTTCCATGTTGGTTAAGTTTCATCCTTTAAATCGTCTTCAAAACAGTTGCAACGAACTGTTTTCGTCGTCGGGAATACGATTGCGTTTCGTCCGTCAAAATTCGACAACGAACCACAATTATGTGAAACCCATGATAAGTCTAAGGCTAATTTGGCGGTATAATACCAGCTGAATTCAAGTTGGTTTGTACGTGGAATAGCCATCCTGCAGCTATATTAATAGTTTAGTTGTAGCACGAATGGGTTGGCTTGAACAGGGGAGGATCACCCTCTCACAGAGTAGCAGCGTCAAATAGCAGCTTAATGCCGCTGTGTTTCGTATGGTGAGTGTAGAGAACCGAAGATCCCTTTTACTGGAAACAAGGCATTCCATTTTATTCCTCACGGGTGACAATGCATCTGCATTTTGATTCGTAGTTGAGGTTTGTCACCTTTATCTTATATAAAAAAAAGATTTCACAGTGACCTTTTCACGATATATTTTAAATTATAAGCTTCCATAAATTTTCATTGGTATAAATAATTATTACGAATCGGTCTAATAAAAGCCCTAATTTTAATTTTATTAAGTCATTGAATAAATGAATTTATCGACAACGTTTTTTTATTTCGCTAATAGCACTTTAATAGATGTGTCTATGGAATGGAAAAACGGCAACCGGCAACAAACTTGTAAAAGAAAGAAGGTGACAATAATATAGGAACCTATCTTACCTATCTTATTTTGTACCATGTTATATATCATTATGGGTAAAGTGTTCTACTATAAGAATTTTGTTTATTATTTTAGGACTCTTTCTATGCTATAAATAGTAATTACTCTGAGGTCCCAACCAAACCAAAGTTATTAAATAATTTTGAGCCGTAAAGCCAATTATTTAATAAAAATTAAAAAGATATCTTTGGAAATTAATAATTTACATTTAAACGGAAATAAAACTAAATTATTAAATTTACAACAACGAATGTTAGAAATCTGAGTACCAATGTGTTTTTAAATGGGGAAGAACTGAGCCCTGTTGAATCCACTGTTTTTCTTGGCATCACTCTCGACGCAAAGCTTCAGTGGGGCCCCCATTTATCCAAACTAGCAAGCAGACTAAGTTCTGCAGCCTATGCTGTAAAAAAGATTAGAGGTCTCACTAGTGTCGAGACAGCTAGATTAGTTTATTTCAGTTATTTCCATAGCATAATGTCTTATGGGATTTTGCTATGGGGACATGCGGCTGATTCAGAAACTATTTTTGTTTTACAGAAGAGGGCCATTAGAGCTATTTACAACCTAAAACTGAGAGAGTCTTTTAGAGATAAATTTAAAGAAATAAATATATTAACTTTGGCCTCTCAGTATATTTACGAAAATTTAATGTATGTTCACAAAAACAAAGGTAGTTTTAGTAAAAAAAGTGATGTGCATTCTGTAAACACTAGGAACAAACACAAGCTAGTGATACCAGTTTCTCGACTCCACAGAGTCAGTAATTCATTCTTGGGGCAATGTATACGCTATTACAACAAGGTCCCGGAAAGTGTACAGGCTCTCTCCATTAGCAAGTTTAAATGTTTTGTTAAGTTGAAACTGTATAAAAAGGGTTATTATAGTATAAATGAATACATGGTTGATAATAACCCCTGGGAATGAGGTGATCGCTTCCAAGCTGTTTCTAAAATAAATTTTGTACTTATATAGTTAGTACAACCATTATTGTAAAATTTGCTTTAAAAAAAAAGTCCCGCTGGGTTTCTTGCTGGTTCTTCCCAGGACAGAGGTTTTTTTTTCGAACCAGTGGTAAAGTAAAAAATGACTTTCAATAAGTATTACACATGTGATCTATATTGAATAAAAAATTATTCTATTCTATTCTATTCTAATCCCTGTTCTAAAATAAGATATATTTTCCATTAAGCGAACGACATTGTTACTCGTTAGCCACTTTCATTTAAAAAAGTTACCTGGTTACTAAAAATCTTTGATCCCAGTTTAGTTTTTTTTTATAGGATAAGGGTGAAAAACGAGCACACAGTCCACCTGATGGTAAGTGGTTGATGCGGCCCATAGACATCTACATCTATCCTCTGTTACAGATCAAAATGCAGATGCGTTTTCACCCGTGAGGACTAGGATGGAATGCCTCATTTTCAGTAAAAAGGGCCGCCGGCCACCACCAAGCGAAACGCAGAGGTAAACCTCTACTTCACGCTGGTATTCTGTGAGGTCGTGGTACCACCCCGGTTCGAGCCGGCCCATCCATGCGACAGCAAGCTCTGGTAGAGCCGCCTGGCTCTACCAAAGATATTACAGTATATTATAATATCTTTGGGCTCTACAAATCCACAGAATAACAAAGAGAGAGTACTACACCACCGAGTTTTACCTTTATCCGCTTGCGCGGCTTGAGATGCTATCGTATTTAACATTCCGATGGGTTAAGTTATCGCTAAAACCTCCCTAAAACAATGTGGTACATTAGCTTATTGTTTGTATAGAATTTTGTAAATACAATAGTAAGACTTCAGATTGGATTGAACTTTTAATATTCCGACTGAAAGACCAATGGTCATGTCATAAATTAAAAGAAAATTGTCATTTGTGAAATGTCAATGTCAAATTGTAAATGTGAAACTGTTTGCAATCATAATAAATAGAATTTTTAAACTTCATTTACGTATTTTTCTGTTTTGCAGTTGATTTAATTTTAAAAAGGCAGTCCATTGATTGAGTATTACTTGTGCAGAAACTTGTAGACATAAGACAATATGGACCAAATGCTGCCAAGTCCATATAACATACCTGGTATAGGTACCCCCCTACATCAACCAGAAGAGGATCAACAAATCTTACCAAATGCCATGCAACAACAACAACATCATCAGCAGCAGCAGCAGCAACATTCCTTAGCCTCCTTAGGTTCTTCGCCACTTGTAGGATTTGGTGCGTCCTTAATGGGTACACCTCAAAGATCTATACACACTTATGCACCAACCGCTAGTTATGCGACACCACAGCAAATGATGCAACCACAGACACCGGTAATTTATTCATATTTGTTTTTGATTTTTTAATACCTACTTCAATACTACTTATGGCTAATTTTTTTAGCAAAATAACAAAATTTGCTACATTGTCTACTGATGGGCTCAAGCTCATTTCTGAGGTGATTTATGGAGAGTAGACTGTAGTGGGCATCACTTTACAAAGATTTCCGCCAATTTAGATGCTGACATATTTTTTTTCATATAGATCTCTTAATGTAGAACGCTAAAAATAAAAATCACATTGAGCAGCCTCGTAGTTTTCGAGAAGAAAATTCTAAAGTTTAAAAAATGTTATTCATACATTTTTTGATATGTATGATAATGAAAAATGAAATAATTTTCATTACTCATTTTAATTTTCTTACATTATACACTACACCAACATAATATTTAAAAATAACACAACTCAACATAGAAGCGAGAAGAAGTAAGAATGCAAGCGAGCTTTGAACTTGGGGACACCCTGACTCAGACAGATTAGGTTAGAAGGGGATAGCGCCAACCCCTTTGTGTTAGGTTACTTTAAACCCTTCAGGAAAATAGGAACATTTTTTTCTCTGCACCTATAGTTTTGCTCATTTTGCTGATTTCATATTTACACAAAAAAGGGTCTATTCTACCATTCATCATCATATCTTGCATTGTTTCAAATGGTGTCTTGTACAACAAACACAATTCTGAGTAATTAAGCAAAAACCTGTATTAAAAATAGTTCTTATAAAAATCAATTATACCGATTTAGGCATAACTACTACTAATGTTCTGAAAGAAATTTCATCAAAACATAAATATGTTTCTCTAGTACTAATGGTACAAAATAATGAAACATTAATGGACATCTTGTATTTTGATTCAAAATATTGGACAAGTTTCACTTTGAAACAGGTTTTAAATATTGTTTTTTTTTTTAGAAATCCAAATTATATTAATGTTGCTACTTATAAAAAGTATTGGAAATAAAACACAGGTGTGGGTAAATCAGACATTTATTTTATATACTCTATTACATATTACGCTACGCCAAAGACGTTGTCTCTGAAAGAAAACATGTGCCGCACGCGTCAAAAGAGAATCACATTTGACATAATTCGTAGAGAAAAGTTGCGTTCTGAAACAAAATATTTATTCGTTGCATTTTATTACAACACAGTTGTTATCTTACTTTCGTTTTGAAACAAACCTCATTTTTGACATGCTTTTTTATATGTATTAATAACGATTTTGAAGCAAATCGATTTCGTTGTAGTAAAGTAGTATTTTTAAGGGGTACGAATTCGTAGCATATTGAAAATCGTCCAAGATGTGACACTTGCGTTTTGAAACGACGCTCTTCAATTTATCTTCCTGTGGGTGTCGTAAGAGGCGACAGGGAAACTGAGGTACAAGATGCTGATCTATCTGATAATAAGCAAAATAACTATAAAAAAACTGCAGTTATCAACCTGCTCGCTAAGGGTGACAACTATGGCAATATACCCATATTGACCATGTTTTGTGGCATTATTTTACGGAGGCCTATGTTCAGCAGTGGACTTAAGGAGGATGTAGTGATGATAATGTATATAATACGTATATTAAAAGTAAAAAGCCAACATCAAAAAAGAATTTCCTACAAAGGATTAAAATAAATTACCAAGTAATGTAGTCGAGTCAACAAGTTCAAAAACATATTAATTCTTGATCCCGCTCATAAAATTATGTGCACTAGCTCATTCGATTCATAATGACATCTAGAACAATGTATCTTGACGATTTAAGCATATATAACATATATAACACAGCCATATATAGTACTAAAAAAAAATTAAAATTGTTTATATCAAATTTTTATTAAAATCAAATTTTGAGTACTTTGTTATTTATGGCTGCTTTTTTTAATTTTTTTTTTGCATTCAGGAAAAAATAAACCAGGGGTTAAAAATTGTTTTAAACAAATTGTTAACTTAATAAACAATGAAATTATTTATAAAAAAAATATTTTTGTTAACCTATAGAGGATGCCAATCAAGAGTTTTAAAGAAAAATAATGTTACTTAATTATTTAAACAATCGAAATATAAAAAAGAAACATATTTCAGGCATTTGAAAAAAATTGTTTTTTGTTTATTTAAAAAAAAATGTAACAAACAAAATATAAAATTTTAATAAACTTTTAACACATGGTCTTGTTAAGTATGTATATAAGAAGGACTCCAAGAAGTAAAAATATTATAGGTCAATGATTTAAACTTTTATGTTGACTTTTGTAAAAACAGAGATTGGAAAAATATAAGATACAGAGAAGAAAAGAACAGAAAGAAAGAACAATCGTATAATCTTTTGAAAAATAGACATATTTTTTTCGAACGGGTCTGGATTTACTTAAGTGTTCTGATGATACCATAATTTTTTAAATTTTTAAATTAATATTTAATACTATAAAAAAATATTTTATGTGATATAGTGTCTTCAGCGGCGATGCGCTCTAGCCACAACGATCGCGTGGAGTCTTATTTTCGGCACTAAATAAAAATGATAAATAATGGAGCTAGAATTCCGGGAGTCGAGACTTTTTTATTGGATATTTTCTCCTCTTTATGGATATTATTTTAATTTTTTGAATATTAACAGTTTTTGAGTTATTAAAGAAAAACTAATTATCTTTCTTTTCATCTTATTTTATTAATAACAATTAGAATTTTTTATGTGATAATAAATTGTTGGATACATTTTTCTAGACATCATTAAAAATCGAATGAGGTCTTTGAACTTGTTGACTTGACTAATGGAGTAAAAAATTCACTACACCATACCGTCATCCTGGGGGTTTTGTAAAAGGCTATAGAGAGAAAATGATACAGGAGATGGGTAGCGGCATATTAAAATTATTGCATAGTCAAAAGGGTCAAAAATATAAACTGAAAAAGGTAATAAAAAACTTCAAAGAATAAATAATTTCCACAATTTAATTTAAATTTCATTAATTTTTAATTTCAAAAATCATTAATTTCAATTCCTCAATCAATACACTGTCTTAGTACATATTTCTGAAGCCATTAAAATAAGGAGGAAATAATTTTCCATGTATTAAATCCATTATAGCCTATGTCCACTGCTGAACATGGCCCTCCCCCATAGATTGTGTCATAGAGGGAATCCCACCTGGCAGATTGTCAGCTGTAGTTTTTTGTAATTTTGAGTTGATATCAGGAAGATGCTGCCATCCATCCATCTCTTGTTCCAGTTTCCCTCTGTTGCCTCTCTTGTTTCAGTTTCCCTCTGTTGCCTCTCTTGTTCCAGTTTCCCTCTGTTACCTCTCTTGTTCCAGTTTCACTCTGTTGCCTCTCTTGTCCCAGTTTCCCTCTGTTGTCTCTCTTGTTCCAGTTTCGCTCTGTTGCCTCTTTTGTTCCAGTTTCCCTCTGTTGCCTCTCTTTTTCCATTTTCCCTCTGTTGCCTATCTTGTTCCAGTTTTCCTCTGGTGCCTCTTATGACACCCACTAGATGTTATGAGGTAGTGGATTCTTTTACACTGCCACTTACATGTTTTAAAATAAATAAGGAATAATTGAATGTTTTTATTAATTGTTAGCAAAATATGATGTCACCAATGATTACAAGTGGCAGTCTTGTGGGGCAGCAGGTTCTAGGTCAAGCAAGTCCAGCACCTATGACTCCCATGACCCCGCACTCAGCTGATCCAGGAATTTTGCCTCAATTGCAGTAAGTGATCTCTGATGTAATCATATACTTTGTTCATGAATTTCTACTTTATTAACATTACTTATTTGCATATATCTTTCATTTCATTCATCTGGTTGATGTTAAATATTTAACCTGAAGTAGTATAATGTCCTCCAGTCTGAACTTCAATTACAGCGGCCAGTGTTGAATGGCCATCTGCGCAGAACAGGATTATAATGCATTCTGTTCTGCTCAGTTTATGCAAACACAGGTACTGTCTCTGTACCCAAAATCTCATAGCGCGATGGGACAACAGTCCGACACGACCAGTGAGAGTTTAGGTGCAATACTAAAGTTGCAACATACTTTTTGATGCACAGGGGTGAGATATCACCAACTTCCTGATGTCCAGGCTGTTGCTTTAATTTTTCTTAACAGTAAAACCCAGTTACTGATTTTGGCCAGACCCAGGATTCGAATCCCTGACCCCGCGATCAGTAGTCTAGACAAAGGAGTAAGAGTAGTTACTGAAAGCATTGGTAAGCAGTAAAAAGAATCATAAAATGCTAGAGATCTGCAACTATTAAAAAAGAGCAGGTTTTGTACATTAACAGTGGCAAATAATTAAAATATATGAGGCAGCAGTGTATAAAATTGACTTACGTACGTATTGACGACTTCTTCTTTAGTCCATAAAAGTACTTAATGCTGAAAAAAGGCGTTATAATTTAAAACATTAAATTCAGACAGAAAACATTATGTACATACATAACAAAATTAATTATTCAGTATTTTTTTTATAGAATAAGGGTGACAAACAAGCACACAGTCCACCAGATGGCACGATGCTGTGGCCCATAGACATCTGGATTTATCCATTAAGAATCAAAATGCGGATGCGTTGCCACCCCTTAGGACTACGATGGAATGGCTCATTTCCAGTAATAACGGCCTCTGGTCCTCTACACTCACCGTACAAACACAGCAGCATCAAGCTTTTTACACCGGTTCTATGAGAGGGTGGTCCTACCCTGCAATAATATTAGAGTTGTCGGTGTTGAGTAATAACTTAGAATGTAGCTTACAAATCTTTAATTGTATGACTCTACAGAGTGATAATGAAAATTGTTTACATCTAGTACATCAAAATATACAAGGCATGATAGGTAAAGAGCTAGAAATTGAGTTGTTCTTAAATAGCAACAATATTCATATTTTATGTATTACTGAACATTGGTTAAAAGCTTATAACTTAATGTTTAACTTCAGTAATCACCAGGTGGTCAGTTTTTTCAATAGAGATACGGTTTTAAGAGGTGGCTCCTTAATATTAGCTAGTAAATTATTATCATGTAAAGAACGTAAAGATATAGTGAGCCTCTCTATTGAGCGAACTGTAGAAATGGCATGTGTTGAGTTTGAGCACCTCATTGTTGTGAGCGTCTACAGACCCCCATGTTCTACATACGATACTTTTGAAAACATTATGGAGGAAGTTTTTGCTAAGCTTAATAAACAGAATAAATCTGTTGTTATATGTGAAGACTTTAATATCAATC
Organism: Parnassius glacialis; assembly: GCA_033319125.1. Taxonomy (NCBI): domain Eukaryota; kingdom Metazoa; phylum Arthropoda; class Insecta; order Lepidoptera; family Papilionidae; genus Parnassius; species Parnassius glacialis. Next base: position 21,387,705 of record JAVANC010000010.1, on the reverse strand, counting down.
TCCTAGAAGCTTCCTCCATCAATATTAAATTTAGATCATTGTTTAAATCATATGGTCTTTTTAATTTATTTATAGAGCCAACGCGTATTGCTCAATCTAGTGCATAAATGTATAATTCAAAAATTAAGTTCTGATCACTGTGGACAAGTAGTTTCGTTACCTTATGTTCACAAAAAGCAAGTAAATAAGAAAGTTGTGTTTGTTCCAGTAAATGCACGTCGCTTGGAGAAATTTAGAAGTAACATAGTGAAAAAACTTCCATCACTTTCATACCAAAATGATCCAAATTTTTTGTATGGAACATTATTTAAACTTATTTGCAATGAATTTAATAATACTTTTACTTCTAAAACATTCTCCTTGAACAGGCGGAAGTCATTCAATGAATGGGCGACATTAGGAGTCCTTATGGACATTTCATACAACACATTCATTTCATACATTTCATATATGGACATTTCATATAACCTATTCCTGCTCTTATGAGCAGGAATAGGTTATATGATATTTACCATGAAAGGTCATATAATCATAGCGTCGAATTTAGGGAATATGTAAAAAAATATTCAAAAATATTTAAAAGAGTGTGCTCCACAGCCAAGTCTTTGCATTTGAGCAACAAAATTAAGACGACTTCTAATAAAATTAAAATGACATGGAGTATAATTAATAACGAAACTGGTATGATCAACTCTCGCAATTCAAATTACTAGTTAAGTGTTAACAACAAATTAATTGTATCAGATCAGGACGTAGCAATGGTTATTGAGAAATATTTTACTGATATTCCGATATTAACCACTAAATCACTGAATTCTTCTCCTGCCGTTGCTGAATCATTACTTAAACAAAATGTAAATGCGTGTACAAAGAATATTACATTTCATAAAGTATCATCAAAAGATATTGTAAAATATTTTAAAACTATTGATGTTAAGAAAACTGCGGATCTGTGGGGGATTTCCGTTAAAGTTATTGCGTCTATAATAGATACAATCGCACCTCATTTAGCTATTATTTTTAATACTAGTATCGAATCTGATGTGTTTCCTGATTTAATGAAGCATAGTAAAGTAATACCTTTATTTAAATCTGGTAGTACATTAGACCCCGCCAATTTTAGACCTATTTCTGTACTACCAATACTTAGTAAGATTTTTGAAAAAATTATTCTTGATCAAATGTTTAATTTCTTTAATATAAATAATTTACTTCATAAAAATCAATTTGGTTTCACAAGGGGTCGCTCGACAACTGATGCCAGTGTTGAGCTGATTAAATATATATTTAATGCATGGAAGAGATGCTTTGGGTATATTTTGTGACCTATCCAAAGCCTTCGATTGTGTTCACCATGCAACATTTATCAGGAAACTTCAACACTACTGTGTAAGAAGTGATGCTCTTAAATTAATTATTTCATATTTAAGTAAGAGAACGCAAAAAGTTGTCATTAACAGTATGAGCTCTTCCGGGTCGATGGTACAAATGGGCGTGCCTCAAGGCTCAATTCTCGGCCCCTTTCTGTTTCTTGTGTACATTAATGACTTACATTACATAGTAGGGGATAACCATGGTATAGTATTATTTGCAGATGACATTTCATTTAATTTTCAAATTAAGTCGACAATTACAAAAATATGACGAAGTAAATAATGCTATATCTAAGTTAGTAAATTGGTTCAATGTTAATAATTTGCATTTAAGTGACACTAAAACGAAATGTATGAAATTCATGACTCCAAATGTCAAACAATTAAATACTAATGTAATTTTAAATGGGGAGTAACTGAGTTTTGTAGATACCACCATTTTTCTTGGAATCACACTAGACGAAGCTTCAATGGCGCCCCCATATATCAAAACTAGCAAGCAGACTTAGTTCTGCAGCATATGCTGTAAAAAATATTAGAAGCCTAACCAGTGTTGAAATATTTAGACTAGTTTACTTTAGCTATTTCCATAGCATAATGTCGTATGGTATTTTGCTATAGGGACACGCAGTTGACACTGAAATTATATTTGTTTTACAGAAGAGAGCCATAAGAACAATTTATGATTTAAAGCTGCGACAAAAATTTAAGGAAAGTAATATATTAACTTTGGCCTCTCAATACATTTATGAAAATGTACGTACACAAAAATAAAAGTAGTTTTACAAAAATAAGTGATATTCATTCTGTAAATAGTAGGAACAGACACAAGCTAGTAGTACCAGTTACTCGACTCCATCGAGTCAGTAATTCATTCTTGGGGCGATGTATACGCTTTTACAACAAAATTCCAGAAAATATACAAAATTTGACCTGCTCAAAGTTCAAAAACTTTATTAAACTAAGTTTGTATAAAAAGGGTTATTATAATATTAAGGAATTTATGAATGATAATAACCCCTGAAAATGAGGTGATCGCTACCAAGCTATTTCTAATTTGTTGTGTTATTAATTTGTGTAACATACATGATTGTAAGCTGTTATTTAAAAAAAAGTCCCGCTGGGTTTCTTGCTGGTTCTTCCCAGGACAGAGATTTTTTTTCGAACCAGTGGTAATCAAACAAAAGAGTGACTTTCTATAAGTATTATTTATAATCTATATTGAATAAAAAAATTTATGTTTCTGTTTCAAAAGAGATTCACTCGTTCAGATTCATTTATTGAATGCAAGCATAAAAGCCAATTGCAATAGTATTAAAATACTAAGATAATAGGTAAATTGTATTCCTTGGTGTTAATCATATCATTTGCTTGGTGTTAATCATATCATTTGCTTGGTGTTAATCATTCATTTCCGTCATGATCTAATAACCACTACTAAAGCTTCCGATAGGTACATACATGCATATAATTTTAACTCATATAAAGGGTGGGCCAGAAAGGAGTACGATTTTAAAAACACTCTTGCGTTTGAAGCTTTAGAGAGGGGACTGCGCGGGTGGTGGGGTTAAGTAGCTCTCGGAAATTTAGTCGCGATTGATCACTTCACGGGAGCGCAACGTGCATTCTGCGTTAAACATTATTATAAAAATCACGATTAGTGCGCTATTGTTCGGCGTTTATTTCGACGTGAGTTTGGATTACATGACCTAAATCAGTGTCCGAAGGAAAGCGTGATTCGATCGTGGGTCAGAAAGTTTGAAGCTACTGGTTCGACTCTCAAACAGAAGCCTGCGGGACGCCCAAGGTCAACAAGAACGGAAGACACAATTGAACAAGTTAGAGCTTCAGTTCAACGTAATCCTGCTCTATCGACTCGAAAGCGTTCAGCCGAACTTGTGGTGTCCAGAACATCTTTGCGCGTCGCATTTTGTTGAAAGATCTGAAATTGCATCCGTATAAAATTCAACTTGTGCAGGAATTACAGCCAAATGATCCAATTTTATGGAGAGCTTTTGTTGAAACGATGCTGGAACGCTTTCGGAGTTTCAACAATATTCTGTTCTCCGACAAAGCCCATTTTCACATAAATGGGCAGGTGAATAAACAGAATTGCCGTTACTGAGCTGCAGAGAACCCACGTGCAAAACATCAAAGCCTCTACATTCGCCGAAAGTAACCGTTTGGGCGGCCATGTCAGCGCACGGAATTATCGGACCCCACTTCTTCGAAAATCGACAAGGCCAATCTGTCACTGTAAATTCTGGCCGATACATAGCCATGTTAAGGGATTTTTTCTTTCCAAAACTGCAACAATTTGAAGCCTATAATCGTGCGACATGGTTTCAACAAGATGGCGCGACATGCCACACAGCTAATGCCTCTTTGGCGGTCGTAAACGAGATGTTTGGTGAGAAACTGATATCGCGCCGAGGTGACATTGAATGGCCTCCTAGAAGTCCGGATCTTACACCACTGGACTTTTTTTTGTGGGGATACCTAAAAAGTAGAGTCTACTCCAATAACCCAGCCACAATTGACTAGTTGAAGACCAATATCCGGAAAGAAATGGCAGATATTCCCCGTGCAATGTGCCAGCGAGTTTTTACCAATTTGAGGTTCAGATTCGAAGAATGTTTGCAGCGCGATGGTGCACATCTGGATGATGTTATTTTTAAGAAATGAATTTCCCAGATGTAAATTTTTGTAGAAATAAAAATTTGTATGTGAATTGTACTTAGTTCTTTTTTTAATGATTTTTTCAAATTCGCAATTCTTTCTGGCCCACCCTGTACTACACCCCAGTCGAGAAGACCCAATTTGTGTTGCAACAATAATATAGCTGTGATATGACTATACCATGATCTCGTAGTTGTTATAGCGTTTAAAGGAGGGCGAACCCTTGTAAGCAATAAAAAATACTTGTATTTGGTAACTTGGTATATTGGTAATTTGGTAGTGAACGCTTATATAAAATGTAAACTTAAAAAAAATAATTAAAACTACACATGAAAAGATTTCGAAAGTGAATGAGAAGAATTTGAAAGTTATGAAAGTTTTCAAAATGATATCTAAAGTATTTTTGAAATTGTAGGTATATGTGTTATCAAAGATTGTGTGTTATTTCTTTGTTTAACACTCAATTTTGTGTTAATTAAAGGAACATGTAATTAATTAAAATATGTCCATATCTCTTTTTTAGAAACATTGTATCAACTGTTAATCTCAATTGTAAGTTGGATTTAAAGAAAATAGCACTTCATGCTCGTAATGCTGAGTATAACCCAAAGCGATTTGCTGCTGTTATCATGAGAATCAGAGAACCAAGGACTACTGCCCTAATATTTTCTTCAGGAAAAATGGTTTGCACTGGTGCCAAAAGTGAAGAAGACTCAAGGCTAGCTGCTAGAAAGTATGCTAGAATTATTCAAAAGCTTGGATTTACTGTAAGTTTTTCTGTTTGTGTCAATTTAATACTTTCTTCTATTAATAGTTAAAAGTGTATCATGTAGGAAATTGTATTTGAAATTCAAAGATTTCTGTTTCTACACTTTATTTTATACCACGGACAAGGAGTTGTGTGAGTTTTATAGAATGTGCTTTTATTATGTTAAGACAGCATGATTTACCATCTAGGGCTTCATCATTACTTACCACCAGGTGGGGTTGTGATCAAGCACTGGCTTTGAATAAGTGCGAAAAGGACTAAATCCAGTTTATTACTAGAATAACTTAATAATTAAAAAATGTAGTCAAAGAAAGATAGGAATGCATTAAACATTAACATTAATAATTATATTGATTATTACAATGATCATCATCATGCTGGTTTCCCCGAAAGACAAGCAAGGTCTATAGCTATCTGCATCCATCAACACCTGCAATTCTACACAATTTACTAAACGGAAAGCCATCAAGAGCGGCCATTCACACTCTCCTGTCCATTTCATTCGATTATGTCAAAAAATCGGTGAACAGCTTATCTCTCTTTAAGTTGTCGACGTGCCTGGGATCGAGTTATATTCAATTTCTGATTGTGATATATATAAGTTTTTCAGATCATTTGACATCAAAATATTAATAGATTTAAAATATGTGTGTAATGAGTAGATTTTAGGTGTTCGTGACACGGAATTTTGAACGGAATCCGTAGTCTGGACGCCTTGGCTTTCAAGCTAATTTTTATTTGTAGAAATCGAAACTCCGGTTCTGTTCACGGCAACTCCGGTTTTACTAACGATTTTGTAAACTAACGAATTTAGGAGTTACACCAAAACAGGAGTTCCGGAGCTTAAGCCCTACTTACCAGGCTGTCACTTTTATCTTATAGGAAAGTCGCAGGTGGTGCATATAAGAAAGTCGTAGGCATATAATTAAAAATGTTTATTTAGAAACATGTCTTCTGTTGATTATAAACTTCTTTAAATTTTCAATAGAAGTGGCTTACGAGTTTCTGGCACATTTGATCGTAAGTGATCGCCACCACCCATGAACATTTACCGCATTTACCAAAGATTACGATAAAGTCCAGTAATTTGAACATTGGGCGATATCACTAGTCAGTATGTTTGCAAAAAGTGTGATACTTCAATTTTCCAAATTAATTATTCAAAATAATTTTAAAACCTATCATAACTAAACATTAGTAAAGCCTTCGATAACGAACCTCACAGTCAACCTCACTACTAACAAAACTGAACTAAATGGCATGATATATGGCCCTGTTTTAGCATATTCATATCTTAAGAACAGACATTTTCATATTATGATAAATATATTGTAATGTCGGAACTCGGAAGGTGCTGAATGAAAGAGACGTGTTGCTTGTATAAGAACTTTAATTACTCGTATACTGTCGCTATTCTATACTTAATACTAATATCATAAATGTATATTGTCGGGGGTAAAGGGGAGTTTACAGGGCACTACATATATAACAAGCCCATGCATCGAAGTATAAAATCTGGTGCACACCAGGGCACTCATCAGGGTCCACTGTTGCTTAATATCTTCATATTATTCAAAATATTTGCCTAAAAGACTTAGCTCCCTATCTTTATGCACATGATTGAAGAATTCTGAAAGTATTTACATCAATAGAATACTCAGTATTTGCAGTCCAATATAGAAAACTGTGGTGTTAAAATCAATGGAATGACAATGAATCCGAATGTGGTTCCGTGGTAGAGCCATGCTACAGCTATATTACTGATATAGTTGTAGCACGAATGGGTCGCCTCGACCGGGGAAGGATCACGCTCTCACAGAATACCAGCGTAAAATAGCAGCTTAACGCTGCTGTGTTTCGTATAGTGAGTGTAGAGAAGCGGAGACCTTTTAACTGGAACTGTGAACTAAGATTGAATACCTCGTGTATTCAATCTTAGTCCACACGGGTGAACACGCATCTGCATTTTGATTCTTTATTGAGCATAAATGTAGATGTCTATGGGCCACATCAACCACTTACCATCAGGTGGACTTTGTGCACGATTGTTACCCTTATCCTATAAAAAAGGTTCCATATAAAATTTACATGAAATTGATATTCCTACATCATATAAAATCTCCTTTAGATTACTTTAAAATAACTTGAAAAAAGAATAGAGTGTAATTTAAAAATAAAAAACAATCATTCGTATCCCAAATAGATGCTATAACAAATAGTGCTAGGCTGCTTATTACGTTATGTTAAAAAATTTTGTAAGCTGTAAACGTAGATTGCCATTTTTGATCACCTAAATTTAAGTTTTAGTGAAGTTTAATTTGAATTTTTAGGGTAGAAGGATCAAGGAAAAAGACATAAAATATTACAAAGATAGTTTTTTCAAATTTAAAATGGGTACCATGTTTAAGCGTAAAGATAGTAAGTTTTCTTCCGTAACAGCCCTTATAGGGCGACCACTGTATTCTTCATCTTTTAAAGTAAGTCGACCATGCCGAAATTTGTTGTATCAACGGTTCACAGTCGCCTTAGAAAGGCCTTTATCCATAAATGCCATTTGAAGTCTAAAACGAATCTTCGATTTTTATATCTATACTGGGCTATTTTGCAATAACCGGCCAAATTTCCAGAGCAGGTTCAGAATCAGTAATATAGGCAAATGGTGAAGAAAAATTAATTATAAAAATCTCAGACATTGTGTAATTTTTATCTTTTAAATTCAAAATGCGTGGTAATGCATTATTTTAACTGATTGTCATAGTATGGGATCCGGCTGCAAGATTACTACGTTCATGTAGGTTTTAATCAAAATCTAAATTTAATATTAATTGATGATTTCGAAAAAATATTGTTTTTTAAATAAATTATATGACAATTCACAGGAATATATGTAAATAACTTTGAAAGGTTTGGTTGTTAGTAGCGCACTTATTTATAATTATTATTTGGAGTATTATAAAGTCGTTCCTACTACTGTTCGCACCGGTGGTTGAGAGCACTAGGTGCCGACGCATGCGCAATGGCTTTAGAAACGCGGACAGCTGGCAATTGCCATCTTTGTCTAACGAATGGTGTAGCGCACTAATTATTTTTCACTTTAATCTATCTTTAACAGCTAGTTACCCTTATTTGCAGCCATTTTAACTTAGGCAACCGTATTCAATCGTGCTCAGAAATAAAAATAGCTTTAAATTCATACATAAATAATGAATATACGTCATGAACGTATTACTGTAACAAACTATTACCTGTTTATACCTGGCTGCGGAGAGCTTGCGGACAAGTGTGCTACTGCACCCAAAGATTTCCAAGTTCTTTACATAATATATTTCTGTGCAATGGTATATAATTTATTTAAAAAACGAATGAATTTTTTTCGAAAACATCAATCAATATTATTTTAACTAAAAATATTTGCGGCCACATTTTTATAGGCACCCTAGCAAAAATGTATTCCCCCACTTATATTTATATATTAATATTAGATTTTGATTAAAAACTACATGAACGTTGTAATCTTGCATCCGGATCTTAGACTATCATTCATAAATTTCTGACGCGTACTATTTTACGCAAGCACACATTCGTAAGGGTCGCTCGGTAAGGTACCTTGTCGCGCATCACCCTCACACTTTCATTCTATTTACCGTTACACCGCTAAGTACTTACGTCCGCTCGCCCGGCCGACAGCTGACAGTGTTGACCGTGACCTTATTACGTACGAACTAATATGTACCAATGACGTAACGAGAATATTCGAACCGCGGATAGTATACAATTGTGGGATATTATATTATATGCAATGAAAGTTTACGTAGTGTGCAAATATTATACGAAAGTGAGTTTTTACAGCGGCAATAAATTAAAATAAGTTTCCAATCTAAGAAAAATTGACAGCTAATCAAACTATTCAAGTTCAGTGAGCGATAACTAAAATAGTGAATACGAAGATAGACGGGTTACGTACGGAGGCCCTATACTATGGTCTGCAAACCCGCTGGAACTTTCACCGTTAGTCTTTTATCTGTGTATAAGAGTCGTGTTTACGTCAAAGAGGCCCAAAGTTATGAAAACCGGCACAGTAAAATTATTGCTGCGTTCACGGAAGTTAAAAGTGTTCAAGAAGAGGTAATAATAATAATAATAATAATAATAAATTCTTTATTTCAGATAATTAAAATCCATATGTGGTTTAGTAACACAATAATAATAACAAGGGTTAGTTACAGTGGTAGTACAACGGTTTGCTTAAAATCTAGGGAAATAAAATAAATACATTGTGCCGAGACAGATCATCAAGGGGGTGGATAGGACCCAGTTATCAGTCACTGCACAAGACATTTCCACAGCGGCGATGTATATCTGTCCGCTATGTTCCTCAGAATGCTGTTGTGACTGGCTCGTACCCTGCTAATAAGGGATGCGGTTTTTTTGCGTATGATGGTATTAAAACCGTCTGTTTGGTATGCCGCAAACATCTCTGATGCACTACAAAAACGAGGCAGTCCCAACAGCATCCTGAATATATTATTATATTGGATGCGCAAGGCTTCAAGCGATCTTTTGGTGTATTTGACCCATAGGCTCCCCGTGTATACGCTCTGGTAGTATGCTTTAAAAAGCGTAATCTTAACTTGTTTTGTACAACGGGAAAACCTGCAAGCCAACATATTACCTCTAACCGCTAGAGCCCTGCGCTCCCTTTCAATGTCAGCATCATCCTTGAGGTCACCAGTAATAATATGTCCCAGATATTTAAATTTAGTGACTCGTTTCACGTTCATGCCATTAAGGGTAACATTAACTGCAGTATTGTGACATTTACCAGCGGCCTCAAAGACCATGTACTCTGTTTTTTTGACATTGTATGTGAACCCATGCTCAGTAGCATACATCTCACATACCTTTTACATTTCACTTAGGCCTCCCACCGTTGGGCTGAGCAGCACCATATCGTCAGCGTAACTTATATTATTAACGTTAACGCCATCTATACGACATCTGACGCGCATGCCGCTCAACTCCACGATAAGGTCATTTACATACATGTTGAAGAGCTTGGGAGACGTCAACCCCCCCTGTCTTACCCCGCACTCCAACACGTATCCTTCCGACAGAGAATCAGCCCACTTTACAAAGTTGGTTTGGTTGGAATACCAAAACCTAAACACTTCCAGCAACTCGGCCGGCACGCCCCCCTCTGCCAACTTTCTCCAAAGTATCTCATAGGACACAAGGTCAAAGGCCTTGGAGAGGTCAAGGAAACAGGCGTATACCGGCGTCTTGCGATCTGTGTAGTATTGGACAGTGTGCTTTAAGCTAAGGATTGCGCTTTCAGTAGAAAGTCCAGGTCGGAACCCGAACTGCGCGTCATGTATGTTTGCATACTTATCTAATTCCGAGTCAAACACACTGTCCAATACCTTAGCAATTGCTGTTGCAAGTGATATAGGGCGGTAGTTCCCCCTGCTCGAGATGTCTCCGGTCCTGTCTTTAACAATGGGCACTACGATGGTTTTTATGAGGTCACGTGGTAAATAGGAGTGATTTATGCACATTGAAAAGAACAGGGCCAGTACATTCGGCAGATGAGGCCCGGCATGCCTCAGATGTTCCACACTAATACCGTCATGACCGGGGGACTGGCCACCGGTCATTCTTTTTAGCGCCTCTCTAACCTGCTTTGCAGTAACGCGCATCAGTGGCACGTCTCCCTGACATCCGGCCTTAGAACTATTCACAGATACAGAGATAGAAGGCCTGAGTGGTGAACGCACTTTGAAATGTTGAGCAAAAATATTCGCAATATGTACCGACTCGCTATTCCCATCCACACTCACCGGGAGGCCAGGCCTAACATCACATTTTTTGGTAGCCTTCCAAAACTGTTTAAAGTTTTTGTCCACCCTATGCTGTGCTAGGATGTCCATTTTTAATTGTTCCTGGTTTCGTTGACACCATTTTAACCGACTTTTGAACACTTTGCGGGACTCGTTCATTTGATCATAGATCCTTCCAGATGATGGCCTATTATACGACAACCATATCCTGAAGTTAAGCCTGGCCATCCGATGCGCCTCTTCAACATGTTTGTTCCAGCCAAAGGGGTGTCTGTTTTTACTTGGCTTGTTGCAAGGTTTTTTTTAGATTTGCTAGCCGTATCACTCAAGGCACGTACAATGCTGTCATACATCCGGTCTAACACCCGCTTGTGTTAATTCAAACTGCATAGCCCGCGACTGCACTCTGTAAACTCCGAGGGAAAATCAATCTCCCGTAGTCTATTGTGACAGAATTCTTGATAATTGCATATTTGTTTCTGATCTCTTCCCCCCCATATTACTGAGCTAGGATGCAAGTCGCGTGCTATCCATTTAGGCCTTACAATCCTTAAGTCACATTTAACTATTAAGGGTAAATGATCAGACACAAAGACGTCTTCTATAACCTCCACTTCGACAACGGTTTGCCAGGCCGAGTTTGTGACAACACAGTGGTCCAGCCATAGCCTGCACCCGTGCGCCGCGCTAACATAGGTGTAGGCGTTAGACTGCAAGTCAAGTTTTTCTATGTCAGCGCACATCCAACTCTGATCAGAACAAAAACCAATTAATTCATTATAAAACATTTCATGTGGGTGCGCATTAAAATCAGTATAAATATGCTCTCAACATTTTCGCTTTCGACAATAGCGCTTAATTTACCTAACACCTCTGTAAAGATAGGTAGGTTGTCTAACGAGTCAGTAGGCATATACACTGAGAAAAAGACAAAAGTGCGCTCCCCTATAGTAGCTCTTATACCTATCAAGCGGGCACTACTGCAATCTAACACAGTAACGCTGTCGAAAATGCCCTTCCGCCAGAGAATGGCAACTCCCCCGTATGGTCTTCCCTTTAATAAGCCAACAGACTTATCCACAGCCGACTTACCTATGTATTCAAAGTCACTCGAGATATCACCTAATAATGGAACGTCATGGGGGAACAGACGTCTCCTGAAGCGCGACTACATCTGACATTCCACAAATGTTCCGTATGTCATCTATTAACCGCGTGACAAAAAAGCAATTTAAACTAGCCAAGGTTAATTTTTCAGACATACTTATACTCATTATGAAATGCGTTGACTAGCTTTAACTACCGACTCTGTCTTATGCACAAAGTTCACAAAACGCCTAAATGTAATTCCACTTGGCCAAAAATTATCCTTTAAAAATAAATCTAATTTACACTTTGAAACATACAATTTATAGGAATTGTATGGTTTTGTTTTATGCATATTAATTTTTTTCAAGAATACATTTTCATCTGTTTTTTCTTTTATATAACTAATAATGTCACTTACACTAGCTTCTTTACTCATATTTGAAATTAAAAGCGGCACTTTCACATCAGCCGCTTTAAATTTACTGTCAGGGGCAGTGGGAGCAATGCCTCTCTGTCCAATTAGCTTGTAACGTCTTACAGATTTCTTACGCATGATTTGCCACTCTGAGTCCCTTATCACTTGATCACATTTCACACTAGAATCTCGCGCAGAGATTTCGCCTCGCGCGTCAATAAGAGCTACACTCGAGTGAGGCGGGCGCTTGGCGACTATCTCAGTCAATCGACTTCCAGTAGTAAGGTTGTGCCCATCGGGAGCATTCGCGCCGTTCTCCGAAGTAGTTGGTTTTGTCGAAGCCAACGCAGACGCCGGGGCACGCGCACATCTTGATGTTTTGTCGCTTACACTCGTATGGTCACTGCATACTGGTAATGTCTGGCGATCGCTGTTATTCATCATTGGCGAAACCACAGTATGCGCCCAGGCCTCACTTTGCTCGGTATCTTTCATCGCTTTATTTTGCGCGTAAGTAAAAGAAACAGAATCGTCCGCATCCAACTCTCTTGAAGATGAATGTCTCATTAACGTCGTTCGGTCGATTACCCCGGCAACAGCTGATGTATGCGATGACTTTATAGGCAAATACTCAGGCACATAGGGAAGTCCTATAGGTCCGCTATTCATCACAAAACTGTTATGTAAGCATGTCCCTCTTCTTTTGTTTACATTATCTTGGGACGAAAAATCATCAATTAATGATGCTTGTTTCATATGCTCGACCTCTTGTTTGAGAAAATTAAACTGATCCGATGTTATTACCTTCTCCTCTAAAGCAAATAGTTGACTTTTCAGCCACAAAATATCCTTTAGCAACCGGGTTACATCCACATGATCAAAGGTCACTGGCGGAACTAAATGTAAATCTTTAGCCACAAAAAATAGGGAAGATCTGAGGATCGGCACTTTTCATTAAATTTATGATGTCATCTAGATCTCTCGACATTCTCTTCTTGTCCTTTTTTCGGCGTAATGGCATTTTCTTTGCATTCGGCATCGATTCAAAAAGTAACGATTTCGCTTTCGCAATATCGTCAATTGAAAAGGAAGTGGAGCACAGCTGGTGTATACTTTCCTCATCCATGTAATCCATGATATTGCGCACAAAAGTCAGTAATTCGTTAATTACGACGTTACAGTTTGAACATTTCACAGTATTCGAAGTCATTGTCCTTCGCAATGAGTCACCACTGTACGGCGCACGCACAGAACGATATCGAAACGACCGCGTTTCGTCGCGATGCGCACCTGACTCTAAGGTAATAAGTGTAAAAAATATTTTAGGGAAACGTGCTCGTCTATGCATAAATGATGTCCTAACTGTTCGCCCATTCAGCAATCTTTGGTAGAACTCGACTGCGCGGGAGCAATCGGTTCGATTTTTCTCGCTTCGCCAGTCGATCCGATCATTTGACGCCATCAGGTCGCTCGTTCGCGCTGCGATCCGCTACTTTGAATTTACGTTGTGGATAAATGGTTATTTAATATGTGCGTTGTCCTTTATTCACATTCCCACAAGAGAAACTAATTCCAATTTGAGGTACCAATGCTAGATATTGAGACTACTTGCGTAATTTAGTTGTATATAGTTTATTAATTTTTTTTAAAATACGCCATAATAAGGATAGCCGTCGGTTACGTCGTTGATAAGCAAATATGTATCTTTTTATTTTTTTTATTACGACTATCCTAAGGCCGTTAAAAGTGTAAAAGAAAAATTGGAATCGTAATTCGCGTCATGTAGTTATTATCTTAAGTACGAGTATTAGTAGTAAGCGTATCGCTAAGAAAGTAAACAGTAGGGGAAAAACTTGAGAAACGAAAACTTGAATTGAATCACACCCACAGGAGATATGAAATCACATTCAATTTGGGATAATTTTAATTAAAAGTACGAGCTTTATATACTCGTTTTTCCAAAACATGTAATATTGGTATCTAATAATTTATTTAACTTTAAGAACTTCAAATATAAAATTTGGCTACTCTTTGGAAAATAACCTCTGTCGCGCGAAAATGTTCCAGACGCAGATCCCTTTTCCAATGAAACAGTATTTCAAGTATTTAAATGCGTATATATATATATATATATATATATATATATATATATATATATATATATATATATATATATATATACGCATTTAAATACTAATATATACGTAAATTTTATATATTATAATATATAAAATTTACGTGTCACGTTGTTTGTCCGCGATGGACTCCTAAACTACTAAACTGATTTCAGTGAAATTTTGCACACAGTGTGCATTTTGGTCCAACTTGAGAGATAGGATAGCTTTTATCCCGCTAAATGACCCTAAAAATTTTTTATTGCGAATCTGAGGATTTTTATAAGAAGGGTCGTTAGAAAGGGCAGAACAACGTCTGCCTGGCGAGCTAGTATATATATAGTATATCTCTTGTATGGTTAGTTAAAGGAGTTATTTTTTAATAAACTGCAGTGACAGTCCAACTGATAGTGGCTACTGTAATCCATGGAAAAATAAAAATAAAATGTTTGTAATGGCGACAAATTAAAAAAAGTTCTATGTTTCTTCTGGGACCAGCTATAGCTATAGTGTTTTTATTTCAATATATTTTGTATATACCTTCCGCTTTATATAATCAAGACATTTATAATTAATTCATTTAAATTTATTTATTAGAAAACTACGGCATGTTTACAATAATAGTGTTACGCGCCACTATTAATGTTTTGTACATGGAAACACTAGTTATACTAGCGCCCTCTAGTGTCGAGTAGCAGAACTAGGAGAGTCAAGATCCTTCCAGAAATTTCGGGATCGATGTGTACTCGAACATTCTAGATGTCGCTACAGTAGAATGTTCTGGAAACTATCTGAGTCCCTATATAAGGCTGGTATAGACCACGACCGAGTCAGTATTGAATTGGCGATACAAGAGAATACTTCGAAGCGAAATAACTGCGAACTAAAGTGATTGTGTTTTATTATTAGTGTGGTTCTAGATTGTAATTAGTGTTGTGTGATTAAAGTGTCAATTTTGGTAATTTAATCGGCAGTTTTTAATTGTCTCGAACCCCAAGCTCGTAACAATAGTATACAACCTTTACTTAGTTTTAAATTAAAGCTAATTACAGTTTTCTTACTTAAAAATCATAACTTAAGAGTACGAGAGTAAATTAAAAATATGTATATATATATATATATATATATATATATATATATATATATATATATATATATAATGTGTATGTATATGCGTGTGTGAAGGTATGTGTGTGTAAAATTCTTTAGTATTATATAAATTAACATGCTATATGGATGCTACATAAGCTTTTTGTGATGATGTGTTTAAAACCATAATTATGTGGTTGAATTAAAGGGATCTATATCAGAAAATTTCGTGTTGTTATTATATAGTATCCTAGACAGAATTGAGTTTGATGAATAACTGGTACGCGACAAAGGTACATGGAATGAACGTTTATTTGTGTGACGAGTGCGCTTTGAAGGTACATTAAACGATATCATCCATAGCAGCTCCGGAGAATCTATTTGATCTGTGAGCAATTTATGCAAAAATAACATATCGAGCAACTCGCGCCGATCTCTTAATGGTAGAAATCCGCAGAAACGACAGTTATCTTCGTAGATAACACAATTTTGACGCATTTTGAAATTTCGATATTTAAGTAATGATTTTTTTCTGGATGGATTCAATGACATCAATATGCTTTGCGTACTGTGGAGACCATAGACAGCTCGCATGTTCGAGTAAGCTTCTTAAATATGCAAAGTAAATGGCGTTTATGCACTTGGTATTACTGAAAGGCTTGCACACTCTAAATACAAAACCTAGCATTTTATATGTTCTTTCTGTTATGTAGTTTATATGGTCCAACATTATGAGCTTGGAGTCCAAAATTACTCCTAAATCCCTAACCCTACAAGATTAAATATATTATATTATAAATTATATTAATTACGCACTCCTTTTATTTAGTAAACTATTTGCACCAAATCATCCCGGATTATCTCGTAGAGAATGTCAAGTATGACATTAAGTCTGCTATTTGTGACCATTAAGGCGGTACTCCTAGCGAACGACTTTGAGCAGTCCGTCGACTCACGCTACAATATTTCGCATAAGAAATCTGCAAGACGCCATCTACTGTACGAACGTAGTATTATTTTTTGAACATTAATAAACTATTTTATGGAAATAGACACGGCTGACAATGATCAATGTATTTTCTTTTTTTTATTTGGTATATTAGTTGCATTATATTAGAATTATGTATTCTCATATATTATCATTTAAAACGCCCGGGAAGGTATCTAACATGAGAAAATTAAGCATTGAAAATAGTGAGTTTAAAAGATACCTGCGCACTATAGGTAAATAGCGTCGCGTTAGCAAACCCCTGGATCTCATTAGCAAATTCGACCCGAAACACCCTAATTTATTATTAAGTTTACCCCATACTAACTTAAATTATTTACAGACTAAAACTCGCATTGCTTTCAATTACTTTAAAGTTAATTACCAAAAAATTAACTCCAAATTAAGCTTAATCGACTGGTATAAAACGTTTTCTAAATTTGTTGACGTTGATGAAAAGGTTCAAATTTTTTACCACAAATTGTATAACATTATTCAAGAATGTGTTCCAAAACGCAAACTACAAACTACATAACTCTCGTCACCCTTCGTGGTTCTCTCCGATGTTGATAAAGCTGAGATCTGAGCAAGACAAACTAAGGCGGAGATACCATAAATATAAGAACTCCAGAGATAAGCTAGAGTATGATATAGTTCGTAATCGCTGTCATAGACTATTGCACATTTGTCACAAGGAATATAGAGCTAATATGGAATGCAATATCCGTGTAAACCCAAAAGCATTTTGGCGATTTATAAAAGATAAGCGAAAGAGAAACTGTAATACCTGCCCAGATGTTTTTTGACGATGATAAAGCAATGACCGGGTCTGAAATTGCCAAACTGTTCGCAAGACACTTTTCCTCAGTCTATATAAATACACCTATAACTCCTAAACTCTTGACATTTACTGATCAAAACACCATCGGAGCTCTCAGTCATCTCTTTGTTTCAAGAGAGGTCATTATGAAAAATATAAAAAACCTCGATATTTACAAGGGTGCGGGACCAGATGGCATTCCTCCTGTTTTTATTAAGAATTGTGTTGCATATCTTGCTTATCTGTTATTTTTAATTTTTAATTATTCTTTATTAGTAGGCAAATTCCCTACAATATGGAAAAATGCTCATGTTATACCAATACATAAAAAGGGTGATGTATCGTCAGTAACAAATTACAGACCGATATCTATACTATCTTCTTTTTCAAAATTGTTTGAGGCGACTTTGTGTCCATTCCTAACTCATCACATTGAAGCCATTATAAGTGATTTTCAGCACGGTTTTCGAAAGGGCCGTTCTACCGAAACGAACCTTATCTCATTTATTTCACACATTTCGCGCGAGGTAGATAAAGGATGCCAAGTGGACGTCATTTACACTGATTTTTCCAGCGCCTTTGATAAGGTAAACCATGCCTTGTTACTGAGCAAACTTGAAGCCACAGGAATTCACGGGTCATTACTTGCTTGGCTTACTTCATACCTAGAGAAAAGAACACAGTTGGTGGCGGTGGGGGGGTTATGAAGCGCCAACGTACTACGCAGAATCTGGCGTACCTCAGGGTTCCCATCTGGGACCAATATTGTTCTCGCTCTTTATAAATGATGTCACGAGTACGCTAAAGGCAAGCTACGTTTCCTTGTTTGCAGACCTGAAGCTCTCGAGAGTGATATCAACTAAATTTGACTCTTTACTTCTTCAAGATGATCTTGACCGATTGGAAGAATGGTGTAAGGCAAACTTTATGATGTTAAATCCCAAAAAATGTTTCTATATCAAGTTTACTAAGAAAAAGAAGCCTTGAACTACTTCCTATAGTCTTAAAGGAACTATGCTCACAGAAGTTGGTGAAATAAGAGATCTAGGTGTTATGTTGGACATAAAACTCACTTACGTTCCTCATATTAATAGGATTGTAAAGAAAGCTGCGCAGATGCTGGGCTTCCTTAAATGCAATACCAGAGGCTTTCAAATAAGCACTAAAATCTTACTTTTTAACACCCTAGTAAAGAGCCAACTAGAATATGCGAGTACAATATGGAAGCCAACATACGCTGTGCACTCCCAAAGAATAGAAAGTGTTCAGAGAGTTTTTACATGACATCTTGCCTTCATATGTAGTGGAATTTCACATAGGTGTCCCTACGAACAACAATTGGCATTTTTTGAAATACTTTCCCTGAATAGTAGGAGAAAAATTCACGAACTGCTGGTATTATATAAAATAGTAAACGGACAGACTGCCTGCTGTGAACTACTACAATATCTCTCCCTAAATGTACCATACAATATCCCTCGTCGTCCAATAACAAAACTGTTAGACACTCCTCAACCCAGGACTAACATGGGGTCATACGCCCCGGCACCGCGAATGTGTGACACCTATAATTCACTGTGTGGTGTGTTGCCTACTGTCGATATATTTCATGATACTTTCCCTAAATATAGGAAAAATGTAATAGATCACTATTATAAATAATTTGTGAATAATTTAATTTAATATCCATGTTCCCTACAGCTGTTGCCTAATAATGTTCATGTTTTTATTGTCTTGGTTATACATTATCTCTAAGTATTATTTTTTGTGATATATTTCTTTATAAGCTATTGCAGCTCTGCCCTGTCTTAATTTTTATAGTATTTTGTAATGCTGTGTCACCTATAAGGGTGCACACATCAGTCCCTAGATTAAACCCACGTTCAATAAAATGTAGTAATGTGTGCACTGCTGGTGTCCTATGAATAAATAAATAAATAGGTAGGTATTATATTTAGTAGATGTATTTTTTAATTATTGTTAATTTGTACGTGTCACGTATTAAAAAGTAACATACCTACCTATTCATTTTTGAACTGAGCTCCTTGTAACTTAGCCTGCTTATTACTTATGCTGGCTGACATTATTCTCACCCCAATAATTGATGAGGATGAAAAAAACATGTTTGTTTTTATTTTTATTGAATTTTATTTCTACATACGTAAATATATTTGTTTATACATAAGGGTTATAATAAGGTAATACAAAAATCAACAAGAAGTATAAGGGTTATGGGTAAAGTGACCATACGTCCTGCTTTGAACGGGACTGTCCCTTTTCTCGGTTACCTGTCCCGTTGTCCCCAAACAAAGCTCCGGGACACAAAATTGACCTGTTTTCCGAAACCGCGCGAAAATTTATATCTATGAAATTTGTCAGACGTCACGTCAGTGCGCGAGCGGAACCGACCAAAAATAACCGATTGGGATAATTTAAAAGTTTCCGCAAAACTCGTTGGATGGAAGTATTCAAAATCTTTCACACCAACAATCTTCAAAATAATTTTTTTAATCGAATATATTTTATGTCTACCTGGTACAAATGCTCCAGTAGCAAGAGTATTTTTCTATTTCGAATAAATTGTGGACGTCTGAAAAAATAACCACTTACGGTTCCAGTTCTAAAGGCGATATTGATAACAAAGGTAACAATAAAAAAAATTGACCAGAATTTTATTCTTATTTAAAATCATCACTAACTTTATTAAAGCAAATTCGTTCCACTGACAGATGTAAATAATAATTTAAAAAATGTGTTGCTATTAATAATTACCGTCTGAGAAACTTTGCTTTAATGAAGCTGATCAAATTATGATTGATTTTTAAATTTTTTCACAATTTGTTATAATAAAAATAATTAATGTGAATATAATTTTATAGTGAACACTAATTGTATAAAGTTATATTTTTTAGACTATAAATAAACCCATGTCCCGTTTTGAGTTAAAAAATAAATGGTCAGTTTAGTTTAGTTAGTTTTGCTCCACAGCCAAATCGTTACATATTAGCAACAAAATTAAGACGGCTAAGAATAAAATTAAAATGACGTGGAGTATAATTAACAGCGAAACCGGTAAAGAAAAACCTCGTAACTCAAACTATCAATTAAAAATTAACAATGAATTGACTAAATCAAATCAAGAAGTCGCAGCGGTAATTGAGAAATATTTCTCTGATATTCCTATTTTGACAACAGAGTCTTTGAATACTTCTCCAACTGTTGCCGAGTCATTACTCAAACAGAATGTTAATATCTGTGTAAAAGAATTTAGATTTGAAAAAGTATTACCGCAAGATATTGTAAAACACTTCAAAACCATTGATGTAAAGAAAGCCGCAGATTTGTGGGGGATTTCCATGACAGTTATTGCGTCCATAATAGATTTAATTGCACCTCATCTTGCTATTATTTTTAATACTTGTATCGATTCTGGTGTGTTTCCTGATTTAATTAAGTATAGTAAAGTAATACCTTTATTTAAATCCGGTAGTACATTGGACCCCGCTAATTTTAGACCTATTTCTGTACTACCAACTCTCAGTAAAATTTTTGAAAAAATAATTTTGGATCAATTGTTAATTTTTTTAATACAAATAAATTACTTCATAAAAACCAATTTGGTTTTACAAGGGGTCGCTAGACGTCTGACGCCGGTGTTGAGTTTATGAAATATATTTTTAATGCCTGGGAGAATTCACAGGATGCCTTAGGTGTTTTCTGTGATCTTTCCAAGGCTTTCGATTGTGTTCATCATGAAACATTAATCAGGAAACTACAACATTACGGTGTAATAAATTTAGCGCTTACACTTATTACTTCATATTTAAGTAACAGAACTCAAAAAGTCGTGATCAATGGTAAAGGTTCCTCCGGATCGGTAGTATCAATGGGCGTTCCTCAGGGCTCGATTCTTGGCCCATTCCTGTTTTTAATATATATTAATGACTTACCTTATCTTGTAGGGGACAATCACGATATAGTATTATTTGCTGACGATACCTCTTTAATTTTCAAACTCAAACGGCAGTTAATTAATTATGACGATGTAAATAATGCTCTATCGAAATTAGTACATTGGTTTAACGCCAACGATATGCTCTTAAACGGCAATAAGAGAAAGTGTATTACAATACCTAATGTAAAACATTCGAATACCAATGTGCTATTAAATGTAGAGGAGTTGAGTCTTGTGGATACCACTGTTTTTCTTGGTATTACTATTGACGCGAAACTTCAATGGGGCCCCCATATATCTAAATTAGCAAGCAGACTTAGTTCTGCAGCATATGCTGTAAGAAAGATTAGAAGTTTCACAGATGTTGAGACAGCTAGATTAGTGTATTTTAGTTACTTTCATAGCGTAATGTCTTATGCAATTTTGCTATGGAGTAATGCGACTGATATTGAAGCTATATTTGTTTTGCAAAAGAGAGCCGTTCGGGCGATTTATAACCTAAATTGTAAAGAATCCCTCAGACAAAAATTTAAAGAAATAAACATATTAACTTTGGCATCGCAATATATTTATGAAAATGTAATGTATGTACATAAAAACACAAATAGCTTTAATAAGAATAAGGATGTGCATACTTTAAACACTAGGAACAAACATAAGCTTGTAATACCAGTTACTAGACTCCACAGAATCAGTAATTCATTGTTGTAAAAGCGTATACATTGCATATACGCTTTTACAACAAAATCCCAGAACATATTCAAAGTTTATCAATAAACAAGTTTAAAAGTTTTATTAAAGAAAAACTGTACAAAAAGGGTTATTATAATATCAAGGAATACATGAATGAAAATAACCCCTGGGAATAAGGTGATCGCCACCATGCTGTTCTATTAAAAATCATTTAAAAATTGTATAAATGAAATTATTGTTAAGTGAAATATGTTTGAAGAAAAAAAGTCTCGCTGGGTTTCTTGCTGGTTCTTCCCAGGACAGAGGTATTTTCCGAACCAGTGGTAAATAAAAAATGACTTTCAATAAGAATTATGTAATAATCAATATTGAATAAAAAATTATTCTATTCTATTCTATTCTATTCTAGTTATAGGAGTTTTTGGGTTGTAATTAAATTATGCCCGGGTAGGTATTAGTACCTACTTAGTAAAAGTCGGTAACTATTTAGATAAGTACCTTTTATCTAATCATAATACCTACATAGGTACCTATTGTGATTAGTTACACTGGGAAGGTATATTAATACCTACTTAGGTACTTTTTACCGAATTACTATACCAATAAAATATTGTGGTTAGAGGTATTAGGATTATTTTTAACTGTATACTATAGTGATAATATTGGATTAACTTTTTATAGTATGAATTATAATATTTGTCGAAATGTTAATTATGGATTCGAACCTTACATACTAATGGTGCTTCATGTTTTTATTTGCATTTACTTAACACACAAAAAGCTTCACTGCGCAGTAAAAAACACAACAAATATATAAGTAATACAAAAAATTATACCCAAAACAAACAAATAATACTAGCTATAACTAATCTAATAAGTAATAATATTATCGACTGATAATATCGCTGGCCGACGCCGTGACTAACTACACGGGTTTCACCTTCAAGAGCTTACTCACTGACTCCTGCTAACCTGTGGGCAGTGAATACGCCCAGTTTTTAAAACAATTTCTTAAAAAATCTAATTTTGGTCTTTTAAAACAATTTTATCGATCAAAATCTTCATTAATAAATTGCCCATCCATTAATGTCAATTGGAAAATTAAATAATGCTTAATTTACAAGAAGACGCATATCATCAATAATTACTAAGCTAAACGTGCTGCAGCTATATTAGTGGTATAGTTGTAGCACGAATTGGTCGGCTCGACCGGGGAAGGACCACGCTCTCACAGAATACCAGCGTCAAATAGCAGCTTAACACTGCTGTGTTTCGTATGGTGAGTGCAGAGAACCGGAGACCCTTTTTACTGGAAAAGACGCATTCCATCTTAGTCCTCACGGGTGACAACGCATCTGCATTTTGATTTGCAAACGAGGATAAATGTAGATGTCTATGGGCCACAGCAACCACTTACCATCAGGTGGACTGTGTGGTCGTTTGTCACCCTATCCTATAAAAAAAATTATTTCACATTTATGTGGTTTCGTTGTAAGGAGATTATTCAAATATTTACTCCTTTAAAAAAATTGGATATGACTATTATGGAATCAAGATTATGTAGAAATTTAATGGGTTTTTTATTAGTTGATATATCTTTTTAATAACAAGTAAATAGCTTCTAAAAACCGCACAAATAACGACTAGCGCGACATTTTGCTCAACCATGCGCCTTAATCAAAGATGAATATCAGAATCCTCGTCATTACAACGCATTAAAAATCCACTGCTGAGCATAGTTATATGCCATAGTTGCTTGATTTTTTGTTGTTATTATTAAGGTGTGATCAGGAAGATGTCGCTGTCAATCTCCTATATCAGTTCCGCTTTTTCGCCTCTTAAAACACCCATGGACTAATGTTAGGTTATTATCTTACTGAGCTACTACCCCGCAAATAAAGAAGATTAAAAAAAAAAACATGCGTGCGTGTCGTAGTATATTATTATTGATAAACGTATTATATTATTGTTTAACATAATATACAAATAAATGAATTACTAGCGTCGATTAAAATGAAGCGTCATTTAAATTAAATAATATTTCTTTCATGGTAAGATAGGAAAAAGTGCGAGGGAGATGGATATTATCCCATCTCGCTTCCTTATAGCCGCCAAGACCGTCTACACTACGTCAGAAGGGGTCGTGACGGAAAAATCTTACACGTTTTCTCGCATAGCCCCCATCTGCCAATTTCGTACCGTCCAATAAGGAACTCTGTTGCAATAAACAATTTATTAAATTTTATATCTATTGTTTATTACCACGATTGGCGATTTCTGTTACTGATAGCTGTGACAAGCTTCTGCCATTGGGCGGTCGGTTTATAAATCTGACCACTTATAGCTGTCAGGAAACAAGTAATAATCTCAACCTCTCAGTGAAGACCATTTTATCACATTCAAAATAAATTTGTTAATGCACATCAAATTTTAGCATTTTTTTTTTTACAATTACACTGTCATTTTAAAATTATATAAAAATCTAAGTAAACTATTTACTACATACATACTTATATTGATTTAAAATTTTCAGGCCAAATTTTTAGACTTCAAAATACAGAATATGGTTGGCAGTTGCGACGTAAAATTTCCAATCCGTCTTGAAGGTTTAGTGCTCACACATGGTCAGTTCAGTTCCTATGAACCAGAGCTTTTTCCAGGACTTATATATCGTATGGTGAAACCGAGAATAGTATTACTCATCTTTGTGTCAGGTAAAGTAGTGTTAACTGGTGCCAAAGTTCGACAGGAAATATACGAAGCATTTGACAATATTTACCCTATTTTGAAGAGTTTTAAGAAACAATAGACTGTTGTGTGACAATAGAAAGTTTAGTAACTAGTGTCTAAGTTATTTTTGTAATTAAGTGTAAAAGAATAAAGTAGAAATACATGTGTATGGTTTTTTATTGGAAAATTCTTATTTTCTCATAGAATTCAAATTCAACTGAAGGAATGTACATATTTTTTCCCGTTCCATCATTACATACATATGTACATTATTATTATTTTTCACTTAAATAACTGCTGTACGAGCACGTGTGACGGCTATGTCGGCTGAATTAGTGTCTAAACTTTTATTAAAATATAGTCACAATAAAAAACTTTAAAATATTATTAATTGAAAAGGCTTTAAAATATAATTAATTTATACAGCTAACTATTCACCTAATTTAAATAGCCAATTATGGGAAGGAAACGATTCCCCTAAATCAATTAACAATAAACATACACAAATTTTCAGATTATTCTAAGACCTAAACTAAGATAAACTAAGATCTAAGACCTAAACTGATTTGGAAAATTCTTTTTTGTTTCAAAGGGTATATTTCCAGGTGGTTCCATTTAAATTATATCGAAATCGGTCAAGCGGTTTTAAAAAAGTGAACAATAAATTATTTATATTGAAATCGGTTGCATAAAATTTTTAATTTTACCACTTGTACACTACTAGGTTAGCAGCCAAAATTATCTACGCTTTATCGATGGCAGAAGTATGAAGACAAATAAGGAAGAACTGATTTTTTTATTCATAACAATCATTTTTCGATAGTCCTTGTAAGTAAAATGTACATCACTAGCCAAGGCACACAATGACAAATAAACATTTATCACGCGTTTTCGGGCTGTCAGGTCGTATAAACACCAGTATATTCTATATATATATGTATATTATAGATGAGAGTTTCGGCGGAATCATGACCAGAGCGGCGGTGTACTGCTGTTCCTGAATTATCATTTAAATAATCGTTTGAAATGGATTTGGATATGTAAAAGTGGTGCGATTTTGTGTATTAAATGTTCTGCGCATGTGTCCTATTAGTGGAAACGGTGAAACAAAAGCTCCGATGGGGATTTGAATCTCAAGATAATGTAAGCTATAAGGTCTGCTTAGGCGCCTTGAGATAATATCGCCAACTGTATGCTGGCTCAAGTTGACGCCAAAATCTCCCAAAGGCTATACAATGTGACGCATCAACATATTGTGAAGCAGTGTACTTTAAAGGATTATTATCACTTGATATTGAGATAAATGAAGACATGGCTTAAAGGACAAGCATCCAAGTCAAAATTCTTAATAATAATTATTAAAAAAATATATTATATACAGAAGGTGATATTATAATAATCATAGAATTATTACGTACTACTACTGGGTAATAATTCTATGATAATAATAATAATAAATTGATTCATAAGAAATATGGTACAAAGATATTCGTATAAAATAATAAAGTACCTATCACATATTTCACCAATTTTGGTATATCAAAACTTATGGTTAGAAAACACGATCTTTAAGTAAAATTAAACGTGCATCAGTTTACAATTTTGATATTAACCCTTTAAAATACGACCAAAGAAGAAACAGCGTTTAACTGTTAAAAGAAAAGAACGTTTCTATAAACGTTCTTTTCTTTTAACAGTTCATTTTTACCGAATAAAATTGTTTTTCCAGCAGCTATTTTAATAACATATAAAACATAAACACTCACGCCTGTCACCCAGAGGGGTAGGCAGAGACTATGGAATTCCATTTGGCACGATCCTGACACACCTCTCTCGCTTCCTCCACATCCATATACCTACGCATACACGCTCGTCGGTTAAAGGTACTCTTAATTTGGCCCATTTTCAATATATCGCCAATTTGGTCGATAAACTTTCGCCTAGGGCGACCTTTCCCGACTCTGCCATTCACCTCTGCAACATAAATTTGCTTTGTCACTCTTTCCTCATTCATTCTTTCTACATGACCAAACCACCTAAGCATTCCTTTCTTAAACCACACATTTCTCTTATCACACTATTTCTCACCCTGTCATTCAGATTCAGCCCTAGCATACTACGTAATGACCGCATTTCTACAGCATTTATTATACTCTCGTGCTTCTTCTGCCACACCCAACTTTCACTACCATACATTAAAGTAGGCACTAACACAACATTGTGAATTGCCAAACGTGCCTTTTTGGACACATTCTGACTTTTCACAATAGAGTGTAGAGCCCCATTCAATCTATTGCAGGAAATAGGAAATAGATTTTAATAAATTACGTCTAAATCCATTATAATCTAATTGCCTTAATTCATTTGGGATTTACTAAACACTTGAATAGCCATCACAACAATTTTCTGAGTTAGACAGTACAGTAGACAGATTAGTTTTTACTAAAACTAATCGTTTTTAATGGAGGCAAAATAATTTTTCCTGGGTATCTAGTACTACATTTCACTATATCTTTTAATTTAGTAAAAAATGGGGTCATTTTTTTTACGAAATTATAAAAAGTTTATTAATAAACTATCAATGACAATTAAAACATGGTTTAGGAAAAAAAATTGGAAATACACAATTAGATGTTAAGCAACGTCCTTGTCTGACACTAAATATCGATCTATGTGCCAAATCGATTGAGAAAAACGGACAATGACCTTTCGGTCGTTTAACCAGGGGTTACAAACCTTCAATATATAGGCACATTTTATATGTAGTACTTTCTTTATTTATAATGATTTTTTTATAATGATTGATATAATATATATTTATTAACTATTATTAAAAAGTTATGTGAAAGATCGCTGTAGAAGAAAAATCATCTATTGTTATAAAGTACTTTATTCATTTAACAACAAAAAACATTAATTTATAACACATATAAAGATTCGAGTGATAACGACACCGAATAAGTACGTACTTATGCAAAAGATAAAACTTTATTTTTAATATTATATAAGAACTTTATTTTTATTCGGTGCAATCATCACTCGTATCTTCACTTGATGAACTATCTGTAACATTAATTATAAAGCGATCTGCAGTTTGGTCAATTCTATCATCCATGCCACGCATTTTTTGTTCAACCTTAAGGACATGCTGAACACAGTTTTTCCATTTATCTGGCGTGATTTGAGTTAAACCATCTTTAAGTAAATTTTTAACATCTTTTAACTTGAAAGTTGTATTTTTTCGTGCAACGTACCCTTTCACATCTGCCCACACAAGTTCAATGGGGTTAAGCTCACAGTGATAAGGAGGTAACCTTACCACTGTGATGCTTTTTTCTTTTGCCATCTCGTCGGTGACGTAACTTCGATAGTTATCTTTAACTGCCTTTATTTTTTCCATTAAGTGGGTCTTTGTGTCCGAGGGCACGTATGCGATCTGTTTAGATTCTAGCCATTCCTGCATATTTTGTTTCCGCCAAGACATTGTTGGGGTTTTTTCTAAACGTCTGGAGTGGTAACTAGCGTTATCCATAACTATGACATCGCCGCTTTGCAGTTTTTCTATTACTTTTCTAAACCAGTCCTCGAAATGGAGAGCGTCCATACTCTCATGGTAGTCACCAGTAGATGATGATTCAAATACCCAATCACATCCCTCCAAAAAGCCATTTTCATTGCCAACGTGTACAACTATTAATCGCTTTCCTTTACCCGAAGGGGCTTTCGCGCCAGTAGAGTAGCCTTCTAACCGTGATTGACGAGAAGATTCAATTGTGGTGTCTTCCCATACCTTTCCCATAGTATGACCTGCGTTAATCCATGTTTCGTCAAGGTAAAAAATGTTACGTCCCTCGTTTCTTAATATTTGTATTTCTCTCAAATATCTGGTACGCCACAGAACTATCTCTGGGCGATCTATTAGACCACTTTTTCTGTTTCTCTTTATATATTTGAATTTTAAATGGCGCAACACACGTCGCAGGGAAGTTTTGCTCAAGTTTGGCAACTGGTCATCTTGATTTATACTGAGCAAAATTTTGTCTAAAGTCGGTAATTCTCCTGCAAGAAAGAACTGATGCACTTTCGCTCTTATAGCCGATTTATCAAAATCGTCCAACTTGTCAATTACAGACTTTTTTCTTTTATTAATTATTCCCTTTTCTGGTATTTTATGGGAATCTCTATACACGCTTAATACGCGATATATAGTGCTCTTGCTGACTCCTGAGATCTCCGAAACCTTTTCTACCATATTAACGTTTGAAGGATACACGTCTTCGGGCCAGGTGTTTTTGACATATTTGTATACATTAATGATAATCTCTTGTTCCCCGACCGACAAAGTGGTAGGTTTTCTCTTTTTTACTGGTGACGTTAAAGGTGCTCCAGAAGATGGGCCTGTAAATAAATGACAAAAATATACTACCATAGTACTACATCACATAAATACATATTGTTTTAGAAAATAAATACCACATGGTCACATAAAAAGAGCGCTTTAAGAAATAGAAAGGCTACGTCGTCGCATTTGTACCTATTTGTACGTACCTGCTACGTTTATTATGGGTCGGCGACGTCTCTTTCCACTTGATGTTGAAGGACCGGGTCCTTCACCAAATTCTCCTGAACTCATGTCGATTTAGTAACGACCGTCACAGTAAAACTAATATAACAGATTCAAAAAACAAAAACTTAACGATATAACAAATTTAACAGTAAAAACTCAACTAAAACAATGCAATGAATGCTATGAATTACCCGAGACGTACACACGCAAGCGCTATCCGAACACGAATGAAAACAAAATGGCGGACCGGCCCAAAAAAGGTGACGCATCTCTGGCTGCCATTGTCACGTTTCTTTTAGAACGAACTGACGTAACGCGCGTTTTGTTTATTTTAAAGGGGTGAATTTGCAAAAGCTCAATATGGTGATTATATTGCTTCAAATATTTTTTTAATATGAAACTGTTATTAAATGAATTGCTGCGTTACTTACCATAAATTGAAATATAAAATATAACACATTTTTCGCGATGTACCGTAAGATTTTACTATGTTTATAGGAACCACAGACAATATTATTTAAGAAACAAAAAAACAAAACATATGTGCTGACCTAGAAGTGGGAATAATATCAATATTTAAATATTGTTATCACATCTAAATTGAGATTTTGTAAGTTACGCCTTTTGACACTCGGCTCATATCTGAGGTCATTGTCCGTTTTTCTCAATCGATATGGCACATACTATAGTATGTAATATGATTTTAGTAAATATCTGAGAAAAATATTTTTTTATGACCTATTACTGTTTATAAATTGAGAAAGTTATTTGCTTATTACAATCAATGTATTTATTTCTAACTTTTACCAAGCACAAAATTTAGAGAAACGTATTTAATATTTAAATAAATAAAATATTAAATATAATTTTTTTATTAAAAAATTAATTAGAAAAGATAACAGATGTCTGATAATTTCAAAGTCATTTGTTATAGGGGATTATGTTTCAATCTAGGGGATTTTAAGTGGGTAATTAGGGAAAAGTGGATGAATCTATCTGGCAGCACTGGCTTACGCATACGTATTTGAAAACCCCCCAGAATTGTAATAGGTAAAATCGCATATCTGTTCCTCCTTTTCCAGTTCCACATCAATAACAGTTTCAAAAACTTGTTACAAAATAGCAGTCTGTTACTACAGTCTTGGTAGGTACTTCTCACTCTAACTATAAGGTGTTGACCCTATGCGAGAAAAGGACAGAGCTTTTGACAACTGTAATAGGATGTCACAGTGTAATAATAAGATTTTTTATTCTAATAAAGGTAACTGTCATATGTATGAATAAAGAAAATATTATGACTGTTGTATAATGAATTTTGTTATCTCGCGGAATAGGAGCTGTTCTTTCAGTTTGTTTGTCACAGTTACAGTCTGCTATTTTAAGATATTTCCAGGTAATTCTCTTTCTAACTAATTTGTTGAGTTTATGCGATAAAAGGAAAGAACTTGTGAGCAATGGAATACTCGTAGCTATGTAACCAAGGGCCCCGGGGCAAAAATGAGATTAGGGCGCAATTTAAACTAAACTTAATACTATAAAGGTGCAAAATTACTTTATCTCTAGTTCCTTATCGTCCACTGCAAGACATAAAGCAAATCTACTTACTACTAAGTATTATGTGTGACGCACCAGATAATATTTAATCGTCCTTCCTAATAATGTTATAAATGTGAAAGTTTGTTTGTTTGTTACACTTTCACGAAAGCTACTACATGAATTTGGATGAAATTTTGCACACGTATAGAGCTTAACTTGGGTAAGACATAGGATACTTTTATTCCGATAAAAGAATCCCGTGTTATAATTTTCAATGTTGGTCCATACCAGGCGATTGAAGTCGCGGGCGGAAACTAGTAGAAAATTAAAGGACCCTTTGAGCTTGGAAGCCCCGGAGCACTGCCCCGCCAAGCCCTACGATAGCTATGCCACTGCTTGCGACGAGTAATAGGCTGTCACAGTAACATTTTTTTCATCTTATTCTAACAAAGGTAACTGTCATATGTATGAATAAACAAACACTTGTGACTGTCTTTTAGTGGATTTGTTATCGCAGAACGAGCTGTTCTTTCAGTTTGTTTGTAACAGTTACAGTCTGCTATTTTAAGATACCTATTTTTTAATATGTTATATATCTGTTTTTTTAGTCTGTATTTATATACACCTCACTTCTAAGATACATAGTGTATTCTGTGGTCAAAACGAATCTACTAGTTTGTCTGTGGTAGAGATGGTCGATGTTGTAGAAACATCGATGATGACATCGACAGCTCAACATCGATGTTCGATGTTTATCCTACTCAAAACATCGATGTTGTATTTAATAGGTTAGAATTAGATGAATAAACAAATTGTCATGTTGTTTATGGTTTATAATTAATGAAATAAAAGAAATTAATAAACAATGTAGTATAAAACAGTAATTAAAAAAAATTGGAAGAAGTTCACAAATATCTAATTCACTTGTACTATTGTCGAATATTTTTGCAGATTGATTGAAGAAATAGTAGTTTGACAAAGAAGTGCCTTTGAATCTGTTTCTTTGTTGATAAAGAGTTGAGCCAGCTATTGAAAATAATTAAAAATAAATTTTGTACAACTGACTCAAAGATAACTCAAAAACCAGTCAGACTTATATGGGTCTAATTTATATGGGACCACATGTGAAGCACCAAATTTCAAATAAAAAAAGAATCATCGAAACCGGTTCACCCAGAAAAATGTTATGAGGTAACACACATTAAAAAAAGAACATACAGTGGAATTGAGTACCTCCTCCTTTTTGAAGTCGGTGGATAACCGCTCAGATGGCGCTGATGTAGCGATTGTAGTCAAATATCTCACCGCAAGTTTTTTTTTATTTTAGATAGAACCGATAACATTATTCTAAACGTGCATTGGATCGTGTTAAGACCAACCATCGGATTTTTTATTAAAACAACCGATAAAGAAACAGATAATCAACAACGACACCAATAACAAACGAAATCAGTGACAACTGCGACATTACAGTTGACACTTGACAGTTAAATTTGATACCCCATAATGATATATTTTTAGGTTATCGATGCGTTCAAGCATATTGAATTATTCAAAATTTAAAATATTTTAGAGGAGATGCAAGATTTAGTTGATATTGATTTCGCGGATTCGCAAGTACCCAATAATCGATTATGGGTTTAATGACATCGATTTTTCGATGTTTGACATGTGGCAACATCGATGTTTTCATTCTTGACATCGATTATCATCGACCATCCCTATCCCTAGTCTGTGGTCAAAACTGAAAACTAAAAATTCCACGCGTTTATTTTTTTTCTTATTTTCTTAAGTTGCTCTACAGCTCTAATATATGTAGAATAGACTCAAAAGTAATACTGCAGAATATTCTTCAACTAAAATAAATTGTTTAAAGAGATGGCGGAAACTATGAAGCAGACTGTTGCGAGTATTCTTAAAAGCATTGAAAGGTAACTGAAATCTTATTACTTACTTTTCATTTTTATAACCTTGTTCTATGCAGTGTTGAATGTAGATAAAACTTTTTCAATATATATATATATATATATATATATATATATATATATATATATATATATATATATATATATATATATATATATATATATATATACTGTATATACTGCATATCCTGTGATACTTAAAACATTTATTTTATAAAACCCTATTCTGAAAAGGTTTTAGAAATATTTACACCAATAATTGTGAAAAGCACTGAAAGATTCTTTTTATTATATTTTTTTAGTATTATTGATTAATCACAACCCATTGAGAGTTATTGTAATGGGTCTGATATTTAAAAATTTTACGTTCAACATATCAAGGTTTTAAGTTTAATAGAGTTTTATTCTGCTGTTTTTACCCGAGTTCTACAGAAGGAAGGCAATGTTTTTCCAGTGTATGTCTTTATGTTTATATATCTTATTTCTTTAGAATGTTCTGTAACCTAAACAGTTTGAAGGATTTTATCATTTGGAATGTCTGTAGTTTGTAGATGTGACTTATGGAATATATTTTTTAATTTATAATGTAAACTTTTTATGCAATCGATTTTTTGAATTACTTTTCTAAACACTGGGTTTGTTCAAAGGATGTCAACATTAGTGAACTTTTCCATTTAAACTTTTAATTTCATTTTGAAAGTGTATACCTGAAGTAACACACTTTTTTATTTTACTAATAAGTATGTAAATTATGAAGTCAATGTAGTTAAAAAAAAAATTATAGGATAGTTAATGATTTATTGTTGTATCTTATCATTAATGTTGTTTATTTTAAGGTATAACCCAGCAAATTTGCAAACCTTAGAAAGATATGTTGAAATGCAATCAAGAGAGAACACATATGATCTAGAGGCAAACTTGGCAGTTTTGAAGTTGTACCAGTTCAATCCAGAGAAATTTAATCCTGATATAACTTGCCAAATATTGTTAAAAGCATTAACAAATTTTCCTCATACTGATTTTACATTATGCAAGTGTTTATTGCTAGAGTCTGTAGTAAGTATTATATTTTAAAATATTGTCAATTTGTGGTTCAGCTTTTAGAGTTGGAATGCAGGTTTTTTTCATGTTGGCTTGATATACATATGAATCTGTACACAAGCTACCATTCTAGAAAGTTCAATTTAGTGTGATTGTTTCACTATGTACATATAGGGCTTATACAGGGAAAAAAGAGGTGCTCATGTTTTAAATGCAATACTTCTTACAAAGTGACTGACACAGCAGTGAAAGGGTTAGTGTTCTTTTTTTTTTTTTTGGTGTGTAATATTTGTGAATTGTTGTTTATACAGTGCTGGTTTATTTTACAGCTTACAAGGCAAATAATTTTTATGAAACAAATAAAATTATTTTTGTAAGTTTTTAGTCTTGATTACAATCCGTGAGGGGTCTTTTGGGTAATCTGATATGATTCTGTTCATGTGTCCTTTACAAAGAATAAATAAGAAATTTTAAATATAAAAGTTAAAGTTACAGCCTATATACGTCCCACTGCTGGGCACAGGCCTCTCCTCATTTCTGAGTGGGTTTTAGGTCAAAGAAGTGTCTGCCACGCGGCCCCAATGTGTTTTGGCAAACTTCATGTCTTTGAATTTTTTTTTCTTATTTCTCAGACATGCCGGTTTCCTCACAAGGTTTTCCTTCACCGCCAAGCATGTAGTAAATCAGCACATAAAATTGCAAGTAACGGTACCATTGATGACGGTGGGGATCGAACCCGGGTTGCTTGTGTACTGTGAAATTTACAGCAAGTACTAAACATCTGAGCTACCATGGCTTGTTTTTAAACATGTATTATCAAAAATCTTATTTCATTTAAATTGTAAAATGGTCCATATTTTAAGCCACTATTAAAAGTTCAGAATTCAATTAATAATGATGTAAAATACCCACTTTGTACACACAATACATGTAATAAATGAGTTAAGTTTAAGACTTATTGTTAATAAGAAGCATTATATTGCAATATTGACTAGTGGACAGATATCATTGTTTATATTCTTAAAATCACACTACTTACATCGTCAAGATGAATTGACTTTGCCTTACAATTGACAGTGTAAAATTTTCAGGACACCCAATATGAAATACATAAATATTATGCTGAAGCTTCCATTCTTGGGATGCATACTCCTATGCTTTATTGTTTAGGGTATTTGGTAACAATAATTGTTGGGCAAAAAATCTAATAATAAAATTTGATTTCAGGCAGAAAATGAAACAATATCACAGATCAAGTATTTAGCAGACATTTTAGAGCAATGTGATTTCGCTCAATTCTGGAATAGAGTACATCAAATGCCTGAACTATGCAATCGCATTAGTAGCTTTCATGATTCTATTAGAAAGTTTGTGTGTCATGTAGTTGGAATCACTTTCCAAACTATTGACAAGAATAACTTAGCCAATCTGTTGGGAGGAATTGATGGTATGTAATTAGTGTTCATTTTACTGTAACGTTGTATGAATGTGTTGAAGAGATTTTAGCAACTAGAGAAATAATAAATATTACTTCACACTATATTTTTAAGTTAATAGCATTTTTTTTTTTTTTTTTTTTTTTTATAGAATAGGGGGCAAACGAGCATGCGGCTCACCTGATGGTAAGTGACTACCGCCGCCCATGAACAACCGCAACACCAGGGGAATTGCAGATGCGTTGCCGACCTTTTAGAAAGGTGTAAGCTCTTTTCTTGAAGGTTCCTAAGTCGTATCGGTCCGGAAAATTCGCTGGAGGTAATTGATTCCACAAGGAAGTCGTGCGAGGTAGAAAACTTCTTCTAAAACGCACAGTCGTGGACCGCCAATCATCCAGATGGTATGGATGGTAACGCGAGTTTTGTCGCGATGTGCGATGGTGAAATTTAGCGGCTGGAATTAGTCCGAACAATTCCTCAGAGCACTCCCCGTGAAAAATGCGATAAAATACGCAAAGAGATGCAACATCTCTACGCAGTGCCAGTGTATCGAGCCGATCAGAAATAACTCGGTCGTCGACGATTCGAACCGCTCTGCGCTGGATGCGGTCAAGTGGAAGGAGCTGGCACTGGGGTGCCCCGGCCCAGAGATGAGAACAGTATTCCATGTGGGGCCGAACTTGCGCTTTGTAAAGTTGCAAGCGATGTGCCGGCATGAAATACTGTCTCGCTCTGCTGAGCACGCCAAGCTTTTTAGAGGCCAATTTGGCCTTCCCTTCCAAGTGACCACGAAACTGCACACTATTCGATATGTCGACGCCAAGGATTCCGATACTGGCTGAGGCAGTAAGGGGAGTGCCTCGAAACTGAGGAGATACGACAAAGGGGTTCTTTTTAGCGGTAAACGCGCAAACTTGTGTCTTCCGGGGATTGAACTGGACTAGATTTAGTCGCCCCCAATCCGAGACTTTGTTAAGCAAAGACTCGACTTCAGACACAAGTTTGTCCCGGTACTCGGCGACGTTTTCCCGAGAAATATTGGCACGGCCGGTATATAAGGCATCACCAGTGCTGTCGTCCGCATAGCAATGAATGCTGCCAGTTAGCAACATATCATTGATATGCAGGAGAAACAGCGTTGGTGATAGCACGCAGCCTTGTGGAACACCAGCGTTGATAGGCTTGAAATCAGAGCATTCACCGTCTACTACGACCTTGATGCTCCGATCAGCAAGGAAACTGGTGATCCATTTGCACAATTTCTCGGGAAGCCCATAGGAAGGAAGCTTCGAAAGAAGCGCTTTGTGCCAGACCCGATCAAAGGCCTTCGCTACGTCCAAACTAACGGCTAATGCCTCCCCCTTGGACTCTACTGCCTCCGCCCATCTATGAGTTAAGTAGACTAGAAGATCACCAGCTGATCGACCCCGACGAAAACCGTACTGGCGGTCACTAATCAGCTGGTGATCCTCAAGGTACCTCATGAGCTGGCAGTTTATAATGGCTTCCATTATTTTGGAGAACAAGGAGGTGATGGCGATAAGCCTGTAGTTGGACGGGTCTG
This sequence comes from Parnassius glacialis, assembly GCA_033319125.1. Taxonomy (NCBI): domain Eukaryota; kingdom Metazoa; phylum Arthropoda; class Insecta; order Lepidoptera; family Papilionidae; genus Parnassius; species Parnassius glacialis. Next base: position 21,351,085 of record JAVANC010000010.1, on the reverse strand, counting down.
AGCGGTCGCCTTTTTTAGGGATCGGGTGCACCAAAGCTGTCTTCCATGAGTTCGGGACTACGCCTTGGGAGTAGGAGTACCGGAAAAGACGCGTTAAAACCGGTGCCAACTCCGGAGCACACGTCTTCAGCACAATGGGAGGGACTCCATCGGGCCCACTCGACTTGTTGACGTCCAGGGAGAAGAGTGCTTTGCGGACCGAGCGCTGAGTAAATCGCACATCCGGCATGGAGCACTCACATCGCGGGATGGTCGGCGGTGTGTTCCCCCCGTCATCTAGAATCGAGTTGGACGCAAAAAGAGAGCTCAACAGATCGGCTTTCTCCTTTGCGGCATGGGCCAGTGAGTCGTCCTCTCTGTGCAGAGATGGAAGAGATGGCTGACAGAAGTTCCCTAGGACAGCCTTGGCGAGAGACCAGAATGCACGGGTTCCCGAAGGAAGGCGAACTAGCTTCTCGCCAATTCTGCCGATGTGCTCAGACCTTGCCTTGGCAATGACGCTTTTGAAGGACCTGGAGGCGGAATTATACTTCTTTTTTAATGCGCTGGTGTTTGCATCCCGAGACGTTGATGCGTCAGCCCAGGCCTGGTAGCACTCCTGCTTATAGCGTGATGCTATTTTACAGGAGCGACCAAACCATGGCTGGGATCTGCCTCCGATGGGCACCACAGAAGATGGAATAAAAAGTTCCATACCCTGAAGTACCACATCAGCAACAGAATCGGCAACAACGCTGGGATCTTCCGGCGAGAAGCAAACCCGCCCCCAAGGGTAGGATGCAAAAAAAGACCGCATCCCGTCCCAATCAGCTGACCTATAGTGCCAAACACGGCGGCAAGCTGTAGATCGCAACTGCGATTGGAGCGTGAGTGGCACCGTACTCCGGATCAGACAATGGTCCGAAGAGCCCAGAGGGGCATCGACGGAAACCTGATATCCGTCCGGATGAGAGGTCAGCAGAAGGTCCAACAGGGAAGGTACATGGTCTTCCACATCTGGGATCCGCGTAGGCGAAGTAACCAGTTGTGTTAGACCATATGCCAAAGCAAAGTCATAGACAGATCTACCCGCATGATCGGTTAAACGAGAACCAAGCCATTCAGCGTGGTGGGCGTTGAAATCACCGAGTATCACGATCTCTGCGGATGGGACCTGTTGTAGCACGGAGTCTGCAGCCATTTGGACGTGGTCTATGAGTCGGTCTGTGTCGGCATTACCGCTATGGGACCTATAGAGGCACCCGTAGACGCGGGGATGGTCGTCGCTGTCTACGCGCAGCCATAGGATGGACAGGTCCGTACCTTCAAGGCTGCCGAGGCGTCGAAAACAGATGTCCTCTCTGACATACACGCAAACTCCAGCCCGGGGCACAAACGAGTGTTCTAATTTGTACCCCGGGCAGGAGAGATACGAAGTATCAGCCGGAGAGGACACCTGTGTCTCGGTAAGAAAGAGCAAGGCCGGCTTAGCTATCTCCAGATGGTAGTGGACGGCGTTAAGGTTTGAATGAAGTCCCCTGATATTGCAGAAATCCACGGTAAGCGTGGCAGGGGTTGCCTTTGTCTTCTTGCTCCGCTTGCCCCGAGCAGGTTTCGTCTTGAGCGGAATTTCGCCCCCCCCAGAATACGCGGGGCAGCCTGAGCACCCACGCCCAGGAGTGGAGTAGTTTGGTCGTGGATGCTCAGCGAGGGATTCTCCAGGGGTGCTGGTACCCTCCTGGGGTAGTCTTTTATTTAATTCCACTACCATGTTGATGGGGGGGGGGGGGGGGAATTGGGCCTCCGGCCACCTGCACTCACAAAGCGCAACGCAGAGGAAAACCTCTACTTCACGCTGGTATTCTGTGAGGTCGTGGTACCACCCCGGTTCGAGCTGGCCCATCCGTGCGACAGCAAAAGCCACCGCTTAGCTCTACCACTGTTAAAATTTGAATACATACTGAACTTATTAAGTATGGTGAGGGAAAGCTCCCATTTCAACACATCTTTTCAATTATGTTTTATAATGCATACTATAGTTCCATATGTGTATTTCTATATTTAAATGTTACTTTTGTACTTGTTTGGTTAATGAAGTTGTGTATTTATGCCAAAATTTGTATTTTAGATGTTACATTGAAACACTGGGTAAAAAAGTACGGCTGGAGGGATGATGGCAACCTTATCTTCATCGCCAATCAAGATGAAAATATTAAAACCAAAAATATTACAGAAAAAATTGAATTTGATCATCTTGCTCCTCTTATGACTATACTGTAACATGATGTAGAATTTTTTTAATACATGGAAAGAAACTAAGTACTGGTTTTATTTCTTGATTGTAAATTTAAATCTAAATCTAATCTTATGTTCTAAAATTTTAATTAACAGTTATAGTTTTATAATGCTGCAGTGAAAAAATGTATTAAAGTTTTGAAAGTTATAATTTTATTTTTATTAAAAAAAAACAAAAATTTATGGACAGAAGACATGTTTCTGACAAAGTTATGAAGCAAGTAAACCCTTGCAGCGATGCAACTGTAACCCCCAATGCTATGAAGTTCTTAGTATGGATTATCCATCTTTGATTCACCGCATGTTAAGTTTGCATTTGGAAAAAGCTCACTTTTTCTCTTACACCCGCTGATGGAGTAAAAAAATATTGCAAACCCTATTCCATATACATTACGGGAATTAAGCCTTCTTTTTAAGGTTCCCCCATAACTAACCTTACTAAATAATGTAACTATAAATCTAATAAAACTTTTTTTTTAAAATAACTAAACACTGGCATTTAGCCAGTGTTTATAGCTTTAGATAATACAAAATATAACTGGGGCCAAAGCATACTATATAAGACAAACACATATATAAACAAAAAAAAAACAATTTTACATAATTTACGTTACATGATAATATAAAGTTCACATTTTAATGCTCCAACACCAATACTAACACCACAACACGCATTTGGTTAATTTTTCGAAACAACACAGCTTATATACTTTGTCGTTATCTATTTATTGACAACAATATCTTATAAAAACTATAATATGTAAGAATAAAGTCAGTCAACAATACTTATAAAAACGATGACTTGTTTCAAAACGAAATAAAAAAGAGGAATTGAAAATTTTACCGGTATTTAGCAGTTCTGATAGTAGAACCAGAACCAATACCCAAACCTAATCACGTTCGTTACCTTTATTGTACAGGTAAACGAGAGAAACAAGTACTTGCTCGATTTCATTGCGCGACAGTTATAAAATGATTTTTTTTAGTCCTTTGTGGCGATCGAAGTAATAATAAGAAATAACAAACTAAACGTCGCGAAGGCTTCCCCTTTCGACATGTAAACCTAAAAAATTTCGGTATTTTGAAGCTGGTATCTTGAACCAGAATCAAAATAACCGAAAAGAGGAAACCTTAAAACCTATATATCAAACTGTACCGCAATTTGGAACTGCTTTTCAAAAAGTATAAAATAGTAAGTATAATATCATTATGCTTTCTTTCCGTGACTATAGCCATGTTCTTTGCCGCCAGCGTGGCCGCCCTTCTTCCCGTAGTCGTGATGATGGGCATGATGTTCTTCGTGGCCATGATGCCCTTTGTGACCCTTGTGATCCTCGTCATAATGTCCTTTGTCGTGATGTCCTTTCTTACCGTGATGTTTCTCGTGATGGCCTTTTTCATGATGTCCACCTTTCTTGTGGTGACCGTCCTTCTTATCATGATGACCATGGAAATCTCCATGCTTGTGATGGTGGCCACCCTTATGGAAGTCATCATAGAACTTATGATCCTTGTGGTATTCGTCTTTGTGAGATTTGTGATGGTAGCCAGTGGTCTTGGAGCCTTTCTTGTGCCCTTTCTTATGGCCAAATTTACCACCTTTATGACCGTGTGCGGCCTCATGATGTTCACCATGGTGATCGTGCTCATCGTGGTGTTTCTTCTTATGTCCTCCGTGTTCATCGTGGTGACCCTCATGGTGATGCTTCTCTTTGTGACCGTGTTCACCTTTGTCGTGATGATGATGCGACTTATAACCTTTATCTCCCTTTTCGTCATTTTCTTTATGATGATGTGCATGGTGCTCGTGACCGCCGCCTGATTCGTGATGGCTGTTTTTAGCTTCTTTCTTCACGGTTCCCGCTGGCGTCTGGTCAAAAGCTGCAGCATTATTAAGCGCTAATTGTTCGATTTCTCTCCCTTCATTATCGAGAAGGCCGACATTTCTAGCTTTTGATGATGCCAGCGTCCATGTTAGCATCACCATCCATAGTAGCACCCTCATTTCTACGGTAATATAACATCTTATTAGTTATTATTTTTAACAGTATCAATAAATAAATTTGTGGGTAACTGAAAGGTGGATTTTATTTTATCAAGTAATGAAGTAAAAAATGTTTTCACTTACCAAGAGCCGCGATTTGTAGTAGTGTTACGATAGCTGTGGTATAAATGTTTCCGCACTTTGAATTTATAGATAACAATACTTTCATCTCTGGTGTATTACAACGTAGTCTTTGGCAATCGCATTGCTGCAGATTTCTGGATGAGTGATTCTGCGGAGGCATGAGATGACGACATCATTTTACGGTTCCAAATGACTGTTCGTTTATGCGCTTGGTTGGTTGTTATATTTAAATTAATGTTAGAATATTCATTAAATAATTTATGCATTATAGTAAAATCTTTTATTAAAAATTTAACATTTGTTTATCTATAACGAGATGATTGTAGCATAACAAAAATAAAACAACAAATATCTTATAAATAATAACATCAGTGCTTGCCGTGGTGGAATCCCCAATGTTTATGATCTTCATGGCCGCCTTTCTTCCCATGATCATGGTGATGATGATGGTGTTCCTCGTGCCCATGATGGCCTTTGTGTCCCTTGTGATCCTCATCGTAATGGTGCTTATCATGGTGTCCCTTTTTGCCGTGATGATGCTCATGATATCCAGAATCATGGTGGCCGCCTTTCTTGTGATGTCCCCCATGTTTCTCGTGGTGTCCGTGATGATCACCGTGCTTATGGTGTTTGCCTTCTTTATGATGGTCATCGTAGAAGTGGTGATCTTTGTGATACTCATCCTTGTGATATTTCTTATGGTATCCCTCGGTTTCTTCCCCCTTGTCGTGGTGCTTCTTGTGATGGTGTTTTCCACCCTTGTGATGATGCCCATGTTCGTGGTGTTTCCCGTGGTGATCGTGTTCATCCCAGTGCTTCTTGTGTCCACCGCCGTGCTCATGATGATGTCCTGCATCGTGATGTTTATGGTGCTCGCCATGTTCACCTTTGTGATGGTGGTGGTGTCCTTTGTGTCCCTTGTGTCCTTTCTCACCATGCTCATGGTGATGGTCAGCGTGGTACTCTTTTCCACCACCTTCTTCATGGTGATGGCTCTTGTGGTGACTAGCTGCCGTTATTAAGTCGCTTTCTTTCTGGCCAATTTCGCGGCTGGAAGAAACGACGAAAAGGCATCCCAAAAGGGCAAGGGCGACCAGCGTCCTCATTTTAGTAACTTAGTTTTGAAAACCAGTCCAAGTTAAAAGTTTGGATATTGGGACTGTACTGATTGAACAACGGTTTCCGAGAGCATTTTATATGGTTGCAGATTAGTGAAACTGCCGGGCAAGGACGCCACGGCGAACGTTACGCCTATAGCCTTAACCGTTGCGTTATTCGGTCAGGTTAGAGGGCTTGGAAGTTTGTATTGAAAGATGTATTTAACATAATTTTAAGACTTTAAAGTGATTCGACAGTCTGACTTTCTTATGTAACTATATAGTTTTTACATTTTTACATTTCCTATATATCAGTCTATTGCTTAACATAGGCATCGCTTAAGATTGCATCGTTGGGGGGATATTTCATATTATAAAGCTTGCCATAGTTGGTAAGCTTGGCAAGCGGGTTGGAGCGCGTGCTCATATCCTGTTACAGTTTTCTTCTGTCGCTTATTAATAATAATCTAAATTTATAATAAAACTGTAACACGACGTCTGTCTGAACACGCATCACGCAAAAAACCTGTGGACCGATTTCGATGGTACTTTCACTGGCAGATATCTGATGTTATAAGGAGTACCTTAAGCTACTTTTATTTTAGGAAAATTATTAGGGTTCCACGCAAAAAATTTCCACGCGGGCGAATTCGCGAGGAACAGCTAGTCTACATATAAAAACCAATCAATCAAATCTTGAGAGCATGCTAACAAATTAGCGGGGGCATGATTTCTTTGTCATCCAAGCTTATCCCATACACATCCTCTATGGGGTTTAAGTCGGGTGTGCTCACTGGCCACTCCATTGCATTGATCGAAGGTTTATCGAACAAGGATTATCGAAGGTATTCGACAACTGCGGCATCAGTGTGGGGCATCATTATTCTATTATATTCTATCATTTTCTGTTACAGCATCGTACGTTGTTACACTAGCTACTTGATGTTTTTGTAGAGTACATCCAATACTGCCAATTGTATGTCATGCGCATAACATAGTTGATGATATACGGTTAGATATTTTTTTAATAGAAATAGGGTGATAAACGAACCCAGTCCACCTGATGGTAAGTGGTTGCTGTGGCCCGTCCACTTACCATCAGGTGGACTGTGTTCGTTTTATTACATCTATCCTCGTTTGCGAATCAAAATGCAGATGCGTTGTCAGCCTTGAGGACTAACATGGAATGCCTCTTTTCCAGTAATAATTAAAATTTAAAAATTTTGTACAGCCGACTTCCATATAAGTTATTAAGAATAACTCAAAAACTATTGGTCAGACCTTGATTAAATTTATATGGGACCACACGAGAAATACCAGCTTTCAAACAAAAAAGAATCATCCAAATCGGTTCACCCAGTAAAAAGTTATGAGGTAAAACACATTAAAAAAAACATACAGTCGAATTGAGCACCGTCTCCTTTTTGGAATTCGGCAGAAAAGGGTCACCGGTTCTCTACACTCGGTATACGAAACACAGCAGCATTAAGCTGGTATTTTACGCTGATATTCTGGAGTGTGGTCCCTCCCCGGTCGAGCCGACTCATTCGTGCTACAACTATATTATAAATATAGTTGCAGCTTGGCTCTACCACGTACAAATTCTATAAAAAAAAGCTAATGTGATGCTTATTGTTTCAGTCAGGTGAATGCATATTTATGTTCATGTATGTAGCGGCGATTGCGGTTAGATGTCCATTCATCGGCATAAAGAAAACTTTAGGCCATTCTAACTTTATGCGTTCTATTACTTAAATATGAAATAATAAGTTTAAGCACTGTGTTCTTGACACCACAGTACTGTAGCTTCCTGATTGATGTCTCATGGTGAACACAGTCGAAGGTCTTGGAAAGGTCACAAAATATACCGAAAGCATTCTCTGAATTCTCCCATGCACAAAAAATGAAAATTTCTTTCCTTTTTTTTCTTTGAAAAAAAAACGTTGCTTCTACACTAGGATTTTCTCCTGTAGCGTGGAGGCAGTTTGCATACATATTACATAAATTTTAAAGGGACAAACATCCGATCGAATCGATCCAAATGCTAGTTCCGTGCGGGATTCGAACCCGCGGCCCTTAACACTGCAACTCATTGTGCGCCACCGAGCCGTCTAAATGACATGGTATGTCTACGTCAAGTGTAAATGAGTACTGCTGAAACTTAAGAAAGGCGTTGACTCGATAAGTTTGCTTATCAAAAGCAGTAAAATGAAAACCTGTACGGTCCGTTGCAAAAAAACGTAAAAGAGAAGAAATCTTCATAGATAAGTTAATGCTTACCTTGCTGCCATAGTCACTATTTTTCAAGAAATATTGAGCTATCATAAAACCATTCACTTGTCAGGTTGACCTTATTAATAGCCGACTTCCATGTAAAATTGTTAAAATTAACCCCCTTATACAAACTCTTACAAACTTTTTACATTAAATAGATAAAAAAACGACGGGTTGCACTCCGGGAGTGCCGGCAGAAGTGAAAACTTGAATATTAACGTTGTGCATTTTTGATATTTTGGAATGGTTAGGGAATAATTTTGCACGAATTGCTTTAATTATCAGTATAAAAGTACTATGATTTATGTGGTAGAATACAATATTTATTTATTGCGCTATCGTACACAAACATGACAATTTATAATACATTAAAAAGTTTATCTCTCAGAAAAATCACACACGCGAAAATTCGTGCAAGCGCCGGCTGTCGACTCTCCGTCCGTCTTACGAATTTTCGATCAGGTCACGTGTCCTGACGCGAGTTTAACATTTTTTACCCATTACAAAAAATAGTGCACAACGCCGCTAAAGAAGTTTTCACTTCAAAAATCACACATTATTTTTCCCAAACACCCCAAAAGAAGTATAACTTCAAAAATTGTGGAAAAACAAGCGTGTTAGAGCGTTGCGTATGTAGGTGAATTCAAGGCTGAGCAGTTAGGCCTCTGCCTCGAATCTTGCGGGCAGCGGGGCGGCGGCGCGGGAGCGGCAGGATCTTATGCGTAAAATCAAATGGACCGACCCTCGAACACAGCGGCGCGGGAGCGGTAAACGAGCGGTGCACTCCAGTCAATCGGTGACCGCCCGCGCGTCTGCATTGCAGTGTTGCGCAATTTATTTTTGTGACGTGTCGATATGTCCTCGAACGTGCAAGAGCAAATTTATTTTAGACTACTACTTTTTAATGAGTTTGCTTCCACAAATAAAATAAATAAAAGAAATATTCACGCCAGTACAAAAGTTTAGAGTGACACAAAAATAATCAAGCTCTTCTATAAGAGTTAAGTATAAATGAAGGCATGTACCCTTCTAATGAATCATATATGTATGGGTATATTTTTTTATAGGAGAGGGGGCAAACGAGCATGCGGCTTGCCTGATGGTAAGTGACTACCGCCGCCCATGAACAACTGCAACACCAGGGGAATTGCAGATGCGTTGCCGGCCTTTTAAATAAAGGAGTAGGCTCTTTTGTTGAAGGTCCCTATGTCGTTTCGGTCCGGAAAAATCGCTGGTGAAATCGATTCCACAAGGAAGTCGTGCGAGGAAGAAAACATCTTCTAAATCGCACAGTGGTGGATCGCCAATCATCCAGAGGGTGTGGATGGTATCGGGAGTTCTGCCGCGATGTGCGTTCGTGAAATTTGGCGGCTGGGACTAATCCGAACAATTCCTCAGAGCATTCCCCGTGGTAGATGCGAAAGAAAATGCAAAGGGATGCAACATCTCTTCGCAGTGCCAATGAATCGAGCCGATCTGAAAGGACTCGCGGTCGTCAACGATTCGAGCCACTCTGCTCTGAATGCGGTCAAGTGGAAGGAGCTGGCACTGGGGAGCCCCTGCCCAGAGATGGGATCAGTATTCCATGTGAGGCCGAACCTGCACCTTGTAAAGTTGCAGGCGGTGTGCCGGCATGAAATATTGTCCCGCTCTGCTGAGCACGCCAAGCTTTTTAGAGGCCAATTTGGCCTTCTCTTCCAAGTGACCACGAAACTACACGTCACTCGATATGTCGACTCCGTGGATTCCGATACTGGCTGAGGCAAGAACGGGAGTACCTTGAAACTGAGGAGATACGACAAAGGGTTTCTTTTTAGCGGTAAACGCGCACACTTGTGTCTTCTGAGGATTAAACTGGACTAGATTTACTCGCCCCCAATCCGAGACTTTGTTCAGCAAAGACTCGACTTCAGACACAAGTTTGTCCCGGTACTCGGCGACGTTATCCCGAGAAATATTGGCACGGCCGGTGAATAGAGCATCACCAGTGCTGTCATCTGCATAGCAATGAATTACCAGTTAGCAACATATCATTGATATGCAGAAGAAACAGCGTTGGTGATAGCACACAGCCTTGTGGAACACCAGCGTTAATAGGCTTGTAGTCGGAGCATGCACCGTCTACAAATACCTTGATGCTTCGATCTGCAAGGAAGGTGGTGATCCAATTGCACAATTTCTCGGGAAGCCCATAGGAAGGGAGCTTCGAAAGAAGCGCTTTGTGCCAAACCCGATCGAAGGCCTTCGTAATGTCCAAACTAACGGCCAACGCCTCCCCCTTGGATTATACTGCCTCCGCGCATCTATGGGTCAGGTAGACCAGAAGATCACCAGCTGATCGACCCCGACGAAAACCGTATTGGCGGTCACTAATCAGCTGGTGATCCTCAAGGTACCGCATGAGCTGGCAGTTAATAATGGATTCCATTATTTTGGAGAACAAGGAGGTGATGGCGATAAGCCTATAGTTGGAGACCCGTCCAACTATAGGCCTTTGGCCAGCGGTCGTCATTTTAACTAAAATAATACTCAACAGTAGGTATATCACAACCTTATAATAAAAATACTGTCAAATAATAACAAATCTGTGATTGTAGAAATACCTAATCATCGTACTTCGATATCGTAATTTCGATAAAACTCGCCTTTTTTTTCTTTGTCCTATAGTAGGGATTCATATCTTCTTTTGCCCACAATAAATAGAGCGTTAGGAATATTTTAAATCAAAAAGATGTTGTCACTGTTATTCAGACATTTCGTTCACAAATAAAAACAAATATCTCGACAACACAACCATGAACACATCACTACGCCGCTATAGTGCACAGAATACTTTACTCCTAGCGGAGACTATAGTGTCGCGCGATCTGCCCGCTGGTTTCGAGAACGGGTCTGCGTTGCCCGAACCGCTCCCGCGACGCCGCCGCCGCCGCCCTGCTGCCCGCAAAATTCGAGGCAGAGGCCTAATGTCGGGTTTCCACGCTTGCCAAGTCTCGGCAAGCATCCACAAGCATAAGTATGTAAAGAGGGCGTTTGGCTTGGCTTGCGTGAGCTTGTGGACTCTTGTCCCTGATCCGGGCTAGTGTCGGTTTTTGGACACAGATCAAAGGGCGCTTGCGGCAAGCGCTTGCAACGCATTCACACGTTGGTGCGTGTTTAGTAGAAATTGTGATTTCGCGACGAGCGCATGTTTAGTTTTTTGTTTAAAATGAGTGACTGGTCGAACGAAGAGAGTTTATCGTTTCTGGAATACTACCAGACCGAATCGTCTATCTGGAACCCCAAAGATGTTAGTCATAAAAATAAAAAGAAAGTTGCAAATGCTTGGAGTCGTCTTGCTGAATTAACGAGAAAGCCAGTAAAAGAATAAAAACCAAAAATTCCTTGTTTTTGTATTACTTTGCTTGTATTTCAAATAAAAATAATGTTAAACTAAACGCAATAGCCGACACAAGTTCGGTGTCCCCCATGCTTGGGTTTACGTAGCACACTGACGCATTCAGCATTCACAAGCATGAAAACGACTTTCAAACGCCAAACGACATTTGTGGGCTTGAAGACGTTTGCCGAGGCTTGGCAAGCATGGAAACCCGGCATTAGAGATGCGAGGAGTGACGTCACATAACGAACGCGTAATTCGGGAATTTGAAAAACAACTCCGAACTTCTCGTAGTAATGGTAATAATAACTTCGCTATTACTGCATACATTGACGTGAAACAAAAACTAGTGTGATATACGTAAAATAAGCTTTTATAATAGATATATTTGAATGCCAAATTTTCCCTACTAGTGAGACTCATTATACAAAAAGCATAATAATAAACCATAAATAACTGGTGTAGGGATAACAGTTTAATGTTGATAAAACTGTTATATACCGTTTACCAAAAGGAGACGGTTGGACAAATTAGTTACACCGAAGCTTAATGGGAAAGAAGTACCATTCTCCACTGAAATTAAGTATTTGGGCGTAACAATCGACGAAAAACTAACGTGGAACTCTCATCTTAGCAACAAACGTCGTAAGGCTAAAATTGCTTTAGGCAGTCGTGTTGTTGGGAACAACTGGGGCTTGCGTCCTAGTGTGACCTTATGACTGTACTTATAGCAGCATAGTAAGGCCGATTATAACCTTCGCCTCCATTGTTTGGCCAATAAGGTCAACCAATAGGCGACTGCGGATAAGCTAAATAGTTTACAAGAGACTGCCTGTTTAATGTCAACTGGAGCGATGCGATCATCGCCTGAAGCGGCTCTAATGCACTTCTATGCCTAACGCCCCTTGATCTTTATGTACCTAGACAAAAAGGCGAGGGCTAGTTTGTACAGAATTAACGCTTCTGAGATCCTCACTCAATGAAGGAAACACCGACTTTATGCATGATCTAGGATATCATGCATCTACTATACACTTTTAATAAAATATACATAGTGGAACTACCCTCCAGAGAATACTGATTGAATAGACAGGTCATCTGTGAGATCGGTAGCCTTATATGGACCTCGACTTTGGAATTTATGGGGAACGCACCAAAGCTTAGTATGAATTTGGAGAAATTCACCTCTATCTTCCAGGTAGCAATTTTTGCCATACTTCGTTGTGCGGAAATCAACCTGCAAAAACACTGCGTCAACCATATTATTTATACAAACTCTGATAGTCAAGCAGCACTGCTAGTGCTGAGATTAAAATTAGTGACTTCAAAGTTAGTTGGAGACTGCGTGAACTATCTAAGCACCCTGGGGTGTAACAACGTGTATTGTTGGCAATGAATTTGCCGATAATTCGCACACAAGCTCGCACGGGAGGGTTCAAGGAGCACACAATTCGCAATCTCAAAAAGCCTAGCCCGATTGACCATTGAAACTTGATTTAATGGGTTTTAATTTTTTGCGCGGAAACCTAATTCTCTTTCTAAAATAAAAGAAACCTAAGTTACTCCTTACAAAATCTGCTCCCTGTCTATGGGCTTCCCGAAAAATTGTACAAGTGAATCATCAGTTTTCTTGCAGATCGGAGCATCAAGGTCGTAGTAGACGGTGCATGCTCTGATTACAAGCCTATTAACGCTGGTGTTCCACAAGGCTGCGTGCTATCACCAACGCTGTTTCTTCTGCATATCAATGATATGTTGCTAACTGGTAACATTCATTGCTATGCGGATGACAGCTCTGGTGATGCTCTATTCACCGGCCGTGCCAATATTTCTCGGGAAAACGTCGCCGAGTACCGGAACAAACTTGTGTCTGAAGTTGAGTCTTTGTTGAACATAGTCTCGGATTGTGGGCGACTAAATCTAGTCCAGTTCAATCCCCAGAAGATACAAGTTTGCGCTTTCACTGCTAAAGAGAACCCCTTTGTTGTATCTCCTCGGTTTCGGTTTCGGATGTGCAGTTTCGTGGTCGCTTGGAAGAGAAGGCCAAATTAGCCTCTAAAAAGCTTGGCGTGCTCAGCAGAGCGGGACAGTATTTCATGCCGGCATACCGCCTGCAACTTTTCAAGGCGCAAGTTCGGCCCCACATGGAATTTTGTTCCCATCTCTGGGTAGGGGCTCCCCAGTGCCAGCTCCTTCCACTTAACTGCATCCGGCGCAGAGCAACTTGAATCATCGACGACCGAGTTCTTTCCGATGGGTTTGACTCACTGGCACTGCGAAGAGATGTTGCATCTTTTTGCGTATTTTATCGCATCTATCATGGGGAGTGCTCTGAAGAATTTCGGTACGCTCAATTTCGCCATCGCACATCGCGACAAAACTCGCGATACCATGCATACCATCTGGATGATTGGCGGTCTACCACTGTGCGATTTAGAATAAGTTTTCTTCCTCGCACAACTTCTTTGTGGAATCGATTACCACCAGAGATTTTTCCGGACTGATACGACTTAGCGACCTTCAAGAAAAGAGGCTACTCTTTTTTAAAAGGCCGGCAACGTATCTGCAATTCCCTTGGTGTTGCAGTTGTTTATGGGCGGCGGTAGTCACTTACCATCAGGTGAGTCGCACGCTCGTTTGCCCCCTCTGCTATGAAAAATGAACTTATTTTTGCTCGAAGATTTTTCAATTACAGAGGTGTCCACACCTATACGAGTATAACCTTGCTAACAAATTAAATACAGTCGACTCTCCTTAATTCAAACCTGCGATAATTCGAACCTCTCTATAAATCAAAGTTATCACCAGTTCCCTACAAATTTCCCTATAAAAAAACGACGCGTTAATTCGAACTCATCGGCGTCTAACACTTGACAAAAAGTTGCAGAGAGAAAGGCTTTTTTTCTCTTAAAAGAAGTTATTGAGCAGTCTGAGCAGCAACAATGTGCTTTGAAGCAAACGAGTATAACAATTCTTTCGAAAGATTAATTAATTCACATTATCAATATGTACACGAATGTACCTCTAAACAATTGTCATTGTTAAAGAATAGCAGTTAATAAATAATAATTGATCAACACTTAATAATTCCAAGTTTTATTTAATTTCTCTCAAAAATTTCGAACCATTTGATATTTCAAATACTCGATAATTCGTGGTATTTTAAGAGTCCCTCGAGTTTATAATTAACAAGAGTCGGCTGTATAATATCCAAGAGACAAAGAGGTCTTAAATTATTGAACTAAGAATAGATAGAAAATATATTTGGACGTATTGTTTGAATATATACTACATACCACACACATACACACCACTTACGTTTACTAGTATTTAAAGCATATTTTTCTTTAAATAATTTTTACACTTTCACCAAAGTGAACCAGTCTATTTTAATGTAATTTCATTGTAAATACCTGTATTTTTTATTAGGTAAATGTTTTACAGCAATATCACTTCTGTTGAGGGAGGTGCCTTGTGATCCCTTAGCAATGTAATTTGAATACGTAGTAGGGTAAAACAGCCTGTAGTCAGCCTTTTAGTGAGGACTAAAATTTGATTCAACTGTATTTTAAAAATTAAGCATTATGAATAAAAACAATAATTATTCCCAGTAAGGTTGTTTATTAAATTTACTAAAGAAATTAACAAAACATTTTATTTATAATAGAATTATATAAAAAATCAACATTAAACAAATTATGGCACTTTTCACCAGTAGTCAGCCTCATTTCTCCACAAGTCAGCCATGTCTTACCCTGTAGTCAGCCTCTCACTTATTCTTGCATATTTGGCATATAAATTCTTTATTATGTATATTTTCAAATACCATCATCATCATCATCATCATTACAGCCCTTCACAAGTCCACTGCTGAGTGCTCAGTTCATTCCTTGCCTGGCCTACATAGGCCTCCCCCAAGGAATGCCACAAAGTACGGTCCCGAGCCACCTGCATCCATTGACTTTCTGCTTGTCTTACCAGGTCGTCTCTTCATCTAGTGCCACCCAAGAACCTTTCTTCCCCATCGATTGTCGGTTCTTCGAGCTATATGGCCGGCCTATTGTCACTTCAGCTTACTAATGCTTTGCGGATTCCACTGCGGATATACTCGATTTTAATTCTATCACACAGAAAAACGCCGAGCATAGTTCTCTCAGTAGCTCGTTGAGCGACTTTGAGCTTCCTCATACGGCCAGCAGTGAAGTACCACGTATCAAATCCATAAGTCATCACTGGCAACACGCACTGGTTGTACAATCTAATTTTGAGATTTTGAGGTATGTCTGACGAGAAGATGTGTTGTAATCTCCCGAACGCTGCCCAGCAGAGTTGAATCCGTTGATCGAACTCTGGGTCGAAGTTGAACTTCGATTTGCCAACGATATAGTCCTTATGGCGGAATAGGTGGAGGATCTAAGCACTATGCTCAATGACCTCAATAGTGTCTCCCAACGGATAGGTCTTAAGATGAACATAGACAAAACAAAAATCATGTTTAACGTCCATGTCACAACTACGCCGGTAGTTGTTGGGAGCACTAAGCTCGAAGTTATTGACGAATATGTTTACCTGGGACAAATAGGCTGACTAGGTAAGTTCAATTTTCATATAATATCTCCCCAGCGAATTCAGTACATTTCAAATTTACCATGCAAGGCAAGTGTCACATCCAATATTCTTTAAATCAATAATTTCTGTGTCGCTAATCAAGTCCTCTTCACAGTTTTTGCATCTTGCTTTGTTTATTGTACATGTAGTATTTTCCTCCCTTCGTTTGCTATTTTTGGAATTCAACAGCTTTTCCGCTTTCACTTTTTTGTAATTCTTCTTTCTTTTTTGGCTTTCTTCTTCTTTCTTTGTTTTAGCTTCAAATCTCTTAATTCTTTTAATCAATGTATCGTACTTTTTCTGTTGCTTCAATTCTTCTTTTTGTTTCTGAAATTGTCTCCACTCTTTGGAAGAAATAGCTCCTATTCTTTTCATCCCTTTTCTAATCGCCACCATAGCTTGTGTTAATTGCTCTTCTTTGTATTGATGGATAAATTTATGACATGATAGAATTCTAAAACAAATGATTTTCATGTTAAAATAACCGTGCATAGATTTAACCCTTATTGAAAAAGCTTTAAGGTACTCTTTTGTGCAACAGGACTAACGGCTGACCACTGGATTTGTAGACCCATTGGTCGGCCCCTGACATGCAATAACAGTGGTAGAGTCACGCGGCAGCTTTTGCTGTCGCACGGATGGGCTAGCTCGAACCGGGGTGGTACCACGACTTCACAGAATACCAGCGTGAAGTATAGGTCTATCTCTGCGTTTCGCTTGGTGAGTGCAGGTGGCCAGAGGCCTTTTTTACTGGAAATGAGGCATTCCATCTTAGTCCTCACGGGTGACAAAGCATCTGCATTTTGATTTGTAACAGAGGATAGATGTAGATGTCTATGGGCCGCAGCAACCACCTACCATCAGGTGGACTGTGTGCTCGTTTGTCACCCTTATCCTATAAAGAAAATTACATTTGTACGCGGCTGTCTACTGGTAAAATACACTTTTCGCCCTATAAGAGTTAAACCCAAAGCATTCGCTCCGTTAATTTCAACTAGATATAAGAAAATCACGGAAAAACCAGTTGTCAGCCACTTAGTACCACTAGACCGAATCTACCTTAAAAATTTGAAACCCACTATTCGGCCACGTAAATTACAACATATTAAACAAATAAAATGCATGTAACAGTTAATTTTATCACAAAATAAACATTTTGTTGTAACTCAGTATAACAATCCACCACAAATTACAGCAAATACACACAAAAATTGACCGAAAATTCGAGCACGTTTCCTTAAAAAAAAATGCAACAGCGTCGCATCTAGTCACGTCTTTGGCAGCAGTGCAAATTAACGAGTGTAGCTTGTCAACCTGACATGACATTGGTTGGTAAGTGTGCGTATTATGGGGGCTACACACGATCACTTTTAACTGTCAGTTTTGACTGACCAGTTTTAACTGAGAGGGAAAACTGATGTCCTTTGCACCCACACACGTTCATTTTTAACTGTTCTCTATGACCACAAACAACATTACCATCTCAAGATGTCATCAGCTGACGACGACGCTTTAGCCGTTCTTGGTTTATTATTAATTTTTAAATATAAAAATTAAAAAAATATACGCAAAAAGTGGTGTAATGAGTGGTTAAAAAAAAGGAAAACTTATTCCCATGTTAATTTATTAACCGAACTAAAAATTGTTTTGAAGGATTGGCACAACTTTCTCAGAATGAGTGAAGAAATTTACCTCAATCACGTGATCGCAACACGACTGAAGAAACACCGCCTACACACGCACAGTTTTAACTGATCAGTTCCGTCATTTCAGTTAAAAAATATGTATTAACAATATATCATCAGTTTTAACTGATAATAAAAAAACTGACAGTTTTCATCGTACACACACTCAGTTTTCACCGTCAGTTAAAACTGGTCAGTCAAAACTGACAGTTAAAAGTGATCGTGTGTAGCCCACATTAGTCAATAGGGCGACACAGAATAAATTAAACGTTATTTTAAAGGTGTAAACCAAAGAGATTTATAATATATATATACAGGGTATTTTTGGAACGCTCCCGAAAACTAAGACAGGCGACAGCACCAAGTATACCTTTGATCATGGGTCACAAATAAATTTGATCCTGATGAAAAAAAATATCATATTTTTACAACGTTTTATTAGTTTTATTCACACGCCATCATGTTAGTACAGCTAAATGAAACGATAATTTCATAAAAAAAATCATGAAAATACTGAAACATAAAACCAGCAGTGAAAACTGAATTGATATCACCTGACTAATGGAGGTTAATGTACGCGCGAACGGTGAAAAAAGAACGCTGGCCTTGAACTTGGCCACTGAGCGATTTATCACATATTGGTACGAAGGGGGCGCGACGGGGGAACAATCCGCCAGTATAACTGTGCCTGCATGCTATTGGTTCCCGCGCTTTGTTCGCTC
Organism: Parnassius glacialis; assembly: GCA_033319125.1. NCBI lineage: Eukaryota > Metazoa > Arthropoda > Insecta > Lepidoptera > Papilionidae > Parnassius > Parnassius glacialis. The sequence goes on along the minus strand of JAVANC010000010.1, from coordinate 21,332,918 downwards.
CAAAAATACAGTCGCATACACAGCTTACTTTGCGACTCGCGCGATGTTTTAAAAAGGAAGGAAAGAAAAATTATTTATATCTATTGTTTTATGACTAAACTAGTGAACGAAAAGGTAAATATGATAGGAGAAGGTGAATGGGGAAAATTGTGCAGTAAATTTAAAAGTGTTGAGGAAGAATACCGAAAAAATTACCATGTGATCGACCTGAGGACGGAAGCTCAAGCGAAGATGAAAGTGATGATGAAGTAGCATCCAGTAACACCAACACACTATCAACATCTGGCTTCCATGTAACCCAAGACGACATAATGGACGGCGTGTCACACTTAGCTTAAGTTTTCTTCTTACAAACTTAAAAATATTTTACGATAGAAATAACAAATAATGCTCAAGTAAACATTATCCATTTTTAATTCCAACCTCTTCCAAAGTTCTAAGTAGCTAGTAAAACGCCTAGTATGATTCTACAATAAAACAATTAAATACTATAATATTATAAAACAATAGCCCAATACCATGTAGTACTTTAGAACGCGACTGTATCCACACTCTCTTCGCTACCGACCTATATCTAGCTCGGTCAATGTTACGGTCATAAGAAAAAAGGGCGCATCTGACAATTTTTTAATAAATGAGTTAAATATACCATTCGTCTCATGATAAGAAGGCGCATCTACTATTTTTTTTAATATTCACAAATATCAATATTTTAGAAATTATCGTAAGAATTTTAGACGTAACTGTTGATCACAGATGACATTTTTTTAGTAAAAAAGACTTATACAAATTCAACATAAAAGAAAAGACTTATTTAACCAGTTGCTACGTCATCTTTAACAATATTTGCATCGATTACTTAAATTTCAATTATTCTTGTCTTATTATTCTATATCTTATTATTAAGAGCTGGTGTTTCACATGTGGTCCCATATAAATTTGATCGAGGTCAGACCAATAGTTTTTGAGTTATCCTTAATTATTTATATTAAAGTCGGTTGTACAAAATTTTTAATTTTTAATTATTATCGTAGTAAGTCTCGTATGATATCCCCTTTAAAATCATTACTCAAGAGTTGAGGGTTCTTATTTTTTGTGTCTCACTACCAATGGTTCTCTAATATTTACTAAGAAAAAAGTAATAAATTACTATTAGCGTCCTTTCAAATTCAAATGACCTTTCCAAAATATGTAAAAATGTTAAATGAATGGCAGTTTTTTTATTTATTAGGTTGGAAAGACGCAAATAGTTATATGCGTCTTTCCTTCGATGATTTTGTGTTGCTAGATGTATTTTTTAAGCTAAGATGAAAAGGAAAATTCTTTTTATTTAAATAAATAAACAAATTATCAAAAAAATAAGTTCGTCCTGAAAATCTTCATGTCTCTACGTATATATTTCAATTTTCATATAGAAACCTTTTAATATACTATAGACACAGGGTCTGAAAGAAAAATTCATCAATTTATTTTTTATTTCCATTTTACGTTTTTGTTAGTTGCGTCCTTCTTTATTATGACGCATGAGAATGTAACCCGGCCGGCTCGTATCGCCTCACGCTGTGACGCAGTAGGTTTCCGTTTTGTCGTGTTAATTAATTGAAGTTTTTGAAACAGTTCTGTGTTGATTTTGTACACGCGTGCACGAGCGTTTTGTTTATTAAATTGTTATAACGTGTTGGTATTATTCTTGTTACGTTTTTTGTTTTAATAATGCTTAACGCGTACGTTTATAGTGATTGTGAATACGACAACATGTTATGTATCCGAACCTAGGTACACGAAGTATCGCTAAATAAATTGTTAAGACGTCGGGATGGAACAAGTGTGTCATACTGTGCAGTGCACAAAGTATTGAAGCGTAACCGAATGCTTGGCCACCTCGCTCACCAGATCTGACCCCGTTAGACTTCCTTCTTTCTGTGGGGTATGTGAAAGAAAGGGTTTTTAATCGTGAGTGTGATAGTGCTGACGAAACTACAAAAGGATCGTGGATGTTTTCGACAAACTACGTACGGACTGTGTCGAAGACCACACGATGATGCCCCGCCTCCATGAGTCTGCCTTGAAATGAATGAAGAACTATTTGAGCCGCATCTCATAAGACCACGAAGGATTTAGAGTGGTAAGCTGTTTCATAACAATTTTTTTTTAAATAACTTAGTACTGAATAAATCTGAATACATACATAACTGAATACATGAGAATAATAAACATACCTAGACGATGAATAAAAACGCATGACTCTAACCTTGGTTACATTTCATTTAAATGTTTTTTCATTAGCGGGAAATCGAACCAGTTATTTGGGTTATTTAACCTGTAAATTCGGATTAAAATGGCTACGTGGAGACAAGTACAGTGTCAAAATAGGAGGTTAAGTAGATAAGTTAGGTATTTAGACAAGTGTTGTAAATTATTAGGTATTGTGGTATGGCCCGCTAGTTGCGGACCGCGCGAATTTGCGTTCGCGCGTACATTGACCTTTAATCAGCTGATATGAATTGAGTTATTCCACTGCTGGTTTTATGTTTCAGTATTTTCATGATTTTTTTTATGAAATTATCGTTTCATTTAGCTGTACTAACATGATGGCGCGTGAATAAAATTTATAAAACGTTGTAAAAAGATGTTTTTTTTTTCATCAGGATCGGATTTATTTGTGACCCATGATCAAAGGTATACTTGGTGCTATCGCCTGTCTTAGTTTTCGGGAGCGTTCCAAAAATACCCTGTATACTATACTATAGTATGTGCCAAATCGATTGAGAAAAACGGACAATGACCTTTCGGTCGTTTAACCAGGGGTTACAAACCTTCAATATATAGGCACATTTTATATGTAGTACTTTCTTTATTTATAATGATTTTTTTATAATGATTGATATAATATATATTTATTAACTATTATTAAAAAGTTATGTGAAAGATCGCTGTAGAAGAAAAATCATCTATTGTTATAAAGTACTTTATTCATTTAACAACAAAAAACATTAATTTATAACACATATAAAGATTCGAGTGATAACGACACCGAATAAGTACGTACTTATGCAAAAGATAAAACTTTATTTTTAATATTATATAAGAACTTTATTTTTATTCGGTGCAATCATCACTCGTATCTTCACTTGATGAACTATCTGTAACATTAATTATAAAGCGATCTGCAGTTTGGTCAATTCTATCATCCATGCCACGCATTTTTTGTTCAACCTTAAGGACATGCTGAACACAGTTTTTCCATTTATCTGGCGTGATTTGAGTTAAACCATCTTTAAGTAAATTTTTAACATCTTTTAACTTGAAAGTTGTATTTTTTCGTGCAACGTACCCTTTCACATCTGCCCACACAAGTTCAATGGGGTTAAGCTCACAGTGATAAGGAGGTAACCTTACCACTGTGATGCTTTTTTCTTTTGCCATCTCGTCGGTGACGTAACTTCGATAGTTATCTTTAACTGCCTTTATTTTTTCCATTAAGTGGGTCTTTGTGTCCGAGGGCACGTATGCGATCTGTTTAGATTCTAGCCATTCCTGCATATTTTGTTTCCGCCAAGACATTGTTGGGGTTTTTTCTAAACGTCTGGAGTGGTAACTAGCGTTATCCATAACTATGACATCGCCGCTTTGCAGTTTTTCTATTACTTTTCTAAACCAGTCCTCGAAATGGAGAGCGTCCATACTCTCATGGTAGTCACCAGTAGATGATGATTCAAATACCCAATCACATCCCTCCAAAAAGCCATTTTCATTGCCAACGTGTACAACTATTAATCGCTTTCCTTTACCCGAAGGGGCTTTCGCGCCAGTAGAGTAGCCTTCTAACCGTGATTGACGAGAAGATTCAATTGTGGTGTCTTCCCATACCTTTCCCATAGTATGACCTGCGTTAATCCATGTTTCGTCAAGGTAAAAAATGTTACGTCCCTCGTTTCTTAATATTTGTATTTCTCTCAAATATCTGGTACGCCACAGAACTATCTCTGGGCGATCTATTAGACCACTTTTTCTGTTTCTCTTTATATATTTGAATTTTAAATGGCGCAACACACGTCGCAGGGAAGTTTTGCTCAAGTTTGGCAACTGGTCATCTTGATTTATACTGAGCAAAATTTTGTCTAAAGTCGGTAATTCTCCTGCAAGAAAGAACTGATGCACTTTCGCTCTTATAGCCGATTTATCAAAATCGTCCAACTTGTCAATTACAGACTTTTTTCTTTTATTAATTATTCCCTTTTCTGGTATTTTATGGGAATCTCTATACACGCTTAATACGCGATATATAGTGCTCTTGCTGACTCCTGAGATCTCCGAAACCTTTTCTACCATATTAACGTTTGAAGGATACACGTCTTCGGGCCAGGTGTTTTTGACATATTTGTATACATTAATGATAATCTCTTGTTCCCCGACCGACAAAGTGGTAGGTTTTCTCTTTTTTACTGGTGACGTTAAAGGTGCTCCAGAAGATGGGCCTGTAAATAAATGACAAAAATATACTACCATAGTACTACATCACATAAATACATATTGTTTTAGAAAATAAATACCACATGGTCACATAAAAAGAGCGCTTTAAGAAATAGAAAGGCTACGTCGTCGCATTTGTACCTATTTGTACGTACCTGCTACGTTTATTATGGGTCGGCGACGTCTCTTTCCACTTGATGTTGAAGGACCGGGTCCTTCACCAAATTCTCCTGAACTCATGTCGATTTAGTAACGACCGTCACAGTAAAACTAATATAACAGATTCAAAAAACAAAAACTTAACGATATAACAAATTTAACAGTAAAAACTCAACTAAAACAATGCAATGAATGCTATGAATTACCCGAGACGTACACACGCAAGCGCTATCCGAACACGAATGAAAACAAAATGGCGGACCGGCCCAAAAAAGGTGACGCATCTCTGGCTGCCATTGTCACGTTTCTTTTAGAACGAACTGACGTAACGCGCGTTTTGTTTATTTTAAAGGGATGAATTTGCAAAAGCTCAATATGGTGATTATATTGCTTCAAATATTTTTTTAATATGAAACTGTTATTAAATGAATTGCTGCGTTACTTACCATAAATTGAAATATAAAATATAACACATTTTTCGCGATGTACCGTAAGATTTTACTATGTTTATAGGAACCACAGACAATATTATTTAAGAAACAAAAAAACAAAACATATGTGCTGACCTAGAAGTGGGAATAATATCAATATTTAAATATTGTTATCACATCTAAATTGAGATTTTGTAAGTTACGCCTTTTGACACTCGGCTCATATCTGAGGTCATTGTCCGTTTTTCTCAATCGATATGGCACATACTATACTTAAATGTCTTTGGTGTAAACCAATTTCAACACTATTTATATGGAAATAATGTCTGGAAAGGCTGAGTACTGGTGCGGGGCTGACTACTGGGGGTTTTACCCTACTATTATTTATTTTGTGGTTTGGACACCAGTCTCCCATTTAAATCTTCCGGTATAAATATATAAATAGCAGTTCATTGTTACTTAGTTTATTGTATTGTACCTACTGATCTTATGTGGGAGAAAATAAAACGGTATTGAGCTGGCTGCATCCATTGACCTCCTGCACTCATACCAGGTCGTCCCTCCATCAAGTGCTGGGCCACCCTATATATTCGACAATGGGACATGCCTGCATTTAATATTTTTGAAGCAAAACAAAAGATCCACTCGATATGAGTAGTATTTAACGGTGGTAGAGCCACGCAGCATTTTTTGCTGTTCCACGTATGGGCCGGCTCGAGCCGGGTTGGTACCACGACCTCACAGAATACCGGCGTGAAGTAGAAGCTCTGCTTCTGCATTTCGTATGGTGAGTGCAGGTGGCCGGAGGCCCAATCCCCCCCCCCCCCCCCATCAACATGGTAGCGGAATTACACGAAAGACTACCCCAGGAGGGTACCAGCACCCCTGGAGAATCCCTCGCTGAGCATCCACGACCATGTTATTCCACTCCTGTGCGTGGGTGATCAGGCTGCCCCGCGTATTCTGGGAGGGGGGGGGGCAAAATTCCGCTCAAAAACATAACTGCTTGGGGCAAACTGAGCAACAATATCAAGGTGACCCCTGCCACGCTATCCGTGAATTTCTGCAACATCATGGGACTTCACTCGAACCTAAACGCCGTGCACTACCATCTCGAGACGGCGAAGCCGGCCTTGCTCTTTCTGACCGAGACGCAGGTTTCCGCTCCGGCTGATATTTCGTATCTATCCTATCCGGGGTACAAATTGGAGCACTCCTTTGTGCCTCGGGCTGGAGTTTGCGTGTATGTCAGAGAGAGAACATCTGTTATCGACGCCTCGGCAGTCTTGATGGTTCGGACCTGTCCATCCTTTAGCTACGCGTAGACAGCGACGACCATCCGCGCGTCGTTGGGTGCCTCTATAAGTCCCATAGCGGTAATGCCGACACAGACCGACTCATCGATCACGTCCAAATGGCTGCATACTCCGTGCTACAACAGGCCCCATCCGCAGAGATCGTGATTCTTGGCGATTTTAACGCCCACCACGCCGAATGGTTTGGTTTACGCTTAACCGATCATGCGGGGAGATCTGTTTATGACTTTGCCTTGGCATATGGTCTGACACAACTGGTTACTTTGCCTACGCGGATCCCAGTTGTGGAGGATCATGTACCTTCCCTGTTGGACCTTCTGCTGACCTCTCATCCGGACGGATATCAGGTCTCCGTCGATGCCCCTCTGGGCACTTCGGACCATTGTCTGATCCGGAGTACGGTGCCACTCACGCTCCAATCGCAATTGCGATCTGCAGCTTGCCGCTGTCTTTGGCACTATAGGTCGGCCGATTCGGACGGGATGCGGTCTTTCTATGCATCTTACCCATGGGGGCGGGTTTGCTTCTCGCCGGATGATCCCAGCGCTGTTGCTGACTCTGTCACAGATGTAGTGCTACAGGGAATAGAACTATTTATTCCATCATCTGTGGTACCCATCGGGGGCAGATCTCAGCCTTGGTTTGGTCACTCCCGTAATGCAGTCTTACGCAGTAAGCAGGAGTATTATCAAGCCTGGGCTGCGGCTTCGGCGACTCAGGATGTAAACACCAGTACACTTAAAAAGAAGTATAACTTCGCCTCCAGGTCCTTCAAAAGAGTTATTGCCAAGGCAAAGTCAGAGCACATAGGCAGAATTGGCGAGAAACTAGTTCGCCTTCCTTCGGGAACCCGTGCATTCTGGTCTTTTGCCAAGGCTGTCCAAGGGAATTTCTGTAAGCCATCTCTGCACCGGGAGGACGACTCACTGGCCCAAGCCGTAAAAGACAAAGCCGACCTTTTAGGCTCCCTTTTTGCGTCCAACTCGACTCTTGATGACGGGGGGAAAACACCGCCGACCATCCCGCGGTGTGAGTGCTCCATGCCGGATGTGCTGTTCCCACAGCGCTCGGTTCGCAAAGCACTCCTCTCCCTCGACATCCAGAAGTCGAGTGGGCCTGACGGAATCCCCCCAATTGTGCTGCGGACGTGTGCTCCGGAGTTGGCACCGGTTCTAACGCGTATTTTCCGCTACTCCTACTCCCAAGGCGTAGTCCCGAATTCATGGAAGACGGCTTTTGTCCACCCGATCCCTAAAAAAGCGACCGCTCAGACCCGTCCAACTATAGGCCTATCGCGATCACCTCCTTGTTCTCCAAAATAATGGAATCCATTATTAACTGCCAGCTCATGCGGTACCTTGAGGATCACCAGCTGATTAGTGACCGCCAATACGGTTTTCGTCGGGGTCGATCAGCTGGTGATCTTCTGGTCTACCTGACCCATAGATGGGCGGAGGCAGTAGAATCCAAGGGGGAGGCGTTGGCCGTAAGTTTGGACATTGCGAAGGCCTTCGATTGGGTTTGACACAAAGCGCTTCTTTCAAAGCTCCCTTCCTATGGGCTTCCCGAGGAATTGTGCGATTGAATCACCAGCTTCCTTGCAGATCGAAGCATCATAGTCGTTGTAGACGGTGCATGCTCCGACTACAAGCCTATTAACGCTGGTGTTCCACAAGGCTGTGTGCTATCACCAACACTGTTTCTTCTGCATATCAATGATATGTTGCTAACTGGTAACATTCATTGCTATGCGGATGACAGCTCTGGTGATGCTCTATTCACCGGCCGTGCCAATATTTCTCGGGAAAACGTCGCCGAGTACCGGAACAAACTTGTGTCTGAAGTCGAGTCTTTGCTGAACTAAGTCTCGGATTGGGGGCGACTAAATCTAGTCCAGTTTAATCCTCAGAAGACACAAGTTTGCGCGTTTACCGCTAAAAAGAACCCCTTTGTCGTATCTCCTCAGTTTCAAGGCAATCCCCTTCTTGCCTCAGCCAGTATCGGAATCCTCGGAGTCGACATATCGAGTGACGTGCAGTTTCGTGGTCACTTGGAAGAGAAGGCCAAATTGGCCTCTAAAAAGCTTGGCGTGCTCAGCAGAGCGGGACAAAATTTCATGCCGGCACACCGCCTGCAACTTTACAAGGTGCAAGTTCGGCCTCACATGGAATACTGATCCCATCTCCGGGCAGGGGCTCCCCAGTGCCAGCTCCTTCCACTTGACCGCATTCAGAGCAGAGTGGCTTGAATCGTTGACGACCGCGAGTCCTTTCAGATCGGCTCGATTCATTGGCACTGCGAAGAGATGTTGCATCCCTTTGCATTTTCTTTCGCATCTACCACGGGGAGTGCTCTGAGGAATTGTTCGGATTAATTCCAGCCGCCAAATTTCACGAACGCACATCGCGGCAGAACTCCTGATACCAACCACACCATCTGGATGATTGGCGGTCCACCACTGTGCGATTTAGAAGATGTTTTCTTCCTCGCACGACTTCCTTGTGGAATCGACGACCATCAGCGATTTTTCCGGACCGATACGACTAAGGGACCTTCAAGAAAAGAGCCTACTCCTTTTTAAAAGGCCGGTAACGCATCTGCAATTCCCCTGGTTCCCCTGCGGCGGCGGTAGTCACTTACCATCAGGTGAGCCGCATGCTCGTTTGCCCCCTCTCCTATAAAAAAAAAATATGATCCAGAGACTTATTCGATGGCGTTGTTGTAACACTGCCCGGTTTCAAATCAAGAGGAAATAATCTCGTAAAGTGCAAATAATTTTACATCAGGTGCTTCAACCTTGGGCAGACAGTTCGATATTTTAAAGTGCGGAAGAAAGTTGCTCCCGAATTAGGAAAACGTACTTAGTAAAATAATACTTGGTACTAACGCGTACCACGCCGAATCAAGAATCACGGGCGAATCAAGAATCCTTAATATAGCTGCGCTCAATATCAGCGAAATGCATAAATACTTGCCTCTCGCTCGCGCTCTGACTTCGCCTCGAATTTACTTCTTTTCTTACATTGTAGGTACCTACAAATACTAATGTTGCTGTAGCTTGAATATAATATTTATACTTTTAAAAGAGAATTTTTATATTGAACAAAGTTCCATTTGAAAATATTGCATTCCTTCAATGAAGCGTCCGTTATCTATTTATTAAACGACTTCAAAAACGGGGAGGTCCTCAATTCGAGTGTATGTTATTTTTGTATGCACTCATTGATTTATATGTTACAACGCATTGATTTATATGTTTTGTATAACTCAATGTATGCACCTATTTTACGCGATATCTTCGCGGATTGTGAACCAATTATGGTGATTATTGCATACCTTAAGCGAAAGCGCAAGGTATGTTCTACTATCGCCTAAAAATTAAGATTGCAACGTTTTATCGAATAAAATCGTATCTAGCAATCATATTATACATATAAATGATATAAAAAGCACATTGTTAGAAAGATAAATGATTGTTGAACTTATTAATATTTTTTTTTAAATTGATTAATTGCTATTTACAAATAAAAAAAGGGTTTTTGTGGCTTATGGTGTGGATTTATCAAGTCCGGAAGGCTTGTAAACACTCTAACTTTTGAAAATATCAATTGTTTAACACAATCTATTTTTTATTCTCTTCATCTATCATGTGGGAAGCCACTGAATGTAAATGGCAGTGTAATTTTGTTTTGTTTAGCTATAATTAATTTTTTTCGGCTCCAAAATGGCGACATTTTCGTTGATTTGGTAGCCTTGTATGTAAATTAATTCTGTAAAGGGAGCTAAAGCCACAGAGTAGTTTACTCACACACTCAGTTCGACGCACAGAGTACTTTTTATATACTGGTCAGTCGCCGTCGTGAGTGGACATGAGATGTTTGCAGCGGCTCAAAAAGATCGCTGTACAAATACACAATATTCGAATATCCAAATTTCTTAACTACCTGATTATTATAATAATAAGAGATTTTTTTATTACAATATTTTAAAAGCACAGAATAAATAATAGTAGTACGTACTAAAAGTAAGTAGTATCATTTTTTTTGTCATGGGTGATAGTTTGATGGTTTTCGAGAGTGTTGAAACCGACAGGGTTGTCGAAATGTAAATCCAAGATGGCGGCCGCAATAGGTATAAATTTTTTCATCTTGGGTGTCATTTTCATGGTTTTCGAGGGTGTTGAAGCCGATAGTGCTGTCGAAATGTAAATCCAAGATGGCGGCTGCAATAGGTATAAATTTTTTCATCATGGGTGTCATTTTCAAGGTTTTTGAGGGTGTTGAAGCCGATAGTGCTGTCGAAATGTAAATACAAAATGGCGGCTGAATTAGGTACCAATTTTTTCATCATGGGTGTCATTTTCATGGTTTTCGAGGGTGTTGAAGCCGATAGTACTGTCGAAATGTAAATACAAGATGTCGGCTGCAAAAGATATAACTTTTTCATCTTGGGTGTCATTTTCATGGTTTTCGAGGGTGTTGAAGCCGATAGTGCTGTTGAAATGTAAATCCAAGATGGCGGCTGAATTAAGTACCAATTTTTTCATCATGGGTGTCATTTTCATGGTTGTCGAGGGTGTTGAAGCCGATAGTGCTGTCGAAATGTAAATACAAGATGTCGGCTGCAAAAGATATAACTTTTTTCATCTTGGGTGTCATTTTCATGGTTTTCGAGGGTGTTGAAGCCGATAGTGCTGTCGAAATGTAAATCCAAGGTGGGGGCTGTAATGGGTATCAATTTTTTCAGCATGGGTGTCATTTTCATGGGTTTCGAGGGTGTTGAAACCGATAGTGCTGTCGAAATGTATTTAAACTACTTTAAAAAATTCCGTATAATCATGTTATACGTATTTTTTTATGCGCTTAAGGTATGCTCAATTGGATTTACCAATTATATTATTAATTATTTTTTTTTATTAAATAGGTTTTGCTTCAAGGGTGGTCCCATATAAATTTGGAGACAAAATTCCACCCATAAAGGTAGCAAATAAATAACTTCTTTTTTAGCAACTTGAAGTCTGTGTTTATTTTTAATAAAGGTTATAATTATTTTAAGAAATTGCGCTGTGTCAGTTGAGTAATGTTTAACCGATGGCAAGTAGCGTTACATTATATTGTCCAATTCATTTTTAACCATACCAACCTACATATATCCAGCAGAGTATTATCGACTAAAGCTGCTATTAAAAAAGAAGGAAGAAGGCCATTGAATGCGATGTTGTTTTAACTTCTTTAGGCACGTTGGGTACTTTTGGCATAGGGAAAAGCACTTAACTTACCATGCCGAAAATTTCTGGATACTACTGGAAACTAACGGCATTGAGAATGAATAACCCAGAGGCTGTATAGGAATATCCTGTAGTGGAATTTGCAGTAAGCTTTTAAACAGAGTGATCTATAGATCACCACAGATTCATAGGTAACTCTAGCCCTGCGTTTCTTCGCCTTATTTTTTGTGACTTATTTGTCAAACTAATTTCATTTTGGACTGACTTGGGTAGTGAATGTTGGAGATTCTATGCAATTATTCGCGGACAAAGAAGAAATTAAATCTCACTGGTTAAAATTAAATCTCACTGGTTTGTACCAGTGCTATCATTGAGAGTTCATTTCGCAGTGTAATGCTGCATGCCAGGTTTTCTTTTATAAGAGTATTATCTAATATTTATATTGGGGTTACTTATTTGTATTAAGTATGTGCTTTAAATGATATAAACATGTTTCCTTTTTCCTTTCTTCCGTTTATCGTTTATCTTATATTGGCTCTCACAGACAACGACTGGCAATACCAAACGAATAAAATTTTAAATAAAATTTTTACGCATTAACCACTTAAAAACTGCTTTTTTTCTAAAAACTTTGTACGGTATGTTGGTTTTGAAGTTATTTTGATACAGTTTAGGAGCTGATTAAAAAAAACAGTTTCTATATTAACTTTGATATAATTTTTGTATAAAAAAATGTAAAAACAACAAAAACAACCTCCATTATCAGTAACAGTAACAGGCAATATGAATGCTTAATGTTTTCCGTGATGGAATCCCCAGTGCTTGTGATCTTCGTGGCCTCCTTTCTTACCATGGCCATGATGACCGTGATGGTGCTCATCGTGTCCATGGTGGCCTTTGTGTTCGTGGTGTCCTTCGTCGTAGTGATGTTTGTCATGATGACCATGTTTTCCATGATGGTCTTCGTGATGTCCGGAATGATGATGACCGCCTTTCTTGTGGTCACCACCATGTTTTTCGTGGTGTCCGTGGTGCTTATCGTATTTATGGTGCTTGCCTTCATCATGGTGTCCGTCATGGAAGTGATGGTCCTTATGGAAGTGGTCCTTATGGTACTTTTTGTGGTAGCCATCGATGTGTTCGCCCTTATCGTGATGTTCATGGTGTCCATGTTTGCCTCCTTTGTGGTGGTGGCCGTGTTCGTGGTGTTCGCCATGGTGGTCATGTTCGTCCCAATGCTTTTTATGGCCGCCTCCATGTTCGTGGTGATGTTCCTCGTGGTGATGTTTGCCGTAATGACCCTCGTCACCCTTGTGGTGGTGATGGTGCCCTTTGTGACCTTTGTCCCCCTTGCCGCCGTGCTCGTGGTGATGATGCTCGTGATGATGATGGCCACCGCCGTGTTCGTGATGGTGGCCTTTGCTCTCAGCTACGGCTAGATCAGATTCGACTTGATAGGCGAAACAAGCTGCCGCAAGGCACAGTAGTCCTAGCACCAACAGGCCCTTCATGATTACCAGTGGACTTCGCTTGTTTGCTATCGGAAGTCCGGCTGTGACTGACCTCCGATTGCAGGTTGACTATTTTATATTAGCAATTTGATAGATTTTATTGCGATGTAGAAACATTATTCCGCAATCGACTGCTGCACTAGTTCAATGACAATTAATAAAAAATCTTTAATATTGTCACAGAATAAATATAAAAAAAAACAACGTTGTTTTCATTAAATATTGCACAAATGTACGAGTATACTTAACGAGCAATAACTCCTATGAATAAAAGTGTGCCTTTATGTAAGTATTAGTGTTAATTTCTTTATTCATTTGTTTATTCATCACAAGCATATCAAAAGTCCACTGCTGATAGAGTTCCACATAAATTGCCGCGTAGGGGGATATTTGCCGTATATTTGACTATCTCGTTGGTGCTGTAGTCGTGAGCGCGACTGCTGAGTTCCGGGTTGGCACAAAATAAGTTATTGAGATTTTCCGTCAAGAAATTCTCAGTAGCACCCTGGAGTCAGGTAGTTGGCAGTTTTACCCCGTGCCTCGGAAAGCATGTAAGCCCGATGGTCCTGCACCTTATCCCTCTACGGTCATGTCGGTTTGCCGTCCCATCGGATTAAGAGAGTGAGATAATTTAAAATTAAAAATTTTGTACAGCCGACTTCAATATAACTTATTTAAGAATAACTCAATAACCATTGGCCTGACCTTGATCAAATTCATATGGGACCACACGAGAACTATCAGCTTTCATATAAAAAAAGAATCATCGAAATCGGTTCACCCAGTACAAAGTTATGAGGTACACACATAAAAAAACATACCTACAGTCGAATTGAGTACCGTCTCCTTTTTTGGAAGTCGGCATAAAATAGAGATTGTACCTATGTTTGTGCACACAATTGTGCACATAATTCTGAACTGCATAGATGACTAGTCTCCGTTGAGGCTACCTTCCTTGGCCGAACCTGGAGGATATTATTATTTACCATAACTGCCACGCTTGGCAACGGCATTTATCTACCGACTTCAAAAAGGAGGAGGTACTCAATTCGACTGTATGTCCTTTTTTTTTATAGGATAAGGGTGACAAACGAGCACACAGTCCACCTGATGGTAACTGGTTGCTGCGGCCCATAGACATCTACATCTATCCTCTATAACAAATCAAAATGTAGATGCGTTGTCACCCGTGAGGACTAAGATAGAATGCCTCATTTCCAGTAAAAAGGGCCTCCGGCCACCTGCACTCACCAAGCGAAACGCAGAGGTAAACCTCTACTTCACGCTGCTTTTCTGTGAGGTCGTGGTACCACCCCGGTTCGAGCCGGCTCATCCGTGCGACAGCAAAAGATGCCGCGTGGCTCTACCACTGTTTTTTATTTGTGTTACCTCATAACTTTTTTCTGGGTGAACCGATTTGAATAATTCTTTTTTTATTTGAAAGCTGGTGCTTCTCATATGGTCTCATGTAAATTTGATCGAGGTCTTATCTATACAAATAAATAAAATTAAAGTGTCTGTTTGTAATGTCAAAATTACAGCTTTTTACTAATTGCATATGAAAGTATATATTAATAACATTAACTTATAACAAAAACACAATTTTTATTTTTTTGTCTGTCTGTCTGTTTGTTCCGGCTAATCTCCGAAACGGTTGGACCGATTTTGACGGGACTTTCACTGGCAGGTAGCTGATTTCATAAGGAGTAACTGAGGCTACTTTTATTTTAGAAAAAGAATTAGGGCTCTGCGCAAAAACATAAAAATCCTAACACGCGAGCGAAGTCGCGGGGAACAGCTAGTCCTTAATAATTTCTATTGAAGTCGGTTGTACAGAATTTTAAATTATTTATTATTTTGAGTTTTTATCAGAAATATTCTGCTGATTCATTTCCATATGTCACCTCTTACGACTCCAGTGGGTTGAGTAGTGAATTATCTTACGCTGTCACTATAAGGCGGTTTGTATATAATCGTATATGTTCATGATTTACGCATGTCAAAACAATTTATTTGTTTGTCTGGGTAGACTGGCAGATAATGTGTCATGAAAGTCCACCTTAAACATAAGTACGATTTTTTATATTTTAAGGTCTCTAATAAAGAATTGAAGAAAGCAGCTAATTACCTATAATAAGATAAGAATAAGAATTTACGAGATGACTATATCGTATATATAATGACTATATATGTGCATGTTATCCACGTGATTATGAACAGATTTATTTTAATAAATACAATAAACACAGTTGATGTTTTTTTTTTAAATTTTCGATATAGACCGGAGCATATTGATATATTTATTAATCAATATCGACTCATAAGGTATCGATAGGGTATCATATAGAGCCGTGGTAACTTAGATGGTTAGCGCTCGCTGTAAATTTCACAGTAATTTTAGGTGTTTATTTGACACGTGCTCGGCGGTGAAGGATACATCTGCGACATAAAAAATATTTTAAGAACGCGATGCTGTGAATTCATTGCTTCTATAACTCTTTAAGAAATGATAGGAGACCTGTGCTCAGCTGTGGGACGTATATTGGCAATTTACCTCATCTGACGACTCCGTGGCGTATTGCCTTAGCAATGAGTTCGGCGCTAAGGGCCGCGGGTTCGAATCCCGAACGGAACAAGTATTATATACATAGCCTACAAGTAATTTTTGTCGCTTGCAACAAACTCTCGTGATATTTGTTAACCCATTTCAAAACGGAGGGGGTAATCAACTCGGCTGCATCTTTTTTATGTGTGTTACCTCATAACTTTTTTTTCTAGGTAAACCGATATTGTTGATTTTTTTATTTGATAGCTGGTGCTTCTCATGGGATCCCATATAAATTAGATCAAGGTCTGACCAGTAGTTTTTGAGTTATCAAAATTTTTAATTTTACCACTTATCTTGGTGCAATTTGTTTTTAAACTGCCTCCACGACATGATATCACTATTTTCATGTCATCGTACGTTTGGCGGGATGACTGGCACCATTGTTATACTGGACTCGTAGGACGCTGCTAGCATGATGAGTACAGTATAGGCTACAAGTATGAAAATATTGACAGTACGAAAAAGAGTAATTTTCACACTTCTAAAACGTTTTGTAAATCTTTAAATCAGCGTATTGTTCCGATTCCATTTCGATGTCAACATCGTACGTTTGCGACGCATTGACCCAGTGTCCCAAATATTAATTTGAATTCGGTACTCTTTTCAGTGGAGTTCCTCTTAGCGTAAGGAGTAAGTAGTACGAAGGGATAGCATTTCGAATCCAAGTGAAAAATCGACAAATTACTTTTAAGACGGTGAAATAAAATTCGAATGAATAATATTAAATCTAAATACGAAGAAGTAAATATTACCTGCGCAAAAATATTCAACTATAGCCAAATAAAACTTTTAGAAATATTTTAAAACGTCTTCAATCTGTGAATAGAATCTTGATTGACGGCTTATAAATTTGAGCCAGTTGTAAATTATCTGCTTAGTGGATCCTTTAGTGTACGAAACACCGCTATTTGGATAGTGTTAAACAATTCTTCCAAGCGACTAACCACGTTGAATCAAAGCCCTTGTTGGTTTAGAGATTGAGCCGTATATCTCTCCATAACGTTACTGTTTGGGTATACGGTTCGATTATACACGCTTATGGCTTCATCACGGTCCTTTGATCTTTGTAAGAGATAATATCATGTTTGTCCCCATTAAAAGAAACTATATGCGATTATGTAACGATTTCATTTTGTTCATTAAGATTTTTCTTCAAAAGTTTTCCTAATAACCATATTTATGTTGATTTGAAAAAATATAACTTAGGAAAACAAATCCCTTTCTAAAACGATAGATTTAAGTAGTACGTGATTTTCTAATTATTATCATTTATAGTCTGTCCTAAATAACATATTTCTAAAATTATGTACCTCTTATTAATTTGTTTCATTTTCTACCGACTTCAAAAAGGAGACGGTACTCAATTCGACTGTATTTGATATCTGATCAAGGTCTGTCCAGTAGTTTTTGAGTTATTCTTATTAATTTATATTGAAGTCGGTTGTACAACTTTTTAATTTTAAATTATTATAAGCATGAAAGACCCAGGTTAGTGTGTTATGTACAGGTAGGTGCGTTATGTGTTTGTGTTTGTTAGTTTGTACTCAATCACAATCACGATACTGCCACCATTTATATTGTCATTCTGTGTGATATTGACGGTGAGCTAGTTTGTAACCCTAAATACATTATTTACGAGCTGCCTGGTCACGTTCAAAATGTTAAATTTGTATTACGTTAAAATCACTATTTAAATGAATAAGGCGGCTAAGTTCCTGTGGTCTGTATTCTGCTTTATTCTTAATCTTCTTAATCATTTACCTACATCATCATCATCATCATCAGACCGTAAAAGTCAATTGCTAGGATACGGTCCTATTCCGTTGTAGGTAAAATTTGTCTTAACCGCTAGGTACTCTTGGGTGGCCGGTTGGCGATTCCAGTACCAGACATCTCGCACCTTTGACATAGACCCCTGTAACCGGCCTGGGTATTTTACGTTTCGTAAACGAGACGCGTACGCCATTGGAAGACATGGGATCTGTCTGGCATTTTCTATAGTATTTACGTGGTAGCGTCATATTGCAGCTACATTATAGTTGTAGTACAAATGGGTCGGCTCCACCAGGAAAGCACCACGCTCTCACAGAATATCAGCGTAAAATAGCAGCTTAATGCTGTTGCGTTTTGAATGGTGAGTGTAATGAACCGGAGACCCTTTTTACTGGAAACGAGGCATTCCATCTTAGTCCTCAAGAGTGACAACGCATCTGCATTTTGATTCTTAATGAGGATAGATGTAGATGTCTATGAGTCACAGCAATCATTTACCATCAGGTGGACTGTGTGCTTGTTTGTCAGCCTTATTCTATAAAAATGTCGCCCGATGATACCCGCGGAAAAAATGGGTAATAGACTCTCTTATGCCACTATATTATATTATTTCAAGTCCCACTTTTTACATAACTATCATAGGTTCAATTTATTAGTTTCTCATTTGTACTATAAAAAGCATTGTTCGGAATAAGTTCACGATCGACACGGTCTGGCGAACACTTTTCCATCGGGTCCGCTTTCAATAGAGTACATTTGAAGGCTGTATTGGCCTTGGAAGTTTGTTATTACTTACACAATATTAATATGATTTCTGGAGAAAGTTGAGATTGATAATCGGAAACAATAAGAATAAACATAAAAATAAATTGAAAATGAAGTATATATTATAAGTATAGTAAGCTGAAGTAGCAATGGGACGGCTATATAGCCCGAAGAACTGACAACTGATAGGGACAGAAGGTTCTCGAATGGCAGCCTCGTACCAACAGGCGAAGTGTAGGGCGTCCCCCCACTGGATGGAGTGACGACCTGGTAACACATGCAGGAACTCGATGGATGCAGGTGGCTCAGGACGGTGCTTTGTGGCATTCCTTTGGGAAGGCCTATGTTCATCAGTGGACTTGTGAAGTAATGAGGATGATGATGAAATAAATTTATGAGTTTTAATCACATAACAAATATCGATATTTATGTTAGTCGGGGTGATGTTAAAATGCCTACATATTTTATTTCAAAACGTATTAGAAACTAGTTGATGTGTTATTTTATTTTCTTAATAATTCGAAATATCTAAATGTAGATAAAGTACGTGAGTTACGTTTGAGTTACATTCAGAAAAAAATATATGGCTGATGTTTTTTTTTAAATATATTTATGTACACACAACAAGATACAGAAACAGTCTTATAGTGAGTTTGTACAAAGGTTCTACTTATTCCATAATTTGCTGAAATATTTTCCAGTAGACCCACAAAGGAAAATATATTAAAAATATATTAAATCTTTTCGAAGAACTGTCCACCAGCGTCTATGCAAACACGAGTCTGAAACAATTTTGGAAACACTGTTCCCAGTCGGCTTCAGACACTGCTTCTGCTATCCGTTCGTACGCTGCTAGCGCATCTTCTGGCGATGAAAGCACTGAAGCTGATTTTATGGAATAAAAAGTAGTCACTCGGTGCTAAATCAGCGCTGTAACGAGGGAGATCCAGAAGTTAAAATGGTATGCTGTCCAGGAAATCCCTCGTTTTGAGCTCTGTGCGTGGGCGCGTTGTCATGGTGAAGCAGTAGACCGTAGAGCCCCGTGTTTGGTTGCTTGTTACTCATAACAACGAACAGTTCTGGCGAGCATTTGGTAAGTATACCATCTGATCCGACATTGACGTTGCTTCGTTTTCGTACAGCAATTGACACCAGATACACCAGATTCTTTACGTGGTAGAGCCTACAGCAATTGACACCAGATACACCAGATTCTTTACGTGGTAGAGCCTACAGAAATTGACACCAGATACACCAGATTCTTTACGTGGTAGAGCCTACAGCAATTGACACCAGATACACCAGATTCTTTACGTGGTAGAGCCTACAACTATATTATAAACATATTATTATATAACTATATTAATATTATATTTAGCGTGAAATAACATCTTAATGCTTTTGTGTTCGTATGTTGAGTTGAGAGAGAGAACCGGAGACGATTCTAACTATAAACGAGGCACTCTACTGTCACCTCAGGGCTGACAACGCATCTGCGTTTTGTAATCGAGGATAGATGTTGATGTCTATGGGTTAAAGCACCCACTAACAATCAGATGAACTATGTGCTTGTTCATCACCCTTATTCTATAAAAGAAACCGTTAAAGTGAAAAAATTTGCGATCAACTTAATCTTAATCTTCCCTGCGCTTTTCGATCACTTCACTGTGGCTTGGCTTTTGAAACAGCCAAGCCGCCGACTGGCGATTCATTTTTGGATCATTTTAATAAATCAAAGATTCACCTGTAATAACGTCGTAAACACTCCGAGACGAGCTTTCTTCATATTTTGTAAGCAAGTCACGGCACTATTCCACAAGTGGTTGTACGGCACACAACCGTGCCGTGTTGTCGATCGCTGAAATTAGTTAAGTATATATCAGCAGTACGCGGTTGCTTTAAAGGGTCTTTATCCATTTGAAGACTATCAAACGATGCGTTTGGTTATAGGCGACATTTGATTGAATAGTACAAAATCATCAGGCTTAAATGTTGACGTAAAACCATTTTTCAATGAAACACGATAATCAATGTACCTACATTCTTATTTTTCTTGTAGACAACCTTTCCTAAAACTTTCAAAATAAATTATAACTGTGTGACTGATAAAAACAAGAAAGAATTTTGAATTGGAACAATCGTATTTTTACTTGTACATAACCTTATTTTCAAAATAAATTACAACTGGTCAGTGTCTGAAAACAAAAACAAAAAAAGAAATTTGAAGTGGAGAAATCTTATTTTTACTTGTAGATAATCTTATTTTCAAAATAAATTATAATTCGTCATTGTTTGATAAAAACAAAACTCTTTTGGCAAAACTTTCTGCGTTTATCGTAACTTTGATAACAGTTATAAAATGATGATGTACTTACTGATTTCGATCTTGACAGAAACTTCCAATCTGTCACCTGTTACATGTTTACATGTTTCTTCTTCATCGTCAGCCTGTAAATTTCCACTGCTGGAGATGCCTCTCCCAGTTGTAAGGAAGCTTTGCCTTAACCGTTACTAGACTAAGACGTCTAGACGCTGTTACCGGTCACCAGTCCTGATATTTTATACCAGCCATACCATCTTTCCGACATTTACTGTAGTCGCCTCTTGCTTGCTTCTAACTTCTTAAAACATCATATCTTACTTCAAATGTATCAATAAACTAACCACAGAAGTACAAGTGCTGTTGCACACTCGTCCTAACCAACTTGTTTCTTGTATGCATGATGCATCACATTTAGATACATAAACTCTAAAATATTCTACATATGTTTTTTTACATGCGTTAGCAGCAGCTGGGATTCAGAGAAGTCAGGAACTCAGTCCCTGTTAATGCCACTGAAATAACAATTTCAATTAATAAATTAACAAATTGCAATTATAAGCATTGATTTACCACGTGTTTGGCGGTAAAGGAAAACAACGTGAAGAAACCATCTAATACAATAAATAATTTTGAAAACACGTGAAGTCCGTCAATACAATAAACAAGGCGAAAAGGCCATCTGCCTGTGCCTAGCAGTAGCAAGTAGATATATATTGACCCTATCCTCACCTTTTATTTTTTTAGTTACTAGCTGTCCCCCGCGACTTCGCCCGCGTGGTATTTATTACGATTGGATTTCATGGATTTTAATTTTTTGCACGGAACCCCAATTATTTTTCCAAAATAAAAATAGCCTAAGTTATTCCTTATAAATCCGTCCCGTCAAAATCGGTCCAGCCGTTTCCGAGATTAGCCGGAACAAACAGATAGACAGACAGACAGTAAAAAATATAATAATTGCTTTATTGTTATTAGTATCGTATATAAATACTTTCATATGCATTTAGTAAAAAGCTGTTATTTTGATATTACAAACGGACACTTTTATTTGTATAAATTACAATTTAAACCGATATTTAAAAAATGTCTTTAGTTTATAAACTTCAAATTCTAGCACGTATCAACAGATATTTTCTAATGGGAAAGTTGAGTAGATAGATAGCGAGCGTACCTCACATCTCAAAATATATTTTTTAAATTTGAAGGTTTCTTGATGTTTTTTTCTATCCCCTGCGAATTTATTAGGCGAGTGCCTGAGCTATTAAGGCTTCTGTAGTTCTATGTTAGTGTAACAAATATATAATCGGTTTCCACAACTTATGCACTTACTGCATTGAGGGCGTCACACTTATACGTATTATTCGCTAAGAAGCCTTAGCCTACTACATCACGCAATCTTGTTAGCCTGTGTAGCGATAATGCTATTACCTTTGTAATTCTATATTTTCTTGGTTTGAATTACTTACTTACTTACCCACATTGCGAAGTATCATGTCCCGGGGATGGTCTCAATCATAACTGAAAAATATATGAAAAAATCTCTTACGGGTAAAGTTGTTAATAAACATAATATGTCAAATTTAATTTTTTTTATATACTATATAAAATAATTTTATTCCATTTAGGGTACCTATATTAACTTAAATTGATTTGATTTAAATATACTAGAAAAATGGAGAAAAACGAAATCTATATTAATAAATTTCCATAACATATAGGTAAATTTATTATGTATTCCGTCTATGTAGTGTAAAATAAAACGTTAAGGAAAGGAAAGTATTTAAACACAGTTGGTACATATGACGTGGTTAGAGCACATATTGTTAGGGCCGGGGAGGTTAGACCGGGATAATCCCCGCCATTGTTAGCTATTTTAATGCTTATGCCTTTGTGTGACCGGCCTGTATTAAGTCATACGCGGATAATCGCCGCATTATGCCGGGTTAATTTTCCATTACTGCACACACACATATGCACACTTACGTGCACAATGAATCGCAGCTGCTTATCTGGTGTAGCGTACATTGGTATAAATCGATGACAAATGTCAGACTAAATGTAAAATTTTGAATTATAAAAATTATGTTCAATGCTTACATCTAATATATAAAAATTAATGTTTGTCTGTTCGTATTTTATGCGCAGCCATACCGTTCATGAGATTGCGTTTAAAATTTGTCAACTCATTGCTTGCACTTGCGGGAAGGTTATAGGCATAGTATTGTGTTCTGTGGGCATAGTACAATTAACTTACAGTAGATGGCGCGCGTATCGCAACAGAAAATTTATTTGAAAGTTATATATCATTCAACTTCAATGAATAGAATAGAATAGAATATTTTCTTATTCAATATACATTACATGTGTAATTCTTATTGAAAGTCACTTTTTATCACTGGTTCGAAAAAAACCCTCTGTCCTGGGAAGAACCAGCGGGAATGTATTACTTATCATCCTTAATTAAACAATACAACATTTCCAAATTTAAAACAATATTTGCACAATTATTACTTCTTTGGCAGTAACACGCCGGGTACCGGCCATGTACCAGCTAGTAATTAATATTGTTTGTGCAAATGGTGATAATCAAGTTGTAATGTACAAATATGTAATTAATGTCCTTGATAATAAATAGCGGAGTTATTTGTAGGACCATCCATTGTAGGAGCATTTGAATCAACTTATTTACAATTGCTCTTGGCACTTCACTCTTTGGGTAATGTAAAATAAACTACGAGATACGAGTAGATATAGATATTATCCAAATTATTAAAAAATATTTACGTTTATAAAGCGTTTTATATTTTGACTTTTGACAGTTCCACAGGGATGCTACTGTTAATGTTTTAGGTGTAGTGGCGTCAAGTTATCTGTGTGCACCTCAGCATATACCTCTCTGATGCACAGCCCCAACCCCAACATAATACTGAAGGCATTACTGTTTGGACACGAAGGGAATTGTAGGCAATGTGACTAATGGTTTGGTCTGGGTGAACGTGATTTATTCTCAGTGTAGCATTATTGATTGTTATATCTGGCGAGCGTATTTTACGTGCTCTAAAAGCACTACCGCTTATTAAATATTGTAAACGCATTTAATATGCAAAACAATTTTATTCTTGCATTTGCAAATGATGTCAAAATAGGAATAATTTTGTGTTATTATTGTGTTATTATTTTAATTTACTTTTAAGCTTTCAAGCTTTTGGTAAACCTATTAATTTTTATTATAATCGTTTGAATTTTAAATGTTACACTGTAGTTCGTTGGAATTTTATTTTTATTATTTAATCTTTTTTCGGCTTGCCACATTAGAAAATTTATTGTTGTCTAATCAAACACTAAGCAACTTCGTCCGAATGCGCCGCATCGTCGAGTGCGACCAATATTTGCCAGAACAGGACACCGTAAAGATGTTTCCGGCCCGTGAAAGTATCGTATTAACTGTTTAAATATTGGATGCGTAGTTTTATCGCAGGCAGCTGGTCGACACGACTAATTACATCAATTACAGACAAACACGGCACGCTCGGGTTTCGTTGCTCCCACCTTAGTCAATATTTGCAATGAAAGTCGCTTTCACGTTCGCTCCGCCTCTGCTGTTCTCTCTTTGCACGCCAATCCAAATTCGAACACTTGTATTTCAATAGATCGTATTCGGAGATGGCATAACTGAATTTTTTGTGTTTCAAGCAAAACAAAGCTAAACTGAAAAAAATACCAAGCAGAAACAACACTTAACTGGTTTTAGAGTTATTATTAACTTGGGTAAATTTTATAACGGTAGATTAAATATACTCGTAGTTTTCCATTCCATTCTGACCAATAAAAATAACACCCAGACGCTATAATATTATTTAGTTTTATATATATTATACGATTTACTATTTCACTATTGAGGACAAATAAGATAATTATGTTAAGTAATAGTAAAAAAAATCTAATTAATACTAAATCTCCAGAGATTTATAAGATTTCTTTTGAAATAGCAACAGTTTATTCAGTAGTTAACGGGGCAGGTATCAGCGATTAAAAAGAAATATACATGGATGCCTTTTTTGGTGCGTTCAAAAAACTGTCATTTGTCGTATATCCACACGGCGTGTACATCAGAATTAAGTATTGTTGGAGCTGTAAGCTGCAAAAAGGCGAACACGTAGCAAAAGGCCGCGGGCGCGTAGCTCCACAAAACATACGACACTCAATTTGTTCGCTGTTAGATATTTATGTAGACATGAGATTACTAATCCTTGAGTCTCAATTGTACCAAAAAATTGTTCCCTAAGACTTCTTAAATCCTTATACATACCTACTAGTAGGTATAAAGGCTGAGAAGGTGTATCAAAAGATAATTGGTGGGAGGCGATAATCTCTCTTGTGTGAGGTGGGTGGTGTAAATGTCAGCACACGTTAATATATTATGGTATATTATGTCGGAGAACAAGTAAATATACACATGATGTGTGATCGCACGTTATTAAAGGTAAGTGCGGTAATAGATATTGTAGATTATTAAATGGATATTTGGATTTTTGTTCTTGTGTTTCTTTAAAATATATGTTCGTTACATTAAATTTCTAATGTAAACGTGATGATGCTGGCTGATTTGGGCCATGAAGATAACCCGAAGGTTATTTTATCCTTATCCGAAGGTTATGTGTAATGCTTCTGCATTTACTCCACAGCTTATAGCTTCCAATTATACGAATATAATTGGAAGCTATAAGCTGTGTAAATGCAGAAGCACTCACACGTCCTAACATTCCCGTGTCCGATTTAACACAAGTGGGTCAAGTCCTAACCTCCCTCCGATCTTATGGAGGGAGGTTAGGACTAGAGTGAAAAAGTAATAAACAAATAAACAATGCAATAATATTGTGTATGAAAAAATAATGATGCTGAAACCAATATTACATATTATTTGAAACTTGCTTTTATCGCAAGTAGTTCCCAAAGGGAAAACATTTTGACGATACGCACAATTTCACAAAAAAGCTCTACGTATTACAGAAAAATTATTTCGTGTGTGAAATTTCATTGCAATAATCCAGCCATTTCGAAGATTAACCCGGACAGACAGAAAGACATACAGACAAACAGACAAAAATTTTAAAAATGCTTAGTTACTTATATAGCTTGCAAAAAGCTACTGAATCTAAAAGAAGCCAGTTATTACAGACAGACACCTCAATTTTATTTATATGTATAGATTTATATGTAATCCAAGCTAACAATTTTTTGGTTTGATATCAAGGCAATAAACATTTATTATCAAAAAATTATTTGTCTTTGTGTTCGTTTAACGTTTATAGTTATAGACCATAATATGCACAATACAAACTTTTATATCGGCATAGGTTAAATAGAAAAATACTTAAGTATAATTTGGGGAAGAATAGTATAAAATGAGGAATTAATTTTAATACATTACGGCCCTAATAAAAACAACGTCAATTTAAGAAATACTTCAATCTCTCTCTTTCTCTCTCTCTCTCTCTCTCCCTCTCTCTAAGTACACTAAATGACAAATGACAATAGAACAAGACAGAGCAAACGTCTATTTTTAAAATTAAAGTGATAGGCAAAGATTTTAAAATAAGGCCTTGAATAAAACTGTTTTTTACGGATTTTATCGCGTTTATTTTATTACTTTTATTCCCGACGTTTCGAGTGCTTTTCAGCAACCCATGGTCACGGGGGGGACTGAGATGTTTGACGTCCCGATGTCACAGTTAGCCCGGCTACCTTCAGTTTTTTAATATTAATTTTTGGTTCGATTTACGCAGAATGAACTTACAGTATCCTGAAGTCTTGCAGTGTTATGCTTGGGTTTGGATTTAATTTTGTTAATTATAGGATCCCAAGCAGATGGCAGCACCCATCCATCTTCTCTATTGAAATTAGGATGTTTTTTTAATTTCAATAGCCTCGCGTATCATCCTTGGTAGGAATCGGTGTTCTTTTGCAAGGATTTGTGGTCTATCAAATCTGATGTAATGGCGGGGACGATCTTGAACATGTTCACAGACTGCAGACTTCCCAGAGCGTCGGTGCTTCACGTCAGCTATATGTTCTTTCACGCGGGTTTTAATGGATCTTTTTGTTTGTCCTATGTAAGAGAAACCACATTTTTATTCAATGTGTAGTGTTCGCGTAAATATAAGAAATCATTATTAAAATAAGGCCGTTAATTTTAGGGTTCAGTACCAGTGCCGGCCTGAGGCAAGTTTTAGGATGGAGCGAGATGCAATTACGGCGCCCCCCTTACTTGCCCCTAATATATACCAGTTGTATGTATACATGCAAGCATGCAACTGGGAAGATCTCGACAAAATCTTAAGTCTATGTCTAATTTGTTAATTGAAAACAGCCATGCTCGTGGTATTTTAGGCACTGCACTCCTTACGGTATCTATAGGTATCGTTGATGTAGAATGAAAAAACAAAATTAAAAAGGAATTAAGGTACATTTATTTAAATAAATCATAACAACAATAGACAATAAAACAAAATTAAGTCAACATTCATGAATGAGACCAATAAGCATAATCAACTTTAGAACTGGTACTTATACGTTATGTTATATGTTTACTAATTAATGTAACAGTGCTTTTTAAAAACAAACTCTTCAGGTTTAGCCTACTCGCTCCTAATAATTATATAATTAACCCATTGAATGTCGGGAAAATGAAAACAATAGCATAACAATAGCAATTAGGACACCTGTATGTCCTTAAAACACTGAAGGAGTTAATAGTAAACAAATTTTGAACCGCCTTGTTATATGCGACGAAAAATAGATTCTGTTTGACAATCGTAAGTACTCAGCAAGTTGCTTGGATCCTGATTCAGCACCTAAATAATAAGCCCTAAGCGAAAACTTACACCTAGAAAAGTTATGGTCATTGTTTGTTGGTCTAGCGCCGGTGTGATTCATTACAGCTTCTTACCAAACAGGCAGGGCCTGATTTACCCATAGGCTAACCAGGCTGGAGCTTGCCTTTGCAAGCACACACTTATGTTCAGAATAAAATTTTTTGGTATAAAACAAATAAGCAGATTTTAAAAATAAGACTGAAATGATGATACAAAGATGAACAGTTTATATTTAAACTCTCTTCTTGACCTCTAATTTTATGAAGGTGTTTTGCCAAGGCTGTCCATGACAACTTCTGTCAGCCATGTGTTCCATCTCTGCACAGAAAGAACGACTCACTGGCCCGTGCCGTAAAGGAGACAATTGATATTTTAAGTTCTCTTTTTGAGTCCAACTCGACTCTCGATGATTGGGGATACACACCGCCGAACATCCCGCGGTGTGATTGTTCTATGCTGGATGTGCAGTTTACACAGCGTTCAATGTGAAAAGCATTCCTCTCCCTGGACGTCAACAAGTCGAGTGAGCCTGATGGAGTCCTTCCTATTGTGCTGAAGAGGAGTGCTCTGGAGTAAGCAACGGTTATAACGCGTCTTTTCCGGTACTCCTACTCCTTAGATTAGGATAATACTGAACGAATGGAAGCCAGATTTAGTGCACCCAATCCCAAAAAGTCGACCGATCAGATACGACCAATTACAGGCTTATCGCCATCGCCTCCTTCTTCTCCAAAGTAATTGAATCCATTATAAACTGCTAGCCGCCAATGCGGTCGATAATCAGCTGGTTCTAGTTCTTATCTTCTAATTTACCTGACTCTACACTGTTTCTGCATATCAATTATATGTTGCTGTTACTTGTTGTAACACTGGTGATGAATTTTACACCGGCCGTGGTAATATTTTTCGGGACACGTCATCTAGTATCGGAACAAACTTGTGGCTGAAATCCAGTCTTTATAAACAAAATCTCGGATTGGAGACGACTCTAGTCCAGTTTAAGCTTCAGAAGCCACAGGTTTGCTAAGTTACCACTAAAATGAACCCCTTCGTCGTATCTCCTCAATTTCTCAATCTCAGCCGGCATCGGAATCATCGGCATCGACATATCGAATAACGTACAGTTAGCGTTCACTTGGTAGGGAAGGCTAAATAGGCCTCTGAAAAGCTTGTCGCTCAGCAGAGCGGGACAGTATATTCTGCCGGCAACGGTTTGCAACTTTACAAGGCGCAAGTTTAGTCTCACAGGGAATACTGTTTTCATTTCTGGACCGGGGCAACCGAGTGCCAGCTACTTCCTTTTGACCGCATCCAGCAAAGAGTGGCTCGAATCGTTGACCACCAAGTTCTTTCTGATCGGCTCAATTCACTGGCGCTGCGAAGAAATGTTGCATACCATTCCATTTTCTATCGCATTTTCTATGGGAAGTACCTAGAAAAATTGTTTAGATTTATATCAGCTGCTAAATTCCACGTATCAACCACACCATCTTAATGCTTGACAGTACACCATAACTGTGCAAATTACTAGAAGTTTTCTTCCTCGCAAGACTTTGTGGAATCATAGATGATTAGTGATAGTGGTAGACCACTGGCGATGTTTTCCGGATCGATACGACTTTCGAGACCTTCAAGCAACGAGCGTACTCCTTTTAAAAAGATCAGCAACGCACCTGCAATTTCCCTGGTGTTACAGTTATTTAAGGGCGATGGTCGACACTTACTATCAGGAAAATTTTATTTAATGTGGGTGAAAACACGGGGTGGAAAGCAAGTAAAATATAAAAATCTCGTAAATATATTCTAGCTGGGCAGGCACAGACAGAACAGGCCATATTCTTAGTTAGCCTAGGGCTGTCAGAACTCCAAATCAGGCACTGCAAGCAGGAGGAGCATTACTGCAGATGTGTACTGTGAATAACTGAACACAATGATGGATAAGTTCATACGTTTCCAACCAGCTTTTGTCAACCGCTCGTCCCCACTGCTCCTGTACGGCAACGCGCGACTGCATACTGCACAACAGATGGTCTCGAAGTTACAAGAGCTAGGTTGGAAGCTCCCGTCATCCGCCGTACTCACCAGACCTTGCGCCTACAGACTTCTACTTTATCCAGAATTTAAATAACTTTTTGGCGGGAATAAAATTCAATACCCTAGAGGCAGTACAAAATACCTTTGAAGAATTTGTTGTCTCCCCCGTCCAGTGTCCATTTTTTCAAGAAGGGCATCAATAAACTGCTACTGCATTAGCAAAGATGAATCGATTGCATGTGTGATAACTTTGATTAATAGAAATAAAAAATATAGAAAAATACTATGTCCGTTAACTTATTTCATAAAAAACGGCAATTTTATAGGTAAAGACCTAATATTAGGTAACGTATTTTGCCAATTATTTAATACTAAGAACTGAACGACTGCTTTCGGGTGAGCTTTATCGATATGTAAAAACTTTTTCAAATACATCATTTTTCTTGAAGGTCCAATCCCGAAATATCGCGATTAAGATCATGCGTTAATTTTTCCTCCAACTTTGAGCATACTTTCTTAAAACTTTCATAGGTCTTATTCAAATCATAGAGGAAACTCTCTATTCTATTCTATTCTATAAACGGCAAATCTCATTAATTGTAAAAAGTCGTGTAAAGCATGTCTCTTTTTTTTATGGCGGTATCTAACATAGGATAGAAAACATTTGTTCTGAATAACATTTCTGGATCTGGAATATATTTATATTTTTTTTCTTTGTATATATATATATAGAGTCAAATATATTTGAATTTGAGATTTTTCAAACCTTTAAAAATTCATAACTCCAGAAATGTTAAGTTTATCGTAATAAGTCACGGTACTTTTTTTATTTGCATTTCATCAAAGAATAGAAAAAAAAATTGACCAGTTTAAAAATAACAATTCCTTGGAATTGAAAAAAAATCGGTTTAAACAATATGGCACCGAGTTGCCCCATGGCAACATGCATTTATATCATCAGCAGGACAACTTTTGGTACTCATGCGCCGATTCTTCCTGGGCTATAAGAACATTTTTTTCTTTTTTGGTTCGCGGATTCTTTCAAACTCCGAGCTTATTTCAGCTTTTTGAGCTGTATCTTTAGCTGCAATGAGAGCCTTTGTTAATCCTTCGTCTCTAGGTATATTATTTTTTGTGCATTAGTTTTGTAGAATCTGATAAATCTATGCGCTCTGCTTGCATGCATGTGCTGACAAGATTAACGTGGAATCAAACGTCGTACCTAATGAATAAAGAGATGCGCGTTTACCGCTAAAAAGAACCCCTTTGTCGTATCTCCTCAGTTTCAAGGCACTCCCCTTGCTGCCTCAGCCAGTATCGGAATCCTTGGCGTCGACATATCGAATAGTGTGCAGTTTCGTGGTCACTTGGAAGGGAAGGCCAAATTGGCCTCTAAAAAGCTTGGCGTGCTCAGCAGAGCGAGACAGTATTTCATGCCGGCACATCGCTTGCAACTTTACAAAGCGCAAGTTCGGCCCCACATGGAACACTGTTCTCATCTCTGGGCCGGGGCACCCCAGTGCCAGCTCCTTCCACTTGACCGCATCCACCGCAGAGCGGTTCGAATCGTCGACGACCGAGTTCTTTCTGATCGGCTCGATACACTGGCACTGCGTAGAGATGTTGCATCTCTTTGCGTATATTATCGCATCTATCACGGGCAGTGCTCTGAGGAATTGTTCGGACTGATTCCAGCCGCTCAATTTCACCATCGCACATCGCGACAAAACTCGCGTTACCATCCATACCATCTGGATGATTGGCGGTCCACCACTGTGCGATTTAGAAGAAGTTTTCTCCCTCGCACGACTTCCTTGTGGTATCAATTACCACCAGCGAATTTTCCGGACCGATACGACTTAAGAACCTTCAAGAAAAGAGCTTACACCTTTCTAAAAGGTCGGCAACGCATCTGCGATTCCCCTGGTGTTGCGGTTGTTCATGGGCGGCGGTAGTCACTTACCATCAGGTGAGCCGCATGCTTGTTTGCCCCCTATTCTATAAAAAAAAGAGAGCAAAAACTCGAACTTCTTAAAATTGGCTTCAAGTGATTTAGCTTCCAAACTTGCCGCGGGATCAGTTGTGACGATAATCTTCTTCCAAGGCACTATTTACTTCGGCGTACTGAAGCGTCTACTATCGCACCATGTTCGATACACCTTCTTTAAAGCTAAGCTCTTCACATGTTTTGAAATAACTTCCCATCTTTTTGTTGAGTTTGTAAAAAATACAAAAAAGCGCTGAAAAACGCCGCGCTCGTCTCAAAACATAAGACCATACGCACATATACTAACTAGCTACACATTCTAAACCAAAATATTGAAAAGCGAGGAAATTTCCATCAATAAACTCAGGCACATGTGCAAAGAAACGGAACTGAGACTAAGCTTCTAAGAAGCGTGCAAAATTGTTACCTAAATAAGCTAAAAGGTTGTATTTTTCTATTATGTAAGTAAAAAATTGACTAAGGCGCCTCCTGGGACTTGGCGCCTGGAGCGGCCGCTCCGTTCGCCCTATGGTAGGGCCGGCCCTGTTCAGTACCTCAAAAGGAAAAAACGGAATCCTTATAGGATCACTTTGTTGTCCGTCTGTCTGTCTGTCAAGACCCTTTTTCTCAGGAACGCGAGGAGGTATCAAGCTGAAATTCATATCAAATACTCAAGCCTACTGTCCCATAGAGCAGTGGAAAAATCAAACTTCTAAGCCAACGCAATCAAAAGATACAGCCGTTTATGCCGCAAATTTTCGACATTCGCAAGGGAATCAAAACCTACAGAGTACTTCCCGTGAACTCAGAATCTTGAAATTTGGTATGAAGCAACATTTTATAGCACAGATAAAGGAAAAATTGCGAAAAGCATAAATTTTCAGTTACGTCATATAATAAAAATATTTTTAATAATTTTAAACTTATATACCTACGGATTAATTCGGAACCCTCGGTGCGCGAGTCCGACTCGCACTTGGCCGGTTTTTTTTTAATTATACCTACTCCGTAGGCGCGACATAAAGCTACTCAAATCTTTGTTCAGACGGACACACTCGTAATGTTCAATAAAATATATTGTCTGTATACGTAGTTTCCGCATTTATAAAAACAGTAACTGAAGGTAAAATTTCGTAAGTATAACATTATGTGTTAGGTTGTCGCAGCTTATTTAGCATTTCAGTTAACAGCCTAGACATTACATGGCATGGTCACCCTATTGATTTCATTCAACGAGACGGTCGCTGGTCTGTTCCTAATTAGCGCTATGTGCTATACTAGAGCCCAATGACTTCGTCAATCTTACTTAGCGGTACCATGTAGCGACATCTATGGAAATGTATTAAATAAAGAACGATGTATTTAGCGCGTCAAATTTTCATATCGATATACATCGCAACCGCTTCCGTAGATAGATAATAGATGGCGCTAGAGTAGTCAAGTGAGCTCGGCCACGGTCCTTATTGCTTTGTAAGAGAGATTATATAAATATACGCGGCCAAGGGCCACGCCAGCCGCACCTTAACCTACTGTCGCTGATATTACAAGATATGTGCAATACTGTATTAGACGCATCCGCTGAATATCATTCATGCCGCTAGTTAAACGGCGCAGCGCCGCGCCGCGCCGTTAGTTAAAAGGCTAGACTTTTAACTGAAAGGCTAATTAAGCTAGTTTGCTGCGACATATAGGTACACATGATACGATTTTCAGTCACTAAACATTATCGATACTTTAATTTATTTATTTTCAATTTTTATAACGATTATTTTGTATTCACATAAATTATAATTTTATTGATAAATATTTTAATCTATCTAAATCAAAAATATAATTATCCATATCTATATACCTACTATAATACAACTATAAAAAACACGCATCACGCAAAAACCTGTGAACCGATTTTGACAGGACTTTCACTGGCAGATAGCTGATGTTATAAAGAGTAACTTAGGCTACTTCTATTTTAGAAAAATAATTAGGGTTCCGCGCAAAAAAATTAAAACAAAGCGCAATAGGTAAATCCCACGCGGGCGAAGTCGCGGTGAACAGCTAGTAATTAGAATAAAACTATAAATATATAAAAATAAATACAGAACAAAAATAAATATTGATATTTATTGACTTCTTCTCTGCTACTGAGTAGGTGCATCTGGGCTCTGGGTACTACCCTCTTATCTTTTTGTGCTGCGGATGGGGGCTTGGCGAAAAAAGTGTAAGATTTTTCCGTCACGACCCCTTCTGACGTAGTGTAGACGGTCTTGGCGGCTATAAGGAAGCGAAATGGAATAACATCCATCTCCCTCGCACTTTTTCTTATCGTGCCAAGAAAGAAATATTATTTTATTTTAAATGACGCTTCATTTTAATAGACGCTAGTAATTCATTTATTTGTATTTGTTAATCAAATCAAATCAATAATATAATACGTTTATCAATAATAATATACTACGAAAGGTACTTCGTTCCAAAAGAGTGTACCACGACAATCTCGCATGTTTTTTGTACTATGTTCTAATAATTATATTATTATTAAGTGGCGAAGCTTGCGAAGTCACTTATTGATTTCACGATGTCTGTCCGTCTGTCCGTCTGTCCGTCTGTCCGTCCGTCTGTCCGTCTGTCCCACGATTATCTCGAGAACGGTTTCGAATTTTCAAATTCTGTTTTCAGCAATCGATTGCTGATCACCCAGGCATCTGAACCTCCTATTTTGAAACTGATTGCTCCACGGCAACCGTTAGATACCGCTACAAAGCTGATTGCTTCGTCACTTTGCTATGCTGTTAGCTTGCTAGGTTTTTATTAATAAGTTTTATTTCTACCGCGTGTAAGGTTTACTCGCAGTAGAACGGCGTGTCACAGCTATTTATTAAAACTCTTGTAGTAATTATGATAATCTACGCGCGATTTTAATGTCGTATAATCCTCTTTCAATTGCGTAGGTACATAAGTAGTTTGTAATACCCCCATATAAGTTTGTCAAAAAAAAAATCATCGTAAATAGAGAGTCACTGGGCGCGGCATTATATTTGTGCATTACTATTAACTATACGTATTAAAAACTAACTGTTCCCCGTGACTTCGCGCGCGTGTAATAATTTATTACGATTGGATTTCATGGGTTTTATTTTTTTTGCGCGGAACCCTATATCTTTTTATAAAATAAAAGTAGCCTTAGTTAGTCCTTATAACATTAGCTCTCTGCCAGTGAAAGTTCCGTCATAATCGGTCCAGTCATTTCGGAGATTGGCTGAACATATACAGACAAATAGACAAAATTTTTAAAATATTTTTTTTGTTGTCAGTACCGGATATACTTTCATATGAATTTAGTAAAAAGCTATTTTGGCATTACAAACAGACACTTCAATTTTATTTATTTGTATAGATTAAGGAAACACATATACCTACCTGATAGCAGATATTATACACGTTATAATAGGGTGTGGTATATTTTTTAACTTTATACAGTAATAAGTACATTTATACAAAATTGTATTAAAAATATTTATAAAAATAAAATATCATTTTTTTTCTGTATAGCTTCTTTTATCGCGTTAAAAGATATAACGATAACTACAATAAACAATATAAAGTGCTTACACTCAGATGTAGGGATGAGAGTGAGATACTATTATCATTTACGATTGTTCGGGAGCGACGTAATGTCAGTTCCATTAAGCCTGGTAAAGGGGCGGCGCCCGACGAGCCACGCCCCGGCGCACGCCCTGTACTTCACCCCACACACTCCCGACGACGACGGCTCGAGCCGAGCGCCCGGCTCACTAAAACGATTTACTCGCAATCGCATCACGCGTACATCCCTATATCCCGTAATTAACTGGCGCGGTGACCGAGTGTGACGCGGAACAAGGTGGATTTTTGTGTGGATGTGAGGTGGTGTTCGGAGCGTGATGCGGTGTCCGTGTTGCGGTATGAAGTTCGCGTGACACGTGCAGCGTGACAGGATCGTGACCGACAGCAGTGTGTGGCAGCGGGTGCAGCGGGTGCAGCTGGCGGCGTGCAGCGTGGCGCGCGAGGGCATGGGCGCGCCGGGCGCGTGGCCGCGCGACTCCCCGGCGCTCCTCAGCACGGCGCTGCTGCTGGGCGGCGCGCTGCCCGAGCGCCCGCCCGCGCCGCTCTTCACCATCGACAGCATCCTCGCGCCGCGCCCGCCGCCCGCCATCCCGCCGCTCCAGTTGCACCATCTTGCGCACACGCCCTTCCACAGAGCGCACGATCTTTTCGGTACGTCTCATTAACACATCAACTTAATAAATAACATTATAATAACCACACAATAGCACAACATTGCCAGGCACCCAGTAGATACGAGTACATATAATTTTTAAACCTGCACAAGCATGAAATGTATTTAAATATATGATATGAATGTTTCTGTAAACTCGTTAGGAAATAAATTTGAGGTTCAAACGTTGTCCGGAAAATAAATATTATTATTTATTTTATACCTTTCTCTCGTTTAAATCGTTGCCGCAATTAGTAAGTGATTATTTGTTAAAGTTGATAATGAGCAGAAAATCTTGTTATCTTTCCTCTAAAATGGACCGAACATTCAATGTACGACTATGATGTGTGTAATAATATGTTGACCATTGCCTAAAATACAGTAATATTGTTTTGTACACATCGGACGGACAAATTACCCATCAAAGTTCAATAACGGTATGACTACTAAACAATATTAAATACGATTTAAAACAGAGTTCGCGTCATTCATATTATTATTATAGGTAGATGAAAGTGATTTGCAGTGACAGAATGATGTGAGTGAAAAATGAGACTCCCTCCAATCTTTAACTTTAGATCGGCGCTTGTTCGCGTTAATATAATAGTGGGCTTCTATAATAAAATAAGAATTAAAATGATATATATGTGGTATAAATGAAAGTGAAATTGTCTTTTTATTACTGTAAAACCCTACATACAACAAAACTAACACATTAACTGATGTGGTGTTTATAGGTAGTCAATATTGTATACTTTAGAGGCAAAGAGAAAACACAACTTTCCAAACGACGTTACAATGAAAAATCTTAGAAAATTCTATATAAAAATACTTTTCATGTAAGTGAATAGCTCCAGAAACTTTCAGTACATCCTACGTCCAAATCGCCCAAGTTAATTGGACAAATGTTAGTAGGATATCATATTTGATATATTATGATATCTGAATAAGGTAATAAAAAATATATAGATACTTACATATTGAATAGGTAAGGTACCTAACAGCCCTATTATGTCCCACTTCTGGGCACAGGCCTTCTCTTATTTAATTTAGGGGTTCACTCAAACACACACAAAAAAAAATCATAAAAATCAGTCGAGCCATTTCGAGAGGTCGATATATAAAGATAGTTAATTAAAGATGAATGCTTCGTTACCAGTAAAAAAGGGTCTTCATGTAATCAGTCTTTAAAAGTATGATTGACGATTTTATTGGTGCCGGTGGAGATTAAACAAAAGGCTCATGTTATTATGAATTCGTCAAGCTACCAATAATGAACAAAAACAATATACAGGTCACGTATCTACGTCACTATAGCCGTATTACAATTTATGTAAGTTGGTAAAAAAGAATCTACATAAATAACTTTGTGGAAATATATTTTAAGAGGTGTGAAATTTCGACGTCAGAAATTAGTGACGTACATTTCTTTAAACCGTCACATATAATATTATGTAAAACATAGACTTTGTTCACACAACTATATACGATAACTTTTATAAGAAAAGGCATATATATGGATGCAAATTTTGGAATACTTATATAATTATGACCGACTTAATATCGGTAAAGAGATACTTAGTCCAGAGTCACGGTAGTCTTATTTTATTTTTAATTATTTTATAATATTAAATGTATTAACATATAGAAAAATATATTGTGTTAATTTTTATGAAAATTTACATAACTTTAGTATATAATTTGAAATTATTGAAAATTCTTTCCATCTTTATATATAAAAATTACGTGTCACGTTGTTTTTCCGCGATGGACTCTTATATATTTGAACTTAAGCTTAAAATTTGGCTACTTTTTGAAAACTAACCCTGAGTATATATATCCGATCCATGCGTAGTCATGAAATCTTTCTTGCCTTTTCCATATCCGCCCCTCACAACAGAAGGAGGCTAAGAAAAAGGCCTCCTTTTCTGCCTGGGCATTCGTCTGGATACATATCACTCTACCTTATTCTTACTTAACCTTATATTTATGTTAACAGTGGTAGAGCCACGCGGCAGCTTTTGCTGTCGCACGGATGGGCCGGCTCGAACCGGGGTGGTACCACGACCTCACAGAAAACCAGCGTGAAGTAGAGGTTCACCTCTGCATTTCTCTTGGTGATTGCGGGTGGCCGGAGGCCCTTTTTACTGGAAATGAGGCATTCCATCTTAGTCCTCACGGATAACAACGCATCTACATTTTGATTTGTAATAGAGGACAGATGTAGATGTCTATGGGCCGCAGCAACCACTTACCATCAGGTGGACTGTGTGCTCGTTTGTCACCCTTATCATATATAAAAAAAAACTACCTATTTTTGCAGTCAATGCTATATTTTATATAGAGTATAATTACATACTGTAACGCATTTCACCACGGTCCTCAGATGTGGCAACGAGAGGTGGCGACGCATCTGTAGCATTCCTTTTTTGATGTTGTCTGTAGGTGTCAATTAGAGAAGAGTTCTTATCTTTGAGAAAAGAGATGAAGATATTCTATAAGTTACATGAATACCAAATTCGAGGATATGAAGACTAAAGTAGAGGCCTATACGCAAGATACCAAGCAACTCCATTCTGATAGTGAATATACTTTATTGTACACCACAAACAAATATACAAATGACATAACAAAAAGCAGATTATATATGCAATTTGGCGGCATTATCGCTACATAGCGATCTCTTCAAACAAATGTGTAAAGGAATAACATAAAAAAAAGAATATGCAGCAGTATTCTACCATAGTAATGCTACTAATATTATAAACGTGAAAGTTTGTGAGGATGTATGGATGTATGGATGTTTGTTACTCTTCTACGTAAAAACCACTGAATTTATTTTAATGAAACTTTACAATAATATAGCTTATACATCAGAGCTATAATTAGTAAAGATGCTGTGTAAATTGGTCAAAATTTATTGATAAGTGTTAAGTAAGTCGGAAAAAATCTGTCATCTGCGAGCTATTGTTGCGTGCGGTGCAAAAACTGTAAAGTATAATTGGTTTAAAGTATAATATCTAAGCGGACGAAGTCGCGGGCAAAAGCTAGTATTATTATAAATTATAAAATAAATAAGAATAACATACGTTACAATTACTTTACATATTGTATTTTATGATTTATTTATATTGTGATTTAGAAAAAAAGGATATATATATATATATATATATATATATATACTAGTTGACCAGGCAGACGTTGTTCTGCCCTTTCCAACGACCCTTGCTATAAAAATCTTTAAATTCGCAATAAAAAAAATTTGAGGGTTATTTAACGGGATAAAAACTATCCTATCTCTCAAGTTGGACCAAAATGCACACAGTGTGCAAAATTTCATTGAAATCAGTTCAGTAGTTTAGGAGTCCATCGCGGACAAACAACGTGACACGTAATTTTTATATATAAAGATATATAAGTTCAAAAACTAAAAATAAATATGTAATTAATTACTGATATTAATGTAGGTACGTCATACACAACATAAAATATTTAATTTAAACACACCACATGTTCACAAAAAAAACAATTTACACCCGCCATTTGATAAATTTTTTTATATATACGATAAGGGTGACAAGCGAGCACACAGTCCATCTGATGGTAAGTGTTTGATGTGGCCGATAGACATCTACATCCATCTTCGTTTGCGAATCCTAATGCAGATGCGTTGTCAGCCGTGAGGCCTAAGATAAAATGCCTCGTTTCCAGTAAAAAGGTTCTGTGGTTCTCTACACTCACCATACGAAACACAGTAGCATTAAGCTGCTATTTTACGCTGGTATTTTGTGAGAGCGTGGTCCATCCCCGGTTGAGCCGATCCATTCGTGCAACAATTATACTATTAATATGCTGCAGCATGGCTCCACCACGTATAAAAAATTTAACAACATTAAGAATTTTTAACAAGAAATTGCTATGTTAGTGTTATAAATTTAAGGAAATAGGTACAGACGTTCCAAGCGCTGATTAGCTCAAAACAGCATTTTTTAAACACGAATGTTAATAACTCATAACTTTAGGAAATGTAATGTTCTAAACAGTTATGAGATTTTTTTAGATTAATACAGTATTTGTGGATGCTATGAAGCAAACTAAACAGAGGTTTTCTTAATTTCACATTTAGCGTCAATTTCAAAGCTTAAAATATCTGAAACCGTTGATAAACTTAACCCTTTCGCTGTCCCGTGCACTACATATAGGTCATTGCTATTGTCTTACTATTGTGTCTGTAAACCGGACTGTGTTAAGAAACGAAAAAAAAAAATTAAATTAATTTGAAAGACCCAAAGGAAAATAGTGCGTGAGTGCGGGTCAAAAAGTTCAGCATGGTTTCGGCTTCATTTGAAACCTTTGTTCCTTTGTTGGTCTGAGCAAGTATCAAGTTTAATTAGGTATAATAATACATAAAATATAGCGAAAAACTTGGAAAACTGTTTCAATGTCTGCGTACGTAAGTTGGCTTGCAATCCGAATATTTAAATTCGAGCTCGTCAAAAATATAACTACCATACTAAAATAATTATAATCATTCTCATTTTATGACACTGATCAGAAATACAATATTTTACACTTGCGCACGGCATGGACGGATACGGTAACGTAGACACGGATGGCATTATTTCCATATTAAAGCATGTTTTCTTATGAACATCGGCTTCTCGCGATAGTTTTAAGTTTATGGCCACTAAATGTTGGAATGATCTCCAACCACCACTACGCACTATAACAAGTAAAACCAGCTTTAAAATAATTATGTATATATGCCACTTACTAAAATAACAAATACTGTCATAATCGCATTATTAAGTGGCGAAGCTTGCGAAGTCACTTATTGATTTCACGATGTCTGACCGTCTGTCCGTCTGTCCGTCCGTGGGTCCGTCTGTCCCACGATTATCTCGAGAACGGTTTCGAATTTTCAAATTCTGTTTTCAGCAATCGATTACTGATAACCCAGGCATCTGAACCACCTATTTTGAAACTGATTGCTCAACGGCAACTGTTAGAAACCGCTACAAAGCTGATTGCTTCGCCACTTTGCTATGCTGTTAGCTTGCTAGGTTTATCTTACTTAAATACAGGGACGCTCTGTAAATTTATTTATAGTATTGCCAGCTAATATCTGGGAAACAAATTATACGATATTAGAGACGTAAGGCTCATTAAAATTAATAGATAACCAATGTCTTTTTATATCACCTCTCGCTGCCATACTGGCAAAGAAGGAATGCCATTCTTGTACTAGATTTTAGGCAAGTTTTAGGCTTTTGAATAAGGTAGATGGTTAGATCCTAATTTAAGTTCGTCTTCGTTTGTAAGTTTTTTATTTTATAATGAGCTATGGTGAATGAAATAGCTGGTAGTCTGAGAACGTAATATCTGCGGAGTTCGTTGGATGTGGAAGGACAGCCCAACCAAGTGAAATATTGTTTCACGAGTCACTCTTGTTATGTGTAGTCAGGTATTGTCCTGTGAAATTCATCATCATCATTACAGCCCCTCACAAGTCCACTGCTGAACATAGGCCTCCGCCAAGGAATGCCACAAAGCACGGTCCTGAGCCACCTGCATCCATCGACTTCCTGCATATTTTACGTCACTTCATCTAGTGGAGGGATGCCCAACACTTCGTCCGCCGATACGAGGCCGCCACTCGAGAACCTCTTCTCCCCAACGGTTGTCGGTTCTTCGAGCTATATGGCTGGCCCATTGCCACTTCAGCTTACTAATCCGTTGAGCTATGTCGGTCACTCTGGTTCTACTGCAGATATCCTCATTTTTAAGTTTATCACGCAGAGAAACTCCAGGCATAGCCTTCTCCATAACTCGCTGAGCGACCTTGAGCTTCCTCATCCGGCCAGCAGTGAAAGACCACGTCTCAGTACCATAGGTCATCACTGGCAACATGCACTGGTTGTACAGTCTTGTTTTCAAGTTTTGAGGTATATCTGACGAGAAGATGTGCCGTAGTTTCCCGAACGCTGCCCAACTGAGTTGAATCCGTCAATTGACCTCTTGGTCGAAGTTGGACTTACCTAGTCGGACTATGTGTCCCAGGTAAACATACTCGTCAACAACTTCGAGCTTAGTGCTCCCAACAACTACCGGCATAGGTGTGACATGGACATTAAACATGATCTTTGTTTTGTCCATGTTAATCTTAAGACCTATCCGTTGGGAAACACTATTGAGGTCATTGAGCATAGTGCTTAGGTCCTCCAGGGATTCTGCCATAAGGACTATATCGTCGGCAAATCGAAGATGAGTGATGTACTCGCCATTGATGTTGATACCGTATCCTTTCCAGTTCAGAAGCTTGAAAACGCCATCCAATGCAGCGGTGAAGAGTTTCGGGGATATCACGTCACCCTGTCTTACACCTCGCTGCAATTGGATAGGTTTCGTACTCTGGTTCTGTACTCGGATAGCCATCGTAGCCCTACTGTACAAGCACTTTAGCACTTCGATATACCGACAGTCAAATTGGCATCGCTGAAGGGACTGCAGCACCGCCCGAATTTCGACGGAATCAAAGGCTTTCTCATAGTCCACATACGCCAGACATATTGGCAAATTGTAATCCTTGGACTTCTGTACAATTTGCCGAAGGGTATATATGTGGTCTATGGTGCTAAAGGCTTTTCGGAAACTGGCTTGTTCGGGTGACTGGAAGTCATCAAGTCTGCGTGCGAGACGATTCGTAATGACTCTCGAAAACAGCACGTAGACGCGGTTCAGAAGGGAAATCGGTCTGTAGTTCTTCAAGAGAGCGTTGCCACGTTTCTTGAAGACCAAGACCACCACACCTCTGCTCCAAGCTTCCGGAGTAGTGCCACCATGGAGGACGGAATCAAAGAGCTTTTGAAGGACTTTAAGTACCGGTTTTCCACCCGCTTTCAGCTCCGCTGTAATTCCATTCTCGCCTGGGGCCCTGCCGTTTTTAAGGTGCTGGAGAGCCATTCTAATCTCGCTCA
This sequence comes from Parnassius glacialis, assembly GCA_033319125.1. Lineage (NCBI taxonomy): Eukaryota > Metazoa > Arthropoda > Insecta > Lepidoptera > Papilionidae > Parnassius > Parnassius glacialis. The sequence goes on along the minus strand of JAVANC010000010.1, from coordinate 21,290,204 downwards.
GACTGACGTCCGGGATATCATCGGGATAGTGTCGGATGAGACTCGCTCTTGGATCGTTACTCACACTTACGTGTGGCTCGAACGATGATGTGTACAGCTGCCCATAGAACCTCTCAATTTCACTCAAAATCTCAGTTGTCCCGGATATGACGCTGCCACACTCGGTCTTCAGCTTCGACAGTTGACTCTTTCTGGCAGACAGATCTCTAGCAAAAACTTTGGAGCCCTGGTTCCGCTCGATCGCTTCTTTAATACGAGCAGTATTAAAGTTGCGTAAGTCCCGCCGCATGCATTTGGAGATCTGTCTGTTCAGTTGCTTGTATGCTGTCAAATCTACTGAAGACTGCAGCTTCATATTCCGTCTAAAAGCCATGAGATTAAGAGTTTGATCGGAGAGTTTTTGTGTTCTTCTGCGGCGGGTCTTGCAAAACTTAGCTCCGACCGCATAGACAGTTTCCGCGAGCTTGTCATTCATATCGTCCACTGCAGTGCAATCTTCTAGGCACTGAAAACGGTTTTGTAGCTCGAGCTGAAAGGTTTCGAGACTTTGGATTAGAGCACGAGGGGGACGGAGCGTTGACTTCATTAGACGTGACCTCTCCAACTTAATGTTTAGGTTCAGTGTGCCTCTAACCATTCGGTGATCGCTGCCGATTTTCACCCTCGCGATCACTGAGACATCACTGAACAGTTGTCGTCTGGTTATCATAATGAAGTCAATATCATTTTTGTCGAACCGACGGGGCTCCGACCAGGTCGACTTCCTGTGGGGCCGCTTCTGGAAGAAAGAGTCCCTCATTCTCCATGAAGTCGGCCAGCTGCTGGCCCTTTGGGTTCCGTTGTCCTATTCCGAAATTCCCTACTTTCAGCTCACCGTTCTCTCTTGTGCCTAATTTTGCGTTGAAGTCTCCCATTAACACCGTATAGTGAGTTTTGGACGAATGCATGGCTCTAGAGATATCCTCATACATTTCCTTCATTTCCTTATCGGGGGTGTGCCAAGGTGCGTTTTTTTTGGTTGCGTAAACCTGTATGACCTTCAGCGAATACCGTTTGGTGATTCTGAGTATAAGGTACGCAACCCTCGTCGACACACTCCCAATCTTTAAAACGTTGTTAACGAGAGACTTGTGGACGATAAATCTGACACGACACCTCCTTGAGGCAGATGGTCGCCCTCCCGGTGATATAACAAATTACCGGATTCGAGGATTACCGTGTCCTCCCCTTCTCTTCGGACTTCGGATAATCCTATGACATTCCAGCGCAACTTGTCTATCTCTTCTTCTAGCTCCAGGATCTTCTCGTCAGTCCTCAGGGTGCGTGCGTTATAAGTTGCCAGGTCGAGTCGTCGTAGGTGGCAACTGCACCTCCACCGGAGATTCTTAGCACCCCCTGCCCCGCCGTTAACATGTTAGCCACCGTAGCCAGGAATAGCGGGGCCGCCGTGGACTGGGGGCCGTCTATTCGTTACTTTCATGGGGGGTATATTGCCATAGTTGCCACGCTTGGTGAACGGGTTGGCAACCGCAGTTTTTTATTGTTGTTTTGCTGCATCATCAGAAAGATGCTGCTGCCCATCCTCTGCCTCAGTTTCCCTCTGTCGCCTTTTACGACACCCACGGGAAGATATGGGGTAGTGAGTATTCTCACCCGCCACTACACGGGGAAATTACCTGTGAAATTATGGGTACTTTATTAGGGATTTTTCTACATAATACAGTTACTCTCAGTAACATAATCCCGTTAATCTTCACCACACAATTTAATTTGCTTTCGACTCATATCAGATTTTAATGTCGATATGCCTATTTCTTCAGCTCCATGCCATTTCTGCTTCTGTGAAAAATTCTTCCACATCGACTGTTGGTGACGGTCTTGGATGAATTTCATCAGACAGATCATAATTTTCATCATTTCATGTTTGGTGGTATTGTTAGAGAACACGCCTTCGCTCATCGTTACACATAATAATATAATGTGCACTAGTCGTAACTTTTCGACCTTTTTTACACAATAGGCGTGACAAACGAGCACACAGTCTACGTGATTGTACGTAGATGCTGTGGACCATAGACATCTACACCTGTTCTTGATTAAGAATGAAAATGCAGATTCGTTTTCACCCCTGAGGACTAAGTTACTATTATTTAGTATTCGTGCTACGACCAACTATTACTCCAACCATCATTTGCCTCCACCATGACTATATCACGAAGTTCTCCACCAGAAATATCTATAATGTACTATACTTTTACCACTCCAGTTTTTAACAGTGGTAGAGCCATACGGCAGCTTTTGCTGTCGCACGGATGGGCCGGCTCGAACCGGGGTAGTACCACGACCTCACAGAATACCAGCGTGAAGTAGAGGTTTACCTCTGCGTTTCGCTTGGTGAGTGCAGGTGGCCGGAGGCCCTTTTTACTGGAAATGAGGCATTCCATCTTAGTCCTCACGGGTGACAACGCATCTGCATTTTGATTCGCAAACGAGGATAGATGTAGATATCTATGGGCCGCAGCAACCACTTACCATCAGGTGGACTGTGTGCTCGTTTGTCACCCTTATCCTATAAAAAAAAAAACTCCAGGTCTAATGTATAGGTACTATTCTATTGCCTCCTCTACACTACTCGCGAAGTAACTTTGACGAAGTGCTCGTCGAAGTCGATCGCAGTCCGAAGAACGTGACTGGCTACACACTCGTGCTACTTCGCGAAAAGCTCAGTCGTCTGGAGTCGCCCGCACTCTTAACATGAATAATGTTCAAGAGGCAGCTGCTACAGGTACCTAATGGTGCGAATAGCGATAGTACGACGTCAATGCATTAACCATAGATAAATAATTGTGTAAGTGCTAGATATTTAATATTTATATATAAAATATTTAATATATAACTGGTGCACGCCGAGTAGTGTAGTGAGACGCTTCGTGTAACTACGGGGTACTTCGCGAAGTCCTTTGACTCGGGCGCAAAAACCGACAGTGATCGGAAGTCGCTCGAAGCGAAGCGAGGTTGCACGAGGCGAATCGAAGTACCTCTCTACGCTATTCTCCTCCCCCAACTTCGATCAACTTCGCGAGTAGTGTAGAGGGGCAAAATAAATACATATATAAAAATTGACAGGTGTATTAGATATCAATGTCAACCTATATAATACTATTTATTATTATATAATTATGAGTGGTAGAGCCATGATACAGCTATATTAGTAGTATAGTTGTAGCACGAATGGGCCAGCTCGACCGGGGAAAAACCACGCTCTCACAGAATACCACTGTAAATTGGCAGCTTAACACTGCTGTGTTTCGTATGGTGAGTGTAGAGAACCGGAGACCCATTTTACTGGAAAAGAGGCATTCCAACTTGGTTCTCACGGGTGACGACGTATCTGCATTTTGATTCTTTATTGAGGATAAATGTAGATGTCTATGGGTCACAGCAACCACTTACCATCAGGTGGTCTGTGTGCTCGTTTGTCACCCAATCCTATAAAAAAATATTAATTAAACTTTAATATTATGTTATTTTTTTAATCAATTATTAATTTAAATAAATTGTATATACATGTTAACAAAATAAAAAAAATATCATTAAACTAAAACATTACCTTCACACAAGGATTTTGTCTTGTATCGTGGCGGCAGTTTACATACATAAATTTCACATGGAATATCGTTCCAAAACAATTACTTTCAAGCGATACAAATACTTGTTCCGTGCGGGATTCGAACTTGCAGCCCTCAGCGCTGCAACTTATTGTTGAGCCACTGCGCCACGAAGCATTCAATATCTCTTTCATTATCATGTAAAATTTTAATTAAAACTAAGTCCTCTACATTATGAGAGAGAATATCGCGCACAAGCTGAATAATAAATAAATCCTCTCTACTACTCTCTCTACTCTGGACTATGAGTCTCTACTACGTAAATTTATTAAGAGATAAACAAAGTATAAGTAAGACATTAAATCTAATAAAAAACAAATCTCCATTATGAGAGAAGCTCTACCATGTTAAATCTTAATAAAGACAAATCCTCTCTACTATGAGAGAGGCTCTCTCAAGTAAAATCTTAATAAAAACAAACCCTCTCCATTATGAAAGAGGCTCTATCATGTAAAATCTTAATAAAAACAAATCCTCTGCAATAAGAGAGAGGCTCTACCACGTAAAATCTTAATAAGGACAAATCCTCTATACTATGAAAAAGGCTCTATCATGTACAATCTTAATAAAAACAAATCCTCTCCACTATGAGAGAGGCTCTATCGTGTAAAGTCTTAATAAAAACAAATCCTCTCCAATAAGAGAGAGGCTCTACCACGTAAAATCTTAATAAAGACAAATCCTCTCTACTATGAAAAAGGCTCTATCATGTAAAATCTTAATAAAAACAAATCCTCTCCAATAAGAGAGGCTCTACCACGTAAAATCTTAATAAAGACAAATCCTCTCTACTATGAAAAAGGCTCTATCATGTACAATCTTAATAAAGACAAATCCTCTCTACTATGAAAAAGGCTCTATCATGTACAACCTTAATAAAAACAAATCATCTCTACTATGAGAGAAGCTCTATCATGTAATATCATAATAAAGACAAATCCTCTTTACTATGAGAGAGGCTCTATCGTGTAAAGTCTTAATAAATACAAATTCTCTATACTACGAGAGAGGCTCTATCGTGTAAAGTCTTAATAAAACAAAGCCTCTCTACTATGAGAGAGGCTCTATCATGTAAAATCTTAATAAAGACAAATCCTCTCTACTATGAGAGAGGCTCTATCATGTAAAATCTTAATAAAGACAAATCCTCACTACTATGAGAGAGGCTCTATCGTATAAAGTCTTAATAAAAACAAATCCTCTCCACTATGAGAGAGGCTCTATCATGTAAAGTCTTAATAAAGACAAATCCTCACTACTATGAGAGAGGCTCTATCGTGTAAAGTTTTAATAAAAACAAATCCTCACTTCTATGAGAGAGGCTCTATCATGTAAAGTCTTAATAAAACAAATCCTCTTTACTATGAGAGAGGCTCTATCATGTAAAATCTTAATAAAGACAAATCCTCTCTACTATGAGAGAGGCTCTATCATGTAAAATCTTAAAAAAGACAAATCCTCACTACTATGAGAGAAGCTCTATCGTGTAAAGTCTTAATAAAAACAAATCGTCTCCACTATGAGAGAGGCTCTATCGTGTAAAGTCTTAATAAAAGCAAATCCTCTCTACTATGAGAGAGGCTTTTTCATTTAAAATCTTAATAAAGACAAATCCTCACTTCTATGAGAGAGGCTCTATCATGTAAAGTCTTAATAAAAACAAATCCTCTCTACTATGAGAGAGGCTTTGTTATGTAAAATCTTAAAAAAAACAAATCCTTTTCACTATGAAAGAGGCTGTATCATGTTAAATCTTAATAAAAACAAATCCTCTCCACTATGAGAGAGGCACTATCATATAAAATCTTAATAAAAACAAATCCTCTCTACTATGAGAGAGGCTCTATCATTTAAAATCTTAATAAAGACAAATCCTCTCTACTATGGGAGAGGCTCTATCGAGTAAAGTCTTAATAAAGACAAATCCTCTCTACTATGAGATAGGCTCTATCATGTAAAATCTTAATGAAAACAAATCCTATTTACTATGAGAGATGCTCTATCATGTAAAATATTGGTAAAAACTAAATTATCTCTACTATGAGTCCCTACTACGTAAATTTATGAATAGAAATACAAACTATAAGAAAGGCGTCAGAAATACCTCAAAACCTTAAAACAAAATTGTACAACCAGTGCGTGTTGCCAGTGATGACTTACGGAACTGAGACGTGGTCCTTCACTGCTGGCCGTATGAGGAAGCTCAAGGTCGCTCAGCGAGCTATGGAGAGGGCTATGCTCGGAGTTTCTCTGCGTGATAAACTTAGGAACAAGGATATCCGCAGTAGAACCAGAGTAACCGACATAGCCCAACGGATTAGTAAGCTGAAGTGGCAGTGGGCCGGCCATATAGCTCGAAGAACCGACAACCGATGGGGAAGAAAGGTTCTCGAGTGGCAGCCTCGTACCGGTGGGCGAAGTGTAGGGCGTCCCCCCACAAGATGGAGTGACGACCTGGTAAGACATGCAGGAAGTCGATGGATGCAGGTGGCTCGGGACCGTGCTTTGTGGCATTCCTTGGGGGAGGCCTATGTTCAGCAGTGGACTTGTGAAGGGCTGTAATGATGAATGATGATGATGAAGAAAGGCTTTAGCACATAAAATCTCAATAAAAAAACAAATCCCCTCTAATAGTAAAAAAAATATTTTAATAACATTTTACGTGGCTCTACCGCGTATAATCTAATAAAAATAAATCCGCTCTACTATGAAAGAGGCACAATCATATAAAACCTTAAAAATCTATTAATATTTTGCACGGTTATTACTTACTACTTATTGTACCTTAAGTGATCAGCCTTTTAAAGCGCAGTTATTTTAAGCCTTTTCTTAATTATGCGTCAATTAACACATTTATTTCGTGCTTATACTCACCACATCGGGTATTATACAACATGTTAGGGCCATGCTGCAGTTATATATATAGTATAGTTGTAGCACGAATGGGTCGTCTCGACCGGGGAAGGACCACGCTCTAAAAGAATACCAGCGTAAAATAGCAGCTTAACGCTGCTGTGTTTCGTATGGTGAGTGTAAAGAACCGGAGACCCTTTTTACTGGAAATGAGGCATTTCATCTTAGTCCTCACGGGTGACAACGCATCTGCATTTTGATTTATAGATGTAGATGTCTATGGGCCGCAGCAATTACTTACCATCAGGTGGACTGTGTGCTCGTTTGTCAGCCTTATCTTATAACAAAAGGCGTAACGATATACTGCTGTTGATAAGCAGCAATAAGCTGATATACTCTTTTTAAATTCTGCTCCCTGTGACCAGTCCGAGGAATTGGGGTTCAGCCTTTTCGAAAGATTATACTGCCATTTATTAAAAACCTCGTCATTAGTTAGCTAGTATGTGGTAGGGTGCCACATGCTATTGTAGAGTTATCCTTCCCTCCATCACTCCAATTTACTCCTAACTTACTGCTAAAAGCGTTTTCTAAAAAATATCCTTAGAGTGTATTATTAGGTAGCGGTGGAATCTTTTACAAGCCTAACAGTCTCTGATTTTTATTCTATATGCACCAATTTTCAAGTAAAAAAAAAGTATTTTAATTTTTCTCCATACAAATTTGAACTGTCTCTGCCTATGACCCCCCCCCCCCCCTCACCCCAACCTTCATAAGGGGTAGTTTTTTTAAATTCGCCTTTAGTAAGTTTCGAGTTAATCGCCCTGTAAAATAAAAAGTTTCATACAATCTGTAACACCCCATTTCACTAATGAATAACAATGTCCTCTAGACCGAATTTCGGTCATGGCAGTCAGTCTCAAAGGAGACTAGCCACCTGCATAGGACAGGAGTTTTTTTATATAGTTAGAGCGACAAACGAGCACACAGTCCACCTGATGGTAAGTGGTTGCTGTGGCCCACAGACATCTACATCTATCTACGTTTGCGAATTAAAATGCAAATGCGTTGTCAGCCGTGAGGACTAAGATAGAATGCCTCTTTTCCAGTAAAATAGGTCTCTGGTTCTTTACACTCACCATACAGAACACAGCAGCATTAAGCTGCTATTTTACGCTGGTATTCTGTGAGAGCGTGTTCCTTCCCCGGGCGAGCCGACCCATTCGTGCTACAACTATACTATTAATATAACTGCAGCATGGCCCTACCACTTAAAAAAAGGATTATAGGATTAAAAGGATTACAGTACACGAGTGTGTACGTAAACACACTCTCTATTCCATCACTGTTATAGTCCGATGGGATGGAAATCCGACAAGACTGGAAAAAGATCAGGCGCAGGACCTACGGCTTAACCTGCTTTCGAGGCACGAGGGTGAAACTGTCAACTTCCTGACTCCGAGCTGCTGCTGAGAATTTCTTAATAGAAAACTCCAGAATTTTAGAGTTTATGGAATTGAGATATTCTAAACTTCTTCCATAAATTCTAAAATTCAATTTACTATGGAGGAGGCACGACAACAAGCTTCGCGTCCCGCGCCTACGGCACAGTGACGAATTTGCTTGTGAATGTGATCTCTCATATATAGGGCAAACAAAACGATCAATAAAAACCCGCGTAAAAGAACACATAGCTGACGTCAAGCACCAACGTTCCGGGAAGTCTGCAGTTTGTGATCATATCTTAGAAGGCCCCCGCCATTACATTAGATTTGATAAACCACAAATTCTCGCGAAAGAACATCGATTCCTGCCAAGGATGATACGTGAGGTTATTGAAATTAAAAAACATGCTAATTTCAATAGAGAGGGAGGCTGGGTACTACCACTTGCTTGGGATCCTATAATTAATAAAATTAAAACTAAACCCAAGCATACCACTGGAAGACTTCAAGATACAGTAAGTTCATTCTGCGTAGATCGGACCAAAATTAATAATTAAAAAAGCTGAAGGTACTCGGGATTAACTCTGACATCGGGACGTCAATCACCTCAGTCCCTCGTGACCATGGGTGCTGGAAAGCACACGAAACGTCGGGAATTAATAAAAATGAGCAAAATAAGTTAATTAAACGCGATAAAATCCGTAATAATTTAAAATTAAAAATTTTGTACAGCCGACTTCAATATAAGCGACTTCAATATAAGTTATTTAAGAATAACTTAATAACCATTGGTCTGACCTTGATCAAATTCATATGGGACCACACGAGAACTATCAGCTTTCATATAAAAAAAGAATCATCGCAATCGGTTCACCCAGTACAAAGTTGAGGTAACACACATAAAAAAATACAGTCAAATTGAGTACCGTCTCCTTTTTGGAAGTCGGCAGAAAATAGTTTTATTCAATGTGTAGTGTTCACGTAAATATAAGAAATCATTATTAAACAATAAAGAAAATTTTAAGTTCGTAAATAGTCTCCCTTAGCGACCATTCACAAGCCATCTGAGCTCTGTATCATGTCGAACTTTGTATAGAAACCTAACTCATTCTATATAAGTATAAACTCGCACCGAATACCTTACTTACGTAGAATCCATAAAAACCTGGAAAAATAACGACTTAATTATATTCACGTTCTTTAGGCGCGTCTTGCCTGAGGTGAAGAATAGAGGAAGGGTTGAGAGAGTATGCGAAAGTAAACCCGTGACCCTGACAAGGTGCCGCAAAGATTTTTTAGGTTTTAGTCGTTGCGAATCCATCATATCAACCAATTCTTGCCCTTGCAAGGCGAATATGCGTGGACATTTCCCCGTTAAAATGGAAGAAAAAATAAACCCCGTGGATTTGTTCTTGGTTCTTTCCAGGTCAGAGTTATTTTCACAAGCAGAATAAACAAGTGGTAAAATTAAAAATGTTGTACAAGCGACTTCAATATCATCATCATCATTACAGCCCTTCACAAGTGCGCTGCTGAACATAGGCCTCCCCCAAAGAATGCCACAAAGCACGGTCCTGAGCCACCTGCATCCATCGACTTCCTGCATGTCTTACCAGGTCGTCACTCCATCTCGTGGGGGGACGCCCTACACTTCGCCTACCGGTACGAGGCTGCCATTCGAGAATCTTTCTTCCCCATCGGTTGTCGGTTCTTCGAGCTATATGGCCGGCCCACTGCCACTTCAGCTTACTAATCCGTTGGGCTACGTCGGTTACTCTGGTTCTACTGCGGATATCCTCATTCCTAAGTTTATCACGCAGAGAAACTCCGAGCATAGCCCTCTCCATAGCTCGCTGAGCGACCTTGAGCTTCCTCATACGACCAGCAGTAAAAGACCACGTCTCAGTTCCGTAAGTCATCACTGGCAACACGCACTGGTTGTACAATTTCGTTTTAAGGTTTTGAGGTATGTCTGACGAGAAGATGTGTCGTAGCTTCCCGAACGCTGCCCAGCCGAGTTGAATCCGTCGATTGACCTCTTGGTCGAAGTTGGACTTACCTAGTCGGACTATGTGTCCCAGGTAAACATACTCGTCAACAACTTCGAGCTTAGTGTTCCCAACAACTACCGGCATAGGTGTGACATGGACATTAAACACAATCTTTTTTTTTTCTGCCATAAGGACTATATCGTCGGCAAATCGAAGGTGAGTGATGTACTCGCCATTGATGTTAATACCGTATCCTTTCCAGTCCAGAAGCTTGAAAACGTCTTCCAATGCAGCGGTGAAGAGTTTCGGGGATATAACATCACCCTGTCTTACACCTCTCTGCAATTGGATAGGTTTCGTACTCTGGTTCTGTACTCGGATAGCCATCGTAGCTCTACTGTACAAACACTTCAGCACTTCGATATACCGACAGTCAACTTGGCACCGCTGAAGGGACTGCAGCACCGCCCAAATTTCGACGGAATCAAAGGCTTTCTCATAGTCCACATACGCCAGACATAGTGGCAAATTGTACTCTTCGGACTTCTGTACAATTTGCCGAAGTCTATGGTGCTAGAGCCCTTTCGGAAACCGGCTTGTTCGGGAGGCTGGAAGTCGTCAAGTCTGCGCGCGAGACGATTCGTAATGACTCTCGAAAACAGCACGTAGACGCGGCTCATAAGGGAAATCGGTCTGTAGTTCTTCAAGAGAGCGTTGTCACCTTTCTTGAAGAACAAGACCACCGCACTTCTGCTCCACGCCTCCGGTGTAATGCCACCATGGAGGACGGAATTAAAGAGCTTCTGAAGGACTTCAAGTACCGGTCTTCCACCCGCTTTCAGAAGCTCCGCTGTAATTCCATCCTCGCCTGGGGCCTTGCCGTTTTTAAGATGCTGGAGAGCCATTCTAATCTCGCTCAGACTGACGTCCGGGATATCTTCGGAATAGTGTCGGACAAGACTCGCTCTTGGATCGTTACTCACACTTGCGTGTGGCTCCAACGATGACGTGTACAGCTGCCCGTAGAATCTCTCAATCTCACTCAAAATCTCAGGTGCCCCGGAAATGATGCTGCCACACTCGGTCTTCAGCTTTGACAGTTGGCTCTTTCTGGCAGACAGATCTCTGACAAAGACTTTGGAGCCTTGGTTCCGCTCGATCGCTTCTTCAATACGAGCTGTATTGAAGTTGCGTAAGGCCCGCCGCATGCATTTGGAGATCTGTCTGTTCAGTTGCCTGTATGCTGTCAAATCTGTTGAAGAATGTAGCTTCATCTCCCGTCTAACAGCCATGAGATTAAGAGTGTGATCGGAGAGTTTTTGTGTTTTTCTGCGACGGGTCTTGCAGAACTTAGCTCCGACCACATGGACAGTTTCCACGAGCTTGTCATTCATATCGTCCACTTCATTGCAGTCTTCTAGGCACTGAAAACGGTTTTGTAACTCGAGCTGAAAGGTTTCGGGACTTTGGATTAGAGCACGAGGGGGACGGAGCGTTGACTTCATCAGACGAGACCTCTCCAACTTAACATTTAGGTTCAGTGTGCCTCTCACCATTCGGTGATCGCTGCCGGTTTTCACCCTGGCGATCACTGAGACATCACTGAACAGTTGTCGTCTGGTCATCATAATGAAGTCAATCTCATTTTTTGTCGAACCGTCGGGGCTCGACCAGGTCCACTTCCTGTGGGGCCGCTTCTTGAAGAAAGACTTCATCATAAAGAATCCCTCTTTCTCCATGAAGTCGGCCAGCTGCTGGACCCTTGGGTTCCGTTGCCCTATTCCAAATTTCCCTACTTTCAGCTCACCGTTCTCTCTTGTGCCTAGTTTTGCATTGAAGTCTCCCATTAACACCGTATATTGGGTTTTGGAGGAATGCATGGCTCTAGAGATATCCTCATACATTTCCTCCACCTCCTCATCGGGGTGTGCCGAGGTTGGTGCGTAAACCTGTATAACCTTCAGCGAATACCGTTTGGTGATTCTGAGTATAAGGTACGCAACCCTCGTCGACACACTCCCGATCTTTACAACGTTGTTAACGAGAGACTTGTGGACGATAAATCCGACACCTCCTTGGGACAGATGGTCGCCCTCCCGGTGATAGAGCAAGTTGCCGGATTCGAGGATTACCGTGTCGTCCCCCTCTCTTCGGACTTCGGATAATCCCATAATATGCCAGCGCAACTTGTCTATCTCTTCTTCCAGCTCCACGATCTTCTCGTCAGTCCTCAGGGTGCGTGCGTTGTACGTTGCCAGGTCGAGTCGTCTAACGTGGCAACCGAACCTCCACCGGAGATTCTTAGCACCCCCTGCCCCGCCGTTACCATGGTCGCCACCGTAGCCAGGAATAGCGGGGCCGCCGGGGACTGGGGGCTGTCTCTTCGTAACTCAACTTCTTCTTCAACTTCAATATAAATACAATTAAATATGCGTTATTAAGGGTAACTCAAAACCTACTGGCCAGATCTAGATCAAATTTATATGGGACCATATAAGAAGCACCAGCTTTCAAATAATAAAGGAATATCGAAATCGGTTCACCCAGAAAAAAGTTATGAGGTAACACGCATAAAAAAACATACAGTCGAACTGAGTACCGTCTCCTTTTTGAAGTCGGTAGAAAAGAGCAGTTCGGTTTTCTACACTTCTCTTACTTGACAAATTCCTGTCGCAATAAAATTATGATTTAATATTCTGTGTTTGAAGCCGTTGAATCTTTAATGCTGTGGCTATTGACTTACTTTACTTACTAAGAGCATCGGACGCTCCCGTAGCCTTCGGCTATCCCTAACGCCGCGTTTAGGGATTCGAGGGGTGAAGACAGGATTTATCCCAATTAAACTTTTTTTTACTCTTATGATATGACAATATAAGACTGTTGTGTTGTTAGAAAAACAAGCTCTTGTTTTGTTCACGACAAATGAGGATTGTGAAAAGTTGTTTATAATAAATATTATCATTTAATACATTTTGGTATTTTGATTTTGAAAATTTAAATAGACAATAATTATTTGTGATAAAACGATCTGTGAATCCGTTGTAACGGTAAACCCAATACTCTTGCTATTCTGCCACATCCTTTGCGTATTAACCATACAAGGTCTTAGGCAATTGATGAAACACACGTATCTTAAAATAAAACTAACAAAAAATAAATTAAAACAATAAGTAAATAATAGGTACTAAAATACAAAAAATGTTCACTAATTTGAGGGGTATCAGTATCGCCACACAGGCCCGCTGCTGTTGAATCAGCCACTTGCGACATGTTTGCCGGAAGTTAAATGGAGAAGAAATAAAGAAAAAATAATATAGTTTCTTATATTATCTGCCAGATCTATCAATAGTCTGGAGATCATCAAAGGTGCAAAATATCAACTTACCACCATGATAATTATAGCAAAACCTTAAAAGCGTGTCAGAAATCAATGCCCAGTAAAGAAATGTCTGAAGTCAGAAATGAAGTCTGTAATGATTTCTTATATTTACGCGAACACTACACATTTAAATAAAACTAATTTTACGGATTTTATCGCGTATATTAACTTATTTTATATTCCCGACGTTTCGGACACTTTTCAGCACCCATGGTCACGGGGGGGGGGGGGGGGACTGAGGTGTATGACGTCCCAATGTCATAGTTAACCACGGCTACCTTCAGATTAAAAATTATCAAGTTTTGTTCCGATCTACGCAGTATGAACTTACAGTATCATGAAGTCTTGCAGTTGTATGCTTGGGTTGGGATTTAATTTTATTAATTATGGGATCCCAAGCAGATGGTAGCACCCAACCATCTTCTCTATTGAAATTAGGATGTTTTTTGATTTCAATAGCCTTGCGAATCATCCTTGGAAGGAATCGGTGTTCTTTAGCGAGGATTTGTGGTCTATCAAATCTAATGTAGTGATGGGGACGATCCTGTACGTGTTCACAGACTGCAGACTTCCCGGAGCGTCGATTCTTCACATCAGCTATGTGGGTTTTTATGGATCTTTTAGTTTGTCCTATATAAGAGAGACCACAATTCACAATCAAGTTTGTACACTCCTGCATCTTGCAGAGGAATATTACACTTGACTGATGGTAAAAACTGACTAACCTTCTTCGGCGGCTTGAAGTATGTTTTAATGGAAGCACGCTTCAAGATGTAGCCAATCTTCTCAGTGACACCTCTGACATATGGCAGTACAGCAGGCACTTGCTCGACTGTGGACGGCTTCACTCGATCACTGGGACGTAGGCGCGGGACTCGAAGCTTATTGTCATGCAAAACTTGCTTGACGTGTTGGAGCTAGGCGGCCAGGTGTTTATTGTCTCAGATCCCTCGTGCTCTCTGAAACAAAGATTTACCCACGGTAGCTAACTGTGAAGGATGGTGGTGAGAATCACCGTTTAACACGTTCATGCACACACTTCAATATAGTAGCTCTATGTGATATTGCACATAATTTTTTCATACAAACTAAAGCGACGTCTAATGACGCTTTGCAAACAACTGATAATATTAGTATTGAAATATATGGCGCTGACGTCCTAAGACGTCACTACATTTTCGTTTATGAGAGTAAAAAATGCTTTCATAACTAGAATACTCTGAATCGTCTGTGGTGCTATAAGAATTTTCTAATGCGGAATCCGATGTAGATCTAACATCAGAAGCAGATCGTAAATTGGAACCAGTACTCTTTTTGACATGCAATAATGACTTTTTGCGCTGTTTGCCCCGCTCAAACTGCGAAATGCCAATGTCACAGGAGCTGTCGTCATCATTATCACCAATTGGGCTGTAATCAGCATCTGATCAAAACTCTCCATCGTTAAGAAAAGGGACTGGCGTGGTTTCCCGGGATGAAGAAAGCTCATAGATTTTCATTGAATATTCCTTTTTTTGGCTCATTTTATATATCTCAAACAAACAAAAATATACAAAATATGTATTTTGAACATATTCAGACTTATAACAATAAAGTAAAATATATTTATATAATATATATATCGTAGTAAGATAAAGTTTAGCGTCAATATTCAATGTGAACATAAAATTGGCGCACGCACTAGCCCCGCGACGCGCACAAGTCGACTGATGTAATAAAACTTCTTTTGCGAAACGACGTATAGTGACGTTGTGCGCTAACAAAGCGGGTACTTAGAATCAGGGAGGAACGCCATCTAAGAAGCCAAAAAAATCGGTTCGATGTGGCACTACAATTTTGAGAATTCGATATGTTGTGGCACAGTAACCCAACTTTAAAACATTAGTATGGCCAGACACCGTACCATAACGTTGTGCTCAATAAATCGAGTTATTGCTGAACGTAATAACACGTTGTGCCATATCATATCTACAAATATGTGACGTACATATACGTTGTTCGCATGAACGTGTTAAATATCTATCTGTATGGGTCTTTTTTCTATACACAGTGTGGCTCAAGGTGTTATCATGATTCCGAATTACTATGTTAACTATGACATTGGGACGTCATACACCTCAGTCCCCCCCGTGACCATGGGGTGCTGAAAAGTGCCCGAAACGTCGGGAATATAAAATAAGTTAATATACGTGATAAAATTAGTTTTATTTAAATGTGTAGTGTTCGCGTAAATATAAGAAATCATTATTTAAATGATGAAGTCTGTAAACTGATATTTTCAATAATTTTTATTGTTGATCAAATTACATAATTTGTTAAAATTAATGTCCCTAATATGCGATAAAAGAGCTCATATTTGGAAGTGGTTATCCAAAAAGGATCCAACCCGAGTTTGTGTCAAAAAATGTAGACTTGAAAAATAATGTTTGTGGTCTATACTATTACGTGATGTAACAATTTTAGCAAACGTAATATAAATACGAAGAAAAATTACAAACAGACAGAAACCATACCGATAATTTGAGTTTATGATATTTGAAGAATGGATACTTCAAATATCATAAACTCAAATTAACTTATTGCGGGTTGGATCCTTTTTGCATAACTACGTCCATTTATTGGTCAGATTTTAAAAGAAAATGCACTTGAATATAAACATACCTTTAAAATCAATACAGCTTAGGTCGGGAGCGAAAGTAAATGCGGTTGTATGGTGAGCGGAAAGCTACCGATAGCTCCTTAGCAATACGCCGCCGGCCTTAAAAGCTTTTATATTTCTTTCGGAAATAATACAATGTAATATCCCTACGGTAGAAGTGTATGCAAAAATATTCAATTTTTATTTGTAGCATTAATATTTCCATCGGATCTATGCGAGGGTCGCTCTCGGGGCCTTAAGCTCAGGATATTTACGCTTCGTTTCTCTTACCGAATGCTAATTCTAATAGACGATGACGTGTTCATGATATACAAGTTCAATGTCTATATTTTAACACCGCAAAAGCTTAGGAGTTAATATTGTTATAAATATTATGAAGATATTAAAATAATATTTGCATATTTGGTTTTTATTTTATTTTATGCTCAGTTTTTTTTTGTATAATTCTTGGTACAGTCGGCGGCCCGACAGCTGTTACACCGACGCGGCTCATATCATGTAAGTAAGGTCAAAATTATATTCAGATGAGATTGTTTATTATTATTGATAATTTGCCGTTTTTCATCAAATTTTATCGCTTTTTTTATTAACTCGCTTTGTTGGTTGTCTATCGGTTCGGTACAAATTTTATAATTGATTTTAATCTAAGTTCCCGACGTGCTAGAGACTTGAAACTTTAAATATGAATCAGAGCTGGATGACAATGCAATATAAACTGCTAACTTATGACTGATTTGAGCTCGAAGTCGGCTGCACCGTCACTGAAGGCACAAAAATACTTTTTAATTTTCAAACTTATGTAAAGCTTCGGTCTTACACAGCGAATATTTGCTGCGAATGTATTCACTGCGAATATTACTCGCAGCGACAATTCGCTGCCTGCCTGTCACATACATCGAGTACTGCACTAGAATTATCTATAATATGTATCTTTTATATTCTTAAACTTTCTTTTCAAATGCTCTTGGGTTGCTATTTCAAAGCCCAACACAATTAATTCGTTAAGCTATGATGGCGTCTGCTCCTGCATATTTTTTTAATTACTGTTATTTGTGTCCCACAGCTCCCCATTTTTTCTATACACACCCAAGTAACGAATTATATCGTAATTTCCCCACTTAGGAGAATCGCTTTTTAGTTGACTCATTAGCTTGACCTACACACATGTATCATGCAGCAACGAAACTACCTATGCACAGGCATGTAGTCTGGAACGGCACAGGCACGCCGAGCGGAATAGCTACTCGCAGCGAGTACCCTGTCACACACAGCGAATTCTCCCAGCGGGTGTACATTAGCAGAAAGTAAAATTGAAAATCTTCAATTCAAATCGCGGCGAATTCAGATCATGGCGAATTAATCTATTCGCAGCGAATATTAGCTGTGTGTGACCGAGACTTAAGTCTTCTATTATTTTTTTAGCATTAAGAGAGGAGCTGGATTGCTTTGTGGGTTACGTTACAATTAGTTTTAGTGGAAAAAATACTTTAGAATCTTATTTTTCTAAATAAATATAGTTTAAAAATTAAAAAAATACACAATAACTTTGGAATTGTCAATAAAAAGTGCTAAATATTGTTTAATGTAGTTTACATACATTGAACTTGATACGTGTAATGGCGGTGTAAGATTATCCTCTATATTATTCTGTGGGAGTCGTAAGAGGTGACAGAGAGAAATTGACCAAGGAGAAAAATAATTAAAAAATCTCCCTATCAGGCAATTGAATTCGCCATTGATTGACCCATGCCTATCAACAGTGAACGAACTATTAATGTGTAATGTAAATATTACTTTCTCAACTAACTAACTACTACTAACTCTCATAATTTCTCTACCTCTACAAATAGCGATCTATGTACATTGTCTTATTATTTGATAACTGTGAACAGTTAAGTGTTAGTCTCAGTGTATGTGGAAACCGCACACTGATTACAAATAGTATAAATATATTGCGTACAGTTTTCCCATGATGGTTCATTACAACACTGTCTTTTTTTTTTCGTCTAAATTCGTAGTTATTTTCACCATGCAACCGTTGGCCGTTCAAAATTACTTACTTCTATAAATTATTCTAGGCACCTTCAAAGTGTAAATATTGATTTTGCTGGTATTTATTTTTCCCTTGGATGTAATCTTATCTGTTTTATTTATATAGCATTTACATTCAAGTGTATATTATTATGTTCATATTATTGGAACAAATTTTTCCATTTTCTAAATAACTTATTTCTGTGCCGTATATTTTTAATTCTCTTCTTTTTTTTTACTACGATTTGTACTTAATACCTGAGTGACCAATCTTTGCTTGGCGTTA
The DNA here is from genome assembly GCA_033319125.1 of Parnassius glacialis. NCBI lineage: Eukaryota > Metazoa > Arthropoda > Insecta > Lepidoptera > Papilionidae > Parnassius > Parnassius glacialis. The sequence continues at coordinate 21,271,895 of JAVANC010000010.1, read as the reverse complement.
GAAAATAATATAAATTTGTCAGACATTTCACCTATTTATAAAAACTTTTAAAGAAAAGTATTACCAAAGTACAAAATTTAGGTAGTTAGGTACATATAATATTATAATATATATATATATATATATATATATATATATATATATATATATATATATATATATATATATATATATATTATATTATATTATATTATATATACATACAACATGTTAATAAATTAAAATAAAAAAAAATGTTATGAGTGTTTAATTATTTTAGTTACTAAGCGCGATCATAGATGGCGCTGGCTGTCTGTTGCTTCGCGCAGTAGAATTATTTTTTTGTTTTATAACCCTCGGGCTCTTACGGCTCTTAATAAATTTGGTTTGCCAGATTGAAATAAAAATTCAATATACAATACTGGCAATGCCAGTATTGTATATTGAATTTTTATTTCAATTCAATATACAATACTGGCAATGCCAGTATTGTATATTGAATTTTTATTTCAATTACATACCTACCTCGAATTACCTCGTCATACCTATGTATTGGGTTATACAATGAGTCTATAATAATTTAAGTTTGCTCAGCTGTGTGCATTAGGTTAATAAGAAGACAATTCCTAATGCAAAGCCACCAATCATATTACGCAGGCAAGTCAGGCTTTTTTGGTGTCAGCTGTGTTCACAAACACGGATAAAACGAATTGTCCCAGAAATAAGACCAAGCAATATCGATTTTTCTCACCCATACTGGGGTGTTATTACATAAAGGCACCATAAGCAAATATAAATATAACTGCAACATTGATATTGAGCTAGAGCCATTCATTACTACACTATGTAATTTTATGGTTATTTCAGTGTTTTTTTTTTATAGGAGAGGGAGCAAACGAGCATGCGGCTCACCTGATGGTAAGCGACTACCGCCGTCCATGAACAACTGCAACACTAGGGACTCTTTTTTACACTACTCATTGTAATTTTATTGGTAGTAATGAATAAATTATTATTATTATATGTATAATATAAACATTATCAGCATAACGTACCAATAAATAATTCCCTTTGTATATACCTATAATTAATTCTGTAGGTAAATAAAAAAAATCCTTCACCACTACCGTCGCTCTTTCTTCACATAATTCGCCAATTGACATAAATTTCTTGAAAAAAATTGCCGACAGGTACATACTCGTTTAACACGCAGGAAAACCAAGTTAGCGAATGTACGTAACGTTTTACTATGATTTATATTTCACCTGAGTGCTTGAAAACTGTACTTACTTCGTTGTAAACGAAAATCAGTTGGTGACAAGTGCTACAGGACCGAAAACAAAACTGCTAATTTTCTATTATCGTGTTTATGATGTGCGTAAGTTGTTAAAAATCAAGTCTGTAAAACATTATACTGATGTTTATTATAGAAATTTCTGCTTATTTTAATGGCAATTTCATTAAGCTTACTGATTAAAATGGTAATGGTAATGTATATATTTCTAATACATATAATTTGCTTTACCCTTTAACCAACAAAAAATAATACGATAATGCAATGCAAAATAAAAGCCAAAGTCAACCAATATAAAATCGCTTCACATTAAAAACCTTTTTAAAACCCTTCTGTTGGACATAGGCCTTCCTGAGAATATTTTAGCTGGCATGAATATTATTTGGAAGATTTGAGTACTCAATACGTGGGTCAGCGGTTTGGTACACGTAAAGCCCTTACATAGACAATCTAGTACCCATCATCTGTATGCGAAATTTGTATTTCGGATTGATATCCTTGCCCTAAAACCCTCTCAGAAATGAGAGGAGGCCTGTGCCCAGCAGTGGGACGTAAATAAGCTGCAACTTTACTTTATCCTATCATTATTCAGTTCAAGTTTAGAAAAAAAAGTTACGTAGTCCCGTTACGCACATAAATTTACAACCAAAATATTTTTATCATAGTACTATGATATCAATATTTTTATGTTTCTCTTCCACTCAGGGGTAAGCAGCGTGGGGAGTGCGGCAGGCGCTGCTGGTTACGCCGGGTTGTACGGTGGGTATGCAGCCGCCGCGCTAGCCGGCCTCGCGGGACCACCTCCGAAGCGCAAGCGTCGACATCGCACCATTTTCACTGAGGAGCAGCTGGAACAACTTGAGAGCACCTTTGATAAGACACACTATCCAGATGTCGTGTTAAGAGAACAGCTGGCTCTTCGCGTCGATTTGAAAGAAGAGAGAGTAGAGGTAAGATATAAACTTATGTTTTTTTTTATAAACATACATTTTTTATTTCTAATCTTTTGTTCGCTATGTGATAAGTGACATGTTCAGTTTTGAATTCTTCTAATTAAAAAAAAATGAGGCCTCGATTTAGAATTAAAATGCAGATTTGTTTTCGCCCCTGAGGACTAAGATGGAATGCCTCGTTTCCAGTTAAAAGGGTATTGGGATCTGTACACTCACTATACGAAATACAGCAGCAGTAAGTTGCTATTTTACGCTGGAATTCTGTGGGGGCGTGGTCCCTCCCAGGTCAAGCCGACCCATTGGTATTACTGCAGCATGGCCCAACCACGTAAAGTAATCTCGTATTATAAGTTAGAAGAAGTACTTCTAAGTTATATACGAGATTACTTTTATTAATACATATTTTATCATAACAGGTTTATGGATGCTTTATTTTTGGTATTACACATTTAAATAGCCACATGGTACATATCCTAATGCCTATCCGGTAGGTGCGACGCATCGTATAAGTACATACTCGGTTTCCTGATCTACTATTGACCTATAACTAGGTTAACTGTTGGTGTTACTGGTAGCCTACACTGGAAATTGGACTTTGATAGACAGGTGAATAGTTTAAAAGATTTATCGCCATTAAGTATTCACTAAAAATGGATTACTTTATTTCAATTCTATTTGGAAATCAAATCTAATTTAGCGCTAACCTTCAAAACCATTTAAAAGTAGTTATGTATTAAGTAGTAAGTTACATAATTGAAAATTAAAAAAAAATTGGTAATCTAAAAAATATTTGACCATAAATTATATTATATAAGAATGAGATACCTATTGCACAACCTTATAGTTGTTAAAGTATACGAATAATGATTAATTCCACCGTATTCGATTTAATTATTAAACGGGTGTAGCCACCCACGCACTTTTAGGTAGGTATCTATATGTGATTAGTTTGACAAGGCGGAAAGTATAGAAGTGGTGAAGGGCCAATAAGTCAACAATACTGACACGACATCTTTCCGGGAGCAGTCTGTGGGTGGCCTGCGACACAAAAAAAACTATTACTCTTACGCGACAAAAGTAGCTAACATTCTGAAGACACTGCTACTGTCCAGTTGCCATAATAACCGTTATAGAAATTGGGCAAATATTTTTTTATGAAAATATATACTTTAAAAAAGTATTATATGAAAATAAACGTTAACATAAATCTCTTTTTAATTACTTAAAACAGCCTATTAAATTATTTAATACAAGTGGTAAAATTGAAGAATTTGTACAACCGACTTCAATATAAATTATTAAGGATAACTCAAAAACTACTAGTCAGACCTTCATCAAATTTATATGGGAGATGGTCGATGGGAAATTTGCATAAGAAGCACCAGCTTTCAAATAAAAAAAGAATTTTCAAAATCGGTTCACCTAGAAAAAAGTTATGAGGTAACAAACAGTCCAACTGAGTGCCTCCTCCTTTTTGAAGTCGGTTAAAATGGGAATAAGGTGATTTAGTAGCAACGCTAAAATTAATAATTGAAATGTTTAAAAGTCAAACATTAAAGTTACATACTATACTCGTACACGGCCCACTGCTGGGCACATACCTCCTCTCATTTCTGAGCGACTTATGTGTCGGCGGGGTTCGAACATAGGTACTCGTAGCTCGCGTTCTGTGAAATTTTCGGCGAGAGTTTCACCCCTAAACAACCACGATTACGGTAGTTTAGCGGCGAAACACTCGCTACACGGAATACGCTACGGCTACGATACGGAAAACATTATAAAAAATCTTGCATGAGTGAAAATTAATCTATAATACATATTATTTCGAAAACTTTTACGTCAGTCGTCTTTACTTCTAACAACCTGTGCGGACTCTTCTGTTCCTCTCATTTTTAGTAGGTTTTTAGCTATTATTTATTCTGTGGTATTACATACTACAAATAAGAGGAACTTGAACTCTTTAAATAAAATTAGTTTTACGGATTTTATCGCGTATATTAACATATTTTATAAAAATTATAAATTTTTGTTCCGATCGCAAAAAAAATTTAATCTGGAGGTAGCCGTGGTTAACTATGACATTGGGACGTCATATACCTCAGTCCCCCCGTGACCATGGGTGCTATAAAGTACTTGAAACGTCGGGAATATTAAATAAGTTAATATACGCCATAAAATGTGTAACACTAGTTTTATTTAAAAACTTGTTATCTGTATGAAAAAAGGTTGATAAATAGTTTGTTGATTTTTTCAATACTGCCACTACATTTTCAAAGATGCATATTAAAAGAAATCCAAAAGTAGAACACGCAAGGAGAAACAAAAATTATTGTAATATTATATTTTATTAAACCGTTAACTATCAAAATAGATCGATTTACTCAAACGCTCTAAAACACGGACTGGTCATTCGGATCAACTTTCAAATTACGGCTGTATACACTTTTAAATTGTTGAAGATATTTGAGAAGAGGTCTTGTTGATAGAATTTGGGATGTAGAGTCGTGAGTTGTTTGCGAGCTACCGGTGTTTAGTTGTGAAGTGTGTGCTGACCACTTCAGCGAGCCACCCAAGCGATGCTGTCTCCACATTTACATGCCCGCAATTCATTTGCAGTAGCAAAACGAGCACATTATATTTAATCTTAAACATTTGATCAGCATGATCATCTATATATTGCCTAATACATGAATAGAAAACTTTGTATCCCTTTTTATGCATATTCTATTATAAGAGGTGTTAGATTTGGCATAGTTCAATTTTATACGGCCAAGGAGTGCAGAAAGCTAAAACATATGTATAATATGTTTTTCAAATACATTAAATAAAGTAAAATAAAACATTCCTTGTTTACGTTCACACTGCCAATGTCAAACTCTTAATAATCTATGGTCAAACAGTCGAATAGAGAATGATTGGCTGAATGAGCTATGATTTTTGTGAGATATCAAATATTCCTGTTTTAATAGCCTGTGGAGTGTAGGTCAAAGCAAGAAATCGTTTTACATAGGTATATATAATCTGTGTTTCAAACTCATTTCATTAACAACCAAACTTAAAAATTTAATGAATTAGGGTCGAATGTCGACTACTGGACTATCACTATTCTTCATAAATACCTATATTTTTAAGTTCACAACTGCAGATGCGCCTTTTCAAGTATGTGGTAGCTTTTTAAACAAACTAAGGGTGACAGATAAACACACATTCCACTGCAGAAACAGAACGCAGAGCCGATACCCTCACACTGAAAAGTGGATACCGTGACCCAAAGACATCTTCATCTCGATTTAGAATCAAAATGCTATTAAACGTAATTGGTTGTTGTTGATGAACGCCGATACAAACGCACTGGTAATGTCGCTCTCTATTACCCATTTATAATACACAGCGATCCGCCCCGGCTTCGCACGGGTCATTTACGAATCTCGACAACAGCGCCACCTACCGGGTTCAATTGTGAATTTAAACCATTTCAAACACACAAAAAATTTCATCACAATCAGTCGAGTCAGTTTCGAGTTTTAGCGAGACTGTCTCGCTGTCTTGCTGTCTATATATATATATATATATATATATATATATATATATATATATATATATATATCATCATTACAGCCCTTCACAAGTCCACTGCTGAACATAGGCCTTCCCCAAAGAATGCCACAAAGCACGGTCCTGAGCCACCTGCATCCATCGACTTCCTGCATGCCTTACCAGGTCGTCACTCCATCTCGTGGGGGGACGCCCTACACTTCGCTTACCGGTACGAGGCTGCCACTCGAGAAGCTTTCTTCCCCATCGGTTGTCGGTTCTTCGAGCTATATGGCCGGCCTACTGCCACTTCAGCTTACTAATCCGTTGGGCTATGTCGGTTACTCTGGTTCTACTGCGGATATCCTTATTCCTAAGTTTATCACGCAGAGAAACTCCGAGCATAGCCCTCTCCATAGCTCGCTGAGCGACCTTGAGCTTCCTCATACGGCCAGCAGTGAAGGACCACGTCTCAGTTCCGTAAGTCATCACTGGCAGCACGCACTGGTTGTACAATTTCGTTTTAAGGTTTTGAGGTATGTCTGACGAGAAGATGTGTATATATATATATATAATACAGAGATTACCAACCTATGAAGGTTCAATTTCTTGGTTCAGTTGTTATTGGGTGAATATTCTGCCAACAGTCGGTCGGCAGAGATTTGTCCATTAACCAACGGAGTGTGCCATGTTCATATGAGGTTTGCATTCGAAGAACAAGCAGCCATCACTCTCCTTAAGTCTTTATAAAAAAATATTAACGTTATATAAATAATAAATACGCTGTTTTTGTTTGTTACATTAATACAATTATTGCATGAAAGATCATTAGCATCTTATAAATTACATGTGGCGGTGCTGTCGTAGTGTCATAAGCGTAAACAAACCGTAGCCTAAATCACGCTATCAAAGTTTCCGAACGACTCTGTATATGTCACAAGTTTCGTATGCATGAAGCATTGGCCCCTAACCCCTATCCGGGCAGATCGCCTTGTCCGGCAGGAGATCACCCCTTTTCCTATATATATATTCATGGAGTACCTATTTTATTTTTACTTTCTTCGTTAATACAAAATTATAATCTATGATTATACATATAAACAAAATCAAAATGTCTGACTATAATATCGAAATAACTGCCTTTTGTCAATCTGAGGGTATTATTTGAATGTCATTAAGACATGAAGTTTTTTAAATTTTTGTTTGTCTGCCTGTCTGTCTGTTCGTTCCGGCTAATTTTCGGAATGACTGAACCGATTGTAGAGAAACTTGACGAACAGATACAGAATAATGTCATCAGGGCTAGCACGGGCAGGAGACAATTTTATCCCCGGGGAAAAGAGAAAATGTTTATCTCCTCGCTTAGTTTTATCCATCATTGTAGTATGCTAGGGCTGAATCTAAATGACAGGGTGAGAAATAGTGTGATAAGAGAAATGTGTGGTTTGCAAGATGATGTTGTGACTAGGATTAAGAAAGGAATGCTTCGGTGGTTTGGTCATGTAGAAAGAATGAATGAGGAAAGAGTGACAAAGCAAATTTATGTTGCAGAGGTGAATGGCAGAGTCGGGAAGGGTCGCCCTAGGCGAAAGTTTATCGACCAAATAGGCGATATATTGAAAATGGGCCAAATTAAGAGTACCTTTAACCGACGAGCGTGTATGCGTAGGTATATGGATGTGGAGGAAGCGAGAGAGGTGTGTCAGGATCGTGCCAAATGGAATTCCATAGTCTCTGCCTACCCCTCTGGGTGACAGGCGTGAGTGTTTATGAATATGACTATGACTTAGTTTTATCCACCCTTCGAGCATGGGCACACCGGGATATAATAGCTACACTAGATAAAATGGGAGGTAGACTTAGAGTTAGATAGATTTTTTGTATGAATATAAACTTAAACCCACGTCCATTGAACTAGGATAAAATTGTCCCTTTCAAATGTCAAAAAAGCATAATTTTTTTTCTTTCCTATGGCTCCATGCTACGAACGGGGGATATATGTCTACTCGTTATGTCAAACGGGGATATACTTCTCCCCGTTTCCGTGCTTTAGCATAAGGACAAGATAATTTTATCTCTTGTCGGTGGATATAATCGGGGGATAAATTTTTTGTCCCCAGCCCAAGCTAGCCGTGCTGGAGTGATTTAGGCTATATTTTATCCAAGTAACTTGGAGATTTTTTTTTTGAAATCGAAAAATTGATAAAATCTTCTTTGGTGTTTGATGATTATCTTAATTAAATTTAACTAACGCCTCATTAATAGATTCTAACCAGGCGAAGCCGGGATGGGTAGGTAGTATTGAATAAGAATAGAGATAACCTTTGAAAATACTTTTACAGAATCTTTTAAGAGAAAATTATCAGATGAGATTTATAACGTTTGTTTTACTTATACGTATCTCATTTAATTATTACTTATTTAACATCGGTAGGTTTATTATAAACTAGATGGTGTGAAGACCTGGTAAGACATGCGGGATGTCATTGGTTGCAGGTGGCTCGGGACCGTGCTTTGTGGCATTCCTTGGGGGAGGTTTATGTTCAGCAATGGACTTGTGAAGGGCTGTAATGATAATGATGATGATGATATTTGAAAATATGCATAACAAAGAACTTCTATGCCAAATATGCTATAGTAAGTGAGAGGCTGACAACAGGGTAAGACATGGCTGACTTGTGGAGAAATGAGGCTGACTACTTGTGAAAAGTGCCATAATTTGTTTAATGTTAATTTTTTATATAATTCTATGAGCATTGCAATACCTACGTGAGTTCTTATTGAGTATATCAAACATGCGTATAGTAAACATCGACTAAGGAAAGTGCCAAAGAAACGATGTGGCATGTTGCAGAAGACGACATAACAATCTATACATATAAATATAATTGAAGTGTTTGTCTGCAATATCCAAATAACTTATTTATATTGCGATGACCATATTCAAAATTTTTGTCTGCTAAAAACAGATTTTTTATTATATCATACAGACTGCAAAAGGCGAAAAGCATAGAGTATGCTGACATCAATTTGAATGAGATTTTTTTTTAATAATTGAGGGTAGCAAATGAGAACAACAAACAACAGTCCATCTAATGGTAGGTGGATGTTGTGGCCCAAAAGCCCATAGATATTTACATATTTCCTCGATTAAGTAACAAAATGGAAATGCATTGTTACCCATAAGGATAAAAATTGAACGCCTTAATTTCAGTAAAAGTCTGCGGTTCTTGTTACTTACTATACAAAACAGCAGCTGTATGCTGCTATTTTACATTGGTATCCAGTGCAGGTCCTGCAGCCTCTGCATGTTAATGCCAAGAAATTTACAGTAACTTTTTTATCCACCCTGAAAAGTGCTGTAGGATACGGGTTTTTTAACCGACTACTAAAAGGAGGAGGTACTTAATTCGACTGTATTTTTTATGTGTGTTACCTCATAACTTTTTTGATGATTCTTTTTTTATTTGAAAGCTGGAGCTTCTCATGTGGTCCCATATAAATTTGAGCAAGGCCTGACCAATAGTTTTTGAGTTATCCTTAATAATTTACATTGAAGTCGGTTGTACAATTTTTTTAATTTTACCACTTACTCTATAACGTCTCTCTTGATGTATGTAGGATGTGCTTTTTCGTTATGCTTGGTAGGCGGACGATCGCAGCAGACGTTGCAACTTTGACGCTGCTGTTCGACGTCGGTCTGGGTACTTCTGACGTAAACGTAACTGTTATACCGTCTAAGAGTTTTCTGAAAAAAAATCCATAATCGCTTCTTACGACGCTAACGCAACGGGACGAAACGGGTTGATGGATTCTCTTTCAACCTTAGAGTATATAATTATAGTAGTACTACTGTAATTATATATTCTAAGATATCAACGGTACAACTCGGAAAAGAACAGTCGATGCCCTTTATATGCCCGTGAATTTGGATAAAAATAAATGTAACCAACATTAAACACAATAATTTTTAAATCCCCAAACGCTCGGAGCACAAATAAAACGCTCAACGCCTACCAATTTATTTGCATTTATAAGTCTTCCATACAGAACGCGGCGGCGACATGTGAAATTTATTTAAGTGTAAACTTTTTATTAAAGAAACCCTAGTAGGCCACAGTGAGTTCTCGACTGAGTAGAATTTTACCTAAGGGCAAATAAAAAGGGCCGTTCTGAAGCGGGAGCGGCGGCGAGACGCCGCGAAAATTAATCTGAGTTAATTAAATTTGATTTATTTATACCATCCGGGGTACGGCCGAGGGAGCGATAAAAGCACAACAATGAGGCTAATGAGGGTCACTTCTATGGCTTTCTCTCGGATAACGGAGTTTTTCCGATTTGCAAAACGTGTAGCCCGTGTAATCGATAAAGGATATTCTTTGCGAAGCGTTAAAAAGTTTAGCGACTAAAAAATTATCACAGAGTTTGATCCAAGCGAGCGACCTTTGACTTTTTAATTCCGGGTTGAATAAATCTGAATATTTTAAAGATTTGTAACAGAAAATTATAATCTCTTTAATTTACGTAATGATTGTACGTATGACAAAATTTTTATAAGATAATAATAGATTTACTATCACGCGACTTAGCCCGAAGATTCTATACTCTTCGTAAAAAATAAATATGTTTTTGTACTTAGCTAGTGCTTCACTACAATACTGGTGGTAAGTGGTGATGAAGTCGTAGATGGTAAATTTCACCGTCTTGGCGTAAAAAAATCCTTTACTATCACATTTTAAGACACCTAGATTATTAGATCTGCCGACTGCCTAGTTGTCCGATTGTGGAAAGAATCCATTTGAAACTGTATGGTATAGTCACTACCAATTTATATTAACTATTTTTTTTATAAAATAAAGATGACAAACGTGCACACCGTCCACCTGATGGTAAGTGGATGCTGTGACCCATGGACATCTAAATCTATCGTCGATTAAGAATCAAAATGCAGATGCGTTATCACCCCTGAAGACTTAGATGGAATGCCTCGTCTTTTATGAGGAAGAAGAGTTCTCCGGTTCTGTACACTTACCGTACGAAAGACAGTAGCATTAAGCATTAAGTTCACCATGATCAGCCGTCTAAAAATGTCACGGTGACTTTTTTAACGCAAAGGGATAATATTATATTGGAACGTAGTTAACGTTCCAATATAATATTATCCCTTTGCGTCACTATTCGCTACCGTATTACTTTCTCTGTTACTCCTGTCGCTGATTTAACCAAACAAAAGGAACCACGTATATGTTTTAGAACGGTACATCGACTGATTCGCTAGGTTAGGTGAAATTGGTATATTTAAAAAAAATGAATGGTATTTATAACATAGCCATGTAGCTTAGGTAAGGAAGATAATAAAAATTTAACTACTGAAATAAAACCTAATAAATCTAATGGCGCGTCTCCACCAAAGTTATCAACATTTGTCAACACATGTTGCCGAGAAATGTTTCTGTAATCACCTAGTTTTAGCAACAAAACGAAACAATGTCGGGAACCGTGTTTCCATTTTCGGCGGCAACATCAAAGGAATACTCTTGTTGCCGACATTAAATTTGTTCCCTCGGTGGAGACGCTTCTTGCAACATTTTGAAACAAATGTCATCAACTTTTGTTGATTTGTCAACAGTCGGAAACATAAATGTTGTCAACATTTTTTGTGGCCTTTAAATGCAAATATTATACAGTCATGTTTCAAGTCGTTCTAATGTTCCAAATATCCGACGTTATCAACGTGACAAAGTCTCGATGATTTTTCACTGTGACTTTTGTAACCGGAACGACAGTCACAGTGTTAGCAAAATAACGTTTTTGTCCTCGGCTAATCAATGAGCGAAGTGACAAAGTCACAGTGATTTTTCACAGTTATTTTTATAGTACTGGATCGACAGTCACGATTATTTAAAAATAACACATTTCCAAGATGGCAGTATTGCCATCGATCTAGAGGGTGGATACTGGATACAGACTGGCGACGGGAAGCAGTGTCGACGGTGCAAGAACGTCGGGTGTAGTGATCGTCAATGCGCCGTACATAAATACGTACATCATAATATTATATTATATTGAATTTGCTACTGTTGTTAGATTCAAAATAAGAAAGTGGAAATTAACAAAAAGAAAAAAGTTGAATTTAGTCAATTTTCCATTTTTAATGATTAGTATTTAAAAGTTGGTCATTGTAACAAAATACAAAATCAACACGAAAAAAATTAACCGTGTAGTGGTGGTGTAAGAATATCCACTACCCCATATCGTACCGTTGGTATCGTAAGAAGCGACAGAGGGAAACAAACCAGGAGATGGGCAGCAGCGTCGTCCTAACAATTAGAAAAAAAAACAGCGGTTGCCAACCCGCCTGCCAAACGTGGCAACTATGGAAAATATCACCTTTATGTGGCATTTTATGGGTAGACCTATGTTTCAGTAGTGGACTTTAATATGCTGTAATTAATGTAATGAATCTACAAAAAGCTTACCTCCTGGCACGACAAACAGCAATATTATAACAAAAAAAGTTAACTCCCCTTTTGGTTCTTGGAAAGGAAAATATTATGGCATGCGGCAGATTATGGATAATTTTTCATTTCAAAACCTTATGATTGGAATATAATTCGCCTGATAAGGTGTCGATTACGCGATCACTAAGGGTCAGTTCACACAGAGACGCGACGATGCTTGAACAGGTCAGTGGTTTCGGTGTTCCTCGACGTTGCGAGGCGCATCGTGAAGTCGCAGGCAGCGCACTGCTTTTGCACGCTGCGCCTACCGACGAAGCACCGCTGCGTCGAGATGCGTAGCGCGAAGTCACGGAGCATTTTAGAATTATCTCAATAAAATGATGTGTATATTTCTGTATAGTAAATAAAGTTATATTTTGTATCACTATCTTAAAAAGTCTCGGTGTGAACTGACCCTAATACTTCCGACGAGTGTGGCGTAGCCTTATTAAATTTAAATGTCAATTTGTGACATACAGCTAATGATAATAAAGTTATCTCTTAACATTTAAACAATTTCTTTGTATATTAAAGGAGTGGAATAATTTGCCGGCGTCTACCTTTCCGTCCGAATACAATCTAGGCGTCTTCAAGGCAAGAGTGAATAAGCTTTTGTTACGATAAGACAGTGTGATTTACCATCTAAGGCTGCATCACCACTTACCACCAGGTGGTATTGTGGTCAACTGGCTTATAATAAGTTAAAAAAATATATTAGTTTGTTTGATAAGAAGAAAAATGAGGTAATATAACCTACGCACTTGCCATATCCCCCCGTTATTTGCTCAGCGGCAATTGGAAATTGCATTATTAAAACGCTTTTGTTTACGTATCACAACACTTGCCGAAAATCGAGTTTCGTGAACAATAAAATGTTTTGTTTTTGAATGTAACTGTATGCTCCATTCTCCGCTTATTTAAACATTTTCAAAAAGGCGGGTTATAAGCAAAACTGGGATAATACATTTTTGGTGTAATAATATTGTGTTATTTAGTACCACTGCTTTATAAAATGCCAAAAACCTGACTGTAATTTTGATATCTGAACTAGTTTTGCTTTTAGATTAATATTTTTTTATAAATAATGCATTATTACACGCATACACCGTATAGGTAGCTTTTACAGTAATACTAACAACTGTTGTTCTTAATAATTTTGGAACAAGACCGCATATAAAAATAGTCAATCGTTGCAATAAGTTTAAATAAAAAAAGCCGAATTAAAAGCCTATACTTACGAGTAGTCAATATAAGGTTTCGTTTCTTTGATTTGTAGTTTTTTAGAGTTCTCATAATATAATTTTGGTCCAGTCAAATAACCATAAACTCTAAATGAAAGCCAGAACTGATGTTAGTGAATATTTCTATAAAGCTAAACTTTGTTTGGAAGTTCTTAATAAAAATGAATTTGTTATTGTTCTTTTTGACTCCTGGTTGGTCTAGTAAACACGACTGCGACTGCGCGTCATAAGGTCCCGGGTTGCGCCAAAAATTAATAATATCGGTTGAGCTAAGAATATAGTTTGGGATGCATAAAGAACAACATACCTGATAGAATGAAACGTCATAGGTGAGTACGAAACAACTTAGTTTTTCCGTCAAGAAATTCTCAGTAGCACAGTTTCAACCTCATGCCTCAGAAATCACGTAAAACCGTTGGTCCTGTGCTTGATCGGCCTTTGGATTGTCGTCCCATCAGGCTATGGGAGTGAGGAAATTGAGCGTGCAGGTGCGCATACACTCAAGCAATATAATCCTGTCCTGCGCAGATTGAGGTCCGTTTCGACTGGTCGACATGAACAAAATTCGATCTGGAGGACATTATTAAATATTATGTCTTTTTCTCGAGTCAAGATACTTACGATCAAAAGTTTTTTTTTTATAGGATAAGGGTGACAAACAAGCACACAGTCCACCTGATGGTAAGTGGTTGCTGTGGCCCATAGACATCTACATCTATCCTCGTTTGCGAATCAAAATGCAGATGCGTTGTCACCCGTGAGGACTAAGATGGAATGCCTCATTTCCAGTAAAAAGGGCCTCCGGCCACCTGCACTCACCAAGCGAAACGCAGAGCTAAACCTCTACTTCACGCTGGTGTTCTGTGAGGTCGTGGTACCACCCCGGTTCGAGCCGGCCCATCCGTGCGACAGCAAAAGCTGCCGCGTGGCTCTACCACTGTTAAAAAAGTCATGGAAAGAAGTTTTTGAAATATCTCGTTTCCTATGTTTTTGTTTGTTTGTGTAGAACTGTGTTTGTGAATAAGACTTTGTTATATGACTAATCTTCTCAAGATATAGGCGAAACTATACAAATAAATAAAAATGAAGTGTCTGTTTGTTATGTCAAAATAACAGCTTTAACCTAAAAGCATATGAAAGTATATAAGATACTTATAATTAAAAAAAAATGTTTATTTAAATGTTTTGTCTGTCTGTCTGCCTGTTTGTTTCGGTTATTTTTTGAAATGGCTGGACCGATTTTGACGGGATTTTCACTGACAGATAGCTGTTGTTATAAGGAGCAACTTAGGCTTTTATTTTAGAAAAAAAAACTTATGAAACGAAATGGTAATAAATTCCACGCGGGTGACTTCGCGGGTAACACCTACTATAAAATATAACGCTGAAGATGAAACATCATCACGGATAAGAGTATTCTTTTATATTAAAATTCCATACATTACCATTCCATATTATGAGAACCTCGTGCAAACTGAAACAGGTAAAAAATAATATCTGAACCTGGCTAAACTCACTTAATTAGTTAGCGAACATGTGACTCACTGTCAAGCTGTTAGGGCAGTTAGGGCATCTAAGATGACTGATCGGGCTCAAAAGCAAATCGAGGTGCTCTACGTGACGCGGTTTTTTTCCATTTTCCCCTTAACCTCGATAGTATGATAAATAAAAATAAATTTGAAATACAAAAATAATAAAGAATAAATATGTTAGTACTATATGAAATTTCAGTCAATTAAATGATTTGCTTCCACATTTCACATACCTAGTTCTTTATACTCGTGATCACCTCCGCTTTACCTTATGCTTTGAAAACAGTTAGTCGCACGAAAAACATGATTTAATAGGGAAACGTGACGTTTAGATAAACAAAAAGGGTTTTATGCGACATTTCAACAATAACAGTGCTATAAATAGTATATTTTGATACAAAAACGACAACACGATACTTTGTCCAGTACATAACGTAAAATATTTCTCTTATATATATATATATATATATATATATATATATATATATATATATATATATATATATATATATATATATATATATATATATGGGAGGGGTAATTATGTAATACTTGCAATATTATGTTTACTCCTTAACTATAGAAAATTTTATTTTTTAAATTAAAAGAAAACTGTAGCATTTAAATTTCAGAAAATATTACACATAGTCTGCATAACTGAAACCCACCTTATGTATATCTTAACTCGTGCTTGCCATTTTTAAAAAGGTTCAGTACAAATTTTCACAATAACTGGAAATGTTTCTTCAAAGGTTGGTGAGCTAATTAATTTGTAGAGTGGAAAAATTGGGTGAAGGGAACCAACCCTTTGTTGAGTAGGTACGATTGTCCACTCAATATAGTCAAGACCTACAAATGCAAAGAAACGTTCTGTCCGATAACAATAGCCCAAAAATAGCCTCGACTGAAAATTTTCCATGGAGTAAACATTCAATTCTTTTTACCTGCACACCCTGGTAGGCAACCATCGACGTCGTGTGTCACATTAGACAACAATAGTTGTAAAAATGAATTATAACTACACTATGCACATTTTACGCATGTACATCAAACTTTACATGAACTTTTAAATGATAATGAAATTACAGTTTGGAATTATGTTAACAACTTTCTATTGACAATAGTTTTCAGGAACCTTAAGTCGATGTTATAAGGTGGGTCCGCCTAAAAAGGGCCGGTTACAAATAAGGTCCATCTCTTCAAACTTATCGGAATTAATACTTAAACCAAAATGGATATCGCGCTGCCACTCCCCAGTAACCAATAACAAAAGTGTACTGGCGTTCATTGCTTTCGCGGTGGCCATTTTTTCAGTGGCTCTGGGTATAACTTCAGGGGCGGTCGACTTGACTCAATCTATAAAATATTCTGATTCAGTTTTGCGTTGTTTTAGTAATAAAACCCAGTCGTTATGTAATAACTCTGCAATAGTAATGTTAAAATACTTTCAGAAGGTAGATTGACGAGGTAAGTTACCAAAATTATTGCTTTTTTATCACAATTTTGTTAGGTTTTCTCAGGACATATCTAAGTGCTTAACAAGGTCCACTTTTTGTCTCAAAATAAGGGCTGGACCTTATTAGGGGTAAGAAGCTTTAAAATAGGCGTGATCAGTTACGTAAATGAATTATATAAGTGTAAATAAGCAGTTGGCCTGGCAAGTGGCACTTTTGTGCTGTGACAACAACAGATCACCTCGCTAGGCCATAGCTATCGCACAAAAATGTCACATGTCTAGAGACCTTTCCTTCCTTGCACCCATTCGTTTTTAAGTAGTTTTATAAGGTTTTATTTACGCAAATCAAAAGTAGCTTTTGACATAAGTATTGTTCATACATAATACCTAGTCAGGTCATAAATTCTGTCACATGTTTAATATAAAATAATTGAAACAAGTTTATTCATTATGTAATCATTTATATACCAAAATGAACTTAACAAAACATAGATTCTTATGGCACTAAAGTTTATTCAAAATGACCTCCTTGATTTTCAATACAGGCCTTCAATCTGCGCGGCCAGCCGTCTACCGCAGCACGAACGAGGTCCATGTCAATATCGGCGGCTGCCTTAATCAAGGATGTCTTGAGTGACTCCAAATTGGGATGAGGCTTTGAGCACGCCTTTTCCTCCAAGTGTTGCCATATCTTGTAATCTAACGGATTCACATCTGGACTGGGTGAGGGCCAGTCTTCGTGCCGGATGAAGTCGATTTCACGCGCCGCCAGCCAGTCTTGTGTGCTCTTCGCTCTATGAGCTGGCGCCGAATCTTGTTGAAATACCCAGTGCCTGTTATTGAACATGGTATGAGAAACGGGTTCCACAAGGTTCGTCAGGACTGTATTTTGATACACAACTGAATTCGTTTTTACACCTTTCTCACAAAAATGCACCTCTGTTAAGCCCCAATAAGAAACTTCCAACCATACCATGAGCGAGGATGGAAAATTATCTCGTTGGACACGCGGAATACGGTCTTCATTTAACACCCTTTTCATCGGTTCTGCTTAACCCCATCTGAAGGGCCCACAGTTTCTGCTTACGTTTGGGATTTCTTTGAATTCGCACCTTCACAGCTTTTACCAATGCTGGAGTCCTAACAGACCGAGGGCGACCACTTCTTGACCTGTCATCTACACTAGAGTCTTCATTGTATCGTTCGATGGTACGATAAACGAATCTTTTGGTTATATTCAAATTTTTCAGTATGTCAAAAATTTGAATTGGCGCGTAACCGCAACGATGCAACACAATAACTGCAACACGGTCTTCTTTAAGCGTCAACTCCATATTTAAAAATGAGTAAAATTCTAAAAAGTATACAGTTTTATTTTCATGAACAATTCGAAATTCGAATTCAATAAACTTTTTTGTGGCCAGCATTCTAAAAGAAAAGTTTTTACTGTGTGACAATACTTATGACCTGACTGTGTATAAGTATATTGTTTCCAGTAAAGACAAAAATGAAACCTTCGCAAAAAAGAAAACGTTTCTCAGGGTCTCTAACTGATCTTCAGGATGCTCTAGATGATATGAAAAAACAGCCAAATGTCTAAGCGTGCAGCAGCTTTAAAATACCATATACTACGGCGAACGTTGAAAAATCACATAAAATCTGGAAGCGTGGTGAATAGGATGAGAAGGAAAGCTGTTTTTACCGACAGACAGGAAAAGGAATTGGTAGAGAGAATTAAGAAGTTTTCAAATATTTCCTACCTTTACCTGATACCTTTAACACCAAAGTAAAACGTAAACAAATTTACTTATTTTGTGGAAAAAACAACATAAAAAATCCTTTTAGTGACAAAAAATCTACTATGATTACAGAAGTCGTCCTATACCTAATAAGGTCCAAGTAGGTACTAAGATTGAAAAAATGACTGATTAAAAACATTTTGTGATTTTCTTTACTAGAGTTAATACAAATCTGCACACAACTACAACTTTTTTAAGATTAATATTTATTTATTTCATTTATAACTATAAAATAAATTAGTTGTAACTTATATTCAGTCCCTAATACTTTATAAGGGCCACGACACTAATTCATATGAATTTCCGTTTCATTATGCGAAAGCCACGAATTTAATAGTAGTTTAAAGCCATTGCTTTATAAAGGTGTAATTTTTTTGGTATATAACGCCTAAAACCTTGCAGTTCAATTATAGATCTTATTTAGAGCCCTAGTGCCGTATAGGGACCATAGACAAGCTTTTAAAAAACTTATTTTGTAAGTACCTCAACCTTGGTACCTTGTTTATGTATAATATTTTCTCTTCAAATATAAACAGTTTATTTGATCATGATTTTTTACAAATTAAAGACTTCCCAAAATTGATTTATAAGGATTTCCAAAAACCCGGCCCTTATTAGATGCAATTACCTTAATATATCGTCATTGCCGCAAACTCCTTTTTTGACAATTACAACGAAAGAAAGGGAGAAAAAGAAGTGAATTGCTATGCAATTATTCAGGACGTCAATTTTCTTATATAAATTTACTCAGCTTAATATTAAAAAAATAATCATATTTGTAGTTTTCCATTAAGTCTAATATATTTAATTTTCTGACGAAAAAAGCTAGTAATCGGGGAATAATAAATGTTTTCTTGCTCTCCTGTAATTTTAAAAAAATTGAGGTTAGCCCCTATGCGGCGTCAAGGGCGAAATGATGGTTAGTATTTAACTTTAGTTTCTTATACTATTATTGAGTGGCGAAGCTTGCGAAGACACTTATTGATTTCACGATGTCTGTCCGTCTGTCCGTCTGTCCCACGATTATCTCGAGAACGGTTTCGAATTTTCAAATTCTGTTTTCAGCAATCGATTACTGATCACCCAGGCATCTGAACCTCCTATTTTGAAACTGATTGCTCAACGGCAACCGTTAGAAACCGCTACAAAGCTGATTGCCTCGCCACTTTAGTATGCTGTTAGCTTGCTAGGTTTATTGATTTCACGATGTCTGTCCGTCTGTCCGTCTGTCCCACGATTATCTCGAGAACGGTTTCGAATTTTCAAATTCTGTTTTCAGCAATCGATTACTGATCACCCAGGCATCTGAACCTCCTATTTTGAAACTGATTGCTCAACGGCAACCGTTAGAAACCGCTACAAAGCTGATTGCTTCCCCACTTTGCTATGCTGTTAGCTTGCTAGGTTTATTAATTCAGTGCTTTAGTTGCGCATTTCCGCACACGGCGCCATCACGTTTATTGAACCTGAACACCAGTTCCTTAACACGTGGTATTATATTGATAGCTATCTTCTTCATTATTTTTCCTTCAATTTACTCTTTCCTAGCATCCTTTTGGCTTTTGGATGGGCATTACATATAAATAAAAATTGACGTGTCTGTCTGTAATATCGAAATAACTGCCCATTACTTGCATGCCATTAGGAAATGTATAACCATTTTTGAAGATTTTTATAATTTTCGGAAATGGTTTCTGAAAAAAGAATTTGTAATATATTTAGAAATATATTTAGGAATTCTGAGAAAAGAATTACTTTCTGAAAATTTTAAAAATCTTCGAAATATCTAAACCGGTTATAGATAATGACACTTCACAAACAGATAGAGAGCACTGCCAGGAATTATCTAGGCTATATTTTATCCGAAAAACTTAGAGATTTATTGTGAAATCGAAAAATTGATTAAATATTATGATGATTAACTTAAATTGTAATGACGGCACATTAATAGATTCAAACCAGGCGATGCTGGTGCAGGTTGCTAGTTTTTTCATAAACATAACTTTATTTTGTGTTATAAGTACAAACAAACATATTTATATACTTCTTGGATAGAATTTGAATACTCAATATGTGCTTGTTATTGTTTTCAACCTGTTGTAAATACAATACAACCTTAATATAACGATTTCCTCGATTTAAGAAAATTTTTTGAAATCCCCTAAAACCAGCCATAAGAGTTAATTCAAAATATACCTTTACATTACGAATATATTTTGTAAAAACCTCTTTATAACGATTTTTCAATAATTACATAACATAATATATAGAAAGTATAATTTACCTCTGCATAAAGTATTCTACCAATCCATCTAACAATGGGGAAATCCTCATGGATACCTTCTGCTGGGGGGGCAACAAAAGGTTATGCCGGGCTCCTACCGGCTAAAACCCCACGGTGGTCACCATCAGCGTATAAGAGGGGTCCCGGGATCTCCGTTCGGAACGCAAACGGGGATCAAAGGACCAACCTAACCTCTACAAACCTCATTGTAACAAATTACTTAGTATAACGAATATTTTCTAATCCCTTTCAGATTTTTTATAACGCGGTTGTAATGAAGATTTGTTATGTCAACTTATTTTCTCTCTATATTAAATCTTAAATCTTCGCGAATAATTTACTTATAAATGGAACTGAGCCTTTCGGAGCAACCTTAATCAAGGGCGTTCAATATTAGGACGTTTGTTTTTTTATATAAAAATTATCTATCTCTCTATGCTAAAAATTTATATCAAACAGTATTGTTTGCTAAGGATACCTATCTAGTGTTTAAAGTTGATAGAGGTAAAAACTCATTATCTGAACTTTTGCGTCACAATTAGTTTTGGATAATATTAAGGTACATGAGGGTAACATTTTCATCTAACTTTGCCGTCCTATAAAACCAAAACTAGGAAGAGGACAGAGACAAAACACAAAGTCGTATACTATAACTATTAAATTAAAAAAAAATAGTAAACAAGCTTTGGCAATAACGAGGAACACCACGAAAAATCAACTTAAAAAAACAACTACAGTACACAATACTAAAATCGACTAAAATGTTTACTTTAATATCAACTGTCAAAATGGCGTCGATAAAGCAGCGCCCTTTTGTCCCTTTATTATTCGATTGACTGATGATGAGCTATCGTATCACAGAGCCTTCTATGCATACAAGTTTTTGGATTTTGAGTTATAAGAAAGTGACCATATTAACCGGATGACCATATTACCCTCACGTACTATATTTTAAAGAGTATTTTAATGCCTTTGACAAAATAAGTGATTCCATATTTTTAACACGCGCAATAAATTTTAATTGCTATTCTAAAGTACAAGCTCCGTAAAACTGGCGACTCATTGTTGGGTAGATTATGTATAACTATTTCTAACAAGCATCCCTGTATTATTAATTAGTGATTTGCCTTTAAATTAATTCAAACCGCATGTAAAAGAATTCATATAAAGAAAGGATAGGAATAAATTATATTATTTAAATCATAACAATGCGTGAATAAGTATAATGAGTTTTCTTAGACATTTTTACTTATCCATATATTTTATAAGGTTGAGTTGTATCTGATGGAAAAACATAGTGTCACTTTTGAGTTTCTTACTGTCTCTTCTTATAAGGATTCCCGCAGTAGGGACTTGTTGAAGCGATGACGATGGTTTGTAAATCCAATTTTGAATAAAAAAATGAGATTTGACTTAAAACTCAATGTTGGAAAATTTGAGATTACGCTAACGTAATAATAAAACAAGAAGCGATTACATTCATTAACTGAAATAAATTATTTACAATACCATTGTTACTTTTATCAAGTTTTTTGTACAAATAACTTTGTGTTTTAACTTGTTGCAAATTACGAAAAGTTAATGGATAAAGTCATAATTGCCAGTAAGTTTTATATTTATTCAAATTCCTAAAATACTTGTTTATTGTTCTAAAGTACTTTATTATTTATCATGCCAACCATTTTGCGGAGATTATTTTCAATATTTATTAATATTTTTTATCACTGTTTTGTGTGAGGAACAGTATTTGGTTCATCACCATTTTACGATTAGGAGGTAACTTCAAAAAGTAACTTTCTTATAATAGGTAAAACAAACAAAAGAATATCGAAAGATTAGATGTCATTTGTAGATTTTTTTAAGTAAATTCAAGTTCTAGTGACAAGCTACGGTGAATGACACAAAGATATTGCAGATCGCAATTTACTGATGTGATGGTTCAGAATATTTGATGCTGATAAGGATGACTTTTTCTTGAAAGATTGCGTTTGATTCCGATATTTTTAGAATTGTATTGCCCCTAACTACATAGTTAAAGTAACACAAATGTAGGTTTAAACATGGAGACTGTCTGTTATCGTATCCCTAGCCTAATGTAATTTAAGAAGGGAGAAAAAGGTAGGATCTAAATAAGTTGTACGATGTGTTACCAGAGAAATCTTGGAAGTTTGGAGTTAGAAAAAAGCGGTGTAAAAATGCATAGACAATTTAATTTAAGGCTACAAATCCAATAAATGCAAGACATACATCGTATGGTCGTCACAAAGTAGAGACGCCGACGGGGTATAGCCGACTTCAGAGTTCAGATCGCAGAGACAATGAGCATTATGGAGGCTTATTCTACTTGAATAATCAGTGCGTGTATGTAAATAATCATTGAAAAAATTTATTAAATGCACGTTACTTTGGGTGTTGTATATATCGTCGCATATTTTTAGATACAAATTGTGGAAGCTGCTGTACCTAACCCGTGGCCTGCACTACGATTCGCATCGCCTCTCTACTTGGAGAATTTAGTTTTTTTTTTCAAGCAAGTTTTACGAACGATTAACCGATTATAAGTATCCATAAATTTATGCCTACGTCTATTTTCGATTGAGAATCAAAATGCAGATGCTTTGTCACCTCTGAAAATTAAGATGGTGGATACTATCTACACTACTATTATAAAGAGGAAAGATTTGTTTGTTTGTTTGAATTGAATAGGCTCCTAAACTACTGGACCGATTTGAAAAATTCTTTCACCATTAGAAACATTATCCCTGATGAACATAGGCTACATAATATTATCAAAAAACTTAGGGATCCGTATGAAAACTTCGTTAATGTAACCCAAGGTGTGAAAAAATACCAAAATGAATCCTTACATCGCGTACGCTAAGGAAACTATTGATAATAGAGCAAAGTAATATACTTCAGTTTTATAGAGGATATCAATAGCTACAAAAAAGTCTGCGATACCATATGTTTAATTATTACAGTTATGACACAATAAGTACTTTTTCATGTTAAAATGTGAAATAGTAACGCCGGTACAAACTAGGCCATATTATTCGTATCAGTATCTGTAACATGCATAACCACCAATTACGTTAACCATGTAATTTTAGTAACATATTTCACTTTTTAAATCTTTGTTAATTCAGCAACCGTCCGTCATGATTTCTCTCTCGTAGTTCGCATGTCGCAAGGCGCAGACGCGTGATATACGCGGGTGAAACCGCGGGGCACAGCTAGTTAGCAATAAAAAGAGACTTCGATTCTCGTCCCTAACAATAAGTAACACAGCTACATCACTTTGCACCACGCTTTCCCGCAATACAATTTGTATACATAAAGTAGCTGAATTCGTATTACAGCCATTACGACGATTGACGACATTGCGACGTAACCCTACTACTACCATAGATTACTTTATAACTACTACGTTAACAAGCTGCATGCTAGGAATAGCTTAGACGAGCTCGTTGTCAATGTCACGCGTAAATGCTGTCACTTATGTCTCGCCGCTATTTATTCCTCGCTGTATAAAATAACAGGGCAACAAAGAGATTTAAAATATACTACTACTACTTAAATGTCTTTGCAGGGCAATAAGTTCTCTTAAATGATTTTGTTTACGTCAGATTACTAGTTAGTAACCTGGCACTCGACTATATTTTTTTCTTCTTGGCGATTTAGAATTATGGCTTCGACGGCGCTTTTTAGTTTTCGGCAAATGAAGGAAAATTATTCCTTTAATTCGCCTTTCTTAATGACTTTACTACCCTTTCATGTTGTAATCTTGCTATGACCGTTCGGATAATACGTTAAATGACGGGAAATTAATTAAGACGTTCTAAGCTTCTAACAAATAAAATCGTAAGTCGCTGTATCTTCGATATATATTTAAATTTTATTTATGTTACATGTTAATTGTGATTCTTTCCAGATGTTCCTTTGACATATCACTATGTATGTTCACACAAATTACATTATTATGGTTTAATTACGACTGATATAAGAAATTACACGTACATGCGAGCGAAGCGTATGTAAGCTTCCCAGATTTAATCAGACATCGTTCGTAATAAAGATCAACATTGACATGGCACCGCCTCGCCCGGGGCAAGCTCACAAGTCAAGATTATTATGGCTTTTTAATAATTAATTTGCGTAAAGAGTTGGAACGTCTGCGCGACAACCCAACTCATTGTCTTTCTGTTTGCGTTGTGCTGCTCTTTTTCTATCTCTATTGACATAGCCGTTAAAGTGCTTTATTTAATTATAGGCAGATTGATTGAGGAGTGTTTCTTTGAAATCATATGAAAATCTTCCAATATTTCTTTCTAAGCAATGTTGCTTTTTTATATCGAAATAAAATGCTTGTACAAAGATCAATAAATAACTTCTTAATGGTAGTGATAGTTTGCTTCGTCATAAAGAACATCGGCCAAATACGACCTGACCAAAATATGAAACGACCACCAATGATTGATACGTCAAAAAATAGTGACTTAGGTGTATACTAAATTACAGGGGTCCAACTTATTTTATTGAAGCCGGTAAAATAATTTAGCTTTGTAATGAAAAACCTAATTTCCGTACTACTTTTTATAGATTTTGAACGCATCTAAACCCGTCCCGTTTTTATCTGTGGTACACGTTTTATCATAACACTAAAGTAACACTACCATTATGCGTTTACTTTTTTAAACACTAGATTTTATTGTAGATTTTTTATTTATTTTTGTAATTTTTCGTTTCGTAAATTATCAATAATATCATTTTTAGATGGGGATATGGAAATTATTCCGAAATTAGTTGCAAATGATAGGTTGACAGTAAATATAGAATGCACTTATATTTACAACGGAATGTATTATGAGTGTCTCTATGCAGTCTGTGGTATTATGACACGAGAGCTGTCAAAGCGTGAGCAAAAGTCAAAGCACCTCTGTCTTGATTCTTAGCAGTGAAAAGATTAGAAAGGTTATTTATTAATGTTTGAGGTTTTAGCGATTGACTTGACTTATTTAGTTAAGTATATATTACTGCACATTTTTCATATCAATTGTTTTAACTGATGTTGTAGTCATGGGTGCAGTCATGGCTACATCATAACCACAAAAGTGACGAAAGACATAAGTGTAACGTTCTATGATCTTCGACTTTTAAATAATATATTTTCAATTTAGAATTTAGATTGTGCCCAGGGGAAACGGATTAATCCGTACAGTAGTCATGTTCGCGATGTTTTATAGCCAGGTCACAGCATGTATGGGCCGTGACCGATGTTCTTTCATAGAACGCGAGCAACCCAAGGTTCAATCCCTGCCATCAATGAAATTCTATACTGTAATTTTAAGTACTAATTTACCAGTTTCTCGGCGGTGTAGCAAAGCTATAAATTATTTTGAAGACATGCACACATTGGAGTGGTGCGGCAAATTGCTCCATAACCCTCGTATGGCCGTATATATCTGGGCTTTACCTGTGACATAGGTCATTGAAATTATGATTTTGATATTTACAAAAATTTTAACGAAGTATTATTTTAAGTTATATGACGTATCTATATATTAATGTGAAAAAATGATTGCGAGTTTGCACTAACACAGCTCTTATTTCATACAAATATTATGTATATTTCATATTTGTTCTGACATAGATAATATTTATATGTATTGTGTATATATGTAGTGTATGCATGTATATGTGTATGTATGTATTTATATATGTATATATTGTGTGTATTTAAGTATATATGGCTATGTATGTGT
Source organism: Parnassius glacialis (assembly GCA_033319125.1). Classification (NCBI taxonomy): domain Eukaryota; kingdom Metazoa; phylum Arthropoda; class Insecta; order Lepidoptera; family Papilionidae; genus Parnassius; species Parnassius glacialis. The sequence continues at coordinate 21,245,561 of JAVANC010000010.1, read as the reverse complement.
GTATATGTATATACAATATTTTTTAGCGCTTTCTATTTTGATTACTGCTGCACCGCCTACGCCTCTTGTTTGTATATCTCTGTTTAGCCTAATGGTTGACTGGGAAAGAATGCCTTATGGCATTAAGTCCGCCATATGTACAACTTTGTGCATGGAAGATTAAATAAATAAATAAAAATAAATAAATTAATATGTGAAGAGAAAACTTTGTACCCCTTTTAAGAATATTGCGTGTGAGGAGTGTGCAGTTTAGAATAGTTACAGTTTATCAAACACATTAAGTAATAAGTCAATGGTCAAACAGTCCACAGAGTACAGATTCTCGCCAATTTTTTTTTAAATGTTGCCAACAAATAATTACTACTTAATTTTGTGTGTTTTCAAATGTTCCTTCTTGAATAGTCTGTGGAGTGTATGTCAAGGCAAAAAAAGATTTATTGGGTTTATTTTATATTTTGTATATATTATGTGATAGATATCTGTGTTTGATTGTGTAGTTAAAAGTGTAATACAGCTTGCTTAATATACTTCAATTATTTTTAATTGCGGTCGATTTTGAACCACTAGGCGACCACAAGTTTTAAAAAAAAATACTTCATCACAGTCATAATAGGTATCTTACAATTGTTAGGTTTCCTTATTAGATATTTTAACTAATATACAAACTTTTTGACTTGGTAGAGTCATGCTGAGCTATATTAACTGTATAGTTATAGCACGAATGGGTCGGCTCGACCGAGGAAAGACCATGCTCTCACAGAATACCAGCGTAAAATAACAGCTTAATGCTGCTGTGTTTCGTATGGTGAGTGTAGAGAGCTGGAGACCCTTGTTACTGGAAACGAGGCATTCCATCTTAATCCTCACGGCTGACAATGCACCTGCATTTGGATTCGCAAATAAGTATAGATGTCTCAGATGATAGAGTATTTCGAAATTTGGCCAATTTATGGAATGAGGGAAACCCTTTTTACTGGAAATGAGGCATTCCATCTTAGTCCTCACGGGTGACAACGCATCTACATTTTGATTTCTAATAGAGGATAGATGTAGATGTCTATAGGCCGCAGCAACCACTTACCATCAGGTGGACTGTGTGCTCGCTTGTCACCTTTGTCCTATAAAAAAAAACATTTGCTACAAATTATAACATATAATGAAATAAAACAATAATTAATAAAGGTAATAAAAAATTACTAAAGCACCAATTTTTTCACAATCTTACAGGTGAGATCCTGAAATTATCCAATATTCAAATATGCAATACACAGTAGAGCCACGCTGTAGCAAGACGGTTGTAGCACAAATGGCTCGGCTCGACCTGGGTAGAACCACACTCTCTTGAGAATACCAACGTAAAATAGCACCCTAATGCTGCTATGTTTCGTATGGTGAACATAGAGAACCGGAGACCCATTTTACTGGAAACAAGGCATTCCATCTTAGTCCTCAGGGGTGACAACGCATCTGCATTTTGATTCTTAATCGAGGATAAATGTTGATGTCTATGGGCTACAGCATCCACTTACTATTAGGTGAACTGTGTGCTCATTTGTTTCCCTCATTCCATAAATTGGCCAAATTTCGAAATACTCTATAGTCAAAAATTTATTCGATAGCTGATAAATAATGAAATTCAATAATGAGTTTTAGATTGTAGCCATATTAATGATTTAGTTTTAAATAAAAGTATTATCAAATAATTGGTAAATCCAATTGAGCATACCTTAAGCGCATAAAAAAAAATACGTATAACATGATTATACGGAATTTTTAAAGTAGTTTAAATACATTTCGAGAGCACTATCGGCTTCAACACCCTCGAAACCTATGAAAATGACACCCATGATGAAAAAATTGATACCCATTGCAGCCGCCACCTTGGATTTACATTTCGACAGCACTATCGGCTTCAACACCCTCGAAAACCATGAAAATGACACCCATGATGAAAAAATTGGTACCTAATTCAGCCGCCATCTTGGATTTACATTTAAACAGCACTATCGGCTTCAACACCCTCGAAAACCATGAAAATGACACCCAGGATGAAAAAATTGGTACCTAATTCAGCCGCCATTTTGGATTTACATTTCAACAGCACTATCGGCTTCAACACCCTCGAAAACCATGAAAATGACACCGATGATGAAAAAATTAATACCTATTGCAGCCGCCATCTTGGATTTACATTTCGACAGCACTATCGGCTTCAACACCCTCGAAAACCATGAAAATGACACCCATGATGAAAAAATTGGTACCTAATTTAGCCGCCATCTTGGATTTACATTTCAACAGCACTATCGGCTTCAACACCCTCGAAAACCATTCGAATGACACCCATGATGAAAAAATTGATATCTATTGCAGCCGCCATCTTGGATTTACATTTCGACAGCACTATCGGCTTCAGCACCCTCGAAAACTATGAAAATGACACCCATGATGAAAAAATTGATATCTATTGCAGCCGCCATCTTGGATTTACATTTCGACAGCACTATCGGCTTCAACACCCTCGAAAACCATGAAAATGACACCCAAGATGAAAAAAATTATATCTTTTGCAGCCGCCATCTTGGATTTACATTTCAACAGCACTATCGGCTTCAACACCCTCGAAAACCATGAAAATGACACCCATGATGAAAAAATTGGTACCTAATTCAGCCGCCATCTTGGATTTACATTTCAACAGCACTATCGGCTTCAACACCCTCGAAAACCATGAAAATGACACCCAAGATGAAAAAATTTATACCTATTGCGGCCGCCATCTTGGATTTACATTTCGACAACCCTATCGGTTTCAATACTCTCGATAACCATCAAACTGTCACCCATGACAAAAAAATTGATACTACTTACTTTTAGTACGTACTACTATTATTTATTCTGTGCTTTTAAAATATTGTAATAAAAAAATCTCTTATTATTATAATAATCAGGTATTTAAGAAATTTGGATATTCGAATATTGTGTATTTGTACAGCGATCTTTTTGAGCCGCTGCAAACATCCGAAACAATGTCCACTCACGACGGCGACTGACCAGTATATAAAAAGTACTCTGTGCGTCGAACTGAGTGAGTGAGTAAACTACTCTGTGGCTTTAGCTCCCTTTACAGAATTAATTTACATACAAGGCTACCAAATCAACGAATATTTCGCCATTTTGGAGCCGAAAAAAATTAATTATAGCTAAACAAAACAAAATTACACTGCCATTTACATTCAGTGGCTTCCCACACGATAGATGAAGAGATTAAAAAATAGAGTGAGTAAAACAATTGATATTTTCAATAGTTAGAGTGTTTACAAGCCTTCCGGACTTGATAAATCCACACCATAAGCCACAAAAACCCCTTTTTTATTTGTAAATAGCAATTAATCAATTAAAAAAAAATATTAATAAGTTCAACAATCATTTATCTTTCTAACAATGTGCTTTTTATATAATTTATATATGTATAATTTATATATATATATGTATAATATGATTGCTAGATACGATTTTATTCGATAAAACGTTGGAATCTTAATTTTTAGGCGATAGTACGAGGGTGGATTGAAAAGTACTCGGCCTAACCAAGAAAATAAACACATACTAAATCAGTTATATTTTTATTTTTCTACATAATCACCATCAAGTTCAATACACTTTTGCCACCTCCCCTTCCAAGCATTTAGACCGTTGAAAAAAAATGATTCTTCCTTAGAGTCAAAATATGCGTCTACAGCTGCTTTGACCTCGTCGTTTGTCGAAAATCTTTGACCTCCCAAGTGCTTTTTTAGGTTAGGGAACAGAAAGAAGTCTGATGGTGCCAGATCAGGTGAATACGGCGGATGCGGTAACAGTTCAAAGCCACAGTTGTGAATTTCAGCCATTGACTGTACTGACGTGTGAACACGGGCGTTATCTTGATGAAACAGGACTTTTCTTCTGAGCATTCCTCGACGTTTTTCTTTTATTTCCTCTCGTAAACGACGTAGTAAGGTGCAGTAGTAATCAGAGTTTATAGTCTGACCCCTTTCAAGATAATCAATCATAATCACACCTTTCGAGTCCCAAAATACTGAAGCCATCACCTTATTTGCCGACAAAATCGACTTAGCCTTTTTAGGGGGTGATGAACCAGGTCTTCTCCACTGTTTTGATTGTTGTTTTGTTTCCGGTGTACAGTAATGAACCCATGTTTCGTCTATAGTAACAAAACGATTCAAAAAATCATCTGCATCGGCTTCAAATAACTCCAAACAGTCGCGTGAAATAGTCAATCGCGTCCTTTTTTTGTTCAACTGAAAGCAGTCGCGGAACCCACCTCGCAGACACCTTGTGGAAACCCAACTCGTTGACAATGATGTTTTGAGTTCGTTCATAAGAGATGCCTATAATCTCGGCTATCTCTCTAATTTTTAATCTGCGGTCTCCCATTATTAAATCAAGTACTTTTTTAATATTTTCGTCAGTAGTTGACGTCGAAGGCTTTCCAGAGCGGGGTTCATCTTTCACACTCTCTCTACCACGCTTAAATTCTGCTATCCATTTTTTGACGGATGAATATGACAGAGCACAATCGCCTAATGTACTGACCATGTCATCATGGATGGCTTTTGATGATAGCCCCTTCTTATGGAGGTACTTAATGACGGCACGCTGCTCGGTTTGCTCCATTCGCGGAAATTATGTCCGATTACTTTGTTAATAAATTTATAAAATCACAACTAATTATCGCACACGTTTCGAACTTCACACAATGAACTAGTCTGAACTGAACTAAATATTGTGGGTAGATTTGATTTTTAGAATTGAACGGATCTGTGTTAGGCCGAGTACTTTTCAATCCACCCTCGTAGAACATACCTTGCGCTTTCGCTTAAGGTATGCAATAAAAACAATTTTGCTACTCATCTTAGTTCTCAAGTGGATAATATACGTTTAAAATGGGTTTTGCCAATACCAATTGCCTAGAATATATTAATTGTATTTTTTTATTACAACTTATGGCAAACGTTAAAAGAAAAGTATCACCAAGAGATAGTTTCAATACAATTTCAGATACATGTATGGGAACAACAACAATACTGAGGCGAACGCTATACACGAGGGCGACACTGAAAGTATTTGGAACTGGCAACTTGTAAACGATATAATAAAAAACAAGTTAAAATTTTGAAAATGGAACACTTTGCCAATATTATTGTGATGTATTTTATTCATTTTTCATTTGTTTACGATTTGGCGGCAAATCGAAAATTGTCTGTGTCACGTCAGCATGAATTTAACGCGAGAAAATTTTCGTACAATGATTTTTTATGACTTTCGATGTCATTTAAGTCAACATGAAAGTTATGATCAAAGAATATACTACTCTCTAACGAGAGGTTATGATAGACTTCGATTGGCCTTTCACGATGAAGCGTCATCTCGTACCTCTGTTAACAACTGGTTTAATGAGTTCAAACGTATTCGCACGTTCGCACTAATCTCACCGATGTTCTGCGTGAGGGAAGGCCTTCGACAGCGACGACTGAAGATAACATCAGTGTTGGGCGGCGTATCATAGAGACTGACAAAAGAGTGACTTATCAGCAGATTCAGACAAGCTTAGGAATCGGTATGAGTCAAGTGCACAAAATCCTCCATGAACGTTTAACGGTCAGGAAGCTTTGTGCCCGGTGGATACCTCATAATTTGACAGAGGCCCAAAAACTCCGTCGAGTTGATTGGTGTAGTGAAATGGTTCAAACATTTAACGGAGGTGACTCAAATGCTGTGTTCGACATACTTACGGGTGACCAAAGCTGGATTTATTGTTATGATCCTGAAACGAAGAGACTGTCTGCTGTCTGGGTGATTCCTTTCAAGGAGTTGCCAACTAAAGTGAAGAGAGCTCGAAGCGTGGGAAAAAAGATGGTGTCCTCGTTCTTCGGAAAGACGGGTCATTTCGCAAAAATTGTTTTAGAGGATCGAAAAACAGTTACTGCAGAGTGGTACACTAACAATTGTTCACCACTTGTTTTGGAAAAATTTCGGAAGAAACGACCTCGCAGTAGGATCCTCGTTCACCATGACAAGGCTTCGTCGCACACCGCCAAGCTCACAATCGACTACTTGGCAACGTCAGACGTGGAATTACTAGGTCACCCGCCATATAGCCCCGACCTCGCACCTAGCGATTTTTATTTCCGAAAATAAAAGAAAAACTTCGAGGAAAACGTTTTATGGACGCCAAGGAAGGAATGGCTGCGTTTCAAAATGCCGTCGAAGAAACCCCTAAGGACGAGTGGGCAAAGTGCTTTTCTCAGTGGTACCATCGGATGCAGCGATGTATTGATGTAAATGGACACTATTTTGAAAATATGTAATAAAACTAATAACTTGCTAGTTTGTTCACTTTTAGATTTTCAAAGAACTCTCAGTGTCACTCTCGCAATCTTAAACTTTCACCGCGTTCACCCCTGTCATTGTACAAATTTTAGTTTGTTATGTTGTGTATGTATATAGTTGCTATATGTTATATGTTGTGTATGTTTATATTTTGGTAATGAATTAATTGACAGTTGAGATTCATTTATGGATCTGAGACGTGGTCCTTCACTGTTGGCCGAAGATCAAGGTCACTCAGCGAGCTATGGAAAGGGCTATGCTAGGGGTCTCTCTGTGTAATAGATTTAAAAATGAGGATACCCGCAGTAGAACCAGAGTAACCGACATAGTCCAATGAATTAGTAAGCTAAAGTGGCAATGGACCGGCCATATAACTCGGAGAGCCGACAACCGATGGGGAAGAACGGTTCTCGAGTGGCCGTCTCGTACCGGTAGGTGAAGTGTAGGGTGGCCCCCCACTAGATGGAGTGACTAACTGTTAAAACATACAGGAAGTCGATGGATGCAAGCGGCTCAGGAGCGTGTTTTGTTGCATTCTTTGGAGGAGGCCTATGTTCAGCAGTGGACTTGTGAAGGGCAAATTCCTTCACAAGTCCACTGCTTGAAAGGATTAATGAATGAATGAATTCAATTCCGGGATCCTTACTACCTTATTGAAACTAGTCGATAAACGAATAATTTATAATAAACGGAAAACTATTATGTAATGTAAGTAAGGTACGTGAGGGTAATATGGTCACCTTATTTTTTTTTAACCGCTCCGCGATCTAAAATTGAAAGTGCTTGGTAAAAGTGATACGATCTTATAGTGTTATATACCAATCGACGCGTCTCATTAACACGAATACAGTGATGTAATTAGAAAAGTGAAAAGTGTATAAAATACGAAATTATTACGGAAAAACTGTGTTTTCATAACCTATAAAACTAAAGTTAAACGCTGCTTAAATAAGATCTAAGAATAATTACATAGTGATTAAAAAGTGTCAAAAGAAGCGCCTTGACAGGCTTCAACCTTAGCAACAATCGCTGGATTTTTCCAACACTTACTCGTGGAATTATAGCCAGAAAAACAAAACCACGTGGACACGTGCTTTCTGATCGACGGTTGTGCGGCTAAATCTAACAACGCCTTTAAAAAGGGTTATAAAAAGGCAAAACAAACGACACCTTGAACTTAAAGATCGAAAAAACAACAGAGGTGTAATCGAGCTCTAAAATTATAGTTTTTTTTTGTCCGAAATTTTCATAAGAAGAAATCGCAGGATTTTCAGCGAGAACATATATATATTTTCAGGCATCATAGGAAGGAAGAACCAAAGAGCTACAGAACGTCATATATAATTTAAATATTTAGATTTTACAGCGTAATTATAATTTTTAATTAATTTTTATTTTATATTTAAAAACGTGTTAGGCTGAAAATAGTCCTGAAAAATCAGAAAAAATTTCAGAAATATTGTCATACTTTTTGTAATAATATATAATTTTTTCAAAAATTTTCTAATAATACTTTTTGAGCATTAGGCTATTTGCGGTTTTTGGTTTTTGATATTCGATTTTCGAAATTCAATAACTTAAAAAATTCTCATATAAATTTTCTTTTATTAAAAACTTATTCGAAAGGGTATTTAACTCTTTATATAACAGAATTCCTGAGGACCTGAAAACTCCGTTTTAACTGTGTTTTCAGTTTACAGGAGAACGGAGCCTCCTAGCTCAATTCTGATAAAATTTTCGCCCCCCAATTGTAAAATAATTAGATAGTCTTCGACCCCCACCGGATCATTTGGACATAGTTTCAACCCCCAATCCCAAAGTCGACTGCTGGACTTAGTCTCTGGGGGATGAAAATCTAAAATATATAACGCATCGTCTATTGCACCGATCCGAACAGGGTTTTTTTGCTAAATTATTTGTATCTGCAGACCTTTCAGCCTACATGAAGACCGACTCTACATAAAGTCTACGAATATTTTTGTTTTATAGATTAGACATTAATAATTTATTAATAGACTAATATTATTGGATTAAGACTGACTTAATTTTATAGAGTAAGTTAAGACAAAAAAGAGCCTTGGTAGAGCCAAAACAATCTCTCTTTTATTATTATTATTAGAATACAAAATAGACTGTCTCTAGGTAGAGTCATAAGGACAATACTAAATAAAATTTTAAATAACTGTTTTAACATATACTTACTTAACTTGTCTTAACATATACTAGTACTTAAACAATTGTAGAGTTACGACTCTATATAGAGAAACATTTAAACAGAAAAGGTGACGGGATCCTTGTGGTCCTTTAAACCAAAAAAAAAATTAATTAATGTAACCTTGACAAATCCTAAATAAGTTTATATTATAACTTATACAAACTTAAAAAACTTTTTAATAATTTGATAAAATTTTATCTGTTATTTATTGGTTGCTGTACTTTATAACTTATACAAACATTTTTTCATTTTATTTCTATTTTATCTTATTTTAAATAATTGGGTTAATATTGTGTGTATACAATATTGTGCGTTTATAAAGATAATATTGGAAATCCTTTGACAATTTATACTTCATATTGAATTATCGTATTTCATTTTATCGTCTTATTGGGTGCATACATATTATTTATAATTTTTTTTAATAAAACAATATGTTTAAAACACCCCCACAAAATAAGACTACAGCATCGTCTGAGGACTCTATAAAAAGAACTGAGGAGACAGAATCGTCAGCGGGGAGAGCGAAAGAAGGAACATCTCAAGTAAGAAAAAGTATCGGTGAGCTTGTGTCGCGGCTTAGCGTGGCTCCTAAAACTAGGATAAACACTCAACCGGTGAAAACTAAATCTCAAAATAAACTCTCCACTGCAGCCGACAGTGAAGAAAATCACGTTGACTCTGAAACGACAACCTATGCAAATAGGGCAAAAGAGGCGAAAGCGTATCTAGTCAAAATAAAATTTTTGTTAAATAGCTCACAAAATCTAAAGACGGAATTAAAAGACAAAATTACAGAAGCTGTTGACAAATTATATAGACTGACGAAAGAAGTGGAAGAAGGAAAGGAAATCAGTACAGTAAATGAATGTATCGCCGTAGAGAAAAAGACAGACGTAGAACACAAGCTAATTAAGAAATTAGAAGAACACAGTAAGCTGCTCACAGAGTATAAAATAGAGACCCAACGATTAGGTAAAGAGATTAAAAGCTACAGAGAGAAGATGACCACCTATGCGAGAGTTACAGCAAATGGCACCAGGAGTCAACATCTGGAACTTGTCCCGCCCAACCTGAAAAATAACATTCTGGCACCGATGCATTCACTAATAGTCACATCGGGCAATGAAAACGAGTGGTGAAATAATAAATAAAATAAGAGTTGCAGTGGATGCAAAACAGAGTGGGCTGAGAGTCGGAAAAGTGAGAAAGGCCAAAGACCAGAAGGTGATCGTGGGATGCGGTACTAAAGAGGAAATGGAAAAAGTAGCAAACCGACTGAAAGGAGATCATACAGGGCTTTCACTCGAAGAAGCTAAGAATAAAGACCCACCGGTCATTTTGAGGGACGTGCTACTGGTCAATACCGACGAAGATATAATTACCTCTATTAGGAACCAAAATAAAAACTTATTGGAATCCCTAAAAAGTGATGAGGTGCGACTAGTAGTACGATACCGGAAAAAGACCAGAAACCCGCATACTAACCACGTCATCCTTCAGGTCTCCCCATAGCTTTGGCAGCGTCTGGTGGAGGTGGGGCGAGTGCACGTTGACTTGCAGCGCGTGGTAGTGGCTGACCAGTCACCATTAGTGCAATGCTCTAGCTGTCTTGCATATGGGCACGGAAAAAGACACTGCAAGGAGGCGGAAGACCTACGTTCCCATTGTGGAGGCCCACATATTAAAACTGAATGTACAGCGTATACTGCTGCGAAAATACCTTCTTGCAGCAACTGTCTTAGGGCAAAGTTGGATCGGGCAGACCACAACGCGTTTGACAATGAATGTACGGTACGTAAGAGGTGGGACGCCATTGCAAGATCAAGTGTGGCATACTTTTTTTTTTATAGGATCGGGTGACAAACGAGCACACAGTCCACCTGATGGTAAGTGGTTACTGTGACCCATAGACATCTACATCTATCCTCAATAAAGACTCAAGATGCAGATGCGATGCCATCCGTGAGGACTAAGATGGAATGCCTCTTGTCCAGTAAAAAGGGTCTCCGGTTCTCTACACTCACCATACGAAACACAGCAGCGTTAAGCTGCTATTTTACGCTGGTTTTCTGTGAGAGCGTGGTCCTTTCCCGGTCGAGCCGACCCATTCGTGCTAAAACCATAATATAGCTGCAGCATGGCTCTACCACGTAAACCATAATATAGCTGCAGCATGGCTCTACCATGTAATACTGTTAAAGTTGTGGTCAAGAACAGTGGCAATAAACAAACAAGACTAGTAAGCGCTGAAAACAAACCCATCTTCTTTGTGCAAGCAAATTTTCAAAGAAAACAGCTTGCAACAAATGAATTGATGATCGAGGCTATTAAGAGTGGAATAAGTATCGCCTTAATACAGGAACCATATGTGGGGGGAGTGGGGTACATGAAGGACTACCGAGGTGCTCGAATATATCAATGCGCCCAAAGATCATCCGGAGTGGTGAAGACTGCGATTGCCGTCTTCAACAACAACATCAGCGTCACACAGTATCCTAATCTCACCACTAACAATCTCACGGTGGTTAAAATTGGAATGGGTGTCCGGGAGGTGGGAGTAATATCCCTGTATCTCGAACCGGATATACCCATTGAACCATACATAGATAATCTAAGACATGTACTTACAAAAATTGGACAAATTGAAGTACTTATAGGAGGGGACGTAAACGCGTGGAGCCCATGGTGGAGAAGTGTGGGAGAAGATGGACGAGGGGAAGTGCTAGCGGGTACTCTGAACGAGCTGAGCCTCCACATATTAAATGAAGGACACATTCCTACATTTGATACTGTAAGAGGAGGAAAAATATATAGGAGTCACGTCGACATAACGGCATGATCCGAAAATTTGTTGAAGGTGGTGGAGGACTGGAAAGTGGATACCGGCATGACAAGTTCAGATCACAATACAATTAAATTCAAAATTAACTCAATAAAAACATTAGGTGTAACGATACAAAGGACAACGAGAATATATAATAGTAGAAATAAGAAATTGACTCAATTTCCGGCAGATAAAACTATCAATACTGTAGAAATTAAAAAAAAACATATTAAACTTAGAAAATCAAATAGAAAAATATTTAGAAATAATTAAAGAAACCTGTGAAAATATAATTCCGAAAAAGAAAAATATAAGTAAATTAAAGTTACCATGGTGGAGTGACGAACTTGTCAGGCTTAAGAAGGACTACATCACCAAAAAACGACGCATAAGATGTGCAGCCCCAGTGCGAAGAGAGGTTGTCGTCGCGGAGTATCTGCAAGCAAAAGAAAAATATGAATATGAAGCTAAACAGGCTCAGATAAAAAGCTGGAAAGAGTTCTGTGGTAGACAGGATAGAGAGGGGTTGTGGGAAGGCATTTACCGAGTTATCGGCAGAACTGTTAAACGGCACGAAGATCTGCCACTTACAAAAGATGGAGTAGCCCTAGATAATGCCGAATCAGCGAGATATTTGGCCGAGACATTCTACCCGAAGCATGAGGTTGAAGCTGATAACGCAGAACACCGGCGTATAAGAGAGCTAGCTAATAAGATAAATGTAGGGACGCAAGATGGTTCTTGTGACCAACCATTTACTCTTGCGGAGCTAAGGCATGCTACAAGCAGCTTTAACCCAGAAAAGGCACCCGGTGGGGATGGTTTTACGGCCGATATCTGCCGAGAAGCCATCTTTCACAGCCTGGAGATTTTTCTGAGCTTGGCTAACAAATGCCTGGAGTTAGGACACTTCCCCACCAAATGGAAGGAGGCAGTGGTAGTTGCTCTGCGGAAACCTGGGAAGGATGACTATACGCACTCCAAAGCCTACAGACCAATAGGCTTACTACCTGTATTAGGAAAAATCCTGGAGAAAATAATCATCAAACGGATCAGATACCATATTCAACCCGGTAGTAGTACTCGCCAATACGGTTTTACCCCACAGAGGAGCACCGAGGACTCCCTCTATGATATGATGGAATATATAAAATTACAGTTGCGTAAAAAAAAGATTATCACGATAATATCTCTTGACATAGAGGGAGCCTTCGATAGCACCTGGTGGCCAGCTATAAGATGCCGATTGGCTGAGGAAAAGTGCCCCAGTAACATAAGAAGTTTGATTGATAGCTATCTCCAGGATAGGAAAGTGAGAGTAAGGTACGCAGGTGTGGAACAAGCACCGGCAACCACCAAGGGGTGCGTACAAGGCTCAATAGGAGGACCGCTCCTATGGAATCTCCTTCTTGACCCTCTGCTACGAGAAATGGAAGGGAGAAGCGACCGGTGTCAAGCGTTCGCCGATGACATCGTTCTACTGTTTGCAGGGGACACGGCTCTTGATGTCCAAAGACGTGCGAATGCTGCTCTAGAAAATATTATGAGGTGGGGAATTTGTAATAAACTTAAATTTGCGCCACATAAGACACAGGCAATGGTAATAACCAATAAATTAAAATACGATTCCCCACGTCTGGGTGGTATGGGAGTTCGCATGTCAGAGGAGATCAAGGTGCTTGGTCTCACCGTAGACAGAAAACTTACGTTTAACACACACGTGAGGAATGTGTGCAAGAAGGCCACATCTCTCTATTCACAGTTATCGAGAGCGGCAAAGATCAGTTGGGGCCTTCAACCAGAAATAATTAGGACGATGTACACGGCGGTCGTTGAGCCTGTGGTTTTGTATGCGGCAAGCGTGTGGGCGCCAGCAGCTAAAATGTTGGGGGTCAGGAAGCAATTGAATACAGTGCTGAGTGTGGATTCACTCCAAAAATTATTAAAGCTTACCGGACCGTATCCCTACACTCGGCACTAGCATTGTCTGGTTTGCTTCCTCTGGACTTGAGGGTCCAAGAAGCAGCATCCCTTTTTGAGGCAAGGAGAGGAAACTTCCAGTCAGTGTTGTTAGACCGAGTGGCCTTTGTTTGCAAAGGCGAGTTTCACGGATCTGCCTCACCCAGCACCCCATATGGACCTGCAATTCATATGCCTGGTAAACGAGGACGAAACGAGACTCAAAAACACCCAGAGTCTCCGAATATTTACCGACGGGAGTAAAATAGAGGGAAAGGTTGGAGCGGCACTATCCTTTTGGAACAGTGCTGCCGAGACCCGAACTCTAAAGCTCAAACTATCGGACTACTGCACCGTTTATCAGGCAGAATTGCTGGCCATATACATGGCAACTGAGCGGATCCTTTCTAGCGCGGAGACAAATTTCGGGGTTTACAGTGACTCTAGGTTGGCTCTTGAGACCATTGTAAACCAAGACTCCCAACATCCTTTAGCAGTCAAGACCAGCAAAAACATTCAGAACATCATAGGGCAACAAAAAACAATCCAACTTTTTTGGATAAAAGCCCATGCGGGTCTTGCAGAAAATGAAAGAGCTGACGGGCTGGCGAAACACGCTGCGCTGCGAATTAATAAAAGCCCAGACTATGTATGACTATGACCTTTGTCCGATCTCTTTTGTAAAGCGTCTCATTAGATCTGAGACGCTAATAGAATGGAACAGGAGATATACAGAGGGAGAGACCGCCAGAGCAACTAAAGCCTTCCTACCGGACGCTGAGTCAGCCCACAAGGTGGTTAAGGAAACAGTGCTGTCTCCGACGATGATTCAGGCAATGACCGGACATGGTGGGTTCTCCGGGTACCTGTACCGGTTTCGGTGCAAAGATAACCCATCATGTGTCTGTGAGCCCGAAATCGAGGAGACAGTGATGCACATACTTCTGCAGTGTCCTCGGTTCGCAAAAGCAAGGTATAACTTTGAATCCGAAACAAATATAAAAGTTACGAAAGAAAACTTACATAAACTATTGATTGAAAAAAGTACGCGAAACAGGTTTATTAAATTTTGTGAGGGTATAGTTCAGCAAGTTGTAAAATATAACCAAAAATGATAAATTAAGTGATATACATTTTAGTATAGAGGAAATTTTCAATGTGGTCGCCATTATTATCGAATATTATTAATTATTGTTATTGTTATTATTGATTATTTATTAATATAGTAATTATAATTTTAGGACTTAAAATTAAATTCAGAAATACAATCGGTGCTTCCTTGAGTTTATAATTTTATGAGAATGCACTGAATCTAAATTCAAAATTTATAGCACTATTTGCAAATTGTATGTGTATAAAATATAGAGGTATTTTTAAGTAAAGCCATATAATGTTACAAGCATTAGATTAAGAGTAGTAGGACTCCCGAATGAAAACCCGGAGTCCTCTACACCCTCTATAAAATTAAGGACAAAGTAAATAAAAACCAGAATTTAAGTCCATGTCAAGCTGACAATGTCTCTGACCTCCATGTCAGAGGGAAGCAGCAAAACATACAAAAAAAAATATGGTCACCTTAAGCTTTGCCGCCTTATAAAAACAAAACTAGGAGGAGGACAGAGACAAATACAAAATGTCGTATACTATAACTAATATAGAAAAAAATAACAAACGAGCCTTGGCAATAATTAGCAACACTTCGAAAAATCAACTTAAAAAAAACTAACTATAGTACGTGAGGGTTATATGGTCATCCGGTTAATATGATCACTTTCTTATAACTCAAAAACTACAGGGTTGTTTGCATAGAACGTTCTGTGTTACGATAGCTCTTGATCAGTCTATCAAATAATAAAGGGTCAAAAAAGGCGCTGCTTTATCGACGCCATTTTGACAGTTGATATTAATGTAAATATTTTAGTCGATTTTTGTATTGTGTAGTGTAGTTAGTTTTTTTAAGTAGATTTTTCGAAGTGTTCCTAATTATTTCCGAAGCTTGTTTGCTATTTTTTTCGTAATATATTAGTTATAGTATACGACTTTGTGTTTTCGTCTTTGTCCTCCTCCTAATTTTGGTTTTATAGGGCGATAAAGCTTTAGGTGACCATATTACCCTTACGTAGTTACTATAATATCAACTGTCCAAATGGCGTCGATAAAGCAGCGGCCTATTGACCTTTTATTATTTGAACGACTGATGAAGAGCTATCGTATCACAATGCCATCTATGCAAATAAGGCTCTAGTTTTTGAGTTATAAGACAGTTACCATATTAACCGGATAACCATATTACCCGTACCTACTCTATACATAATCATTTTAAAATTGATTCTTCTTACCGTGTGTTTCTTAACGATTCTATCATGCAATTCCTACGCCTATCGACTTCTCTTGCGAAGTTTTTCTACTTAACCATTAGGTCTGGCCGAAATGGCAGTAATTGTAACTTTGAGGATTTTATTTCCAACTTCTTTTAATAGTCAGAATCATAAGTTCAATAAGCCTTTATATCCAGAAGGTAACCGCGGTTAATAAATGTATATGCTATGTTTTATAAACTACTCGACTAAATGAAGATGAAGATCTAAGAGTAAGTACCTAGATTACGCGATGAGAAAACTTTGTAGGTACCCCTCGTATATTGCGCGCACGGAGGTGTGTGAGATCTGGCATAGTTAAAGTTTATAATATGGAGAAGGGGAGAAATGTTTATATAATATTTTGTTACAGATACATTAAATAAAATAAAATAAAACATTTATTGTTTACGTTCGTACTGCCAATATCAAACAGACTATAATCTGTATAGTGTAGTGTATCGTTCGTTTATGCTCATACTATGGAGTGTAGAGATAAGGAGGACCATCTCTATATTATATGAAAAGTGTCCCTAGAAACATGTCCAATAAGGGTGGCGCTGCAGTAGCATAGGATAATTTAAAAAATAAGACAAAAGTAATTAGAATAAGATGGAGAAATAAACAAGGACCGACCAATCCGCTTGGTTTTGTACTACGTAAATAGTTGCGATTTTGTATACTGGCATTTTACTAACTACTCTAATCATGAAATTTATTAAATATTTGAATTCAGCTGACTTCACTCCGTTCATAACAGCTTTCTTCATATCGTAGTTTTTCAGACGCCAGCGCTATTGTGGTAGGGTTTGGAACCTCTATTTTCAGTAAATAGTAGCACACTTTTTCAACTTTCGCCCCTTATAAGATGGTTCTCCTTGTACACTACGCTTCATAGTTCATACTCCCAATACTAAACACTTAATAATCTGTGGTCAAATATTCGCACAGAGTAGTAGATAAAATCACCAAAGAATTTTAAAATGTTGCCCACATTTGTATGATTTTATGTTTTTTTTTTAAAGTTTGTGGAGTGTATGTCAAGACAGAAAAGCGTTTTCTTATATTTTGTATTTTATTATTTAATGTGAATTTTAAAGTAAAAATATAATACAATTTATAATAAAAAATACATAATACAACAGATACAAATTTAAAAATTTAACGTATTACGGTTGAATTAAGGTGACCACTAGTATAGACTAAGAATATTTCAATCATTAGATAAAAGTCATTTATAGGTTAAGGGACAATGGAGAAATATAAACAAATACTAGTTTTTTTTTAATAGGATTAGGGTGAAAAACGAGCACACAGTCCACCTGATGGTAAGTGGTTGCTGCGGCCCATAGACATGTACATCTATCCTCTGTTACAGATCAAAATGCAGATGCGTTTTCACCCGTGAGGACTAGGATGGAATGCCTCATTTCCAGTAAAAAGGGCCTCAGGCCACCTGCACTCACCAAACGAAACGCAGAGGTAAACCTCTACTTCACGCTGTGTTCTGTGAGGTCGTGGTACCACCTCGGTTCGAGCCGGCCCATCCATGCGACAGCAAAAGCTGCCGCCTGGCTCTACCACTGTTTACTGTATCCGTCTGGATAGTCTGGGGTAGGTTCTACTCCTCTTACCTATTTCTAATATCCTCTCAAAATAACACAGATACATAATACGAATACGACAATTGAAGGTGAAGGAAAACAGATAACATCTTTTCACGTGGTAGAGCCATGCTGCAGCTTTATTAGTAGTATAGTTGTAGCAGGAATGGGTCGGCTCGACCGAGGAAGGAAACGCTCTCACAGAACACCAACGTAAAATGGCAGCTTCACATTGCTGTGTTTCGCATGGTGAGTGTAGAGAACCGGAGGCCTATTTTACTGGAAATGAGGCATTCCATTTTAGTCCTCACGGGTGAGATGCGTCATCTGCATTTTGATAATTTATTGAGGATAAATGTAGATGTCTATGGGTCCACTTACCATCAGGTGGACTGTGTGCTTGTTATCCTATAAAAAAAACATCGTGAGGAATCCTGCATATCTAAGAAATTAAAATAATTAAAAATTAAAAATTTTGCCCAACTGACTTCAATATAAATGATTAAGAATTAATCCAAAACTATTGGTCAGAACTTGATCTATTCTATTTATATGGAACCACATGAGAAGCACCAGCTTTCAAATAAAAAAAAGAATAATTGAAATCGGTTAACCCAGAAAAAAGTTACGAGATAACACACATAAAAAACATACAGTCTATTTGAGTACCTCCTCCTTTTTGAAGTCGGTAGAAAATATATTTTGAAGACATGTAAAGTCCGCCAACACGCATTGGGGCAGCGCGGTGGAGGCCTACGCATACTGGAACGTAATAGGCTGAAACTACGTTTTTTACATTATATACATCAATATAACTATATTTCAAAACGAAATCTAAAGTTGTTTGTCATTCAAAATGGGGATATGTGCATTGTCTATTTTAGGGTTCCTTACTCAAAAGGTAAAACGGAGCTCTATTAATGTCACTCTGCTGTCGGTCTGTCTGTCCGTCGGTCGCGTCTGTTTATTCGTCTGTCGGTCTGCGTATGTCGCTCTGTCCGACTGTATGTTACTGTCTCGCAGACGGAATAACTAAACTGTTGACCGTTAAAGACCTTAAATTTGGGTATTTGGTGTACAATCTTAACGTTAAACCGAATATTGAATTATAAATTCAACTATATACATTATTTTTTAGAATACATACATACATTAAATAGGAATCAAAAAAAAATATTTGTTACTTAAATTAGTATGTCTACGGTTCATTAAGCAAAGCAAAAACATATTTCAATTTCAATAAAATATATCTAGTTTAAAAAAAGGTTTTAATTTGTAATGGATTTGAACTGGATAACCAAGTATTTGTATGGAGCTAGGCCCGTCTCGCGCTGCAACCAAACGACCTGCTATTTATTGTTTATATATTGCCGTGTTACCTTCATAATAACGATTTTTAATGTAAAAGTAAATTATGTTGTTGTAGGTACTTAGCTAAGTGTGCACTTCGGTCTGCTGTCACGATCCAATTTGGTGATCGATGGTTCGATTCTTTTGTACTTATACTTAATCGGATATTCATTTTGCAATTGACCATCGAATAAAATTAGTATATCATCCTTTCTTCTCGTAATATGCGAGACGAAAAGTTCACTAATGTACCTATTAACGTAAGTATTCATATAAACGGAGATATTTCTAAAGACAGTAGAGCTGTAGAGCCGGGCTCAGTGGATCTCAATGCGTGCAGAATTAGTTTTATAATGGTTTATAAAATCTCTTAGTTTTTTTTTTCATTTATTTAAAGGACCACAAACAGATTCACAATTATATATATATATATATATATATATATAAAATATTCAAAAGAAAGAAACGTAATTATCATTAGGAATCCAACAGCGCTGGTCTCATTATACATATAGTCTAGTGTTAAAGTGGAGCTCATCTTACATTATAACAAGTGTTAGTTAGTTAAGAAACTAGTTAAGAAATCATGAAGTAACTAATAAACATTATTAATTCATGTGTGTGTATGTATTTGTGTGTGTGTGTGTGTGTGTGTGTGTGTGCGCTCGCGCGCGCGCGCGCGCGTGTGTGTGTGTGTGTGTGTGTGTGTGTGTGTGTGTGTGTGTGTGTAAGAGTGGAGGTAGGTGTGTATGTGTTAGTGCGTGTGATTTCAATGAGTTATGTGAACAATCAGAGGTGGATGTCTAGACAGTGCCAAACAGACAAGGCACCACTAGCCTGGCTGCCCTACAACAGCTGCGACCTTGGGTTCAGAGACGTGTTTGGCAGGTACATGAATCTACAACCAGGCTAGCGATATACAGGAAGAAAATAAAATCATTTTTTATGTGTTACTAAGCCAAGCCTATCAATGACTGATTTCTTGAAAGATGTATGTCGTAATGCAATAATATCGATATAATTGAAAATATTATTGTATGTTTTGGCCATACGGTGAAGTGGAGAACAAATGCCCGCATTTGTTCGGCAGGATAAGGTTGCAAACAATCTATGCGGACGTGTAGACCTCATTAATGATCGAGGAGGTACGCTATAACAAAGTTTGTTTGATATTTCTATAGAGTCATATCTATTATGAGTAAGATCATGTAATAACATTACTTCAAGTTGTGTGCGTCTAGATTTAAGATCGATTAAATTGTATGTCTTTAGTAACAAATTATACGACAATCGTTTGCGGTGGCATTTAAAATGTATGTATCGAGGATATTTCTTTTGTATCCTTTCAAGCATATAATGGTATTTTTCATAAAGTGGATTCCATATTGATACAGCGTATTCTAGCTGACAACGTATCAATGATTTATATAAATATAAGAATGTAGAAGTTTGTTTAAACATAACACCTGACCTAATGACGAACCCATACATTCTAAATGCTTTATTAATAATGTTCTCTATATGTACATCGAAATGTAGTTTACTATCAAGTGTGATTCCAAGATCTTTAATAGTATTTTCCTTTCTTAAGGTTATTCCGCAAAGTGAATAAAAGTAATTACTAAAATTCCTCTTTCTTGTGAAAGTTATGGATTTGCATTTATTAATGCTCAGTTCAAGTTTATTTTCACTGCAGTATAAAGAGAGTTGATTCAGGTCATTTTGGAGTTTAACATGATCGTCTAAAGTGTTAATAATCTTGTAAATCTTTAAATCATCTGCATATAGAAGAAACTTACAGTGATCAAAACATTTATTAATATCGTTAATGAATAATACGAATAGTAGAGGGCCAAGAATGGAACCCTGTGGTACACCTGAGCTTATATTTACACATGGAGATTCGAATCCCTTAATAACGACCATTTGAGTTCTATTCGATATGTAAGATTTAAACCATCTCCAAAGGTTTCCTCGTATACCATTAAAGGCTATCTTTTCAAGGAGGATTTTATGATCCACCCTGTCAAAAGCTTTGCGAAAATCAGTGTACACGATGTCAATCTGTTTATTTGCATCTAGTCCTTCAAAGAGATCCGTTGTATAAATAAGTAGATTAGTAATCGTGGAACGACGCTCAACGAATCCATGTTGTTGCTGTAAAATGGAACTATGGAGACATGGGTAAATAGCTTTATGTACTAATCTTTACAGTTAATTATAAATTTAATATATCTATCTATATAAAATACAAAAAATGTTTCTACTTATGTCTGTTATAGACTTTGAAACCATCCAACCGACGTGCCCCAAAACCCAATAATTCGAATACGGTTTTAGACCACTAAAACAATGCATTAGATACAATAAACAAACAAAATATCCTTTTTTCCAACAAATAAATAAAATGTAGTTTTTAGCGTAGTAGCACACGTCGGATATCCGCTAATAATATATTTGATAAAAATCGTTTAGGTATATCCAATCACAATTGTATCTACATTAAATTAAAACATGCTTAGTTTATTGTCTTACTTCTATGATAAAATTATTGCAGCATATTATGAGCAGTGTGAGAGTGCTGAACCTGCACTATATATACGAATGCCCTGTGTTAGATACAGTGTTCCGACTTGATCCATATGTTGCCAGTAGATAACATCATTATTACTATTAAAGTCGGTAAAGGTTTTTAAAAAAATTAAAAAGTTTTAAGGAGGCGATATTCCCATCTTATTTGAAAATAATTACAATTTACTATGGAATAAATGAATAATAATATAGAACAGACGATGAGCAATTTATTTTTAAAATCTCTATCTACAATAAAAGATAGGATAAAAATTCAATTTAAATATTAGATTGTCTATCTAATATAGTAAATAGGTATAGAGATATATATTTTTAATACACAAATAGCCATGATCGTTATTTGATAACTCTACAAAGACCAATTTCATCATGCGAGATGCGAGTTGCGAGCATCGCACAATGTCACTGTACATGGGCCAGACAGCGTCGAACAAGAAACGGTGGGCGTGGCGGCCCGCCCAGTGCTCCAGCTTGTTTCCTCTTCATACAACAACCCCCCTTCCTCTTGGTAGGATTTTAAGGTTCCTTCACACTGGCGAGGACGAAACACTTTGACTCCGCGTTGCTTAAATATTTCTAACAACACTTCTAATTTTTTTTAATGGTTTTTGGAATGTAAAAATATTTTTGATGCCTCCATAATTCTAACTTATTTCTTAGTTACGATTGATATAAACAAATTATTCCAGTATTATCTAGGTATATAGATTATTTCATGCATTCTTCTTCTAGTTTTTCTATAAATTTTTTTTGCTATTATAGTCGATATGTAGGATTTGGAATAAATATTTTTCTTATACATTGTCAGTTGTTTACAGTGTATCTAGTGGCGGGGTAAGAATATCCACTACTTCATATCATCCCGTGGGTGTCGTAATAGGCGACGGAGGGAAACAAATCAGGAGATGAGAATGTCTTCCTAATAACGATTAAAAATAAAAAACTGCGGTTGCCAACCCGCTTGCCAAGCGTGGTAACTGGTGGTAACTATGACCCCTACGAGGCAATCTCTAGGGGAGGCCTATCTTCAGCTGTGGACTTTAATAGGCTGTGATGGTAACATTGCCAAACAGTGAAATTTTTGCGGATTAATTGATGCCTACCATTTGTTTTTATTATTTTTTAGATATACTAGAATATGAAGCTTATTATTGTATTACTACTAAACATTATGTGTATTATAAAAATATTTTAAAGCTAGTTAAATAATGTAAGTCAATAATTAAAATACCTACATGTTAGTATGATGCGATGCAATGCACACAAAACAGTGACAAGTCACCCTAACAACTATAATAAAAGAGATATACACTGGCAATGTGTTACTAAGTAATAAAGCGGCGCCATTTTGTCCCTTGCTTCCATGTTGGGAAGCAACGCTCCGTGAGCAGCGAGCCGGCATTAAATGATCAAAGACTTCACCTCTGTTCTGTTTCACGGCCCGTTCACTTCTTTGATTATTTTAATTAAATGATGGATTCACGTAACAATCCTCCTTCAGGCTTTATTACGACATAAATGTGTCATAATACAATGAGGCTTTTAAAATTTATTTCTTACTTTATTAATACTAAATTAATGAATAATTACTTTAACGTTTATGCCCTATCTTATTATTCTTCTTAGTCTTTTTTATACGTGGTAGAGCCAATATAGCTGCACCTGTTTATGTTTGTAGCACGAATGGCCGGCTCGAACGGGGAAGAACCACGCTCTCACAGAATAACAGCGTGAAAAAGTAGCTTAAAGCTGCTGTTTCACATGGTAAGTATAGAGAACCGGAGACTTTTTACTGTAAACGAGGCATTCCATCTTAGCCCTCAGGGGTGATAACGCATTTTGATTCTTAATCGAAGATATAATTATGTTGTTGTTTATGGGCCACAGCATACACTTACCATCAGGTGGACTGTATGCTTGTTTTTCATCCTTATTCTATAACAAAAAAATCTTTACAGAATTTATATAGAACATTCAAAAATGCGTCAACTGGAATACATAGATTTAAATATTTGCCTATACTTACCACACTGAGTATCTCAGAGCAGACATCCTGGCATTAGCCTTCGAGATATCAATTGCAACAGCAAGTGCTTCTCAACTGTTCTCGAGTGCCAAGCCCTACATATAGGCGGTATACGCTAGAATGGCCCCAGTTGACAGGCTTCGGCGAATCCTGTTCTGGGGGTCACTGAGGAGGTCATTTTATTCCAGGTATGCCATGAGATATACGCTCCATACTCTATAAAGTAATTGAGATTGGCCAATAATTGACACGATATTTGGGAACTGGCTGCATATTGGCAAGCTTCCAGAATGGGTACTATTCTAGTCCTAAATGAGAGGCGGAACAAGTGTGTCAGCACAGGTGTATTTAGTACTATATCTAGATTCCGAAACGTGACTTTTAAGAACCTCCTTATTGATGATGCGGATCTCCGACATAGAGGTATCCATAGTGATGATGATAATATTTTTACCGATCATTGCATAGACATTAATTATTCCTTTATAACATTAAAAGTAGAAACGTCCAATGAAATCTGCTACCAAAATCGACGTGCAAAAATACATGTTAAAAAGTCTAAATACGATACACATTACATCTCTGGATTAAGAATTAATTTCCTACAGCTGTACTGTTACATATACTGGCTCTGGCATAAACTTCAGGCCGATGAATGGCAGTCGATGTACTTTTTTTATAGAATAAGGGTTACAAACGAGCACGCAGTCCATCTAATGGTAAGACGACGTTGTGATCCATGGACATCTATAACTAATCTCGATTACGAATTTAAATGATACGTTGTCAGTCCCGAGGACTAAGAATGCCTCGTTACCATTAAAAAGGGTCTCCGGTTCTCTAAACTCACCTAATGGAAAGTGGATACTACGCCCATAGACATCTACATATGTCCTCGGTTAAGATTCGAAATGCAGATGCGTTGTCACCTCTGTGGACTAAGATGGAATACCTCGTTTGCCTTCATGCTACAACCATTATATAGCTGCAGCATAGTTCTACCGCAAATAATATATGAAAAACCACACAAAATAATAAATATTTGGAAACATTAATCAATCGCGTATGATAACTGAAGTCATCCCGGCAGTTGTGGAATTATGCTGCTATTTTACGCTTGTATTTTGTGAGAACGGGTTTCTTCCCCTGTCGAGCCAACGCATTACTGTTGCAACTATTATAGCTTCCGAATTGGTTTTTTTTTAATCTGGAGCACTAAGGTTAAAAAGTGCGTTTGTAAAATAGTATAAAACTGATGCATGGTGACTGTAATTAGTTCGTGTGAATTAAGGAGCTACAAAAGATTTTTGGAAGGTATATACACAGTCAGGTCATAAGTATTGTCACACAGTAAAAACTTTTCTTTTAGAATGCTGGCCACAAAAAAGTTTATTGAATCCGAATTTCAAATTGTTCATGAAAATAAAACTGTATATTTTTTAGAATTTTACTCAATTTTAAATATGGAGTGGACGCTTAAAGAAGACCGTGTTGCAGTTATTGCGTTGCATCGTTGCGGTCACGCGCCAATTCAAATTTTTGACATACTGAAAAATTTGAATATAACCAAAAGATTTGTTTATCGTACCATCAAACGATACAATGAAGACTCTAGTGTAGATGACAGGTCAAGAAGTGGTCGCCCTCGGTCTGTTAGGACTCCAGCAATGATAAAAGCTGTGAAAGCGCGAATTCAAAGAAATCCCAAACGTAAGCAGAAACTGTTGGCCCTTCAGATGGGGTTAAGCAGAACCACGGTGAAAAGGGTGTTAAATGAAGACTTAGGGCTTTGGGCATATCGAAGAAAAACAGGACATCGTTTGAATGCTCATCTAATGGACCTGAGACTGAAGAGATGCCGCGCTTTGTTAAAGCGGTACGCGGGAAAGAAATATCGGGAAATTCTTTTTTCGGATGAAAAATTTTTACCGTAGAAGAGAGCTACAACAAACAAAATGATAAGGTGTACGCACACAGTAGTGAAGAAGCGAGCAACCGTATTCCGCGTGTCCAACGAGGTCATTTTCCATCCTCGCTCATGGTATGGTTGGGAGTTTCTTATTGGGGCTTAACAGAGGTACATTTTTGTGAGGAAGGTGTAAAACGAATTCAGTTGTGTATCAAAATACAGTCCTGACGAACCTTGTGGGACCTGTTTCTCATACCATGTTCAATAACAGGCACTGGGTATTCCAACAAGATTCGGCACCAGCTCATAGAGCGAAGAGCACACAAGACTGGCTGGCGGCGCGTGAAATCGACTTCATCCGGCACGAAGACTGGCCCTCCTCCAGTCCAGATTTGAATCCGTTAGATTACAAGATATAGCAACACTTGGAGGAAAAGGCGTGCTCAAAGCCTCATCCCAATTTGGAGTCACTCAAGACATCCTTGATTAAGGCAGCCGCCGATATTGACATGGACCTCGTTCGTGCTGCGATAGACGCCTGGCCGCGCAGATTGAAGGCCTGTATTCAAAATCACGGAGGTCATTTTGAATAAACTTTAGTGTCGTAAGAATCTATGTTTTGTTAAGTTCATTTTGGTATATAAATGGTTACATAATGAATAAACTTGTTTCAATTATTTTATATTAAACATGTAACAGAATTTATGACCTGACTAGGTAGATCGTTGAAAGACTATCTAGTAATAGTTGTCTTAGAAGATGTAATAAAATAAATCTAAATGTGATGGTGATTTCTGGATCTCGACAACAGCGCCATTTACCGGGTGTAATTGTGAATCTAAACCATTCTCGAAGCAACTTAATCACACACATAAAATTTCATCAAAATCGGTCCAGCCATTTAGGAAGAGTTCAGTTACATAGGAAAAGAAGAATTTTATATTATAAAGATACAAGTGGCTACACAATTCCAATATTTAAATCTGGGAGCCTTTTAGTATAGATGTTTATTTAGTAATTTTGCACATACTAAAAGTACTGTTGACATTGAAAACCCATAAAATATATTTTGTATAGCTCCTCAAATAATACTTCATCGTTCATTAAACATTCATTACAGACTATTAAAAGTCCATTATTGTATAAATCGTACAAATATACTATTGATTATCTATATCTCAACATTACTGTGATAACTGACCGTTGCGTTCTCTCGGCTATGATCAGGAAAGTTATTACTACACTCTATCAGCAAGTGATAAAGTAAATTTTAAGCAATTGACATAATGCATAGTACACGGATTTGAGTGCTTAAACTTATTATATCACGCAGATGCTTTACTACACCAATAACTCTGACTCTAGTCGAAAGAGTTCTTATGTAATTTTAAAATGTCAACTTGTTCTGAACCGAGATATCTGATGACGTCAGATCTACCCAAGGTCTCACGGGTATACAGTTTCCATTTTGCTTCTTGCACAACAAGAATAATCAGGAACCTTGACCATTGTTTGTTGTACTGGTTCGGAACCAGCTGTCTTATGAAATTATTACTGTCTTCTTGGTATTTAGAGTTAAAAGATTGTCTCAGACCTGTTTCAGGGCAGTACAGAGCGTCGTTGCTTCGTGGCTTCGTGGGCGTGATTTCTGGATCTCGGACTACAGTGCCACCTACCGGATCTAACTGAGAATCTAAACCATCTAGGGACTCACTCAAACACACACAAAAAATTTCGTCAGAATCGGTCGAGCCATTTTCGAGTTTAAGCGACACTAACGGTCAGCAATAATTTTTTATATATAGAGATAATAAACAATTAACATGTAGCAGGCTATCATCCATCCATTTATATGAGAAATAAAACACTCATCGTGGTAGAGCCACGGCTCTACCACGTATTTAAATGAAATCGGTTTTTTATAGCATAAGGGTGACAAACGAGCACACAGTCCACCTGATGGTAAGTGGTTGCTGTGGCCCATAGACATCTACACCTATCTTCGATTACGAATGAAAATGAAGATGCGTTGTCACCCGTGAGGACTAAGATGGTATGGCTCGTTTCCAGTAAAATAGGGTCTCCTGTTCTCTACACTCACCATACGAAACACAGCAGCGTTAAGCTGCTATTTGACGCTGGTATTCTGTGAGAGCGTGGTCCTTCCCCGGTTGAGCCGACCCATTCGTGCTACAACCATAATATAGCTGCGGCATGGCTCTACCACGTATAACCGGTGCCGTGACTCTACAATCATAATATACCAAATGTACGCTGCAGCTATATTATGATTATAGCACGAACAGGTCGGCTCGACTGAGGTAGGGCCACGCTCTCACAAAATACCAGCGTAAAATAGCTGCTGTTTTACGTATGGTGAATGTAGAGAACCGGAGACCCTTTTTACTGGAATCGGGTTATTCTATCCTATCAGAGGCGACATCGCTTCTATATTTTGATTTTTAATAGGATAGGAGGATAGATGTAAATGTCTATGGGCTTCAGCACCCACTTGCCATCAGGTGGACTATGTGCTTGTTTATCAAAGTTATTTTATCTAAAAAAACCGGCCAAGTGCGAGTCGGACTCGCGCACCGAGGGTTCCGAACAAATCCGTAGGTATATAAGTTTAAAATTATTAAAAATATTTTAACTATATGATGTAACTAAAAATTTATGCTTTTTGCAATTTTTTCTTTATCTGTGCTATAATACGTTGCTTTGTACCAAATTTTAAAATTCTGAGTTCACGGGAAGTACCCTGTAGGTTTTGATTCCCTTGCGAATGTCGAAAATTTGCGGCATAAATGGCTGTATCTTTTGATTACGTTGGCTTAGAAGTTTTATTTTTTCACAGCTCCAAGGGACAGTAGGCTTGAGTATTTGATATGAATTTCATCTTGATACCTCCACGCGTTCCTGAGAAAAAGGGTCTTGAC
Source organism: Parnassius glacialis (assembly GCA_033319125.1). Taxonomy (NCBI): domain Eukaryota; kingdom Metazoa; phylum Arthropoda; class Insecta; order Lepidoptera; family Papilionidae; genus Parnassius; species Parnassius glacialis. Next base: position 21,217,390 of record JAVANC010000010.1, on the reverse strand, counting down.
ACACAGACAGACGGACAACAAAGTGATCCTATAAGGGTTCCGTTTTTTTCTTTTGAGGTACGGAACCCTAAAAAGAACCTTACAGCTTATCTAAGTCCATTGTTGAACATAGACTTCCTCATAAATTGCCCCGTATATCGTATATTCAACAATTAATATATATTCAACAATTATTTATTTCTCTGGTTGCATTGCAGTCTTCATTTTATTTATTTATTTCTTTTGTATTTACATACACTTTTATTCATATGCAAATATAATCCAGAACATGACTTAATAATAAAAGGAAGAACAACTATAATTATAATTATAATTATAGTTTTTAGGGTTCCGTACCTCAAAAGGAAAAAACGGAACCCTTATAGGATCACTTTGTTGTCCGTCTGTCTGTCTGTCTGTCAAGACCATTTTTCTCAGGAACGCGTGGAGATATCAAGCTAAAATTCATATCAAATACTCAAGTCTACTATCCCTTGTAGCTGTGAAAAAATTAAACTTCTAAGCCAACGCCATCAAAAGATACAGCCTTTTATGCCGCAAATTTCCGACATTCGCAAGGGAATCAAAACCTACAGGGTACTTCCCGTGAACTCAGAATCTTAAAATTTTATACGAAGCAACGTATTATAGCACAGATAAAGGAACAATTGCGAAAAGCTAAAATTTTTAGTTAAATCATATAATAAAAATATTTTTAATAATTTTAAACTTAAATACCTCCGGATTTGTTCGGAACCCTCGGTGCGCGAGTCCGACTCGCACTTGGCCGGTTTTTTTTAATACAGTCCAACTGAAAATCCCCAAGTCCTAATTACTTTTTAACACATTTCTTTCTTACGAATGTGTGAGATTGGCGACAGCGATTGTGATACAAATTATGCGTTTTGCTACTTCCTCTTTTTATATACCATGATATATATCGATGAGCCAAAACTTGTTAATAACCTGTCTGCCCAAGTCCACTGAAACCTAAAAACTTATAAAAATATATTGGTAAATCCAATTGGGCATACCTTAAGCGCATTAAAAAAATTACGTATAACATGATTATACGGAATTATTAAAGTAGTTTAAATTCATTTCGACAGCACTATCGGCTTCAACACCCTCGAAAACCATGAAAATGACACCCATGATGAAAAAATTTATACCTATTACAGCCGCCATCTTGGATTTACATTTCGACACCACTATCGGCTTCAACAATCTTGAAAACCATGAAAATGACACCCGAGATGAAAAAATTGGTACCAACTTCAGCCGCCATCTTGGATTTACATTTCGACAGCACTATCGGATTCAACACCCTCGAAAACCATGAAAATGTCACCCAAGATGAAAAACTTGATATCTATTGCAGCCGCCACCTTGGATTTACATTTCGACAGCACTATCCGCATCAGCACCCCCGAACACCATGAAAATGACACCAATGATGAAAAAATTTATATCTATTGCAGCCGCCATCTTGGATTTACATTTCGATAGCACTATCGGCTTCAACACCCTCGAAAATCATGAAAATGACACCCATGATGAAAAAATTGGTACCTACTTCAGCCGCCATCTTGGATTTACATTTCGACAGCTCTGTCGGCTTCAACACCCTCGAAACCCATGAAAATGACACCCATGATGAAAAAATTGATACCCATTGCAGCCGCCACCTTGGATTTACATTTCGACAACCCTATCGGCTTCAACTCTCTCGAAAACCATGAAAATGACACCCATGATTAAAAAATTGATACCTATTGCAGCCGCCACCGTGGATTTACATTTCGACAGCACTATCGGTTTCAAAACTCTCGAAAACCATGAAAATGACACCCAAGGTAAAAAAATTAATATATTTTGCAGCCGCCATCTTGGTTTTACATTTTGACAGCACTATCGGCTTCAACACCCTCGAAAACCATGAAAATGACACCCATGATGAATAAATTGGTACCTAATTCAGCCGCCATCTTGGATTTACATTTCGACAGCACTATCAGCTTCAACACCCTCGAAAACCTTGAAAATGATACCCATGATGAAAAAATTGGTACCTACTTCAGCCGCCATCTTGGATTTACATTTCGACAGCACTATCGGCTTCAACACCCTCGAAACCCATGAAAATGACACCCATGATGAAAAAATTGATACCCATTGCAGCCGCCACCTTGGATTTAAATTTCGACAACCCTATCGGCTTCAACTCTCTCGAAAACCATGAAAATGACACCCATGATGAAAAAATTGATACCTATTGCAGCCGCCATCTTGGATTTACATTTCGACAGCACTATCGGATTCAACACCCTCGAAAACAATGAAAATGACACCCAAGATGAAAAACTTGATATCTATTGCAGCCGCCACCTTGGATTTACATTTCAACAGCACTATCGGCATCAGCACCCCCGAAAACCATGAAAATGACACCAATGATGAAAAAAATTATATCTATTGCAGCCGCCATCTTGGATTTACATTTCGATAGCACTATCGGCTTCAACACCCTCGAAAACCATGAAAATGACACCCATGATGAAAAAATTGGTACCTACTTCAGCCGCCATCTTGGATTTACATTTCGACAGCACTATCGGCTTCAACACCCTCGAAACCCATGAAAATGACACCCATGATGAAAAAATTGATACCCATTGCAGCCGCCACCTTGGATTTACATTTCGACAACCCTATCGGCTTCAACTCTCTCGAAAACCATGAAAATGACACCCATGATTAAAAAATTGATATCTATTGCAGCCGCCATCTTGGATTTACATTTAGATAACACTATCGGCTTCAACACCCTCGAAAACCATGAAAATGACACCCATGATGAAAAAATTGGTACCTACTTCAGCCGCCATCTTGGATTTACATTTCGACAGCACTATCGGCTTCAACACCCTCGAAACCCATGAAAATGACACCCATGATGAAAAAATTGATACCCATTGCAGCCGCCACCTTGGATTTACATTTCGACAGCACTATCAGCTTCAACACCCTGGAAAACCATGAAAATGACACCTATGATGAAAAATTTTATTGAAAACTACCGAAACAATGTCCACTCACGACGGCGACTGAAGCCGAACCAAAGAGTATAGTAATATATAAGGAAGAGCCGAACTAAACTTAATACAAAAGTACTCTGTGAACTAAAGTACTCTGTGGCTGTAGATCCCCATTTACAGAAACAATTTATATACGAGCGAGGCAACCAAATCAACGAAAATTTCGCCATTTTGGAGCCGAAAAAAATTAATTATAGCTAAACAAAACAAAATTACACTGCCATTTACATTCAGTGGCTTCCCACATGATAGATGAAGAGATTAAAAATAGATTGAGTTAAACAATTGATATTTTCAAAAGTTATAGTGTTTACAAGCCACAGGGACATGATAAATCCACACCATAAGCCACTAAAACCCTTTTTTTTTAATTTAAAAATAGCAATTAATCGATTTAAAAAAATTATAAATAAGTTCAACAATCATTTATCTTTCTAACAATGTGCTTTTTATATCATTTATATGTATAATATGATTGCTAGATACGATTTTATTCGATAAAATGTTGGAATTTTAATTTTTAGGTGATAGTAGAACATTACCTTGCGCTTTCGCTTAAGGCCTTAAGGTATGCAATAGTTAACAACTTGTCAACTAGATGGCGCTACTTTTTTATTACATCGCGGAATGTTTGTGTTAGGCAAAATAGATATAGCTACGAATGAGCTTGATCTCTACGCAGTTTTATAGAAATTTTATCAATCAAAATTTTGTGGTCCTCTAGATAGGACTTTACTCTGCGTCCTACAATGCATTCCATTTCCACCTCTGTAAGCGGAATACCGGACCTTATCTTAAAATAATATTTAAGACCCTTACCAAATTATATGAAAGTATGACACAGATAAACGGATTCCGATCAAAACTGAGTAATTAAGATACTATGATAATATTATAACCGAACGAAATTATAAGTTTCTTGTATTTTCAATTACATTGGAACCTTAAAAAGAAATCTTTGTTTTCACGCGTGACTCTTTGAAAACAAACTTTGCTAACGTGACAATGAGAGGAGTTAATCAATAACGTAGTAGTAACCCATTCGTAGCGTGCAGATAAAGCAATATCCCATTCGCGGCCACATCGGTCCCGACTCGAGTATCACTCTATTATTTATAGACGCGTTCGATACGCAATACAAATTATTGTTTTCAAAGTATAACGTTTAGGGGAGCTGAATGTTTGCAGAACAACCCTCGGGGCTCCCTACGCATCCAAGCACATCTGCGAGTTTGGCGCTTAACACGCCTTCTATAAGATTTACTTCTTCGTAATACGCTTGCGACAAATAACCTTTGGGAAATAAAATATATTTTAGGTACCTACTATTAAAGCAATCTTTTGACAATTGAATTTCGATTCTACTAACGCATTGTGAGCAGATAGGACTTTATAGGAATACGTTGGTATGGGTGTTTGCGTGCGGTAATTGATACGATGTGACAGACACCGGGGGGTTACTTTTTCAGCCTCCGGTCGAAGAGGAGTAATGTTTTGACATTTAGCGAAAAGCGATGGGTGTGATTTGAAGTGCCCTTTGTGGAATTATACTCGCGGATGGCATCTTTAATATTGACTAATGCATTTCGCAGCTAATGGGTGTCGGAATACGACAGGTGTGTTAGCTTTGACGCGGCTTAGTAGAAGATTTAAAAATATCACAGATGTAATTAATAAAAGTTAAAACTTTTTAATAATATAGTACAGGTATATATATGTATAATTTTCGATATATGCCGGTGTAAGTTATTCACATAGACATATATCCTCATAATTCTATTTTTTATTTACTTAGTCTGTTTCCACTCAGATTAGGTAAGAGTAATAAAGCATGTTGACCATCTAGAACAGGGGAGCAATTAGTTTAAATTCGTCCGTTTAAAAAAATATATAAATCTGTCATGGTCCGTTTGCTGGGTGACGACTAGTCGAGATTTCAATGTTAATAAACAAATAAAACGAAAAGAAATCAGAATATTTTTTTTTATTGAGGATACATCTATTTAAAAAACAACAAAATAAGTACCCAATATTAAGGCGAAAAATTGTACTTTTTAATCTGAAATATCTGTCTGTGAAGTCTGGAATTAAGTTCGTGCAAGATATTGCCATTTTAAATCTTGAAGATTGTCATCGGTAAGACGAGATCGAAATTTATTTTTAATGAAGCTCATCTTGGAAAATGCAGCTTCACAAAAAATGATCCAAACGTGGTTTCAGTCACACACGAGTTTTGTTTTATCCAAAATTCTTGGCAAAGAAATTCCGAATTTTTTACCGACTTTTTTTATGTGTGTTACCTCATAACTTTGTTCTGGTTGAAACCGATTTCGATGATTCTTTTTTTATTTAAAAACTGGTGCTCCTCATGTGGTCCCATATAAATTTAGTCAAGATCTGACCAATAATATGAGTTATTCTTAATAATTTATATTGAAGTCGGTTGTACAAAATTTTTAATTTTTATTTATTGTATTTTAAAACAGAAGAAAATTAATTTACCACAAAAGTATATAAAAATATACCAGATTTCAGTATATAATATATATAATCAGTATATATAAGTTTCGGTTTCGGCCGAAACTGACACCCGGACCGAAGGTTCATTTTCGGTTTCGGTTTCGGTTGAAAATTCTGTTACGGTCGGACACTAGTTTAAATACACACAAGTTTTCACTAATAACCTTATTACAATACTTCCAATTTTCCGATAATTTATGTCAAACTTCAATTTAAAAAAAAAGATTGGAAAATCTAAAAGTGGACGACTCATAACGCTCATATGATCATCATATCATCATTCAGGTCACTCCATAAAATCCAAGACGTATTTAAATATATTTATATTTTTTTTTTATAGGATAAGGGTGACCAACGAGCACACAGTCCACCTGATGGTAAGTGGTTGCTGTGGCCCATAGACATCTACATCTATCCTCGCATGCGAATCAAAATGCAGATGCATTGTCACCCGTGAGGACTAAGATGGAATGCCTCATTTCCAGTAAAAAGGGCCTCCGGCCACCTGCACTCACCAAGCGAAACGCAGAGGTAAACCTCTACTTCACGCTGGTATTCTGTGAGATCGTGGTACCACCCCGGTTCGAGCCGGCCCATCCGTGCGACAGCAAAAGCTGCCGCATGGCTCTACCACTGTTAAAAATAAATCCCACTTACTTTTAGTACGTAGTACTATTATTTATTGTGCTTTTAACATATTGGAAAAAAAATTGATTATAATAATAAGCAATTAGTATGTATCAAATTTGGTACTTCGAATATTTTGAATTTGCACAGCGATCTTTTTGAGCACGAGCTACTACAGTATCCTCTCACGACGGCGGCTGAGCCCGAAGTGAGTGAGCGAGGCAGTCTATTTAGTAAAATAAATTATTACAAGGCTGCTCAAAACACGGAAAATTTCGGAATTTCTCAGCCAAAAGAATTTATTATAACTAAACAAAACAAAATGCCATTTACAGCACAATAAATAATAATCCCACTTACTTTTAGTACGTAGTACTATTATTTATTGTGCTTTTAACATATTGGAAAAAAAATTGATTATAATAATAAGCAATTAGTATGTATCAAATTTGGTACTTCGAATATTTTGAATTTGCACAGCGATCTTTTTGAGCACGAGCTACTACAGTATCCTCTCACGACGGCGGCTGAGCCCGAAGTGAGTGAGCGAGGCAGTCTATTTAGTAAAATAAATTATTACAAGGCTGCTCAAAACACGGAAAATTTCGGAATTTCTCAGCCAAAAGAATTTATTATAACTAAACAAAACAAAATGCCATTTACATTCCATGGCTACATGATAGATGAACAGATTAAAAAATAGATTGAGTTGAACAATTGATATTTTCAAAAGTTCTCATGTTTACCCCTCCATGCGGACTTGATAAATCCACACCATAAGCCACTAAAACCACTTTTTATGTAAAAATAGCAATTAATCGATTTAAAAAAATAAGTTCAAAAATCATTTGATTTTCTGATAATGTGCATTTTATATAATTTATATGTACAATATGATTGTTAGATAATATGATTTCATGCGACAAAACGTTGGTATCTTGTATTTAGGCCCTAGTAGAACGTACTACGCGCTTCACGCTAAGGCATGCAAAACATCATTCCCTGTCAAAAGACCCCAACTTTATAAAGGAATTGATCTTAATATTTTGTCCGCTATATATAATGAAAATATGTAAATAGATTTTGATTGACTTGGCTCGGGAGAGTTTGGGTGGTTCCGACGCCGTGGGCCGTGGCTTCGACTCCCGCATCGAACTTTTCTATAGCCTAAAGAAAATTGTTTCAGCTCTGGAAGTTAGTCCATAAGCCTCTTCGACACAGGCAAATCCTTGTGTAAGGTTTGTTCAATAACAGAAAATTTTATTATATAAACACAAAAAAGAAACAATTATCTATATTAAAACATACGTTTTTTTATAGGATAAGGGTGACAAACGAGCACACAGTCGACCTGATGGTAAGTGGTTCCTGTGGCCCATAGACATCTACATCTGTTCTCTCCTCGTTTGCGAACTAAAATGCATATGCGTTGTCAGCCGTGAATACTAAGATGGATTGCCGCATTTCCAGTAAAAAGTTTCTCCGGTTCTCTACACTCACCATACGAAACATAGCAGCATTTATAAGTTGCTATATTACGCTGGTATTATGTAAGCGTGGTCCTTCCCCGGTCGAGCCGACCCATTCGTGCTACAACTATACAATTAATATCGCTGCAGCATAGCTCTACCACGTATAAAAATATATATTTTTAAGTAAATATATTTGCTTAAAAATGCCAATGAAACTGTGTAAGTAATAAATTTGAAATTAACGTATAGTATTAAATTAAATCGACATTAAAGTATCAAAGGCGGATCAGACGGTCCATTAATAAATCAGTTCGCTAAAACCGTAATTGTAATCTCAAACAAGGCTGGGGGCCCGGTGTTTGGTGTAACAACATTATTACAATAAGTTCGGGTTCGCCGCCGTCTCTTCGCCGCGCCGCCTCTCCACCGCCGACAGACCGCGGCCCGCGGTACACGCCGCGTTGTAGTTCACACGCTCCGCTCTTCGCTTTCGCCCCCCTCGGGATCCAATTCCATTTGTAACAAAATTATAATATATCCTTACGAAATTTCTGTACAATATACATATCAAAAATTATTCAAAAGAATGAAATATTTATGAATTTATGCTTAAGGAAAATCCCAATTGTAACAACAAAACCGGACATGATAATAAGATAAAATTATTTTAGACTAGCGATCTACCGCGACTTCGCACGGGTGATTTCTGGATCTCGACAACAGCGCCACCTACCGGGTACAATTTTGAATCTAATCCATCCAGGGACCCACTCAAACACACAAATAATTTAAACAAAATCTTGCAAGCCGTTTTCGAGTTTTACCGAGACTAAAGTACAGCTATTGATTTTTATATGTGGAGATAAGTTTTTAATAGACATAATGCATATATTGAAAAATCAGCTTTTCGTTTGGTAATAATTATTTAATGGTGGAATATATGTCAACTTTTTCTCCAAATGCCAATGTTATCTGCACGTAGTGCGACCTGCTGATTAACGGATGAAAATCCATCCTTGATGAATTCATAAGCTGATGAAGGGAATAGCATAATGTAAGATAACATAAGCTCTGCGCTCATCGAACCTGCCAAGCGTAGTAAGTGTGGGCAGACCTAATTTAGTCGCTTAAGTTAGAAGACCCACGCCCGGTGGCGGCTGTTGTAGCTACCAGTATTTTCTCCCCTTATAATTAGTTAAAAACAGCAATGTGTTAATTTAGTTGATATTTGCTACTTATGCAGTGACGGATTTACCAGCAGGCTGAGTAGGCTGGAGCCTAGGGCGGCAGATTTTAGGGGCGGCGAATTTGGGGCTAAAACTTTCTCATTTTTCACTTGGTTGATAAATTTTCCTACAATTTACATAGTCGCTTTTGGTTGTGGCGCGGAAACGACTGACATGACCGTTCGCTAAGTGTGTTTGGTCGAAATGCCTGCCCTATGTAGTATATTATCCATGGAAATGCTGTTGAATTGACTGAACGAGCGAAGTGCGGCCGCCGCGGGAATCGCAGTAGGATCGTGCTGTTGAAGGCGTACGCTGTGTGTTGGCATTGAGTTTGAAACAGATAGATGTATTTACTTCAAAACCAAAAGAAAAGCTGCCTCGGTTGAATCCTGGTGAATTTTTTGGAAAATTACTTATTGGAAAAACGTTCTGAAGAGGGTTCTTGCCGTAGTATGATAATGCCGCAAACATGTCTGGTGTGTGTACAATGGCTAAAATTCAATGCCCAGCACCTTTTGCTTTTTTCGTTCATTGCTCTGTCCTCTCTTAAAATTTAGTGGCAACTGCGGCTGCTGAATTTTGCTCATAAGCTTGTCACTTCTTCAGTTCTTTGTAGCTGAACGAGAAATTTTTAAGTATTTCCAAGAAAAAGTGATCGAACTAAGCGTGTCGAAGCAGTATACAAAAGAAGTGGAGTAAAATACAACTGGAAAGGAAAAAAAGTATATGATGAGATACCTGATAAACAAATGAGAATGACTGTTGATGATGATGATGATACTTTCAGGGCTAATACATTTCTCGTCCTCATTGATAGATTCGTATCTGAATTAGAAAAACGGTAGGTGTTGGTTTAAAAAAAAACTTTTCATTTCGTACCAAAATCAACATCATCAATATCAACCCTTACAAGAAAAGCCCTTTTCTTGGAAGAAATGTATCCTAATGACTTAGAGACTGACTTAGTTCAAGAATTCATACATTTTCGATGCCACCTTTCTTCTGAAAGAATTTTGGTGAAACCAGATTCTGGATCATTGAAAATTTTATCTTCGTTCCTGCAAAACCAGAATTTTCAAAATATTTATCTAAACTTGGTTATAGCAGTTCACATGGATTTATGTACACCAGTTGAAAATTATTCGGGTGTTTAATTTTAAGTAAGAAAAGCTTCTCACTTTTCTTACTTAAAATGGCTGAAAAATTATCTAAGATCTACCTAAAGTCAACATCTCGGCATGCCTGATCACTCCCTGAAGTTACTTGCAACATCAAAGGACTGTTGAACTTCTTCGGGGAGATTTCATAGCTTGAATAATTACATTATTCCTGTCCACGCGCAAAATACGCGCTTAGAAGTTGCGGAAAACAGCCCGTCGTAAACTAAACTACCTAAAGTCAAGAAAAGCTAAACACCTTAGCTATTTTGTGCATAGAGTCAGAACTCAAAATTAATGAACAAGATTTCATCCGACGATTGATGATTATTATGCGAATAGAAAATGACGCAAAAAGGTGTTGTAAAAGTTGCATAATTTAAATAATTGAATTTCAACGTCATTATCAGCCGGATTGTTAGGCTATCAGGCTTATCAGCTAGGTAATTGAATATATTATTTTTAAACTGTAAGTAACCGCAATAAAAATTATTTAATAACGTTTAAGTAGTATTTAAGGCATACCGTACCCCTCCTTATTAGAAGTAGGTACATGATTGAGCTTTTATTAGCTCAGAAATAATAGCCAAAAGCTATTTCTTGTGCAATCTTAACTAAATCATTGAGTAGTAAAGATAATCTGGGAACTGAGACATCGATTTACTAGTTCACAATAATTATATTCATGACGAGAAAAGAACATTAGAACGATAATGCACAAATCATGAAGTTACAATTTCATTGACAAAAAATTGTATGATTGTGAACTAGGGCCATCGAATTCTAGAAGATCGGTAGGGGCGGCAAAATTAGAATAGCCTACTGGCGGCAAATGTGCAAATCCGCCACTGTACTTATGTGGATTAAGTGTACGCTGTAAATGTTCAGTACACCAGACATACCAACCTAACGCTAGCATTTGTAATCATATAAGATTTAACTCTACTTTAAAAAAAATAAGCTTTAGAAACAATATGAAAAATAACCCGTGAGTAGCCTGATGACAAGCCTCATGTTAAGCGAATACGGCTGATAAAGAGAAGTCTATACCAAGCATAGTCTGGTAATTCAGATAGAGACCTTGGTCTTCTTGATTTACTCTAAAGCATTTCATATAGACTATAATTATACTAATGATAACCGAAGCAGTTCTGGGACAATATATTTGGTTTTTCAAACAAGAAAATTGCGTGGAAATACTGTTTTATACGTGATAGAACCACGGTCTAACTATTTTATGGCTGCAGTATGAATGCGTCGGCTAGTCCGGGGAAGGACCACGTAATCACAGAGAGCTTAGTGCTGCTGAGTTTAGTAAGGTAAGGGCAGAGAACCGAAGACTCTTTTCAGAGGTAGGAGGCATTCCATCTTAGTCTTTCAGGGTGATAATATATAAAACATCCATTTAGCATCACTTAGACTGTGTGCACGCTTTTCAGTCAGCCTTAGCATCAAGTACAAATAATGATTCTTTTAAAATCACAAATAGAAATAAAATAAATATCTACATTACTTCCACGTAAGAAATAAAAATTTCGTTTAGGCAGCAATCTAAAGACGGTGATATAAAACATAGGTACTCATATAATTGCGCAAATCGTACACTTAGATAAGACTCATTTATCCCCAGAATTTCTTGGATTGCAATCTGTGATTGCTTACACCAATCGAACTAAATGTCAAAATTCGCATATGGGTTGTTATTAAGTGGCGAAGCTTGCGAAGTCACTTATTGAATTCACGATTTCTCTCCGTCTGTCCGTCTGTCCGTCTGTCCGTCCGTCTGTCCGTCTGTCCGTCTGTCCGTCTGTCCGTCTGTCCGTCTGTCCGTCCGTCTGTCCGTCTGTCCGTCTGTCCGTCTGTCCGTCTGTCCGTCCGTCTGTCCGTCTGTCCCACGATTATCTCGGGAACGGTTTCGAATTTTCAAATTCTGTTTTCAGCAATCGATTACTGATCACCCAGGCATCTGAACCTCCTATTTTGAATTTTATTTCCGTTAGAAACCGCTACAAAGCTGATTGCTTCGCCACTTTGCTATGCTGTTAGCTTGCTAGGTTTATTAGATATTGACACGCGCTATGAAACTAATCTACATTCGGCTTAAACAGCAATAACGATAAATGAATGCCGTAAGACGACTATTAAAAAGTTTCCTCGAGCTACTTGTTTTATTGCTAAAAAATCGAACAGTTCTGCGCTCTCAAAGATAGATTAATTTTATCTGCCGACTTCCAAAAAGGAGACGGTACTCAATTAGACTGTATGTTTTTGCTTTTCTTATGTGTGTTACCTCATAACTTTTTACTGGGTGAACCGATTTCGATGATTCTTTTTTTATTTGAAAGCTGGTACTTCTTGTGTGGTCCCATATGAATTTGATCAAGGTCAGACCGATAGTTTTTGAGTTATTCTTAATAATTTATATTGAAGTCGGCTGTACAAAATTTTTAATTTTAAATTATAAAGATTAGAAACTCAGTATTTACATAACAAACCAGGGCAGACCAGCCCTATAACGACAGTTAATTTAACTAACATTTTGTATGAAGTCGGATACAAAATATTACACAATTATAACGGGTGTAAGTTTCATCAATATAATTAGAATGTTTTATGAGTAGTCGGTCTCTCTAATATTAAATCTTAGACGGAATAAAAAGATCATAAATTTTACCTATGGTTGAACAATCACGTAAAAGAATAGTAAGTATCTAAAGTTTCAGCCTATATGCGTCCCACTGCTAGGCAAAAGCCTCCTCCCATTTCTAAGAGTGGTATATATAGCAATGAGGCAATATAGGCTCACACATGAAGATTTTGTCTCTGTTTTCTGCCGACTTCCAAAAAGAAGACGGTACTCAATTCGACTGTATGTTTTTTTTAATGTGTGTTACCTCATAACTTTGTACTGGCTGAACCGATTTCGATGATTCTTTTTTTATATGAAAGCTGATAGTTCTCTTGTGGTCCCATGTGAATTTGATCAAAGTCAGACCAATGGTTAATATTGAAGTCGCTTATATTGAAGTCGGCTGTACAAATTTTTTAATTTTTAATTATTATTCTTTTTCTTCACCACCATTACAGGTCACAGGCTAACTCCGCGCCGAAAATTTAAAGCATATTAGCATAAGAGCAACTTGAGTTCCTGAATTCACAGTCGCCACTAATTTAAAATTGTTAATTGCATGCAATTTTCTCAACTAAACCATCTTTACAAACAGTTAAAGATAAATAATGTATTCGTAATTTTACTTAAACTTAATGTACACCATACAAATATCTATAAACAAAACATACCTTAAAAAACTTTTCAAGTTTCTAATCTTCTGTGAACTTGTTTGACATTTTACGAGTAAGGAAAATATGATTTGCTAAAGTTTTGTGGCATTTATTGAGGAAAGCAAAGCATATTATATCGGCGATGTCGGCAACAGGCGTCGAGGCGTGGTGCACATCGCTGGGGGCGAATGGTTCCGCCCCTCACTACGTCAGCTGTTATCTTCCCACATCGCGCAAGTGGAAGGGACAATATTCCTACCTAATTACTTAGGTTACATGTAGGCAGTAGGTACTAAGTAGGCACTCTCATTTGTGCGAGTACTCTTATCGATATTTGTATAATTCAGACATCAGACTGTTAGTATTGCGTCTAATTCGATCCGTCTTTGGGTATTTAAATAAAAAAAGATAATTATTTTATGCTAGCTGCGCTCGTGATTCCACACGCGCAAACATGATGTATTATCTATATTATATAGTATATAATATAGCACTGGAGCAACGCGGCGAGTAATGAGGGCATCCACGACTTTTCTGCCACCAGGGCGGCGCCACTTAAAAGTGAGGTAATAATATTTCATAGATTTCATAACGGGGAAGTTAATTTGTTCGCTAAATGTTTATTACTGTACTTTTAGCTATATTTTATATTAATAAGATTAAAAATAAATAAACCAAACCACAGATATTCATAAAAGTAAAAAAAAAAGTAATAAATGTTCAAAAAATTAAAGAGAACACCACTGAGGCATTTGTATGTATGCATTATTATTACATATAATTTTTTACAATATTTATAATATTTTTACCTTTAATATAATATTTTTACAATATTTGTATAACATTATTATTACATATTTAATGTATTGTCTTGTGTATTTATATAATACTCTAGAAACTGATAAACTTATATTTAAAACTAAATTATCAATTAAATGACATTGTGTAACAAAAACCTTTACCTCAGTGTCAACTAGCGACATCTGGTGACAAGGAAATTATTAGCCCTCATTGATCCAGAACCTTATTAGAAATGAGGAGAGGCCTAGCCGTGGGAGTGGGACATTCATTATATAATGTAGTTTTACTTATTATTATAATACATAATATAATAAAATCGTCTTAAAGATATAAATAATAAATTCAGGTTTAAGTAGAAGTAGATGTAGGGTCAACATAAAATATAGGCTGACATTTACATAAATAGCGACAACCGAACAAAAGAGTTGAGAGAGAAAGTTGACCTCTTTTTAGTTTTTTTTTAGTTGGTATTTCTTACAGAAATGCTTCCCTTTATACAGTACTAGCTTTTCCACAACTTTGCTTTTGTGGACTTCGCTTTATCAAAATCATTAATTTTCCATACCAAAGTTCGTATTTTTTGATTATTGTCTTGTTCTTGTACCATTATCACGTTTTAGTATAACTAAAAGCGGACGTAAAGTTTAAATTGCTAAATAGGAAACTATTAAAATACATTCAACAATTGTTCAATGTAAATTTAAAAAAATAAAGGTACACTAACAAACCATAACAGCATACGATCGATCATTTCATACTTAAAACTTTTATTTGAAATTTTTTTGTAAAACCTCATTATTTTGTATTAGTAGTAGGTATCTTTTTTCTTTAATTTTAACCGTGTAGTTGCTGGCGGTGTAAGAATATCCACTACCCCATATGGCTTCGATGGTATCGTAAGAGGCGAAAGAAGTAAAATGAATCAGAAGATGTGCAGCAGTGTCTTCCTGATAATAGCTCTTATGATATTATAATTATATGATAATTGAGTTTCTAGTTTTAGTTTTTTTTTTTTAAATTATTATTATAGTTTTTAATATTGTACATAATTCAATTAATTAAACTGGGTAAGTGGCGCAAGTATGAGTCTCTGAGAGATGACTACATATTTGTGCCATTTGCTGTAGAGACTATCGGTCCGTGGGATCCACGTGCGGTGAACTTCTTAAAGGAACTCCATCCGCGGCTGGTCGTTGCTGCTGGTGATAAGAGGGCTGGTTCTTTTCTCGCTCAAAGGCTAAGTATAGCCATTCAGCGGGAAAACGCAGCCAGCGTTCTTGGCACGATACCGCGGGGAGTAGGACTATATGATAATTAAGTTTCTAGTTTTAGTTTTTTTTTATTATTATAGTTTTTAATATTGTATATAATATTAAAACTCAAAATAAGCGTGACAACTATACACACCAGCACAATTAGCGGAACAGAAAAAAAAGTGAGACTATGAGATAATAACGCATATATTTGACGAAAATGTAATTAGACACAAAATAACAAATTGATTAACATCTTTTAACAACGACTTTGAAAAGTCTTCGTTATTTTTTATTGAAAAATAAAGAAATTTGAAATAAGTGAAATTTTTAGATGATTATGAACCATCACAAAAAATAAAAAAAAGTAAGCATTAAATGATTTAACAATAAAATTAAAGCAAAATTAATAACGAGTGTTTCCCCCTCTTGCTCTGATTACGGTTTCCATTCGTCTGGGCATGCTACAGATTATGTTATCGATGATTTCTTGAGGCAACCGCTCCCACTCCTCAAGTAATGCGTTTCCAAGTTCATTCAGATTGTTGGGGGGTGGCATTCTAGATTTAACCCTTCTTTTTAGCAAGCAATGGCAGAGTCGGGAAGGGTCGCCCTAGGCGAAAGTTTATCGACCAAATAGGCGATATATTGAAAATGGGCCAAATTAAGAGTACCTTTAACCGACGAGCGTGTATGCGTAGGTATATGGATGTGGAGGAAGCGAGAGAGGTGTGTCAGGATCGTGCCAAATGGAATACCATAGTCTCTGCCTACCCCTCTGGGTGACAGGCGTGAGTGTTTATGTTATGTTATGTTATTTTTTTTTAGCAAGTCCCAGACATGCTCTATCGGATTCATATCGGGGGAATTTGCTGGCCACTGCATCACCGGTATACCTACGTGGCTCAGATATGCCTGTACCGATTGTGCACTATGAGCACGAGCATTATCTTGCATTAGAATAAAGTCGCCACCAATAAATGGGGCAAATGGTACAACATGTTCTTCTAAAATGTCTCTGATGTATCGATCTGCTGTCATGGTGTGACACATCCTGTGACTGTCACTAACTCCGTGCGAGCTGCCAAACATATCCCTCCCCAAACCATAATCGAGCCGCCACCATAAGCCACTGTGTGTTCAAAATTAGACTGTATGTGGCGTTCTCCTTTGCGTCTCCATATTCGCTGTCTCCCATCGATCTGTTTTAAAAGACCTCTGCACTCATCAGTAAAGAGAACCTGCTGCCATTCGTTCAAATCCCAATGACGATGTTCTCGCGCATAGCTTAATCGGTTTACGCGGTGACGTCTCTCAAGTTTTGGGCCTTTGGCAGGTATATACGACCCTAAACCAACTTCTTCAAATCTCCTGCGAACTGTACGCTCACTTACTCGTACTCCTCAAACGTCTTCCAGTTCATTTCGAGCTTGTACAGCCGTTAATCGCGTATTCCTACGAACTCCAAGTTGTAAAAAACTGTCTTCTCGCCTCGATGTACATCTTTTTCTACCTTGACCCCTCCTCCTCACAAGAGAATTAGATGATATGTACCGCTGGATGCTGAGATGAATCGTTGATACTGGTCGACGAAGCCTTGAGGCAATCGATCTGTAGGTATGGCCATTTCTTCTCATTTCATCAGCCCTAATGATTTCCAGTGATGTTAAGTCAGGCATAATAAAGAGCTTTTAATAAACAAAATTGTCTATAGAATAACAAATTTATAAAAAACCATTAAGTGCAATTTTTCAAAAAAAAATACAATTACGTAGTTATTACTTGAACAAGTTGACAAAACGTATTGTTCGGGAAAATAAAACAAATGAATGAAAAAAGTGTATGTCATCTAATTTTCTATTTTCAAATTTGACAATAAATTTAAAAAATATCATAACTGGCCAGTTCCTCAAGTAAAAGATTTTAAAATCCTGCTTTTTTTTTGTGTTCCGCTAATTGTGCCGGTGTCTATATGTTAAGATCTCACCATGAGGAAATCTTTGAGGAGCCTATGTTCAGCACTGGATTTTTACGGGCTGTAATGGATGCATGAATTTTGGCACATAAATTTTCAGCAAAATTTCCTGTTGTTAATATTTTAGAATTTTTCCCAGAGCCTATTCCTTTACGTATACTCATGTGAGCTTTGAAGCGGGTTGTTCTTAGTGTCTGTATTCATCATCTAGTATAACAGTATCCACTTTTGTGTCTGACATTATATTACACAACACTTTTACTCCTGCATTATACTGAAAACTAGATGTTCCCCGCGACTTTGCCCGCGAGGAATTTATTACGATTGGATTTTATGGGCTTTAATTATTTTGCGCGGAACCATAATTATTTTTCTAAAATAAAAGTAATTTAAGTTGTTTCTTATAACATCAACTATCTACCAGTGAAAGTCCCATCAAAATTGGTGCGGCCGTTTCGGAGATTAGCCGGAACAAACAGACAGACCAACAGACAAAAATTTAAAAATTGTTATTTTTGTTACAAGTATTGTATATACTTTCATATAAGAACATTAAGTAATTTATTTTTATAGATTATTTCGGTACAATCGTCAGCAAAATATCTCAGTAACGGCTACCGGTCTGTCCATTTTAAGTCTGAGAATGTTTGATATTATGTTTATCCTGGTAAAGATTCAATAGAATTCAATTTAATTATATTATTCACTCGAGTTATTTACGATGAAACATTTTGTTAAACTCAGAAATCAAAAGTGCAGAGAAGAGGTTACGGTTACATATTAGGTATATCTAAGGTGACAAGTAACAAACAAAATTTTGGAAATTTTTCTCTTATCAGCTAACAGCTAATAAGCAGTTAACTATGATTTTAGGTTTTCTATTACTTCATATGCTTGATGCTCTTTAAAATTACTGGGAATTCTGTTACTCATATATATTCGAATACTCATTAAATATAGACTTATTTAGCATAATGTTTTCTTCGGACGTAACTCATATCAAAGTTTATATTGGTTTCTAGTGCTACTAGAGCTTAACTCGCTAGTCTTTTAAAAAAAATAAAAGTAATTATACTTGACAAATTAAAAAAAAAACATTAAAATATATTGATCAGGCAAATTTATTAGGTACCTACTAGAGGTCGCCAAGTGGTCGAAATTCGACCGTAATTCATTAAATATTTATGCTAGTTTAAGTAACGTGTTAAGCACTTTCATTAAAACACAGATATCTAATAGGTATACAAAATACCTATAAAATAAACGCTTTTATATCTTGACACACTCCACACACTATTAAAAAAGGAACATATGAAATCACACAAAATGCACAGCTTATTCAGTCCCCCTGTCAGTAATTATTCATTATAATCTCTACTCTGTACTGTTTGACCACAGCCTGTTAAGTGTTTGACATTGGCCTCGGAATAATAATTTAACATAAGTACATATGCTTGTACTTACTCTAAAAATTGACAATTTGAACGTAAACAATGTGTGCCCATTGAGTTATATGTATTTCGTACTAGAGAAGCCATTCCGAACATTGACTATGTTCAACTGAACTGTAGTGCAATCCATACAAACTAAATATTGCGTAAATTGAAGATTTGTGAATTCCATAAAATAATGATTGTTACATTTTATTTAGAAATATGTTTGTTTAGATTAAATTAAGATATTTTATATTAAATTCTTATATTTATTTTATATTAATATCTTATTTTATATTAAGTTAAAGTCTTCGCGCATGCGCGACTACTGCTCCCGCGCATGCGCGAAGACAGAGTAGGACACTATTGTTTGGAATGGCTTCTCTAGTACGTAGTACATATAACTCAATGTGTGTGCCTTATTTTATTTTATTTAATATATTTGTAACACTTAATATGTACCTATATTCTGTACTCCTTTTCCATAAATATAAACTTTAACTATGCCAACTCACACTCCTCCGTGCGGGCTATATGCTTAACAAGGGGTAGTAAAAAGTTTTCCTATTACATATTAACATATAGATATCCAGTTACAACGCAGAAGACCTGTGGAAATCAGTGATTAAATAATCTTACGTTCTAAATTTTAACGTCAGCTAAAGCCAACCATTGAACCAGGTTTTTTTTTTATAGGATAAGGGTGACAAAACGAGCACACAGTCCACCTGATGGTAAGTGGTTACTGCGGCCCATAGACATCTACATCTATCATCTATTACAAATCTAAATGCAGATGCGTTGTCACCCGTGAGGACTAAGATGGAATGTCTCATTTCCAGCAAAAAGGGCCTCCGGTCACCTGCACTCACCAAGCGAAACGCAGAGGTGAAGCTCAAGCTCTTCACGCTGGTTTTCTGTGAGGTCGTGGTACCACCCCGGTTCGAGCCGGCCCATCCGTGCGACAGCAAAAGCTGCCGCGTGGCTCTACCACTGTTCATAATTATATTTTATATTGTCTCCCAAATGAGAGAATAAAATGTTTATAGACTAAGCGTCTGATCCATGGAAGTGTGAAGATGCTGTAGCCCATCTCCCGTTTCAATTTTCTTTTGTCGCTTCTTATAACACCAACAGAATGATACGGCGAATATATGAACCAGATATATAATAACCAGACACAGTATCCAGAAGAGCACAGATGCGAGATACATGGTACTGATACTGTGGTCGTTAATGCAGTCGTCTAACAAAGCTATTATGGCAAACACTACCTACTGTAGAAGACGTTCATACCCAACATAGCTATTTACGAGCTGAATAAAGAATGTTGCTATGGATATTTATCTTTAAAAAAATTATAAAAGGGGTTATTATAATATTAAGGATTATTATATGGATGGTAATAACATCTGGAAATGAGGTGATCGCTACCAAGCTATTTCTAATATGTTTGTATAGTTAATTGTGTAATATATTATATATATATAATTGTGTAATATATAATATGTTCGTAAACTGTACTTTTTCAAAAAAATGTCCCGCTGGGTTTCTTGCTAGTACTTCCCAGGACAGAGGTATTTTCCGAACCAGTGGTAAATTAAACATATGAGTATAATTGAATAAATCTATATTGAAAAAAAAATCTATTTCTATTTCTTTTCATGAATCTTGTAATTTTTTACGTGGTGAGAAAAAGAGGAATTCTATCTTAGTCCTCACGGGTGACAACGCATCTGCATTTTGATTCGTAGTTGAGGATAGATGTAGATGCCTATGGGCCGCAGCAACCACTTACCATTAGGTGGTCTATGTGCCCTGTCCAATAAAAAAAAATCCGTCTAATAAATTATAATTTGCAGGTCCTTAGTTCGAGTCATAGTTAAAACTGATATTTGTAAGCCACCAAAAACAATATTTTGTGTTATTGATTATTTTCAACGGGAAAAATATTTTGTTGTATAGCTTAAATTAAACATTTTAAACAGCTTGTAACAAAAATAGGTGATGATCTTCAAACGGCTGAACAGATTTTCTTGAAACATAGCTAAGAACCCTCGATAAAGACACCTTTCAAACGAAACAGACCTAAGTCTAATTTGGTTCATCCGTTCAAGAGCTGTGATGCCACAGAAACATAGTTACTAATGGAATAGTATACAAACACTGTTTTCGTCGGGGGTTAAAAATGGGCAAATGTATCTGAATAGCTTGAACCTAAAGTAAAGTACTGTTTCTGAATTAGAAGGCTTCAGCTCAGGCCGAAGCGACGATACAAGCTAAACAAACAGCTTCGACTTTGGCCAAGAACTGAGCTGTGGTCGAACAGTAATGGCGCTGTGTAACAATGTCGTAAGAGAACCAATCACCCCCATTCCGTTCCTTAGGTGTTGTAAGAAGCGACGTGTAATGAACAATTTCCTGGCCAGAGTCACCTGGCATTGACTTTCTGAAGGTCGTCACTGCATTTAGTATATAGTACAGGAGAATACTCCTCTTGCAGATATGAGTCGGCTACTCGAGAACTCTTCTTCCCCATTGGCCGTCGGTTCTTCAAGCAATATGGCCACCCCATTGCCACTTCAGGTTACTGATACGTTTGACTATGTCGATTACTTTGGTTCTACCGCGGATATTTTCGGTACGGATTATGGCCATCATAGCTCGCTGTATATACTTTTAATAAGTTCACTTTTAACGTGGTAGAGTCACGCTGCAGCTATATTATGGTTGCAGCACGAATAGGTCAACTTGAACGCGCTTTCACAGATTACAGCTTAAAACTAAAAATAGCAGCTTAAAACTGTTGTGTTTCGTATGGTGAGTGTAAACAACATAAGACCTATTTAACCTTTTTACTGGTGACAAGGCATTCTATTGTTGTCCTCAGGGGGTGACAACGCTTCTGCATTTTAATTATCAATCAAAGATATATGTAGGCCGCTTGTCATACTCATTCCATCCAAAAGGTAACCGTAACTTGTAAATAAATACCACTACTCAGTTTTGGAATAACTTAATCTCTTTACCGATTCAAAGTAGTTGGGCGAACGGAATTTACCTCATCAAATTTACATTACAGTTAAGCTTTTTAATAACTTAATGTTTGTCTTCTACGTACTGCGAACTTCGCGATTATGTATGCATGGACTAGGAACTCTGAAGACGACGGTTTGAATAGAATTTGGGTGTTCTTGACGTTAAAACAATAGAGAACTAACTCTATATTGGGAATATTAAAGTATGTTTGAATGTTGACTACTATTCTTGTTTAAGGCATGACTTGAAAGATTTGCCATTACTGAACACTCTGATTTTGCAAGACCCGCCGCAGAAGAACACAAAAACTCTCCGATCACACTCTTAATCTCATGGCTGTTAGACGGGAGATGAAGCTACATTCTTTAACAGATTTGACAGCATACAGACAACTGAACAGACAGATCTCTAAATGCATGCGGCGGGACTTACGCAACTTCAATACAGCTTGTATTGAAGAAGCGATCGAGCGGAACCAAGGCTCCAAAGTCTTTGCCTTGGATCTGTTTGCCAGAAAGAGCCGACTGTCAAAGCTGAAGACCGAATGTGGCAGCATCGTTTCCGAGACACCTGAGATTTTGAGTGAGATTGAGAGGTTCTATGGGCAGCTGTACACGTCATCGTTGGAGCCACACGCAAGTGTGAGTAACGATTCAAGAGCGAGTCTTATCCGACACTATTCCGAAGATATCCCGGACGTCAGTCTGAACGAGATTAGAATGGCTCTCCAGCACCTTAAAACCGACAAATCCCCGGGCGAGGATAGAATAACAGCGGAGCTTCTGAAAGTGGGTGGGAAACCGGTACTTGAAGTCCTTCAGAAGCTCTTTAATTCCGTCCTCCATGGTGGCACTACCCCGGAGCCGTGGAGCAGAAGTGCGGTGGTCTTGTTGTTCAGAAAGGCGACAACGCTCTCTTGAAGAACTACAGACCGATTTCCCTTCTGAGCCGCGTCTACGTGCTGTTTTCGAGAGTCATTACGAATCGTCTCGCGCGCAGATTTGACGACTTCCAGCCTCCCGAACAAGCCGGTTTCCGAAAGGGCTTTAGCACCATAGACCACATACACACCCTTCGGCAGATTGTACAGAAGACAGAGGAGTACTTTGCCTTGCGTATGTGGACTATGAGAAAGCCTTTGATTCCGTCAAAATTTAGGCGGTGCTACAGTCCCTTCAGCGGTGCCAAGTTGACAGTCGGTATATCGAAGTACTGAAGTGTTTGTACAGTAGAGCTACGATGGCTATCCGAATACAGAATTAGAGTACGAAACCTATCCAAATGCAGAGAGGTGTAAGACAAGGTGACGTTATATCCTCGAAACTCTTCACCGCTGCATTGGAAGACGTCTTCAAGCTACTGGACTGGAAAGGATGCGGTATTAACATCAATGGCGAGTACATCACTCACCTTCGATTTGCCGACGATATAGTCCTCATGGCAGAATCGCTGGAGGAGCTAAGCACTATGCTCAATGACCTCAATAGTGTCTCCCAACGGATAGGTCTTAAGATGAACATGGACAAAACAAAGATTATGTTTAATGTCCATGTCACACCTATGCCGGTAGTTGTTGGGAGCACTAAGCTCGAAGTTGTTGACGAGTATGTTTACCTGGGACAAATAGTACGACTAGGTAAGTCCAACTTCGACCGAAAGGTCAATCGACGGATTCAACTCGGCTGGGCAGCGTTCGGGAATCTACGACACATCTTCTCGTCAGAAATACCTCAAAACCTTAAAACAAAATTGTACAACCAGTGCGTGTTGCCAGTGACGACTTACGGAACTGAGACGTGGTCCTTCACTGCTGGCCGTATGAGGATGCTCGAGGTCGCTCAGCGAGCTACGGAGAGGGCTATGCTCGGGGTTTCTCTGCGTGATAAACTTAGAAATGAGGATATCCGCAGTAGAACCAGAGTAACCGACATAGCCCAACGGATTAGTAAGCTGAAGTGGCAGTGGGCCGGCCATATAGCTCGAAGAACCGACAACCGATGGGGAAGAAAGGTTCTCGAGTGGCAGACTCGTACCGGTAAGCGAAGTGTAGGTCGCCCCCCCCCCCCCCCCACTAGATGGAGTGACGACCTGGTAAGACATGCAGGAAGTGGATGGATGCACGTGGCTCAGGACCGTGTTTTGTGGCCTTTGCTTGGGGGAGGCCTATGTTCAGCAGTGGACTTATGAAAGGCTGTAATGATGATGATGATGATGATGAATACTCTGATCAGATTGTAAAGCCGATGTCCTCGCACTGGTGATCTAAGTCCCCATTACACCAATCCTTGAAATCTGGATCCAGTGTTTTTTATGGAACTTTTACCATCAGTCTATCGCCAGGATTGGGTGTTGAATGTACTCGTACATGATGAACCGAATGAACATTGAACGCCGTGTGTACGTTTAAAAGGAAGATCATTTGAAAAAAGTTGGCAGATTATCCTCTCACAATATTTAATATAATATTTAATAAGTAAATAAAGACAAATATCTGTATAATTCATGAACGACAAACCAATAAAGCAACTGCAGTAAGTGGTAACATAATAGAACAGAATCGTCAATGAAAACAACAAACGAGTTAAGCCAAACACAATCAATGGCGCACAAAAGAACGAGCTAATCTCTCCTTTGGCAACGACAAATCAATTTGGGAGCAACAACGCGCCGAAGAAGTCAGAAGTCGCCCTGTAGTCTGCCGGTGGCAGCGTCCATATTTCCCGCTCGAGTGGTCACAAATGGGCGGGCGTTGTGCGAAAAACCCTACCCCCGTTTCCCAAAAGTTAATAGGGCTTTTGTCAAACACCCGACCAACTCTTGTAATGCAATTAACTCCGACAATGGCGCGATCGTTAACGAATTAATTTTAATGCTCGCGATACTACTATAAGATATCAGGCGGAACGGCTTTAGTTCAGTTTCACACCTTCAAAGACCTGCAAAAACATTTTTTTATCTAAAATTACTTTAGGAGTAGTTTTTTTTATGCAATATTTCTAATAATTTGTTTCGTTGAAGTTATTTATAGGGCTAGTGCGTTGTACTAGTAACTAGTTAAGTTAAAATTTTACTTTTTAATTATTTTTACTTTTTCATGCAAAGCTTCTTAAATATTTTATAAAATTTGATATGTATTATGTATCAATTAAGACAAATGAAAACTGTGAAGTGAAATATACGAGTGACATTCCACTAAATGGAGTGATGTAATCTGATGGGATGGGATGCAGGGAGGCGCTATATGTAGGTAGCTGGTGTTTTGTGGCAGTCTTTGGAAAGAGTCATAATATACAGTTATAGACTTCTAGGATTATGCTTCAACAATAATAAGTTCTACGTCTGAAGTTCAATAGTTTAGTAAAGTATGGTGGCGCCGGCTGATGCTGTCCATTTTCACTAGAACTATGTAAAGAGCTGCATTGACGGTGCTCATGATCATAATACATCAAACATTGATTTTGGAAGAAAACTGCATTGAAAGGTTTAAATAAATGTATGTCTAAAACCCTCTCAGAAATGAGAGGAGGCCTGTGCCTAGCAGTGGGACGTAAATAGGCTGCAACTTTACTTTACAGCTTTATGCCACCCCTACACGGCTATACGTGTAGGGGTGGCATAAAAAAATTAATTATACCGTAGGAGTCGCAAATGTCGTCTCTTATTATTATTTGCATCCCAATCGATGGATGTAATTATTATACTCGCCTTTTTTTTTAAAACCGAACCCGAACAAGTACAATATTCGGCTACATTACAGCCTTTAAAAATCCACTGCTGAACATAGACCTCCTCCATATATTTGAGGGAGAGATATATAGAGTGCCCGTTAAATAGACTACCTTATAGAAGGGATTTGCCATTTTTGTCGTTATTAGGAAGCCACTGCTACTTATCTCCCAGTTTGTTTCCCTCTGTCGCTTCTTACGACACCCACAAGACAATATGGTGTAGTGGATATTATTACACCGTCCCTATGCGTTGATTCACTAAATGCATGTGTTGTTCTTGAATTATTTAGAATTATACATCTTTTAATATACATTTTACAATAATATTAAAAACTATAATAATAAAAAAAAAACTAAAACTAGACACTTAATTATCATAATATAGTCCTACTCCCCGCGGTATCGTGCCAAGAACGCTGGCTGCGTTTCCCCGCTGAATGGCCATACTTAGCCTTTGAGCGAGAAAAGAACCAGCCCTCTTATCACCAGCAGCGATGACCAGCCGCGGATGGAGTTCCTTTAGGAAGTTCACCGCACGTGGACCCCACGGACCGATAGTCTCTACAGCAAATTGCACAAATATGGAGTCATCTCTCAGAGACTTATACTTGCGCCACTTACTCAGTTCAGCTGCCTCTGATGCCGCCCCGGCTCTAAACGAGGTACCCCTGAGATGAGAGGCCGCCAGTATCTACGCAAGTAGCATCCCTCACTAGGGTTTTCCCTCTCTCCAAAGGGACCATTGTCATACCGTCGGGTCTCCTGCCATCATCTCTAAATATTCCACAAGGAAAACCGAGGGAACATTTATAGAGACAAGAGCCTTTCGGATGACATCGTTCAAAGAACTGTGTCGTGAAAACCTACCAGCGCTTTTCTTACACGAAAGTCCGTGGAGCCCAAACTTGTCGACGCTGCACCACATGGGCACTGATGGGGCTGACAAATGGCCGCTCCTAGTCAGATTCCTACGGCAATGCGCAAGCTTTCCCCGTCAAATAATGTGCCGAGATTACTTGATGGTAAAGCGCGTAACCAGTATTTAGAGTTTTTAGAATTCGACATACTGTTTTTTGCAGGATTAATGTGTTGACATTTTTATTTACATCCCATTATATACCTAGATAACAGAACATATTATGATTATGTCTTAAGCTTTAACTTATTTCAGAAAAACTTTTAAAACAAATAACTAACAGTTATCTATTTACGTTCCTACTATAAGTAATGAAATACTTTATGAATGGGCAGTTTTGTGCGAGTAGGAAAGGCAGCCGCCGCCGGTGTTGTAACCGTACTAGACACAATGACGACCACCCGCAGTTTGGGAATATCCCTGTCGACACTTGTGTACACCCAGTCGAGTGGAAACCTTCAACTATTATAGAGACTAACATACCCAGAAGTACCATTCATACTTTTTTTCTGTCTCCCTTGTAATGGAAGACGAAAGCCATAGCAATGATACGTATGATACACAACAAATGTTACTAACATGTTTTTTTTTCGTTGTCAGTAGCGGTCATTGCCTATGGAACGAGGCCGCTCAATTGTACACAGACAACAAGCTGTGTAATTCTTTTATGAAAATATCGATTGAGTTGAATGGTATATTGGAATTAGATACGTTGGATTTTCAATATTAAAAAGTCTTTTGAAATATACGACAACGTTTTAATCTAGTAAGTTACATTCAATTTCACAGTTGAAAGAATATGATCAATCGCTTTTAGTTTAAATGTAGAATGTATAATTTAAGTTTTAATTTTATTTAATATGACAATCAACATCGTATATTTTAATGTTAAGTAAATAAGTCTAATATATAGAGACCGACCGAAGGTTCGGTTTCGGCAAGTTTCGGCAAAAAAATCTAGTTTCGGTAATAGTTTCGGTTGCGGCAAAAAATCTGCCGAACCTTCGGCGGCCGCGAAACTCAGTGTTCGTGGATTATCGTGTGTCGTTCGGATGAGTTCTTGACTCGTGTATTATTCATAATTATACAGAAACAGAAACTTTTTTATTCAATATAGATCATAAATAATACTTATTGAAAGTCACTTTTATGTTTAATTACCACTGGTTCGAAAAAAAAACCTCTGTCCTTGAAAGAACCAGCAAGAAACCCAGCGGGACTTTTTTTAAAATAACAGCTTACAATTAGACGCCTAGCGTGGACTAAAATAAACGTGGGCGAAGTTGCATCAGCGAGGCCCCTTTTCTTTCGTTCCAATAATCTACCGAATAGATCTATCCTACCAAACACGGTTTGACACGACATACCTATTCATATCTATTAATTCCTGACAAGTCTCGTGTTCCGGCAATGTAACAGTCGCGGTCTTTGAAGGTAGTTACAACGGCCTCGCAGTCGCACTTAAAAGGGGCTTCTTCCGAGGCCCCAAACAAACACACTTGTGACTTTATTTTTCGAGCATAAAAGTGATCAAATTAATTACTCATCTGTGGTAAAGTCTGGGGGCATCGCATTTTGAGGTGCCATCGCCCTTTAAGTGCGAGGCCGTACGCGAGGGCCCACTTCGCTGACGCCTAGCTACGCCACTGCTTACAATCATGTTGTATGTAACACAATTAACAACACAAAACAAATTAGAAATAGCTTGGTAGTGATCACCTCATTCCCAGGGGTTATAAATTCCTCAGTATTATAATAAACCTTTTTATACAAAGTTAGCTCATTAAAGTTTTTGAACTTTGAGCAGGTTTTGTATATTTTCTGGGATTGTTAAGTTGTGTGCATATTGTGTGTAAGTGTGAGTGTGATATATTAAGTTAATGCTTTCATTGAATAATATTAAGAATATTGTGAACACAATAAAATATGTTCTCAATTAGCGAGAAACTTTTTATGGGTGTAAGTGTTGATTTTTTTACAAAATTGACTTAAAGTGTATTTTTTAACGTTAAATTGTTGTTTTTTACTTTAAAATAAATAAATAAATTGATATATGACTATTACAATTCCTGCTTTTCATTAACATACATTGCCTACCTGTATATGTATCAAAAATATACCAGATTTCAGTATACAATATAAAAAAAATTAACATGTCTAAATAAGTTCGGTTTCGGTGTCGGCCGAAACTGAGACTCAGACCGAAGGTTCGTTTTCGGTTTCGGTTTCGGTTGAAAATCCTGTTTCGGTCGAACACTACTATTATATAAAAAAAAATTTACTTGTTCGTATTTTATGCGCTACCATACCGTTCATCAGATTGCGGTAAAAGTTTGTCAACTTGTTGCCAACAGTTGTGCGAAGGTTATAGTCATAGTACAATTAACTTACAATAGGCGGCTCGCGTATCATACCAACAAATTTATTTGAAAGTTATATATATATATATATATATATATATATATATATATATATATATATATATATATATATCACTCAACTTCAATGAATGTATTATCATTCCTAATTAAACAATATAACTTTTCCACATTTAAAATTATATTTTTACAATTATGTCTTCTGCGGCAGCATCGCGCCTAAAGGTTTATACAATAATAATATAAAATAATATTTATGTTCAAATTATATTTAATGATAACCATTAAACATAATTGTTACATTAAATTTTACTATTATGAACAATAACAAAGAAATAAATTATAATATCCAAGAAAATGTTGTAACCTCTCATTTCTTGTGGTAGAGCTTTTATGCATATAAGAGCAATGCGAACAATAATACTATAAGAACAGAATATATAGTTCTAGCGAAAATGGACTTCATGATCCGGCACCGCCATAATTTAATAAACTATTGAACTCCAGACGTAGAACTGATTATTGTCGAAGCATAATCCTACAAGTAAGTGTATGTGCCAACATACATCTACCCACAATTAAGGAACAAAATGCAGATAGATGAGTTTCACCGCTGAGAACTAAGATGGAATGCATTGTTTCCATCTAGAGCCCAATGACTTCGTCAATGTTACTTAGCGGTACCATGTAGCGACATCTATGGAAATGTATTAAATAAAGAACGATGTATTTAGCGCGTCAAATTTTCATATCGATATACATCGCAACCGCTTCCGTAGATAGATAATAGATGGCGCTAGAGTAGTCAAGTGAGCTCGGCCACGGTCCTTATTGCTTTGTAAGAGAGATATGTGACTCCTGACGAGTATAGGACGAGTACTCACCATATGAAACAAACATGGGATATGGTGCTATCTTTGATTATAAATAAGTAGGTGTTATTTCGAGTTGGTGCGTGATGTCTCTTCAAAAAATTTAGAAGCATAAAATAATTTTCACTTGATAGATCGTAGTTAAGTCGCTACTAAGACATCGTTCATAGAGCAGTGAAAGCCCCGGTTCTTAAACCTTCTCATTAAAAAATTCATCTCCTTTTTTCTACCCTTTGGGATGGAACATTTTTTTCATATTTTTATGGTATCAGTATTGAAATATACGTATTTAATAAAAAAAAAGAATCATCAAAATCGGTTTACAATTGATTAAATGTCGCGGAATATACGAAAAAACGTACAGTCACAAAAAATATACGTTTAAGTTGAGAACCTGCTCCTTTTTTGAAGGCGGCTAAAAATAAAAATTACCAACGGCAAAGTTTTGGCTGGGCCTTATTGAAATAAGAAAGAACTTTAAATTAAGTGAAATCAGTCGGTTGCAGATTCTCAAAAAATATTTCTTAAATTTTATATGTAACTCACTTGTTAATTCATTTAATAACAATGAATTATTATGTGTTCTAGGTATGGTTCAAAAACCGACGAGCGAAATGGCGCAAACAAAAGCGAGAAGAACAGGAGAGATTGCGGAAACTGCAAGAAGAAAGGACTTGTGGTCGGACACCGCTCCTTCCACGACCACAGCCTGATCACTCTCCACATTCTCCGCATACTACGCATGTGTCTCAATCACAGCCCAACAGAAATTACTCTGACGACTCTGATTCGGAGGTGGAAGTCGCCTAACAATTTTCAAGTGACGTTGACTTTTTAGGAAATTCTCAATAAAAAATTGGTGATAGTGTTGTGGTAATTACTGGCAGTGCAAAAACTTTTAAACAATAAAAGCTCGTATTATAAGTTCTTGTAAATCAATACTTATTATAAATAACATAATATTATATGTTAGATGTGTAGAAATTAGTACCTAGTTTAAGAATTTATTACGTGGTATTACATTCTGTAGGCGATTCGTTTTAAGATTTTATTTATACCAATGTTGTCCCTAATTTGATTACTACGTAGCAGGTGAGCCGTGTTAAGTCAAAAACTCGACGTTTGCCGTTAATTTCACAGTTTGCGAGCAACCCGGGTTCGATCACTGCCGGTTCTAATGAAATTGATAATTGTGGAAGTACTGTTTTACACGCTCGGTGGTGAAGGAAAACATCATGAAGAGGGCTGCATATCTGAGGAGTAAAATATTGCCAGTACCTGAGAAGTCTGCCAACAGGTACTGGAGCAGCGCGACGGTCTAACTGTTCCACCAACACCCTCAGAAAAGAAAGGAGGCCTGTGTTCAGCAGTGAGACGTATTTAGGGGTATTACAAAAATGTATATTATTTAAAATAGCAATCTTAAATATTCCTTATTTTTCTAGTTGATAATAGAAAAATCGATACTGAGCATAATGCCACGTACATTGATTTATTTGTGTATTAACAGGTGATTAAGAAAAATAACGCAATTTATTTGACACTAATACAAGGTTTAAATAATAAATTTCTTTTTTAATTGAAATTTAATATTCTTTGAATAATTTCATAAAACGAATAAAACTGTAGTAATTGTTTTACTTACCAAAAATTGAAAATATTAGTGCTTAACCAATAAACTGACAAAAATCAAAGTAATCAAATCAATAAATAATATATATAACACATTAAGATCACTAAGATTCAGGAAACCCATTTGTAGTTATTATGTTAACATTGTAGAATACAAAATCAAAAATGTTATCATCAAATCATGAGTTGTGCAATGTAATGTTTTTTTTAATAATCTGTAGCCTAAAATTGACTTCTAACTCTTGTATTAATCAAATTAACCATATTAATCCAGTTTTTAAAAGTACAATGAAGAAAATTATCTCATAGAACATATCTTCATATAATCTTAATGTGTTCTCTTTACTAACCATATGCTGGATTATTTTATTTATTTAGTTATATGTAGCTACATGTACATTTTCTGTGACTTTTTATATATTTATTTTATGTACCTAAATAAACATTTTTTCAAGTACATAGTCGATAATAAATATATAATAAATATTTACATACTTGAAATGATTTTGTTTTATTTTGTGTCAGCTTAATTATAATTTTCCTTAATTATTTCTTATATTTATGTGAATACTATGTATACATTGATTATAACTATTTTTGCAGATATTATCGCGTTTAATTTTAACTTTCTTTAATTCCAGAGGCTTTAGACACTTTACAGCACCCATCGTTACGAGTAGAGACTGAGATGTATTTCGTCCAGATGTTATAGTTAACGAAGGCTACATTCAAAATTACTTCTTGTGTCCTGCCATAAGAACAGCCAGCGTAGAAATTCTTACCACCCATCGAGTGTAATATCCCTCCCAGTCAGTTCAGGAAAAAGTTATACTTAACCGCGATAAAATCCGTAAAATTAGTTTTATTCGATGTAATTTTCCGGTTGTTCAAACAAAGGAATTTTCACTTCCTTTGTTACATCATGCAAGTAATCCATGAAATCCTTTTAAATTGCTAATGTCTTAATCTATCAGGCACTTCTGTAAATAATAACAAATATAAAAATTCATCAAATTTGACGAATTATTATTAACCGTCTACATTTATTCATTGTTACTTAATTATTAAAAGCCTGAAATAAATTACTATTATTATTAGATACAAATTTACAAAAATTACAGACTAAATTCAGTCATATTTTAAATTTACTAGACATATATACTATAAATAGTGATGTCATGAGACAGTTTAAAAATTATGTTTTTTTTATATAATAAGGGTGACAAACGAGCACACAGTCCACCTGATGGTAAGTGGTTGCTGTGGCCCATAGACATCTACATTTCTCGTCATTTATAAATCAAAATGCAGATACGTTGTCAGCCATGAGGACTAAGATGGAACGTCTCTTTTCCAGTAAAAAGGGTCTCCGGTTCTCTACACTCACCATACGAAACACAGCAGCATTAAGCTGCTATTTTACGCTGGTATTCTGTGGCTGTGAGAGCGTGGTCCTTCCCCGGTCAAGCCGACCCATTCGTGCTACAACTATACAATTAATATAACTGTGGCATGGCTCTACCACGTATTGATTATAGGATTAATTCATGGCTCTAGCCAATTTTTTATTTCTTAAACATGTGTTTTCTTACGATTTTTACTTCATCGCTGACCAATATAAGTAATTATATTCGGGCTGACAGTCTGAAATTTAAAACGAGAAAGCATATCTTCATGGCGGTTACTCAAATGTGTAAATCCAAAGTTGGAAGAAATAGGCATCGACTCATTTTAATAGCTGCCAAGTTAAAACAGACCTTCTGCTTTCATAATTTTAAAACCGTTTTTGTTTGGAAGGCCTCACAAAAATGTTAAAGTATTTGCATATTTCGTGCACTTTGTTAACGATAGCGCCCTTCGCTTATTTGTTTCTTTTTCTTAATTTCCTTAAGCATATTCTTTAGTATGCAGTTTTCTCTCGGCCAATATGCTTGTACATTGCCAACATCGAGCCAACATATGCCAAACTCTTTTCAACACACAAAACATTTGTGTTTTTAATACACACATAAATGGGCGCGATTTTTTATCTTTCTTACTTAGTTAAACTGGACTAAATTGGCCGCATCAATAATAGACTATTCATCATTCAGCATTACAGCCTTTCATAAGTCCACTGCTGAACATATGCCTCCCCCAAGGAGTGCCACAAAGCACGGTCCTGAGCCACCTGCATCCATCGACTTCCTGCATTTCTTACCAGGTCGTCACTCCATCTCGTGGGGGGTCGCCCTATACTTCGCCTACAGGTACGAGGCTGCCACTCAAGAACCTTTCTTCCCCATCGGTTGCCGGTTCTTCGAGCTATATGGCCGGCCCACTGCCACTTCAGCTTACTAATCCGTTGGGCTATGTTGGTTACTCTGGTTCTACTGCGGATATCCTCATTTCTAAGTTTATCACGCAGAGAAACTCCGAGCATAGCCCTCTCCATAGCTCGCTGAGCGACCTTGCGCTTCCTCATACGGCCAACAGTGAAGGACTATTAGACCTACGTTTTTTACGTGGTAGAGCAACGCTGCGACTATACTATGGTTGTAGCAAGAATGGATCGGCTCGACCGGGGAAGGGACACGCTCTCACAGAATGCCAGCTTAATATATCAACTTAATGCTGTTGTGTTTCGTATGATAAGCTTAGATAACCGGAGCCCCTTTTCCTGGAAATGAGGCATTCTATCTTAGTCTTCAGGGGTAAAAACGCATCTGCATTTTGATTCTTAATCGATCATAAATGTAGATGCCTATGGGCTACAACGTGCACTTACCATCAGGTGGACTGTGTGCTCGTTTGTCACTATTATTATATAAAATAGACCACGTGGTGGCGGCGTTTGCCGTGTAATGGCGGTGTAATAGAATCCATCACAGCATTTCATCCGTTGGGTGTCGTAAAAGCGTGTATGGCTAATGGAGATGCTAGAAAAATCTTATGGCTTTCAATCGATGGCGGTATACGCATCTCATTTACGCCTGACGTAAAATTCCCGGCGCGGCAATGGACAGCAGCGTCGAAGCTTCGAAACATCTTTTCAGTGAACGTACACTTACCTATGGCGTTTGGTGCTGTGATCGACAATGCGCCTGCCAAGCGTAACTAATCAGGCAATTCCTTCCTACAACGGGAGAGAATGGTCCAACAGTGGACTTTTGGCTGAAGAAGAAGAAGGTATTATGTTATACCTATCAGGCCACTGTATCTGTTTGAGTTTGCGCATATAAACAATTTTATGTTACATACATAATATTAAATAAACGCTTCCACGATACAGGAGAAAATCCTAGTGTGGGGTAACATCTTTTATAAACAACTAACTCGCCAGGCAGACGTAGTTCTGCCCTTTCCAACGACCCTTACTATAAAATCCTTAAAACGGCATTAAAAAAATTGAGAGTCATTTATCAGGATGAAAACTATTCTACATTTCAAGTTGGACGAAACTGCACAGAGTGTGAAAAATTTAATTGAAATCAGTTTAGTAGTTTAGGAGTTCAACGCGGACAAACAACGTGACACGTAATTTTTATATATAAAGATAATTGAAATTGAAAATTTTAAAACCCTCCGAAAAGAACAGTACCGCAGCTAACGAAACAGCCGATTACCTTGAAATGGCTGAACCGAGTTTGATAAAACATTTCTAAGAACCACCGCTAGAAAACCTGCTATTAAATTTAAAAAAAACCCAAATCTGTTCACCCGTATAAGAGCTACGGTGCCACAGACAGACAGACAGACAGACACACATATATAACATCCCTCTTTTTGCGTCGGTGGTTAAAAACGGATTATTACTAAGTTGGAGTTTATGTATATTTGTACAATTTTTTTATATAAGTACCAGTTCCACAGATTTGTTGGAGTTTGAAACATATTTCTAAACATATAGATAGCACTCACGATTTAGCTTTGTATTTACTTCATCAACACAACAAGGAACAATGCTAAAAAAAACCTTATTACTTAACTATCTAATGCACAACTTAAATATGACTCCTTTGTGATTATTTTATTGATAGAAGATTAGACATCAATATTAACTGTCATATTGTCACAGTCCTTCTCTGCATACAAATGAAGGGGATATCCAAGGCAAGCAGTCCGACCTTATGCATGCCATGATTCTTATGTCATTAACTATGTCATCTGTACTAAATTTATACATGCAAGCTAACGTTAAAGATACCGCACATTGTCTATTCCGTCTACATTAGATTGATGCGAGTTTTAATATTAGTGAATCATCGTCTCATTTTGCCATAGTTGACACGCCTGGCGAGCGGGATGTAAACGCAGTTTTTGATTATTTTCAATTGTTATCAGGAATATGCTGCTGCCCATCACCTGTTTTAATGTATCTTTGTCGCCTCATACGACACCCACAGGATATATGGGGTAGTCGATATTCTTACACCCCCACTATACGGTCAAATCCCCCCTATGACGCGATATATGAGGGTGAATGTGTGAGAGTGGCAGCTTCGTACTTGCCGGTAGGAAGCTGTCACTCGTGAACCTTTCTTTCCCATCGGTTGTCGGTTCTTCGAGCTATATGGCCGGCGCATTGTCACTTCAGCTTACTAATTCTTTGGGCTATGTAGGTTACTCTGGTTCTACTGCGGATATCCTCGTTTTAAGTCTATCAAGCAGAGAAATGCCGAGCATAGCCCTCTCCATAGCTTGCTGAGCGACTTTGAGATTCCTCATATGGCCAGCAGTGAAGGACCACGTCTCAGATCCTTAAGTCATCACTGTTAACACACACTGGTTGTACAGTCTCGTTTTTAAGTTTTGTGGTATACCTGACGAGATGTGCCGTAATTTCCCGAACGCTGCCCAACCGAGTTGAATTCGTCGATTGACCTCTCGGTCGAAGTTGGACTTACCTAGTCGGACTATTTGTCCCAGGTAAACATACTCGTCAACAACTTCGAGCTTAGTGCTCCCAACAACTACCGGCGTAGGTGTAACATGGATTTTAAACATGATCTTTGTTTGTACATGTTCATCTTAAAATCTATGCGTTTGGCAACACTATCGAGGTCATTGAGCATAGTGCTTAGGTCCTCCAGCAATTCTGCCATAAGGACTATATCGTCGGTAAATAGAAGATGAGTGATGTATTCACCAATGATGTTAATACCGTATCCTTCCAGTCCAGTAGCTTGAAAACGTCTTCAAATGCAGTGGTGAAGAGTTTCGGGGATATTACGTTTCCATGACTTACACCTCTGTGCAGTTGGATAGGTTTCGTACTCTGGTTCTGTACTCTGATAGCCATTGTAGCCCTACTATACAAACACTTCAGCACTTCGATATAATGATAGTCCACTTGGCACCGCTGAAGGCACTGTACTAAATTTCGAAGGAATCAAAGGCTTTCTCATAGTCCACATACGCAAGACAAAGTGGCAGATTGTACTCTTCGGTCTTCTGTACAATTTACCGAAAATTATGTATGTAGTCTATGGTGTTAAAGCCTTTTCGGAAACCGGCTTGTTCGGGAGGCTCGAAGTCGTCGAGTCTGCGTGCGAGACGATTCGTAATGGCTCTCGAAAACAGCACGTAGACTTGGCTCAGAAGGGAAATCGATCTGTAATTCTTCACCATGGAGGATGGAATTAAAGAGCTTCTGAAGGACTTTAAGTACCAGTTTTCCACCCGCTTTCATCACCTCTGCTGTAATTCCATCCTCGTCCGGAGACTTTCCGTTTTTAAGGTGCTGGAGAGCCATTCTAATCTCGCTTAGACTGACGTCCGGGATATCTTCGGAATAGTGTCGGATAAGACTTGCTCTTGGATCGTTACTCACACTTGAGTGTGGCTCCAACGATGACGTGTACAGCTGCCCATAGAACCCCTCAATCTCACTTAAAATCTCAAGTGTCCCGGAAACATTCGGTCTTCAGCTTCGACAGTTGGCTCTTTCTGGCAGACAGATTTCTGGCAAAGACTTTGGAGCCCTGGTTCCGCACGATAGCTTCTTCAATACGAGCTGTATCGAAGTTGCGCAAATCTTGCCCTATGCATTTGGAGATCTGTTTGTTCAGTTGCCTGTATGTTGTCAAATCTGCTGAAGACTGCAACTTCATTTCCCGTCTAACAACCGTGAGATTAAGAGTGTGGTCGGAGAGTTTTTGTGTTCTTCTGCGGCGGGTCTTACAGAACTTAGCTTCGACCGTATGGGCAAATTCCACGAGCTTTTCATTCATATCGTCCACTCCATTGCAATCTTCTAGAGACTGAAAACGATTTTGTAACTCGAGCTTATTTTTCGGGAGGAGGGGTGACGGGAGTCAATGAACTCATTGACTTCATTAGACGTGACCTCTCCAACTTAACGTTTAGGTTCAGTGTGCCTCTCACCATTCGGTGATCACTGGCAGTTTTGACCCTTGCAATCACTGAGACATCACTGGACAGTTGTTGTTTGGTCGTCATAACGAAGTCAATCTCATTTTTCGTCGAACCTTTGGGGCTCGACCTGGTCCACTTTTTGTGGGGCCGATGTTGGAAGAAAGAGTTCATCACAAAGAGTCCCTCTTTCTTCATAAAATTTGTCAGGTGCTGGCCCCTTGGATTCCTTTGCCCTAATCCAAATTTCCCTAATTTCAGGTCACCATTCTCTCTTGTGCCTAGTTTTGCGTTAAAGTATTCCATTAACACCATATAGTGGGTTTTGGAGGAATGTATAGCTCTAGAGATATTCTCATACATTTTCTCTACCTCATCATCGAGATGTGTCGAGGTTGGTGCGTAAACCTGTATGATCTTCAGCGAATACCGTTTGATGATTCTGAGTATAAGGTATGCAACCCCCGTCGACACACTCCCAATCTTTACAACGTTGTTAACGAGAGACTTGTGGACGATAAATCCGAAATCTTCTTGGGACAGATGGTCGTCCTCCGGGTGATAGAACAAGTTGCCGGATTCGAGGATTACAGTGTCCTCCCCCTCTCTTCGGACCATGGATAATCCTATAATATTCGAGCGCAAGTTGTTTATCTCTTCTTCCAGCTCCAAGATCTTCTCGTCAGTCCTCAGGGTACGTGCGTTATATGTTGCCAGGTCGAGCCGTCATAGGTGGCAACAGAACCTTCCCCGAAGATTCTTAGCACCCCCTGCCCCGCCGTTACCGGGGCCGCCGGGGGGTATACTGCCAGAGTTGCTACGCCTGGCGAGCGGGTTGGCAACAGCAGTTTTTTATTGCTTTTTGCTGTTATCGGGAAGATGCTGCTGCCAATCTTCAACCTCAGTTTCCCTCTGTCGCCTCTTACGACACCCACGGGAATATATGAGGTAGTGGGTATTCTTACCCGCCACTTATCGGGATATTTTGCAATAACCGGCCAAATTTACAGAGAGGGTTCAGAATAAGTAATACGATGAATACTCGTATACGCAAATGGTAAAGAAAAATTAATTTAAAAGAATATCAAACATTCTGTCCTTTTTATCTTTTCAATCCAAAATCGTGGTATTGCATTATTTTAACGGATTTTACTGCGCACGCACACATTCCTAAGGGTCGATCGGTAAGCAAAAACGTTGTTGCCCATAAATCACATTCCATTTGGGATAATTTCAAATAAAAGTAGCCTTATTTACTAGTATTTTCTAAAACTGCAACCATAGTATATCATTATTTATAAATTTGAACTAAATGTTTCAAATTTGGCTACTCTTTGAAAAATAACCCTGTATATACAACGTGTCCCAAAATTCAACGATAAGCCAACACCGGAGGATAGACCTGCCCCGGACTAATCCGGGAAAAAAAGAAAAAACAATATATCCCAATTATATTTTAAGTTATATAAAAAAAATGAAATTCTTCAGAAATTGAGACCGTTTATGATATT
The DNA here is from genome assembly GCA_033319125.1 of Parnassius glacialis. Lineage (NCBI taxonomy): Eukaryota > Metazoa > Arthropoda > Insecta > Lepidoptera > Papilionidae > Parnassius > Parnassius glacialis. Next base: position 21,178,134 of record JAVANC010000010.1, on the reverse strand, counting down.
TTTCACTACCATGACCACAATTTTTTAATTTTTTTTTATAGGCAACCTGAATAGTACTGCTATCTACCACAATTCTTAAAAACTCCAGAATAACTCTTGTTTTATCACGAAAATTAATAAACTTATTTTATTCCTTAAATTTTTTGAAGACTTTTACTTTTAACCAAATTTAACTTATCGTGGTGTAAAAAAAAAGTATAAACACTAGTATGGCAGGTTTTTTTAAAAATTGACGCAACTAACCAACATTCCAAAATGGTATAATACTCTAGGAAAACAAGTTATAAAAAAATATGGGCCTATTATTTCTAAAGAGGGGCCAAATTCCTTAAATTGTAATTGTCAGTAATCACTTTTACTACATGCCCAAAATGGGTTCCTGTTACAATTTCTAGGAATTCGAATGGGGCATTAATACCTTACATGTTAGAGAGAGATAGATAGATAGAGATATTTACGTTAAAAAGAGACAACTACAGGGCAGGTAGAGAAGCTGTTATTATTTTCAGCAAGTCGGTTCAGTACGCTCTGTTCCTTTGTTTACTGCGCAGCGTTCTCAATTCAACTTACGTGGCCCTCGTACATACTATCGACTTTTGGCTTGGCTTTTTGGACTGGAATCGACCTGCAAACTTAACTGACCTGGCATTATTTGGACTGGAAGTGATCTGCAAACTGAACTGACCTGGCAATATCTTGGACTACGATTGTGTGTTTTGTGATTTAGAGTTCTGGCGCATTTTGGACTGTTTGGCGTTTAACATGCCGCAACCGTACACACCACAGGAATACGCTAATATGCATTTAAACTATGGAGAATGCCGATGTAATGCTAACGCTGCTAGCAGACTGTATCGAGAAAGATACCCAAATGCTCAAAAATATCCTGATTATCGAGTGTTTATTAATGTGCATCAAGCGTTTTCGGAGGGTCGTATGCCATCCAATAGGAGAAGCGCTATAAAAAAAAATTAAAAAATTGTGGTCATGGTAGTGAAAAATATCATAAACGGTCTCAATTTCTGAAGAATTTCATTTTTTTTATATAACTTAAAATATAATTGGGATATATTGTTTTTTCTTTTTTTCCCCGATTAGTCCGGGGCAGGTCTATCCTCCGGTGTTGGCTTATCGTTGGATTTTGGGACACGTTGTATATCCAAAAATTGAAACGATATAGAGAAAATCAGCATGGCCCCTGCGCAAGGATTACACCCAATCGTAAACGCAGCTGCTGATCATGAGGTCTAGTCTTTGAGATTGACCGCCGTAACAGAAATTCTTTCTGGAGGATATTATTACGTATGTATGTAGTGTGCTTTGTAGAAAACTAGAGCCCAATGACTTCGTCAATCTTACTTAGCGGTACCATGTAGCGACATCTATGGAAGTGGCTTAATTAGTTCACTCCTTTCTGTCTTAAAAAGTTTGGACCCACAGCATCGGTGGCGGCTACTTTAGCTGCGTTTTACTGCTGTTGCTGCGTGCCTCTGACCCTTTCGGTCTGGAACTCGCGAAACGGGTTAATTTAGGATCTTCCTCTATGATTGAATGTATTTGTATTTCTTACTATGTACGGTACTTCTGCTTTACGAGCTGTAGCATTTTTATTATATCTTCTTTAATAAATCAATTTATTTTTCTAAGAGTGATTTATTTACATTTATAATAAGTTATATTAACTTAAAACAGGTAACCTGCGCTACGTGGCATTGTATATAAAATTGCAACACGTTATCAATTTTTGACGAGTCATTTCGAACAGATACGAATCTAGTTACAGAACCAATATGATATGTTATATGCATATAAACCGCATTAACTTTTTTTTATAGGATAAGGGTGACAAACGAGCACACAATCCACCTGATGGTAAGTGGTTTCTGTGGCCCATAGACATCTACATTTATCCTCTATTACAAATCAAAATGTAGATGCGTTGTCACCCGTGAGGACTAAGATGGAATGCCTCATTTCCAGTAAAAAGGGCCTCCGGCCACCTGCACTCACCAAGCGAAACGCAAAGGTAAACCTCTACTTCACGCTGGTTTTCTGTGAGGCCGTGGTACCACCCCGGTTCGAGCCGGCCCATCCGTGCGACAGCAAAAGCTGCCGCGTGGCTCTACCACTGTTTAAAAACTTAACTAAGTGGTAGCCACATTTCTTTCTGCCTACTCTTAGGCAGTCCAGGCGGCTGGGTCGGCACCACCCTCTTACCTATCTTTACCGCCCAACAACAGTGCCTGCACGGCTGTGTTCCTGTCTGAAGCGTATAGAAAGCCAATATAATTAGAGGTTGTGAGGCATTTCATCTAAGACCTTATAGCTGAACGCATCTACAAGCTTCTTCTTTTGAAGCTGCCTGCAGGTGTCCATTGACTGCAGTAGCCACTTAACATCATGCCAATGAGGGCATCCACAACTTTTTCTGCCACCAGGGCGGCGCCACTTTACAGTGAGGTAAAATATTTGACAGATTTCATAGCGAGAACGATAATTTCTTAGGAAAATGTAATATTTAAGGTTTCTTTCCGTATTGTTAGTTATATTTTATATTATTTACATTAGAAATGAATAAACCAAACTATAAATATAACTTAAAGTAGAAAAATTAAAAAAAAAGAGTTATAAAGTGCAAAAAATTAAAAATCAAACCACTGACGCATTGTGTTGTATATTAATATAATACTCTAGATAATTATAAACTATTATTTAAAACTAATTTCTCAATTAACTGACACTATGTAACGAAAAACTTTACCTCAGTCACAACTAGCGGCATCTGGTGAATGGAAGATTATTAGCCCTCATTGAGTTTTAAAAAAAATATTCATTGCTATTGTCAGAATATTGCGTCTGAAAATCGGACAGTGTCACAAGTCACAAGTAGGTAGCTTAGCTGCATAAGTAAGATTTTTTTATTTATTAATTGTTTTAAAAAAATCTTCCTTTACGATATTTAATTTTTCACAATTTTTATAGGTTTGTAAGTTTTATAAAAAAGCGTTTTGGTTAAAAATAACATTTAATAAATATTTCGCGATGTTATAAGTAGCTCACATTCAATAAAATTTCAATATTGAAAATAACAACAATTACATTCTTGTAAATAACTTCTTCACATTTTGCTCAAACTATAAAGTTACATAACAGTCGTCGGTCAGAATCATTACTATCGCAACATTTCGAAATAATGGTGTTTTGAGTAAATACGACAGTATCGTCAGTAAATCTAAGGTGACTGATGCATTCACTATTGATGTTAATACAGTTCAGGATGTTGAGAACTTTCGATGTAGTGGTGAAATTTCGGAGATATAACGTTTCGGTAATAATTTTGACCGACGATTTATCATTATTTTTACATAAAAGAACATCGCGGCAAACTCGTCGTTTCTTCTCAGTCAAGTAAATTGCAGGGGGTTACAGTACTTTGTTTTTACGTAGGTGCTTGCATAGTTTTTTAACATAATGCGATCCTATAGCAATTATGTTAATAGTAAACTAAAGGATAAGAATACGCGTATGCGTAGGGGTAGGTATAAGCTAGAGGTGTACTGTACGAAGCCACGTAAGCTGGAGCCGCGTAATACCCGTATGTGTCCACTAGTACTTGAGGCTTGGCTGTCACGGATACCAAGAAAAGCGTCGCCACGAACAACAATGACATCTGGAAAGCAAAAATAGATAACTGAAAATACACAATAAAAGTTTTATGATTTTAGATATATCAAGTCTTTCATAATAAGTAAATCATTCTCGGATAAGATATCAATAAATAAAATAAAGAAAAAAAATTTGAAATAATCTCCTAAGCCTTATAAATCCTAATATTAAACCACAAGCAGTTTTTTGTATAGGTCCGGTAAGTCCTACACGATTTTTAGCTCGTTTAAATACTATAAGGTGGATGTCACTCTTACCTAATTTTTAATTGTAGTAGTTCACGCTATTTTTATATAATATCTAAACCACTAGGATCAGCGCCGGTGCCCTAGGTTTTTATAGAAAGTAGTGTTTCATTTTATATCGGTTTCCTTTTGACTATAATTTGCATAGTTAAATGTGTTTTAATATGAAATATGAGAATTATTAAACTTAAAAAATCGTATTAATTATTTTTCTATTTTGAATCATGTTTTACAATAAATCAAGTCTAAATGCTTTTAGTGCTTTTGTAATAGCGAGAAATTCATTTCTATTTGCACATGCATTTTTTTGACATACAGTTTATATTAGAAGTTTAATAACTGATGTCCTCTCTGCCATCACCGCAGTACCTAGGCTAGTGCCTATTGTGTATTATATAAATCCATCACTGACTAGAAACCTTATTTTGAGGTAAAAAGGGTGTTAGAGACATCCACCCTAGCAATTAAATAATTGTATCTTCTTTTAATGATTTCTTATATTTACGCGAAGACTACACATTAAATGAAACTAATCTTTACTGATTTTATCGCGTTTATTTATTTAACTTTTTAATCTTGTATAATTTGTAATGTATCTTCTTTTTATCAGCTCGTAAAAGTCTACTGCTGAACATGAGTAGGGTTACCAGATGAAAAAATTAAAAGTCCGGGAAGAGGCCTGATTTCCATTTAAAAATCCTGAGATTTTTTACAGTTTGAGAAGAAAACCTTACTTAAAAAGGTATCTTCACATATTAAGTATGATAAAACTGTTTAAGTACCTACTTGGATAAATAAGTTTTGATTTTAGTTGTGGAATTATTACCAAAGGAAAATTATTTTTTGTTTGTTAACTTTTTATTAAAGAGATCTTTAAAATGTAAGCTGTATTATATTGACAGTTCTAAAAATGCTGAGATTTCATGAGATTTACAAAATCCAGCCGCAATCCTGAGAAGAGTCTAAAAATCCTGAAATCTCAGGACAAATCCTGAGATATGGTAACCCTAAACATGAGTCTCTTTCTTTAGGTTTAATGTCATAAAATGAGTTTTTGAATTGATAGTTTATCAAAAGATGAACTTGTTTTTTATCAGACTTTTTGGAATATTTAAGACTTCTTATATTTTCATTATTTTATGGAAAACGCATGAAAACAAAGACGTGGTTACGGGCCGACTTTTGTGGTAAATTATAGAGGAAGCATAATATGTTCACTGTGGACTTATGATGGGTTGTAATGATGACAGGAAAACTTGAATGAATAATTTATAAGAAGAAATGGACATATGCTACGCCAATTTTCACAATATGTTATTATAATTATTTAGTATTAAAAGAAAAATCATTTTTTTTTTAATTAAAAGACTTTCATGTAAGTTCGTACTACGTAGTAAAACTATTGTTCATGTTGTTAATATGATGTTACAAATTTCTGAATGATCCTCTAAAATTTAGAACCACAAACAAAAGTTTAAACCTACAACAGTTCCCAAAAACTCAAAGGGCATAACCCTATGCTACGCTAGTATTAGATACACAAAAGGACGAAATTCAGTACGAGGTGGCTGGAATTTGAATCGTAACGCCTTCTTTTGTTTATTTAATTTTTATTTTTGTTAAGTTTTTGAAATTATTTTTATTGTTAATGAATGTGCATTAAATTTTTAGATAAATAACCTAGAGATTAAAATAAAGATTTGCAAACATTGCCTTAATTAAAATAGAACAAAATTACCCTAATCAAAAAAAAACAAAAGTTGAAATTGATACTAAAAGCCTGGAAATTGAAATGCATCGCTACAATATTATACTAATGCCATGTTACTAATTATATCCATAATTAGTAACATGGCATTAGTATAAGATATTTTCATGATATTTCTTTTATTAATAAATCATCATGAAACTGTTTAATCAAACAAAAATAAAATTGTACGATAGGGAGTGCAAAAGTAAAAAATCTTACCAGTTTGTACATTTTGAAGATTAATATCAAGAAACAACACACACAAACAGCAAACGCACAGTCTAGAATTGAAGCTAGACAGAAATGCTGCCGATCGCTGCCTAAGACGATATTGTTTAGATGTGCGTACTGACAAATTTTATATACCGATGTCTGACGTCCCGATCGTGCACAGAAACATTAATAATCCTGAGCCCGCCTTCAACGTTCAATGAATCCGGACTTGAAATAATGTACAATGTCACATTAACGTTAATAATACTACGTCATGTCCATATGGGAGCCCAATCGCATCGTGATCGAAGTCACACGCACGTCGCCATGGATTAACGCAAAAACAACAAGGATAATGTTCAATAGCATCGAGTATGATGACTTCGTGACAGTGATAATGTTGTTGGGAAAACTTGCGCCGTCTCTGACAGAAATCTATGACTCTATAGGTACACGCCTGTTACGATTACAAAAAATAAGCATTGTTTCCGTGTTCTCGATGAAGCCATCGTCTCAATTTTGATACTCTATTGGACAGCCTTTCCAAGAATGCGATTCCTTGTCTAGGACTGCAGTAACCACTAACCATATGGTGAATTGTAAGTTTGTTTATCACTTCAGTTTCATAAAAATCTATTAGAAGGGCTCAGAATTATCTGACAAGATAATATTGACCCTTATAGATTTAAAAAAAAAATTGGTAGAAAACCCATCCCAAAACAAATGCATCCATATCAATCAAATTTTTAATCAAAGCTTTATTAGAATAATCAAATCTGCCATATTTGCACCTTCTCCCAATGGCCTACGTCCAGGTGTGGATCATATTATGTGATGTGATTTGAGAAAAAAATATAAAAATAATTATATTAGGTACGTGACATATGGATCCAAGACGTAGTCCTTCAATGCTGACAGTATATGGACGCTTAAGGTCGCTCGGAGTTTCTCTGCGTGATAGACTTCATAATGAGAATATCCGCAATAGAACCAGAGTAAATGACATAGCCCAACGGATCACAATGGCCGGCCATATAGCTCTAAAAACCGACCACCGATTGGGAAAAAAGATCCTCGAGTGGCAGCCTTGTACCGGTGGGCGTAGTGTAGGGCGGCCCCCTACTAGATGGGGTCACGAGCTAGCAAGAGATGCAGGAAAAAGATGGAAGCCGGTGGGTCAGAACCGTGCTTTATTGCATTCCTCAGAGGAAGCTTATGTTCAGCAGAGGATTTGCGATCGTAATCAAAAAAAATTAAATAAAACTACATAGTTATTCCAATATTATTCTAGAACCTATGAGACATACATACCAATTGATTTGTTGATTTCTATTTTAGACTGCATAGTCTGTAAAATACTCAGATTTTGCTTTATTTACAATTCAAATAATCAATTCGATATATTATTCACTATACAACAGCTAAGTATGTATGAACACAAATATGGTGTACGGATAAAAATCTGCTCAATGCAGCAGATTTTTATTACGGATTTCAACTCTTTCCCTAACAGGAACACTTGCAAAGGTGAGTTAATTACAAATTCACGACTATGGCTTCGGTTTTTAGGGTGCCGTACCTCTAAAGGGAAAAACAGATCCCTTATAAATAATATTATAACTTGTAGTTCATCATCATCATTACAGCCCTTCACAAGTCCACTGCAGAACATAGGCCTCCCCCATAGAATGCCACAAAGCACGGTCCTGAGCCACCTGCATCCATCGACTTCCTGTATGTCTTACCAGGTCGTCACTCCATCTCGTGGAGGGACGCCCTACACTTCGCCTACCGGTACGAGGCTGCCACTCGAGAACCTTTCTTCCCCATCGGATGTCGGTTCTTCGAGCTATATGGCCGGCCCACTGCCACTTCAGCTTACTAATCCGTTGGGCTATGTCGGTTACTCTGGTTCTACTGCGGATAACCTCATTCCTAAGTTTATCACGCAAAGAAACTCCGAGCATAGCCCTCGTCATAGCTCGCTGAGCGACCTTGAGCTTCCTCATACGGCCAGCAGTGAAGGACCACGTCTCAGTTCCGTAAGTCATTACTAGCAACACGCACTGGTTGTACAATTTCGTTTTAAGGTTTTGAGGTATGTCTGACGAGAAGATGTGTCGTAACTTCCCGAACGCTGCCCAGCCGAGTTCAATCCGTCGATTGACCTCTCGGTCGAAGTTGGACTTACCTAGTCGGACTATTTGTCCCAGGTAAACATACTCGTCAACAACTTCGATGTAACTTGTAGTTACATAAGATAAAAATATTTATACAGTTGGAGCATACTATACTATTCGCTATACTGCAAATGTTAAATGCTATATATACTATTTCGCGATACTGCAAATGTCCTTAAATTCGGGCTAGAGGAATGATGTGAAGGAATGCACCAGAACTTCTGCTGATCTGACTCGTGTCTCGAAGGCTGTGGCCACGACGGTTGGATGCCGGCTGTCTTTACACATATAAATTAGTTGTGTATCGCCAGCAACTCAAAATCAGGAATTTGCATTTAGAAAGACCCAAAATTAGGGACTTTTTAGGTGCTAATTAGGTGCCAAGTTTAAAAATTAGGTGCTCTAATATTTTAACCGCAACGAACTGTTGAAATTTTCGTTGCTAGCAAAACGTCTCGGTAGCAACTCAATGAAGTTATTAGATATACGATAAATATTAATAGCAAGGAATTAAGTGCTAATTAGGTGCTGCAAGTATAGGCAATAACAAGGCGCCCCTAATAAAAATAAGGTATTTTTATTAGGGGCGCCTTGTTATTGCTAGTTAAAGTTATTCAGAACATAGCAGATACAAAATTCAGGTTTTCTGAAAATCAAAATTACTCTTAGAAAAAGTCCAAATTAGGGGCTTTTTAGGTGCTAATTAGGTACCAAGTTTAAAAATTAGTTGCTCTAAAATTTTAATCTTTGTAATAACGTAACATTAATGGTTAGGAAATGTAATATTTAGTTTTTAATATAGTAGTCTTAATATTTATCTATAAAACTAACTTGACAAAGTTACCATACTAGTGATTTCACGATGTGACGGTTACTTTTCCTGTTTTACTACAACCAAGGGTTGTCACTTTTAGTTAATATTTTGACCCGACTATGGCGATTCAAATTATCAATCTATGTATGTTTGTATAGATGTTTCACCGTAGCAGACTATTGGACAGATTTTATTTTTAATAAAAATGAATTGGTTGACATAATATAATCGATTCATTTTTATTAAAAGAAAAAGAAACGAAAAGAGAAACCTATATCATTTTACTGCGTTGTCGGGTATTAATAATAATATTACTTTTTAGTATTTTTCATATTTTCAACTTAGAGTATTAATATAATTTGCACCCAAAGAAGTGTCATTTTACTAGTTTTACTATTGTTGGAAATCAAAATTTAGGTTGTTTATAACAATAAATCCTGATCTTAACAAAATGACATCACTTTAGGAAAATGGGTCGCCAAAGTAGACGTAAATTAGGAAGTAGGACATATAAAAATTGCTCAGAAGAAATGCTGAATGTCGCCGTCAACTTAGTATTAACAAAAGAGATATCTCCTATGGAAGTGGAAAAGCGATTTTACATACCAAGGCGTACAATAGAAAGTAAAATTAAAGAGCTTCATATGGTTTCGCCTGGTGCACTGCAGAGATTAAGTGAATCTGAAGAAAAAGACATTGTTAAAGTTTTGATTGTGGCGAGTGAGTTCGGATCACCATTGTGTCGCCTGGATTTACGCACGAATTTCTTGATAGTGACGATGAGTCTAGCAAAGAAAATTATTCATAATTATTCTTATGTTTATTTATTTATAATTATTGAGAATTTAATTAAGAAAACCTACCTCCTAAAAATAGTTGTGAAAATATTGAAATAAAAAAATTAAGTAAAGTCTGACACATACGAGTATCTTCAAGTTTGTATGAAATATTGAAAAATGGGAGGACAACTTTGCCACTAGAGTAAACTTTGCTATTTACAACACAATTAAAGGAGCAAATCATAACTCTGAGTATTGTGTATTATATTATGAGGTAAACTTACCTTCACCCTTGAAGTCAAATCCTATTATTTTCATTATAAACCCCGATGGCAAAGTTGCCACAAAGTGAGGTTAACTTTGCCGTTTTCTTTTTTTAAGTATTTTGTCTATGTAATGTTATTATTTGTTTAAATCACTAATAAATACCAAATCTATGAAGAATATAATGTTACATTTAACATTATACGCCCAGTGTGAAGGTACATTTTTTGTTGGAAAATTGGTCCTAAACTTTTAAGTCCTTCCAAAAATGGCAAAGTTGCCAGGTTTCACGGTAAGGTTTGGGCGCATAGTATCGTATAAATTAAAAAAAAATACTAGTAGGTTGCTATCACCTAATGCTATTAACATCACAAATATAACCGATAATGGGAAATAACAATAGCGAATGAGACATTACACAAAACATTTGTACTATAGAAATGTTGCCGAAACGGATAAACTCACATGCATATTATATGATTTAGTTTATATTTATACTGAACCCTGAGAGCGCGAAGCTAATCGCACTTATCCGGTGTCGTACATTTCATAAACTCTGTTCTCAATTGTAAACAAATGAACTTAAAAATCTCATAATCTATACTGTAATAAAGCTCTAAAAGAACTATTTCTGTTCTTTGAATATTTTTTTAAGTTATAATTGAGGTATACTATGCTTTTGACGATAGGTATAGGTAAGGCACGCAGGAAGTCGACGAATATATGGTGGCTCAGGACCATGCCTCGTGTCATTTCTTGGGGGAGGCCTATGTTCAGAAGTGTACTTGTGATAGGTTGTAATGTTGATGATGATGTTTCCGATACAATATAATGTTTTTCGTGATTTCAGATTAATTCCAGCCGCCAAGTTTCCACCAACGTATATCGCGAACAAAATACTCGATACCATCCACATCTGGATGCTTGGCAGTTCACCACTGTGCAATTTACCATAAGTTTTCTTGCTTGCACGACTCCGTTGTGGAATCGGCTACAACTAGTGAGTTTTGCGGACTTATACAACATAAGAACATTTAAGAAAAGAACCTCTTCTATAGAAATAAATGCTGTTTTCTAAAGTGGGCAATAGAACTGAATAAGCATAACATAAAAACCAGTAGATATATTTGTTTTATAGAATAAGGGTGACAAACGAGCACACAGTCCACCTAATGGTACCTAAGTGGTTGCTGTGGCCCATAGACATCTAAATCTATCTTCGTTTGCGAATCGAAATGCAGATGGGTTGTCAGCCGTGAGGACTAAGATGGAATGCCTCTTTTCTAGTAAAATGGGTCTCCGGTTCTCTACACTAACCATACAAAACACAGCAGCATTAAGCTGCTATTTTACGCTGCTATTCTGTGAGAGCGTGGTGCTTCCCCGGTCGAGCCGACCCATTCGTGCTACAACTATCTATACTACTAATATAACTGCAGCATGGCTCTACGTAAAGAAATATTTTGATGTGGCATTTACGAAAGGGCCGTGGTAACTTACTGAATAAGTGTTTCCCCTGAGATTTTACTATACCTACGCAAGCACCACCAACGAAATTGTTAATTGCAATTTTATTATATATATATATATATATATATTACTTGGTAGCTGCACACGCTACAGCTATATTATGGTTGTAGCACGAATGGACCACGCTCTTACAGAATACCAGTATAAAATAGCAGCTTAATGCTGCTGTGTTTCGCATTGTGAGTGTAGAGAACCGAAGACCTTTTTAAATAGAAACGAGGCATTCTATCTTAGTCCTCACGGGTGACTACGCATCTTCATTTTTATTTCTTAATCGAGAATAAATGTAGATGTCTATGAGCCACAGCATCCACTTACCATCAGGTGGACTGTGTGCTGATTTGTGAGCCTTATTCTATAAAAAATGTGCCTTGTAGCACAGAATAAATAATAGGCGTATGAATATTCACTACCCCACATCAACCCATGGGTATCGTAAGAGGAAATGAAACTGAAGATGAGCAGCAGAAGCTTCTTTATAATAGCTCAAAATAATAAAAAAACTGCGGTTCCGAACTCGCGTGCTAAGCCTGCAACTATGTCAGATATGGAGGATATGAAGCAATCTATGGGGCAAGTCTATGTTTAACACTGGACTTTTGATAAGTTGCAATGCTAATGATGATAATGATAAACGGTGTGTGAGTGTTTGCCGTGTGGTGGCGGTGCATACACCGCACCACAATTTAGAAAAACTGAAATGAAGAATCCGTACAACTCCCCTTTTCGTCCCATGGATGTCGTAAAAGACGACTGTGGGAAATGTAAAAACCGACAAATAGCGATTAAGGTTGCCAACTACTGCTAGGAGAAACATAGAATTTTACGAAAATAAGAAAAATATTCTTCTCTTCCTTTCTTTAAAGATTTCACAAACCATTTAAGTTGTCGACCATAGTCGATCGTGACGATAAACATATCAGCCGTGTTTTGACTTTTGACGACCCACCAACAGCAGGTTCATAAAATAAAAAATATTGGGTCTACTATTATATCACATATACGTGGAAAACTATAGGTAAGTTCGTAATCTTTTTCAAATGATCTGATTTAAAAATACCTATTGACTTATATATTACTAGCGTAAATATACCTATATTTTTTATTTCATAAAAATATCGGTACATTATTTTTAATCAAAATACAATAAATATTCTGAATTTAACCACCCATATTAAAACTGTTTGACAACGAAAGATTAACCATTCAAATTTATACTTGGGTTTTCCACCGTACCTAAACGTAAACAATCAGCCATTGAACAATATTAGATTCTTATTAGAATGCACAGCACGTACTTACGGATGGTTTCGATTTAAAGCGCTGCTTTTGAGTTATCAATTCGTAGTTTTTGTTAAACTTGTTGCAGCTCATTGATAATAATGCTAAAACTTAATTTAAATTTCTTGACCGCTCTTGATACAGCCAATATATATCCTTATCCTTAGAACTGATTTCAGTCAGCCAAAGTCTTAAAATTGTTATTTAACTAAAAAGGTTCTTACAAAAATTCTTGTAGATTAATTTTAAGAAATAATAAAATTAAACTGAAATTTGTTATCAGACAGACATGACATTATACAATCACGTCCATATTATTATATTTATCGTTAAATAAACTTATTTTGTATTCTTTACGTTCTTACACCCGTATTTATATACAAGTAAAAGTAATTACTTGAATAAAAGTAATTACTTGAGTAATGATTTGTATTCTATAGTTAAGTAATTGCTCCAAGTTAGAACTGTCAAAAGTTAGAATTCTCAGCCAAGTAATAGTCACCATTTCCTTTACTTAAGCACTACTTTAAGGTTATTTTGCATAAAAAATGGAAACTTTGAATAGCATTGAAGCAACGATTATACAACCTGTAACAAAAACCCTGTGGTTCCCGTTAAGTGCTTTATCAGAATCAATATTCAAACGTAAAGAAATAACTTTTATTTCTTAAAAACTTGAACATTAAAAAAATATTTTAATAAAAAAAAAATTTGCGAATTGTATGTGATTTATTACCTCTGCATTATCCGGACAATAAGAGGATTGTGAAAGAACCCCCTCACCGATGCTCGTGTCAGTTAGAGTCAAAAGTTTTGTTTCTCCAAGCATTCTTTTTTTTGTACTGACACAATTAAATAACAATAATGATATTATAAACTTTATAACATTATATAATTTATATAATATTATTGCTATTATGATATTTATAATCAAACAAAGTGATATCAAAGATATTATTGCAAGATTTTGTAAAAATAATCTAGCTTACGTTTGCTTTTTCATGAAAATAAACGCAGTCACGAAGTGTTGCCATACAGAAACAACCACTAAGCGTCGAGTGTTACTTGAGCATTTGCTCAAGTAAAGTTTGTTACTGAACTATAGAATGAGATTTTGTTATTAAGAATTCTAACTTTTAGTAATGACTTAATGAAGAAATTACTTAGCAACGAGTAATTACTTCTTTATAAATACGGGTGTTACAGTTGCTGCTAATAACTTCCGAAGCCTGTAAGAAGTCATTGAAAGCGCATTATTTTACGGAAAACAGCCCGTCCTAAACTAAACTAAACTAATGTATTTAAAGGACTGTTTTCACTTTGATTAGTGCGAGTGCAGGTGATTAGTTTTGCGGTAGGATTAGTGCAGGTGTGTAGTGTAAGTAGTGTCCGATTCTGTTTAGTGGCTGTGTTTAGTAAATTCAGTTGTTAGCAATCGACCAGGAAGTATGGACATTTTTTTAACAAAAGCGAGCGTCCGACGCTATACGCTAAACACTTAGCATTAGCACTGCTGTCCAAACGTGTTTAGTGGCAGGCATGCTGCGAGTGAGGGGAAAGAAAGGGCGCGCGGGGCGTGACACTCGCAGTCTACTCGCAAAAAAATAGAACACGCTTCTAATCACTTTACTACACAGGTTATTAATCACTTGCACTAATCAATCGCTGTTCTCACGTGTTTACTCCTAAACACTAAGCACCTGCACTAATCACCTGCACTAATCACTAACCAAAGTGAAAACAGGCCTTAACATATTATATTCGTAACAGAATCCACTTCTCCATATCTTCTCGTGGGTTCGTAAGAGGCAACAGACGGAAATGAAAGAGGAGATGAGGATCAACATCTCCCTCGAGATATTTTTTTTATAGCCAACCTATCTGCCAAGCGTGACAGCTTTAGCAAAAGCGTTCCCCTCTATGAGACATTCTATGGGGAGGCCTATGTTGTGCATTGGACTTTCAATAGACTGTAATTTAATGATTCGCATTACTTTTTCTTATTCGTAATATTTTAATCAAACGGGCCTATTCAATACCAGCTCATTTTTAGAAATTTTAAATTTTTTTACTAGCATTATTTAAAGAAGTAAACAGACTTTCATTCCCATAATGGCGTTGCCTAAAATCTGCAGCCCGGTGCGCAACGGACTTGGGAGTCTGTTACCCAGGTGGAGATCGAGGCCGTATATGCAGGCGCGTCTGTATTTCGACGCGCTCTAACTGAGGAGAAGAAAAGGGAGGGGTTGTCCTCTCCCGAGGGACCAACTAATGACAGCTGTAGCTAGTTGGGATGAGAATGTGCGCGAAAGCGGTCCTATGGCTAGAAAGGTTCTGAATACCGTGGGATTTTAGACGCTGTCAGTCCGGCATAAACAACACGCACTGGTTGTACAGTCTCGATTTCAAGTTTTGTGGTATACCTGACGAGAAGATGTGCCGTAATTTCCCGAACGCTGCCCAACCAACTTGAATCCGTCGATTGACCTCTCGGTCGAAGTTGAACTTACCTAGTCGGACTATTTGTCCCAGGTAAACATGCTCGTCAACAACTTCGAACTTAGTGCTCCCAACAACTACCGGAATAGGTTTGACATGGACGTTATACATGATCTTCGTTGTCCATGTTCATCTTAAGATATATCCGTTCGGAGGCACTATTAAGGTCATTGAGCATAGTGCTTAGATCTTCCAACGATTCTGCCATAAGGACTATATCGTCGGCAAATCGAAGGTGAGTGATGTACTCGCCGTTGATGTTGATGCTGTATCCTTTCCAGTCCAGTAGCTTGGAAACGTCTTCCAATGCAGCGGTGAAGAGTTTCGAGGATATAACGTCACCCTGTCCTACACCTCTCTGCAGTTGGACAGGTTTCATACTCTGGTTCTGTACTCGGATAGCCATCGTAGCCCTACTGTACAAACACTTCAGCACTTCGATATAACGACAGTCAACTTGGCACCGCCGAAGGGACTGCAGCACCGCCCAAATTTCGACGGAATCAAAGACTTTCTCATATTATACATACGCCAGACATATTGGCAAATTGTACTCCTCGGACTTCTGTACAATTTGCCGAAAGGTATGTATGTGGACTACGGTGCTAAAGCCTTTTCGGAAACAGGGTTTTTCGGGAGGCTAGAAGTCGTCGAGTCGATTCGTAATGACTCTCGAAAACAGCACGTAGACGCGGTTCAGAAAGGAAATCGGTCTGTAGTACTTCAAGAGAGTATTGTCGCCTTTCTTGAAGAACAAGACCACCGCACTTCTGCTCCACGCCTCCGGTGTAGTGCCGCCATGGAGGACAGAATTAAAGAGCTTCTGAAGGACTTCAAGTACCGGTTTTCCACCCGAAAAATATGTGAATGTAAATATAAAAACATAACATGTAATAAAAAAAAACAAACATACCTACATACCATACACGGAATTGCACCTATAAATATATATATAACTACAAATAACCTAAATAATATACTCTATACCTGATATTTTAAGCATACTTGCATACGAACATATACAAAATCAACTTAAATAATTTATAATGTCAGGCCCTACAGCAGAAACATTTAAGAAAGTTAGCTCCTCGAAGAAGAAAAGTAATGGATCAGACTCCATTTTCTTAAAAGCAGCGACAGAAGTCAGTTTTGGAAGGTAATATGTGAACGTAATTTCATGGCTTCAGCGGCGAAAGACTGAAACCTAAATTTGGTACGGCGAGGAAAAACACTTAAGGTAGTTTCTTTTTTTTTATAGGATAGGGTGACAAACGAGCACACAGCCCACCTGATGGTAAATGGTTGCTGTGGCCCATAGACATCTACATCTATCCTCGTTTGCGAATCAAAATGCAGATGCGTTGTCACCCTGTGAGGACTGAGATAGAATGCCTCTTTTCCAGTAAAAAGGGTCTCCGGTTCTCTACACTCACCATACGAAACACAGCAGTGTTAAACTGCTATTTTACGCTGGTATTCTGTGAGAGCGTGGTCCTTCCCCGGTCGAGCCGACCCATTCGTGCTACAACTATACTACTAATACAGCTGCAGCATGGCTTTACCACGTATATAATAATAATATATAAAGTTCCCTCAGGGGACCTCAGGTTACTGAAACTTGCATTTCAGGTATTGGGTGGGAAGTGCTGAGAGTGGTTAGGAGGATTGAAATTAATGTGCGAAGAATTCTAATGCATCTAAGCTTACAAGCTTAGAACGATATAAGTATATATAATTACGATATAAGTAAATATACATGATCGTATATACGAAGACCGAAAATAAAAAGGATGCAATTATTGAGCAAGCGATCCAATTTGCACAGAAGTACTTGACTCGCGTCATAATCAATGACCGGTAAAATAAGTGTTCGCACCAACATATCCTTAGTCTCGGTTTGAAGGTAATTCTTGCAACAATAAAGGCCTCGCAGGGTGATTATCACCACCTGCAAACTTAAATTAGCATCAATCATTACACTATAAGGTATAGGTCTTTAACAATATGACAGAGAAATGTGTGTTATTGTAAACAATAGCCTCTAGTGAATTGAAATCTAGTTTAGCCAGACGACGAGGACTACCGAGAATAATTATAGCATATTTAGCAGGATTGACAGCAATGCCATAACTTCTGTAACAGTCATAGATGCACTTATGGAGGGTAGAGTACACTCCATAGATGCACTGAACATCTAGATTTAAAACATCGATCACAGAGTTAACCTTTGCTGGATCAATTCAAGCATACAGCTGTAAATTATCAACATACAAATGGTAGGAGCATTTGAAATTTACAGTTTACCTTATCATTATATTTAAAAGCTACAACTAAAAACAAATTGACGAAATAAAAATGAGGTTAAAAAATGTCGTATATAATATTGTAGAGCGCCACCATTAATGCCTGGTACATGGCAGCACTAGTTACCGTTAGCGCCCTCTAGTATCAAGTAGCAGAACTAGGAGAGTCAAGATCCTTCTAGAATTTTCAATGGAAGAACTTTCTAGAACTATCGATACCTAGTCAGTCGGGATCGGTATGTACTCGAGCATTCTAGATGTTTCTACAATAGAAGGTTCTGGAGATTATCTGATGCCCTATATAAGGCCGGTATTGACTGCGACCCGATGAGTGTTGAAATGGCGATACAAGCGAATACTTGGAAGCGATACAACTGCGAACTAAAGTGATCAGTAGTACAATTGTGTTTTGTTATTAGTGTGGTTTTGAGTTGTAATTAGGAAGAGCTCCTCATTAAGGACCTTCACACTACCTTCGGGAAAGATATAAGGGAGGTGAAGGATAAGGTTGCTCAACATGACAACCGCCTGTCCGAAGCTAAAACCCGAATCAACCAAGTGAACAATCGGGTTGACAACGTGATGGCTGACGTGAATAAAACGCTGGACGGTCTCAAACTTGGGGATGGAATTACAGCTCCTGTGGCAGCTACAACACCTTCGCTACGTTCGACGGGACTTCTTCCTGGTCGGCCTACAAAATCCAGTTCAAGGCTGTCATGAAGGCGAACGGCTGAAATAAAAGTCAGACCATGACTGCTCTCACCCTAGACCTGCGCGACCAGGCTTTAACTGTTCTGGAAGCTCTCGGTAAGGAGATGAATTACAAGCAGCTCCTTGAGGCATTGGAGGCGAGATATGGCGACGCTCACAAGGAACACGTCTTTCGTGCGCAGCTCAAAAATCGCGCGCAACGCAGCGAAACGAAGACCTGCAGCAGTGGGCCCTTGAGGTGGAGAAGCTGATTCGAAAAGCATACCAGTCTGAACCTGCGCTCATTAAAGGGAACCTGGTGCAGACATTCATCGATAGCATCCGCAACATTGAAGTCAGAGCTGCTGTGAGCCTCGGGCACCACGAGACGCTTAAGGACGCCTTGGTCCATGCACTGGAGATGGCAGTCGTGCGGCAGGATCGTTCCCAACGCGTCAGAGAGGTTACAGCAGCTACAATTTGCGACCACAATAAAGGATACAGCCCTAGGTGCTACGACTGTGGGGATAGGGGCCATCTTCGATCCAGCTGCCCTAAGCGAACCGTAGAAAGGGAAGGTGATCGATCTCGAGAGGGTAGTGCGGCTAACAGCACCGCCCAGCGCAGCAGGAAATCTCATGGCAACGCATTGTCAGAAAGACCTTATCCTGGAGATTGCAAGCATTGTACTAGGCAAGAGGATAAGGAAGTGGTGTCTGTGAGGATGCCTGATGAAGGCCTCTGCTCTTAAACCCAAGTGGAGCGACGTCTCAGCGATGAGTTCGACCACGAAAAGCTTTTGGATCCAATGAGATAGCTTGCTGATTCAGGATAGAGTCATATGCCGTAAATGAGTAAATGGTCGGGGAGACAGCTGTCATTTGCAAATGGTTGTCCCTAAAGCTAAAGTACCGGATGTTCTACAGCTGTACCATAATGGTTGTTCAGGAGGTCATCTGGGAGTTAAATGAACTCTACTGAATATCTAAGAACGGTTTTACTGGGTCCACTCTCGTGACGATGTCGAGGACTGGTGTCGCAAATGTACAAATTTTGCGGCTGTAAAAGGACCTCAGACACGTAGTAGAGGTGCATTGAAATTGTACAATGTTGGTTCACCATGGGAGAGGACAGCCCTTGACGTTGCGGGGCCGTTTCCGGAAAGTGATAACAAGTATTTCATGGTGGTGATGGATTACTTCACTAAGTGGCCAGAAGTCTTCACCATTCCAAATCAAGAAATCAAGAAGCTTCAACAGGTGCAGATAAACTAGTTCATGAAGTCTTCTGTCATTTTGGAGTACCTTTAGAGATTCACAGCGATCAAGAAAGGAATTTTGAGTCTCAAATATTCCAGAAACTTACCGAGTTATGGGTACTCATAAAACAAGAACAACTTCTTACCAGCCACAATCTGATGAAATGGTAGAACGATTTAATCAGACATTGGAGAGGTACCTAACAAAAGTTGTGGAAAATCAGCAACGAGACTGGGACAAGCACATACAACCGTTTTTGTTGTCATATCGAAGCGCTGTTCAAGAAAGTACATCAGTGACACCAGCTTTTGCAAACTTTGGAAGAGAATTACGGCTGCCTGTAGACCTGATCACCGGAATACCACCTGATGCCCCACGCAATATAACTGATTATGCAAATGACTTACGGAACAAAATGAATGACATTTATGAGCACGTCAGACAAATGTCTGAAAAGATGAAAACACAGTATGACCGCAAAATGAACAACAAAGGGTTCGACGAAGGTTCGCTGGTGTGGTTGCACAATCCAGTTCGCAGCAAAGGGAAATCTCCTAAGCTTCAAGCTAAATGGGACGGACCGTACCGGATTGTGACAAGGATCAATTACGTAACCTACCGGATACACAAAGGTGCAAGAGGTCTTAAGATCGTCCATGTGGATCGACTGGCGCGTTATTATGGGTCCGATAATGCTCGGGACGAGCATATCTTAGGAGGGCGCAATGTTGAACGCCACCATTAATGCCTGGTACATGGCAACACTAGTTACCACTAGCGCCCTCTAATATTGAGTAGCAGAACTAGGAGAGTCAAGATCCTTCTAGAATTTTCCATGAAAAAACTTTCTAGAACTATCGACACCTAGTCAGCCGGGACCGTTATGTACTGGAACATTCTAAATGTTTCTACAGTAAGGTTCTGGAAATTATCTGTGGCCCTATATAAGGCCGGTATAGACTGAGACCCAGTGAGTAATGAATTGGCGATACAAGCTAATAATTCGAAGCATTACAACTGCAAACTAAAGTGATCAGTAGTACAATTGTTTTGTTACTGGTGTGATTTTGAGTTGTAATATATATATATATATATATATATATATATATATATATATATATATATATATATATATATATATATTAAAATTGTGAACAAAATCTCATGCAATTTGTATATAAACCATTACATAGTATTTGTATAAATATCTAAAATTAAAACAAAATAATTATTTACAATATTTTTATTCATCGTCTAGTTTCTGTCGCATATTTCGTTTTGGATTATTAAATTTTCGCTTCTTGAACACAACTGGGCCATCGCCTAAAGACTCGACGCGTTTCTCCTTGAACTGAATTACTTCTGGCTCCACAACTACTGGAGGCGGAGGCAGCTCTTTGTCGCATTTAGGCAGCTGAAGGTCGACATTTTCTACGGGCCTGTTGACATACATTGGTAATTAAAATGTCTTTCTTTTATTCAATGTTATATCTATTCTAAGTCTGTTCATCCTAACTTGACGCTTGTGCGATAGGCACCATTTTGTGTTCATATTATTACAGTACTAAAGTATTTTATTTTACTTTTTAAATGTCACAATATTGCTTCTAGATCGACTAGTCATTCCCATGTTTATGTGTTATTAAAAAATAAATACATTTATTTATACATAAATATACATAATTTAATTTTTTTTATAGGATAAGGGTGACAAACGAGCACACAGTCCACCTGATGGTAAGTGGTTGCTGCGGCCCATAGACATCTACATCTATCCTCTATTACAAATCAAAATGCAGACGCGTTGTCACCCGTGGGGACTAAGATGGAATGCCTCGTTTCCAGTAAAAAGGGCCTCCGGCCACCTGTACTCACCAAGCGAAACGCAGAGATAAACCTCTACTTCACGCTGGTATTCTGTGAGGTCGTGGTACCACTCCGGTTCGAGCCGGCCCATCCGTGCGACAGCAAAAGCTGCCGCGTGGCTCTACCACTATTAAAATAATAAAAAATAATAAAATAAAACTAAAATAACCACACAAGAACGAGAGCTGTGTTTCCTCGTTGAAAAGATATACTTCTTAGCTTTTGAACGAGAAAGGAACTAGTCCTCTTGTCACCAGCGGCAACGACAAATTGCGGATATAGCTCCTTTAGGTATTTCAACGCACATGGACCCCAAGGACCAATAGTCTCTACAGTAAATGGCACAAATATGTTGTCATCTCTCAGAGACTCATATTTACGCTTTGCTCGTGGTCACGACTTTTTCTGCCACCACCACCGGCGCCACTTAGGAATGAGGTAAAATATTTAACAGGTTCAGAATATTCGACATTTGATAGCGGGGTAAGTTGATTTGTTAGAAAAATGTAGAGATTAATGTTTCTTTTTGAAATATTAGTTATATTTTATTTTAACTACATTAGAAAAGCATAAATCTAAATACAGATATTCTTTTAAGTAGAAGAATTAAAAAAGTTTAAATTGTGTAAAAATTAAGGAACAAGGTGTGCATTGTTTTGTGTATATAAGTTCATCTAAGTCCCAAATAGTGACATCTGGTGAGCGTAAGATTACTAGCCATTTACTCAGTTCAACCGCCTCTGAAGCCGGCTCTGGACGAGGTACCTACGAGATAAGGTAAAAACACACTTGTAATAAATTTCGTTAATGTTTAACCGTACCGACTTTTGATCAGGCGCTAAGTTGGCAGCATTGGTTCAATGCAAATTATTATTGTGAATGTTCCGAAATACACTTGAAAAGGTTTTAGTACAATAATATTTTTTATGTAATTTTCACGTAAGCCGGCACAGGCGTTTGATATCCAATAAGAGAAGCGTCCCTACAAATAGTGAGACCTATGTCCAGTAGACTTAGGGACTGAAAATAAAGAGTGTTAACATTCTGGTTCGATCTGGTTTATTCTTTTTTATATAACAGTGGTAGAGCCACGCGGCAGCTTTTGCTGTCGCACGGATGGGCCGGCTCGAACCGGGGTGGTACCACGACCTCACAGAAAACCAGCGTGAAGTAGAGGTTTACCTCTGAGTTTCGCTTGGCGAGTACAGGTGGCCGGAGGCCCTTTTTACTGGAAATGAGGCATTCCATCTTGGTCCTCACGGGTGGCGGCGCATCTACATTTTGATTTGTAATAGAGGATAGATGTAGATGTCTATGGGCCGCAGCAACCACTTACCATCAGATGGACTGTGTGCTCGTTTGTCACCCTTATCCTATAAAAAAAATCCAAAAATCGATTTATTTAATGTAAAACTCCGAGAACCAATCGCGGTTAAATATGGCTTAAAGAAAGATTTGCAGGGCGTAAGTTCATTTCTTGCTTTGGGAAATATTTTTTTTTTTGATAATGGACTCGTACAGTTATACTTTTACCAGTGTCAAGTGATAAGAAATTGTCCTACAGTGTATCCTATTGCGTAGTGAAATAGTATGCGTTAAATATTTATGAATGGCAACCAGTTAAAATAATGCATTACCACGCATTTTGAATTTAAAAGATAAAAAGGATATAATGTTTTTGTCTATATTATTTATTCTGAACCTTCTCTGTAAATTTGGCTAGTTTTTGGAAAATAACCCTGTATATTAATTTTTCTTATTTTTATAAAAAAAAAGAACTAAAATAAATCATAATGATTTGTTTAAAAAATTCTTTACAACACGTTGAATGCGTTATCTTGCGAAGCTTTTTTGAAATTTTGACGGCAGCTTAATAACGATACAATAGTTCACATGAGCAGACAAACACAAAATCACCATCACCTTGTCGTATGAAATTCCACTTCAAACCATTGTTGAAAAGATCTAACAGGAGCAACAATCCACCAGTGGTCAAGTTCTCGCCAAAACTCCCATTATTAAGTGGCGAAGCTTGCGAAGACACTTATTGATTTCACGATGTCTGTCCGTCTGTCTGTCCGTCTGTCCCACGATTATCTCGAGAACGGTTTCGAATTTTCAAATTCTGTTTTCAGCAATCGATTACTAATCACCCAGGCACCTGAACCTCCTATTTTGAAACTGATTGCTCAACGGCAACCGTTAGAAACCGCTACAAAGCTGATTGCTTCGCCACTTTGCTATGCTGTTAGCTTGCTAGGTTTATTAATTCTTATTTCTTAGTCGAAAGGACTTTTATAAATTCACTGCTGGATATAGCACTCCAAACTGCGAAATAAAAGCCAACGGATTGAAGGATTTTCCTATACTATCCACGCTTGAGCACGATGGCAATATCGCACTAGCACTTTCAAACATAAGTCTGTTCCATTTAGACTAGTTAATGAACGAGGCTCCGGTGACTGAAAAATACCGGTATATCAGTTTGTAAATAAGAACTGTTAAGAACTTGTAGAGCATTATTTACGTCGCAGTTTTGTGCGGGTCGTGCTGACCGCGGAAGCGGTAACGCCCCCAATCTTAACGGGAGATGATCGCAAGTCGGACTAGCGCAAGGCGGATTCTATGCGATGAATGGAATGTCAGTAAAGTCTTACTAGTTACTAATCTTAATCTTAATTACTTAATATTTAAATTAGTGCCCTGTAGTGGGGGTGTGAAAATGTCCACTACCCCATATCGTCCAGTGGGTATCGGTAAGAAGCGATAGGGGGAAATTGAAACAGGTGATGCGCAGCAGCATCTTCCTGATAACAATTCAAAACTGATACTTTGTTAGAAAATTTGATAGCTCCAGGGCGCAATGGCTTAGCAATAAGTTTTAGCGTAGAGGGCCGCAAAGAACAATGATTCGCGTGACCTACAAATAAATGTTCCAGTTCTGGAAGTATGTCGTCGTTCTATTTATTATATGAACTGGGTACAGCAGCAGGAACCACGATACAGGAGAAATCCTCCTAGTGTGGGAGTAATATTTATTTTTAAATAAAAATTAACGAGGCTGTGGCGAGAATCTGATAAATACTATAGGTATCCATTTAAAAATATTCTAATATTTTCAAACATATACACCGAGATTCGTTTGAAAATATGGGATACCTATATATTAAACAGGCTCAATATTTTTTTATTTCTTTCTACTCTAAGTTACGTCCGGAATATTTAGAAATTATCTGCGTAACCTAAATAGTAATAAGAATGTCATACTAAGAAATTATATGATCATATGTCAAACAATAAAATAAAAATGTTTCTTTATATTTTTCCCGTATGCGTTCCTTCTTATATCATTCATCCAATTACAATGAAACTTTGGTGTGAAGTTGTTTGAGCGCATGCGAAGGTTTATGATAAAAAAAGTTTGTTTTCTATGGTTTTCTATGACATTCCAATTACGATAAAATATAAGTGAGTTGTTAAGCGCACGCCCGCGAATGTTTCTGCCAAAAATTGTAACGTATGACTGGCACATATTTACAAGTTACATATCTCTAAATACATATAATTGTTGAAAATTAGCAGCCGTCATACTCGTTTATAACAGGTGTCCATGAGCCATATGGTTTGTCCGGACGTTGGGCAGGTCCGAATTGTGTTCCGCTGCTAGTTGCGTTGGGTTTCTTAACAGCCAACTCTTTCATCTTTTCGCGATTAACAAGAGCTTCAACTTCTTTGAATACTTCTTTTTGTTTTTGTTTTCTGGAAAGAAATGAAGAACATTATAAAAAACTTTTTACCGAAAAAATGTATTTCCAGGACAAAATCATTCTACGGTTGCACAGAATGGTGATTCGACCTTTAAAAAGCTGCAACTGTGCTTAAAGGCTTGCCTTGTATGACAGTTATAGGCTCCCAAAGGTTACCCCACGTTAGCCTTATAAGCCATACTGGAACTATCATCACTTCACCTGAACTGCCATCAGACTAAAAATGCTATCTTTGGAGCACAGGCAGGGTCAAACATATAATAACAATCATAAAAGATTTAACAACGACATTCTAATCTTGACAACCGTGCATAAGAGGTAATCGAAACAATTTTTTTCAAAGAATTACAAGGTGTAACTAAAAAAAAACGTACGTGTACGTACGTATAATATGACCGAAAGCCAAGGAACTCACTGATATCTTAAAAACTGAATTACACACTTAATCTGGGACTAAGACAAACAATCACATATGTACTATAATAGGTGCTTACAAGTTTTTCCTGTGGAGTTCGAGAGTCGAAAATCAGAATTATACTTTGAAAGGGCCACATAATAAAATTTATTTCGTTCCAACATAATAGATTCTTAATCTTAAACCTTCTGCTATATCTGTTGAACCTAAACTAATTGAAATCAATTTTTAACTAAAACAATAAGCAGTTAAGCAGTCAACTATGTTGTTATAATACAGATGATTGATTAGTCTTGTTTCTGATCAATATTTAAGTCGAGACATTTAAACAAATTAAGATAATATTGTAGAGAAATTTAAACATTTACATCTCATCAAAATACGTATCTATCAGCTTAACAGAAAAAGAAACTTACTTCAACTTTTTCTGCTTCTTCTCAGACTGTTCCTCCTTCAATTTCTTTTCTTCTTGTTGAGCTAATGATAAATAATCATCTGGAGGATCCCAGGTAGTTTCTGTAATTAAAACGCATATTCATTCATTCATTCCTACATTCATTACAGCCATTCACAAGTCCACTGCTGAACATAGGCCTCCTCCGAGGAATGCCACAGAGCACGGTCCTGAGCCACCTGCATCCATCGACTTCCTGCATGTCTTATCAGGACGTCATTCCATCCAGTGGGGGAATATCAACATCTAAAATGTATATCTTTAAATATAACCATAATTTGTTTGTAAGCGTGTACTGACGCCAGGTGACGCATGGGATATTTTCATTTGACTGTAAATAACACAAGGGCACATTTTTATCCTCCGATCAATTATAAGAAAATATTTTCAGCTGCTATTCTGTCACGGCGAGTCCTCGTTCATTCGCGCCGACACATTCGTGCTGTAGACATAACATATCTGTAGCAAAGCTCTAGAACATTAAATAGAAATAACAGTTTCTTCGTTAAACTTTAATTTGTTATAGCTCCTCTTTTAAGAAGAAATCAGAGCTTTGCCGAAGATGCATCGACTGCAGTCGCTGACATGTCGACAGTCGTTGACAAACGCCGATGGCAGCAGTACCAGTACCAACAGATAATAATAACATACAACCAATATTCCATAAGTGTTGTATTTTGCTGAATTTGCTAGGAAACATTTAAAAACAGGTTCAGAAGAATCACAAAGAGCAATGCAAAATTGAATAAATCTAAAACATACATCACTATTTGATACTAAAATCGCCCATCCAACTATTAACAATGAACTATTGCAGGTTGATGTTAATAATACTAAGATTATACGGAAATATTCACTAACATTTAATACTGTTTGTTAGTAATTACTCCTAAGTGTTTAAAGAATTTAAAGAAAACGAATATGTCTCAGTAAAGACAGAACAAAGTAAGCAGTAAATAGAATCAGGCGCTACTTTGCGGAAATTATATCAAAGTTGGTAAAAATTACCTTGCGTATATCCACTCGATAAAATAAAATGATGTGTGAAGACACATCATAAGTAAGCAGTCGCCTGAGCCGTACTTTATACTGTTAGAGCGAGTGGAAGATTAGTGTTCTACCCTCACTTCTTCATATTTTCTTTTATATTCTACGCTCATTCCTAACAATATGATTATTAGATTAAAACAGCTACGCTTATCTACTTTTAGACTCATATGGTTGCATACAAACATTACCATTAGTTTTTGTATTCCAGAAATATGAATTTCCATTTTCATTTTTAATTTCATGCCACTCTGGAGCCGATTTATCTTTAGCACTACTACTAATGGTGATATTTTCAACACTGCCACCACTTTTTTCAACCATTTCATTGATAACCTAAAACAATATATTATATGATTATTATGACAGCATTTTTTGGCTAATGGTCGTAAGTATAACTCCGAGCCCCTAGTGCCAAGCCCAGGCTAAAAACTAGTTATTGGGTTTTTCTTTCTAGAAATGATGAGTAGCAGTCTGGAGTTAGAAAGTTGACAGTATTTCATCCCTGTGTAAAATCGTTGATCCTACACAGGTGGTAACTCTGCATTGAGACTGGGCGCTGTGACCAAAATTCGGTCTGGAGGACAACATTATGTATGTAATATGTAGTGTACTGTGTAGAAAATTATCTGCGGTACAGATATAAAGAATAATAATAATCATTTTAGTTCACAAATTTTAAGCGCTATAAACAAAAGTTGTACTTTAAACTTCACTTTTCTTCTTTGTCTTTGCCTTTTGTCATTATCTCCATCTACGTCTATAATGGGTGGTACTTATATATTACTTTCGCAAACATGTATAATATATTTCTCTACCTCATTTGTTTTGTGTGGTGTACAGTTTAGTTTAGTATCTACTTAACTATCTATAATGTTGATAGGTTTTAGCGGATGGCATCCTTGAATTCCTTAGTATATTTATAGAGTTAACTTTCGCACTAACAAAGTTTGTTTGTTACTGTGCCATTTGTTAATTTAAGTGAAACCTGTTATTGGCAATACTACATTACACATAGTTATAAGATACATAATTTGTAAAGCTGTTGGTTTTCTTAATAAAATAAAAAAAATAGTCACAGAAAAACAGTGAGAGCAAGAGCTTCATCCCATGCAGTTTTTATGTCGGGATTTCTTTTGATTTTAAAGTAAAAACTCTAAATTACTAACTTCAATTCAATTTGGAGTGCGTGCTGTGAAGAAACAGCCTTAAGAAGTGGCTAAATGCATTCACTCCTTTATGACTTGGACGTAACTACTTTATCTTCTGTGCTCTATAACCCTGTCTAGTGCAGATAGTTATTCTCCACTGAGACTGGTCACCATGACCGAAATTGTATGTCTGGAGGATATTATTATGGTCTGGTTAGACATACTGTATTATTAAAATTAGGCACAAAAGCATTAGTAAAATATTCATTGTTCAACTGTTATATTTAAAAAAAAAAACAAGATAAAAGTTAATTATTAGAAAACAATTAACATTCATAGCACTTCACAACTATGTAGCATGGTGGCTAAACATATGGCAACAGTAGTGCAGGGCATGTGTACAGTTACAACTCAGACCACTGTCACTCTGGGTAATTATACTAAAAAAATGCCAGGTTCATTGTTTTACAATTAATAACAAGGCTTAATCTAACAAATTTGTTATTTTATAGTAGCTTTGGATCTACAATTAGGTACGAATGCAGGTCAACAAGTTAAGTTTGCATTTAATGAGAAGGTTGAGGCTGCACTAATTTATATGTGGTAGAGCCATGCTATAGCTATATTAGAAGTATAGTTGTAGCACGAATGAGTCGGCTCAACCGGGGAAGGACCACGCTCTCACAGAATACCAGCGTAAAATGGCAGCTGGACACTGCTGTGTTTCATATGGTGAGTGTAGAGAACCGGAGACCCTTTTTACTGGAAAAGAAGCATTCCATCTTAGTCCTCACGGCTGATAAGGCATCTGCATTTTGATTTGCAAACGAGAATAGATGTAGATGTCTATGGGTCACAGCAACCACCTACCATCAGGTGGACTGTGTGCTAGTTTGTCACCCCATCCTATAAAAAAAAACTGAATTTTAAAGCCTCACAAAACATTTAAAAAAAATATTTTTCTCAATCTATAGGGAATCTTACGCAAGAATAACCATAATTTACACACAATACAACCTTATTAAGCAAGGCAAAAACTTCATTGAAGATGATCCCAGAAATCATAAATGTGAAAAAAAGTACTATCATTAAGTACTTGAAAATGCCAATTTGAAGAAGAAACAACTAGCAGAAATGGTTAAGTATCAGATATAAATACTGATAAGATTTGTAGTTTAAAATATATTTATAAACTAGCCGACTATAATTTGTCATTTTTTAATGTAACTGAAATTAAAAGTTTGACTATTTTTAATAACATTACAAAAAATAGTAGTCATAAATTCTTTCATTCATTTCCACTTATCTAAAATCTTTTTTAGGAACTTTATTATATACCTTGATACACATTATGAGACAATTCCTGTGGCATAATGTAGCTCTACAAGATGGCATCAGGAGACGTGTCGGATCTCTTTTTGCTACAAATTTGTTATTTTCCTGCATGGTAATAAAATGATTAGAATTTTTCCTTAAACAGGGGTCTACAGCTCTCAAGAGGGCCTACATTACACAGTGCATGAATACTACTTCTGGCTTAGGAAGGCTCTGTTTGCACCTGTTGAGTTGCCCCGCAATAATAGTCCATATCTTAAGACAAATTCAACCTACCCGTAGTAAGCATTATACGTGGTAGAGACATGCTGCAGCTATATTAATAGTATAGTTGTAGCACGAATGGGTTGGCTCGACCGGGGAAGGACCACTCTCACAGAATACCAGAGTAAAATAGCAGTTTCATGCAGCTGTGTTTTGTATGGTGAGTGAAGAGAACCGGAGACCCATTTTACTGGAAAAGAGGCATTCTATCTTAGTCCTCACAGCTGACAATGCATCTGCATTTTAATTCACAAACGAAAATAGATGTAGATGTCTATGGGCCACAGCAACCACTTACCATCAGGTGGACTGTGTGCTTGTTTGTCACCCTAATTCTATAAAAAAAAGCAACATGCACTGCGTTTCCACATAAGGGCTAAGGTGGAAAATTAATTCAATCAACATTAAATCAACACCTTCTAATACTTATATTTATGGTAATTCCAAAAACTTACCTTAGATGTAAGATCACCATTGTTTTTTACATCATTTAAGTAAGCAGCCATTGCTGCAGCTTCCATTTTCTTCATGTCCTCATCAAGTTTTTCCTTTTGTTTAAATTCTTTTGCACTTTTTTTGGTAAGTTGTGAAATATGCTTTTGAACATTTTCCTTATGTTTTTTACCATTTTCATGGAAAGATATTGACTGAAATATAAGTATATAACATATAAAATATAATATACAAAATATAACACAAGACAGAATAGATTATAAGTCACAATTAGAGTTAAAATATTTTAATATAATAAATATAAAAGTTAAGGCGACAGATACACAGTCCACCTGATGTTAAGTGGATGCTATGTCTATCCTATATTAAGGATTTGGTTTGATACTGATGAGTTGTCATCCCATAAGGACTACGATGTAATAATTAATTACAAGTAAAAAGGGTATTTGATTGTTTATCACTCACCATACAATACCAAACACAGATATGCTATACTACTATTTTACACTAGTTATATTGTGAGATTCGTCCATCCATTTATATCCATCCAATTATAATTAAGTTCAATATTTTTAAAATCTCAGTAGTACAGTGATCACTTAACTCTCTTAAGAAAGTTTTTACAAACAGTTTTTAAACTTTTAGTAGTATTTAAGTTTATTCACACACATCAAAGCAATGTCAGGGATGTTTCACAGTCATGGAAGTTTCTACAGATCACTCTAGATTTTGTACTCCAGCAGTGACACTAATATGAATGATGCATGTTTATATAACATGTACGAACCAAGAGATTAATTTAATTTTTGAGCTCCTTATAGAAATCCATATCACATATCTGACTTTGTCTAGATGTGTTGTGTAAATAGACATATATTTAAAAAATAAGCTTTAGTTGGATGGTTATTAGAAGTCATTGATGAAAAATTATATTACATTAGAACGCCGATTAACCGAATTGCCAATTATCCAATTATCGGTCCTAAGTGTAATATAAAAAAATTAAAACCAAGTACTATAAGTAAGTAATGTTACTTACTTATAGTACTTGATTAACTGATATTAAAAATAACAGTGAAAAATTTTTAAGTTTTGTGACTGCATTGGAAACTGGTGATGGATGTTCGTTGCGAAAAGTAATGAAAAAGGCAAAGGATGAACAGCTTGAGAATGCTGTTTTTACGTGGTTTCTACAGCAACTATCTATTGGACAACCTATTTCAGGATCGATTTTATGTGAAAAGGCACGAATGTTCAGTGAAAAAATGGGTGTAGCTGGTTTTACACTTTTTAAATCTTTATAAAGTGTAAAACCATTTATAAACTTAATAAAGTTTATTCTATGTGTGACAGTTCGTTTTTCTATATTACATACCAGTCTATGTCCGATTATCCGAATTTTTGATAATCCGAATCGACCCAGGTCCCAATTAATTTGGATAATCAGTGTTCTACTGTACTTTAAAACATCTTTTTTTTTTCTCTTCAATATGGCCTTTGGTATTATAGTTAGGTCACAATAAAGCTCTTTTTAATACTTTTCATAATATAGAAATTAGACAGAAAATTTTTGCTTAACATGTTTTTAAAATATTAGTAAAAGTACATAACATATATGAAATATTATCATCATTACAGCTTGTAACAA
Organism: Parnassius glacialis; assembly: GCA_033319125.1. Classification (NCBI taxonomy): domain Eukaryota; kingdom Metazoa; phylum Arthropoda; class Insecta; order Lepidoptera; family Papilionidae; genus Parnassius; species Parnassius glacialis. The sequence continues at coordinate 21,146,258 of JAVANC010000010.1, read as the reverse complement.
GCTTGTGCTGAACATATGCCACTCCTAACACTGACTTAATGCATGGCATAAGCCTGCATCCATTCAAACCCTGCACATGTTACTAGGTCATTGCTATGTAGTGAAGGGTCATTCTACATTAAGGTAATACCTCGAAAATTTGGTGGTTTTTCTATTTCACATAATTGTTTAAAATTTATAGATTACAAATCAAATTTTAGGTATATGGTTTTGCAATTATATAATCTTGAATTGTATAAAAGGAAAACACAATAACAAATATTGTAAAGTAAGCTCTAATTAGTTACATTTCTCCATGTTATCATAATATTTAATGAATTAGTTCATGGAATTATTTTTCAAGCAAATTAAATAACCATATCTAAGTTCAAATAAATCATTTTTTAATCCATAATATACTTTTGTTAAAAAAGATGTTTTTAGCACTTAGTTTATTTTCGAGTTTGTGCTACATATAGTTATCTTATAATTTGTGGACACGAAGTAATTCCATCACTTTCATTTTAACACTCCCCCTCAGTCTTTTGTGAGCTTCATCAACAATGGGCTAATCCACATCTTAAGCATGCCAGTAAGAAACTGCCACTAAAATAATATCTCCCATATCTATGACACTATTCTTTAACATGATCTTACGTCAACACTAACACAAAATTATGTATGCTATCCAGCTATCACAGTAATATTGCATAAATTTTTCCATGTTTTATCCATTTATAGGTTATAAGTTTTATTTTAATTTATTATATTATCGAAAACAGTGCATTCCCTTTTAATGCAAGTGGTATTGTTATAATAGCTATAATACCTCTACTAAATACAACACTACTTCTGTGAACTCCTGCCAAACGATTGTAAATCCAACCCAATTACTTATCTGATCCAAAGTTTATATGTACCATTACATAGTAAAAGTATCCATAAAAACCAAATTCTTAATAAATTATATTTTACAAATAACCAGTTAAAATAAATACTTGCCACTTTATTGTCTGTTAACCAACACTTGCAAAATTCACAATATTTGCGCGCTTGTGACTTCCAATACTCAGTCCTGTTAACAAGTTAATAATTAATACACTTTTTCTAGGAATAAATACAAAAAATTAAAATTAAATATTTTAGTGTTTATAATAGTGTTTACATTTTTGCATAAATATATTTTTGGTTATCGCTTTAATACGTTTAAGATAATTAACACGAATTGTGTTTAACTTAGAATATATTACATTAATTAACACATATTGTTGTGATTTACAATTTACATTATTTTTCTTTGATAATATAAATTATAAACGCTGTGCGTGTCCTCGCTGTCAATTGTCATTTTTTATTAAGATATTTGGTTTGGATGCTTGTTCTTTAAGCCATGTCTTCATTAATTTATCTCAGTAACAAGCTCTAGTATATATACAGTAATCTATGGTAACAAGTGATAATATTCCTTTAAGGTGAAAGCTCAGAAAATTCAAATTTTTTTTTTTGCATTTTACAGGTTGGTTGGTTTAACAAAATATGATTCGCGAGCGTAACGAGGATGTATTTACAGAATTATAATAATTATAATCATCAACACAACCCCCTAAGTTCGTATAATTCCTTTGAATTAGTTTTTCTGGAAATAGCGTTCCCCTGTGCCAAAGTATATATGTTCACCATGCGTACAATAAAACTAGTTGCAACCGCACTGCTCACAAAACTAAATTTAGTCACGCGACCGGATTAACGTCCTATAAAAATGCGTATTAGTTCAGTTTTTTTGCTGCAATAAGAAATCTGCCACATCAAAATTAAAAAAATGGTGTTATCTTTCATATGTAAGTAATTTTTAATGACATTAGTACTATTTATTTCTTTTTAATGTTATAAATTACAATAATAATTCCGTGGCCCAGTGGCTTAGCAATGAGTTGTTGCGCTGGGGGCCGAGGTTTCGAATCCCGCGCGGAACAAGCATTTGTATGGCCTTCAAATAATTATTCCGGGTCTGCATGTTTGTCCTCGTGCAATTTATGTTTGTAAACTGCCTCCACGACACAGAAGAAAATCTTAGTGTGGGGGTAACGTTTTTAAAAGAAAAAAAAAATAAAAGAATAAAAGAATAGTTGCCATAGTAGCGGTCGTGTTGTTTCGGATTTGTATAACAACGCAGGCCTCTCGCCCACATACAATATGCAGATCTGTCGAGCGACTGATCCAAGCCTATATCCGAGTTGTTGCTGTCACTGAGCGATAGTTTTGGTACACCGGTATGTAAACAGTTATCGATAAAAATGGCAAATGGCAAATATGATCTATACAGCCATGTCTCTTGTGTATATAATTATTTTTGAGATTATATTTTCTAATTTATTTAAAATACATATAATATTAAAATGATTGATATTAAAATTGCATCAAATTAAATATAAATACAATACTTATGAGTATTATTACATAAGCTTTATTAACCTCTCGAGCGCCCAAACGTCAAACGTCATAACATTGACAAGCGCCCAGCCCAAATTTAGCGTATGAAAGTAAGTTGGCGGTCAACATTTAAATGCTGATTTTGACGCAAAATCATTTATGAGCAGTAATAAATAATCATATATTCAGAATCTACATGAAATTTGCGTTTTTATGTATATAAAATTATCTAATTCTTATAGCAAGTGGAAATATTTTAAACGGTCTGATCACACAAATGTGTAAATGTATACACATAGTTGTAGAAAAATGCATTTAAATATTAATATGAATCCTTAATAGCATGATAAAAGGCCTTATAATATTATATATTCGTTATTTTATTAATATAAATAGATAAAATCACCCTCTTCTCATAAAATTAGTCAAAGAAATATATTTGAAAACGAAGTAGTTAAAGCAAAATAATATCTTAGCAACAGCTTTGAGTTCAAAGCCCTTTTTGGACTTAATTTCCACATAAAATATTTTTTGTGGTCCCCTATTACGCTTAACTTGTTACCGAGTTTCTTTTATAATATATCGTGTGTTTAAAGTAGTCAGATCTTATAGAATCTTACGAAACAAAAAAAGATCCACAAAAAATACCACTACTAAAGATAAGGCTGTAAAAAATAAACTGTTTGATAATTTTATAAATGAGTTGTTTGGTCAAATACTATACTGAATATGAAACAAATAAATATAAACACATATTTCTAATAATATGATAGAGTTATTAAAAACAATTAAAAACATTGACAAAATTTCGAACCAAACTGACAATATAGGACAAAAAATGTATAGACTCGTCTTTCGTCGAAAATTTAAATTTATTTTTAAAGGTATATCTAATATTATGTTAAATTCATCGGTGTTTTTATTTTTTTACATTTTTATGTTTAATTTATTTTTTTAATAGCAAAAAATATTTCTTAAACTTTTTTAAAATGATTTTTGTAGGTCGACTTGTAGAAAATGAAACTATGGAAAAGTTGGATTAGTTTAGATTAACAATAATAATAATAATAAAATTGAGAACCTCCTCCTTTTTTAGAAGTCGGTTAAAAAGTTTAAATTATTATTTAGTGGCGTGATGTTGCGCAAAACAAGCAAACAGGCACAGAGTCACGTTGCAACCAGGGCAGTAAACGTGGGTTTACGGCATACAACGCAAACCCTGCGCAATACTTCCCGCCTGGGCCTGGAATAGTCTGGGTCTGGTCTGGTCTATTCTTTGGTTAGCTGTAAAAAATAATCTTCTGAGAAAGAAGTGGTGCTATCATGTAAGATAAATGCGTCAATTGGAAGTTGCACTTTCTTTTTTAACAAATCTGAAAAATAATTAAAAAATTTAGTAGTTAATCGTTACTTAAAACAAAATAATATAGGTACATAAAATAGGTATCCTTACAGTAGGTGTGTGGTCGAAAATTATGCCTATTACGCCTAATTTGTAACCACACCTAAATTAATAAACAAACAATTAGCAAACAGTTATATATCATTAAATCAAATATCAACATTAAATCAAAATATATCTTAACCAAACAAAATAAATACCAAAATAAATACAACTTAAACAAAACTAAAACAAAATAAATACCAACTTATTAGACTAAAAATATTTTTAGGCGTTTCCACGACTTCTATGTTCATTTCTAAATTTATATTTCGCCGCCATTATGAATTCAGAATTCGGGGCGTCCCGCCACCGTATCACGGTTAAACTAGACATCGTCTCATAATTTTGTTATTTAGATTTATTTAAAGTACTTTCTATATCTTTTTTTGTAATATAACAATATTTCATGATATTTTTTCCCAATAAAAGAAAAAAATTTGCAGAAATATTTCTTATTTTTTTAAATCTAGAACGATTTTTGCAACGGTTTTGTTTGGCTAGGCACATGGACTAATCTAAATGTTGTACAACAAGTTCATAGTAGCAAATCTATAATGAAAATAATATTACCATATATTATGAATAACATTAGCTACTTACCAAAAATTTTGTTCTCACGATACTCAAATCGCAACACAATAAATTCACACTTCAAAGTTGACTAAACGTTCAAAGCGATATGACTTCGCATACTGATAAGTTTATTTGACTGTTTGTTTTAACAATTGTCGAAACTATACGTGTTTGTGTATTAGATCTGTTAAACGTTTCATTACCTTCAAAATAGTATACATTAAAAAGAGATAAACATTGTTTTCGCGTTTTATTTAAGTATTATTTGGGACAACTACGTGACCACCGTATAACGGTCGATGGGCGCTTATCGGGGGTAAAACAGTCCACCGTAAAACGGTGGCTGGGCGCTCGAGAGGTTAAAATTACCAAGAGTGAATTTCAACCATATTGTTTTTTATTTATTTATTGCAGTTTAATAAAGATCAGACTTTAAAGGATATATGGAAGTACTTTTTAATATTAGGCCTACCTGGCTTCCCACACAAAACAGTGGCATTTAATCACATTTGCTGAGCTCATTTCCAGACCTGGAATGAAATGAAAGACGTTTAAGTATTGGCAAACAATAGAAGGCGATTGGTCGAGGGCACCAAGCCAACTTAAATACCACACTGTATTTGTTCCTTAAGTTTTTTTATATCACGGAGAAGGCAAACTAGCTTATAGTCAACCTGATGGTAAGTAAACTGTGGCCCAAGACTGTATGCAACTTGTCAATGTAGTTGCGTCACTTCATTACACTGTTATGACACAGAATATATCTGTGTGTGTGAAATTGTTAATGTATTATTTTATTTGTTATGTGTGTCATATTTTGCTGTCTCCCAGCAAAAAATGACAGACAGCTTGGTATCGAAAAATAACACTATGGCTATGGCTAACTGTATTGCCTATGATTTCAAGATACAAAAATCAACTAGAAAAGGTGATATTCACTTCTACTCGTACAACATTCTATAGAGTCTAATGTTGTTCCCAAACATGGTGAGATTCGGAATATGATTGTAGCTAATGGGATGTATTACCGGTAGGTAGTATAGTAGGCAGTAGGTAGGTAGGTAGGTAGTATGTAACTTTATTTCATATTTGACTTAATATAGTAACTTTCTCAAATAATAATTTAAAATTAAAAATTTTGTACAGCCGACTTCAATATAGGTTATTTGAGAATAACTCAATAACCATTGGTCTGACCTTGATCAAATTCAAATGGGACCACACGAGAACTATCAGCTTTCATATAAAAAAAGAATCATCGAAATCGGTTCGCCCAGTACAAAGTTATGAGGTAACACACATAAAAAAAAAAAAAAACAAAAAAAAAACATACACTCGAATTGAGTACCGTCTCCTTTTTGGAAGTCGGCAGAAAATATAACTGCCATATTAAATTATCCATTTCGCTTCCTGCCCGCGATTCACTGTTCTGACACAGATTTTGTTCCGAATTGTCGGTCTAGTAATGTACTAATATTTAAAGAAGATGTTTCTTCTGTTGCAAAATAGGTTACATGTTAAACTTTTATTTTTGCAGTAAATTGATAGAAAATATCAGGGTTTAGGGCAAGGAGGTTATAATATAATATAGGGAGTGAGCACTTAGAACATTGTAACCGTTCCTCATTTTTCTTAGAAAGAGAGGCACCGAGTTTGGTATTTTATTCCCTTCTAACATTGATAAGTGTTTACACAAGATAAAAACATTACCAACGTTTAGACAGTTATTGACTTAAAGTAATATTTTAGACGTATGCTAGAACGATATTCTTACATTTTTTTATCGCCACTCTTAGTTGGTATATTCCATATTGTATTTTAATTAAGCATATTATTAAATAACAGGAAAAAAAACTACTACAACACTTTAATGTATGAAATTTATGACTCCAAATGTCAAACAATTAAATTCTAATGTAATTTTAAATGGAGAGAAACTGGGTCTTGTAGATACCACCATTTTTCTTAGAATCACATTAGATGCCAAGCTTCAATGGAGCCCCCATATATCAAAACTAGCAAGCAGACTTAGTTCTGCAGCATATGCCGTAAAAGAGATTAGAAGTCTAACTAGTGTTGAAACAGCTAGACTAGTTTACTTTAGCTATTTCCATAGCATAATATCGTATGGTATTTTGCTATTGGGACACGCAGCTGACATAAAAACTATATTTGTTTTACAGAAGAGAGCCATAAGAGCAATTTATGATTTAAAGCCTAAAGAGTCGCTGCGACAAAAATTAAAGGAAATTAATATTTTTTATTTTATTTTATTAATATTTTAACTTTGGCCTCTCAATACATTTATGAAAATGTAATGTACGTACACAAAAATAAAAATAGTTTTACAAAAATAAGTGATATTCATTCTGTAAATACTAGGAACAAACACAAGCTAGTAGTACCAGTTACTCGACTCCGCCGAGTCAGTAATTCATTCCTAGGGATATGTATACGCTTTTACAACAAAATTCCAGAAAATATACAAAATTTGACCTGCTCAAAGTTCAAAAACTTTAATAAACTAAGTTTGTATAAAAAGGGTTATTATAATATTAAAGAATTTATGGATGATAATAACCCCTGGAAATGAGGTGATCGCTACCAAGCTATTTCTAATTTGTTGTGTTGTTAATTTATGGAACATACATGATTGTAAGCTGTTATTTGAAAAAAGTTCCGCTGGGTTTCTTGCTGGTTCTTCGCAGCACAGAGGTTTTTTCGAACCAGTGGTAATGAAACAAAATAGTGACTTTCAATAAGTATTATTTATAATCTATATTGAATAAAAGGTTTCCGTTTCTGTTACACGAATGTTCTTTCCCTAAAAACTAGGAGGTGCATTTTACGCTTTAGATGACAACACTATTTCAAAATTTAACGTTGTCAAATGAATGAATATATTGTTTTTTTTTTTAATATAGAATAGGGTGACAAACGAGCACACAGTCCACCGGATGGTAAGTGGTTGCTTTGGCTGTGGTGTGTGTGTGTAGACATCTACATCTATCCTAGTTTGCGAATCAAAATGCAGATGCGTTGTCACCCGTGAGGACTAAGATGGAATGGCTCTTTTCCAGTAAAAAGGGTCTCCGGTTCTCTACACTCACCATACGAAATACATCAGTGTTGAGCTGCTATTTTACGCTGGTATTCTGTGAATGCGTGGTCCTTCCCCGGTTGAGCCGACCCATTTGTGCTACAGTTGTACTACTGATATAGCTACAGCATGGCTTTACCACGTGGAAAACGCCTTGTGCTAATCATTTGCTAAATCTATGTAGAGTGCACTCACTTAGGGAGCGTTAATTCAAGTTTTACTTTTTTTCGGAACAGTAGAACAGTTTACAGATTCTTTTCATCATCCACACTTCAATGGGAAACTTTAATAAAAAGTGTAGGCGTATCCGTCAAAAGACTCTCACAGACAAAATGTGTTGCTCATCATGACGTTGTTAAACCACTGCAGAATAATTTAAAAAATTTAGTAAAAACACTTCAAGATATATATCATCCCAGCACCAACAGAGAAGACGTCGATACAAAAGAAGCAGTATCTACACTCTTACCAGCTTTGTGTGAATTCAGTTTTTTATGCTATCTTTCCTTTTGGTAATAAATCCTAATAGAATTTAGTCAGACACAAAAACAAATACTAAATAAATATAATAAATAATAAATTATCTAGATTATTACTGGAAAAGTATGAGATAAAAATCAAAGCCCAAAAATTTTTCTTCAGAGCCAACGTATTCAACTAGTGGAAAAAGCTATCCCTACGTAACAAAAAATGTGAGAATGTGGAAATTTCGATTGAAGGAAGAAGAATAATGAGGAGATTTCGAAAACGTTTACCAGGAGAAATGACCCGATATGCTGGACTAACATTGCCAGAGGAGCTGCAGAGAGCTATGTTAGAATGTGTTGACATATTTTACGAGGGACTAGACTATCGCTACTGAGCAATGGATGATATTCTCGGAACATTTAGTGTTATTCAGCCTTACACTCTGCTAACGTCACCAGATGAAGATCTTCAAATAATAGTTCAAAACCTGACAAAAATCTGCGATGTGTTTTCTGCAGGATATATAATTTTGGAGACTTCACGACTTGAAAGCTACCAGCATTTCTTCCCAAGAAGCGGCTCAATGTAACTCATTGGAGCTTTTCTCGTAAAATTGGGCTATTCTGAATCTGTTCCGAATCTAACGCTGTCTAAATTTTTTTTACTATTAATTTTCATGTAAAGGAAGCTTATCAAAACTCAAGTTAATAAAATCTAACTTAAGGCCTCATCCAACACTGTTCCGAAGATATCCCGGACGTCAGTCTGAGCGAGATTAGAATGGCTCTCCAGCACCTTAAAAACGATAAGGCCCCAGGCGAGGATGGAATTACAGCGGAGCTTCTGAAAGCGGGTGGAAGACCGGTACTTGAAGTCCTTCAGAAGCTCTTTAATTCCGTCCTCCATGGTGGCATTACACCGGAGGCGTGGAGCAGAAGTGCGGTGGTCTTGTTCTTCAAGAAAGGTGACAACGCTCTCTTGAAGAACTACAGACCAATTTCGCTTCTGAGCCGCGTCTACGTGCTGTTTTCGAGAGTCATTACGAATCGTCTCGCGCGCAGACTTGACGACTTCCAGCCTCCCGAACAAGCCGGTTTCCGAAAGGGCTTTAGCACCATAGATCACATACATACCCTACGGCAAATTGTACAGAAGTCCGAAGAGTACAATTTGCCACTATGTCTGGCGTATGTGGACTATGAGAAAGCCTTTGATTCCGTCGAAATTTAGGTGGTGCTGCTTCAGCGGTGCCATGTTGACTGTCGGTATATCGAAGTGCTGAAGTGTTTGTACAGTAGAGCTATGATGGCTATCCGAGTACAGAACCAGAGTACGAAACCTATCCAACTGCAGAGAGGTGTAAGACAGGGTGACGTCATATCCCCGAAACTCTTCACCGCTGCATTGGAAGACGTTTTCAAGCTTCTGGACTGGAAAGGATACGGTATCAACATCAATGGCGAGTACATCACTCACCTTCGATTTGCCGACGATATAGTCCTTATGGCAGAATCGCTGGAGGACCTAAGCACTATGCTCAATGACCTCAATAGTGTTTCCCAACGGATAGGTCTTAAGATGAACATGGACAAAACAAAGATCATGTTTAATGTCCATGTCACACCTATGCCGGTAATTGTTGGGAACACTAAGCTCGAAGTTGTTGACGAGTATGTTTACCTGGGACAAATAGTCCAACTAGGTAAGTCCAACTTCGACCGAGAGGTCAATCGACGGATTCAACTCGGTTGGGCAGCGTTCGGGAAATTACGGCACATCTTCTCGTCAGGTATACCTCAAAACTTGAAAACGAGACTGTACACCCAATGCGTGTTGCCAGTGATGACATACGGAACTGAGACGTGGTCCTTCACTGCTGGCCGGATGAGGAAGCTCAAGGTCGCTCAGCGAGCTATGGAGAGGGCTATGCTCGGAGTTTCTCTGCGTGATAAACTCAGAAATGAGGATATCCGCAGTAGAACCAGAGTGACCGACATAGCCCAACGGATTAGTAAGCTGAAGTGGCAATGGGCCGGCCATATAGCTCAAAGAACCGACAACCGTTGGGGAAGAAAGGTTCTCGAGTGGTAGCCTCGTACCGGCAGGCGAAGTGTAGGGCGTCCCCCCACTAGATGGAGTGATGACCTGGTAAGATATGCAGGAAGTCGATGGATGCAGGTGGCTCAGGACCGTGCTTTGTGGCATTCTTTGGGGGAGGCCTATGATCAGCAGTGGACTTGTGAAGGGCTGTAATGATGATGATGATGATAAGGTCTTCAATGAGCCAAGCGGGACTAACCAATCTTTCCATTTTATCTATTGAAAATTTCAAGAAAGTAAACTTTGATACTATATTAGAATATTTTAGCTAAATAAAGTCCCGTTAGCATGTATAGCATTTTTTGTTTTATTTTGGGGGGTGCTTGATAGAAAACCGCCCCGGGTGTCAACCAACGCTACGCCGCCACTAGTTACCGTAAGGTTTGATACTGTAGCGAAGCAATAATGTAATCAAAATATTAAACGGAGTTTAATTATAACACTATTCAGCACTTTCCATATTGAAAAAAAAAATGCACATTTCGTTTTCCGTGATACTGTATACACTAATAATATTCTCAAAATATTGTATCATGGACACTCTATTAGAAAGAAATGTAACGCCTTACTCGGTGCTTTTCATTCATTTCAAGGTCACTGATTTAGGAACGTTTCTCTAGTATGAAGTGCGCACTCCCTATATTTTACAATCTCCTTGGTTTAGGGCGAGTTCTCTTTGGTATAAAGTAAATTGTATTTATTTAATTCTATAACAAACAGATTATATTTCAATTGTCTAGTATTATTATCATATCACAACCAAAACAAAATTGACTAATTGAGGATCTCAAAATACGCTGGTTTCTATAAAAATAAAGATTTTGTCCTAATACGTGGGTAAACAAACAGACATAAATTTCAAAAATAGATGGAATGCACTTTATTATTTATCATTTGTCCCGTTATTAGTTGTTTTTAATTTTGTAATTACTACTTTTTAAGTTTAATTACTAAAACTTACTTTAATGATAAAATTAATAGGTATATTTACGAGTTGTTTTTAGTAATTATGTGATACCTGAGTAATTCCAATTTATGATTACGTTACATGATATTTAGAATTTCAATTTTGCATCGGAATTGGTTTATGACAAATAGTTTATCTTTATATATAAAAATTACGTGTCACATTGTTTGTTCGCGATGAACTCCTAAACTATTGAACTGATTTCAATGAAATTTTATACACTGTGTGCAATTTGGTCCAACTTGAGAGATAGGATACTTTTTATCCCGATACGTGACCTTCAATATTTTTTTATTGTGAATTTAAGGATTTTTTCCTAGGAAGGGTCGTCGGAAAGGGCAGAACAACGTCTGCCTGGCCAGTTAGTAATTTACAAAATATTGAATTTGTAGCAAAATTTGTTAAAAAATGCATTCCAATTTAGCAACATTGATTTTTTTACCAGGTTCATAATATTTTCCTAACATAGTTTTAAAAGTCGGTAACACTGTCGCTTTTTACTTTGTGCTTTGTGATGTCGTCGTTAAGTATCGAGTGTCGTCGTCTTTCGTAAAGTTTTATCAAGGTGATATTTGTTTATTTATTAGCTATCAATTGAAATTTTAAGTATTTATTATTATTATTCAATCATTTAAAAGGATATTGTTTAAGTATGTGATTGTTTTATTTTCTAAAATATGTCACTTATTACTGTATTCGGCGGCCATATTAAATTTGGAACTATATTTTATTGGTACATTTATCTGTCTAAATCTTATCAATCTTTTATTTTGTTTCGTTAAATGATCTAATATTTAATGTTTATTGATGAGTATCGTATTTGCGTCCTCTTAGTTTTTATTTTTAATATTCTTGTTTTGTCCTTGTATTTGTATATATCAGACTTGTAGATATTTTGCTTGTTGACGCGTCTCCTACATAATCACTATTGCTTCCTTAGGTGCTTGATTCTAAAATAACTTTCTCTTTACAGGTATCCCTCAACTAAGTTGGTGAACGTTATAGACTTTTCAAATAGCATATGTATCTAAAAGTGTCTTGTCATAAAATTTGTTTAGTGTTGGACTTTGATAAATATTTGTGATAAGTTTCTAATTTTAGTGATCCCTAGTGGGAGTTATTTCTCAAAATGATGACAGAAAATAGAATTAGTTCAAGTAATCACGTTGGAAACAGTTTGAGCAACCAGACCAAGGGGTTTGTAGATTTTTGTGTAAATTTTATCATAATTTAATCGTAATTTTAATGCTAAATACTTTTGCAGAGACGTAGATAAAACTGTTGAAGACATAGGATGGAAATCAAAATTAAAAATACCCCCCAAAGACAGAAGAATAAGGACTAGTGTAAGTTTTATATGTACCCTCATATATTTTTTGGTGAATGTTTTTTATTTGCCAATATCTTACAACTTACTTTTCACATGATAGGATGTGACGGATACAAGAGGCAATGAATTTGAAGAGTTTTGCTTAAAGAGAGAGCTTTTGATGGGAATATTTGAAAAAGGATGGGAAAAGCCATCTCCTATTCAAGAGGCTTCAATCCCAATTGCACTCAGTGGTAAAGATGTGCTAGCGAGAGCGAAAAATGGAACTGGCAAAACAGGAGCTTATTGTATTCCAGTGTTAGAACAGGTAACAATTTCTTTTTTATTTAAGTTTTAAGACCTATTCATTAAAAGATAATATCTTACCAAGTATGTTTGTGAAACAACTAAAAATCACTGTTTTATGACAAAATATCCTATTAATTCATTACAGCCTACAAATAGTGGCACGTAAGTCTAGCGCTGAACGAAACGTAGAGGGGATAGCTATGCATGGTGCTGTCGCGCACGTATCATTACGGGGGATGGAATGCTACTGGATACCCAATCAGCGCGTGCGAACGATACGCACTCCCGCCCCGCGACCTGCCCCATGATACCTTATTTTCGACTTATGCACAATAACGGTCACCTCTAGACTTACATGCCGCGACTTATATCAAACACCACTGCTGAATATATGCATACCCATAAATTGTCTCATATAAGATAGCCCCCTTTTGGGTACTACTTTCCATTGACTCCCGTTGAGTTGAGGGTTGATACGTATTTTTACAGACAAGTTACACTATTATAAGCACACACAAAGTTACAACATGCGGAAGTGCGTAATTTTTGAGAAAAAGATATTGAAAATCAATTATTCTTACATTGTATGTGTCTAATCCTACAATAAAACTGACGCAATTTTTTATTGTTATTGTCAGTAGGGATGTCAATTCTTTCTGAAAAAGATCGATGTTTTTAAATAGATTCGAATTGTAAGCTGATGTATCGATTTCTAAAATATCTATATTTTTTCATGTTTGCATTTATAATGTAAATATAAATCCATTTTATGAGAAAAAAAGCCCCTTCATCATAAAATATAGGGGGACTGATTCAGAGGGATTTCTGTATCTATTTTGAGACTGCTACGTCTCCGGCGCTGCGGGAAGAGCAGCCTCTACACCTTAGCGTAACAAATCGCTAATTACAGCAGGTGGAGGCTGCTCCCCCTACGCGCCTCCGGCTCTTTAAAACCACTCTAGGTGTAGGTCAGACTCGTACCAGGTGGAGTCGGGGTCAATCAATTTGGTTTGTTGACATAAATTGAACCTAACATATTTTATTTGTTATCTGCCCTAATTGGTACTGTTAAAATAAAACAAATTTCAATAAGAGATCATTTATTATGGTATCTTTCTTGTTTTTCATAAAAAATTATATTTACATTATAAATGCAAACGTAAAAAATATAGATATTTTAGAAATCGATTTTTTGTGAATCAATACATCAGCTTACGATTTGAATCGATTTAAAAATCGACCTTTTTTGGAAAGAATCGACATTCGTACTGATGACAATGACATTACAAAATGGCGTCAGTTTTATAACATATTTTGTTTAAACAATGTTATATATGTTATATAAACAATGCTAGAATAATTAATTTCCAATAACTTTTTTCTCAAACATTACGTGTTTCTGCATGTTGTAATTTTGTGTGTGCTTATAATAGTGTTAACTTTTCTGTAAAAATATGTATCAACCCCCAACTCAACGGGAGTCAATGGAAAGCTAAGCCTGATACTGCCACTCGTCTCCTGGTTTGTTACCCTCTCATACAACACCCATGGGATGATATGGGGTAGTGGATATTGATGGATAATTATTATTTTACCTTTAGTTATTATTGTTACTAATGTTATATTTTTGTTTTTTTCTTTAATACTTAAGGAGTCATGTCCTGATTTGTAGCACAAGTACTTGCTACTGAGTCCACTGGACCCAGTATAATAAGCTTATTTCAAATCTGCTTTATAAACAAATGGTTACTTTATAATAATGGTTCGATATGTGTAAAGAACCTTATCTATACAAATAAATAAAATTTAAGTGTCTGTTTGTAATATTAAAATAACAGCTTTTTACTAATTGCATATAAAAGTATATACAGTACCTATAACAGAAACACAATTTTTAAAATTTTTGTCTTGTCTGTCTGTTTGTTCCGGCTAATCTCCGAAACGGCTGGACCGATTTTGACGGGACTTTCACTGATAGATAGCTTATGTTATAAGGAGTAACTTAGGCTACTTATATTTTTGAAAAATAATTAGGGTTCCGTGCAACAAAATGAAAACCCTAAATTACACACGGGCGAGGTTGCGAGGAACAGCTAGTTTTGTAATAAAATACTAATATTTATTGTTTATACTTATACATAAGTGGTTACAAAAATATGCAAACTTTGTCCATAGTTTTAGGCTTTTTTTATAATTATTTATATAATTACTTATTATTTACAAACAAACAAAACTATATTCCAACAAAAACTTGTATTTTCTTACATAATAATGTACTTATGCAAAATAAAGGGGGTTCAATCATCGTAGACAAATTTAAAAAACAACAAAAATACAATATCTTTGAAGTAAAATCACACTTTGGAACATTCTACTGACACCTTAACTGACTACCAACGTCATAATTTGCTGTGTACATATTGTTGAAAGGTACTTTAAGTGGCAATGTTGCAAACGTCGAATTTTAATAGTTATTAAGCAATATATTAATGGTTGGGTCTGTTGGACCCATTAGTGACTCCTTACGTATTAACTTTGTGTAGTACTTTCATTATCAATGATGATAACATTTGGATTCCCCTTCACTTTTTATAAGTGATAAAACCACGCTCTGAGTAACACAATGTGTTTGTTTATTCACTTTATTTCAATATTGATCAAATTTACATGTAATGATGTATATACTGTACTTCATTTAGGTGGATCCAAAAAAAGATGCTATACAAGCTTTAATTGTAGTACCAACTAGAGAGCTAGCACTACAGACATCACAAATTTGCATTGAACTGGCGAAGCACACAGATATTCGTGTAATGGTTACCACAGGAGGCACAAACCTCAGAGATGACATAATGCGTATTTACCAAAATGGTGAGTTGTTGTCGAGTTTTAGTATGTTTGTATCAAAGGTATAAACAAATCTTTGATATGATGAATTTACAAAAACATATATGTCAATTTCAGACTGTAATCTTGTAAATAATGTGGCTACATTTTTTATTCAAAACATATTTTAAGAATTTTTGTTTATGTTAAGTATATTGAGGGCATTAAGTAGTAAATTGGTTACATTAAATATATTTTAAGGCAAGTACTTGTATGTCCTGTCAAACCTGTGCCTGATAAACATTTTGATTTCTTTATAGCCTTTTTTCTCCTTTTGTCAGATTTTCCTGTCATTTTTTTTAAAGCAATATCTTTTATAATTTTAGGATCCATTCTGGTTACTAATTCTAAATTAAAAATATTAAATGCCTCAAATTTTTTTTACCAAGTAAGGCAAATTATTGTTCATATTGAGTAGAACAATCAAATACTTGAATTAGCAGATTATACATTATTCCTTGGTATCATTAGAGACTTGTCTACAATGGAGATCTCATATTGAAGTCTTGTCAAGGAGATTTTTTCTGATGTTGTGGTTAAAAATATAAGGATGTTAACTGATATAGATGTGGCAGTGTGATGCTTTCGTTCGATTTATTATTGTTGGGGTTGGCAGTTTATATAAGGAATATATTTATACTGTAGAAATAAACCATTCATCATATATACAATATTAGATCAAGAGCCTGGGAGATCCTAATCAAATTAATATCCTCTCAGTTTATATTGGACAATATTATATATGTTAGAAAATATTTTCATATCTAAAATAAGTGATGTCAATAACCAAATATAATCACCAAGTTTTAAGAGACTAGGAACTTCCATATTAAAAATATATGGAAGAATAATAAGCTATAGGAGGAACCTACCCACATCAAGACAAGATTATTGATTCTAATGATGTATTAATATATTCTACGAAAGTGTTGTAGGGATTTGGTTAGTAAGCAGATATACTTACTTTAACATTCATTTATTATTTGTAATAAGTTAGGATTCTTAGATGGTAATGGCTTAAACAACTACAAACATAAAATATTTTGTATCATATACTTCATATTGTTTATTATCAGAGAATCGTCATCACGTGTAATGAAAACAATGTAATAAAACTAGTTTCAATGTAAAATACAGTGTAGGTAATTAAAAAATTATGATTGAATTCTAATGATAATGAAATTAAAACTTGTTAAGAATCCAAAAGTAAACTGTCATAAAATAAGTGGCAATCTCTTGACAATACTTCTTTCAATTGTTGAAAATGGTTGAGCTTAATGTAAGCCATAGGAATTGATGCATCACAACCGATAAAACTTATAGAATTAAGTTTTATCGGTCATACAGGTAGGCTACTATTCTGGTTTATATTAGATAGTTTGCAGATCAACAACAATAGGTTCTCAAAAACAGGATCTCCAACTTTTCAACCCAGTCTTATCCTGCTTTACCGCCATGTCGATTTATTGTTGCAATTCTAAACAAAATCATAACTGATCAGAATAGTTTCATTAGGAGCAGGTAATTTGTGCCTCCTTTGTCACAGTAATGTAGTCACTGGAAAGTTGTATCTACAATTGAGTATGACTAGGCTCTAAGTACTGTGTGATAGTTACTCTGTGAATTCTGCCATAATATTATTCCTATTTTGATAGGTGCACATCCATGTGAGTAAATAACAAGAGTAATTGATTGGCCATACATTATCTCTTGAGGTAACACATACAGAAGTTGTGATAGTACACTAGCAGTTAGATCTGTGCATGTTTCATCAAAGCAATAACTGGTGGCTTGGTGATTAACCAGGTCATAAATTGTAAAATAACGACTGGTAAGTTTTGTCTTAAAAGGCACTAGCAGTTAGATAAGGATACATTTTTACAAACTTTAAATCCATGGGCAGCAAAATGAACTCACCAGATGTAGCTTTCCTTTTATCGGTTTCTTTTTGTCTCACTCTCTTTTCGCATCTAATGTGTGGTTCATAATCGTATTAATGTTCCTGCTGCATGGACATTGCAGATATCGCACATATCCTTTTAACACTTTTTTTCAGTGTATGAAGGTTATAGTGAAAAAGTTTCTCAAATGTGAAAGCACAGGCTCTTCGTTCTGAGTGCAGCATTCTTTGTATTGTCTATATGTATTAATCACTTAGAGAACAGTTTATAGGTTCTAAATACAACTTAGTTGAGTCTTTTCTCTCATAGTGAGATTGTAAGTAGCTTGGGAATGTTTTCCAAAAATAATAGAGATAGATAAACACAAATATGTTTTTACCTTTTAATATAATATGAAGCTTGTCAATGGGCACATATACCAGGTTTTGCTTTTCCAACTACTTTAACCGAATCAATACAATCTCGTGTACTATATATAACCTTGTCTATGGCCGTCATGGTAGAAATTCGTCTAGACGACATTATTAATGTTCAAAGTGCATTCGTGACCTTTCTTAAAATAAGGAGAACTTTGCCATTAAAAACCTTTCGTTATAAATAATCTTACAGCATCTAACACCATATATTTTGCAAATTTTATAATGCATATTTGATTACCAATAACTCAGAACCTATATAAAACAAGCCTAATAATAGGTATATAAATGTTAACAACCAGCTTTTACAGCAAAATGAAAAGCAAGTTAAATTATTGCAACAAATATAGATGTAATCATTCTTATACCTATTTTATTTGAATTTGTCATTGATAGACATATTACGAAAGAAAGAGTAAAGATAACCTAGTAAATTATATGATTGTGTTAAAGATATGAATGCTTGGACATAAGATGTGTAATAAATGCATGACTAAAATTCCATTATTTTAAATACCTATATATATGTGTATGTATTTTCTCTGGTAGTTATGAAAAACATTTTTAAATAAGCTATAGGGTGGATGCCTCTATTACCAGCCTTTAAGTGCCAATTTCAAGTTTAAAAATTCTTAATTAGGGTACAATATTTTTAAACATTTGTTTTAATCGATAGGTTATTTATGGACAAATGTAATGAACATTTATTTACAACCATATTATTTCAAGAATAATTTTAAAAACGACGATAAGCAAGAATTATTTCAAGTATAATTTTAAAAACCGATAAGCAAGAAAAGGCGTTATGGCTCAAATTCCAGCCACCCTGAACCGAATGTCGTCCTTTTGTGTACCTAATCATTATCGTCATTACAACTTTGAAAAGTCCACTACTGAACAGCCTCCTCCATTGACTGCCGCAAAGCCTGGTCCTAAACCACTTTCCTTGTCATGAGCTTTTCATTTTTGTTCTAAGTTATAATTAGTATTACTAAGTTATAGTTTTTCTTCTTTCTTAAAAAATTATTTAATACATAAGGTGTTCTTAATGTACACCGAATGTCAGATAGATAATTTAAAATGAAAAAATTTGTACAACCGACTTCTATATTAATTATTAAGAATAACACAAAAGCTTTTAGGCAGAAGTAGTGATCAAATTTATATGGGACCACATGTGAAGCATCAGCTTTCAAATAAAAAAAGAATCATTGAGATCGGTTCAACCAGTAAAAAGTTATTGAGGTAACACACATAAAAAAAACATACAGTCGAATTGAGTACCGTCTCCTTTTTGAAGTCGGTAGAAAACCTAGTACACCTTTGCTAAACTTTAACATCTAAAACCAATTTTAAAACGGACGAATCGATCATAACTCCTTTAACTATAAAATAAGTTATGATCTAAATTAATGGTATTTATTCCAGTTTATGACAACCCTGATTTATATTACATGGCTGAAATTAGGTATGTCAAACAAAATAACAGCCGGACGGCTGACATTATGCACTCCATACATTTCGTATATCTAATTACAGCCCCATTAATTTCCACTAAAAGAAAATAAATAACTTGTAAATTTAAACAAAAATAACTGCATTACTATCTATGTCTATAATCATATTCATAAAAATCAAAAAGCCTATATATAAGACTAGCTGTGCCCCGCGGTTTCATCCGCGTCATCACGTGTTGGAGGTGCGCGACATCACCTAGTTCAAGCATTTTATAATTGCAATTAAATGTTTTATTTGATAGCAATGGATGGAAAAATTAACATAATTAATGGAGTGCTTTTACTGTCGGCATATTATGTATGATGTAGAGCGAAGTTAAGTTTTATCCACTTTCCCTCCCCCTCCCGGTTGAGCAGTTCTCGCAGTTCTCACCGGGCGGCTAAGGTTTATGAGTCGTTCGCGCGCCCAGCCAAGTATTGAATTATTTTAATTTTACATTATCTCTTAAACTATGCGTCCAAATAATATGGTATAAAGAACAAAATTTATCTTCATAAAATTGTCTTGATGATGAAGTAACTTTCGTTCGTAAGGATAAATAGGCCATGCCTAATAATAACGCTCATAAATCACTTTATTAATTTTCAATATTTTTTTGTCATAAAATACATAATTATGGCTTATGTATAAGAAATAGACATATGGTACCGCGGACTTTTTTAGACGGAGTAAAGATCTATATTTTTCTAGAACATTGTATTTACGTATCCCTGAAGATAACACCAGCGTACGCGGATAAATCATTTCGGGAGTGCTTTTTCTTCTGACTTGCTTAACGAATATCCATATTTTAGGCTAGCTGAGTGATATACATAGCTTAATGCTAGATAGCCTATACTATTTCACATGAATCTGGCTATAATATGCAAAAAGAATTTTTCAAATCGGACTGGTAGTCCCAAAGATTAGCGCGTTTAAACAAACAAAAAAACAAAAAAACTTCCGCTTTTTAATATATAATGTATAGATAATGTAAAGTAAGCATAATTTTACCAGAATCTTAACGTCAAAAATTAGGAAACTTCGTTGCATACGTGTTTTGATTTTTAATTTAACACTGTTAGGTGTAAAACTGTGAAGTAATATTTGAAATATACTTTCCTCTAGTTACGAAGAATTTTGTGACAATATTTGTAGTTAAGACTACTCGAAATCTTATTTACGAAGTAAGAAGTCGAAAAGGCTGGAATTAGGGGCATGGCTGGTATTAGGGCATCCACCCTACTATATGTGATAGATGGTTTTATGCAGTTTTTCTTTATTCAATAATATTTTGATAACAACAGATGAAACAATATCTATTTATATATCGAACAAAACAAATATGGAAGCAGTTTTAGTTGTTATTTTTATGGCATTTGTTGCTTTTAGTCTTAATATTATTACGTAAAAACTGGTTCTATATGTAGTTGGTTGTAAGTCCACTGTTGTATATTATAAAAATATAGAAGGGTGAAAAATTAAATATTATACAAATCATTAATGGTATGAAATAAACTCATTAATTCTCAGTAATAAGTACAATTTTTATCCATCCTTTGATGATTTGTCAGATTGTTTAGTTCTTTTTATTTAGTTTTGGTTTTATATGTAGTTGATTTTAAGTCCACAGTTGGACATGGCCTAATAAAGAACACTTGACTATTTTTTTTACTAAAGAAAAACAGGAGATAAATGTTTTTAATATATATTTATTTATTTCATTTTTGTTTTAGTTCAAGTGATTATTGCTACGCCAGGTCGAATGATTGATCTCATGGATAAACAAGTAGCTAAGATGGACCAGTGTAGAATGTTGGTTCTTGATGAGGCCGACAAATTACTTTCACAAGACTTTAAAGGAATGTTAGATATGGTTATTTCACGGTAAGCTGTGAATATTTTCAAATTTGATGTATTTGTTAGAAATATTAAATGTTAACGAATAATGTTTAAATAATAAGGTGTTTTGCCTATTTGGAATAATAACAGTAAATTAATTTATAAATTTGTACAATATTTTTTTTCTAGATTACCAAAAGAACGCCAAATCTTGCTATTTTCTGCCACCTTCCCATTGAGTGTGAAGCAGTTTATGGAAAAGCATTTAAGGGAACCGTATGAAATAAACCTCATGGAGGAACTTACACTTAAAGGTGTCACACAGTATTATGCATTTGTACAAGAAAGACAAAAAGTACATTGCTTAAATACACTGTTTTCAAAGGTAAGTAAAATAAATATTTTTGTGATTTATAGTAGTCTTATTTTCAAAATGTGACACTTAAAAGCACACTTCAAATAACTTCAAAGGAATAAAATCTTTTCACATTATGAACTAGGTGCTAAAACATAGTGTATAGAATAATTAAGGCCCAAACTTCAGAATGCGAAATTATTATATTTTTTATGGTTCTAAAGTTAATTGTTTACCCTTTTGAGTGGACTAGGAAATTTCAAAATCTCAACATTAAAAAATAGTTACATTAAATACTCCATTCCCTATTTTGTTACCCTTAGGGGTGGCATTTGTTTTTTCAAATTTAGAAGGGGTTGGCCCTGACCTATTTAATATAAAAAAGAGTTATGAAAATCGGTGCACAATAGAAATGTTGCGATCTTCAATTGAATTTAATCAATTCAAATTCCCAATTTTATTTTATTTTAGATTTTATAGGTAAATGTGATTATGTTCACCCAAGGCAAGTGTGACATAATTAATTAAAACTATAATGGACATTTAAATACTTATACTCTGTAGGGATTTAACATAGATCAAGCATTTTAGTATCTACAAGTAGTAGCATTTTGTAATTTAAGGCAATTAAAACTAATTGAGATGGAAGACTGTCATAGTTACCCCATCAATGAGGCAAGTGTGATAGTATGCTTCTTTTTGTAGTTACTTTATTATTATTATCAGTGGTTTTCGACCCACAAAATTGAAAAGATGATACTAATTGTTAAAATATTTTAAGATCTATAAACGATTTGAACATCCATTTTTGTGTAACAATGAGTTTTCCCCACATGGGGCAAGCTTTTTGAGTAGTTTTTAAAAAATGACATCCGTCGATAAAATAGTTGAAGCTATGTACTTAACTGTCGGTATAGTCAATAGCGTAAACGTTCCTGCGTTGTTCAATAGATGGAATTTAACCAAGAAACGTGTTTATATTACTATAATTTTCATTTGTTACACTTGCCCCACTATCACACTTGCCTCAGGTGACTATACCTTTTTTTTTTCGTGGGGAAATCCTCATTGATACCTCCGGCTGCGGGGGCAACCGGAAGGTTATGCCGGACTCCTACCGGCTAAAACCCCACTGTATCTCCTCGCACGTGTGCGCGGGGCCGCGGGAATCCAAATTCTTCCGCAGCCCCGCACTAGTACTGGCCCGGTCTGTCCGGGCCTCGTCTCCTGCACGAGGTAGCGAGGTGTTAAGCTACCCCCCTCCACAGCCTCCAATTCCACCTGCGTATCGGACCCCCCCGAATCCGATACGCGGAGGCCATGGGGCCAGGAAAATCGAGCGCTTAATAGCGCCCGATTTTCCCGACCCCAGCGGCGGATCTGGTCTCGGGTTCCGCCGCCTACCAAGTTTCGGCCGCGGAGGGTAGAGAGAGCGGCGCCTCGCAATACCGACACTCCTCTCCCCCCGCGGCCCCACCACCACCGCATCAATCGACGGTGCGGCCCCGTCTGAGTCGCGGAGGATAGGGCGAGTGGCGCATCGCCATACCAGCACTCCTCTTCCTCCGCGACTCCACCTTGGCTGCAGCGGTAGAGGGAGCACTCATCCCTCTCACCGCAGCCCACCAACACACATCCGAAGTGGACTTCCCAAGCCCACTCGGAGTGGCCACCTCGGGCCGGCCCTACACCTCGGGCCAGCCAAGGGGTTCCTCTTTGTTCACCGCGGTTGACCAAGCCACGACTACTAAGCCCCCCCGTCACGACAAGGCGGGAACCCGTTCGGGGGGGAGGTGACTATACCTACTTCAACATTCTAATGCCATTCTCTATCTCTATAACTAGATAAGTACTTATAATATAAAATGAAACAATATTCAAACCTAAATCATTGACATAATGATTTTACTTTTTTTAAATTTATTTTTACTTTGAATTGCGAGGACAGCAAGTGCACCAGTGTATACCTATTGTTTGCTCTACCTAGGAATAATAAAATATCATATTGACTTTGGCGTCGAATGCATCACAAGTTACAACACTATCAGAGAGTCTGCAGTTGAATCTTAGTTACGGAGCCGTGTGGGCGCTATATGCAGCCGCGCGTCCTACGCATACTTCAACCCTGCGAAGTGATTCTTAAAAGTATAAAAAATTGGCTTACTGATGTAATGAAAATAAAATGCAGATGTGTTGTCAGTCGTGAGAACTAAGATGGAATGCCTCTTTTCCAGTAAAAAGGGTCTCTGGTTCTCTACCACTCACGAAACGATACACAGCAGCATTAAGCTGGTATTCTGTGAGATCTAATTCCCTCCCCGGTCGAGCCGACCCATTCGTGCTACAACTATACAATTAATATAGCTGTGGCATGGCTTGACCACGTATAAAAATTGTTTAATGTGACTAAGAAAAAACACTCATTATTTATGTGTGCGCTTTGACGTTCATTGATTAATTTGAAGTTTATTTATATAACAGTAACTGTCGTAAATTAAAACTTAACGCATATTTTTCGTGCCAGCAAAATGCCCGCGCCCGTCTGATTCACAGCTGTTGTAAACTTTTTGTTCTGAATTGCCAGTTTAGTGGTAGTATACATAGTGTTTGGTTTTTATTGAACATTTAACCATTTTATTACTTTATTAATGAAATATCCGCTACGAACTCACAACATACACTCACACTCAACTTTTAACAGTGAGAGCCACGCGGCAGCTTTTGCTGTCGCACGGATGGGCCGGTTCGAACCGGGGTGGTACCACGACCTCACAGAATACCAGAGTGAAGTAGAGGTTTACCTATGTGTTTCGCTTGGTGAGTGCAGGTGGCCGGAGGCCCTTTTTACTGGAAATGAGGCATTCCATCTTAGTCCTCACGGGTGGCAACGCATCTGCATTTTGATTCGCAAACGAGGATAGATGTAGATGTCTATGGGCCGCAGCAACCACTTACCATCAGGTGGACTGTGTGCTTGTTTGTCACCCTTATCCTTATAGGATAAGGATAAGGGTGACAAACAAGCACACTATAGGATATTGCCGAATCGCCAAAGTTTATATTTGTCAACATTTGGGCCATACAAAAGCCGATTGAAAAAGGATTTCTCTAGATGAGTTTTAGCTTTTGAAAAATGTTCTATAATTTAGACCTGCAAAACTTCCTTCTGTACTTAACCAATTCTCTACTTTGATTAGGATCTTTAGTCATTCATTCAATTTTACTTTTAGGTGTTTGTAATTTCTTTAAATTTTTGATTTTTTATCTTGTATTTCTTCTGTTTCGTGTTAAGCTTTTGCTATAAATCAACAATAATAATGCATTTTTTGTAACACTTTATTTCTTAAATCGTTGATGAAGTTTTCTTCTTTTACCTTCAATTAGTCTAAGGACAGCATTCACATTTTCGTTGTTTCTATTATTAATCAATGGTTCTGGAGCTACATTTTTGTGGGTACCGTATTCACAGTCACAGTTAGTCACAAATATTTCTAGCTTTTTCGTTCTTTCTATTATCAGATGAGTACTTCTTCCACTCTTTTCTAATTTTGATTTGCTCAAGAGGGGTCATGTCCTTAACAGGGTTTCGCTGTCCATTCTACTTCTTTCTTAGATATTTTAGTCTTTCTTTCTCTTTACATTCAACCAACAAAACTGGATTGCTTTTAATTATATCCAAACATGCTTTTGTAGCAACATATTTTTTATGGCTATCTCCTCTTAAGACAAACTTTGGCTTCTTTGCAGGCCGCATGTTGCTATAAAACAGATAAACAACACTTATATAACTTAAAAAAATATAACCAATAGGTGAAGATAAACTTTTTAATCTCGTCCCGTTCGGTCTCGTAATGTTCGGATTCGAATTCCCGAAAGGGCAAGCTTTGGATCTAGTTTTATGTATTCGTAAAAATAATAATCTATATATTCATATTTCATTTAAGTAACTTGTCTAGTTCTACTAAGTAAATAAACATATTTAAGGATAAGTCAATGTGTGTAGTTGTCCAATAAATGTTACATAATTATAAGTGAACGTCAGTCCCTAGCACCATTCACAACTAGGGACTGACGATTCGGAGTAAAACTAAGAAAAATATACTAATCGATCACCATACTACGACATTTAACATTATCTACCGAACAAGATAGGGTAAATCACTTGTAAATATTAATCAATTAACGTCAATTTCCTATTATTAAACTATAAAATTACTTACCTAGGGACTGACAAAGTGACTGAATCAACACCTGTTTGCCCATCAACTGCCGCATTTGCACAGATTTACAGAATAGCCGCTGCAAGGGGAGTGTAGTTTGCGGATAATATCATCTCCTTCTTTAAAATGAACTGGTTTACATTCACTCTTCACTCATATTATGCAGCGAAATTTTAAAATCCGTTATTGGCTAGGGACTGATGATTAAAATTGAAGACACTAATTTCGACTTTAAGGGGCTGATGATTAAAATTGAAGACACTAATTTCGACTTTAGGAAACATCTTAATTAACTTTTTAAATTACAAATATTTATGAAATTACTTGTAAGTACCTTAATATTTAACAATGGTAAAGATAATTAAAGTATAAATTAATTGCTTTCCCAGATATGGATGGCCAAACACAAAATTTCGGTGCGCGGACATAGCTAGGGACTGACATTTGAAGTAAATAAAAATGATTACAAGGGTGTAGTATATTACTACTTTAAACAAAGTTTGGGGAATAAATAAAACACATTCTGAACTGTTACTTAGCAATCTTTAAATAAAATAATTATTAATTATATCAAGTGAAAATTGCTGCGGACACAGAGTTGCCCGATTTTTGTGGAAACACCCTTATACTTAATTACGTCTTGGACTTTATGTAGTGACCTGAATGATATGATGATCAAGAGCATTATGAGTCGTGCACTTTTGGATTTTCATAATTTATAATCTTTATTGCAATCAAATGGTAACGATAGATGTGTTTTAAAAAAGGGCGTAGCAATTATAAAATATTAAATTACATTATTAAATGTTATTACTAAATTACATTATTAGATTTCATTATTAAGTTACATTATTAGATTACATTATTAAGTTACATTTTTAAAATTAGGTATACAATATTAGATAAATTATTGAACATTCCATAAATTCAATTCATTTAATAATCACATTGTCAAGTCAAAGAAAGAACAATGATAATAATAATTAAATTAGGTGGTTAAACACAACCGTCGGAACCTCTCCGCCGCTTGGATAGACTACAAAAAGGCATTCGACTCGGTGCCTCATACATGGCTTAAGAGGGTCCTCGAGCTATACAAGGTTGACTGTACGGTTCGAGACTTCCTCGGGCAGTGGAGTACGATCCTTTGTCATCTAGGGCAGCGGATGACGGCTGCGGAGAACCACATAAGGATAAAAAGGGGTATCTTCCAGGGCGATTGTTTGAGTCCAATCTGGTTCTGCCTCTCTCTGAACCCTCTCAGTACCTTACTGGAGGGTTCCGGGAGGGGATTTCAGCTTTGGAAGGGAGGTACAAAAGTGACCCACCTTTTCTATATGGATAATCTCAAGTTATTCGCCTCCAGTAGCTCCATCTTAAGTAATTGCTTTCCAGGGCGATTGTTTGAGTCCAATCTGGTTCTGCCTCTCTCTGAACCCTCTCAGTACCTTACTGGAGGGTTCCGGGAGGGGATTTCAGCTTCGGAAGGGAGGTACAAAAGTGACCCACCTTTTCTATATGGATAATCTCAAGTTATTCGCCTCCAGTAGCTCCATCTTAAAGAATTGCTAAACATCACTTGTGATTTTAGCAATTCTATTGGAATGGAGCTGGGGACGGATAAGTGTGCGATCCTCCATGTCGAAAGGGAAAGGGTTGCTAACTCTGAGGGCATGGACTTATCTATGCCCATCAGCATAAGGACCCTTTTCGAGGCCGAAACATACCGATAACTGGGTATGTCGCAGAACATCAGTGTCGATGAGGCGGGTATGAAGCAGTCAGTTACGATGCATAATCGCGAAGTGTGCAGCCTCCGTAATTTATTTCTGGCGAGAGCGGATAATCCATTCTATAGGGACGTTATTTTTTGTGATAAAGGACTTACCCCTCTATCCTTAGCCAACGAGCAATGGCAAGCGTCGGCAGTACAGAGCATTTCCGACCGAGACCGTATGGAAGGAGAAGGAGTTCCACGGGAGGTTCTACAAGGCTCTACATGAGCCTTTCGTAGACACAGTTGCCTCCCTCCACGGGCTACGTTTTGGTGACCTCTTCGGGGAAACCGAGGGTTTTGTCTGTGCAATACAGGATCAGGTTGTTAAGATCAACAACTATCGGAGATACATCCCAAGGGATGGCACCGTCGACATTTGTTGAGCTTGTCGCCATCGGCATATTATCTCCGGTTGTTCGGCGCTTTCTAACTCTGAGTACTTGCATAGGCACAACCTAGTAGCCAGGATTCTACACCAGGAGCTCGCTCTGAAATACGGTCTCGTGGATCGGAAACTGCCATATTATAAGTACATGCCGGAAGCCGTGCTCGAAAATGACCGCGCCAGGCTCTACTGGGACCGGGCTATCATCACAGACAGGACCATTCTTGCGAATAAGCCTAATATTGTGCTGATGAACCGTGTACAGTCAAGGATATTTTTGGTCGATTTTACCGTTCCGTATGACGAGAGCCTAGTGAAAGCCGAAACAGATAAGCGTACGAAATATCTGGACCTGGCTTACGAGGTGACCGACATGTGGGGCGGACTGCCGGCCGAAATGATACCTGTAGTCGTTTCTGCGAACGGGTTAATCCCAGTCAGCCTCTCGGGTCATCTGAGGCAACTGGGACTCCGTGACGGACCGCTCCAAGCTCAAATGCAAAAGGCGGTGCTCCTTGATATCGTCCGTCGGTTTCTTTCCCTTTCCCCCTAACCCTCGGCCGTTTGGTCTCCCCTGCCGAGGGCTTCCATCTGGTTGGGTTTTTATTTGTTTATGTATTTTTTATGTATCTATTTTTTTTTGTTGATATTTATGTATGTTTATCATTTTCATTTACAATTATGTATTTATACAGCCCCCAGACCCAGAACCAGACGAGAAAACTATATAGATACCCCTCATTATAATTACAATAATTGAAAAAGAAAATGAAATATAATAAAATTATATAGAAAATCAAATTAAATAATATTTGTATCAAAATATTCATTTAAATTATAGAAATATTTCCAAACTTGTATTTAACTTGAAGTTTAACATATAGTTATTGGAAAATTGGAAGTATAATAAGGTTATTAGTGAAAAATTGTGTGTATTTAAACTACTTTAAAAAATTCCGTATAATCATGTTATATGTAATTTTTTAATGCTCTTAGGGCATGCACGTAAACTTAACGTGGTAGAGCCATGCTGCAGTTATATTATGGTTGTAGCACGAATGGGTCTGGTAGACCGGGGAAGGACCACGCCTCTCACATAATATCCGCGTAAAATAGCAGCTTAACGCTGCTGTGTTTCGTATGGTCAATGTAGAGAACCGGTGACCCTTTTTACTGGAAACGAGCCATTCCAACTTAGTCCTCACGGGTGCCAATGCATCTGCATTTTGATTCGTAATCGAGGGATAAATGTGGATATCTATGAGCCACAGAAACCACTTACCATTAGGTGGACTGTGTGCTCGTTTGTCACCCTTATCCTGTAAAAAAGAAATACACAATTAGATTTACCAATAGTTTTTAGCTGGCGTGCGCGATTTATCTAATTAATATTATGTAGGCTATTAAAACGTCGGCAAAAGCAATCAACATCAAAAGAGTGCAACTCCTGTACTTAGTACTATTATTTATCCTGTGACTGTAGTTATAATGAAAACCTTAAAATTGAGTTCTCATTAAGACTAATGACACTTAAAAGTTAAAAAGTAATATATTTAAAACCAACAGCTATTTTATTTTTATTTTATTAATTTAGGAGATTTGTTTTATATTAAATGTTTCTCTAAGGCTAGATAACTACAGGTCACTTGACTAGCTAGGATAACTGTGGGGCTTAATTATCAAAGGGAAAGGTACTATTAGAGCAACTCAAACCTAACATTAAAGGTTTCATTCCCTATTTTGCCACACTATATATATATATATATATATATATATATATATATATATATATATATATATATATATATATAAAACACA
Organism: Parnassius glacialis; assembly: GCA_033319125.1. Classification (NCBI taxonomy): domain Eukaryota; kingdom Metazoa; phylum Arthropoda; class Insecta; order Lepidoptera; family Papilionidae; genus Parnassius; species Parnassius glacialis. Next base: position 21,116,482 of record JAVANC010000010.1, on the reverse strand, counting down.
ACATAGTCAAATTGAGAATCTCCAATTTTTTTGAAGTTTGATAATCAAGTCTGAAGAAATTCAATTCAAATTTGTCGAAATAAATAATATCATTACTCATTCTTGTACACATATGTTAATAGTACTATATTTAAAACCATAAAAATAATACCTAAAATGACATTTCTTTTGTTACAGTTACAAATAAACCAGTCTATTATATTCTGCAATTCCACTCAGCGAGTAGAGCTGCTGGCAAAAAAAATAACAGAGTTGGGTTACTGTTGCTATTACATTCACGCGCGTATGGCGCAGGCACACCGTAATCGCGTGTTTCACGACTTCCGCGCCGGACTTTGCCGCAATTTGGTGTGCTCTGACCTCTTCACCAGAGGTATTGATGTGCAAGCGGTCAATGTTGTCATCAATTTCGATTTCCCGCGCATGGCTGAGACATATCTACATCGTATTGGTCGTTCTGGGCGGTTCGGCCATTTGGGTATTGCGATCAATCTAATAACGTATGAAGATCGCTTTGCTCTTCACCGCATTGAACAGGAGCTGGGCACTGAGATAAAACCGATACCAAAGGTAATCGACCCGGCGCTATATGTGTCGCGCCCGGACGAAGACGACTCGACTGAAAAGTAACGCCATGCTGTCGCGCGTCAACATTCGCACTCAACAAATATCTGGACTTGCTGACTGGTGAAAAGAATTAGTAAAAAAACAAAAACAAGAAACTTATTTGTAAAAAGTGTAATGAATTTATTGTAACAAAATGTGCGTGTAAATAGTTTATCGTGAAATAAGACTTGATACCCCCTGGTGGGTTAATTTTTTAAAAGTGTATATAATTAAACATCGGGACTATGGAAGACATCTCGCGTCCTTTGTCCATATTGGATATTGTGCGTGGTTTCCTACATTGTTAAAACGTAAAATATTTATCTGAACCCTAGCTGCATGTGCGAGTCTATCTAGATTTGTCTATAATCTTAACATAAATTGTGATAGACTTTCCAACATATGTATGTTAATTTAACCTACCCATATTTATAAGATTTGAGCTAGCACTGGTTTCTTTTCACATAAAATTTTCCAACCAACTGATTGTTCTCTGTAATATGGGTAGGCAATGAGACTAGCTCAAACAACATTCATAAAGCAAAAATAATTCTGTGTCAAAAATGCTATCTCTGACCGCTTGAGGTAGTGTTTATTTATATCAAGCCGTATTTTAATGAAGAGCAGGTTAAGATAATAGTTTAGACAAAAATAATCAAATTAAATATTGATTGAAAAGGTGTAAAAACTTGATTTATTTATTATATTTAGTCATGGGTATTGTATGATATTTATTGTCTTGACCTGTTTTAAAGATTTGTATTTTTTGTTTTTTCTAAGCGGTTGATGTCACAGTGTTGGTACATTTGAGTGTGTACCATTTAAGACAGGGCTTTGGTGGGCAATATATGAGGAACAAAAAATATTTTAATATTAATAAACTGTTATTGGTAAACAACAAATTATCAAAAACAATGCAAGTGATGATTACCCTATGATTTTGCCCACTCAGCTTTGATATTTTATTTTAAATTTTACCTGTGACTATTTAACAAGGCAGAGGAATGAACTGATTCTGTTGCGGCTTGCAGATGCAGAGCATTACTTTGTCTCGGGGGAATTCATATAGAGAGTGTTTATTTTCCATTATAATGCAACTAAATCATTATTACTCTCTGGGGTTACAACAATAGGGATGTCATGTGAAGAGTTACAAGAGTTTGGTCTTTTTTTTGTCAACAGGCTTCAAAATATTTATTACCTGTTCAGTTTTTAATTTGCTAAGGAGTACTCTCTCATCACAAATTATATTTCAAGGTTTTCAACTCTATGCAAAGATTGTTATTTTTAATGAGGATAAAAGAATCATCTCTTTTCACTTTATTCTGTATTTTTGTTGAAGTAACTTGTATAGGTTGCACTGAATAATTGCACTCGATTGCATATGAATTTAGTCCTTAATTAATGACAGCTGAGCAAAAGAATGAAACAATGCTGTACTCGCTGTTGTAGGCATTGTAGTAATAAAATACAGCTTGGGCTTTAATAATTTATGAACGAAACTACCATTGTGTCTACGCCCACCCAAAAATGATCTTGACTATAATATTCTTTCGTAATGGCCAGAGGTTCAAATAGCTTGTTGGAATAATCTAATTTTCGCCAGAGCTTTTTTAGTCTTGATGGGCAAATTAATGATACAGATCGTTAAGTCCCGAAAACCTACTGGAACAGACTAGCCACACCAAGGATCAAACCTTGTGAATTTGGAAAAATGCTTGAATACAATTTTTTTTGATGATAATCAGTATTACGTCTTACTCAATTGTCAGTTGTCATAAAGGCGAGCATTCGGTACTGCCAGATTAGTAGAGCTAAACAATGTTTTAATATATTATTTTGTTATGTAGGAGCATTTTTGATGCAATAATTTTACAAATATTTGCAATCTGTGATAAAACTTGATCTAATGCCTGCTTAGTTTAATGTGATGAGATGTATTATGCACTACTCTATATACATTATTTTTGTCTTCCGAAAATATGTAAGAAATGCCGTAATAAAACTTCAGTAATAAAAAAGTCATTTGTTATAGAAAACTTTTTTATCTTTTAACTGGTATCATTTGTATTCCAGTAGCACAGTGTCATAAGAAAAATAAAAATTGTTCAACGGTTTTCTAAAAAGATACATAGGGAGTAGTTATCAATACTTATTTTGTTTCTAGTCTTCTGTTCAAGACACGAGAATTTAAATTGCTATCATATCATACAAGATTTTTGTAAAATATTATTAGATTCTATAAATCATGCTCTTGAATAATGTATACAAGAGAAATATTTTCATTAAATCTGAAATATATTATTCAGCATAATATTATCATCGGTGGTCTTATTTTAAACTCGTAAGTTTACTGCACCGTCTTTTAAATTGTTCAACATTCTATGATGATCAGATAAAGCTAAGAATTATTACGACGACGGTGCTGGATAAATTTAAAGGTGGAAATAGTCACATATTCTCTTATTTAAAACTGTATCTTGTTTTCCAATTTTCAAAAATATATTGTTGTTAAAAATGGGCCAAAAATAAACTCTTCACGCAAATTTATGCTAGTTTTATTACAAAATATATCCCCCATCGGTGCATTATACAGATTATATATGTTTATAAATAGAGGAGACATCCAATAATTTTTGAAGTAAGGCATCTATGATTAGTATCAAATAAGTTATTTTTCTTCAAATTATAGGGGAGTTTTTGTAAAAGTAAAATTCATTATTGTAAGTTTTGGAAACACTAGGGGCCACAGAATATAAAAAACAAAGAAGTAGCAAAAGGCATAATTTGTAGCTAAATCATTGTCAGCTGACCAATTATCAGCGAATGCTTCTCGATCGCGCATATTTTTTATTTTTTCGCGAATGAGGTGCTAAAACTTCTCAATGACCTTGAGAAACTAACCCTTAATAAAAATGTTTCTAACGCTGACCAATAAATAAGATCAACTGACCTTTTATGACCAGTTTCTGATCTTCCAGATCAAATTCGTGCTAACATCGCGGAGCTCAACTTATTTAATTTTTTTTTTAATATTAAATTAAACTGACCAAATATTTATATAAGCTGACCTGCTGATTGATGATTTATATGAAGCTGAAGCTGAGTGAATGCTTCTCGATCGCACATAGGTGGAATTTTTTTTTTTTCAAATGAGGTGCTAAAATTTCTCAGTGACATTGAAAAACTAACCCTTAATAAAAAGAATTTAACGCTGACCAATGAGGGCATCCACGACTTTTTCTGCCACCAGGGCGGCGCCACTTTAGAGAGGTAAAATATTTGACAGATTTCATAGAGGGGACGATAATTTCTTAGGAAAATGTAATCTTTAAGGTTTCCTTCTGTATTATTAGTTATATTTTATATTAATTACATTAGAAATGAATAAACCAAACTATAAATATAACTAAAAGACGACTTTTTAAAGAAAAGAGTTATTATGTGCAAAAAATTAAAAATCAAACCACTGACGCATTATGTTGTATAATAATATAATACTCTAGATAATGATAAACTATTATTTAAAACTAATTTCTCAATTAACTGACACTGTGTAACAAAAAACTTTACCTCAGTCGCTACTAGCGACATCTGGTGAGTGGAAGATTATTAGCCCTCATTAATAAGACTGACTGACCTTTTATGACCAATTTATGACCTTTCAGATAGTATAATTGGTCAATCGAAATTCCGCACATGAGGTGCTAACATCGCGAAGCTCTTTTTTATGCATGAATGGTTTTTTTTTATAGGAGTAGGGAGACAAACGAGCACACAGTCCACCTGATGGTAAGTGGTTACTGCGGCCCATAGACATCTACATCTATCCTCAATTAGAAATCAAAATGCAGATGCGTTGTCACTCGTGAGGACTAAGATAGAATGCCTCATTTCCAGTAAGAAGGGCCTCCGGCCACCTGCACTCACCAGGCGAAACGCAGAGGTAAAACTACTTTACGCTGGTATTCTGTGAGGTCGTGGTACCACCTTAGTTCGAGCCGGTCCATTCGTGCGACAGCAAAAACTGCCGCGTGGCTCTACCACTGTTTAAAACTGTTTCAAGCAAAAATAAACCTTATATTAATATCACAAGAGCACATGGTACTTCTTAGGTCTATTCGGCCAACCCCTAAAATTTTCAAATTATCCAGAAACAAAGCTGCAGGCATGAACTACTTGCAAAATAATGAATACCTATTTTGTTCTGGATAAATTTTCCAAAAACGCAATTTGAGCGAGTTATAACGATTTTTAAAAAGACACGACTCGTGCGTCATACGCCAGTACGCCACACACAAAAGTAATCAATGGCACGCCTGGCGTGTCGTCAGCACTGAACTTTAAAAAAATAAAAGAGTTGTTACCATTCACTTGAGTACGAACCATATTTTCTTAATAATAGAGATGCATTTTACTTTTACCAACAAAGTTTCTAGAATTAATGAGCAAATTTAGCTTCTTAACGTTAGATGTCGCAACTCGCAATAATAAATTCACTATTATAGATCGTTGACATTGCCCTACCTAACTTATACTGCTACGCGAATGATGTTAGTGATTAGTTACTCTCCCTGAAAGTGATCTTGTTTATATCGATATTCAGTATATGATTATTATGATGTATATGAAATGTATCGACTGAAGAAACCAGAATTGAAAAAATATGATAAAATGAGTAAAATTGCAAAATTTATTGGAAATTGTCTGGATGTATTACGTATATCCCCGTAATTCATATAACCGGCATCATCATCATCATCATCATTACAGCCCTTCACAAGTCCACTGCTGAACATAGGCCTCCCCCAAAGAATGCCACAAAGCACGGTCCTGAGCCACCTGCATCCATCGACTTCCTGCATGTCTTACCAGGTCGTCACTCCATCTCGTGGGGGGACGCCCTACACTTCGCCTACCGGTACGAGGCTGCCACTCGAGAACCTTTCTTCCCCATCGGTTGTCGGTTCTTCGAGCTATATGGCCGGCCCACTGCCACTTCAGCTTACTAATCCGTTGGGCTATGTCGGTTACTCTGGTTCTACTGCGGATATCCTTATTCCTAAGTTTATCACGCAGAGAAACTCCGAGCATAGCCCTCTCCATAGCTCGCTGAGCGACCTTGAGCTTCCTCATACGGCCAGCAGTGAAGGACCACGTCTCAGTTCCGTAAGTCATCACTGGCAACACGCACTGGTTGTACAATTTCGTTTTAAGGTTTTGAGGTATGTCTGACGAGAAGATGTGTCGTAGCTTCCCGAAAGCTGCCCAGCCGAGTTGAATCCGTCGATTGACCTCTCGGTCGAAGTTGGACTTACCTAGTCGGACTATTTGTCCCAGGTAAACATACTCGTCAACAACTTCGAGCTTAGTGCTCCCAACAACTACCGGCATAGGTGTGACATGGACATTAAACATGATCTTTGTTTTGTCCATGTTCATCTTAAGACCTATCCGTTGGGAGACACTATTGAGGTCATTGAGCATAGTGCTTAGGTCCTCCAGCGATTCTGCCATAAGGACTATATCGTCGGCAAATCGAAGGTGAGTGATGTACTCGCCATTGATGTTAATACCACATCCTTTCCAGTCCAGAAGCTTGAAAACGTCTTCCAATGCAGCGGTGAAGAGTTTTGGGGATATAACATCACCCTGTCTTACACCTCTCTGCAATTGGATGGGTTTCGTACTCTGGTTCTGTACTCGGATAGCCATCGTAGCCCTACTGTACAAACACTTCAGCACTTCGATATACCGACAGTCAACTTGGCACCGCTGAAGGGACTGCAGCACCGCCTAAATTTCGACGGAATCAAAGACTTTCTCATAGTCCACATACGCCAGACATAGTGGTAAATTGTACTCTTCGGACTTCTGTACAATTTGCCGTAGGGTATGTATGTGGTCTATGGTGCAAAAGCCCTTTCGGAAACCGGCTTGTTCGGGAGGCTGGAAGTCGTCAAGTCTGCGCGCAAGACGATTCGTAATGACTCTCGAAAACAGCATGTAGACGTGGCTCAGAAGGGAAATCGGTCTGTAGTTCTTCAAGAGAGCGTTGTCACCTTTCTTGAAGAACAAGACCACCGCACTTCCGCTCCACGCCTCCTGTGTAATGCCACCATGGAGGACGGAATTAAAGAGCTTCTGAAGGACTTCAAGTACCGGTCTTCCACCCGCTTTCAGAAGCTCCGCTGTAATTCCATCCTCGCCTGAGGCCTTGCCGTTTTTAAGGTGCTGGAGAGCCATTCTAATCTCGCTCAGACTGACGTCCGGGATATCTTCGGAATAGTGTCGGATAAGACTCGCTCTTGGATCGTTACTCACACTTGCGTGTGGCTCCAACGATGACGTGTACAGCTGCCCATAGAACCTCTCAATCTCACTCAAAATCTCAGGTGCCCCGGAAACGATGCTGCCACATTCGGTCTTCAGCTTTGACAGTTGGCTCTTTCTGGCAGACAGGTCTCTGGCAAAGACTTTGGAGCCTTGGTTCCGCTCGATCGCTTCTTCAATACGAGCTGTATTGAAGTTGCGTAAGTCCCGCCGCATGCATTTGGAGATCTGTCTGTTCAGTTGCCTGTATGCTGTCAAATCTGTTGAAGAATGTACCTCATCTCCCGTCTAACAGCCATGAGATTAAGAGTGTGATCGGAGAGTTTTTGTGTTCTTCTGCGGCGGGTCTTGCAGAACTTAGCCCCGACCGCATGGACAGTTTCCACGAGCTTGTCATTCATATCGTCCACTTCATTGCAGTCTTCTAGGCACTGAAAACGGTTTCGTAACTCGAGCTGAAAGGTTTCGGGACTTTGGATTAGAGCACGAGGGGGACGGAGCGTTGACTTCATCAGACGAGACCTCTCCAACTTAACATTTAGGTTCAGTGTGTCTCTAACCATTCGGTGATCGCTGCCGGTTTTCACCCTCGCGATCACTGAGACATCACTGAACAGTTGTCGTCTGGTCGTCATAATGAAGTCAATCTCATTTTTTGTCGAACCGTCGGGGCTCGACCAGGTCCACTTCCTGTGGGGCCGCTTCTTGAAGAAAGAGTTCATCATAAAGAGTCCCTCTTTCTCCATGAAGTCGGCCAGCTGCTGGCCCCTTGGGTTCCGTTGCCCTATTCCAAATTTCCCTACTTTCAGCTCACCGTTCTCTCTTGTGCCTAGTTTTGCATTGAAGTCTCCCATTAACACCGTATATTGGGTTTTGGAGGAATGCATGGCTCTTGAGATATCCTCATACATTTCCTCCACCTCCTCATCGGGGTGTGCCGAGGTTGGTGCGTAAACCTGTATGACCTTCAGCGAATACCGTTTGGTGATTCTAAGTATAAGGTACGCAACCCTCGTCGACACACTCCCGATCTTTACAACGTTGTTAACGAGAGACTTGTGGACGATAAATCCGACACCTCCTTGGGACAGATGTTCGCCCTCCCGGTGATAGAGCAAGTTGCCGGATTCGAGGATTACCGTGTCCTCCCCCTCTCTTCGGACTTCGGATAATCCTATAATATGCCTATCTCTTCTCTTCTGTCTATCTCTTCTTCCAGCTCCACGATCTTCTCGTCAGTCCTCAGGGTGCGTGCGTTGTATGTTGCCAGGTCGAGTCGTCGTAGGTGGCAACCGAACCTCCACCGGAGATTCTTAGCACCCCCTGCCCCGCCGTTACCATGGTCGCCACCGTAGCCAGGAATAGCGGGGCCGCCGGGGACTGGGGGCCGTATCTGTTACTCTCGTCATTTGCCATAGTTGCCACGCTTGGCAAAAAACTGCGGTTGCCAACCCGCTCGTTGGCAACCGCAGTTTTTTTTATTATATTATTGGCTATTATCAGGAAGATGCTGCTGCCCATCTCCCACCTGTTTCCCTTTGTCACCTTTTACGACACCCACGGGAGGATATGGGGTAGTGGATATTCTCGACCGCCACTACACGGCACTAACCGGCATGTAATTAATTAATTGTCTTCAATGGAAATTTATTGATTTTTAACTAAATTATCATTTATGAAATGGAAACAAGGAAAATAATAAAAACAATAATTTTGCAATTGTATATTGTCATTGAAATAACACATATATGTTAAAAATTATCGTTTTCACACTTTAATATTAAAGTTTAGACAGACTATAATTAATTCAGATACTAATGTAGATCATGATAATAGGATCGCTTTTATTTCAGCTTCTTTCCAAAAGTCGTGAGTATTACTAAACTACTTACTTACTTTGACTTAGCAACCCTAACAAAAGTTCATTCATAGGGTATCACCCACGGAATATAAAAAACAAGAGGAAGTAGCAAAACTTATAATTTGTAGCGAAACCACTGTCGCCAAACTCGCACATGCACAAGAAAGAAATGTGTATCAACAACAAATTATGAGTTTTGCTATTGTGTACCATTTCAATAATTTTCGCGTGATTGGGTATTTAAAAATAAAAGAGAAAGGCATTATGTTACTCACCATTCACTTGAGTATGAACAATAAGTCCTTAAGAATAGAGATTATATTCGTTTTCATGAACGAAGTTTCTATAATTAACGAGCAAACTTAGCTTAGTAGTTAGTAGTTAGTTAACTTCTTAACGTTAGATATCGCAATAATAAATTCACGCTATTAGAGACATAATGAAATAGACAGAAATAGATATAACGTTGACATTGCCCTACCCATGCCCTAACTAACCTGTGCTGCCACGTGAATGATGTTAGTAATAGTTATGTAGTTTTGATAAAGAGTAATTGTGTTCTGTGATGTAGTTACTCTGCCTGAACATGATCTGGCTTATATCGACATTCAGTATATGATTATTATCATGCATACATAGCATATGAATTGACTGAAGAAACTAAATAAAAAAAACAAAAATATATGATAAAATGAGTAAAATAGCAAAATTTAATGGAAATTACCATAATGTACCACGTGTATCCTTGTAATTCATATAGCCGGCATATAATTAATTGTATTTAATGGAAATTTATTTACAATAAGCTAAATTATCATTATTTAAATGGAAACAAGAATAATAAAAAACAATAATTTAGCAATTGTTTATTGTCATTGAAATAACACATATTTGTTTAAAAATTATTGTGTTCACACTTTAATATAAAATTTTAGATGATAATGAATTCGGTTACCAATGTAGATCATGATATTAAGGTCACTTTTATTTCAGCTTTTTTTCTAAAAGTCATGAGTTACTACTAAACTACTTACTTATTTCTGTGGGTTAGCAACCCTAACAAATGTTCATTCGTAGGCTTCACCCTGGGGTGCGAAGTCAGAAGTCCTCCACGTGTGCCTGGTAGTTGCGGGTCCCTCTCGATACGTCTGGAGGGAAGAGCAGCTACTGGGCCGTTGCACCCTGGGCGCGGCAGTAATCTTCCTCGAGAAATGAGAAGAAATTCTTACTCCTTGGGGAATGTTACTGCCGCGGCTAATTATTGGGGTCCGTCCCAGACCAACGGTGCGTTCCACTGCGTGACCCTCTGATCAGCAGAGGGCATAGCAGAGGAGTGAGGGCGGGCTCGGTGTGCGCTTACCCTGCCTCCGGGCAGACAGTGAAGGATTCATCCTTTGCTGTCACCGCCGGTCTCGTAATCCCAGTATCGAAGTGTCGTGGATCAAGTCTCGCGGCTTTGATAGGGACCGAGGGTCTTGGCTTAACCGCCCGGACCGCGAGGGAGAAAACCTCTATAAAAAGTTACCCCGAATCTCAAGCGGCGACGCACCGCGAGGGGATGGATGGCTGACGGGGTTCTATGAACAAATCAGTCGCTAGTGCGCTCCTCGCCAGGGTACCTGCAGACCCTCTGGCGAGTAATAAATCCTCTAAATCTGCTTACCTTGGTAAGGGGTCTCTGCCAAGGTGGACCTTTAATTCCCCCCATACTCGTGGGTACAAAAAATGGAAAACTAAAATAAACAAAAAACCAAAACCGCCGGCAACGGCAACGTAGAGGAGAGGAGGAACGATGCGGGGACAGAGTCCGACGCCGCATCGAGCAGCGTGGGAGGCTCAGAGAGCTCCCGACACGTGGGGCCAGGGACCGCGGAGACCAGCAAGTTCTTCCGCAAGCGGTCCAGGCGGCATGGCGACCAGGGGTCGGCATCCGGTGAAGAGGAGGTTTCGGCCCGGAAAATCCCCACCAACAGGCGGGGCGGGCTGAGAGGCAAGGGGAGGGAGCTCTCTGCCAATCAGAAGGCCGAACGAGCGGCAAAGCTTGCCGAGGAGGGGCGCCACCCGGACGATACGGCTCGGGTATCAGGCGAAGAGACGGATGCGACTGGCGGCTCCGAGGTGGAGCGTAAGGCCAGATTCGTAAAGGAGGTGGAGGCCGCGATCAAGGTCGTAGCTAACAAGCAAAAGCCCTCCTCGAAATTCAAGGCCATTCCCGCGGCCTCCGCCTCCATCATGGCGGCTGCGGAGGCCAACTTTGTTGGGGCCGGGCCTAATGCGGACGAGGTGGCGAAGCTGCGGGTGGACGTGGCCCGCCTGACGTCCGTCATGGAGTCTCCAGAAGGAGAATGAGAAGCTCCGCGCAGACCTGGCCAGTCTACATGAGACTACAGATGCAGCGCCCAAGCCAGTCCGTGCCGGTGGAGAACCAGGTTCTGAACCTGGTCCGGCAGGAGCTGGCTGCCTTCCAGCACCGGTTTTCCGTGCTGGAGCATCGTCCTGCGCCCCCCCCCCCCTTAGGGGCAAACAAGACGGCGGCGAGGCCGGCAACGGTCTTGTACGCGACGGCCACGGCTGCCGCATCCAGGCCGGGGCCGTCCAGCCAGCCCTCGGGCGGGGCTGCAGTTGCCCCTCCCCCCCTGAAAAGCCGGCTCCGGCAAAACCGATACCGACTGAACCGGCTCCGGCTAAGCCGGCGACGGGAAAGAGAGGCAAGGCGAAGGCGAAAAAGGGCAAGGCGGCAGCACAGGTGGTGGCTGCGCCAGCCCCAGTGCCTGCGGCGAATGGGCCAGCGCCAGCGGCAAGCCAGCTGCCGCCACCGCCACCGCCCCCCCAGCTCACTACACCTCCCGTGGCTGAAGCCGGTTGGCAGGTGGTCGGGGACAAAAAGAAGGGGAAGAAGGCAGCCAAAAAGGCCAAAGAGCAGGAGCGGCAGCGCCAGTTCAGGGCGCGCAAGATCGCGGCTAGGCTCCGCGCCCCGAAGACCGCAGCTGTAGTGATTACACTACAGCCGGACGCGGAAAAGAAGGGCGTTACCTACCGCGATCTGCTCGCGAAGGCGAAAGAGGCGGTGGATCTCGGGGAGCTCGGGATCACCGGGGGCCTCCGGCTCAAATTCACCCAGACGGGGGCCCGTGTGTTGGAGATCCCCGGGGAATCCAGTGGCGCGACTGCGGACGCTCTGGCTGCGAAGCTCAGAGCGTCCCTGAACGCGGACGAGGCCCGAGTGTCCAAGTCCGTCAGATTCGCAGACCTGCGCATCATCGGTCTGGACGACTCGGTATCGGAGGAGGAGTTGGTGGCCGCCGTCGCCAGGTCCGGGGGGTGCACTACTGACCAGGTCAGGTCAGGCGCCATACGCCCGGACCAACAGGGTATGCATGCCGCCACGGTGTGCTGCCCTGTTACGGCGGCCAAAACCATAGTGGAGGGCCGAAGGCTTCTGGTGGGCTGGGTCTCAGCGCAGGTTAAGCTGCTGGAGCCCAGACCTCTGAGGTGCTACCGCTGTCTCGTGGGGCATCACGTATCAGTGAAATGCGCCTCGGAAGTTGACCGCAGTGGCCTTTGCTTCCGCTGCTGTCAGCCCGGACACATATCGGCGACCTGCTGCGCCACGCCGCACTGTGATGCATGTGCGGCGACCGGCAAGCCAGCCGATCACTGGGCCGGAAGCAGGGCCTGCGTGCCACCCGCCAAGGCCAAGGCCGCGGATAGGGGAGGGCCCACCTCCGCCGCCACCGCCTCTATGGCCACCGCCGCAGCCGCAACTGCCGCCACCGCCGCTGTTACTGTCGCCGCCGCCGCCGCCGCGACACCGACGCCCGCAGAGGGACGCCCCGTGGAGGAAGCTGAAATGGAATGCCTATAACGGCCTCATTAAGCTTCCTCCAGGCGAATATCAACCACTGCGCCTGCGCTCAGGATCTGTTGCTCCAGAGCATGGCGCAGTGGTCGATTAACATCGCTGTGGTCGCTGAGCCGTATTTTGTCTGGCCTAGGGAGGACTGGGTTGGCGGACCTTAACGGCTCAGTGGCCATCATTTTTTCGGCCGCCGCCGGTACCCCGACCCTTGAAGGTGTCAGGAGGGGTCAGGGGTGCGTAGCAGCACGGTTCGGGGAGTTCGTCGTTGTGGGGGTGTACTTCTCCCCGAACCGATCTCTCGCCGAGCTCCACAACTCTTGCAGAGCTGAGAGCAGTCGTCGTCGGAAGCTATCCCCTCCCCGTGCTTGTCCTCGGGGACTTCAATGCCAAGAACTTGGCTTGGGGTTCTCGTCGTACAGATGTGCGGGGTAGGATGGTGGAAGACTGGGCTCTGGAGACAGGCCTGGTCGTCCTAAATCGGGGTTCTGTCCCCACGTGTGTGCGGATGCGGGGCGAGTCGGTGGTGGACATTTCGTTCGCTAGCCCCGCTCTGTCGCCGCGTGCCATTGACTGGCGAGTCATGGAGGGGGTGGAGACCTACTCCGACCACCGGTACATCCGGGTTGACGTCTCCACCCAGCCCTCGAGCACGCCAGTCCAACAGGCCCCGAGTGGTCCGCGTTGGGCGCTGAAGCAGCTGGACCGGGAGCTCCTCCTGGAAGCCTCGATCGTGCAGGCCTGGGTGTCATCACCGGATAGGCCTGCCGACGTCAATGATGAGGCAGGGTGGTTCCAGGAGGCCATGTCCGAGATATGTGACGTGGCAATGCCCCGCGTCCAGCCAGGAAGCGCCCGGCATCAGGTGTATTGGTGGTCGCGTGAGCTGACGTCTCTGCGCGAGGCGTGTGTCGCCGCGCGGCACCTGTACTCCAGGCATCGTAGGCTCCGCATTCGTCCACCGAATGCGGCAGCCATTGAGGCGGAGCTGTACGAGGGATACAGAGCGGCGAAGACCGCCCTCCGGGAGGCTGTCATGCGGGCCCGGGATCGGGCCCGTGAGGAGATGCTGGAGACTCTCGACAGAGATCCGTTGGGGCGCCCTTACAAGATGGTGCGGGATAAACTCCGCACCTGGGCCCCCCCGCTGACGCAGAGTCTCCGGCCTCAGCTCGTGGAGGACGTGGTGAGCGCTCTGTTCCCTGCGCGAGGGGAACATCCGCCCCCGCCTATGGCTCCGCCACCTGCGGTGCCGGAAGCGGACCACCAAGACGACGACGACGGCATCCCGGAAGGGACCGGGGTAGACCTGAGATTGGCGGTACGTAGGCTCAAGGCCAGGAATACCGCCCCAGGACCCGATGGCTTGCCTGGCAAAGCCTGGGTCCTGGCCTCGGAGGCTCTCGGGCCCTGACTGGAGGGGCTCCTAAGCGCATGCTTGGAGAGAGGCCAATTCCCGCTTCGTCGGAAGACGGGGAAGCTGGTCCTCATTCGGAAGCCGGGGCGCCCTGCGGACTCTCCGTCCGCATACCGGCTCGTGGTGCTGTTCGACGAGGTGGGCAAGCTCTTTGAAAGAGTCATTGCAAACCGCCTCGCCGAGCACCTTGCGGGGACGGGGCCGGATCTTGCGGAACACCAGTTTGGTTACCGCAAGAGGCGCTCTACGGTGGACGCCATCATGCGCGTGAGAGCCCTCACGACGGGGGATGCAGTGGCCAGGGGGGGGGGTTGTTTTGGCGGTGTCTCGTGACATCGCCAATGCCTTCAACTCCATGCCCTGGAGCTGCATTAGGGAGGCACTCCGGTATCACCGGGTGCCGACCTATCTCCGTCGTATAGTCGGCGACTATCTGACGGACAGGGCCGTCATCTACCCCGGTCGCAACGGTGAGTGGAACCGGCGAGAGATGTCGTGCGGTGTCCCACAGGGTTCGGTTCTGGGGCCGCCCCTGTGGAACATCGGTTACAACTGGGTGCTGCGCGCCGACCTCTCTACCGGCGTCAGCGTAGTTTGCTACGCTGACGACACGCTGGTACTGGCACAGGGGGGGTCGTACGAGGCGGCGTAACTATGACACGCGGGGTTGCGATAGTCGTTGAGAGGATCGGGCAGCTGGGTCTTGAGGTGGCTCTGCACAAGTCCGAGGCCATGCACTTCCATGGTCCTCGGAACAGGCCACCACCGGGATCCTCAGCGATGGTAGGAGGGGTATCCATCGGCGTCGAGTCGACTTTGAAGTACCTAGGACTCGTCCTCGACGGCCGATGGAACTTCGTTGAGCACTTCCGACGTTTGGCTCCCAAACTGGAACGGACCGGGGCTGCCTTCAGGCGGCTCCTGCCGAACCTGGGGGGGCCAAACGCCTCCTGCTGGAGGCTCTACGCGGGGATTGTGCGGTCCATGGCCCTTTACGGGGCCCCGGTGTGGGCGCGTGGTTTGGCGCGGCTTGCCGTCCACGACCTGAACGCGCCCTAAAGGGTGGGTGCCGTGAAAATGGTTCGCGGCTACCGCACAATTTCCCGCGAGGCGGCGTGCCTCCTTGCCGGATTGCCGCCATAGGATCTGGAGGCGATAGTCCTCGCGCGCCTGCACGAATGGCGCGCGGAGGCACTATGCCGGGGGGAAACCCCGCTGCCGCAGCATGTTGTGCAGCGGACAGACTTCCGGCATGATCTCATGGCGACATGGAGAGAGCGACTGTCGCAACCCCGTGTTGGGCACGCCACTATAGCGGCGATAAGACCCCTCTTTGAGGAGTGGCTTGAGAGACGCCACGGCGTCCTCACCTTCCGCCTGACGCAGGTCCTCAGGACACGTTGTGTTCGGGAGGTTCCTGCACCGAATCGGGCGGGATGAAACGCCTGGGTGCTCCCACTGCGAGGATCGACCGGAGGACACGGTGGAGCACACCGTGGAGGTGTGCCCTGCTTGGGCGGAGCACCGCCGTGTCCTCGTAGCGGCGATAGACGGCGGCGACCTCTCGCGTCCGGCCCTGGTCGAAGCCATGGTCCGGAGCGAGACGGAATGGGATGCCGTCACCACCTTCTGCGAAGCAGTGATGCTAGCGAAGGAGGTGGCGGAGCGGGAGAAGGAGAGAGCAGCAGCTTTCCTTCCCGGCCGCCGCGGGAGACGCCCCAGGCGTCGGGGGCTAAGTCGTGGCCCCCGGCCACCGTAGGCGCGGGCCTGTGGACGGCGAGCAATGGGTAGCTCGCCGTCCGTCCGTCTAACGACGACAGGCCGTGTCGACGGCGCGTTTTGTTCCACG
Organism: Parnassius glacialis; assembly: GCA_033319125.1. Lineage (NCBI taxonomy): Eukaryota > Metazoa > Arthropoda > Insecta > Lepidoptera > Papilionidae > Parnassius > Parnassius glacialis. Next base: position 21,100,560 of record JAVANC010000010.1, on the reverse strand, counting down.
CGCGCCTCAAAGAGCTGTCAGCAGTGTGAAGGGGCCCGCAAGGGCTGACGCCTGCCGGGGCTGCGGGCTGTTCGAAAGAGATACCGCGGCTCCGGAACCTAAGGGCACTGAAGGAACACGGATGGTTTTTAGTCAGTAAAAGTCTGACACTCCCTTCCGCTCCACCCAGAGCGAAAGGCGTCATTTGATGATTTTCCATCCGCAAAAAAAAAGGCTTCACCCTACAATTTCATATATTTTCAAAGGCATCCAGCATTTGCAAATTTTCATTAATATGTTAGTGAATTAACAGGTCTGTGATAACATTTTATCGAAAACTTTAATGTCGGCGTAGTTACAACACTATCGCAGCTATTTTATTCAAAACGTATTTACAGCTGAACTTTATCTTAACGAAATGAGGTTGAATATTGCTTGTAATAAACGCAATTTGATATTTTGTCCATGTTTAGATAAGTTACTATCCAAAAAATAAAAAAATACACATGCTTTTGGTACAAAACACCTCTTCGAAATATTTTTATTTTTTACTTTCGTTTTTACACTCCAAAATTGCACAAAACAGCATATTTTCGCATATATCACTTAAGTAGCGACCCGTCAGCTCGTAACAATTTGAGTCTGCGACTAACGGTCTATTACGCTCTACTGTCACTAATTGTGACACGCCTGCCCCGCCCACTTTGGGCTTCCTCTTGTTTTTTATATTCCGTGGTATCACCCTATAATTTCGTATATTTTCATAGACATCCAGTATTTGCAAATTTTCAATAATAGGTTAGTGGATGAACACAGGACTGTGATAAAATTTTATCGAAAACTTTAATAACGGCGTTGTCACAACACTATCGCAGCTATTTTTATTCAAAATGTATTTAGAGATAAATAAACCTTAGTATAACGAAATAAGGTTGAATATTATTTGTAGTAAAGGCTATTTGATATTTTGTCCATGTTTAGTCAAGTTTCTATCCAAAATAGGAAAAAATTACACGTGCCTTTGGTACGAAACACCTCCATTCAAAATATTTTTCTTTTTACTTTCGTTTTTACACTAGTATTGCCCAAAACGGCATATTTTCGCATATATCGCTTAAGCAGTCAATTCGCAACAATTTGAGCATGCGACTGACAGTCAATTACTCTGCTGTCACTAATTCTGACTCGTCTGTTCCGCCCACTTTGGGCTTCCTCTTGTTTTTTATATTCCGTGGTAGGGGTTTCCGACGTACCATTTGGCTCCTTGAAAAATTTCGATCTTTTTTTTTATAACTCGCTTTTGACGCCGAGGCGTCGAGAACAGATGTCCTCTCTGACGTAAACTTCAGCCCGAGGCACAATGGAGTGTTCCAGTTTGTACCCCGGGTAGGAGAGATACGAAGTATCAGCCGGAGAGGACACCTGCGTCTCGGTCAGAAAGAGCAAGGCCGGCTTCGCCGTCTCGACATGATAGTGGACGGTGTTTAGGTTCGAGTGAAGTCCCCTGATGTTGCAAAAATTCACGGATATCTTAGCAGGGATCGCCTTGTCTTGTTGCTCAGTTTGCCCCGAGCAGTTATTGTTTTGAGCGGAATTTAGCTCCTCCCTAGAATACGCGGGGCAGCCTGAGCATCCACGCTCAGGAGTGGAGTAGCTTGGTCATGGATGCTAAGCGAGGGATTTTCCAGAGGTGCTGGTACCCTCCTGGAGTAGTCCTTCATTTAATTCCGCTACTATGTTGAAGGGGGGGGGGGGGATTGGGCCGCCGGCCACCTACACTCACCAGACGAAACGCAGAAGCAGAGCAGAGCTTCACGCCGGTATTCTGTGAAGTCGTGGTACCAACCCGACTCGAGCCAGCCCATACGTGCAACAGCAAAAGCTGCTGCGTGGCTCTACCACCGTCAAAAAGAGTGGCTTATACGAACCTGTGTTTGCACATATACTTGGGCACTATAAAATTTGGTCTGGATGACATTATTTTTATTATTATTATAATATATGGTATGTAGCAGTGGATAAAACAAGTCCGATAAAGAAAGTTTATGTGTTACACATATACTTTCACTACTATTACAGGTTTACAGGTTTACATGCTGAAACATTAGAAATAGAACCCACATCACATATACCAGCTGTATTTTCTTCACAAGTTTCTACCACAAGTTCACATGATAATCGTAGAAAAGGTATTTATTATTTTAAAGGAGAAGAGGGGGAGGCAAACGAGCATGCAGCTGATAGTAAGTGACTACCGCCGCCCATGAAGAATCGCAATACCATGGGAATTGCAGAAGCGTTGCCGGTCTTTTAAAAAAGCGTAGTCTCTTTTCTTGAAGGTCCCTAAGTTGTATCGGCCCGGAAAAATCTCTGATGGTAGTATAATAATAAATTCGTAATTACTGTAACTACATTCTATTACTACACCAGTAAGTTTGCCGTGTGCGTGTGAAAGTTAAAGATATAGTGGCTGGAACTTACTGTAATAATAACAAGTATTACGAGGGTGGATTGAAAAGTACTCGGCCTAACACAGATCCATTCAATTCTAAAAATCAAATCTACCCACATTATTTAGTTCAGTTCAGACTAGTTCATTGTGTGAAGTTCGAAACGTGTGCGATAATTAGTTGTGATTTTATAAATTTATTAACAAAGTAATCGGACATAATTTCCGCGAATGGAGCAAATCGAGCAGCGTGCCGTCATTAAGTACCTCCATAAGGGGCTATCATCAAAAGCCATCCATGATGACATGGTCAGTACATTAGGCGATTGTGCTCTGTCATATTCATCCGTCAAAAAATGGATAGCAGAATTTAAGCGTGGTAGAGAGAGTGTGAAAGATGAACCCCGCTCTGGAAGGCCTTCGACGTCAACTACTGACGAAAATATTAAAAAAGTACTTGATTTAATAATGGGAGACCGCAGATTAAAAATTAGAGAGATAGCCGAGATTATAGGCATCTCTTATGAACGAACTCAAAACATCATTGTCAACGAGTTGGGTTTCCACAAGGTGTCTGCGAGGTGGGTTCCGCGACTGCTTTCAGTTGAACAAAAAAGGACGCGATTGACTATTTCACGCGACTGTTTGGAGTTATTTGAAGCCGATGCAGATGATTTTTTGAATCGTTTTGTTACTATAGACGAAACATGGGTTCATTACTGTACACCGGAAACAAAACAACAATCAAAACAGTGGAGAAGACCTGGTTCACTACCCCCTAAAAAGGCTAAGTCGATTTTGTCGGCAAATAAGGTGATGGCTTCAGTATTCTGGGACTCGAAAGGTGTGATTATGATTGATTATCTTGAAAGGGGTCAGACTATAAACTCTGATTACTACTGCACCTTACTACGTCGTTTACGAGAGGAAATAAAAGAAAAACGTCGAGGAATGCTCAGAAGAAAAGTCCTGTTTCATCAAGATAACGCCCGTGTTCACACGTCAGTACAGTCAATGGCTGAAATTCACAACTGTGGCTTTGAACTGTTACCGCATCCGCCGTATTCACCTGATCTGGCACCATCAGACTTCTTTCTGTTCCCTAACCTAAAAAAGCACTTGGGAGGTCAAAGATTTTCGACAAACGACGAGGTCAAAGCAGCTGTAGACGCATATTTTGACTCTAAGGAAGAATAATTTTTTTTCAACGGTCTAAATGCTTGGAAGGGGAGGTGGCAAAAGTGTATTGAACTTGATGGTGATTATGTAGAAAAATAAAAATATAACTGATTTAGTATGTGTTTATTTTCTTGGTTAAGCCGAGTACTTTTCAATCCACCCTCGTATGATTCGCTATGCTGAGAATCTTGTCATAGCCAAAACAAGTAAAAAGGCTAAATATATAGACCTGGCTCACAACGCACAACGTGAATAGCATGTGGGATAGGCAGCTGACCGAAATTATTCCTGTAGTTAATTCTGGGAACAGGTTAATAACAACTTAATAGTAACTAGGACTCTGAGATGAAACGCTCCTGGCTCAAATGTAGAAAACGGTTACAACTCTAGCAAATATAACTTCAAAATTTTGTAATCACTGCAGTGGCGTAGCGTGCCTTCGAGGGGCCCTGTATCAAAATTTGTTGGGGGGCCCCAATGAAGAGTAAAGATTTCATAAAAGGAACAAAAACGCTTGCATTGAATTCAAATTATTATATATTGATTTTAAGTTATTCATCATCATCGTTACAGCCCTTCATAAGTCCAAGGAATGAAAAAACGAATAAAGGAATAAAAAACATATACATAAAAATGGTCTTCAGTTCTCTATGTACACATAAATTATCGTCAATTATCACGACAACGGCAAAAGTACTAATTCCACTAGTTCATCATCATCATCATCATCATAACAGCCCTTCATAAGTCCATTAAAGAGCATAGGCCTCACCCAAGGAATGCCACAAAGCACGGTCCTGAACCACCTGCATCCATCGACTTCCTGCATGTCTTACCAGGTCGTCACTCCATATAGTGGGGGGACGCCCTACACTTCATCCGCCGGTACGAGGCCGCCACTCGAGAACCTTTTTCCCTATCGGTTGCCGGTTCTTCGAGCTATATGTCCGGCCCATGGCCACTTCAGCTTACTAATTCGTTGGGCCATGTCGGTGACTCTGGTTCTACTGCGCATATCCTCATTTCTAAGTTTATCACGCAGAGAAACTCCGAGCATAGCCCTCTCCATAGCTCGCTGAGCAACCTTGAGCTTCCTCATCCGGCCAGCAGTGAAGGACCACGTCTCAGTTCCGTATGTCATCACTGGCAACACGCACTGGTTGCACAATTTCGTTTTCAAGTTTTGAGGTATACCTGACTAGAAGATGTGCCGTTATTTCCCGAACGCTACCCAGTCGAGTCGAATCCCTCGATTGACCTCTCGGTCGAAGTTGGACTTACTTAGTCGGACTATTTGTCCCAGGTAAACATAAACGTCAACAACTTCGAGCTTAGAGCTACCAACAACTACCGACATAGGTGTGACATGGACATTAAACATGATCTTTGTTTTGTCCATGTTCATCTTAAGACCTATCCGTTGGGAAAAACTATTGAGGTCATTAAGCATAGTGCTTAGGTCCTCCAGCGATTCTGCCATAAGGACTATATCGTCGGCAAATCGAAGGTGAGTGATGTACTCGCCATTGATGTTAACACCGTATCCTTACCAGTCCAGAAGCTTGAAAACGTCTTCCAATGCAGCGGTGAAGAGTATCGGGGATATAACGTCACCCTGTCTTGCACCTCTCTGCAATTGGATAGGTTTCGTACTCTGGTTCTGTACTCGGATAGCCATCGTAGCCCTACTGTACAAGCACTTCAGCACTTCGATATACCGACAGTCAACTTGGCATCGCTGAAGGGACTGCAGCACCGCCCGAATTTCGACGTAATTTTGATTGAAAGTCTTTGGGCTTTCTCATAGTCCACATACGCCAGAAATAGTGGTAAATTGTACTCCTCGGACTTCTGTACAATTTGCCGAAGGGTATGTATGTGGTATATGGTGCTAAAGCCTTTTTGGAAACCGGCTTGTTCGGGAGTAATGACTCTCGAAAACAGCATGTAGACGCGGCTCAAAAGGGAACTCGGTCTGTAGTTCTTCAAGAGAGCGTTGTCACCTTTCCGGAGTAGTGCCACCATGGAGGACGGAATTAAAGAGCTTCTGAAGGACATCAAGTATCGGTTTTCCACCCGCTTTCAGAAGCTCCACTGTAATTCCATCCAGCCTGGGATCTTGCCGTTTTTAAGATGCTGGAGAGCCATTCTAATCTCGCTCAGACTGACGTCCGAGATATCATCGGAATAGTGTCGGATAAGACTCGCTCTTGGATCGTTACTCACACTTACGTGTGGCTCCAACGATGATGTGTACAGCTGCCAATAGAACCTCTCAATCTCACTCAAAACCTCAGGTGTCCCGGAAACGACGCTGCCATACTCGGTCTTCAGCTTCGACAGTTGGCTCTTTCTGGCAGACAGATCTCTTGCAAAGACTTGGGAGCCCTGGTTCTGCTCGATCTTTTCTTTAATACGAGCAGAATTAAAGTTGCACAAGTCCCGCCGCATGCATTTGGAGATCTGTATGTTCAGTTGCCTGTACGCTGTCAAATCTACTGAAGACTGCAGCTATATACCCCGTCTAAAAGCCATTGAGATTAGAGTGTGATCGGAGACTTTTTGTTTCTTCTGCGGCGGGTCTTGCAAAACTTAGCTCAGACCGCATGGACAGTTTCCACGAGCTTGTCATTCATATCGTCCATTGTATTGCAATCTTCTAGGCACTGAAAACGGTTTCGTAGCTCGAGCTGAAAGGTTTCTGGACTTTGGATTAGAGCACGAGAAGGACGGAGCGTTGACTTCATTAGACGTGACTTCTCCAACTTAACGTTTAGGTTCAGTGTGCCTCTCACCATTCGGTGATCGCTGCCGGTTTTCACCCTCGCGATCACTGAGACATCACTGAATAGTTGTCGTCTGGTCGTCATAATAAAGTTAATCTCATTTTTTGTCGAACCGTCGTGGCTCGACCAGGTCCACTTCCTGTGGGGCCGCTTCTGGAAGAAAGAGTTCATCATAAAGAGTCCTTCTTTCTCCATGAAGTTCGCCAGCTGCTGGCCCTTTGGGTTCCGTTGCCCTATTCCGAATTTCCCTACTTTCAGCTCACCGTTCTCTCTTGTGCCTAGTTTTGCGTTGAAGTCTCCCATTAACACCGTATAGTGGGTTTTGGAGGAATGCATTGTTCTAGAGATATCCTCATACATTTCTTCCACCTCCTCATCGGCGTGTACCGAGGTTGATGCGTAAACCTGTATAACCTTCAGCGATTACCGTTCGGTGATTCTGAGTATAAGGTCCGCAACCCTCGTCGACACACTCCCAATCTTTACAACGTTGTTAACGAGAGACTTGTGGACGATAAATCCGACACCTCCTTGGGACAGATGGTCGCCCTCCTGGTGATAGAACAAATTGCCGGATTCGAGGATTACCGTGACCTCCCCCTCTCTTCAGACTTCGGATAATCCTATGACATTCCAGTGCAACTTGTCTATCTCTTCTTCTAGCTCCAGGACCTTCTCGTCAGTCCTCAGGGTGCGTGCGTTATAAGTTGCCATGTCGAGTCGTCGTAGGTGGCAACAGAACCTCCACCGGAGACTCTTAGCACCCCCTGCCTCGCTGTTACCATGGTCGCCACCTTAGCCAGGAATAGCGGGGCTGCCGGGGACTGGGGGCCATCTCTTCGTTACTTTCATGGGGGTATATTGCCATAGTTGCCACGCTTGGCGAGCGGGTTGGCAAGCGCAGTTTTTTTATTGTTGTTTTGCTGTTATCAGAAAGATGCTGCTGCCCATCCTCTGCCTCAGTTTCCGTCTGTCGCCTTTTACGACACCCACGGGAAGATATGGGGTTGTGAGTATTCTTACCCGCCACTACACGGGCTTATGAGTTATTACTTACAATAAATACTCCTAGGAACTAAGCTAGCCAAACAATTTAATTTTCGTGCCTTTTGTTCGGCGAACATAGCTGAAGACGATTTCAGTTTTACTAAATTCTTTACTTCTTTAGAGAATAGTGATAGCCTTTCCTGTCCCATTAGAAGTCCTTGGAGTTTTTGCTTACACACGTTGGGGGCCCCTGTAGCCCGGGGGCCCCGTATCATTGATACGGCTGATACGGCGGTAGCTACGCCCCTGAATCACTGGTCCGCAAGCCATGCAGTAAGAATGCTACTTTTTTACAAAAGTCATCCCTGTGCGAGTGCGTCCTCTGTTGTCGATATTCCACGCATTAGAACCAAAAGGTTTGCTTCGTCTTTTGTAATGCGTACAGCAAAGTAGTGGAATAATTTGCCGGCGTCTTCAAGGCGCAAGAGTGAATAGGCTTTTATTACGCTAAGACAGTGCGATTTACCATCTAGGGCTGCATCATCACTTACCACCATGTGGGATTGTGGTCAAGCACTGGCTTATAATAAGTGGTAGAGCCAAGCTGCAGCTATATTAGTAGTATAGATAGTTGTAGCACGAATGGGTCGGCTCGACCGGGGAGGACCACGTTCTCACAGAATACCAGCGTAAAATAGCAACTTAACACTGCTGTGTTTCGTATGGTGAGTGTAGAGAACCGGAGACCCTTTTTATTGGAAAAGGGGCATTCCATCTTAGTCCTCACGGGTGACAACGCATCTGCATTTTGATTCGCAAACGAGGATAGATGTAGATGTCTATGGGCCACAGTAACCACTTACCATCAGGTGGACTGTGTGCTCGTTTGTCACCCTGTCCTATAAAAAAAGTAAAAAAAAGCAACTATACTACTAATATCAGCTGCAGCATGGCTCTACCACGTATGAAAATTTATTCCCTCATATTATTACAAAAAGAAAATATATACATTCTGCCTTCTTTGCAGAAGGAACTTACCATCCGCGCTTCACACATAAGGGGGTGACAACGCATCTGCATTTTGGTTTTTAGTCAACCATAGATGTAGATGTCTATGGGCCAAAGCATTCACTTACCTTCATAGATAAATAAATATGTAGCTTACCATCAGGTGAACTGTGCTCGTTTGTCACCTAAATTTTGCAAAATAAAATAAAAATCAATAGGAAATCTGTTTTCATAGTGGAATATAAAACTCTTTGTAAAATATATATATTATTTAATCAAGTAAATCAGTCATTAATAATTAAGTACATAGGACATTATTATACACAGTTACTCTCTGTAATCACTTCCATCAATGAAAGAGCTGCAACTTACTTCATTATTAGGAAAAAATACTATATAACAAATACTATCAAAGTTTTGTATGTGTATTTAATTATCATGCTGATAATCAAATTATGTTTTAAATAAAAACACAGTATATTTTATATAAAAGGCGGATAAAGGAAATATATTCGATGCACTCTGATTTTTAACCATATCTTATGTAGGTATATAGAGATAATGCAGGCATTACTTTCCGCAAAATAATTCATTGTCTATATAAAGATGTGAAAATTTATTAGGATTTTCGTACAGGATCCTACGAGGCTTTAGAGGCGGCAGTGATATTGCCATTTAAAAACTTTTAATTAAAAGCAAAAACAGACTTCGAACTGAAAATAATAAAATAAACTCGGTGCTAAGACATAGTGTATGGAAGAATCGATGCCCCCAATTTGGAACGTGAAATTATTTTCGTGAAAATGTTTATATAAGTCGCCTTTATTTTTTTTAGAAATGTAAATTTTTTCATTTTTGAGTGAGACCCTATCACAACCAACCATTTTCGTGACATTTTTTTCCAAATTTGTTTGGGACCACTCCTAAAGTATAATCTATTTAATAAAAGAATCATCAAAATTGATCACAATTGACGAAGATATTGCGTACTATATACAAAAAAAAAAGCAACAAGTGGAATTGAGAATTATTTTTCTTTTATTAATTCCTTTCTTTGGAGTGGTTTAACATCAAAATAAATGGCAGGTATTTTATTTTTCATCACGAATTCTTCCTATATAATTAATTTTCACATCTTCAATCTTTAATATATTATAAACATACAAGATCTAGAACCATTATTAATACAGCAATTGACAGACTATGCATTGGTTAATTCTGCCTACCAGATAGAAATATATCCATGTACATGCTGAAAAATAAATCATTTTACAGTATTAGGTATACTACAGTTTATTGTCACACAAATATAAAGTAATTGGACAATTACTTATAATTGGACAAATTTTGGATTAAAACTAATCTATTATAATTAAAAAATTAAATTAATATTATATTACTATTAAATTTACGAATCTGTCAGGTATCACTTTCACTACTTATTTTTAATTTCCGACATTTTGAGTGCTTAAAATAAATTAAAATTAAAAGCAGTTCACTAAAATGTGTGTGTAAAAAATTAGTGTGGACAATTTTTGCTACGTATTTTTGACGCATACGAAATGAAATAAACATCGATTTACATAAATTCAACGTTTCAATAATTTCTTAGTTTATGTTTAAGCCAGTTTTTCTCATTTTTCTCAAACTGCACGTATCAATATAATTAGGTGTATTACATTTTTATGCAAACATTATTGCGCTGAATCAATAAATATAAAAATATGTACAAAAATGTATGAATATTTTATATAAATTTCTCTTTACTTCATATGGTTAAAGAGATCTATGCTGTCTTGTTGTGTACTTTAAAGTTTTTGTTATATAATACATAAAGTAATATGGTTCTGTTAAAGTTCAGTATTTATTATAAAATAAAAATATAGTTGTGCAAGTGGAAAATGGAATAGTTTAGTTTCTTGTCAGGTCCCCTTATAAATAATTCTAGAAGTACACATATGATATGTAAAATTAAAATAGTCAAAATAAACTAAATAACTGGAGTATTAAATAATAGTCCTTCGGATACTGTAAGCTAAGATTAAAACTGTTATTTTATGAAAATAATTCAACTATCACATCAATCGTAAAAGGACTAATCTTACGATCAATGAACTTAGAAGATTATCTTTGTTTGTTATTTGTTTGCATAGTCTCATAATATTTCATCTTGGCAGTATTTTGTATATTATGATTAAAATGTATTAAAAACAAAAAAAAAATTATAAGTCATATCAAGGTTACATGGGTGTTTTTAAACCAAAGATTAGTTATACAATCTTTGATAATAATTAGTGCAAAAGTAACAAAAATAAATACGTAAAAGTCTATGATATGTAACTAAGACTAAATACTTAATAAATGTAATATTTAAGTACCATTGTATGTCGACTTTGTGTCTATCTAATTAAGTTTCGTTACACACACAATTTACATTGTTGTTTATGTAGAATTTTTAAATTTCAAAATGGCTATAACACTTCTTATTAATATTTGTTAATGTTAAACAATAACCACATTAAATTAATAATTGTACAATTACAATTAGTGTGTGTGATATAACTTTTTTTTGGACTTTTTGATTACCAAAATGTATTATTCATTATTCATACATAGTTACCCTAAATACTAATAAATATAAATAAATTAATTTATTGCAATACAATTTGATTGACTATAAAAGACGTGGGCTATTTAAAATTATAACATGCGTAAATAAGTTCTTACTAGGAACACTTCAGCTAATGGGTATTATTTTTATAAATATTAGATTGTCTCCTCTCATTCCTCATAAAGAGTGTTAGTTATTCTTTACCCAAAACCCTTGTGGATTAATCATATAACGTAGTTTGTGTTGGGGTGAATTACATATTCAGATTACTTCAATCCGGGGAGTTGGTACCACCGAATTATTTAAGTGATGCTTACCCGAACGCAAACCAAGAGAAGAAAAACATTACACACACAAACAAACAAACAACGAACTTGCATATTATATGTGAACAAAAATATATCAAGGTCATGGGAAGCCCTCCAGTTAAATTAAAACAATGAGACACATTGCTTTCATCAAGGAACAGTACGCCCCGCAGACCCCAAAAAATTACGGTGGCTAGTATGTAACTGAAGTACGTTTACAGGCAGTTTATAAAAACAAATTATACACTCAGAAACAAATTTAGAGGAACGCAAAAAAAAGTTTTATTTCTCCTGTTGTAATTATCGTGCGTACTATCGGGCCACAAACGTTAGTAAATGCTATTAAAAAAAAGTTTTGGAATGTTTTTTTTTTCATTTATTTTTATAAAATTATTGTGTTCTTTCATACGGCCAATGTAGCGAAATTTTGCTACCTTTTGAATTTAAGTTTAAATTTAGGTTTTTACCAAATTTTTGCCTTGATTGTCTTGTTTATCGTGTTAAGTTTTTTTTATAGGATAGGGTGACAAACGAGCGCACAGTCCACCTGATGATAAGTGGTTGTTGTGGCCCATAGACATCTACATTTATCCTCGTTTGCGAATCAAAATGCAGATGCGTTGTCACCCGTGAGGACTAAGATGGAATGCCTCTTTTCCAGTAAAAAGGGTCTCCGGTTATCTACACTCACCATACGAAACACAGCAGTGTTAAGCTGCTGTTTTACGCTGGTATTCTGTGAGAGCGTGGTCCTTCCCCGGTCGAGCCGACCCATTCGTGCTACAACTATACTACTAATACAGCTGCAGCATGGCTCTACCACGTTGAAAATTTGTGTGAAATTTTGTGTGAAGTGAAATTGAGTGTGAATTGTTACTGCAAATAAACTGAGAATGCCAGATCTAAACGCCTCTCAAGATGCTAGGGCTGTTAGATACTTTAATTGAAACTGTGCCCACCTACAGACATGTGGCCATACATTACAATTATCAAAATCTGTGATACTCCGAGCTGTCAACAGATATCATCAGACCAGATAGTATACGAGACTCACAGGAAAAGGACGTTTTAACAGTGGTAGAGCCATGCGGCAGCTTTTGCTGTCGCATGGATGGGTCGGCTCGAACCGGGGTGGTACCACGATCTCACAGAATACCAGCGTGAAGTAGAGGTTTACCTCTGCGTTTCGCTTGGTGAGTGCAGGTGGCCGGAGGCCCTTTTTACTGGAAATGAGGCATTCCATCCTAGTCCCCATGGGTGAAAACGCATCTGCATTTTGATCTGTAACAGAGGATAGATGTAGATGTCTATGGGCCGCAGCAACCACTTAACATCAGGTGGACTGTGTGCTTGTTTTTCACCCTTATCCTATATAAAAAAAAAAAAACGGAAAACTGTGATCAGAGATAACCGATTCATCGTTACCAGTTTGCTTAGAAATCGGATCACAACTTCTTCTGAGATTAGAACGAAGCTGTAACCCCCCGTTTACACTCTCGCGTGATCGGCGAGGCGAGCCACAAGGTGCGAGTGTAAGCGCTAGCTCGTAGCTCGCCTCGCTGCTCGCGGCGTTCACGTCGGAGGCGGTTTTTTTAGGCACGAGGCAAATGGCCTCGCGAGTAGGGTTACCAAAAGAAAAAAATCAAAAGCCCGGAGAAAAGGTCTGATTTCCATTGAAAAATCCTGAGATTTTTTACAGTTTGAGAAATTTTTCTCCAACTTACTTAACAATTTAAAAAAAGTCATAATATTATCGTTTTTATCTCAATTTATAATGAAATACTCAATACCATGCTTTAACAATTTTCAAGACAATCGGTGTTTAGCGATTACCAGAGACAATACTTATACGATAGTATTTGTCAATATATATTTGCAATTACAGCCCAGAATGCAAACGTAGAACGAAGTTTTTCTATTATGGGAGCTCAATGTTCGAATGAAAGGAACCGACTATCGGTGTCTTCAGTTCGAGCTGTAGTTTTAATTCAATATAATTTGAAGAGTTTACCATGTGGGGGCATTTTGTAAATCACTACTTATAGAAAAAACTTTACTTAAAAAGGTATCTTCACATATTTAGTATGATAAAACTATTTAAGTACTTACTTGGATAAATAAGTTTTGATTTTAATTGTGCAATTATTACCAAAGGAAGATTATTTTTAGTTTGTTTAACTTTTTATTAAAGAGATCTTTAAAATGTTAGTTGTATTGTATCGAAAATTCAAAAAATCCTGAGATTTCATGAGATTTGCAAAATCCAGCCGCAATCCTGAGAAGAGTCTAAAAATCCTGAAAATTCAAAACAAAGTAACCCTACTCGCGAGGGACGCGAGCGTGGTGTTTACACTCGTGTTCTCGTTTCAGTTTGTTTACGGCGCCCTTCCATAATAACATTCTAATTGCTTTTGGTTTAAAATTACAATTTTAATAAAATAATATTATTTAATCTTGCACAATAGGTACTAGCAATTTATATAAAATTATGAAACTGAAAAGGTTCTGTTTCGATGAATAGATATCAACCATCATATTCTTCCTCAACGATGTTTTTTTTAATTTCCTTCTTTTAAAATTGTCAAGCATCGATAAATATTTATTAAGGCAACAGTTGATGCCGCTATTATTTCGACGTCTTTCATCGTTGCTGGTTCAACGCAAACTGAACGCATCGCGAGAGTGTAAACAGGCACTCGTTACATCGCAACAACACGCGAACTGCGAGGCGAGGTACGAGGCGAGGCGCGAGACGAGTCTAAACCCGGTATAAGAAGTTGAATGGAGTTGAAATCGGCCGGAATAAGTGTATGGGGTAGTTGAAAGTGCCCCGCCGGCGCACCGCCACCGTGTCCCCCCCCCCCCCCCGCGCATCATTCACATTCACCACGCGGCGTGAGCGGGTGGCGTAAAGACGTTCACTTGTTTTAGTGATTTTTCCTTACTTTTTCATAAAAATGACTGAAATATCAAAACATAAACTTACGATTGAGATTTTTTAGGACGCAAAAACTAGAAGCAGCTTTTGCTTTTGAAATATTTTGGGCATCTGAAATTGTATGAAGCCAATAAGAAAAAAATTCTTGACTCGGACCATATTTATTGTTCTGCATGCCTGTGAAAAAAGAGAGAGGATGTGACGTTTAGATCGCGAGTACCTACCAAACTTACTTACTTATCATAATTTTTTAAGCTATAGCACGTGGTACCTTGGAAAATAACCTAAAAATATATTTATCTATTTACTTACACCAATTATTGTTGCTTTTCAAAACATTTAATCAAAAGCATTAAGAAAAATACTTTAGGTATTGTTTTCATTGTTGTTTTTTTTGGACATGTTGAAAGTTCGAGCCATGTTGTTGTTCCATGTTATCAATGTTGCGTAAGCGTAGTACGCTTTATTCTTTAATTTATTGTATAACAAGTAAAAGGCCAGTTACGTGGGCTAAGCCCACTCAGGACATGTTATCTTTAAAATCACTGGTCAAAGACCTTTAGATTGATATAAAATAATAAGCAAAAAGTCCAAAGTCCAAAAGTCGCATCTCAGCTACTCAGCTGTCATTGTCAATTATGTTTAGATACGGTTTACAGTACACTCGTCATACTTTTGATTTTTCGCAGCGTGAAGATAAAAAAGTAAGCACTGGAAATTTGACTCGCCATCTGAAAGATGATCATCAAATTCGAGATACCAAAGGTTTTTTTGCTGTTGCAACACCCGCAGTTTTTTTATAAGATAGGGTGACAAACGAACACACAGTCCACCTGATGGTAAGTGGTTGCTGTGGCCCATAGACATCTACATTTATCCTCGTTTGCGAATCAAAATGCAGATGCGTTGACACCCGTGAGGTCTAAGATGGAATATGGCATAAACCAGTAGCTCCACAACCATAGGCCAGAAATTGCACTACTAGTTCAGAAATGCAATAAAGTCGTCAAGGCTATTGTTTAGCTTGAACTATTTATAAAAAAAAAACTTTAATTAATCTTATTTATTGGTTGTCATGTATACGTACGTAGCAAGATATTTATATCTTGCTACGTATAAGCAGGTATTTATTTTTCAGGTAGGTACATAATTTACGGGTATTTTAAGTACTATTTCTGGCTGGTTAAACTACCTTGAGAGAAAATGAAGTAATATTTGAATGTATTTCGTACTTGGATAGTGTTGTTTACCAAAAAAAGGTAAAAAAGGTCGTAATTGGCATTCTTGGTTGCCAGTGTCTTCACTACGAAATGATACTGTATCATATCTGAAAAAATTGTGCTGGACACAAGTAACAAGAATCACATTATCTACGTAATCCGGACTGAGGCAGATGTTGCGATAGTAGATTCTGAATCTTCGGCACAATATGCCGAATGCGTTTTCTGAAACTTTTCGGGCTCTGCTATGCCTCTTATTATATATTCTGCGTTGGTCATCCAATTGTACGGTAGGATACGGTCTCATCGAGTACTTTTTATAATGGGAAAGCTTCGTCACTAACTATTACGTGAGGTTGTCGAACTCTGGTCCCTTGTAATGCTTTTGGCTCTGGTATATTTAATGTATTTGCTTCCAACCTTGCCGCTAAATTTGATCGCGAATAGATCCCTGTGTCAGTGTTCTTTCCTAGACCACCGAAAATTACATATATAAATTTATAATTCGTATCCACTAAAGCGAGCAGCACTATAGAAAATAATTCTTTGTAATTAAAATAAAGGGAGCCACTATTTGGTGACGAGGAAATTTCTATATACTTCCCATCTCATGCACCAATGCAGTTGGGATAGTTCCATTTCTCGGATTTTTTTTCTCAATGTTCTGCCATTCCTCATTTTTTGATGCCGGACACGTAGTGTGTACGATTTCTTGTACTGTTGTATATCCCAAACGAAAAGATTGTGCTGTTGTCTTGAATGAATCGCTAGTAGCTAGGAGCCTGAAACAATTAAACAACAAAAATATTTATTTTTTATTTTCAGAAAATATCTGCAAAGAAAAATGGAAATCTTTAAGAGACGGTTATCACAGATGCCTAAAAAACCGCAAATGCAAGAGTGGAGATGGTGCTTCAAAAATTAAGAAATGGAAGTACGATAACCAGATGGAGTTTTTACAACAATAACTTTAAGAAAGAAAAGCAAAGGGTAACTTTGGGGACGCTGTATTAATTACGAGTGATGATAATGTTACCAATGAAAATTCTCATTACGAAATAGCCCCGACCAGCCCCGAGTCAACAAACTCACTTTCTTCTTCATCAGCATCATCAACGATGTTCAAAAAAATATCAGCAAGAAAAAAAACCAAACCATCAGTAACCACCGTTCTACAAAAATATATGGATTCACAGTCAATGACACCAACTACAAAGGATATTGAGAACCCTATATATTCCTTTTTCAAAGCTATGGCTGACTCCGTCGTGACTTTGCCTCCAGACTTGCAGTTGAAAGCAAAAACTTAAATTTATTTAACAGTATCTAACTTGGAATATGAAAATTTACAAAGACAATCAACAGCAAGGCAAACTCAATATTCAAGTTCAGAATATTTAGGTTGATGATTTAACAGCCACCTACCTTGGCGAACAATTTGAGGAACACTCCTACTAAAATTCCATAGAGAACGTTGTTTGTTCACGAGCACTTGCACACGAGTAACCTTTGGTATCAAAATTCCCACATACGTATACCTAAAATAAAAATATTTTCTTACGTTATTGTCACCATGACTTTTTCTTCCACTCTTATCGCTTTTCGGAATAGTGTTCATCCTTTGTATATGCGGCTGTATTATTTGTAACTACTCATTAAATTTGTATTGAGACATTCTAAAATATGTATGGAATCTTATTGGATCCTTCGTAATTCGTGGCAAATGCGTATAATACTTTCCTTCTTCATATCGCGAGTTTGTTATGTCATGTAGCCATTCTTTCCCCTTCCTTGCACAATAATGAAATAATAATCATATCTATTTCGTCGTTCATCTTGCTCAGAGGTTGCCTAGCTACTGAATAAATTATACTTAGCGCTGCTGTAGTTAAACTAAAAAGCGGTTTACCAATAAATTACGCGTCGTGTCGCTCAGTTCGGCTGCGGTACAGTTCCGCCTAGTGCGGTCGTGCCTTAACAAATTCTATTGTTGCATCAGCATTATTGGATAACCGCTTTATGAGTCTGACAGAAATTGATTCATTTCTAGAAAACCATAATATGACCAGACCGTCCTTCCTTTCCTCATACATCAGAGAATTCATAAATATCTATAACGAACCAGAAGCTTTAGCTGAAAATGCAGGCAATACAAGCACCAGCAATGTAACCAACACATCATTCTTGCACAAACTGTCGAGGAAATAAATTCACGCTTTCCTGTTAGAAGCCCGCTTTCTTGCCACATGCCACCGAATAGCTCGAGTTAATTTTGCTCGCAATCACGAAAATTGGAATGACGAAGCTTGGAGTCAAGTTATATTAACAAGTGAGTTCAGATTTTTTCTGAAGCCAGATGATGGAAGCATTAAAGTGTGGAGATACCCGGAAGAGAGACGCGCTCAGTGCAACATCATTGGAAAAGAGGCATATGGTGGAGGATAGGTTATGGTACGGGGTGGGAAGATATTTGTTTTGAAGATTGGGTCATTCAGTTACAGGGGATAGATTTGTTTTTATACATGATAATGTAACGACACTTTAGAAAATTAATTAGTAAAATAATGTCCTCCATTATCAGGGTCTGAATTTCGGTCACAGCGGCCAGCTTCATTGGATTGCACAAATGTATGCGCAAGCACAGGTGCACTCTCTGAAATTAATTAGTCACATACATCTTTCAAAAGAAATATAAAAAATAAATCTTTTAGAACCAGAGTGACCGACATAGTCCAACGCATTAGTAAGCTGGAGTGGCAATGTCCCGGCCATATAGCTCGAAGAACTGACAACCGATAGGGAAAAAAGGTTCTCGAGTGGCAGCCTCGTACCGGCAGGCGAAGTGTAGGGCGTCCCCCCACTAGATGGAGTGACGACCTGGTAAGATATGTAGGAAATCGATGGATGCAGGTGGCTCAGGACCGTGCTTTGTGGCATTCCTTGGGCGAGGCCTATGTTCAGCAGTGAACTTGTGAAGGGTTGTAATAATGATGAATGATGATACATCTTTTGTTCATAAAACTTAATTTTGTCCCAACTATCATTAAAATTGTTACTATTTTAAAATAAGTTAATCTATTATTGGGAAATTATAGCCACTGTTATCGCTATAGAATGATGTGTTCTCCTATAATTGATAGTAAATAGTAATTTGTAGATTTAACGCATGTGTTAGATGTAAGCTAATATCTATAACTTTTTTAAATCCATACAAATAAAGAAATAAATAATGCATGCCCGTTTACTGCAGCAGAAATTATCGAATACCTTCGAGACGTTTAAATCAATGCTATGGGGTGGCCAGCGCGCTCGCTCGAATTAAACCCATAAAGCATGTATGGGATAAGCTTGGAAGACAAATTACGCTACTTTAAGAGATCTTTAAAACGCATTACAAGAAGAATGGAACGCAATCTCTCAAAATTTTATTGGTAACTTGATTAGGAGTACGCCAAGGGGACTGGAAGCAGTTGAAACACCTAAAGGTGGCAACCCTAAGTACTTTCTTAATTTGGTTAATTTGTGTTATTTGATTGTTTATTTTTTACGACGTTTGCAATTTCAAATGAACGAATAATAAGTAAAATCTAAATTAATAAATTAACAAACTTAATTGTCACAAATATCTATGATATTTTGTTTTATTCACAATATTTTGCGTTCATATAAATTTGTCCATGAGTGTATTTGTAATAATTACAATTTTTTTAAATGGATAAAAACGAGTAATAATATTAAAGTTGGCAGTCATTAATTTCGTATACAATTACTGTTATTAACACATAGCAGAAACATACTTATAATTAGATTACCTACATTTTCACCCTTAGTCTAAAAACACTTAAAGGTGTGTAAATGGTCAGTGTTGCAAAATTTTACTATAAATACATAAATAAACAGTATCTAACTTAATGTAACCCCATGCGGGGGCTAATGGCAAACATCACTATCACTGATGATTTCATTGGCTGAGATGCAAATAAAAACTAGCGCTATCAGGGTCTGTTAGTGATTCTGAACGACTTGACCGATCGAAGTCATCTTCACAAATAAGACACGATGGTTCATAGCTATACTAGGGCCCGATAGGTGGCGCTGTAATAAAACTGTTAACCAATCTATATTTATGGACCAAAATGAGTCACGTTCACAATAATTGTGAGTCAGAGCTAAAAAAGAAATCACAAAATCCGGGCCAGCTAGTAAATTGATATAGATTAATACTACTGAAGTCCACTTACAAAAGGGACATCACAATAATTTTGGTTACCTTATGGCCTGCATACATATTTTTTAACAAATGAGCAATAGAAGTTATTCGATGGCGAGATTGGCCATAAGCAGTTCGGGTGGCGGCGGTAAACCAGGCTCCAGCGTGATCGCAACACCGCGGTTCAATGATACGGCAGGGTAGAAAGCTCCGCGAAGACCCGTGAATGCTATATCACCCTGAAAAAATAAAGAAATTTAGAAAATAGAATTCAATTTCCTTATAGCAATTAAGGGGCGTATTACAAAAAAACGCGAAATTACAAGGTTTCCTCGTTGAACTTTTATGTTTATCGTTCATTGCTTGAAATAACAATTACTTGGTAAAAATAGTTCGTTTTCTCTCCTCAAATAAGCTCGGAATGGATTTTAGATAACTTATTTATTTAATCAGTAATAATCATTCTCCCAAAGCATGTTTAGGCAAAAACTCTCGAAGACATGATTTGGGAGCTCTAATTTGTAGATTCTATTGAATATCGACCATCAAAAAAAATAATTTTATCTCCCAAATATCCTACACTTTAATAATAATGGAATACATTTTCGTTATATGCTCTTCACGCTAGGAAAAAAAAATCGACATAATTCAAAAAACGACCAAAAAAGCTTCGATACAAGCCCCTATATTTCCGAAGTTCTACATCATTTAGAAGTAAAATTTATACCAAAATAATCATCAACGTTTGCTTACACTATGCTATTATTTTTACTTTTTAAATCGTTACTATTATATTTTAATTAATTAAATAAAAGTACTATATATTTCACTGTGCCGGCCATCTGAGATCATTAACGCGCGAGCGCTTGCCGAGGGTGGACCTGCGTCAGTTTGTTTCGGGCGCTGCATCGTTTCGATACTACCGTAGTGTGCGTCGATTACCTGCATACTAGAAAATCGTCAACTACGACCGCAATTATTGATCGATCGGTTTAAAATTATTTTATATAGTTATAATTTAGATTATGTCTCTTCAAAAATGTGGTCTATTCATTGACTTAGATCATTGTTATTTGAGGGCTTCACCTAATGGTTTATACAGCAACGGTCTTATTGAAGTTAAATGTCCTATTTCAGCTTTCGGAATAGATTTTGATACGGCCTTTCGACAAAAAAAATGTTAAAGGTTATAAATTCAGTGATTCAAGTGTAACATTAAATCAAAATAATGACTGGTTTTACCAAATCGAAGTCCAGCTTCATTTAGCAAATAAAAATGTCTGAATACTTGCCATAATATGTATTGGCCCAGATTAATGCATTAAAAGTACTAAAAATTTACAAATACGACCAATTTTAGATTTTCAATATGTTACTCAAGTTACAAGCTTTTTATGAAAAGTGTGTACTGCCTGAAATTATCGAATCGAGAAAAGTTCGGTCAATGCTGTCGCAGCAAATATTTTTCTTATAAAAAATATAGTAATTGACTGTAAGTACCGATTAAAAAATATTAGTTACATTTGGTTGTTATATTTATTAAAACAGGTTGCAACCGTTTATTCATTTATACCACTATTCTACCGGTAGTAGACATAATCGATTATTAACATTCGATTACAGCGTAACAATTAAAATATTTATGTGTACTTATTTTGACACTAAATTTCATAAATAATGAATAATATATCAAAATGGTATATAATAATAAATAATAAATTATATAATTATATAATAATAAATTAATAAGATAACATTAAAATGACACACCAAAAAATATTCCATCCACTGAAGTCCATCCTAAGAAAACTTTGTATTATGGAAGATCAAGATCGTTTAGTCGCCATACTCACAGTATTATAGTGCGAGCGAGTGAATAGATATGAAAGAAAGTATCGGTCGCGTAACTTGCCGCCCGCTCGGTGCGTAAAATACCTAAATTTGCGAAACGCCGAAATGTAAGAGGGCTCTTAAAGTAAAAACGAAAAAAGAAAAGATATTTAAGGATGAATTTTCAAACATATAATAGGATAACATATATAAAAATAAGGCTAAAAATAAGTAAATATAATTTTCCAATCGTTAAAACTGTTTGTTTGCTGTCAATAAGGTTTTTTTATTAATCTATACTAATATAATAAAGCGGAAGAGTTTGTTTGTTTAAACACGCTAATTTCTGGAACTACCAGTCCGATTTGATTTTTTTTTTGATTTTGTATATTATACCCAGATTCATGTGGAATAATATGGCCTATCTAGCATTAAGCTACATCACTCAGCTAGCCTTAAATATGGATATTTGTTAAGCAAGTCAGAAGAAAAAGCGCTCCCGAAATGATTTATCCGCGTACGCTGGTGTTATGGTTAGGGATACGTAAATACAATGTTCTAGAATAAAATAGATCTTTACTCCGTCTAAAAAAGGTCCCCGATACCATATGTCTATTTCTTATACATAAGCCATAATTAGGTATTTAGTGACAAAAAAATATTGAAAATTAAAAAGTGATATATAAGCGTTATTATTTGGCATGGCCTATTTATCCTTACGAACGAAACTTACTTCACCATCCATACAATTTTATGAATGTACGGTCTTTACAAACCGCACATTTTTGCACTTAAGCATTTTTACCATATTGTATCATTTTTCATTCTCATCCATTCAGTACGCAATCATTCGCCGTCGCGCATTGTACTCACTATCAATAATATCAGAATAAATTACATAATCAGTTCAAGTCCTTATCATTTTTATCAACTTCTAAGATTGTACATCACACCAGCTCGTACATCTTAATGGTCCTTCGAGCATTGATCTAGTGCCGGTAAGAGAAAAGCGGGACCACGCGGTTCGACAACGTGACTTCGTTTCGCCGTTTAGTGCTGCCCACGTATTACCGCCTACTTAGCAAAAACGCTACAAGTTATTTTTAAAAGCTATTGCGCAGTGAACAATTTTCTGCTACCGCATACATCATCACCAGCAGCAGTGATTGGTAAACATCACGCCATCACTCACGAAAAACATTTTTTGTCTTGTGTTTCTGTGTCTGAAGTGCAATAGCGAATCGGTCGAGTCGGCCTCCCACAAGCGGGTCTCACCGACGAGATTGAGAAGGCGCATATATTGCATTAGGATACCGGAGCACTTAGCAACAGCATCACCTCCGTGACTCGGAAGCATCCGTCACCGGATTATCAATCAAATCGTCCATTAATCAAATAAAAATGGAAGATTTACTATCAACTCAGCAACAACTTCTTCAAGCAATGGAGCAGTTATTCACCAACTTCAAGAAAGATGGAGCTGAAAGAAAAACCCCATCTTACATATCAAGGCGACTAGAGACTCTGGATCAGTACTGGAGAGAGTTCCAAGCCAATCATGTCAAGTTGTGTGAGTACGAGGACCAAGACTACACTTATTTCTTGGAAAATCACTTCGAAAAAGCAAAGTCATATTACACCGACTGTCGGAGAATTATTCAGCAACACCTATCTACTGATCAAGAAAAGAAGTCAGTTCTGAGACCTGCTACTCCTTTAGCCGGCGTGACTACAGATTGGCGTCCACCATCAACGGCTGCAACAGCGTCCCCATCAGGTCAGGCCAGCACCAGCCGAGTAGACAGAGGTAACCACAGCAAACTTGACGAGATGTACCGGAAACAAAAAAGCAATTTTAAAGCACTAGAACGAGCAATCAATGCCACTAATCTCGAGTTACTTACCGAAAAGTGGGAGCTCGAGGACAGCTTACGTGACTTACAACTTCGCTGGAATGCCGTGGACTCCTTACACTGGGAGATCGACAGCGAGCTTACCACAGAAGATGTGCAGTACGAAAAAACATACTACATGTTCGAAGACAGCTACAAAAAGATCAAAAAATCAATCAACAGCAAGATGTGGTCCGTATCTCATCAAAAGCATTCTACGCCAAAAATGGAAATCCCTACGTTCAGCGGCAACTATCAGCAGTGGTCATCTTTCAAAGATCTCTTCATGGAAATGATCCACAAGAATAAATTCATTTCAAATGTGCAAAAAATGCAACATTTAAAAAGCAAGGTCAAGGGAGAAGCCGAGAAACTAATACAACATCTAAATATTAGTTCAGAAAACTATGAAACATGCTGGGAAATTCTGAATCATCGGTATAACAACAAACGATTGATTTTTAGTTCTCACATGAACACGCTTTTTGGCTTGCCAACAATACAACACCAATCATCATTTGCCCTGAAAAAATTGCACGACACCACAAAAGAGTGTCTAAGTGCCGAAAAAAACTTAGGCGTGAATACATCAAGTTGGGATCCTTTGGTGGTACATTTGTTGATGCAGAAATTGGACACTGATACACACAATGACTACTTCGAATATCTTGAAGATCCGAGGGAATTGCCGACGCTATCAGGATTTCTAACTTTTTTGGAAATGCGATTCACAGCATTAGAATCGTCTCGACGCAAGCAAGAAGCGCCGCGGAGCAATCAGCAAGCTACCTATCAAGATTCCAAAAAAGCTCAATATTCCAAGGCATACCCGGGTGCATCAACTAAGGCATTTATCAATCATACAAATGTGAAGTCATTGAAATCGTTAGCAAGGAATAAATACACGTGTCCATTGTGCAAAGAACAACATGGAATTTTCCACTGTAAATCGTTTCTAGGTCAGACACCAGAATTAAAACGAAAAACAGTGGCAAAATTGAATTTATGCGAAAACTGTCTTTTTGATCATAAAGGCAAGGACTGTTTTTCCGACAAAAGATGCGCGCATTGCAAATGCGGTCACAATACTTTATTGCACGAAGCATACGCATCAAATATCAACGCGAGCGAGCGAGACAGCAACAAAAGAGTTACACAGCAAAGAAACGTGACACATGTTTCACAAGAAAACGTCGCCGAAATCCTCCTGGCAACAGCCCAAATCAAGGTGCTATCAGCTGATGGAAGCTATCTGACGATGCGAGCGCTGATTGATCAAGGGTCACAAACATCACTTATAAGCGAAAATGCCGCTCAAAGACTTGGCCTTCCACGACAACGTTGCAAGGGTATTATTTTCGGGATTGGCACAAAGGAAAATAACTGCAAGGGTATCATCACTATAACAGCATCATCTATGAATTCAGAATACACATTCAATACTGACGTCATCATCATGAAAAGTTTGGTAAACAATCTACCGAACAGATCCTTTGACAAACCGTCATGGAAACGTCTTGAAGGCATACGGCTTGCTGATCCAGACTTCAATATCAGCCGTCCCATAGACATATTACTGGGTGCGAACATCTACTCGAACATCATCATGAGTGGAATCATCAGAAAAGATGAAAATCAACCGATTGTTCAGCAATCACGACTCGGTTGGATCATCTGCGGCAACCTGAAGTCTTATCAGTGTAATGTTGTTCTGCACGATTTACAAAATATTCAGAGGTTTTGGACAATCGAAGACATAGCAGACAACAAAATAACAATATCATCCGAGGATCAATACTGCTTGGAGCATTATAACAACACAACAACACGACGAGAAGACGGTCGATATGTTGTACGTCTGCCCATGAAACCAGGCTTCGAAGAAAAGCTGGGTGATTCAAAGCAGAAGGCCGTGGCACAACTTTATCAGCTGGAAAAGAAATTCGCCAAAAACGAAGACCTCGCAGCAATGTATAAAAACTTTATGCGCGAATACATTGAATTAGAACATATGCAGCAATGTACTCGTAACAGAAACACGATCCCGGCAACGAGTTGCTACCTGCCACATCATTGTGTACAGCGCGCCGAATCGCTTACAACTGCATTACGCGTCGTATTTAACGCGTCATCAAAGACGTCATCAGGCTACAGCCTAAACGACTTGATGTACAACGGACGCAATCTGCAAGCAGACTTACTATCATTGATCATAAGTTGGAGACAGTATAAGGTCGCCTTCACTGCAGACATCGAAAAAATGTTTCGAGCGATCCTCTGCAATAATAACGACAAACATCTACAAAAAATCATATGGCGTGAATCATCAAATCAGCCACTTCAAGAATACGAACTATTAACTGTGACGTACGGGACGAAAGCAGCGCCGTTCCTGGCAATGAACACACTAAAGCAATTAGCACGCGACGAAGGACAGCATTTCCCTGAAGCAGCTAAGGTGTTGAAGAGAGACTTTTTCATGGACGATGTCTTAAGCGGTCAGCACAGCATCCCAGCTGCTCTAAAATTAAAAACAGATCTGATCAACCTACTCAGATCAGGGGGGTTTAATCTACGAAGGTGGTGCTCAAACAGCAATGAGTTACTACAAGCAGCAGGATCAGACACAGATAGCAATCATCAAATTGGGTTTGATTTCAAGCAGAAAGAATCAACAAAGACCCTGGGACTGCGCTGGAACCCTCAGAAGGACGTCTTCACCTTTGAGCTCAAAATCAACACATCAACAGACAAACCAGCCTCAAAAAGGTCACTACTTTCAGACATCTCAAAGGTTTTCGACCCGGCCGGGTGGCTCTGTCCTGTAACAACAAGATTGAAACTCTTATTCCAATCAGTCTGGAAAGAAGATTTGAAGTGGGATGACCAACTTCCACTAAGCATTGAAGAAGAGTGGTCTAAGATCAAACATGACCTCGAAGGCATCAATCAAATCCAAGTACCAAGATGGCTTCAAAGTTATGAGAACGACGACATTGAGCTACACGGGTTCTGCGATTCCTCAGAACGTGCCTACGCTTGTGTTATCTACAGCAAAATCAAGAGCAAGAAACAAGGTGAACAAGCAGTAGTTCTGATAGCAGCAAAATCAAAACTAGTTCCGACATCAAAAATCATATCATTGCCGAAATTAGAACTGTGTGCCGCTCACTTATTATCAAGACTCATGCAGACAGTCAAACACAGTCTATCAGAGCAAAACATCAAGACCTTCGGCTGGTCAGACTCAACAGCTGTGCTCGGCTGGATCCAAGGCGACATCAATCGCTGGAAGCCATTCGTCGCCAACCGTGTACAACAAATCAAAGAAATCATACCTGCGGACTGTTGGCAGTATGTCAAGTCGACTGATAATCCAGCAGACTGCGCCAGCCGTGGGGTATCAACAGCAATCCTCAAAAATCATCCCTTGTGGTGGCAAGGCCCATCATGGCTGAAAACATATCAAAAAGAAACCACCACAAAAACATACACTACGAATCAAGAAGTGAAGAAAGCAATGCAAACCAACGTCACTATTCAACGTCACAGCTCTGACGTAATCGAAGCGTTGATAAACAAACATAGCTGTATGACGCGAGTGACGCGTATACTTACCTGGGTATTGCGGGCGGTGTCGAATTCCAAACCGAAGACGCCGTATCTAACTGCACCTGAAATCAAACAAGCAAAATACATTATTATAAAGCACATACAAGAAAAGTATTTTTATGAAGAAATACTTACCATCAAGAAGCAGGGGAAAGTGAAGCGTAACAACAAACTGCTGTCCCTTAATCCATTCTTGGATAAAAACGATCTTCTAAGAGTTGGTGGCAGGATCAATAATGCAAGCATCGATGAAAACATGAAGCATCCTCTCATCGTGCCACACAGCGGACACTTCACTGAGCTCATAATCGATCAGGCACACAAGGCCACCTTCCACGGTGGAGCCCGCCTGACTCTATCGCATCTGAGACAGCATTACTGGATTATTGGCGGCAACAGGGCTGTCAAAAAACGCATCCGTGAATGTGTTGTCTGCAGAAGACACAACCCAATCAAACAGACTCAAATCATGGGAGACCTACCGTCAGCAAGATGTAACCCAACCAGGCCATTTTACCACGTTGGTACCGATTACACCGGTTTCATCGACGTGAAAGCAAACAAAGGACGAGGCATAAAAACGACGAAAGGATACGTCGCAGTTTTTGTGTGTATGGTCACTAAGGCCGTACACCTGGAAATGGTATCAGACCTCTCCTCATCAGCATTCCTCGCAGCACTCCGACGAATGGCAGCGCGCCGTGGAGCACCGCGTCACCTGTACAGCGACAACGGGACCAACTTCGTCGGCGCCTACAAACACTTACAGCAGGAATTCATCAATCTTCGACAAGCCTTGGACGATGATTTCTTCGCAGCAATATCAGACATGGAGATCGAATGGCACTTCAACGCCCCCTCGTGGCCTAGTGCAGGAGGTCTATGGGAAGCGGCGGTGAAAAGCCTAAAATTCCACTTACGAAGAGTCATCGGAGCACAAAAGCTTACATTTGAGGAGCTATCAACATTGTTGTCACAGCTGGAAGCGTGCCTGAACTCAAGGCCACTGTGCGCCCTGAGCGAAGATCCCGAGGACATCAACTTCCTCACCCCGTCACATTTTCTGGCGAGTGGCCCCACCCTCACCATCATCGAAACCGAAAGGGACGAGCGCACACGTTGGCAACTGGTACAGAAAATCTTCTACGACATATGGAAGAGATGGCAGTCCGAGTTCCTGTGCCAATTATCAGCTAGAAGCAAGTGGCAACAGAAGCAAAGAAACATGGAAATTGGTGACGTTGTCGTCATACATGACGTCAACTTACCTCCCGGCAAGTGGGCGCTCGCTAGAGTTGTTGAACTTCACCCTGGAAAGGACGATCTGGTCCGAGTGGTGTCCCTGAAAACTAAAAACAACATTATCAAGAGGCCTATTACAAAAATATCACCACTTCTATCAGATGATTACGTTGGTAGCGAGCAAAATTCGGAATCAAGCAATAAGGAGTCTACAGCAAAAAGCACCAAAGCAAAAAGAACGCGAAGCAAAAAATCATGCAACTTCATAGCTTTAGCAATGTTGACTTTACTTACCATCATTTCACCCGTTCAGTGTGCCTTCAACCTACTTAGTCTAAGCAATAATCAGAGCATTTATTTGGACAAAATTTCCAACATGCACCTTGTCAGAGATCAGTGGAAACTCATTGTCTACTACGAAATGAATCCGTACTGGCAAGGCATTGAATTGTATCGCAAGTACTTCGATTATTTGGATAACATATGCTCCAAGATATCCAAACAAACAAAATGTGACGTAATGTTGTCACAACTACGTCATGAGGCCACTGAACTGGACTACTATCATCATATGTTGCTCGGTCAGCAATACACGCGCTCGAGACGCCGGCGCGGGCTTATCAACGGTGTCGGATACCTAGCGCACAGCTTGTTCGGTGTGTTAGACGAAGAGTTTGCTCAAAAATACGAGAGAGACATCAATATAATCAGGATGAATCAGAAACATCTTGCTCTTTTATGGAAAAATCAAACATCCGTGGTTGAAGCTGAATATAACCTTTTGAGTCGAATCGAAGAGTCTATTAACAAGCAGTACAAGATCTTCAATGCCCACATCATAGAGCTAGAAAAAGAAGCCAACATCATAACAAAGGAAATTCAGACCGAAAAAATCATCAATGAATTTATTCTCTCATCCATGATAGCAAACAACATTTTGGCCAATCTTAAAAACATTCAAGAAACGTTGGTGGAGACCATCACAGACATCCACTATGGGCAGTTTAATGTTTATTTATTAACGCCTGAACAACTGAATGAAGAGTTAAATATTATCTCTGGCCAATTATCAAAGGAATTAGCTCTGCCTATAAACAACATCCAAAACAACTTATCCAGACTCTATCATTTACTGGAAGTAAAAGCAAGGATGACAAGCCAATACTTTATTTTCGAGATCAAAATCCCGTTGGTAAGCAGGGATACCTACGAGATTTACAGGCTTATATCTATCCCGCAGCAAGTACAAAAACAGATGGTCCGCATCACTCCTATCGCAGATCATATCGCGATCAACATCCAAAAGGACTCGTACGTACCATTATCAGAAGAAGAAGTTCGAAGATGTACACAGTTCAACGCTGAGACTCACCTTTGCCCGCTACAGAAACCTATTTTCCATATGAATTCGGACGATATTCTCTGCATCAAAAATGAAGACACAGGTCAGTGTGAAATCAAAACTTGATATATGGGTTGAACTTAACAAACTAAATACGTACCTGTACTTTTGCTGTAATCAAAGGATGATAAGAATAATATGCGAGCATCATGTTACAGCGCAACGACTTAGCAAGGCCGGTATTATCATTCTCGAGGACGGCTGTTTCATTAAAAGTGAAACATTGACAATATTTTCACACAGAAAGCAGGTCACTAATTATAATATCAAGCCCGACCTTGCAAAGATAGACATACCTCCAATCAATGATGTCATCAACCTATCTATTCCTCTCCAAAGGCTCGAGAAATTCGACGAGTCAGAAAATGAGGAGAATCGAAAACACTTGTCAAGTATTGGACACCAAATAGAGCAGCTGAAGACAAGCAACGCTGATACAGAGATGGTAAATCAGTTATCAAACCACGACCTACATCAATATGTGCTTATTTATCTTCTGCTGGGAGCAGCTATACTAGCATCAACATTAATCGCCTTGCGGAGTCTACGCCGCAGATGCGCCGCACGTATACAAGGTCCCTCTCAAAGCGAAAGATCAGCTGGCTTGAATGTACAGTTCACTGGCACGAACCGAAACACAGAGCAAGCAACATCGGTCGAGCCCCGCGGTATCGCAGTTACGTCATCGGGTGAACTGAGTGCACGCGCACTGGATAAGTCGACGTCGCCTACAGTTTGCAAACGTTTTTGTGATCTTAGTGCAGTGTAGTGAAGTGTGAAATTTATAAGTTTTTTAATTGAAATTTATAAGCTAATTTTTATAGTATAATCATCGTTATCAATTAGTATCAATTTGTAATCGCCTATCAATCATCATCTGTTCTCTCTCTCTCTCCCCGCAGCATGTACGGTCTTTACAAACCGCACATTTTTGCACTTAAGCATTTTTACCATATTGTATCATTTTTCATTCTCATCCATTCAGTACGCAATCATTCGCCGTCGCGCATTGTACTCACTATCAATAATATCAGAATAAATTACATAATCAGTTCAAGTCCTTATCATTTTTATCAACTTCTAAGATTGTACAGCACACCAGCTCGTACAATGAAGATAAACTTTGATCTTTATACCATGTTATTTGGACGCATAGTTTAAGAGATAATGTAAAATTAAAATAATTCAATACTTGGCTGGGCGCGCAAACGACGCACAAACCCTAGCCACCCGGTGAGAACTGCGAGAAGCCAGTATTGAAAGCTTCTATGAGCGAGGTTAGGTTTTCATTTTGGTTCAACTCTTATAGTTAAAATAAATTCAAAATTAATTGAGTACTTTAATGAAAATGAGTAGTTACATCTTTATTTCTGAACTCTTTCATTTCACGTTGATATGGTATTTTGAAAATTTAATTGATGAATAAGTATAAAAGTTTGATAGCAAATTTATCAAGAATCATTTCATGCCTACACACTTTTCATGTATCGTGTACTCTTTAAAACTGGAAAAAACCGCGCTTCGGGACACTTTCTGGGGACGCTCAACCGGGAGGGAAAGTGGATAAAACTTAACTTCGCTCTACATCATAGATATGCCGACAGGTAAAAGTACTCCGTTAATTATGCCAATTTCTCCATACATTGTTATCAAATAAAATATTTAATTGCAATTATAAAATGCTTGAACTAGGTGTCATGTCATGTCGCGCACGTTGGACACGTGATGACGCGGGTGAAACCGCGGGGCACAGCTAGTTTCTTATAATTTACCGTATATTTAATTTAAACAATTTTGGTGTAAATCATTTTCATTCCGCAAAAGACACGGTCCGTAGTTGGACGGACTCTACATCCATACTTCTTCAAGAAGAGAATAGAAAGTATTTAGTATGTGTGTATAGGTGAAGCACGTGAGTTCGAGCAGCACGCCGACGGAGCGTCTCACCTGTGCGCGCTCGTCCACGGCGAAGCGCAGCGTGCCGCGCGTGAGTTCGAGCAGCACGCCGACGGCGCGTCTCACCTGCGCGCGGTCGTCCACGGCGAAGCGTAGCGTGCCGCGCGTGAGTTCGAGCAGCACGCCGACGGCGCGTCTCACCTGCGCGCGGTCGTCCACAGCGAAGCGCAGCGTGCCGCGCGTGAGTTCGAGCAGCACGCCGACGGTGCGTCTCACCTGCGCGCGGTCGTCCACGGCGAAGCGCAGCGTGCCGCGCGTGAGTTCAAGCAGCACGCCGACGGTGCGTCTCACCTGCGCGCGGTCGTCCACGGCGAAGCGCAGCGTGCCACGCGTGAATTCGAGCAGCACGCCGGCGGTGCGTCTCACCTGCGCGCGGTCGTCCACGGCGAAGCGCAGCGTGCCGCGCGTGAGTTCGAGCAGCACGCCGACGGTGCGTCTCACCTGCGCGCGGTCGTCCACGGCGAAGCGCAGCGTGCCGCGCGTGAGGTCGAGCAGCACGCCGACGGTGCGTCTCACCTGCGCGCGGTCGTCCACGGCGAAGCGCAGCGTGCCGCGCGTGAGGTCGAGCAGCACGCCGACGGTGCGTCTCACCTGCGCGCGGTCGTCCACGGCGAAGCGCAGCGTGCCGCGCGTGAGGTCGAGCAGCACGCCGACGGTGCGTCTCACCTGCGCGCGGTCGTCCACGGCGAAGCGCAGCGTGCCGCGCGTGAGGTCGAGCAGCACGCCGACGGTGCGTCTCACCTGCGCGCGGTCGTCCACGGCGAAGCGCAGCGTGCCGCGCGTGAGGTCGAGCAGCACGCCGACGGTGCGTCTCACCTGCGCGCGGTCGTCCACGGCGAAGCGCAGCGTGCCGCGCGTGAGGTCGAGCAGCACGCCGACGGTGCGTCTCACCTGCGCGCGGTCGTCCACGGCGAAGCGCAGCGTGCCGCGCGTGAGGTCGAGCAGCACGCCGACGGTGCGTCTCACCTGCGCGCGGTCGTCCACGGCGAAGCGCAGCGTGCCGCGCGTGAGGTCGAGCAGCACGCCGACGGTGCGTCCGGGGGCGATGCCGCCGGCCGCGCGCCCGCCGTGCGCGCCGCCGTGCACGAACCACGACCGCGACCCGTCGATGTACATTGCCCAGCCCAGCGCGTCGCTGCCTGCTCACGTTAATAACAGTATCATTTAAATCATTGTAATACTTAAAAGCTTATAAAGCAAAATTCAATACCTTAATGCTAGTATATACACTCACTCGATCGAGCAAACACGTCGAGTAAAAAGGATGGCACGGGCTTTCGTCCACATATTCAACATTTATTTATCGAACGACGCGCGAAGTTCAGTATTCACCGAACCGTTTGAGCCAAAAGATGTGTGTTCATCAAAGGAGACAGTGGTTCCATTTAGCAAGTTTCGCAATTTAGACGTTCCATAAACAACCGCAATAGCTGTATAACTTTCTTGATTTTCGAGATAAAAATCGTCAAATATGGCAAAAACACTTAAAGCGGCTTTTTCTATTTCAAACATCTAAGCTAATTACTTATTATTTTAGAAAATATTTTTGGTTAAAACGTGAGATAAAGTATAAATAATACATTCACCATTCATTTTTTTTAACTGATTCAAACCAAAAAGCACTAATCTAAACCTAAATATCATTATTTTTTAGCAGAAATCGTTCTCCGCTTTCCATACATTTTAGTATGAAGCGGTTAGGTTTTCGTAATTCGCTTTATATTTAGAAAACAAGCGTGAAAAAATTCAGGGCCGCCGAAAGAGTATAATAAGTATATACAGGAAAAGAGAGCCCTCTGACGATATTTTACTTCAGACAAAATTGAACTACTAGCGTCTCTTACAAATTGAATCCGAATTTCCGAAATCCGAATTAAATCGCTATATATAGCTATATTATATACACATCATATTTTGAACTATTATGTTCATTAAATCGTATACTTACTGAAACAGTTCCTACTTTTCTGTAATCCTAATTTATACTTTTAATATTAAAAGTAAGTAAATAGTTTCAATAAGTACACTTGTATTTCTGAGATAATCTTTATATATAAAAATTACGTGTCACATTGTTTGTCCGCGATGAACTCCTAAACCATTGAACAGATTTCAATGAGATTTTCTACACTGTGTGCAGTTTGGTCCAAATTGAAAGATAGGATACTTTTTATCCCGATAAGTGACCTTCAATATTTTTTATTGCGAATTTAAGGATTTTTTCATAGGTAGGGTCATCGGAAAGGACAGAACAACGTCTGCTTGGCCAGCTAGTAACATATAAAAAGGGCATTTGCAATGTAATGAAAATTTAATATGACAATAGATGTAGATAGAAAATTATTTCATTTTTTTATTTTTATTTTTCATTATAATATTACGCTGGTTGCCAGTATCATAATTATTATATTTATCGATTGATTCGATAATTATTACGTATTTTTATGTTAAAATGATAATTTGTTGTTAATAACATCACCAGTAATTTTTTGGTGCACTAATTTTTATTTTGTAAGTACATTTCATTTTATTTTTCTAAAGTAGCGACATCTGTGAAGCCATAAGATCTACTATAAACAAAATTTTTTTGGAAACAAATTATGGATGGCGCCAATAACCATTGAAGTTTTGTGGTTCAAGGCAACTACCTGCCTGGTAGTCTTGGGCATAGTCGGTCGCCATTGGGAGCGCTCAATTTAGTTCGTAGTCCTATAGCGAACTAGTTCGCTCATTTAGTTCGTTAGTTCTTTTTAAATTTTCCAGTAAATCTTATTACAAAAGATGAGTTAATTGAATGTCAGTAAATAAAAATTAATTGAATTTACGTTAAAAAAATAATGATATTACATAATTTATAATATATGCATGTTTCTTATCAAGAACTATTCGATGATATGGACATTAAAATAAAATATAATAAACGAAGCTAAACATGTTTTTATATTTTTGAAGTGTATTGGAATATTGAAAATAACGCAACTGTAATTTATAGATTACATGTCGCTAACTAATGTAACATAGTGTAACCTTGATATAACAAACCTCAATACAACGAATTTTTCGGTTTAACGAATTTTTCGAAATCCCTTAGAACTGCCTGTAAGAGCTAATGCAAAATATAACTCTAAATTACGAATAGATTTTATCAGAAACATCTTTATATCGAATTTTTAATCATTGCAGAATATATATAGAAGGTATTATTTACCTAGTTTTAACCAATTTTTTCAACTTGAAATCTTGACATAACATATCCTATTAATTATTCCTACTTAATTCCACAATAAATCACGTCTTGGCAGATTCAGACACGTACACGACAGGCAGATGACTATTTACGTAATGTTGAGATTAATAAACAAGTATTCTTACCTTGTTAAAACGCATT
Organism: Parnassius glacialis; assembly: GCA_033319125.1. Lineage (NCBI taxonomy): Eukaryota > Metazoa > Arthropoda > Insecta > Lepidoptera > Papilionidae > Parnassius > Parnassius glacialis. The sequence continues at coordinate 21,065,563 of JAVANC010000010.1, read as the reverse complement.
GTAGTTCCACATGACCTCTATATAACAAACCTCATTATAACGAATTACTTGGTATAATAACGAATACTTCCTAATTGAATGGAATATAAGTTTCGCTATATTGAGGTTGCACTGTATTCGAGTATTTATTAAAATTAGTAGAAATAGAAAAGTAAAATATTAATTTTGAATAAACTTACCGTAAAATCGAATTGAGAACTACACGATATTTATGTACTGCTTACTATCACTTTCAAATTAATATTGTGAGCCAGCAATATTTGTTATTTGTTCAGAATTGTGCACTAATGAAACCTTAACTATAGACTATAAATTATATACTTTAATAAGAAACTCTGGTAAGAACAGTAAGAATAAAAATAAATCAGTCTGTTAGCCATGCAGTGCCTGTCCATAATAGAGCGGACGCTAGAAAAATAAGTATAGTAAAACCCGCTTAAGACGATTTTGAAGGGACCCAGCCAAAATCGCGACTTAAGCGGGAAAGCGTTTTATGCGAGATAGGAAAAATAAAACATAATTTACAAATATTGTGTAGGTATTGTATTATAGGTATACGTATTTATAAATTTGTTAGAAAGGTATAATGTTGTGCACATGTATATGTATTTAAATAAGTTACATCATAGTTAATTATTATTTATAATGACATTAATTAAAATAATCACTAATTTTGGTTTGCCAAAAAGATTTTGATGCATTATTAAATGACAAGGCTTTCAATATAATTTAACTTTTGCAGTGCGTCTTGACTTTTCCCGAAAGAAGACACATGGCGCCTTAAATGGCGAAATTACTTCTGATAATGCCTCTGCGTTTGATAAAATCGGAACTGACTCTCCTTCATCTTCATCGTCATCACTTAGGGCTTCTTTTTGGCTGTTATTCATATCTTTAATAAGATCTTCGATCGAACAGGTTTCGTAGGGTGCAACATTGTCATCAATGGAAGAATATTCAGAAAAACTCTGCAGTATCGCGGGCTCTTCTTCCAACACGACATCAGCTTCATTTCATTCGATGTATCAATCGTGTTCTGTAGCCATGTTTTAGGACTTTTATAATGCCCAGATCCATCGGTTGCAACTTGTTTGTCGCATTCGGAGGTAAGAAAATAAGCGTGATGTTCTTTACTTTAAAATCTTTAGGGTGAGCGGGGCAGTTATCAATGAAAAGAATTATGTGTCTACATTTAATCTGGAAGTGACCATCTAAAGCTTTTAACCAGTTAATAAAATGAAGGCCAGTCATCCAAGCCCGATATTGTGCTTTTCCGACCTAGATGGCGTATTAGACGGGATGACGAATCGTATTAAGCGTGTTAATAATGTATGAAAATATGCCTCAAGTTGCAGGAACTGACTTAAAATGGCATATTAAACGAGAAATCGTATTAAACGTGATCGTATTAGGCGAGTTTTACTGTAATTAAAGAACTGAGAGCGAGATTGTCGACGAACTAGTTCGCATAGTTCACCTAAAAGAGCGCTCTTCCCACCTAGGTCGTTCGCGAACTACCCAAGACTACTGCCTGGTGCCGCCTCAATTTTTGAGGTGACTGCACGTCCGTTCACGTTCGACGAGTCGAGTCGATACATCTATTGTTTAACATAGCATGAGGGTGGGTCGCAAGTGTCGGACACGACTGCTAAAATTATTTGGATTCTTCAAGTAAGTAAACTAAATAGGTATGTGTTTTACTATGTATTGCTTTTTGTTAATTACAAAAAACATCAATGTGCTTAATAAAATAGTAATTTATTTTAATATCCATTTCAGGTAGATAATATGGAAAAAGGCAAAGAAAGTTATTAGAATAAAAAAATCAAATGAATAATGTAAGCATATGAACCACTCTGAAACTCGCTAAGACCCTGAGTGAATTGTTGATCAGTGGGTTACCCTTTGTGGGGTCCACCCATTGTGAAACCAAACCTTCTACAATAGTCCTATACTGATTGACTCGCCAGGTTCTTTGTTGAGGTTATCATCCTATTACGATGACGTTTAGGTTATTTTAGCAATACCTTATGTCGAGGTTATTATTGTAGTAGTTAAATTTAGATTGATAACTAATATTTATAATATAGAAGTTATCTAGTCAGTTATGCTGTCTTCTAATGTTATGGCTTTTCATTAGTGGTGACAAAATACAATATGTAACAATAACTCTGTGGTTCCCGGTAAGTGCGTTATCAGAATCAATATTCAAACGTATATAAATAATTTTACTTCAGAAAACTCAACATAAAAATAATCAAATTAAATTTAAATAAAATAATATTTGTAAATTGTATGTGTGTGAATGATGACGCAAGCCAAGGCGAAACAGCAAGCCGCGGCAGCCAGCGGCGGCGTACAATAAACACGGCGTGAACTCGTTACCTAACACTTTGGTAATCGATTATCACAACTTTAAAATTTTACTTCGACCGACTGTGATAATTATTGTTGAGCGCCACCGTTAATGTTTGGTAAATGGCAACACTAGTTACCACTAGCGCCCTCTAGTATCGAGTGGTAAAACTAGGAGTCAAGGTCCTTCTAGAAATTTCCATGGAAGAACTTTCTAGAACTATCGATACCTAGTCAATCGGGACCGGTATGTACTCAAACATTCTAGATATTTCTGCAGTAGAAGGTTCTGTAAATTATCTGAGGCCCTATATAAGGCCGGTATAGACCGCGACCGGAGTGAGAGTTGAATTGGTGATACAAGTTAATACTTCGAAGCGATACAACTGCGAACTAAAGTAATGAGTAGTACAATGGAGAACACAAAAGGGTCAAAATATAACTACCAAATACTATTAAAATCGTAGCAAAGATCATGTACATTACATTAGTTTTTATTTCACTTCAATACATGCAGTATTTCCGAAGTTATAACGATGAAAGTTTAAGCCCTTTTTGAATTTCAGAGATTACGCGCGCTCTCACTATGACGTCACACTCCCGCAGACCGCGACCGCGACACAAACGCGGCGCTTGACCAAATTACGCGGGTCTCGTTTCATTTTCTTTCGATCGTCTTGTATTCCTACTACTTATAGTATTTGTGCTTGAATATCAAAGAAATAATATTATCCTCTAAATCCGATTACACTAAAGTGAAACGTGTAGTGCTAGAATGGAAGGTTTTGTAAAAGGACAGTCGGACAATCTGCCAAGAGTGGATAGTTTGACGGTGGCACAATATTTCATGGAGAATCAGGATTTAACGGCTACTGAAATTCGTGGAATAAAGATGTAAAAGTAGGTAAACCTATGTTCTAAGTAAGCATTAGGTACCTACTCTCCTTGGTTAGCATTAGATGTATTTACTATTTATACAAACTTAAACCCATAGAATTATTACGCATAGAAACGCAGTCCAGTACAAAACACGAGCGTTAAAATGATGCAGTCATTACGTTAGTGGGCGCGAGTCAAATGTGCCTACGCTCGTCACACGCACACATACACGCCATTCGGGGATAGCAGTTTCTGGCGTTTTCAATCAAATTGTGCAAATCACTATTTTTTGATTAATTTTAAAAAATCGATATAATAAAGATTACGTATTACGTACGAAGATTATTTAGTAGATGTATTTTATGAGAATATAAAATGGAATATAATACTAATAAATAAATACTAATATAACTTTATTATACATATATATTAATGGTAAAAAATGCAGACGTAATAAAATTTAAGAATATTATTAAACACAATTAATTTGCTCGAATACAATAAGCACATCATGTTGTAATGTTTAATTTTAACCGACTTCAAAAGGGAGGAGGTTATCAATTCGGTGTATTATTTAATGTTTTTTACCTCAGAATTCTACAATTTCTAAACCGATTTAGATTTTTTTATTTGAAAGGATATACACACATATTGATCCAATACACACGCTGAAATTTTAATGATTATTTTACCGAAGTAAAATGTTTTTGCCTTAGTAGTACAATAGATTTATTAAAATAAAATTATTAGGATGTAAAAATGGCAGAATTACAATCGAGAAAAACAAAACTCGAATGCGATCTCAAACCAATAGCAATATCTCGCAAGTAGGTCGAGCGTACAGGCTAGCTTATACCGAATTACTATAATAAAGTCTAAAAAAAAATTCGCTGGACGTAATGTAGTGTTACGTCTATCGCACGTGCTACCGCGCGCTTCCTACACAGTAAAGGGCCACTAATAAATGTTCATAACATGAACTCTCAAACTTAGTGATACTTGTGAGGTATTACTATTGTAAATCTACGTTTTTTTAATTGTAATATTTTTTAATTTAATAAATTGACTACTATCGAGACAGTATAATTTGGATGCAGGACAACAACCACTAAAATTTCAGCATGTATATACAAATTGATCCAGCTTAGAAATCAGTGTACATACATATTGATAACCTTTATTTTTGGGAGTCGGTTAAAATAGGCTGTTTGGGTCTACGTTACATCTGGTTAATGTTTGGGTGTAAAGTGACATCTGGTTAGTAAAGGCGTTCTTATTAATAATCTCATGATGTTGTAAATAAAAAAGTTTTTATACTATATTCTAAAACGTAACCTTAGTCAATAAAAAAGCAATTAAAATAAAATAGTTGCGTTAAAATGGCGTCGACGAATCGCGATTAGCTGATCACTCCGTATTAGTTTTAAATAGGCACCCATTGTTAATATAATGTTAACACTTAGAGAAGTAGGTATCTATATATAAACATTTGAGTTTTACACAGAGCGTTGCGATTAAACGTTTTAAACACAAATAGAAAATAAATATTTTTAAAAGAAAATTGTGATTTTTTCCCTACAACTAGCAACATTTGTATTATGAGAGCTTAGGTAAGTATTTTTTTCACATACATATTTTTTTCACATACACACGTACATTCTTCAACAGATTTGACAGCATACAGGCAACTGAACAGACAGATCTCCAAATGCATGCGGCGGGACTTACGCAACTTCAATACAGCTCGTATTGAAGAAGCGATCGAGCGGAACCAAGGCTCCAAAGTCTTTGCCAGAGATCTGTCTGCCAGAAAGAGCCAACTGTCAAAGCTGAAGACCGAATGTGGCAGCATCGTTTCCGGGGCACCTGAGATTTTGAGTGAGATTGAGAGGTTCTATGGGCAGCTGTACACGTCATCGTTGGAGCCACACGCAAGTGTGAGTAACGATCCAAGATCGAGTCTTATCCGACACTATTCCGAAGATATCCCGGACGTCAGTCTGAGCGAGATTAGAATGGCTCTCCAGCATCTTAAAAACGGCAAGGCCCCAGGCGAGGATGGAATTACAGCGGAGCTTCTGAAAGCGGGTGGAAGACCGGTACTTCAAGTCCTTCAGAAGCTCTTTAATTCCGTCCTCCATGGTGGCATTACACCGGAGGCGTGGAGCAGAAGTGCGGTGGTCTTGTTCTTCAAGAAAGGTGACAACGCTCTCTTGAAGAACTACAGACCGATTTCCCTTCTGAGCCGCGTTTACGTGCTGTTTTCGAGAGTCATTACGAATCGTCTCGCGCGCAGACTTGACGACTTCCAGCCTCCCGAACAAGCCGGTTTCCGAAAGGGCTTTAGCACCATAGACCACATACATACCCTACGGCAAATTGTACAGAAGTCCGAAGAGTACAATTTGCCACTATGTCTGGCGTATGTGGACTATGAGAAAGCCTTTGATTCCGTCGAAATTTGGGCGGTGCTGCAGTCCCTTCAGCGGTGCCAAGTTGACTGTCGGTATATCGAAGTGCTGAAGTGTGCTACGATGGCTATCCGAGTACAGAACCAGAGTACGAAATCTATCCAATTGCAGAGAGGTGTAAGACAGGGTGATGTTATATCCCCGAAACTCTTCACCGCTGCATTGGAAGACGTTTTCAAGCTTCTGGACTGGAAAGGATACGGTATTAACATCAATGGCGAGTACATCACTCACCTTCGATTTGCCGACGATATAGTCCTTATGGCAGAATCGCTGGAGGATCTAAGCACTATGCTCAATGACCTTAATAGTGTCTCCCAACGGATAGGTCTTAAGATGAACATGGACAAAACAAAGATTATGTTTAATGTCCATGTCACACCTATGCCGGTAGTTGTTGTGAGCACTAAGCTCGAAGTTGTTGACGAGTATGTTTACCAGGGACAAATAGTCCGACTAGGTAAGTCCAACTTCGACCGAGAGGTCAATCGACGGATTCAACTCGGCTGGGCAGCGTTCGGGAAGCTACGACACATCTTCTCGTCAGACATACCTCAAAACCTTAAAACGAAATTGTACAACCAGTGCGTGTTGCCAGTGATGACATACGGAACTGAGACGTGGTCCTTCACTGCTGGCCGTATGAGGAAGCTCAAGGTCGCTCAGCGAGCTATGGAGAGGGCTATGCTCGGAGTTTCTCTGCGTGATAAACTCAGAAATGAGGATATCCGCAGTAGAACCAGAGTGACCGACATAGCCCAACGGATTAGTAAGCTGAAGTGGCAGTGGGCCGGCCATTTAGCTCGAAGAACCGACAACCGATGGGGAAGAAAGGTTCTCGAGTGGCAGCCTCGTACCGGTAGGCGAAGTGTAGGGCGTCCCCCCACGAGATGGAGTGACGACCTGGTAAGACATGCAGGAAGTCGATGGATGCAGGTGGCTCAGGACCGTGCTTTGTGGCATTCTTTGGGGGAGGCCTATGTTCAGCAGTGGACTTGTGAAGGGCGGTAATGATGAGGTAAGTATTTTTTTAGTTTTACGTACTTATAATGGATTAAATGTATAAACTTATATGTGAAATGTAATACCATCACTTCTTTTATGTTTATCATCACCGTTGTGACAATATTTTACAACACAAACCGGTAATTTTTACAATTTTTCGCGAGCTCTTCTCCGTAAGACGTGACGTTGCACACTGACGCGTCGCTGAGTCAACTTACTCGGTTTCGCGTTAGTTTTACTTGCATCACTTTCGGTGCGCGTACTAGTATTCTATGCGTAATAATTCTATGCTTAAACCTAACCGAAAGTTGGTGTGTTTCATTTAAATGATGAATGATGATGAGATGTGGGTAAGTCCTACTACCTTGGTATTTACGTAGTTATCAGTTTTCTAACTAGGAAAATAGGTACCTATTTTTATACTAAAGCAGATACTTACCTCTTTTTGATTAATTTTATCCAATCATAAAAAATCAATCAGTGGGGGTCATTGTAGAAGCGTGCTCGTCGCGACCCCTGCCAGCCCTTTTCAGGGCTGCAATTCTCCACAGCTGCGCACCCATGCCAACGAGGGTTAGGACGTCCCCCCAAGGCGACGCACACCAGCTAGTCCCCGTTGGTGTGGAATGCAGCGCGCAAAGCGGCGATGGGGACCGCCACCCGTCACGCACAGCCCGAAACGGCGGAAGGTGGAGGACGGAGTGCAGAGTTGGCACGTGGAATGTTAGAGGAGGCATGAAAGATAAGACGAATGAGTTGATTGAAATAATGAAAGAAAGAGAATTAGATGTCGTGTGTATGTCGGAGACCAAACGGAAGGGCAGTGGTACTGAAGAGCTCCCTGGCGGGGCGTTAGCTCTATAGTCCGGAGTCCCGGAGAGCGAGAGCGCCCGCCAGGGAGTGGGGGTGCTGCTGTCGTCTCGGTTGGTCGATGTTATGACTGAATATAAGGTTGTGAACTCAAGACCTCTCTGGGTTCGCTTTAAATTGGGACTGACGAAGTTATTCCTTTTGGCTGTTTATGCGCCGGTAGCTTCGTCGTCCAGGGCTGAGCTGGAGGAGTTTTGGGAGAATGTAAGAGAAGTTCTAGATTTGGCTAGGCGAAACGAAAGAATTGTTGTGTGTGGTGATTTGAATGGATGGGTTGGTACCGCTCGACTAGGGTACGAGTCGGTGCTTGGAAAGTTTGGTGATAAAAGGGTTAATGATGCTGGCAAGCTTATACTGGCGGTATGCAAGGAAAAGGGTCTTCTTGTGACAAACACTATGTTTAATCACAAGAAAATCCATATGTATACTAGAGAAAGAAAGAATGAGAGAAGTATGATCGATTTGTTTCTGGTGGATGACCGACTGCGAAAACAGGTGATGGATACGCGAGTGTTCAGGGGAGCTGACCTGGGAACGGATCACTATCTAGTGATTACTAGATTTAGGGGTCTGTTCGCGGGTTGGCGCTACCGGACGGCAGTAACAGAACCACAGTCGGTCTGTCGCATCCGAAGCTGGAAGCTTCAGGAAGCGGATACTAGGGACAAATATCATGCGAGGGTAGCCGAAAAGCTTGACACCATCGATGGCAGAAATGAATGTGTGGAAAGAACATGGCAGAACCTTAGGGATGGAATGGTAAGTGCAGCGGAAGAAGTGTGTGGAACAATAAAAAGAGGCAGTAGTAAAAGAAGAGATGCATGGTGGAATGATGAAGTGAAAGAAGCTGTAGAGAAGAAGAAGAAAGCATGGTTAGACTACTTGGCCTCTAGTAATGATAAGGATATGAGAGAGAAGATGAAAGAAAAATATAAGCTGCAGAAAGTTCACACGAAAGCATTGATTGAGGAAATGCGTGAAAGGTGTAGAATGGAAGCGAACGAAAGGTTGTCGCACAACTTTAAGGAGAACTCCAAACTCTTCTGGAAAGAGGTTGGAAGGACCCGAAGTGGTGCGACAGCCTTAAGAATGAACAAAGTGCTTTCGAGAACTAATGACGTCCTCACAGAAAAATCGGACGTCATGCAGCGATGGAGCGAATTTTATAGAGAAATATATGCGTGTGATGATCTTAGTGAGGGATCCGGGGATGACGCCGTGACTGGTACGCCAGACCTGGACCTCGATGACACTGAGGTCATCAGTATGAAAGAGATTGAACGTGCGATTCGAAGTTTGAAATGTGGTAAGGCTGCGGGACTAGACAGAGTTACTGCTGAAATGGTCAAGTATGGTGGGCCTCACGTCTGGGACAGCTTTTATCTGCTGTGCAATTTGTGCTGGCGGACGGGGGATGTCCCGGATGATTGGCGATCCGCAGTCATTGTGCCTTTATATAAAGGTAAAGGTTCACATTTTGACTGCGGGTGCTATCGGGCGATCAGCTTGACCAGTTTAGCAAGTAAAGTTTACTCGAAGGTTTTGACACGTAGGATGCAAGAGAAATCGGAAAGATTTCTATGGGAGGCACAATGCGGATTTAGACCTGGAAGAGGATGCACGGATCAAATGTTTTCTCTACGCATGATCACGGAAAAGCTTCTGGCTGCTAACCAGAAGATTTTCTGTGCTTTTGTGGATCTTGAGAAAACATTTGATAAGGTTGTAAGGAAGAAAATGTGGGAACTGTTGCCGGGGTACGGTGTGGATGGTCGATTGCTAAGGGCTGTGCAGTCACTTTACTGTGACTGTAAAGCCTGTGTGCGGGTAGGGCATGACCTGTCACCCATGCTTAGCGTCCAAACGGGCGTAAAACAGGGTTGTGTCATGTCTTCCTGGCTGTTCATACTGTATCTCGACAGCTGTTTACAGAAGCTGAAAGATAGCTGTTTGGGTGTGAAATTGGGTGACATAAAAGTAAATTGTCTGCTGTATGCTGATGATGCAGAGCTTATTACACCATCAGAGGCAGAACTGCAGGCATTAGTCATGTGTATGAAAGAGGAATGTGAAATTAAAGGTCTCCGTTTGAATGCTAATAAAACTAAGGTTCTGGTATTTGAATGGGACGAAGAGAGAACGAAGTGTGAAATATGGGTAAATCAGGAATGTCTAGAACAGGTAAATGAAATTGTATACTTGGGGAGTGCTTTTAGCCGGGATGGAAGATGTGATTTAGATGTGGACAGGCGTGTCGCTGCCGGGAACAAAGTCAATGGTGCCCTGACTGCGTTAGTCAAAAGGCAAGGCGTAGTGAAGAGTGCACGCCTTACAATACATAACGCAGTGTTGGTACCGACTTTGTTATATGGCAGCGAAACCTGGGTATGCCAGAAGAAGCATAAAAGCAAGTTGAATGCAGTGGAGATGCGATCTCTTCGTAAAATGTGCGGCGTTACCATGGCCGACCGAAAGCGAAACGAAGAGATTCGCAATATGGCAGGTTTGAAAGATGACCTTATCACAAAAATTGATAAGGGCGTGCTTCGATGGTTTGGGCACGTTGAGCGAATGAGTGAAGACCGAATGGTGAAGAAAATATATAGCGCGAAAGTTAATATTAAAAGGTGTCGAGGTAGACCGAGACTAACTTTCGAAGACCATGTGAGCAAACTGCTCGAAGAGGGGAGGGTCAAGAGTACTCGGATACCTAGACGTGCATGTATGAAGAAGATAATGAATCTGAAAGAAGCGAAAGAGGTATGTAAGGATCGTGACACTTGGCAATCTGTTCTCTCTGGCTACCCCGTCAGGGATTGTGCGTGAAGATAAGTTAAGTTAAGTATTAACTTGTGGGTCGCAAATTTTTACTTACCATTTTTATTGGTTATTTATTAATGCCCGACGCAAAGAGGGGTGTTATATGTTTGACCGCTATGAATGTCTGTGTGTCTGTCTATATGTCTGTCTGTGTGTTTGTAGTGCTATAGCTCATAAATGGGACCATGTTGTTTTTTATTTTGTATTTATTGTTGTTTTTAACAGTGGTTTATAGACATGTTTTATCTGAATCGGTTAAACCGTTCTAATAGTACATTAAAAACGTACGTTTCGAAAACCTAAATATAAAACCGTGTTTAATGTATGTATGTTGCTATCGTTAAAAAAATACAACGAAAACTAAGAATAAATGCGGGCTGCGAGTTTGATACTTCTGACATCGGGCCGCGAGTTTGATATTGTAGTAGGAAGAAAATATATTATATTTATGTATATTTTGTATATTTTGCCATATGTGTATTTTGTGGCCCGCCAATACAGTCGGTTGAGGAGCGCTGCACTGCGCTGCTACTAGGTGCTAGGTAGTTGGCAACTTTGGCAAAATACCTATCTATCTAAACAATCAAAGTAGACAAGTAGGTATGTTTAGTAGGCAAGGATAGGTAGAGAAGAAGGATCAGCTTATTACTTACAAAAAATACTTATATCGAAATGGTCTTTACAGCAGTGCGCTTTAGTTTTAGGGCCTATTGAATAGACTTCCTCATTTTTGGGTCCTCAGGCACATAAAAAAAGCGTTTATCAGGTGTTTTAACTGTTCAATTGAAGCACTGAGGCACAATACAGTATTTGTTTTCCATTTTTACCACAGAGAACTTTAAAATTCTGATTTTTACTGCGCAGCGGCGTGCATACGAGAGCGCGATTGTTGTATGAGCGGGAGTGTGACGTCATCGGATAATGAGCGCCCGCCCGCGTTTTTAAAAATCTTCGCTGGGAAACGACGAGATCGTTAATATCTTAGCCAATTTTTAAGATATGAAAAAAGTAAAAACACAGTTTTTCTCGTATTATTTTTAGATTTATTTGGCATGTAAAGTTTGTCAGACCCATTGTTTTTTGTTATTAGTGTGGTTTTGTTGCAATTAGTGTTCTGTAATTAAAGTGTCAATTTTGTAAATTACTCGGCAGTTTTTAATTGTCTCGAACCCCAAGCTCGTAACATTATGTACAAACACTAATTCATTACTATGTCTACTTGACGACCACGAAAATATTGTTCAATACCTTGTACCTATATGCACTTGCGACACCGGATTATATTATAAAGATAGAACACACGCGTTGCAGAACAGACATTTCAAACTTTATTTTTGCAAAGGCTGTGACTATTCGCATACGCATTTTCGCCTCGGTATCACATGCTTTTTTTTGGAATACGGACTGATAACTTAATCTTACCACAGAGATAAAAGTCTAAAGGTGTGAAAACAGGTGATCACACTGGTCAGTTGATCGGTCCACCACGGCCAATCCATCTTTCACCGAATTATCCAAGACATTCCATAAATTATAATATTAAAATATTCCTCGTTTGTTGTTTGAGTAAGACATCGGATACAAATCACTCACGGCGTTTATTGAATTTCGTAATGTAAAAAAAAAAAACAGATTCGTCCAGTAGTAGATTATATTTTTTATAGAAATAGGGTGACAAACGAGCACACCTGGCACCTGATGGTAAGTGGTTGTTGAGGCCCATAGACATCTACATCTCTCCTCGCTTGCGAATCAAAATTCAGATGCGTTGTCAGCCTTGAGGACTAAGATGGAATGCCTATTTTCCAGTAAAAAGGGTCTCCGGTTCTCTACACTCACCATACGAAACAGAGCAGCATTAAGCTGCTATTTTACTCTGGTATTCTGTGAGAGCGTGGCCCTTCCCCGGTCGAGCCGACTCATTCGTGCTACAACTATACTACTAATATACCTGCAGCATGGCTCTAGCACGTATGGAATGAGAAGATGTATTTTAGGGGGAGATCCGGTATTTGTCGTCAAGCTGCGGTCGAGCATTGCTTACCGTGACTCGAATCGAGCCGCGTGGTGCCGAATTTTGTTAACGAATTTGTGCCGCGAAGAATAATCGTGTGGTCTAGAACATTAGTTGCCGGGTTGTCTAATTATTGAGAAGTAAGTTAATTGTACGATAAAGTTAATAGACTGACATAGTGACGAAGAACGAAATTGACCGTGGGTGACCCCGCTGGAGATAACCACAATTTGGAGCGGTGCCGGAGTCCGGGTTGCCGCCGACTTCAACGGTCCAGTCAAGTCAACCACAATCCACACCACTAAAAACCCCACTACACATGCACATACACACCTCCGGCCTGACCGAACCTTGAGACAGTCGTCGCCTCAGATACAGGTTAGAACTCTCTATTTGACTAGCCTTCCCCTTAAAGTGTAGTAGGATAGAACATTTTCCGTAAACCATTTTGAGCCCCACACTTAGTTGTTCGTCGAACCTAACAGCTGGATGGGCCCCTGTCTGGTAGAACTTAGTTTGAGCAACTAGGTGTTTGAACATTTCTGGTAGCAAGAGCGCGGCTGATTGATTTCTAATCACGCCACGGCCGTAATATTAATAATATAATATATAGTATAAAAATAGTACGTAATAAAAATTACATATAAATATTTTTTTGTTGTTGGCGGGTAGAAAAAGAGACAACGCCCTCAGTTTTGTTAAGGCTAGGTACTTACCGTAGTTTTGTTAAGGCTAGGTACTTTGACTAGGGTCGGTTGTTGAGCGAGGCATTTTGCTGATTGACTGTAGTGTGTACCTTTAATTGTAGTGTAACTTGTATTTAATTTAATAAATAGTAATTTGTATTTAACTAACTGGACTCGTTATTTGTTGATTTGATTTGTGTTTTTTTTTGTTTTGTGCATTAGTTTGTGAGTGTGAGTGAGAGTGATTTATAAGTGATGCCGTCGCATAAGCAACCGGCGCTTCGCCTGCAGGCGGAGCTGCGCTGGGCCGCGAACGCCCATATTTTGATAGGTCGACCTGATCGGGTTTATAGTTTAGGGAAGCGGCTCGAGCAGGTCGATGCCCGAAGGACTGTAGTGGAGGAGGCTTGCACAGAGCTTTTGGCCTCGGATGCGGAACAGGAAGTCCAAGACTCCTGCCTCGCGGACTACGAGAAATTTTTTGCGCTCACGGACGATTTGTTCGAGGCGGGGGCCAAGGATGCGGAGGAAGCGCGTAAAGTTAGACTGAGGGGCCTGTCCGAGTTTCTTCGGAAGCAGCCTACTCAGCCGGAGCTGTTAGGATGACTCCCGACTCTGGACCTGCCAAGGTTCTCCGGGGTCCTCTCTGAATGGCTGACGTTCGTCGGTCTGTTTGACAGCCTGGTGGACGCCCGGAGGGCCGGACACCTAGCCAGAAAATGGGGTACCTCCTAGCCTCATTGGAGGGGGAGGCCCTGGGCGTCGTTGGTCACCTGAAATTGTTGGACGACGCCTACCAGAATGCTCGGGACCTCCTCGCCGGAAGGTACGCCAACGTCCGCCGGATTGCGGACGACTACGTTCGGAAGTTGCTAAATCTCCCGCTGCTTAAGGATCGGACCAGACTACGTACGGACATCGTAAATCCAGTCGTGGTGGCTTGCAACTCATTGTGGCGGCTGGATTTACCGGTGGACAAATGGTCTTTTTTATTGCTCCACATTGTCCTGTCTCGCCTGCCTCTCGACCTTCGGCTCCACTTCGAGGAGAGGTACGGCAGGGACGGTGCCTCCTATATTCCTCCCTTTAGGGACCTGCTGCGATTCTTGGAGGAGCAGTGCAGACAGATGGAAAAGGCAGCAGGCGCCGTCGAAGAACCCCAGGTTGTCACCCGAGCGGTGCCCAGGGAGAGGCGCCACCCCCTACCCTCTTATAGTGGCCTAGTGGCCCGGGAGGCGCCCCCCTGCTCCTATTGTCGAGCATCCGATCACCGGGCGACGTCGTGCCCTAAGTTGCTGGTCAAGCCGGCCCCGGCGAGGCAAACCATCGCCAGGGAGCGCCACTGGTGCTACTCGTGCCTGGAGAGGCATCTACAACGAGACTGCCCGCACCAGCGGCCCTGCACGCACTGCCAGGGCAACCCCCATGTTATTTTGTGCCTGGGTGCTAGCGGCGCGTCCTCTCGGGGCCCTGCCGGCCACCGTGCCCCTCGTTCTGAGGGGGGACCCTCCCCCGACCGGTCGGGGAGTCGTTCCCCCAGGGGGGGAGGGGTCGTCGCCTACCCTCAACGTGTTGAGAGGGGCTTCGCGGCCACTCAGCGGTCAGCTAGACCGTTTTCACCCCCGTTGGCTGAGTGGCCGCGACTGGAATGCCGCCCTCCCCCCTTTGGTCGGTGCCGGTACTGAGACCTCGTATCTGTCCCGGGCCTCAGGGCCGAGGCTCCCGGAATTTCCCAGGTCAGCCCGTTCGGGGAATTCCAGCCGCGGGTCATCGAGATGCCGTCGGAGTGCCGCTCTCGGGGCCCCCGGTTCGGGTGCCGGTCCGACAGAGGCAGCTCCAGATAGGAGGCTGCCGCTCTAGCTCCCACCACGGCCGTCTCCACTGAGCCTTTGAGCCGTCAGCAGTCTACCTGTCAAACTGTTCTATTGCCGACGGCCTCAGTGAAGGTTTACAACCCGAGCGGCGACCGCTTAACGGTTCGCGCTCTATTGGATTCGGGTTCACAACGTAGTGTGGCCTCCACTTTGTTGGTGGGAAGACTGGGCCTCCCCTGGAGCTCTGAATCACGTCCGATGGTAGGTATCGGAGGTGCCGAGTCTCATGCTTCTAGGGGACAAGCAGAGTTGGTGTTAAGCCCCGCCAGCGAACACCTTCACATTTTAGTCAAGGTAAATGTCCTCGATGATATTGTAGGTTTTCTCCCTAACGTCCGTATAAATGACAGCGCGGTTCGTTGTGCGTCGGTTTTGAGACCGGCAGACCCTCAATGGTCCTAACCTGGGCCTATAGATTTGTTGCTGGGGCCGACGCGCTGGGGTTCATCTTGTTAGGCGAGATACGAGCCCTGCAGCCCGATGACTTGTCGGCCGTGTCCACTGTATTTGGACACAGTTTCTTTGGACCGGTTATGTGGTCTCCTCCCCCTCCGACAGCTGACCAGCTCTCTGTTGTGGGCGTGTTCCTTTCGGACGTCGTCCTGCGGTTCTGCGAAATTAAGGAACCACCACATGCGGCTAGAGTCAACCTTCTGGACCGTGAGTGCGAGTTGTTCTACCAGAACAATACCGGCCGTCGTGTCGACGGTCGTTTCGTCACTCGCTTACCCTTTCTGGACTCACGTCCCCCTTTGGGTCAATCTTGTGCACTGGCCGAGAAGAGATTGCTTTCCATGGAGCGCCGCATGCGGCGCGACCCAGCCTTTCGCGACAAATATGTCGAGTTCATGCGCGAGTATCAAGAGCTGGGTCACATGTCACCGTCCAACTTCGAATGGCGTTCACAGAAGCACTACTTCCTCCCTCACCATGAGGTCTTGAGGACCCCTGAGAGTAAGATTCGGGTAGTTTTTGACGGCTCCGCCCCCACGTCAAAACTAATCAAGGACATATCCGACATTTTGACCCAATTCCGTCGACACCAAGTGGGTTTTGTAGCCGACATTCGGATGATGTTTCGACAATCAGTGGTCCATCGTGATGACCGTCGATATCAGCTGATATTGACCCCCCCCCCCCCCACCAAAGAATGGACCAAGCGCTCCGTGCTGTCTACAGTAGCCCGCACCTTCGACCCTAATGGATGGATCACCCCGGTCATCTTTTTGGCTAAGTGCTTTCTTCAAAAGCTCTGGATATCCGGGTTGGGTTGGGACGAGCCTATTAGCGGAACCCTCTTGCGAGAGTGGCTCTCTATTGTCTCTTCCCTTCCGGACATCAACCGGATCTCCATGCCAAGGTGCTTCCTCCCTCCAGGTAAATGCTGGGCTACCCTTTTTTTTTGGAGAGGCGGCAAACGAGCATGTGGCTCACCTGATGGTAAGTGACTACCGCCGCCCATGAACAACTGCAACACCAGGGGAATCGCAGATGCGTTGCCGGCCTTTTAAAAAGGAGTAGACTCTTTTCTTGAAGGTCCCTAAGTCGTATCGGTCCGGAAAAGTCGCTGGTGGTAATCGATTCCACAAGGAAGTTGTGCGAGGGAGAAAACTTCTTCTGAATCGCACAGTGGTGGACCGCCAATCATCTAGATGATATGGATGGTATCGCAAGTTCTGTCGCGATGTGCGATGGTGAAATTGAGCGGCTGGAATTAGTCCGAACAATTCCTCAGAGCACTTCCCGTGGTAGATGCGATAAAATACGCATAGAGATGCAACCTCTCTACGCAGTGCCAGTGAGTCAAGCCGATCGGAAAGAACTCGGTCGTCGACGATTCGAACCGCTCTGCGCTGGATGCGGTCAAGTGGAAGGAGCTGGCACTGGGGGGCCCCTGCCCAGAGATGGGAACAGTATTCCATGTGAGGCCGAACCTGCGTCTTGTAAAGTTGCAAGCGGTGTGCCCGCATGAAATACTGTCCCGCTTTGCTGAGCACGCCAAGCTTTTTAGAGGCCAATTTGGCCTTCTCTTCCAAGTGACCACGAAACTGCACGTCACTCGGTATGTCGACACCGAGGATTCCGATACTGGCTGAGGCAACAAGGGGAGTGCCTTGAAACTGAGGAGATACGACAAAGGGAAACTTTTTAGCGGTAAACGCGCAAACTTGTGTCTTCTGGGGATTGAACTGGACTAGATTTAGTCGCCCCCAGTCTGAGATTTTGTTCAACAAAGTCTCGACTTCAGACTCAAGTTTGTTCCGGTACTCGGCGACGTTTTCCCGAGAAATATTGGCACAGCCGGTGTGTAAAGCATCACCAGTGCTGTCGTCCGCATAGCAATGAATGTTACTGGTTTGCAACATATCATTGATATGCAGAAGAAACAGCGTTGGTGATAGCACGCAGCCTTGTGGAACATCAGCGTTAATGGGCTTGTAATCGGAGCATGCACCGTCTACTACGACCTTGATGCTCCGATCTGCAAGAAAGTTGGTGATCCAATTGCACAATTTCTCGGGAAGCCCATAGGAAGGCAGCTTCGAAAGAAGCTCTTTATGCCAAACCCGATCGAAAGCCTTCGCTATGTCCAAACTAACGGCCAACGCCTCCCCCTTGGACTCCACTGCCTCGGCCCATCTATGGGTCAGGTAGTCCAGAAGATCACCAGCTGAGCGACCTCGACGGAAACCGTACTGGCGGTCACTAATCAGCTGGTGATCCTCAAGGTACCGCATGAGCTGGCTGTTAATAATCGTTTCTATTACTTTGGAGAACAAGGAGGTGATGGCGATAGGCCTGTAGTTGGACGGATCTGAGCGGTCGCCTTTTTTAGGGATCGGGTGCTCCAAAGCTGTCTTCCATGAGTCCGGGACTACGCCTAGGGAGTAGGAGTACCGAAAAAGACGCGCTAAAACCGATGCCAACTCCGGAGCACACGTCTTCAGCACAATAGGTGGGACTCCATCAGGCCCACTCGACTTGTTGACGTCCAGGGAGAGGAGTGCTTTACGCACCAAGTGCTGTATAAACAGCACTTCCCGCATGGAGCACTCACACCGCGGGATGTTCGGCGGTGTGTTCTCCCCGTCATCTAGTCTAGTCGAGTTGGAAGCAAAAAGAGAGCCTAGCAGATCGGCTTTCTCCTTTGCGTCATGGGCCAGTGAGTCGTCCGCCCTGTGCAGAGATGGCTGACAGAAGTTCCCTTGGACAGCCTTGGCGAGAGACCAGAATGCACGTGTTCCCGAAGGGAGGCGAACTAGTTTCTCGCCAATTCTGCCGATGTGCTCTGACTTTGCCTTGGCAATGACACTTTTGAAAGACCTGGAGGCGGAATTGTACTTCTTTTTAAGAGCGCTGGTGTTTACATCCCGGGACGTTGATGCGTCAGCCCAGGCCTGGTAGCACTCCTGCTTATAGCGTGATGCTAGTTTACAGGAGCGACCAAACCATGGCTGGGATCTGCCTCCGATGGGCACCACAGAGGATGGAATAAAAAGTTCCATACCCTGAAGTACCACATCAGCAACAGAATCAGCAACAACGCTGGGATCTTCCGGCGAGAAGCAAACCCGCCCCCAAGGGTAGGATGCAAAAAAAGACCGCATCCCGTCCCAATCGGTCGACCTATAGTGCCAAACACGGCGGCAAGCTGCAGATCGCAACTGCGATGAGAGCGTGAGTGGTACCGTACTCCGGATCAGACAATGGTCCGAAGAGCCCAGTGGGGCATCGACGGAGACCTGATATCCGTCCGGATGAGAGGTCAGCAGAAGGTCCAACAGGGAAGGTACATGATCCTCCACATCTGGGATCCGCATAGGCGAAGTAACCAGTTGTGTTAGACCATATGTCAAAGCAAAGTCATAGACAGATCTACCCGCATGATCGGTTAAACGAGAACCAAGCCATTCAGCGTGGTGGGCGTTGAAATCACCGAGTATCACGATCTCTGCGGATGGGACCTGTTGTAGCACGGAGTCTGCAGCCATTTGGACGTGGTCGATGATTCGGTCTGTGTCGGCATTACCGCTATGGGACCTATAGAGGCACCCGTAGACGCGGGGATGGTCGTCGCTGTCTACGCGCAGCCATAGGATGGACAGGTCCGTACCTTCAAGACTGCCGAGGCGTCGAAAACAGATGTCCTCCCTGACGTATACGCAAACTCCAGCCCGGGGCACAAAGGAGTGTTCAAATTTGTACCCCGGGTAAGAGAGATATGAAGTATCAGCCGGAGAGGACACCTGAGTCTCGGTTAAAAAGATCAAGGCCGGCTTCGCCGTCTCTAGATGGTAATGGACAGCGTTAAGGTTGGAATAAGTCCCCTGATATTGCAAAAATTCACGAATAGCGTGAAAGGGCGACCCTGCATGGGTTCTGCGACGCCTCTGAGAAAGGCTATGCTGCTGTCGTATATTTGCGGGCTGTGAGCTCTTCTGGTCATACTGCAGTCCATCTCGTACTTGCTAAAAGCAAGGTTGCTCCCATTAGGTTCCGCTTAACTATCCTTAAATTGGAACTGTCCAGAGCCGCTCTTCTCACGCGACTCCTCAACCACGTTCACTCGTCTTTGAAGTCTGTAATCGACATTACGGAAGTCTACGCGTGGTCGGACAGTGAGATAGTACTTTGTTGGCTCAGAGCTGCACCTCATAATCTTGAGGTATTTGTGGCGAACAGCGTGTCTCAAATCCAGAGTTCTGAGACTTCTCTAAACTGGAGACATGTCCCAGGGGAGTTGAATCCCGCAGACTGCGCTTCTCGCGGCTGTGAGGCCCCCTCGTCGGTTAACCACCAGATGTGGTGGGGTCCTAGTTGGTTATCTGAGTCTCAGTCATTCTGGCCCCAGGGTAATTACTCCGAACCGATTGAATTGCCTGGCCTACGAGCCCGAGTAGGAGTGGGCAAGGATAAGCCCACTCGGGATCTCTCTCTTCTGGAACGGTACAGCTCTCTCGATAAGCTCTTAGGAGTGACTGCTTGGTTGCGCCGATTTGTCCGCAATTCGAGAGACCCGTTCAACCGAATCTCTGATTTCGTTTTGTCCCAGACAGCAGACAACATTTTATATTAATATCCTAGTTTAGATTATTTGGAATTGTAGAGCTATTTGTACCAGCAAACGATCCCTATCAATTACACAAGTGTAATAACTAGTGAGGCAATATGTGGGCGAGGCCATCTATGGAGCAGGAACTTTTGATAGACTGTAACGATAACGAATGTATATATTTTAGAGATCCTATAGCAAGTTCACATCTGCTATAATAGCTCAACACGCTGTGGGCACTGACAGAGAATTCCGTTAGGCATTAAGTTCGCCGATTCTTACCATAGTTACAAATGTTACAAGAAAAAAATAAGGGGCAAGTTTTCAATCCTTAGTAAAAATTAATTCATAGTATAAGCAAATTGAAAATAGCAATTTTATGAATAAAATAGTTGAATTGTTTTAATTTTATCAAGTTATAATAAGTTTGTATTTTCAAATTAGAATACCCAAGAATCATGAGGCACTCTCTTTTATAGCATTTTCTTTTCTTACTGCTCTTCAGTTGCATACAAAGAGGGGCGGACGATGTACCAGTAATCAAGTAGTCAAGTCGACAACGATATTTTGAAGAAGTTTTGAAAGAAATTAATATAAAGAATAATGTCATAATATACTTGACACTGGCAAAAGCGCAACTGTCTGAGGCCATTACCAAAGAGAGAACCTATCTGACGATTGAAAAATGGACCCTAAATAAAATAAATAAATAATGCGGAAAGTGTTATTTATATCAGGTACTAGCGATCCGCCCCGGCTTCGCACGGATGATTTCTGGATCTCAACTACAACGCCACCTACTGGGTTCAACTGTGAATTTAACATATACACGGACAGAAGAATTATATAATATGCATGTATTATACATATAAATCTTCCTCTTGGATCATTCTGTCTATTGATGAAAACCGCATCAAAATATATATTGCGTAGTTTTAAAGATCTAAACGTACAGACGGCGGGAAGTACAGAATTAGTTTTTTACTATATAGAGAGGAGACGGGCGTGTGGAGCAGTGGAGACGTACCGAGCATCTTGTCCCTGGCGACGTCGGCGCGCGCGACGCCGAAGGCGGGGTCCGCGTCGCCGTCGTAGCTGTCTATGCGCAGGCGCCAGTAGTGCAGGCCGCGCGCCAGCGGCTGGTCGGCCAGCACGACGCGCGGCTGCCAGCCCGCCGCGCGCGCGCTCAGCCCGCCGCCGCCCAGCGACAGCGCGCCCTCCGCGCCCGCCGCGCCCGCGCACCGCGCGTCCCACGAGAACCACGCCACTGCAACGCCATTCCAATCACAATACCAACCACCGCCATCTGTCGTCGGCTGTCACTTCAAAACTACGCCTTGCAAAGAAATTTTACACGTTTATGCGTAATCGTCGGCTAATGGTAATCGATCGGCTCGACCGGGGAAGATCCACCCTCTCATAGAATAGCAGCTTAACGCCGCTGTGTTTCGTATAGTGAATGTAGAGAACCAGACATCCTTTTTACTGGAAACGAGGCATTCCATCCTAGTCAGGATCTGATTTATTTTTATTTCGAATAAAACTACTTTTACTGATTCTATCGGATCTATACGGAATCAATAAAAAAAATAAGTTAATTAAACGCGATAGAATCCGCAAAAGTAGTTTTATTCAATGTGTAGTGTTCCCGTAAATATAAGAAATCATTATCTTAATTTAATTTTTTTTTATTGAATAAGGTACACAAACAGACAGTAGTTATATACAGTTCTAAAATTAAAAGTATGATGGTGTTGATCTAAACTACAATCCAAAAAAGTGTACACAGCATAATAATATAACTTTAGTACAATAACAAAAATAAGCAAGATAAAAAATACATTAAAAATGAAGAAAACAACGTATACCTCTTTTAAATCTAACAAGGCTACTATCAAATATATCTAGATGTACGTTACTATGCTTAATCTCGTCGTAATCGTGGCACATTTTGACAACAGTGTTGAAAAGGAAGTGTTATTCTTGTGTACGTCTAACCTAAATATTCTTTGATCACGTTGTTGTATACCGGAATTGAAGTTAATTAGCCTTAGTAATTCTAGGCAATCTATATGAGAAATGAGAATGTACAATCTTGTGCAAAAAACTTGTTCGACAAATTGTCTCCTCAAAGATAATCGTTGGACATTAAAAAACTTTAGTCGAGAGTCGTATGATGGTAGACGACGCAAGTGACCATTCCTGCCACAAACACTGCGAAGGAAACTACTCTGCACCCTCTCGATGCTGTCAGAATGTACCATATGAAAGGGTGACCATACAGTGGATGCATACTCTAGTACAGAACGAACCAAATTATAAAATAATCGAAAAGATGCGAGAGGTCTGGAGAAATTTTTCGTTACACGAATTATAAACCTTAAGGTTCTCAAACTTTTTTGCGTAATATCTCATAATGAGAATGGAACGAAAATTTTGAATCGAAATATACACACAAATCCTTAACAATCTCCTTGCGTGTCCAGAGGCTGGCTATTGATATTATACTTGAAATCTAGATGATTGTGTTTAGCAGTGAAAGTGATAACTAAGCATTTACTGATATTTAAGGATATAAAATTAGCAGAACACCTATCGTGACCTGCATCTGTGTCTTTTTGCAATGCTATGCAGTCATTCACGTCACTTATCACGCGATATATCTTCATATCGTCAGTATAAAGTAGGCAGTGACTCTGGATTACGTCAAACAAATCATTTATAAAAACAATGAAAAACAATGACCCTAAGTGGGATCCTTGAGGAACAGCAGACGTGACCGCTGCTGGAGCAGAGTTATAACCTTTAAGCGCAACAATATGGCTCCTCGTGGATATGTACGATCTGACTCAACGAAGTAAATCGCCATGAATACTATAGGTCTCTAATTTGGCACACAGTAACTCGTGATTGATCTTGTCAAATACCTTGGAGAAATCAGTGTAAATTGAGTCCAACTGACGACAATTAGCTATAGCAGAGATGATGTGATTTCCATAAATAAGCAGATTGCTTATCATAGACCGACCAGATACCCATACATGAAATTTTCTGCTTAACATGACTGTATATGTGAGAATATATTAATGTTTCAAAAATCTTAGCCATGCAGGAAAGTATGCTTATGGGTCTACAATTTTCACATATTGTTTTATCACCGATATGATAATTGCGGCTAAGGTACGAGGTTACGCTACCGGTACAAAATATTGATATCACAATATTTTAAAGGTAGACCGAAAGCGGTTAAATTCACAGACAAGCAACCGGTATAAAATAACGGTAGCGCTATTTTTAAGGGGTTTTGTTACATGTTTGTGTAACCTTTACATAACCGAAATTATTTCGGTAACGAAAAATATCGCGCGGCGCGGATGAATACGACGCGATGTTGCAAGTTCTCTCACTGAGAGAACAACGTCGCTAAGGTCGCCGAGAGACTTAGGGACTCGGAGCGAGGAATCCCCGCCGAGGTCGGCCGCGAGCGTCCATCAGTTAGGTACCAGTCACCCACATGACCACACGGATATCGAAATAGACATCGCTTACACTCGCTATCACCTCGATTCGCCTAGCTGAAGCTAAATGATTAATTTCATATTATCTAATAATTAAAAAAAAATTATAATGGGAAGAAAACAAAAAAGACGCTGTGTACGCTTTCTTTTCTTTTGACAGAGACAAGAATTTCTACCTGGTTAGTTCCTTTTTTTATAGAAGAGGGGTCAAACGAGCATGCGGCTCACCTGATGGTAAGTGACTACCGCCGGCCATGAACAACCGCAACACCAGGGGAATTGCAGGTGCGTTGCCGGCCTTTTTGAAAGGAGTAAGCTCTTTTCTTGAAGGACCCTAAGTCGTATCGGTCCGGAAAAATCGCCGGTGGTAAACAATTCAACCGATAAGTTGTACGAGGAAGAAAACTCCTAGTAAAACGCACAGTGGTGGACCGCCGAGCATCCAGATGGTGAAGATGGTATCGTGAATTTTGATGCGATGTGTGTTCGTGAAATTTGGCAGCTGGAATTAATCCGAACAATTATTCTCCACAAGAGCACTCCCCGTGGTAGATGCGATAGAAAATGCAAAGGGATGTAACATCCCTACGCACCGCCAGTGAATCGAGCTGATCAGAAAGAACTTGATCGTCGACGATTAGAACCACTCTGCGCTGAATGCGATCAAGTGGAAGGAGCTGGCACTGGGCTGCCCCGGCTCAGAGATGAGAACAATATTCCATGTGAGGCCGAACTTGCGCTTTGTAAAGTTGCAAGCTACGTGCCGGCCTGAAATACTGTCCCGATCTACCGAGCACGTCAAGATTTTTAGAGGCCAATTTGGCCTTCCCTTCCAAGTGACCACGAAACTGCACACTATTCGATATGTCGACGCCTAGGATTGCGATGTTAGCTGAGGTATCAAGGGGAGTGCCCTGAAACCGAGGAGATATGACAAAGAGGTTTTTTTAGCGGTTAACGCGCAGACTTGTATCTTTGGGGATTGAACTGGACTAGAATTATTCGCCTCCAATCCGAGACTGTTCAGCAAACTTCGACTTCAGACACAAGTGCGTCCCTGTACTCGGCGACATTTTCCCGAGAAATATTGGCACATATAAATGATATGCAAAAGAAATTGCGTTGGTGATAGCACGCAGCCTTGTGGAACACCAGCATTAGTAGGCTTGTAATCAGAGCATGCACCGTCTATCACGACCTTGATGCTCCGATCATCAAGGAAACAGGTGATCCAAATGCACAATTGGAAAGAAGGGAGCTTCGAAATAAGCGCTTTGTGTCAGACCCGGTCTTGGACTCAACTACCTCTGCCCATCTAAGAGTCTATGTCGCCTTTCTTAGAGATCGGGTGAATCAAAGCTGTCTTTGGAGTAGCAGTACCGGAAAAGACGCGTTAAAACCGGTGCCAACTCCGGAGCACACGTCTTCAGCACGATGGGAGGGACTTCATCAGGCCCGCTCGACTTGTTGATGTCCAGGGAGAAGAATGCTTTGCGAACCGAGCGCTGTGTAAACTGCACATCCGGCATGAAGCACTCACACCGCGGGCTAGTCGGTGGTGTGTTCCCCTCGTCCTCTCTGTGCAGACATGGCTGACAGAAGTTCCCTTGGACAGCCTTGGCAAGAGACCAGAATACACGGGTTTCCTAAGGCAGGCGAACTAGCTTCTCGCCAATTCTGCCGATGTGCTCTGACCTTGCCATGACTCTTTTGAAGGACCTGGAGGCGGAATCATACTTCTTTTAAAGAGCGCTGGTGCTTACATTCCGAGACGTTGATGCGACAGCCCAGGCCCGGTAGCACTCAAGCTTATAGCGTGATGCTATTTTACAGGAGCGACCTAACTATGGCTGGGATCTGCCTCCGATGGGCATCATCGAGAATGGAATAAAAAGTTCCATACTCTGAAGTACCACATCAGCGACAGAATCAGCAACAACGTTGAGATCGTACGGCGAGAAGCAAACAAGGGTATGATGTAAAAAAAAGACCACATCCTATCCCGATCGGCTAAACATTGCGGCAGCCTGCAGAATACAACCCCGACATTAATGTGAGTGGCATCACACTCTGGACAAGACAATGGTCTGAGGAGCCAAGAGAGGCGTCCACGAAAACCTGACATCTGTCCGGATGAGAGGTCAGCTAAAAGTCCACCAGGGTAGGTGCGTGAACTTCCACATCTGGAATCCGTGTAGGCCAAGTAACCAGTTGTGTAATACCATATGCAAAGACATAGTCATAAACAGATCTCCACGCATTATCGATTAAACGTGATCCGAGCCATTCGGCGTGGTGGGCGTTAAAATCGCTAAGGATCACGATCTTTGGGATCTGCTGTAGCCATCAATCAGTTTTAGTTTTAGCAACATGATATATTTTAGCCACACTGGGTCATCTTATTATAAGAAGCTAAGGTAACTTTGAAGCGCAATCAATGTTGCTAGTGCGTGCGGTGCGGGGTCTGCAGGGTGTTACGGTCGGCTGGCGGTAACCGAAAGAAACCTCTATGTTAATACGCTGGGGCCAAGATCTAGTAGAATCGAAATGTTGGCTTCTAGTACATGTTTGGCTTTTAACAACAAAATTGGTTTATTTGAACTATTTCCACAGTGTTATGAGCTATGGATTATTATTGTGGGGATCAGCAATTGATATTGATATGAAAATATATTTATACTACAGAAAAAAGCTATACGTGCTATTTACAATCAAACCAAGAGAGAACTTTTTGAAATATAAATATCATAACTGTTTCATCACAATTCATCCTGTACAAGATCATTTATGTAAGGAATTACTTTAATATCTTTGACAAAGTGAGTGATGCTCACATTTTTTTTCAAAGTAGAGACTCCAAAAAACTAAGTAAATAGACTTGATTTGTGGAAAAAAAAAGTAAAATTGTACGTTCGCGGTTTTGAAGTATACATATAGGAAATATAATAGGACGCAGATGTTTTGATTTTTACATCAGCGTACAATTACGAACGCACGTATTACGACATACCCTGTGACGTTTGTAACCCTATGACTTCACTGTACGGTCCTTCGCCTGCTCCATTGAAAGCCTTCACTCTCGCACTATACAGGGACGCGTAGTGCAAGCCGTCTACCGTGCACACAGTCTCTCGGCCGCAATACACCTCCTGAAAATAGAATACGTATTATGAAAAGGCACAAACATCGTTCTTCTGCCGTACTATCGCTGTTACTAGGTAGATCGATAAGTTTTCGGAATAGGACAATTATTAATGAGTTATAGAAATACGTTATATTTTTTTCGAATCTTAAATTTGTTAGGAGGTGGATGGAATATTGTTCCATACAGGGGCACTGCTTGATATCAATCCAAAAGAAGAAAGGGTGGGATGGTCGTGGAGCAATTGATCTATACTGAGATACTTTGGGGCGATATATAGCAGTAGCCAGATTTTCCCTATACTACTAAAAATTCGTTAACAAAATCATCAAATTCTTTCTGGAAAGATTTAATGTTAAGAAGCAGTAAATTGCCCACTTTAGATTCGTTCATAAGTGTAATTTTCGTTATATTTTATCAAAGATTATCAGTATTACCAGCAGAATCCCGAAATATTTGACTTTCATAACTTAATTTAACTTTTTTTTAGCAAATTCTTACAGAAATTTCGGTACCAGTGGATGTGATCACTTGAAATAAGCGAAGCTTAGATTAAAGTCTAATTCTATGTCTGATACATTTCAGTAAACCAGGAGTTATCCAATGTTTAATTATATGCTTATTCTTGAATAAAGATATTTCTCTAATGCTTTGTTTTAAAGAATCAGATACACAAGCAATTCATTTCTTAGCTACTACCTCGAGATAGTTACAAAACAATAATTTGTAAAGATTATTTTGCATAAGAGTTTGATTATTTTTCAACATATTTATTTTTCTGACATTATAATGTAAAATGAAGTTCCACTATAGCATATTAAGTTCATTGCTGAACATAGGCCTCCCCTCCCTCATTGATTGAAATGAAGTTCAGAAGTTACTAATGAAAAAATAGTATTTAATGTACTTTTCAATTAGAAGAGAGTACGCTTATAGTTTCCAGACATATATTACAGACAATAATTCTATTATTTGAAATTCAAGCAGCATTTCAGTTTAGAGGTTAAAAATCTAGTTAAGAGTTTATCAAGACGCCTGACCTGCGTGTTTAGTAACGGGGAAAAATCAAGTTATGTATTCAACAATTGTTGACGCATTCTTGAAGTAGTGGAGCTCATCGTCTCCTCCTCGTTTGATATTCTAATATTGATTGACTCGCTACTCTACGCTTTCGTTACGAAAACATGTACATATAGTATGATGTGATACATATACATCTTAAGTTTTTATACTAAATCAAACGCTGCAAAGCGTAACGCAGCCTTGAAATTGTATACTCAGCATTCTTGAAGGTTCATTTGAAAACGTATCAAATATGAAAATATGTTATGTACTCTGAATGGTCCTCCGAGCCCGTCGTCGAGTTCGAGCACGTAGCCGCGCACTGCGGCAGGGGCGGCAGGCGGCCGCCACGCTAACGTGCATGAGCAGCCACGCGCCGCGCACGCCTCCACTGCCATCTCTGGGGCGCCCGGTGCTAAAAAGTAACATGCCATTGTTGGGTATAGCCTATTCCATTGTGGAGAAGAACCCATGGCACAGGGGCCGAGTACCTTGCTCTAAATAACTTAGTACGCTAGCTAGCTAAGTTTAATCTTTGCCTGCATCACTGATATTCGAAATAGTAAAATTTTAAGTGCTGATTTACCATTAGTCAAGGGATACTCATCCCAAATTACCTGTCCGGTAGTTGTGGTATGGTATACGGGTATGCGACCCCGGCTTCCCTAGCTATTACTGTCCTATCCCTTGCCCTCCTGGACGGTAATATCCTAGATTTCCTATTTCCCACCCTAACTTACCTTACTCTTCCTTTTCACACCTATCCTTCCCCTTTTCCTATTCCTACCCTCCGCCAATCCAACGTCGGCCGCACGGATGGATGCATGGCTAGGAGCGAGCCTAGTCGTTAGCGTGCCACACTGCCCTGGGACCGGGCGAGCCCAGAATTAGGCTAGCCTTACCCTGGCATGCGGGGCTCTGCTGGGGGGGACAAACCTTTCCCTCGCTATTCGTGGGAACGCAATGGATAATGATAAAAACAATTTAATTAACCAAAATGGCGGCGATGTGGTTCGCCACCCATCACGTCTCGTTTCTCGCGGGGGCGAAAAGCGGCCCACGGAGAGCCGCTTCGCTACGTTGAATGTAAGAGGAGGAATGGATGGTAAGGTAGATGAAGTATGTCAGATGATGGATGAACGTTGCATTGATATTCTGTGCGTGAACGAAACCAAGAGGAAAGGATGTGACACCACGCTTCATGGCCCCTACACGGCATACTGGTCGGGAGTCCCCCAAACTAGCCGAGGCTGTCAGGGAGTTGGTGTGATTCTTTCATCTCGAATGGTTGAATGTGTGATGGAGCATGAATGTATAAGCCCAAGACTCCTCTGGATTAGGTTAAAAGTCGGACTCACTCGCTTGTTTATCCTTGGGGTCTATGCACCGACGGATCTGAATGGAGGTGGGTCATTAAGATCACAACAAGAGAGAGAGGAATTTTGGGATAGCATGAGAGAGGTCTTGAATAAATGCGGAGAAAATGAACGGATCGTGATGTTAGGGGACTTTAATGGATGGGTTGGAGTAAAGCGGGATGGGTATGAAGGAGTTCTGGGTACGTTTGGAGACGAGAGAGTGAATGACAATGGGAGAAGCCTGCTTGAAGTATGCTTGGAATGGAATCTGTGCGTGGCCAACACAATGTTTGACCACAAAAAGATCCATTTGTATACAAGAGATGAGGGTGAGTCTAGAAGTATGATTGATTTTGTAATTGTGGATGAAAGACTGAGGAAGAAAGTGCTAGACACTCGGGCATACCGCGGTGTAGGCCTCGACACAGACCACTTCCTGGTCATAGCCCGAATGCGTGGCCTCTTTAAACGGTGGCGACACCGAGGTGCCGAGCCTACGAGTGTTTTGGACAGAGTAAAAGTGGAAAATCTACAAGAAAAAGAAAAGAAAGACGAGTACGTAGAGAAACTGAAAGAAAGTTTTAAAGGGATAGAAGAGATAGGAGTGATTGAAGATTTGTGGGAGACATTTAAGAAAGGGGTCGTAAATGTTGCTATTGAGGTATGCGGGGTAGCTAAAAGAAGGAAAGGAAGAAAGAATGATAACGTGTGGATGGATAAAGATGTACAAAGGGTTGTGCAAGAAAAGAAGAAAGCGTGGTTGGATTGGTTAGCAACAAAAGCTAACCAAAAAGTTCAAAAGGCAACGGATGACGAGATAAAGGAAGCAAGAACGAAGTATAAAAGATTGAAAACAGCAGCGAAAGAAATTGTGTCTAGAAAGAAAGAAGAACGAAAGGATGATTTCGATAGGAGGCTCACTGAAGATTTCCAGTCAAACATTAAGTTTTTCTGGAAAACCATCAAAACAGCCAGAGGAAAAACTTCTACCTCGGAGCTGAGTACAAGCAGGAGTCAAGATGGAAGCATTATAAAAGGAGAAGAATGTGTGTTAAAGAGATGGAAAGAGTATTTTGAAAGTTTGTTTAAAAGAGAGGAAGTGCAGGTACAGCATCTGCCACCTTCCACGGAAAATAATATAAATGTTGATGAAAATGAGATAAGCATGGATGAAATAGTGAAAGCGTTGAAAAGTATGAGATTAGGTAAGGCTGCAAGGTATGATAGGATTACCACCGAGATGCTGAGGGCTGGACAGGGCCTGGTGGCTAGTCAGCTGTACCGCCTTTTCAATCTGTGCTGGCGAAATGGGCAAGTACCGGGAGACTGGTGCAAAGCCGTAATCGTGCCATTGTATAAGGGAAAAAGGTCACGGCAGGACTGCATAAATTACCGTGGTATAAGCCTTCTCAGCGTCGTCGGTAAATTGTATGCGAAAGTGTTGATTGAAAGGATTGTGAATGAAACAGACGAGAAAGTATGGGATGAACAAGCGGGATTTAGAAAGGGAATGGGATGTACGGATCAGGTCTTTTCCTTGCGGTGCATAGCCGAAAAGTGTTTGGCTAAAAACAAGAAAGTCTACTGCGCGTTCGTAGATCTAGAAAAATCCTATGATAGAATGGTGAGGAATGAATTGTGGTCAGCACTGTCCGTGAACGGTGTGAGCAGT
This sequence comes from Parnassius glacialis, assembly GCA_033319125.1. NCBI lineage: Eukaryota > Metazoa > Arthropoda > Insecta > Lepidoptera > Papilionidae > Parnassius > Parnassius glacialis. The sequence goes on along the minus strand of JAVANC010000010.1, from coordinate 21,034,784 downwards.
ATCCTCATACGAGCATTGCAATCTCTTTATAGGGATTCTAGTGCTTGTGTAAGGATAAACGGGGCATACACTGAATGGTTTAGTTTTCGGCCGAGGAGTTGCAGGAGATGGTAACTGCTATGAGTGGAGCTTTTGTTAGAAAGGGAATGAAGATGAATGTAAGGAAGACGAAAGTGATAGTGTTTGAAAAAGACGAGGCAGTGACAGACTGCAATATCGTGATTGAAGATGAACAAATTGAACAGGTGAAAGAGTTTGTGTATCTGGGGTCAAAGTTTACAAGAGATGGAAAGTGTGAGAGTGATATCGAAAGGAGAGTGAATGCAGGAAACATAGTGAATGGAGCTTTGCACTCCTTTATGAGCAGTCGGAAGGTGTCTAACAAGGCTCGTTTGGCTGTGCATGAAGGGGTGTTGGTTCCGACACTCATGTACGGAAGTGAAAGTTGGGTATGGCAGAAGAAACATGAAAGCAGAATAAATGCAGTTGAGATGAGAGCATTAAGAAGTATAATAGGAGTTAAACTGAGTGACAGGATAAGAAATAGTGAGATAAGGAAACGTTGTGGTCTGAAAGAAGATGTAGTGACAAAAATTGAGAAAGGTATGCTGAGATTGTTTGGTCATGTCGAGAGAATGAATGAAGAACGATTGACGAAAAAAGTGTATAAGGCGAGTGTGAATGAAAGTGTTGGAAGGGGTAGACCTAGGCGGACATTTCTAGACCAAATCAGGGACGTCTTGAAAAAAGGCCAGGTCAAGAGTACCCTAAACCGTAGAGCATGTATGAAAGGAATAATGAAAGTGAACGAAGCGAAACAAGTATGTAAGGATCGTAGCAAGTGGAAAGAAGTGGTCTCTGCCTACCCCTACGGGAAAGAGGCGTGATTATATGTATGTATGTATGTATGTATGATTTACCACGTGCAACATCGTAAAGAAAGCTGCAAGTGTGTAAATTTAAAAGTCTTCAAAATATTTCGAAGATTCATTTAAAGTACACCAATTCAACTTGTTCATATACTTCTTAGAAAAGAGAAGAGAGAAATGGCCAAAATTCGGGTTCCTTACCATTTTTGGTGAGCGTCTGGTCATTGTTACAAGTTTCACACGCCCACAGCTTAACATAAACATGCCCCATGGATTGTCTGATAAGGGGGGATAGTTGCCAATTTATTTTAGGGTTAAGTTTTCTATTTTCACGCTTGGTAGGATACGGTGGCAATAAAATAATGATCGGAGCTCACAAAGAAGTCCGCCTTTCACCGTTCCACTTTAAAAAATTAAAAACTAACAAATGGTATCATGACAAGGTTTAAAAAAGTTTTAATAAAAAAAATAAAAGAATAATAAATCAAGAACACACATTTCGCAGTAGTTGTGGTGTGCAATCAAGTGTGGTATCTTATCATCTACAATATAGAAACAACGAAGTATTCAGGTGTGTAATTTTATAATCAAAATAGTTTGACCGCGTTACCGTCTACATTAAACAAATACTAGTCGTAGTATTTTTTTTTTATAGAATAGGGGGCAAACGAGCATGCGGCTCACCTGATGGTAAGTGACTACCGCCGCCCATGAACAACCGCAACACCAGGGGAATTGCAGATGCGTTGCCGACCTTTTAGAAAGGTGTAAGCTCTTTTCTTGAAGGTTCCTAAGTCGTATCGATCCGGAAAATTCGCTGGTGGTAATTGATTCCACAAGGAAGTCGTGCGAGGGAGAAAACTTCTTCTAAATCGCACAGTCGTGGACCGCCAATCATCCAGATGGTAAGGATGGTAACGCGAGTTTTGTCGCGATGTGCGATGGTGAAATTGAGCGGCTGGAATTAGTCCGAACAATTCCTCAGAGCACTCCCCGTGATAAATGCGATAAAATACGCAAAGAGATGCAACATCTCTACGCAGTGCCAGTGTATCGAGCCGATCAGAAATAACTCGGTCGTCGACGATTCGAACCGCTCTGCGCTGGATGCGGTCAAGTGGAAGGAGCTGGCACTGGGGTGCCCCGGCCCAGAGATGAGAACAGTATTCCATGTGGGGCCGAACTTGCGCTTTGTAAAGTTGCAAGCGATGTGCCGGCATGAAATACTGTCTCGCTCTGCTGAGCACGCCAAGCTTTTTAGAGGCCAATTTGGCCTTCCCTTCCAAGTGACCACGAAACTGCACACTATTCGATATGTCGACGCCAAGGATTCCGATACTGGCTGAGGCAGTAAGGGGAGTGCCTTGAAACTGAGGAGATACGACATAGGGGTTTTTTTTAGCGGTAAACGCGCAAACTTGTGTCTTCTGGGGATTGAACTGGACTAGATTTAGTCGCCCCCAATCCGAGACTTTGTTAAGCAAAGACTCGACTTCAGACACAAGTTTGTCCCGGTACTCGGCGACGTTTTCCCGAGAAATATTGGCACGGCCGGTATATAAGGCATCACCAGTGCTGTCGTCCGCATAGCAATGAATGCTGCCAGTTAGCAACATATCATTGATATGCAGGAGAAACAGCGTTGGTGATAGCACGAAGCCTTGTGGAACACCAGCGGTGATAGGCTTGAAATCAGAGCATTCACCGTCTACTACGACCTTGATGCTCCGATCAGCAAGGAAACTGGTGATCCATTTGCACAATTTCTCGGGAAGCCCATAGGAAGGAAGCTTCGAAAGAAGCGCTTTGTGCCAGACCCGATCAAAGACCTTCGCTACGTCCAAACTAACGGCTAATGCCTCCCCCTTGGACTCTACTGCCTCCGCCCATCTATGAGTTAAGTAGACTAGAAGATCACCAGCTGATCGACCCCGACGAAAACCGTACTGGCGGTCACTAATGAGCTGGTGATCCTCAAGGTACCTCATGAGCTGGCAGTTTATAATGGCTTCCATTATTTTGGAGAACAAGGAGGTGATGGCGATAGGCCTGTAGTTGGACGGGTCTGAGCGGTCGCCTTTTTTAGGGATCGGGTGCACCAAAGCTGTCTTCCATGAGTTCGGGACTACGCCTTGGGAGTAGGAGTACCGGAAAAGACGCGTTAAAACCGGTGCCAACTCCGGAGCACACGTCTTCAGCACAATGGGAGGGACTCCATCGGGCCCACTCGACTTGTTGACGTCCAGGGAGAAGAGTGCTTTGCGGACCGAGCGCTGTGTAAATCGCACATCCGGCATGGAGCACTCACATCGCGGGATGGTCGGCGGTGTGTTCCCCCTCGTCATCTAGAGTCGAGTTGGACGCAAAAAGAGAGCTCAACAGATCGGCTTTCTCCTTTGCGGCATGAGCCAGTGAGTCGTCCTCTCTGTTCAGAGATGGAAGAGATGGCTGACAGAAGTTCCCTTGGACAGCCTTGGCGAGAGACCAGAATGCACGGGTTCCCTAAGGAAGGCGAACTAGCTTCTCGCCAATTCTGCCGATGTGCTCAGACCTTGCCTTGGCAATGACGCTTTTGAAGGACCTGGAGGCGGAATTATACTTCTTTTTAAGTGCGCTGGTGTTTACATCCCGAGACGTTGATGCGTCAGCCCAGGCCTGGTAGCACTCCTGCTTATAGCGTGATGCTAGTTTACAGGAGCGACCAAACCATGGCTGGGATCTGCCTCCGATGGGCACCACAGAGGATGGAATAAAAAGTTCCATACCCTGAAGTACCACATCAGCAACAGAATCGGCAACAACGCTGGGATCTTCCGGCGAGAAGCAAACCCGCCCCCAAGGGTAGGATGCAAAAAAAGACCGCATCCCGTCCCAATCAGCTGACCTATAGTGCCAAACACGGCGGCAAGCTGTAGATCGCAACTGCGATTGGAGCGTGAGTGGCACCGTACTCCGGATCAGACAATGGTCCGAAGAGCCCAGAGGGGCATCGACGGAGACCTGATATCCGTCCGGATGAGAGGTCAGCAGAAGGTCCAACAGGGAAGGTACATGGTCTTCCACATCTGGGATCCGCGTAGGCGAAGTAACCAGTTGTGTTAGACCATATGCCAAAGCAAAGTCATAGACAGATCTACCCGCATGATCGGTTAAACGAGAACCAAGCCATTCAGCGTGGTGGGCGTTGAAATCACCGAGTATCACGATCTCTGCGGATGGGACCTGTTGTAGCACGGAGTCTGCAGCCATTTGGACGTGGTCTATGAGTCGGTCTGTGTCGGCATTACCGCTATGGGACCTATAGAGGCACCCGTAGACGCGGGGATGGTCGTCGCTGTCTACGCGCAGCCATAGGATGGACAGGTCCGTACCTTCAAGGCTGCCGAGGCGTCGAAAACAGATGTCCTCTCTGACATACACGCAAACTCCAGCCCGGGGCACAAACGAGTGTTCTAATTTGTACCCCGGGTAGGAGAGATACGAAGTATCAGCCGGAGAGGACACCTGTGTCTCGGTAAGAAAGAGCAAGGCCGGCTTAGCTATCTCCAGATGGTAGTGGACGGCGTTAAGGTTTGAATGAAGTCCCCTGATATTGCAGAAATCCACGGTAAGCGTGGCAGGGGTTGCCTTTGTCTTCTTGCTCCGCTTGCCCCGAGCAGGTTTCGTCTTGAGCGGAATTTCGCCCCCCCCCCACAATACGCGGGGCAGCCTGAGCACCCACGCCCAGGAGTGGAGTAGTTTGGTCGTGGATGCTCAGCGAGGGATTCTCCAGGGGTGCTGGTACCCTCCTGGGGTAGTCTTTTATTTAATTCCACTACCATGTTGAGGGGGGAATTGGGCCTCCGGCCACCTGCACTCACCAAGCGCAACGCAGAGGTAAACCTCTACTTCACGCTGGTATTCTGTGAGGTCGTGGTACCACCCCGGTTCGAGCTGGCCCATCCGAGCGACAGCAAAAGCCACCGCTTAGCTCTACCACTGCTAGTAGTAAGGTAATTAGGTTAAGTAAATGTTCTCCCAGAATTTGTAATATCAAAATATTATTTTTATTTAATATTCAGTATTAATTACGCAAATACCTTCTCTTAAAAGTGATAGGAGGCCCGCGCCCAGCATTGGGACTATAAAGGCTGTAAGCTGTTACTATTGCTAGCAAATATTGACGACTTGTTACAACAAATTACATTTCATTCCTTTATTACAGCCTATCGTAAGTCAACTGCTACACTCCATAGATTGTCTCATATATTTGCCATAGTATTCACTATTTTTTTCATTATTTCGAACTGTTATTGCCCTCTGTCATGCTTCCACATCCACGGGATGATATAGCGTAGTGGATTCTCCTACACCGCCCGTACCCGGCAATATTTCATTTATTAAGAAGACCGCCTTAAAATACTACTAGAACTTACCTGATGACTTCATTTGCTCTTCCACAGCTGCATTCCAATGCATTATTGGAAAAAATGAAAAAGTAATTGCCAAATGATTATGAAGTATTTAATTTAAAATGTAACAGTAGCAAATGATTAAGGGACGAAACTGCGACACTTAATTTAACTTAATAAGTAATATTTCATGCTTTTTTTTTAAATCAAAGTATTCCCCAAGCGACAAAGTTTTTAAAACTGGTCAAAGAATCAGTGCCAGAGAAAAAAATAATTAAATTTTGGAATAAAAAAGCTTTCTAGTAACCTAACAATGTTCCAATTATAAATTCGTTGGTCATTTCTTTTACAAATTGCCGGTAACTTGAGATATGTAGAATAGAATAGAATAATTTTTTATTCAATATAGATCACATGTGTAATTCTTATTCAAAGTCATTTTTTACTTTACCACTGGTTCGAAAAAAAAACCTCCGTCCTGGGAAGAACCAGCAAGAAACCCAGCGGGACTTTTTTTTTAAAGCAAATTTTACAATAATGGTTATACAACTATATGTACAAAATTTATTTTAGAAACAGCTTGGAAGCGATCATCTCATTCCCAGGGGTTATTATCAACCATGTATTCATTTATACTATAATAACCCTTTTTATACAGTTTCAACTTAACAAAACATTTAAACTTGCTAATAGAGAGAGCCTGTACACTTTCCGGGACCTTGTTGTAATAGCGTATACATTGCCCCAAGAATGAATTACTGACTCTGTGGAGTCGAGAAACTGGTATCACTAGCTTGTGTTTGTTCCTAGTGTTTACAGAATGCACATCACTTTTTTTACTAAAACTACCTTTGTTTTTGTGAACATACATTAAATTTTCGTAAATATACTGAGAGGCCAAAGTTAATATATTTATTTCTTTAAATTTATCTCTAAGAGACTCTCTCAGTTTTAGGTTGTAAATAGCTCTAATGGCCCTCTTCTGTAAAACAAAAATAGTTTCTGAATCAGCCAAATGTCCCCATAGCAAAATCCCATAAGACATTATGCTATGGAAATAACTGAAATAAACTAATCTAGCTGTCTCGACACTAGTGAGACCTCTTATCTTTTTTACAGCATAGGCTGCAGAACTTAGTCTGCTTGCTAGTTTATGTATATAGTATATATGGGGGCCCCACTGAAGCTTTGCGTCGAGAGTGATGCCAAGAAAAACAGTGGATTCAACAGGGCTCAGTTCTTCCCCATTTAAAAACACATTGGTTCTCAGATTTTTAACATTCGTTGTTGTAAATTTAATACATTTAGTTTTATTTCCGTTTAAATGTAAATTATTATAATTATTAATGTTAACAAATTTTGATATAGCATTATTCACTTCGTCACATTTAAATGATTGACGTTTAAGTTTAAAAATCAAAGAAGTATCATCAGCAAATAATACTATATCATGATTATCCTCTACAATAGAAGGTAAGTCATTAATATACACTAGAAATAGGAATGGGCCGAGAATTGAGCCCTGAGGGACACCCATTAGTACAGGTGAGCCGGAAGAACTTTTACCATTGATAATAACTTTCTGCATTCTATTACTTAAATATGAAATTATAAGTTTAAGCGCTGTGTTCTTGACACCATAGTACTGTAGCTTCCTGATTAATGTCTCATGGTGAACGCAGTCGAAGGCCTTGGAAAGGTCACAAAATATACCCAAAGCATCCTCTGAATTCTCCCATGTACAAAAAATATGTTTAATAAGCTCAACTCCAGCGTCAGTTGTTGAGCGACCCCTTGTAAAACCGAAAGTGTAACTGTGTAGCTTGTCTTGATTTTTGAATTGAATCGAACGCGAGAACATTTTGCTCTTTACTTTCGTTTTGGTTTTAAACAACAACAAAGTTATGATAGATTTCGATTTCATGATAAAGCTCCCAACTTCAGCCGGCCTAATTATGGCATCGGGACCTCAAACATCTCAGTTCCCCCGTGACCGGGGTAGGTTGAGTAGTGAGTAGAGCACCCGAAACGTCGGGAATTAAAAATAAGAAAATTAAATGCGATAAAATCCTTAAACACAGTTTTATTCAAGCCTCATCTTGTACTACAGCTTAGAACTGGTTCAATGGGTTCACGCGTTAGCGCAGCAATTTCAGTGATAATAATCTGTGTGAAGGCGATAGCACTCGCACTAGTGTGTGCGCAAGTACATATTTACTCTTTTCTCCCACTATCATTGTCCAATGGGACGACAATTTGACACCATTGAACAGAGAAGGCACAGGGCCAACGTCTTAACGTGCTTTCCGAGGAAAGAGGGTGAATCGCCACTAACTTCATAACTTCAAGCTTTTACTGACAATTTTTTGACAGAAAATCCCAAAAAGTGATTATGGCCCGATCCGGGTTTCGTAGCCGAGAAATCGTGAACAGTCAGTCGCATTTGCTTCTAGTCCAACGAGTGTAGTGAATTCAAATGTTTATTCCGTAAACAAAGTGCACTGCTTACGCTTTCTACACAAATTTTACTATGTTAAAATTATGTCTTAATCCAGTCTTAAAGATTTCAACATCATACGCTTGTTAACACAGAGCTATTATATGCTCCACTGAAGAGAATCAAATGAAAAAGTAAATCAACCATTTAGCGCATGTACTCTTAAAAGGCCTTGTGGAATCAATTACTAGTAGAAATCGTGTTAATTGAAATTTTATGAGGTAATGACCAAAATTAGGTAGATACTTTGATTGTATATACGTACTATTGAATACTACCATTGTATGGAATAGCTATAAATTATTTACCTACATTAATACATATTTGAAGATTAGGTTTTTCAATTAACTTTATATGAACCTTGTAGGAAGGAGTCAAGTGCGGTCCGAAGGGAGCTTCACAGGGGACATGAACCCCCCCCCCCCCCCCAATGAATAATCATCAAGGAAATGACGGGGAATATTTTCGGAGGACTTAATATTCCACTGATAGATAGCATAATGACTGACCTATCGGGACCGACTTTCTGCGGATACGATTAAGCTGTTCGTATGACGCATTTTATGCCAATCTGAATATACAGAAAAATATATTCTTAATGTGAAGAAACTATCAGAATGTTATTCCCATTTCTTGAGTGTTACTGCTGCCACTCTCGTTACAGAGTATCAGCTATGAATTACAAAGTGGAAACGGGAGCTTAAAGAAAACACTGAACAAAATTACCTAAGTGTGTGGTTTCTACAATCGAAGTTTGCGACAATAATCTCTACCCAATTTTTTTTTTACCTATTATAAGCCAGTGCTTGACCACAATCCCACCTGGTGGTAAGTGGTAATGCAGCCTTAGATGGTAAATCGCACTGTCTTATCGTAACAAAGCTTATTCACTCTTGCCTTGAAGACGCCCAGATTGTATTCGGACGGAAAGATTGACGGCGGCAAATTATTCCACTCCTTTGTTGTACGCATTACAAAAGACGAAGCAAACCGTTTGGTTCTAATGCGTGGAATATCGACAACAAAGGGATGAAGACCCGCCGACCGCCTGGTTGTCCGATGGTGGAAAGGAGAGGGAGGAATTAAAGCGTGTAATTCCTGCGCACACTCACCGAAATGCATCCTATAGAATACCGAGAGACTGGCTACTCTGCGCCTGTGCTCGAGGCTGACAAGATTGGTTTCAACCAAATTAAGGTCACCAATGAGCCTCTTAGCACGTTTCTCCACTGAGTCCAATGCTTCCATGCTTCTTGGTGGCATTTTGCAGAACCAGCCCAAATGTGACAGCAGTACTCCATGCACGACCGGACTTGCGCTTTATATAAGGTAAGTAGCTGCCCCGGCGTGAAGTACCGCCGTACCCTTGCAAGGACACCAAGTTTCCTTGCAGCTGCTTTGGCTCTGGACTCAATGAACCGCCCATAGTTTAGGTTCGGAGAAAATTCAATTACCAACAACTGAAGGCGGTCAGTGTACTCCAATGATACATTCCGGAAAGTAGGAGCCAAGGTGAACGGGCTTCTTTTAGCGGTAAAAAGACACGTTTGTGTTTTGGAGACTGATATAAAGACTTTGCTGAAAATTCTGGCAACTCTTCCTATACGCGGTGCGACATAAGAGAGATCATTTTCTACGCTAAGGCGCGTAAAAACTTGGTTGAGAGCAAACATGATAGAAGAGACGCTGACAGGTTTAGCTCTTTAGACGTCTCAAATATTATCACCCGATTTGCCAATAAAAATAGAAGACTTCCATTGGTTTCATAATGTGTGCAATAAAATTGTGTATTGTGCAATAAAGTGCATTTGAATTTTGATTCCTAATTAAGACGTATTTCTTAAAGGATGCAGGTACCTATGGGTTACAGCATCTGTTTACCATCAGGTGAAGGTTGTGCTTGGTTGTTACTTACTTTTATAAAAATAAATAAATAAATGTTAACATATTTATAGTTTTTGTACTTGAATGTATTGTTCTATCTCCGTGCGTATAACATAAGACTGCTCTGCTCGGCTTGTGCTTGGATCTAGTCAAAGCTAGATCTTATCCTGTAGGAATTTAGAAATTAGGAACATTGTGCATGGTTAGATTGCAAGTAGTTAGTGTCTCTGTGCTAGTGTAGTGCATTTTGCTACGTTGTAAATTTTATTGTCCATCAAATCTTATAAATAGAGCCTTTATTTCAACTATTAAATCCCAGAACTACTTACGAATGCATTCAACGAAATTCATAGTCCTGACAGTACGTAAGACTGGCTCGATGTCAAGGGTAAGCGCTGGAGGAGAGGGAGGGGGGTCCAGGGACGAACATAACCCTGCGGCCGTCTCCTGCGCACGTACTGATAGTATGTTTCCCACCTGTAGTAAGATTTATTTTAATACATTTAGTAAATAATATAGTACCTAGTATACTCCATTTGATTCAATGATATATAATAATGATAATATGATGGTAATATATTTTAACAATCATTATTGAGTCTAAACAGTTTTCTATTGAAGAGATGTAAACCCACTAAAAAGAACTTTAAAAAAAAGCAGGTTTTTACTCGGCGCAAAAGAAACTCCTCCCATAATTGAAACTAGTATTGCCTAAAATATCGTACAATAGTAATAGTATAAATAAACGACATTCATATATTTGTTTTTCGTAATATTTTTCTGAATTTATTTCGAACTAGCTGTCGCCCGCGACTTCGCCCGAGTGGAATTTACTACAATTTAATGGGTTTTAATTTTTTTGCGCGGAACCCTAATTATTTTTCTTTACTCCTTATAACATCACTTGTCTGCCAGTGAAAGTCTCGTCAAAATCGGTCCAGCCGTTTCGGAGTATAGGCGGAACAAACAGACAGACAGACAAACATTTAAAAAAATATTTTTTTGTTATTAGTGGGTCATTTTTAATTTAATAAAGACCTTTTGGGAATATTTTGGTTGTATCATTACAAATAATTTCAGCGAAATCACTCTTTACAGAATGTAATACATTTACAAAAAAAAACTACTTTTAAGTTTTTATTGTCATGTCTGATTCCTTGTAAGTCTATATTTTGTAGTACCTAAACAATTTCTGAATAAATCGTCAAAGAAAATGCCTTTTTATATCAGTATCACACATTGTGTTGAAATCATTACGCATAATTAAATAAGATTTAAAAAATCACAAATATTAAAATTTATAATATGTAATTATAAAGTATGATTTCTGAGACGCAAATTTTCAACGTTTGCAATATTAATCTCTCACAACGGAAGGACAAGCGTCGCGGGCGCATCAGAGGCGACTGACCTGACGACACATGTAATTAGGTCAAGTTCAAATGAGTAAGCGCCGCCTCCTACACACCCCTCCACCCCTACCCCGCCACGCGATTTGCTAATACTAGAATTAGATACTAAATACTAGATTTTTTTTATTGTCATACTAAAATTAAAGTATTTTAATATATATAAAAATTGAAGAAATATATTTTATTTTCTTATAGATGTTGTTGTTATAATGTAAATAATATATTCCCAAAAGGTCTTCAGTTAATTAAAAATTACCCTGTATACTTTCATATGTATTTAGTAAAAAGCTGTTATTTTAACATTACAAACAGACACTTCAATTTTATTTATTTGTGTAGATATAGATTTTATGCAAGTATGCAATATTTTAAGTTTTCAATAAAAGTAATATATAGTATAATAATTGTAAATTAAAGACATTTGTTTTTCTTTCAAAATCGTGAAATGTCATTAGGAATAGAAAAGGTAACAAGAACCATAAAAATTTCTGTTCAAACGATATTGATATTTTGTTACATTATATCATAAATCTGTTTCTGCCACACCTAGGAACCACATTGTAATTACTTATATTATATGTAGATTATATGATTATGTAGACAATACGTATTATGAGTAATCACAATGTGTTTCGTAGGTGTGGCACAAACAGATATAAGATGTAATAAAATATCAATATTGTACTAGAAACCAAATAGAGATAATAATTTTTTCAATAAATATTATTTGTTGGCATAGTTAGATAAGATATTGAGGGATAACGTACAATAACAAACATACAATAGAGTTATTATTACTTTTAAGAAAATAAAAATAAACATGGCAGGAATATTTCCATCTCTCCTATACTGAGTGTGTTGCTTAGATTTTTGTAATTTTTAAATGAATTTTATCATAATAACATTAATTAATCATCTCCATAACAAGTCCACCGCTTAACATTGACCACCCTCCAAGGAACACCACAAAGCACAGTCTGAGCCACCTGCATCTATTAACTTTCCCTTTCTTTTACCAGGACGTCACTACATCTAGTGAGGGGGTTGATTTACACATTGCTTACTTACTGGTATGATGATGCCACTCGAGAACCTTTTTTCCCCAATGATTGTAGTTTTATAGCCAGACCATTGCTAATTTAGCTTACTTCTGTTGGGTTATGTTGATTACACTAGTTCTATCTACTGCGGATATCCTCATTACGAAGTCTATCAAGCAGAGAAACTCTCTGGCTTTGAGTTATATGCGACAAGATGTGTCTCGTAATCGCCACTACCACCACTAACTACTAACACTACCACTAAAAGTCCACTGTTGAACATTGATTGCCTTAAAAAGTGGATATTTGCCATAGTTCACAGAAAATCACAGTTTTTTTTGGTTGTTATATGGAAGATGTTGCTGCCCATCTCTTGATTTGTATCCTTCTGTCACCTTTTACAACATCCACAAGACAATATGGAATAGTGGATTTTCTTATACTACCACTACACAGTCAAGATCACTAGTCGGTTAATTTTTGTCCTAGGTAGGTGTACGAATGTGTACGTGCGTAATAAAATCAGTTAAAAAAACATGCATGAGTGTTGTTGGAACACTCGGTTGAAACGAAGTTCATTTCATAGTATTTTTTTTAAATACTAGTAATGCTATTAAACATTACTAATATTCCCTTAAACCACTTCTGGTAAGCTTAAAATACTTGTGCTAGAAATAGTTCATAACAGTAGTCGAATGGCGGATTCAAACACACAAACTTTCATAAATATAAATAGGAATAAGGAATACACAGATTGCCAAGTCAATCTATGTATTTAAAACATAACAGATTTTTAATAATAATATGGTCACTATAAGATGTTGTTAGGTTAGCTAATTACGTAATAACTTGAGATAGAAGGACCCTTAAGTAGGGACTGAATAAATAAACCGACTTGGTATTACATGGATTTCACAAATTTTACGGAAGAAGTACTGAGTTGCGAGACTTGGCTTTTTTAACAAGTTATGTTTTTGATGGCATCTAACTTCTTTTTGTAGATGTAACTACTTTTTTTCCTTTCTGGTACCATCTACTTCTTGAATACCAACTACGGATTTTCGGGCAATTTAGTCCATTTAAGACTTTGCGGGCTTTTTCATTCCGTTGACCATTTTACTAGTTACCTTTGAACATCATTATATCTAGGTACCTATCTACACCTATTATTCCATTATATTATACATATTATACAGTTACACTGATTCTATCAGTACAAATATAACTTTCTAATCCTATATATTTATATAGGATTACAAAGTTATTTATGCAGTTGTTAAATAAGGTTTTTTAAATTACTGATGATTTTCAAACGGCTGAACCAATTTTGATAAAATATGTCTAAGAACCACCATTAGAAAACCTGTTTTTAAATAAATAAAACTGCACCCATATCAGTTCGTTTAAGGGCTACAGTGGCACAGACAGACACACATAGCAGTCAAACTTATAACACCCCCCTTTCTGCATCGGTGGTTAAAAAAGGACAGAATGTTTGAGATTTCTTTAATTTAATTTTTCTTCACCATCCGTCTATATTACTTATTCTGAACCTTCTCTGCAAATTTGGGCATACATTGCAAAATAATCCTGTATATTTTGTTTTATTATAATATACAAATTATATCATCAAAATTAATATGAAAAAATTGTGGTCTATGTTTATGCAATATTAACTATACAAGTTATTTTAATATAACAGACAAGTTCTTAGTTCAAGTATAGTACTCAGTCAAAAAATGTTTGAGAAACACTGATTTTATGTTTAAATAAAATCACAAACCAAAAGGAACTGACAACATTATTTATAAATGGTTTTTATACACCTACCTGCAAAAAAGCTGCATGATCAGATTCTTTTAAAGCTTCTATAGAAAAATGAAGCAAAGAAGTGGCTTCTCGCAATTTTTGTGCAGCATGTGACGTAAGTGAGCGCATATTGGCTATGGCCTGTGAACGAGTATTCCGAGCAGCACGGACTAATTCATCTCTACGACGATCTATGGCACGTGTTACTTCTGCACAAGCTTGGTCAATTTGTCTCTCCAGTTCTTCACATGATTCCTAATAAAATTGAACATTAATAACTATTAACTATGTATGTATGTAAATAAAAATGTCGTTTTTACTTTGTGTTATTAATCTTTTTTAAGTTTACATAAACGCTTAGTAAAAAATAGTTAGCAATGTAGTGTTTACTATGATAGGTCATTTCGAACTTAACAACTAAACAATGATGAACATGACCATCTAACTCTTCCTCATCCACAAATTTTTAATAAAAAATAAATTGAATTATGTTAGCATATTTTTACCAACTCTCGTAATTGGGGGGTATTTGCCATAGTTGCCACGCTTGGCGAGCGGGTTGGCAACCGCAGTTTTTTTATTGTAACTTTGGCTATTATCAGGAAGATGCTGCTGCCCATCTCCCGCCTGTTTCCCTTTGTCGCCTTTTACGACACCCACAGGAGGATATGGGGTAGTGAATATTCTTGACCGCCACTACACGGCTGACGACTTACGGACACACTGATGACTTACGGAACTGAGAAGTGGTCCTTCACTGCTGGCCGTATGAGGAAGCTCAAGGTCGCTCAGCGAGCTATGGAGAGGGCTATGCTCGGAGTTTCTCTGTGTGATAAACTTAGGAATAAGGATATCCGCAGTAGAACCAGAGTAACCGACATAGCCCAACGGATTAGTAAGCTGAAGTGGCAGTGGGCCAGCCATATAGCTCGAAGAACCGACAACCGATGGGGAAGAAAGGTTCTCAAGTGGCAGCCTCGTACCGGTAGGCGAAGTGTAGGGCGTCCCCCCACGAGATGGAGTGACGACCTGGTAAGACAAGTAGGAAGTCGATGGATGCAGGTGGCTCAGGACAGTGCTTTGGGGCATTCTTTGGGGGAGGCCTATGTTCAGCAGTGGACTTGTGAAGGGCTGTAATGATGATTTTTACCAACTGGATGTAATGAAATTATTTAAATAAATTGATTTGAACTCTTATGTACTTAATGCTCATGTGGCAAATATAAAACTTGAAGTTCTTCTTATAATAAATCCTTAAGTTATCTTACATATGAATAAGACCTCCCTAAAGTGGGAGTAGCCCATATCCAGCAGTACACTTACACCCTGATAATAATGATGCAACACAGTTATGAAAGCTACAACAAATATAATGTAAAATATCTTAGCTAAAACTTGATAAAGCTACACTGTACATGTATTATTAATACAAATTTTGTAATATAAATTTATCATAAAGTGAACTATGCACTTGTTTAACAACCTTCCCAATTCAATAATCATTCATATTGTGTGTGACAACTTACATTAATTTTATCTCCTGATCCTTTGACTACCTGTATATATTCAGTCATTGCTTTAGCTTGTTCTGAAAGCTGCTGCAGTGATTGAGATAATTCAGTCTGAAAATTTATTAAAAAATTAGTTATACAAAGAAAAAAAAACTATTTAACTATAAATGAAAGATGAATTCACCTTATAAGCTCTAGCTGCACTAGACAGCTGCTGTGTTTCATGGGTAGAGTGACGTTCAACAAGGCATCTCTGGCAAATAGGCACTAAGCATGTATTACAATAAAGAACTGGTGGTGAACCATGATCAGAACAGGTAGTTCCTAAGGCTCGCAATTCATGTTGCGCCAGTGGACCCCGAGTAGGGTGCCATGCATCACGGCAACCAGCACAATATCTAACTGAACATTGTTCACATCTGACCACCGCTGCACGTCTTTCTCCTTCACACATTTGGCAAGCTTCCTCTGCAGGAGGCGCCCCAACCACGCCACCGAATCGCTCTACAATTGTACGCATTACTCGAAAAGGCGGCAAACCTTCGGCCCCATTGTCGTCCAAAAAAACTTGTTTGTTGCATTGCGGACATGTGAGGGTAAATGCTGCCGACGTATACGCTGCAGCGGCCGGTGTTCCTGCAAAACTATTCGGTCTTGATCCACAAACTACACCACTATCGGTTTCACTTGACACTGACGCCTTATCCGCTTCTTGATAGTCAATAGCTGTCCCTGAAGCATTATCTACTTCTGGTAAATGACTTTGTAAACCTACTGCACACACACGGCACAAAGCGTGTCCACAAGGCAATAATACTGGTTCTTTATAAAATTCTTTACAAACGAAGCACCTTAATTCTTCTTCCATTTTGCGTGCATTCCGATCTATTCTAGCATTATTTCACAATCACACTATTATGATTCGTCGTTGTTTCCTTAACATTTAATACATAACCATCTGCTACTATTATTTAACTATGTTTATGAAACACATTTCTGTTATACATGCCGTCTATGCAGTTTATTTACTTTATCGAAATAAAAAATAAAATAGAAAATACAAATACATGTTGTTATTGTTTTTATTATTCGCTCGAGAGAGCAGACAAAGGAACTAAGCCATAAAGCCTTGTATTTTTTAATACAAATACATGAACTTGACAAGTAGTACCACAGACTACTAATAGCAGGGAGAGGAAACTTGGTACTTACTTTACTTGTCTGTCTGTCTATCTGTCTGCTTACTCCCATTAATCTCCAAAATGGCTGGACCGATTTTGACGGGACTAGTCACGCCGAACATGCGCTCGAAATTATCTCCCAGTATATACTATAGATGGCGGCAGCGTGAATAAAAATTGTCACTTCACCTTCAAAAGGAAGGGTCATTATTTCAATATAAGTTTGTGCTAAACCGCGCCCGCTGTTGCACCGTGTTGTGCTCTTACCGCATTATTAATATAGTTAACTTAACTTAACTTATCTTCACGCACAATCCGTGACGGGGTAGCCAGAGAGAACAGATCGCCAAGTGTCACGATCCCTACACACCTCTTTTTATATTATTATATTTTATATTAATATAAATAGTTTTAAAATTTATAATCGTTAGTGTTTTTCGGCTATACACTATCACAGACATACAGTAACATCTACAACATTATTCACCACAATATTTAGAATTAACGCCGATTAGTGAATGTGTAAATTTAATTCCTCTAGCTTAAGATACATTGTAATACGAGTATATTCTTCCGCGCAATCAAGTATTAACGGCCACAAGGTGATTTCTCGTGCCCAGCTAGATTACTTTCACTGGCAGATAACTAATGTTATGAGTGATTAGGGATAATTTAATTTAAAAAACGAATTAGGGTTCCGTGCAGTATTGGTGACAAACGAAGTCTTAGTCTTAGGTGACAACGCATCTGCATTTTTACTCTCAATCGAGGATAGATGTAGATGTGTATGGACTGCAACATCCACTCACCATTAGGTAACCTGTGTGCTCGTGTGGTAACTTGACGTCGTGCGTTTGAGTTGTTGCGCAAGCCGGCTCCGGCGAGATTTTTTTAGATAAATTGTCATATAGATATTGTTGTACTTCATGGATGGGTACCGTCCACTTACAACAGTGATGTACCACGCTAAGCTATGCCATGCCATAACGAACAACCACATCGAATTGCTAAAGTGCTATCGAAGTGCTGAAGTTCTTGTACAGAACCAGAGTACGAAACCTATCCAATTGCAGATAGGTGTAAGACAGGGTGACGTTATATCCCCGAAACTCTTTACCGCTGCATTGGAAGACGCTGGACTGGAAAGGATACGGTATTAACACCAACAGCGAGTACATCACTCACCTTCGATTTGCCGACGATATACTGCTTATGGCAGAACAGCTGGAGGACTTAAGCACTATGCTGAATGACATCAATAGTGTTTCCCAACGGATAGATCTTAACTTGAACATGGACAGAACAAAGATCATGTTTAATGTCCACGTCACACCTATGCCGGTAGTTGTTGGGAGCACTAAGCTTGGTTGTTGACGAGTATGTTTACCTGGGACAAAATAGTCCGACTAGGTAAGTCCAACTTCGACCGAGAGGCCAATCGACAGATTCAACTCGGTTGGGCAGCGTTCGGGAAGTTATGGCACATCTTTACGTCAGGTATACCTCAAAACTTGAAAACGAGACTGTACAACCAGTGCGTGTTGCTAGTGATGACCTATGGAACTGAAACGTGGTCCTTCACTGCTGGCCGGATGAGGAAGCTCAAGGTCGCTCAGCGAGTTATGGAGAGGGCTATGCTCGGAGTTTCTCTGCGTGATAAACTTCGAAATAAGGATATCCGCAGTAGAACCAGAGTGACCGACATAACCTAACTGATTAGTAAGCTAAAGTGGCAATGGGCCGGCTATATAGCTCGAAGAACCGACAACCGATGGGGAAAAAAGGTTCTCGAGTGGCGGCCTCGTACCGGCGGATGAAGTGTAGGGTGTCCCCCCACTATCTAGTGACGAGAGTGACGATCTGGTGAGATATGCAGGAAGTCGATGGATGCAGGTGGCTTAGGAGCGTGATAACGCCACTGTTGAGCGGGAACTTGAATGGTGGCGGATAGCTGCTCTTGTATTATTGTTTAAATAATGATTAGAAGTGGATATTGATATATAAAAGTGGTGCGATTTTATGTATTTAATCTCTGCACATGTGAACAATTAGGGGAAATCGTGAAACAAGTGCTCCGATTGTGATTTGACTCTTAAGATAAGGTGTACGTCAGCTTATTGTCTTTGCGTTATAGCATGGTGCGGGTGACAGCTCACGCCTATGATGTTTCGTATTTTTTTGGATAAATTGTCATATAGATATTGTTGTACTTCATGGATGGGTACCGTCCACTTACAACAGTGATGTACCACGCTAAGCTATGTCATGCCATAACGAACAACCACATCGAAGTGCTGAAGTGCTATCGAAGTGCTGAAGTGCTTGTACAGAACCAGAGTACGAAACCTATCCAATTGCAGAGAGGTGTAAGACAGGGTGACGTTATATCCCCGAAACTCTTTACCGCTGCATTGGAAGACGCTGGACTGGAAAGGATACGGTATTAACATCAACAGCGAGTACATCACTCACCTTCGATTTGCCGACGATATACTGCTTATGGCAGAACAGCTGGAGGACTTAAGCACTTTGCTGTGAATATGCGGTGTTTCCGATGCATGGACGATAAATTATTCGTTGGTCACCTCAGGCAAAAGAAAAATTATAAATCAAATTACACATTGTGTCAAAAAGACTCGTAACTCATGGCGGCCAAAATAGCTACAAAAAAACCTGTTTTTTATTTTTATTTCATTAGATTTATAAACCAAATTCTCGATTATTTTTACCTTCCGTCCCGATATTTGGCCCATCGGACCTAGCAAAACTAATATACCTACATATAGCAAAAGGCGCTAGCACTCGTACCTTCAAAAGCCACCGGTGCAGTCTACGCCGTACTGAAAATTACAGATGCTGACAGCCATTTTATTTGTTTAAAATTTAATGCAACTTTCATATTATGGAGTGTAGAGTAGAAGGAGAATCATCTTATATTATGTCGAAAGTTGAAAAAGTGTCCTACTATTAACTGAAAATAGAGGTTCCAAAACCTACCACAATAGCTGTTGTGAACGGAGTGAAGTCAGCTGAATTCAAATATTTAAAAAAATCATGATTAGAGTACAGTAAAACTCGCTTAATACGATCACGTTTAATAAGATTTTTCGTTTAATACGCCATTTTATATAAGTCCCTGCAACTTGAGGCATGTTTTCATACATTTTTAACACGCTTAATATGATTCGTCTTCCCATCTATTACGCCATCTGGTTCGGAAAAGTTACATTATACCATTGATGACAATGTTGCACCCTACGAAACCTGTTCGATCGAAGATCTTATTCAAGACGTGAATAACACCCAAAAAGAGGCCCTAAGTAATGACGATGAAGATGAAGGAGAGTCAATTCCGATTTTGTCAAATGCAGAGACATTCCGGACAAGTTCCCGCCAAAACTCCGAAACTTTTAATAGATCTACTCCATTGACTAGAGTATGGAATTACATTAAAAAGTTTAACAAAACTTTTGTTCCTAATAACACATCAGTCATAGATTCTAAATGGGCTAATAAAATTTTGAAAAAATATACTCCAGAAACAAATGAATCACATCTAACTCCTCACTCCTCAAATGATAATCATTGTGATTATCTTACCAAACCTTTTACCTTGTCCGAATTCAATTTAGCTGTTAACTCGAGAAAGGACACTACTTGTGGTTTAGATTCTGTTCCATATAAAGCTTTAAAAAATATGAATACTGCGTGTAGGGAACTAGTTTTGAAAATATATAATATGTTGTGGTTTACGAGTTAACGATTAGAAAGAAGATTGTTTGATACCCATTTTAAAGCCTGAAAAAAACCTGACATTGCAGAATCTTACAGAACTATAGCACTTACATCTTGTATGGGTAAAATATTTGAGCAACTTATAAAATCTAGATTAGAATTTTATCAAGAAAAAAATTGTCTTTTACCATCAAATCAGTTTGGATTCAGACGCCATAAGTCATCTAGAGAAAGTATTGCATTTCTTCATTTAGACATCTTTAAAGCTATGGAAAATAATGAAGTGTTAATTAGTATATTCTTTGACATTGTTGGTGCATTTAATAACGTTAATCTTCATGTACTCGCCACAGAGTTGAGGTCTTTGGGCATTCCCCAAAAAATTGTAAAATTGATATTTAACTTTTTAAATGAAAGAAGAGTTTTTGCTAAACTTAATAATAATAATACAATTATTGGTTCTAGACTCAGTTATAAAGGTATTTGTCAAGGAGGAGTATTAAGTGCTCGTGTCTTTATTTTATACATATTTAAATTAAATAATATTTTAGGATCAAATGTTACTAATTTACAATATGCAGATGATTTGGTCATATATGCCTCAGGAACAAATGTCAAAAACTTGGTAACCATTTTAAATGAGGCTTTAAAGAAATTGCACATTTACTTTTCACTATTAAATTTAGATATTAGTACTGAGAAAAGTAAAGTTGTAATATTTAATAAAATTCGTCTATTTAACACTAGAATAATTTATAATAATACATTTTTCCCAATAGAAAGTTTTGCAAAATTCTTAGGTGTAATTTTTACAAATAATTTATCTTGGACCAAATACGTGAATCCTATTTCAGACAGAGCTTCTAAGGCCTTTAATGTATTAAAAGCTTTGGCTAGTGCTAACTGGCGAGCTGATCCAGAAATATTATTAATGTTATATAAGTCTTTGGTGAGGAGCCATTTTGAGTATGGCTTCCTTTGTTTTGCATCAAATAAAAAACTAGTAAACAAATTAGATATTATACATAATAAGAATTTAAGACTTATTACCGTCTTTAAGAGAAAAACTCCTATTGTTTCTTTCCAGGCTGAATGTCTTACTCCTCCTATTTTACTTAGGTTTAAATATCTGAAATTTAGGTTTTTATTAAATATTAATTCTTTGTCTCATCATCCTCTTTTTCAAAAGTATTATTTTACTATAATAGTATGTCTCCTATATTTAACTCAGCCCCATATATACTCCATGACTTTCATGAAGTGATACGATATGATGAACAATCTGGGGGCACGGCAGTGCCCCCGCCAAGTCGAGCAAAAAAGCGGCACGGCCGTACCATCCTTTTCTCGAAGCAGTTCAGGCCATTTCCGAAACCCTATAACTTCGTTTTGGATAAAACTAGAAGCCTGAATTTTTACTAACCAAGTAGGTATTGTATAAACTCAGTATATTTCAAATTTCATTAAATTTGAACCAGTAGTTTAAGAATTATAACTAGTTAAAATTTCTTAATTTTGTCACTCACTGACTGACCGATCATTAAAACTCTAAGGCACTTCTAGCAGATATACAAACTTCAAATTTGGAATACAATTAATGTTTAATATATTAATCAAGGAAAAATTAAAATATTTTACAATTTCGGTCCAGTTCTCGAGATACACCAACTGCATAAATAACTTTGTAATCGCATATAAACATATTGTATTACAAAGTTACATTTGCAGTGAATGAATCAGTGTACCTATATAAGTATAATGGAATAATAGGTGTAAATAGCTACCTAGATATAACTATCTACAAAAAGAAATGAGATGCCATCAAAAACATAACTTGTAAAAAAGCCAAGTCTCACAACTCAGTTCTTCTACAGTAAAAAGTTGTGAGATCCATGTAATACCAAGTCGGTTAATTTGTTCAGTCCATAGATTCATACATAGATTGACTTGGCAATCGCACTAAACAATCTTATTTAATATAATATGTATTACTTGTGAGATATATTCTGTTTTCATGCGATTGCCAAGTCAATCTATGTATCAATCTATGGACTGAACAAATTAACCGACTTGGTATTACATGGATCTCACAACTTTTTACTGTAGAAGAACTGAGTTGCGAGACTTGGCTTTTTTACAAGTTATGTTTTTGATGGCATATAATATTCACAAAAGCACACATACTTGGCCTTGTTATAAGGGGAATTATGAAAGTGAATTCAGTGATATACACATAAATATTGATAAAAATTTAAAACAAAAGAAGAGCTTTATGAACTTATATCTACATATGATGAATATCGACAAATTTACACAGATGGTTCAAAAGTTGAAAATAAAGTAGCCTGTGCATTTTACATACCTCATCTGAAAACTGGACGTGGCCTTTCCATTCCTGCATCAGCAAGCATATACACTGCAGAATGTTATGCTGTCTTATTCGCTCTTAAATATATAGAAGAACACCCACATGTATCTAATAAATGGTTACTGATCTCTGATAGCATGAGTGTCTTGAAGACACTGAAGGCAAGAACTTTAGATGCTAAAACGTCTTTCATCATATATGAAATCAAAAGTTTGTGGTGGAAATGGAAAGAAATTATTTTGGAAGAAAATTTTTTATGAATTCCGTCACATATTGGTGTTCAAGGAAATGAAAGCGCAGACCATTTAGCTAAAAGTATAGTTACAGCTGATATTGACAGGATAATCAGTGTTACAATACCACACACAGATTTATATTCAACTTTAAAGCAACAGTTAAAACAGTTTTAATAAAAAGAATTTAACGCTGACCAATGAGGGCATCCACAACTTTTTCTGCCACCAGGCGCCACTTTACAGTGAGGTAAAATATTTGACAGATTTCATAGCGGGGACGATAATTTCTTAGGAAAATGTAATATTTAAGATTTCTTTCCGTATTGTTAGTTATATTTTATATTAATTACAAAAGAAATGGACAAACAAAACTATAAATATAACTTAAAGATAAAAAATTAAAAAAAATAGTTATAAAGTGCAAAAAATTAAAAATTAAACCACTGACGCATTGTGTTGTATATTAATATAATACTCTAGATAATGATAAACTATTATTTAAAACTAATTTCTTAATTAACTGACACTGTGTAATGAAAAACTTTACCTCAGTCCCAACTAGCGACATCTGGTGAGTGAAAGATTATTAGCCCTCATTAATTCAGAATTAAGTATTCCTTGGTTTTCTCGCAACGAGAGATATCATAGCAGAAAATTTTATACAATAATGTGCAGACTTAGATTTGGCCACTATCGACTTAACGCTCATCTTTCCAGGATGAGAATAGTAGCATCTGCAACATGCAATTTCTGCGATATAGAAGCAGATCAGACTGCAGAACATATAATATTTAACTGCCCAGCGTACGCCATAGAAAGATTGCTACTCATTGAAACACTTATACAAGTTTATGAAAACTCAGAAAGCGTCCCGCGTGCCCTGCAAGATGTTCTTAGGAATACTAAGACATATTTAGCACTTTGCAATTTTATTCATAATACTGTAAAAGAAATATGAAATATGGTATCCCTGTTTTTGAAAATATTGGATTGATAAATCTACATGGATTGAAACTTAGAAAGATTATAATATAAAGAAGACTTGTCTTTAGCCTTTACGGTTTTTGAAAATATAAAGAATTAAAGAAAATAAGACGGCTTCGGCCTTTATGGATTTTGAAGAGATGGAAAGAAGAAAATTAATACTTGTTTCCGCCCTTTACACTTTAAAATGCTATATATTCAAAATAAAAAGACAAGGCTGTATGGCTTAGTTTCTTTGCCTGCTCTCTCGAGCTAATTATAAAAACAACAACAACAACAAAATATAAATCTCATAATGACGTTAGGGATGGGAAGTGCCAAACGTGTCGATATACATCGTATCGATATTTTAAGAAAACATTGATATCGATTTCAAAATAAAAATAAATCGGTGAAATTAAAAAACATATTTGATCTTTATTTTTTTTTATAGGAAAAGAGTGACAAACGAGCGCATACTCCACCTGATGGTAAGTGGTTGCTGCGGCCCATAGACATCTACATCTATCCTCTATTACAAATCAAAATGTAGATGCGTTGTCACCCGTGAGGACTAAGATGGAATGACTCATTTCCAGTTAAAAGGGCCTCTGGCCTCCTGCACTCACCAAGCGAAACGCAGAGGCAAACCTCTACTTCACGCTGGTTTTCTGTGAGGTCGTGGTACCACCCCGGTTCGAGCCGGCCCATCCGTGCGATAGCAAATGTTGCCGCGTGGCTCTACCAATGTTGAATTTCAACGGTGTTTGTTTATGTAGTTCATCTGTCAGTATTACTATTCATATCAATAATAAACTAGAAACAACGTTTCTGATAATCAAGTTACAGTCTGACAGAAATGTAAAATAATAAATTAATAATGTCCTCCAGACCGAATATCGGCCACGGCGGCCAGTCTCAACGGAGACTAGCCATCTGCGCAGGACAGGATTATAGTGCCCAAGTGTATGCGCAAGCACAGGTGCACTTTCTATTCCCTCACTCTCATAGCCCGATGGGACGGTAAACCGACACGACCGGAGAGAGATCAGGCGCAGGACCAACAGTTTTTCGTGCTTTCCGAGGCACGGGGGTGAAACACCGCCAACTTCCTGACTCCGGGCAGCTACTGAGAATTTCTTGATGGAAAAACGCAATAACTGATTTTTTGGCCCGAACCGGGATTCGAACCCGGGACCTCATGATCAGCAGTCGCACTACTACAACCACTAGACCAATGAGGCAGTAAATTAATAATATATGGATAAAAATGCAATATTTTATAATCGAACAAAATAGAATATCATAGGTACACTTAAAATACACTTATGCAAACCAAAACTTATCTGAAGAAAACAAGAAAAACTCTAAATTTGATGTGCTCTGCTGAAAGTCTACTTCTGTTATTGGGAAGGTCAAGATTAACAACTGATGCCACTCTCTCGGATGAAACTGAGGATTCTGGTCAAATCGCGGCTGATAGTGTGTTGCTATTGGAAATACATCGTTTTATATACATTTTTGATATTTGATATCGATATATCGAAATAAAAGACATCGCCCAAATCGATATTTTTTCACAAGCTTATTGACGTTTATACTATTTACAGTTTACAAAATAAATGAGATTTTTTTGTAAAATTATTTCATGTTCAAAAATTCAATTGGCTAATTTATAAACATTGCCAATATTATACTACAATGGAAACTGCTTTGTCGTCGGACGATAGCTGCGATTCTGAGTTAAAAACGATGAAAACGCAATTGACTGGTAATGTATATTTACTATAATTTTATCACATCAGTTCATGTCTTACTTGTCGCCGTTTTAGTAAATTTAAATTTATAAATACATTAACTTATGTAATAAATAAATAAATATTATTAATGTCCTCTAGACCAAATTTTGGTCTCGGCTGCTAGTGTCAACACAGACTATAGTCTTATGCGTTGGATAAGATTAGGTAATGTTTAGAATCAAGTCGCGTTAATAGGGGGCAGGAGAAACTGGTGGGGGAGGGGTAGATTCGCCCCCCACCTTTTTCCTCCGCCGGACAATGCAATTTTTTTTTATATTAAATCTTGAAGATAAAAATTTTTATTGAATGATTTCTGAGAAAAATCGCTTTAATCGGGAAAAGAGGGGGGTGGTCTCCCCTCCGCTGAAGTAATACCAAAGTGTAGTCTTTTCGGGATGGTTTATAAAAAAATAACCACGAAGGGGATGGAGAGGTCTGTTCGCACACTTCGCACATTCACTCGACCCCACCATACCCTTCTAACCTAACCTGTTTGAGTCGGGGTGCCCCAAGACCCGAGCTCGCTTCGCTTGCTCGCACCAAATAAAACACCAGAATGTTAACTTTTATAATTACTTTAATAAGTAATTATATTTAATTACTTCCATCATTTCCAAAAATGGATCTTTATTATATTTCATATTGTTCCACCTCCACAATTACTCCACTATCGCGTCACCAAAATTATCTGGATTATTGTAATTATCTTTTTTTTAAATGGAATGATGTTTATGACCCGAGTTGCGAAGTCGAGTATATCTGTCACTGTCAACTTAAAAAAGTAAGAATTTAGAGTAATTTAAGTTCCATTTCAGGTATTGATTAGTGATTTATGAATATTTTTAGAAAATGATTTAAATATTTTGACACAGCTCCGGCAGTTAAATTCCATGGGGACGTTTGATATAAGCCCCCCCCCCCCCCCCCCCCCCCGTGACAGATGGTCAAATTCACGCGACTTGATTCTAAACCCAACCCTAAGATGTACCCAACGAGTATGTGCACAAGCACAGGTGCACTCTTCATTTCCTTAATTCTCTATTCGAGATTCACAGGAGTGAAACATTGCTAATTTCTGAATCTGTGCTTCTGCTGAGAATTCCTTGACAGAAAAACCTTATAACTAGATTTTGGCTTCACCTAGAGTTCAAAGCCAGGGATCAGCAGTTGCACTTTCAGCCACTTGTTTGGTTACACAGTCATTGTACTATGGTCAACTTGTAGAAAAAAATATTATTAAAAATATATTATGCATCAGACTGAAGTAATAGATCAGTAAACCGTGGTAGCTCTAAGTTTTAAGGTTGTCACATTTCACTTTCTTGTAAGGTGCTTGTACTGTACTGTATCAAACTATTACATACATACATAAACACAAACCTGTCACTCAGAGGGGTAGGCAGAGACTACGAACTTCCATTTGGTGTGATTGTGACACAATTATTATCATATTTATTGTTGTTGACCTTTAAAAATTTGACAAAAACAAGGATACCTGTGAAGTTTCTTTTGATATTTCTTCTCCAGCCAGAGGATCCACATTTTGAAACTGTACTACACTACAAATTATGTTTCACAAACAAAATCATATTATTTATGTCAGCAATAAATAAATATAGTTAATATTTCATGTTAGATTTAAAAATAAGCCCCAACTGCCAAATTGAGTAAAAATCTTTATATGAAATTATGCCTTAAACACCTCAACTTGAAAGGATGTTAGGCTAGAATGAAATTTGATTAATGAATATTTGAATTTCTTATGGAATATAAATAAATGTTATTCATTTCATTTTCATCCTTTATAAAAATGATAGATAAATTATTAATAATAGTATAATATGTTCTATTAATTTTTTTTCTTTATTGTCACAATATGTAATTTAAAGTGGCAGCAGCCTAATGGTTTAGAGAACGGACTGCAAATTTATATGGGTTTGGGTTTGCAACCATCATCCAATTAGTGTTAACTATTCCAAACAACTATTTTTAGCTTATTAGGATTAATTATAGGTATTTTAGTAATGTTATATAAGAGTTTTCCTAGTATGTTTTATTAGCAATATTATCACAAAAAGATGCCAGTTGTCTATACTCATCCTCATAAATGATTGAGGAGCAGGCTCTTCGTAAATTTGTACACTTCACTGGTGGGCATAGGTCTGCCTCATAGAAGGAAGGGTTTGCTAAAATTGCCTCTTGGCACAGATTTATGATTGCATTATTAGATGTTTTGTACCTCTGGCTTACAAATATTTATGGTTTAAATATGATATAGTCATTGCACCATTTACCAGAAGTCGCAAGATTTTCTTGGCCTTTTTCTAAGCAACCTTATACAGTACAGTACAAGTACAAGTGGGATAAGAAAGAGCAGGGGTTTCACTTATGTCCCACTGTAAGACATAATAGTTATTTGTAGGTTACACATAAGCATATAAGTAATGGTTGACTGGGACAGAATGCCTTAATGCATTAATTAAGTCCGCCATATGTATGATTTTATTTTTTGGGCATAAAAGTTTAAATAAATAAACAAGCACAGTGAATAATTAACATGGTGCTACTATTGCATCATGCAAATAATTTTTTACTACTTTGTGTTTTTTATTTTATAAATATTTTCATTCTAGAGCCTATGTGATATCATTTGTCAATATTTCAGAGTTTGGTTTAGATGAAGAAAATCTAAGTAAAGAAGAAATGATAGACCTTCTTAAGGCATTGAATAATTCAAAATCAACTGTTAAAGAGGAAGAATTATTACGGCAGAAGGTATATTTTGCAGAAATACATTAACAACAATAATATTATTTATAATTACTATTTTTTTTATATGTTTTCTTTTATATTTGTTCATAAATACCCTTACAACTTACCAATAACATTCTCATGTCTTTATAATGTTGTGAGCTGTGATAGCTGAAGGAAGAGCTGAAGAAAAAATTCTGGGACATGTGTAGTTTGCTAACTACTGTTGGTGCAGCGTGGCTGGCTCCCTATGCCAAAGACCCTTACAGAAATTGGTCCTGTGCTCAACCGAGTGTTCTATATATTATGTTGTTACTTTTAATATTGTATATTTATTTAATATTTTAATAGAGTTGCCTTTATATATGTTTTCATTTTATTTTAATTATTGTTTTATTTAAATTGAATTGACAAACTTACAATCCATCTGATGTATTTTTTCCAAATATTAGAGAGAAATCACTTGCTATAAATCATATACCTTCTGTGTACTAAATATAGGGAATTTGTCAATAAAACAAAAAATACAAATTATTCATCTAAATTTATTTTATCGCCTTCAAAGTAGGCCCCATCGCTTGCAATACAACATCTCCAACGCTTCACCCAGTCTTCCATAAATTTTTCATAGGCTATTTGCGGTATGGCCTTTAGCTCATTCAGCGAATTTTTTGTTACGGCTTCTATCGACTCAAAACGTTTTCCTCGAAGTGGTAATTTTAACTTGGGAAATAAAAAAAGTCAGACGGAGCCATATCAGGTGAATACGGTGCTTGGTCGAGAACTTTTGTTGAATCACTATAATGGCTGTGTGTGATGGTGCATTATCATGGTGCAGCATCCATGAGTTGTGTTGCCACAAATCTGGACGTTTTCGGCGGATACTCTCACACAAACGCTTCATGACGCCTAAATAATATTCTTTATTCACTGTTTCTCCCTTTGGAAGGAATTCGGAGTGAACCACACCACGGTAGTCAAAAAAAACTGTCAGCATCACCTTGATTTTGGAGCAACTTTGCCGCGGTTTTTTGGGTTTCGGCTCGTTTTCGAGACGCCATTCTGAAGACTGTTGGCTTGTTTGCATGTCGTACTCATAAACCCATGTCTCGTCGCCAGTTATTATACGTTTCATAAAGGTCGGATCCGTAGAAGCTCGGGAAACCATGTCTTCAGCGACATGCTTTCGCTGCGCTCTTTGAACAAAATTGAGCTCTTTTGGAACTAGTCGAGCGGCGACGCGTTTCATGCCTAAAATGTCAATGAGAATGTTGTGGACGGACTTAAAAGATATGTTAATCCACTAGCCGACTCTCTCAGACTCATACGTCGATTTTCGAGCACTAGCTTCTTGATTTTGTCGATGTTTTCTTTGGTCGTAGCGGTTGAAGGTCTACCAGAACGAGGCAAGTCTACTACTACTTCTCGGCCTTCTTTAAAAGCCTTATACCATTCATAAGCCCTTGTTTTCGATATACACGATTCGCCGTAGGTATTTCGCAACATTTTTAGTGATTCACCACATGACATATCATTCGAAACACAAAATTTAAGGCACACTCTTTGTTGAACAATATTTTCCATTGTAAAAATCGCCGAGAACTCAAAACTGTGACCAACAAAAAGTGTAGTTTAAAACAAATTAAATGACAGATCCCGCTCAAACTTTGCGCGCTAAATCAGTACAGTGCTACCAACATGCAGTAAAGAAATTAGAACGACCTCTTTTACGCGGGTCTTTTTATTGACATATTCCCGATACTTTTTACACAGAGTAGTATACAGTATATGATATATTATAGTAATATGATCACTATTTTTTGACTTAAAGTAATAAGATCTTAAATAAATTTCATATTGTGTATGAGCCACGGAGCAAATACAAAGAGGAGGTGTTGTAATTAGATTTCACTATGTAACAACGCGTCACAATTTGCTAGGTGAGGGGGTATTAAGCCCCGCTAACTTAACTACTTTCCATCTATCGATAAATAGTAACAACTTGCATCGCTCCATATCGATGTTGCAATGTAGTTTAGCTACCTTGACGATAGATGGCGGCCTGTTCACAAAATGATTATAAAAGCTATAAAAATAATATTTAGGCGATTAAAAATTCTTTAGAACTGAATGCAAAACAAATTTCAGCACCTTCGTATGATTATTTTACCAATACTGAGCTCTACGTACCTTTATATTTTAGTTACCAGGACACAAAGTGTCGCCATCTAGTGTTGAATATATTTAATTATATTTGAAAGCCGATGCAAAGAAATTTTTCGAACACTATTTTAATAAATTAAGTTTAAAATTACTTACAAATGAAATGTGATGCCATCCATAGCATTCGAGCGTCTATCTGAGTAGTTTTTACACAAATAAAAACACAACACTTCATCCTTTTCTTCTTAATATTACGAAAATACGCAGATTTGCAATTTTCAACCCATAATAAGTGCACTGTGATGACGTCAGGACCTAGTCAGAATCACATTGCACAGTTGCTTAGGTAGTCTCCTCTTTGTATTTGCTCCGTGGTATGAGCCATGTTATATTCACAGATGCAATAAAGAGTTATTTATCTATCTAGATTATTTATAACATAATGTTAGTAGTATTTTATTTAATTTGATAAAATCTTTGCATTTTTAATACAGGTTGAAGATAATGAATGTAATGCATCCCCAAGAATAACAATGAAAAGGAAATATCTGAACGTCAGGGACAGAAGAATGCCTTGGAGTATATTACCAAGTACTATAACAGCAGCTGAAAGAGCTCACACTCTTGCAGTATATATAAAATTGATGTCTATTAATAATTATAGACAAGCTAGACAATCAGTAAATTTTACCGCATGGCCACCACCGTTACAAATAATTGAAGAGTCTACTAGAATTTTACCAACAAGATCAACAAGAAGTGGACGTTCTGTGCCTGTTTATTGTGGCTTCGATGATGACTCGTCTGATTTTGAAACAGTTGTAACAAAAACAAAAAAAAGAAAGATCTCAAATAGCGATAACAATGTAAATGATGGTGTTTACATTAATAAAATTGTCAGTTTAAAAAGGAAAACCACAAAAGACGAAAACACCAGGCCAGTCAAAGAACCGAAAATTGTTTCCGATGTGAACAACTTAGAATTGGTAAATAGTGGCAAAATGAAATAAGATTTTTAATCCCTATATGAAAGACTGATTTTTTTTAGTTGATTTAGCTTAATATAGTTGTTAAAAACATAGATGTAATTTAAAATAACATTAGTTAAAGTAACAAAAAATAAACAGTCACATTAGTTTATGCTATTTAGTTATGTCATAAAATGGCATTTATATTGCATTAATAGCAGTTGTATGTTTGTAAAATATGCTATATTAGATGGTTGACTCTTAAAAGTTTTTAGAAAATCAACAACGAAGTGAAGTCAAAAGTTGCTAACACCTAGTAAAATGTAGGTAGTTTGCATTCCTGTGTATGTAACGTTGCATTGATGGAATATTGATTAAAGCAGCACCTAACCTCACTCTTTTTTATGCGTTCTTTTTCACGACCTTTCTCTGAATTTACTACATGTTTAGGGTTTGGTAAGCGAATACCTCGTAGATTATCTTTAATTTTTGGGAATAAATAGAAATCACAATTTGCCATATTCGCCCTTTATGAGTCAACTCATTATCTCAACAGCTGTCGTAGACAAATATACGACTGTTCGTCTGTTCGTCTAGTGGAGTGCGCTAAAACCTTGTCTTGAAAAAGGGTTTATATTACGAGAACGCTGCTGTTGAAAATTTTCCAAGACAACTACCCAACAATTGTTAGTACACCAGTGTGAAGTAATTGTACTTTAATCTTTCAGCGACAGTTCGTCGCGTGACCCGCTCTTCCAATAATGTGCAATTAATTTTTTTCTTGCCTTCTATGTCTCTACTTTTGCTGAAAAATCCTCAAAAATAACCATTGGGCAGATTTGCTACTAGCACCTAACAATATATTTAGCTCTCATCACCTGTGAGTACATCAAACACAAAATTCAAATTACCTCTGGTTCTTTTCTATCATTTCACGATATCAACCCATGTGACGATGTTTTAGATATTTGGTAAAATTATTAGGCATCTCTAGATAAGAAAGTAAATTTATACCATGCTTCCTGATGATTAAATATTTAAGTAAGATTTTCTGTTATTTTTGACTATGGACAATGCTTAAACTTGCTCAAATCTGATGGTAGGTCTTTTCAGCTTTTACACTGCGCCGCCGAGCACAAATGTTATCTTTATTTTGTTACGACCACATTTAGGGTATGTTCCAATATACACTGTGACCACTTTAAGCTGTGACGTCAGTTCAGTATATTGTAATTCAGTATAAGCCGTTCCTTTTTAGTTTGCTATACTGTTTACTGTTCAAAACGGAACGTAGTCCAGTATACTGTCCAGTATCCCCATTTTTCGACACTGAAAATATTTATCATGTACACGTTTTCTGTTCAACAAGAAAAATTATTATTTGAATGTTGTTGCTTTTAAAACTTACTGTCCGAATTTATTTCAGTAACAATATTAATTAATAACAATAACAATCAATCGTGGAAGATGTTAAATCTATAGGCGATGTTATGTTTTTTGATCACGTGATCAAAATACTGAGAGCACTTTACCTCGAAAGCTTCAGTGCTCACAGTACAAAAATGGCGGCGATTTATAACGTCATGTATTTAGGGTACCTACCTAGGGTACTGTGGCAGTATACTGGCAGTCCATAATGGAACGAATTTTTTACCAGTGAGAGCACTGAGCAGTGCTGGCAGTGTATATCGGAACACGACCTTAAACCCATTAAACAATTAATGAACCATTGTAAAACGCAAATCGATGTCTAGCTTTCTTTATATTTGTTGTCGACTAAAGCCACAACCAAAGTCGCTATAAATCATGGAATGAAAATTCCTGTCGCACTGTACACAATTTCTAAATTACCTATATTCTAATTATTATGTACAGTGCGACAAGAATTTGAGAAAAGAATTTCATAATAGGTTCTTAAAACTTGAGAAAAGTATCTTATAATAGGTTCCTATTTCGTAAGGTTATTTGATTTAAAATATTTTTTTTTAAATTAATTACTACTTTTGCTTTCACTTTCAGTGTTATATTTGCGATTCAAATTTCACTAGCGATGTTATGTTGTTGTTGTAGATTTTCAATGATATCCTGGAGATAGAGTGAGGTTACTTTTTACTAAACCTTAATTTGGATGTATAAATATTATAATGGTCATTGACTTTTACGTCACCTAATCTAACAAGTGGTAAAATTACAAATTTTGTACAACTGACTTCAATATAAATAAAATGGGAATATCATCAATGTAGTCGAAGTCAATTAAATACGCATTATTAAGGAGAACTCAAAAACTCCTGGTCAGATCTTGTTCAATATGGGACCACATGAGAAGCACCAGTTTTCAAATAAAAAAGAAGAAAAAAAAGAAAGAACCATCAAAATCGGTTCACATAGAAAAAAGTTCTGAGGTAACACACAAATAAAAAACGGTCTAATTGAGTACCTCCTCCTTTTTTGAAGTCTGTTAAAAACCTAATCATCAGTGTAGTTATTATTGCTAGTCTTATTGATCCTTATAAGATACATGATTATATTAATACCACCCCTAATACTTGATTATTTGCTAATTATATGCAATTGGCAACGATTCCTACTATTATATTTTTTTAAAATGACAATTTTAATTAACCTGTAGACATGGTACGAGGGTCAAGCCAAAACAACGCAGTATTTCGAAATTATAAGCAGCCAGTGCGTATCCTTTGTTTTCAAACTTCTTGGCTTATTATTCTTTGATTTATGGAAACGGGTAAAGACACAAAGTGCTAGTCAGGGGAATATGGCGGGTGAGGTAAAATAGCCACATTTTTAATTAATAATGAATGTTCTGGAAGACGTGTTCAACGCTGCATCGTCGTGGTCCTAGAGAAGAGGTCGGATTTTAAACTTTGGTTGCTTATCTCACCACGCTGATAATACTTTAGGAGCATAAACTGTCATAAGTTCTTCGATCGTCTTTCACCGCAGTATCCCATCAATCCCCCTTTGAGGTTATTTGTGGGGGAGGCCTATGTTGAGCAGTGGACTTGTATACAGGGCCTGATTTACCCACACGCTAACCAGGCTGGAGCCTAGGGCGCAAGGTTCAAGGGAGCGTTGAGCTTACCTTTGCAAGCACACTTATTTATGTACAGAATAAAATTTGGCTTAATATTCATAGAGTAAGTGCTGCAAGTAGGTACCTATTTTACTTGTTCCTCTTTATTTACTTTTGGTACAAAACAAATAAATTATAAAAATAAGACTGAATTATTTGATACCTTTCGTCTATTCTTGACTGACTGGACATGGTTCAAAGATTTTAAACTGCTCAAGCTCTCTTCTACACTACTTCTAGGTATTTTGCCAAGGCTGTCCAAGGGAACTCCTGTCAACCGTCGGTTCTATCTTTGCTCAGGGAGAACGACTCACCGACCCACTCCGCAAAGGAGATAGTCGATCTTTTAGGTTCTCTTTTTGAGTCCTCGAACTCTACTCTCGATGACGAGGGTAAACACCGCCAACCATCCCGCGGTATGATTGCTCCATTCTGGATGTGCGGTTTACACAGCGCTTAGTGTGGAATGCACTCTTCTCCCTCGATGTCAACAAAACGAGTTGACCTGATAAAGTCGCTCCTATTGTGCAGAAGACATGTGTTCCGGAATTAGCACCGGTTCTAATGGGTCTTTTCCGGTACTCCTACTCCCTAGGCGTAATCCTGAACTGATGCAAGACAGCTTTAGCGCACTCAATCCCTAAAAGGCGACCGATCAGACTCGTCCAACATATCACCATCGCCTCCCTATTCTCCAAAATACTTTAATCCATTATGCATCATCCATTAATTCATTAACTGTCAGCTCGTAAGGTATCTTGAGGACCACCAGCTGATTACTTGACTCAAAGATGAGCGGAAGCAATAGAGTCCAAGAGGGAGGCCTTGGCCGTTATTTTGGACATAGCGAAGGCCTTTGATGGGCTTTGGCACAAAGCGCTTCTTTAGAAGGGACTTTTATGGGCTTTCCGAGAAATTGCTCGATTGAATCATCAGTTTTCTTGCACATTGGAGCATCAGGTCGTAGAAGGCGGTGCATACTCCGACTACGAGCCTATTAATGTTAGTGTTGCACAAGGCTGCGTGCTATCACTTACGCTGTTTCTTCTGTATATCAATTATACTCGTATGTTACTGTTACTGGTTGTAACACTGGAGATGCTTTTTACCAGGGATTGAATAACCGAAAAAAATGATGGTTAAAACGGTTAGCGGTATGACGTCATACCTTTAGATTTCGATACCTTAAAATAAAGGTACCTTTAAATTAATATACCTTAAAGTAACTGTACCAGTATATAATTTCGATATTGTAATATTGCGGTATCATTACTTTTCAAGTAGGTACCTAAATTATAAAATAAAGGTTTTCTTTGTACCCTGCCGCCCGCGCCGAGGCGTCACGCGGCGCGTCGGCCGCAATGGTAAGAGAGTAGGTACTTGATCGAATATTTACTGATTTCGTCATTCTCGGCAGCAAGACAAAGCAGATTGTTTTGCCATTTTGCCACCATTCATGTTTCCGCGTCTACTTTATTTATTAACTTAATCACAAGTCGTAGGTACCTTGAGAAGAATAAAAGCAATAAGTGTAAAAAGTACATTTTCCAGGAGAGCGAAAAAACTAGTTATTTCTTAATATCTTTTTATTGAAGAATCTGGCAATTTCTTAAATTAATGAAAAAATGCGTCAAAAAATACTCTTTTCATTAATTAAACAAGCTAAAAATAGAAGTAAGTAAATATTTAATAAGTTATTAACTTTTATTTAAATTACGCTACTCTTTATTAGCCTCTTTTTTGAAAAGAGAAATGTATTAATAGATACACCAATGCTCTTTCCAAAATTAATAATTTTAGAAAAAATATTCGTCATTTTTTTTTTACATTAACATGGAATGGAATCAGTCTGAAAAGCAAGTAATTTTTTCACTGAATTAATTTGTTAAATAATAAAAATAAGTACACTTTATGCCTTTTTCTATTTGAAAAATATGGGAAGTACATGTAGTTAAAAACTTCTTATGACGGAAGTATACTTTGTTATGTAAAAAATACTTAATTATTTAATGAAATAATAAAAAGCATATTATTTTTCAAATCTAATGATTTATATTAAAATAAAAAGCAGATTATGCTGCAAACAGTCATAAAAAATCTCTCACCTAAAATTTAATTAAAACATTAACGTTATCCCACGTATGAAATGAGATCATGGGATTGAAAATTATTTAATAATTGTGCTACATTATTATTCAGGAACTTTCCATGTGGAAACAACTTATCCTTATAAAAATTAAAAACAGCATCTAACGTTGTCGTAAAGCGACAATTAAAAGAGAAAGAACCTAACCTAAGAACAGCAAAACAACAAAAGTAGACCAAGAAAATAATATATTATAATTTTTTTAAAAGGTATTTACAATCTTATAAAAAAAATGAAATATGAAGATGATGGATGAAGTGAGATTACAATTATATTAAAAAAAAGGAATAGGAGAATAGGAGAATTAGTATGATAGTGGAGCCTGGAGCCTCGCTGCTTTTGTAGAAATCGGCACACGCAGAGCTTGAGGTTTCTCAGCGGCGACGACACGCAGCGCCTGGACTGGGCACACGCGGCGTCCGGAGCCGGCGCACGTAGCGCCTGGGGTAGGTGCGCTCAGTACTTGGAGAAGTAGTCGCCGCGCCCAGAGGTAGCGCGGGCAGTAGGCGCACTCGGCGCCTGGAGCAAGCAGTCGTAGCGTGCCCGAAGGTAGCGTGGCCCCGCGCTTGAAGCAGACTGCCGACGACTTCACGTGTAGATGGAGGCTTGCAGGATCCCGGCGCCTGGTTTGCAGGATGCGCCGACGACTTCAGGATGCGCCGGATGTAGATGGAGGCTTGCAGGATCCCGGGGCAGAGCGGCCCCGGGATAAGGCCTTTAGTAGATGTTTCTCGTTTGAGAACTGAAGCGAGACTGTCCTGTATTCTCCAATTGTTTGGCTTTTATACCTTTTTAGAGAGAACGAGAAATTATTTAAATTAAAACGAAATTTATTGTAAATGACCTACAGCTAAAAAGTATTTATGTAGAAAGAACATCATACCAGAGACGAATTTAAATAAAAGTTACCATAACAACCACAAAAACAATGGTTGTCAAATTGAGGAATTTTTAGTTTTAGGACTGTTATTAAGAAACTATTACATTTAAGTAAGAAACGAGATAAAAATCACATAGGAAAAACTAATGCACGACAACGTACACTAAGCCTGAAATTGTAGAGTTACAGAGAATTCAATAAAAGACCAAAAAAAAGGTAAGACTTCGTTGACAGCTAGTTTAAAAGTACTAAATAGTGTGAAAATACGCAGTAAAATGATATGTTATTGTGTAAAAAACGTTACAGGATCCTATATAAATAAAGGTGATGCAAAATATAAATGCAGAGAATCAAAAACAGAATGAAAAAAATAGTATAAAGTGATGCAAAACATGAATGCAGAATATCAAATTAGAATGGAGAATTAGTGTACAATGAAATGTAAGTTGCATAACACTACAACGTGCATAATGAAATTAAAACCTACGAAGTTTAATAATTAGAATAATAATAGACGGCTCCGTGGCGCAGTGGCTTAGCAATCAGTTGTTGCGCTGGGGGCCGCAGGTTCGAATCCCGCACGGAACAAGTATTTGTATGGCCTACAAATAATTGTTCCGGGTCTGGATATTTGTCCTTGTGCAATTTATGTTTGTAAACTGCCTCCACGACCCAGGAGAAAATCCTAGTGTGGGGGTAACGTTTTTTAAAATAAAAAAAAAATTAAAAAGAAGAAGAAGAAAAAATTAAATTACAATTTATTACTTGGAAACTATTGACATGAAAACAACCATAAAAATAAAAAAACAGATCTTACATGGACTAGGATATTCGCGGTTAAGAATATCCACTACCTCATAATATCTTCCCGTGGGTGTCGGAAGAGGTGACAGTGGGAAACAGCCACGAGATGGGCAGCAGCATTTTCCTGATAACAGCAATATTACAATAAAAAAACTGCGGTTGCCAACCCGCTCGCCAAGCGTGGCAACTATGGCAAATATCCCCCTGATGAAAGTTACGAAGAGACGGCCCGCAGTCCCCGGAGGCCCCGCTATCCCTGGCTACTGTGGCGAACATGGTAACAGCGGGGTAGGGTACTAAGAATCTCCGGTGGAGGTTCGGTTTGTACCTAAGACGACTCGACCTGGCAACATACAACGCATGCACCCTAAGGACGGGCGAAAAGATCCTGGAGCTAGAGGAATAAATAGACAAATTACGCTGGCATATTATAGGAATATCCGAGGTCTGAAGAGAGGGGGAGGACAGGGTAATCCTCGATTCCAGCAACTCGTTTTATCAACGGGAGGGCGACCATCTGTCCCAAGGAGGTGTCGTATTTATCGTCGGGGGAGGACAGAGTAATCCTCGATTCCAGCAACTTGTTTTTTCAAGGGGAGGGCGACCATCTCTCCCAAGGGGGTGTCGGATTTATCGTCCACAAGTCTCTCGTTAACGAAGTTATAAAAATTGGGAGTGTGTCGACGAGGGTTTCGTACCTTACATTCAGAATTACCAAACAGTATTCGTTGAAGGTGATACAGGTTTACGCGCCGAGGTCGCCAAATACAATGAGGATGTGGAGGAAATGTGTGTGGATATATCTAGAGCCATGCATTCCTCCAAAACCCACTATAATGTTAATAGGAGACTTCAACGCAAAACTAGGCACAAGAGAGAACGGTGAACTGAAGATAATTGAAATTTGCAATAGGGCAACGTAACCCAAGGGTCCTCACCTGGCCGACTTCATTGTGAAAGATCGACTCTTTATGATGACCCCTTTCTTCTAGAAGCGACCCTACAGAAAGTAGACTTGTTCGAGCCTCGACGGTTCAACAAAAATGAAATTGACTTCATTATGACGATCAGACGACTACTGTTCAGTGATGTCTCAGTGATCGCGAGGGTGAATACTGGTAGCTATCACCGAATGATTAGAGACACACTGAACCTAAACTCGAGAGGTCTCGTCTAATGAAGTCAACGCTCCGTCCCCCTAGTGCTCTAATCCAAAGTCCCGAAACATTTCAGCCCGGGTTACAAAACCGTTTCAGTGCGTAGAAGACTGCAATGCAGTGGATGATATAAGTGACAAGCTCGTGGAAACTGTCCATGCGGTCGGAGCTAAGTTCTGCGAGATCCGCCGCAGAAGAACAGAAAAACTTTCCGATCACTCTTAATCTCATGGCTGTTAGACGAGAAATGAAGCTTCAGTCTTTAACAGATTTAACAGAATACAGGCAACTGAATAGACATATATACATAGATATATAGAAGATATATATATACATACATATAGACATATAGAAGCGAAATTAGAATGGCCCACCAGCTCCTTAAAAACGGCAAGACCCCAGACAAGGATGGATTAATACCGGCGATTCTAAAAGCGGTTGGAATAACAGTACTTAAAGTCCTTCAGAAGATTTTTAATTCCGTCCTCCATGGTGGTACTACTCCGGAGGCGTGGAGCAGAAGTGCAGTATTCTTGTTCTTCATGAAAGGCAACAACGCTCTCTTGCCGAACTACAGACCGATTTACCTTCTGAGCCGGGTCTACGTGCTGTTTTCAAATTCATTACGAATCGTCGCTCACGCAGACTCGACGACTTCCAGTCTCCGGAACAAGCCATTTTCCGTAAAGGGTTTAGTACCATAGACCACATAGATATCCTTCGGCAAATTGTACAGAAGACTGAAGAGTACAATTTGCCACTTTGCCTTGCGTATGTGGACTACGAGAAATCCTTTGTTTCCGTCGAAACTTCGACAGTGCTTCAGTCTCTTCAGCGGTGCCAAGTTGACTGTCGGTATATCGATGTGCTGAAGTATTTGTACAGTAGGGCTACGATGGCTATACGAGTACAGAATCAGAGTACGAAACCTGCCGAACTGTAGAGAAGTATAAGACAGGGTGGTATTATATCCCCGAAACTCTTCACCGCTGCATTGGAAGACGTTTTGAAGCTACTGTACGTTTTCAAGCTACTGGACAGGAAAGGATACGACGATATAGTCCTTATGGCAGAATCCATGGAGGATCTAAGCATTATGCTAAATGGCATCAATGGTGTTTCCCAATGGATAGGTCTTAGGAATTGCATGGACAAAACAAAGATCATGTTTAATGTTCATGTCACACCTATGCCAGTAGTTGTTGGGAGCACTATGCTCGAAGTTCTTGACGAGTATGTTTACCTGTGACAAATAAGCCAGCTTCGACCGAGAAGTCAATCGACGGATTCAACTTGGCTCGACAGCGTTCAGAAAATTACATCTTCTCGTCAGGTATACCATTGCATGTTGCCAGTAATGACTCATGGATCTAAGAAGTGGTCCTTCACTGCTGGCCGTATAAGGGCGCTTAGCTTAACATCGCTCAGCGAGCTATGGAGTCGACTATGCTCGGAGTTTCTCTGCGTGATAAACTTAGAAATGGGGATATCCAAAGTAGAACCAAAGTGACCAACATAGCCTAACTGATTAGTAAGCTGAAGTGGCAATGGGCCGGCCATATAGCTCGAAGAACCGACAACCGATGGGGAAAAAAGCTTCTCGAGTGGCGGCCTCGTACCGACGGACGAAGTGTGGGGCGTCTCCCCACTATATGGAGTGACGACCTAGCAAGACATACAGGAAGTCGATGGATGCAGGTGGCTCAGGAAAGTGCTTTGTGATATTCCTTGGGCGGGGCTATATTTAGCAGTGGACTTATGAAGGGCTGTAATGATGATGATTCGCGGTTGACGAAATGACACCCACTCCGCTTCGCGCACTTATACAGCACGTATTCGCGCTTAGCTCGGAATTCTTTCAAGCTATTCTTAAGTATGCGAGCTTACGTGAATAGGACAGTTTTATTTTTAGGGGAACAAAGCATTGATTTATATGTTACACTAGATAAGTAATTGCCGCGCCAAAGCGTTGCCACTTCACATATGGCCACAGCCATATGCCCAGCGAACATCGGTTCAGTGTTCAATGTGACGCCGTCCGAGTTAAGCCGAACGATTCACGACAAAAATGAGTAAATGCGTAGTGAAAGAATGCGATTCAAGGTCACAAAAACATAATAAATCAAGCGGAATCACTTTCCACACCTAAGTTTTAATTTTTATATTCATATTAACGTTTAAAACACCAAAAAATAAAATAAAATATCGAATATTGCAATTTATCTTCAATGTTGCCACTTTTCCGCCTTTGTGATTTTTCCACATTAATGGGAGACTAAATAATTTATGGAATAAGTTAATTTTGTTTTAAAATGAACAAGTTAAATTGTTTGTTTAAAAATAAAAACTATGCTTCAACCTTTATACAAAATAATTAATTATTCTTATTTTAGTTTATTCATTAATGGTCTATTAATTATATTTTATTATTTTATTTTATATTAATAAATTTGCATTGCAAACTTTCCGAAACTAAGTCTTTGTCTACTAAATTTGGTCTTATGACATTAGCTACAAAAACATTAAAAGAGCTTCAAGGAAATAAATTATTAAATGAATTTGCAATACACCCGGGAGATCATTTATCTTCAATACAAGTTGATCATTCCCTTTTATTGATTAATGCCATTATTTATAAGTACTTAAAAATAAGATTGTACCACGAAACTAAATTATACACTTAAACACACAAAAAGAATCCAAAAGACAATTATATAACAAACTGATGCTTCATAATGGAGTTTGAGAGCACGGACTATTATGAATATTTAAGCAGATTAGTATTACAGATTAAAACCATTTATATTATCTTACAAATAGACTTCCGCAGAGTCACGCCTGAATCCATTAACTATCCTCAGTATTGTTGCAAAAAGAAATATAAAAACTTTTTAAAGTTTTTAAGTAGTATGGAAATTTTATAAACAAGAAAATAACAAAAGACAGAGGACAAAAACTTGCTGATGATTTCACAACTTATGCATATTCAACACAGATCTCGCTTAAGAAACCTTAAATTGTTTTTTTTTATTTGCTTTATTTTTTGTTTGATTTATTAGTACAATAAAAATAATATATAAAAACATCTTTTATTTCATTAGTCATGCTTACTTATGTTCTAATAAGAAAATATACAAATTTAAATAAAAACAATTTACTGCAACTTTAAAAAAAACTCCTTTATATTGCTCATTTTGGGTAAAATTTCATAAAGTATGCAACACCAACCCGCCACTGCATGTTTGTGTGTCTATCTTTATCTAATCTTAGGGACGATATTGTTTTCCGCGACTTGTGGAAGTGAGACAGATATATGTTTACTTTAAAATTTTAATGATTTCAAAGCTACGTCGTCGCGTTTGGATAGTGGTTACACTTTTTTCGACGCGCGTCAATGTGGTTTGCTTCTCTAGTTTTGTATAACTCAATGGAACAAAGTCGTAACTGTACGTGTACAACAAAACCGATTTCGTCGGACGATGGCGGACAGATTTACTCGGACGAGTAACTACGACGTGTATGTGCTTACACTGCAACAGTGTACCACTTGTGCCGGCATTGGACGTTGCCCGTATTCAGGGATTGAAAACGGTTCCATAACATACTCCGCTGTGCGCCGCATCGCACCGCAAATTATATTTAATAATTAATTCTATGCTATCTCTATTAAAATAAAACCATTTATGCTCATAAATATCAAATTTTTGTGAGGTTAGTCGATTTCAAATTTTAATAGCTTAGATATTTTGAATTAAATTACTACTTGGAAAACAGTCAGTTAATATAAAGCGCTTATAACTTTTTTTAAAGATGATTGAATTCACACGTATGTCTCAAATTTTTCTAATTCATGCTATCCTATTTGTTTTTACTATAATATTTAAAAAAATCTGCTTAATTAGTCTTCGCTCTTCCTCGATCTTTTTTTTCGAATTTCTCAAATTTGTTAGAGTATAGGTTCTCATTGTTACATAAATCAGCCGAGTCTGAAACACCGTAATTTATCAAATAAACTAACAAAAACCAGAAAATAAAATCCACGTTAATAAGTCGTTATAATCAAGTTTGTAACGTACTTTTTTAGTATAACTATCCACAAATATTAAAGTGTGTTTAGTTACTTTATTTCTTTTTTACTAAAAATGATTTATTCAAAAGTAAACAATTAATATTAATCAATGTTTTATGATACTTTTTTCTCACATGTGCAGCTTAATTCGATGTTATACTACAATTAAACTTTCAACAATTTTCTATGACAGAAAGAATTTTTCAATTAAGATCAAAAACAAAAATTGTCGATCTTCAACGGAACGGATATTTTGAAATAGCATCTACGGAATTGTACGAAATTTTCATACTGATTTACGGATTTGGAGAAATTTGATTAAAGGTTCTTGGAACCGGTATTTAGAACCGGTGCATTGAAACCCAAACCGGAACCGATACTGGAACTGAAACCGTACCGAAAAGAGGAACCATT
Organism: Parnassius glacialis; assembly: GCA_033319125.1. Classification (NCBI taxonomy): domain Eukaryota; kingdom Metazoa; phylum Arthropoda; class Insecta; order Lepidoptera; family Papilionidae; genus Parnassius; species Parnassius glacialis. The sequence continues at coordinate 20,990,643 of JAVANC010000010.1, read as the reverse complement.
ATTAGAACCTAAATGCAGAACCAGAACCGAAATTGGTATCGGTATTCAATCCCTGCCCGTATTCTGTAGTTGACTGTGTTGCTTAACAGAGTGAAGACGCATTTTTTTAATGTCTGGACCCGCTATATTCATTTCCGATCCAACTTCTGCCCATAACCATTTCGAAACCTCTCAATTATTGTAATTTTTTAAATGTTTATCCCACAGGGTTGGTCTATTATAAACACAACTAATTAATTTTTCAATATCCATAGTCGTTTAGGTAGATAACAACACTGACAGAAAGAAACAACAGAATAAAGACTCAATTTGCACTGTAGACGCCCGTAGTCTGGCGGGAAATCCCAATGAGTTCGGAATCGACGGATGATGGGCCGTTGTCGTGCGTCATCGAACGATGACGGGCGTGTTTGTGTAAGTCAGTGTACGCACTCTCTTTCTTTTACAAGTGTTTGATTCGATCGTCCGAGTTCGGCCGTCGTCGCCCGAGTAAACTGCGGCCGATGACGGATTAGGTGTACGTGAACCCTAATCGATGTTACACTTAGAAATAAAGACAATCACATTGCTTAATCAATCTAAGAACTTTTATTTGTAAACTAGCTGTGCCCCGCGGTTTCACCCGCGTCATCACGTGTCCGAGGTGCGCGACATGACCTAGTTCAAACATTTTATAACGGCTAGGGTTTAAGCGTCGTTCGCGCGCCCAGCCAAGTATTGAATTATTTAAATTTTACATTATTTCTTAAATTATGGGTCCAAATAACATGGTATAAAGAACAAAGTTTATCTTCATAAAATTGTCTTGATGATGAAGTAACTTTTGTTCGTAAGGATAAATAGGTCATGCCTAATAATAACGCTCATAAATCACTTTTAAATTTTCAATATTTTTTTGTCACAAAATACCAAATTATGGCTTATGTAAAAGAAATAGACATATGGTATCGCGGACTTTTTTTAGCCGGAGTAAAGATCTATATTTTTCTAGAATATTGTATTGCTGGTGTTATTAGCTGGCATTAGGGATACGTAAGTATCTCTAACGATAACACCAGCCTACGCGGATAAATCATTTCGGGAGTGCTTTTTCTTCTGACTTGCTTAACAAATATCCATATTTAAGGCTAGCTGAGTGAATCGCTTAATGCTAGATAGCCTATACTATTCCACATGAATCTGGCTATAATATACAAAAAGAATTTTTCAAATCGGACTGGTAGTTCCAGAGATTAGCGCGTTTAAACAAACAAAAAAACAAAAAACTCTTGCGCTTTATTATATTAGTATAGATTTATTAATTCATTATTTATTATTATTATTATTAAAGTATAGATAAGTTTACAACATAGTGGTATGTAATCGCGATAATTTGTCGAGAAATATAATTTTGAATAAGGAGAATTTATATTATAATGTTTACATGAATGTAAAATTTTGTGTGTTGAAACAACATGTAAAATTTTGCGACAAAAAAGACTTTCAAACGTTTACTGAAATTAAAATTAATTTTACCGCTAAAAAGAACCCCTTTGTCGTATCTCCTCAGTTTCAAGGCACTCCCCTTACTGCCTCAGCCAGTATCGGAATCCTTGGCGTCGACATATCGAATAGTGTGCAGTTTCGTGGTCACTTGGAAGGGAAGGCCAAATTGGCCTCTAAAAAGCTTGGCGTGCTCAGCAGAGCGAGACAGTATTTCATGCCGGCACATCGCTTGCAACTTTAAAAAGCGCAAGTTCGGCCTCACATGGAATACTGTTCTCATCTCTGGGCTGGGGCACCCCAGTGCCAGCTCCTTCCACTTGACCGCATCCAGCGCAGAGCGGTTCGAATCGTCGACGACCGAGTTCTTTCTGATCGGCTCGATACACTGGCACTGCGTAGAGATGTTGCATCTCTTTGCGTATTTTATCGCATTTATCACGGGGAGTGCTCTGAGGAATTGTTCGGACTAATTCCAGCCGCTCAATTTCACCATCGCACATCGCGACAAAACTCGCGTTACCATCCATACCATCTGGATGATTGGCGGTCCACCACTGTGCGATTTAGAAGAAGTTTTCTCCCTCGCACGACTTCCTTGTGGAATCAATTACCACCAGCGAATTTTCCGGACCGATACGACTTAGGAACCTTCAAGAAAAGAGCTTACACCTTTCTAAAAGGTCGGCAACGCATCTGCAATTCCCCTGGTGTTGCGGTTGTTCATGGGCGGCGGTAGTCACTTACCATCAGGTGAGCCGCATGCTCGTTTGCCCCCTATTCTATAAAAAAAAAATTCCTTCGGGTTTAAAAAGTTGTTAAGCTATGTACGTGTAGGTTATTTATTTATTTTCATCGTAATCAATAAAACTACTTTTTTTGTCGATATATTTTTTCAAAGGTAAAAATGTACAGATAACAAATTTTAACACTACATCCTTAATACTTATAAGAAAATCTGAAAAAAATTGAGCTATTGTAATTTGCGTTGCTCTTATTGATGGCGTGGCGTGGCACTTATGCTTTTGTTCTTCTCAAGGTACGAAGTGTGCTTTGTTGAAACTTTACAACTAGATTGTCGCTAAGAAGGATAAAAGTAAGTACAAACTCATAAGCATCTCTTAACCGATTCGGTGCGACACCAATTTTTGACAACTTTTAGAGCTGTGGCAGCGAACAAATATTTTGTGACACGCCTGTCGTATCAAGCGCCATATAAGTAAGCCGCTGCCGCCGCTGCCGCCGCGTCACGCGCTCTTCATCGCATCATTTTTTTCGGTACCGAAATTATTTCGGTAAAAGTATTAGTAATATATAGGTATAACGATACCGTAAAAAAATATATGTACAGTTAGTTTTTAACGGTACCATAACCGTAGTATTCAACCGTTTTCGTTCTACCTTTAAATCGAAGCTGTATCGTAATTCTATACCGGTACCATACCCTTATACCTTTACCGCTTTCAACCCCTGCTTTTTACACCGTCCGTGTTAATATTTTTCGAAAACACATGATCTAGTATCGAAACAACTTGTTGTCTGAAGTCGAGTCTTTAATAAACTAAATCTCGGATTGGGGACGACTCTAGTACCTACAGCTTAAAATTCAGAAGTTACAGGTTTGCGCGTTTACCGCTAAAAAGAACCCCTTTGTTGTATCTCTTCAATTTCAGGGCACTTCCCATGCTACGTCAGCCAGCATCGGAATCCTCGGCATCAACATATCGAAGGACGATCAGTTTCGCGGTCACTTGAAAGGGAAAGCTAAATTGGCCTCTAAAAAGCTTGACGTTCTCAGCAGAGTCGGACAGTATTTGATGCCGGCACACCGTTAGCAACTTTACAAGGCGCAAGTTCGCCCTCACATGTTCTCATCTCTGAACCGGGGCATCCCAGTACCAGCTCCTTCCACTTGACCGCATCCAGCGAAGAGTGACTCGAATCGTCGACGACCGAGTTCTTTCTGATCGGGACCATTCACTGGCGCTTCGAAGAGATATTGCAGCCCATTGCATTTTATATCGCATTTTCCACAGGGAGTTAGACAAATTGTTCGAATTAATTCCAGCCCCCAATTTCCACCAACGCACATCGGGACAAAATTCACCATCACCACAATTTGAATGTTTGGCGGTACACCATGACTGTGCAATTTACAAGTTTTCTTACTCGGAAGACTTCTTTGTGGAAATATCTACCACCGGCAATTTTTTCGGACGGATGCGACTTAGAAACCTTCAAGACTCGAGCTTACTCCCTTTAAAAAGGCCACCTGCGATTTCCCTAGTGTTTCAGTTGTTCATGGGCGATGGTCACACTTACTATCAGGTAAATCAGGCCGGTGGGGGGCGCACATTTATAGTTAGCCTAGCGCTGTCGCAACTGTAAATCAGGCACTGCTTTTATAGACTGTTATGGAGTTGATGCAGTGTAACGTGAATTCATGTTCTGTCTTGAGAAAATGATGTATACTTGCAATCATTTGCCGACTCTAAAATAATACTTAATTTTTTATTATAATAAGGGTGAAAAGCAAGCACACAGTCCACCTGATGGTAAGTAGCTGCTGTGGCCCTTAGACATCTACATCTATCTTCGATTACGAATCAAAATGCAGATGCGTCGTAACCCGTGAGGAGCAAGATGGAACCTCGTTTCCAGTAAAAAGGGTCTCCGGTTCTCTATACTCACCATATGCAACATAGCAGCATTAAGCTGCTATTTTACTGGTTTTCTGTGAGAGCGTGGTCATTCCCCGGTTGAGCCGACCAATTCGTGCTACAACTATACCAATAATAGCTGCAGCATGGTTCTACCACTCACGAAATCTCCTCTCACGAAATTAAAATAAGTAAAGAGGTACAATCTGTATTAAGATGGCTAAAAGCAAACAAATTAAATGTAAATCTGTCAAAAAAAAAACATAAAATTTGGTACGAATAAAAGTAAACGCCCTGATAATAATATTAACATAAAAATAGAAAATGACAGTATAGAAGAAGCTGACACCATAAAATTTCTGGGTATAACTTTGGACAGATTTTGTAATTGGAAACAGCATGAAAATGATGCTTGTCTCAAACTAAACAGATTTTCCTATGCCCTTAGAAAGCTTCGGACCGTATCAGATGAAAAGACTGCAGGTATAGCGTATAAAGGCTATGTAGAATCAATCCTAAGATATGGGTTAATAATATGGGGGAATTCGACTGATGTTGGTGAAGCATTCATTGCACAAAAGAAATGTTTAAGAGCTATTTGTGGAGCAAGTCCACTTGACTCCTGTAAACCTTTATTTAAAAAACTCAATTTACTGACATTAACCTGCATGTATGTTCTTGAGATATCAGTCTTTGTAAGGAAGTATAACGATTTTTTTAAATTCAAGGGGGATCATTTTAGTAAATACAGACCAAGAGATCCCACTAAAATAATGATTCCATTTTGTAGAACAGCTTTAAATAAACGGAATGTATATCATATGTGCATATCAGTTTTTAATAAACTGCCTAAGAGTCTACGGGAACTTCCAATAAAATATTTTAAAATTAAGTTAAGAAAATGGCTAGTGGATAAGTGTTTTTATACGATACAAGAGTTCATGCAACATAAAACTAATGTATATGATTATTTGTAATATTAAATAAAATGTAATATAATAATAGTAATATATAATAATAATAAAATGTAATATAATAAAAAATATAATATAATAATAATAGTATATAATAATAATAATATTTTGTATATAATTTATGATAAATAATTACATAACTTGACATTTTTGTAAGTAACATAATAGTATTTTAATTGTTTTATGTAATTGTAAATATTTGCATGCCTATTAAAGGCAGAATATAGCTTGAACTATGCACCACTGTTAAATCTGGTACCACCTGTATTCTGTGCAAATAAATGTTTCTTTATTTCTTTCTTCTTTCTTTCTTTCTTTACCACGTATAAAATTTAATTATAATCACGTATTACAATTACAATATTAATATCTGATGCACTGCTGCCTTTAAATAAACATTAATATTTTAGTATCTTTCCCTTACCCATAATCGGTTCCTTTGATCCTCTGTCAATCTTTCTCTCTACTCCTTCGCACTCTTCCTCCTTTTTTTAAGAAATCCTTTACTGTAACTGCTGTACGTTTGTGGAACTCTTTACCTCTCCACATTCGTCGTGCTCAATCTCTTCATTCTTTCAAAAGTCTTGTTAAATCGTATTACTTAGAACGCTATTAGATAAATTACTTTTCCTTTTTCGTACTGTTTTCATTTAATCTATTATATGATATCATACATAATCTTCACTTATCTTTATTTATATGTATTTTCATATTTTTATTTTTATTTTGTACGCCCCCCTCTATTTTTGACTATTGTTTGTATCAGTTCTGTACACTAAGGTTGTCTGGTAGAGATCACTTTCATAGTGATAAGACCGACTGTTGTACATATTCTACTTTAGATTTAACTGTACTCGTTTTTGTTGTGTATTTTGGTGTACAATAAAGAGTAAATAAATAAATTTCCTTACATCACTGCGCACGAATTTTCGCTTATTACTTTCCATGTTGACGCTACTCAATGCTAAATTAACGCGAAACATGTTCGGTGATATTGTTGTGTTCCCGAGTTTACGCACGCAGACACAATGTGTAAGTGCCATCTACACACAAGACCCAGCCGCCTTCGTGAGTTAAAACATCTTTAGGCCTGATATAGAAATGCCGTGGGTTCGAATATGGTTCGAATCGAATACTGTTGTTAACCACTTCTAGCGCAAGCAGTTTAGGCTTAGTTGAAATAATTGATAACTGTAGTGTTAGTAGCATTGTTTTATATAAAAGACCCTAAAATTTCGCCCATAATACGACATTTTGACGTATCATAATAGGAAATGTAACCGTTAACTACAGATATAAATCTTCATATTCTTTACAAAAAAAAAAACCGTAAAATGTACTAGACGATAGGATCTTATTATCACGACCAGTGTCATCAAAACAGCTCCTCACAAGTCTACTGCTGAAGATTTTCCTCCCCAAAGGAATGCTACAAAACACTGTACACGGAGCCACCTGCATCAATTGACCTCCTGCATTTCTCACCAAGTCGTTATTCCATCAAAAACAATAAAGGTCCCCTAAAGAAGAGCAAGTAATAAAAATATATACCAGATATCACTATCATATTACTCCTAATAGATATCTCTTACGATCTCATGCTTTGCCCACAGTTGACTCGTACGATAAATAAGGGATTCGCAGATTATTTTTCGCCGTTGCCATACGGCAAACGACAAATCAACGTCAATAAACATTGTCTGTGAATATCACAAGTATAGTGAGCTTGCTACAGAACTATCACAAATTCAAGCCATAATGTACATATATGTAAATCTATCAAGCCTTATTATTTTTCATTTATGATTGATATTAATGTAGGTGTAGAGACTCCTCCCACTAGACGGAGTGACAACCTGGTTAGACATGCAGGAAGTCGATGGATGCAGGTAGCTCGGGACCGTGCTTTGTGGCGTTCCTTGGGGGATGTCTATGTTCAGTAGTGGACTTGGGAAGAGCTGTAATGATGATTTTTTTTATAGGATAAGGGTGACAAGCGAGCACACAGTCCACCTGATGGTAAGTGGTTGCTGTGGCCTATAGACATCTACATTTGTCCTCGTTTGCGAATAAAATGCAGATGCAGGACTAAGATAGAATGCCTCGTTTCCAATAAAAGTGATCTCCGGTTCTCGACACTCACCAAACGAAAGACAGCAGCGTTAAGTTGCTATTTTACGCTGGTATTCTGTGAGAGCGTGGTCCTTCCCCGGTCGAGCCGATCCATTCGTGCTGCAACTACTATTGATGTAGCTGTAGCATGGCTCTACACGTATTAAAATGATGATGAATAGTAAAGATGATGATGATTAAAAGTCACCATATCGTAGACTTCAATCTATATTGTAAATAAAATAACATAAATATATAAAAACAAAGCAATAACACTTTTTAGTTTGAAATACTGTAAAATAATAATGTGATTTCCAATGAGTGACATACGAGTATTATGTGAATGTAATTTATATAATTTTTTACATGTGATTCCATATTTTATTTTTATTTATAATTTGAGTCCCAACTAATTTGTGTAGAATAATATATGTTACACCTAATGTTAGTGTAAGCTAATGATAATAAATCTAAGATTAGCCGGCTAAACCTGGTTTAGTTTTGAGCGTCTCTACATAGTATAACAAAGTCGCTTCTCGTCGTTATCTGTAGCTGTACGCTTAGATTTTTTAATCTACGCAACGGATCTTGATGCGGTTTTCATCAATAGACAGAATGATTCTATATGTAAAAAAACATGTATATTATCTATACTTACATATAATAAATCTGTAGAAAACACGTGTCTGTAATTCTAATATTTTCTGGGGAAAACAATGGCAGGGGACTAAATAAAGGGCACTGAGGCCAAATTAGTGGTTTTTAGAATTTTGTCTGTCTGTCTATCTGTCTGTCTGTGTATTACCGATTCACGCAAAAACTACTGGACAGATTTCCATGAAATTTTGTGTGTAGATAGTTAGGGACCCGGGGCAACTTATAGGCTACTTTTTATCCGATTACGGATAAAAAAGAGGGTTAAGTATTATTCTTCCTCAAGACGTTAATTTCTATTTTGTATTATTAATTATTGATGTTTTTTTAAAATAAATAACATATTTAAAAATAAAGCCTAAAATCAGTTTTAACCGTTGCGTTATAATTTTAACTACGCCGACAATCTAATTTTCACTTTATTAACAGTGCCATCTAACGGGAAATCCAAAAAGTAGTAACATTTTACCTCCAGTTACTAATGAATAAAATAAAATATATTCACACTAATAAATAATAATAAATAAAATATATACACATTTATATGTTTAATAATCATCATAATCATAAACAATCACGCCTGTCACCCAGAGGGGTAGGCAGAGACTATGGAATTCCATTTGGCACGATCCTGACACACCTCTCTCGCTTCCTCCACATCCATATACCTACGCATACACGCTCGTCGGTTAAAGGTACTCTTAATTTGGCCCATTTTCAATATATCGCCTATTTGGTCGATAAACTTTCGCCTAGGGCGACCCTTCCCGACTCTGCCATTCACCTCTGCAACATAAATTTGCTTTGTCACTCTTTCCTCATTCATTCTTTCTACATGACCAAACCACCGAAGCATTCCTTTCTTAATCCTAGTCACAACATCATCTTGCAAACCACACATTTCTCTTATCACACTATTACTCACCCTGTCATTCAGATTCAGCCCTAGCATACTACGTAATGACCGCATTTCTACAGCATTTATTCTACTCTCGTGCTTCTTCTGCCACACCCAACTTTCCATAACTAAAGCAACAACTTACCATACATTAAAGTAGGCACTAACACAGCATTGTGAATTGCCAAACGTGCCTTTTTGGACACATTCTGACTTTTCACAATAGAGTGTAGAGCCCCATTCAATCTATTTCCTGCATTCGCTCGTCGTTCTATATCCTTATCATATCTACCATCCCTGCTAAACACACATCCCAAATACACAAACTCATCTACTTGCTCTACCAACTCCCCTTCTATTCTTATTTCACATATCGTTTTACTTTCTTCTCTTTCAAAAACCATAACTTTCGTCTTACTTGCGTTCACTTTCATTCCCTTTTCTTTTAATGTCCTGTTCATTAATGTAACCATCATTTGCAACTCGGCTGCCGACGACGCAAGTATGACTTGATCATCGGCGTACAAAAGGCATTTGACGGTTAACTCACCCATTCTTAACCCGCATTCTTCTGCTTTCAAATTTTCCAAACAACTGTCCATAAATAGGTTGAACAGCCACGGGGAAGCCACACAGCCCTGTTTGACACCTTTATGGATGCCAAACCAGTCCGAGTAGGCCCCGTTGATCCTGACACAAGCACTAGAGTCCCTATATAGAGACTTCAATGCCTGTATCAAGCCAGCGCTCAACCCAAATGAGTTCAGTATTTGCCATAACACATCCCTGTCCACTCTGTCATAAGCCTTCTCCAAGTCTATGAACGCACAAAAAACTTTTTGGTTTTTGGCCAAAAACTTCTCCGCGATCATGCGCATGGAAAATACCTGATCCGTACATCCCATTCCCTTTCTAAATCCCGCTTGCACATCCCAAATTTTTCCATCAGTTTCTTTCATAACTCTTTCAATTAGTACCTTAGCATACAGTTTTCCCACAATGCTAAGAAGGCTGATACCACGGTAGTTTTTACAGTCCTGCTGTGATCCTTTTCCCTTATATATTGGGACTATCACGGCTTTGCACCAGTCTCCCGGTACCCGCTTAAGTTCCCAACATAAATTAAACAAGGTGCACTGCAGGTCTGCCACCACTCCTTCTCCAGCCCTTAGCATTTCGAGAGATACTCTATCATAACCGGCTGCCTTACCTGCTTTCATACTTTTCATTGCTTTCATTATTTCATCTATACTTATATCTCTATCTATTTCCTCTTCTTCCGGAATTTCTATTTCATTTAATTCAAACGTCTCATCACTCATAAACACGCTTTCAAAGTATTCCTTCCATCTCCTTAAACTCAAAACTTCGTCATTCAGAATACAGCCATTCTGGTCTCGTATAGCATTCATTCTAGGCTGTTTTGAATGTCCCCTGGTAGTTCTTACGAGTTTCCAAAACATTTTAATGTTTGCCTGGAAGTTATCCGATATTCTTCTATCATTCTTATCCGTTCTTTCTTGCTTTTTCCTTTCAACTACTTCTTTTACTCTCTTATTTAGGTGTCTAAAGACTGCCTTTTTCCTTTCAATATTATCATTCATACTGCTAGAATTACTAGCCTTGGTTGCTAGTAAATCTAGCCATACTTTCTTCTTTGCTTCAACTTCCATCCGTACCTCATCATCCCACCATAACGTGTTAATTTTCCTTTCATTCGTTCTCTTACTTACACCACATACTTCGGTAGCTGCATCCACTAAACCTTTCTTGACATTATACCACACAGTCTCCAAGTCTAAATCATTCATACACAATTCAGCCATACCACTTATATTTTCTCTCAATCTATATTTGAACTTCTCTCTCACACCTTCATCTTGTAACCTCTCTGTTCTTATACGCTGTAACGCAGTGGTAGACACAGATGTCCGATGCCTCCAACGTCTGAAAAGACCATTAATTCGGCATAAGACCAAGTAATGATCCGTCCCTACGTTAGAGCCCCGGTAAACTCTTGTATCTACCACCGCGCTCCTCATTCTTTCATCAACAATTATGAAATCTATCATACTTCTATCATCACCTCTTTCCCATGTATACGTGTGAATCTTCTTATGACGAAAGAAAGTGTTCGTCACAAAAAGACTCTTTTCCACGCATACGGCGAGAAGGCTTTCACCATTCTCATTTATACTTTCATCACCAAACGTTCCCAATATCCTTTCATAACCAAGCCTCCTCACCCCAACCCTTCCATTAAAATCGCCTAATATCACAATATTTTCATTAACCTTGCAATTCATTAGCACCATCCTTACCAACTCCCAAAACTGCTCTCGGATATAAGTGGGCTTAGACATGTCTGGGGCGTAGACCCCTAAAACAAACAACTTTTTTAAGCCCACTTTCATTCGTATCCATAGCAGTCTCGGGCTTACATATTCATACTCTTTCACACAATGACCCATTCTTTCTGAAAGAATGATACCGACTCCCTGGCATGCCCGCTCGGTCTCGTCTACACCAGACCAGTACGCGGTATACATGCCATGTGTAGTAGCATCCTTTCCCTTCCGTTTCGTCTCATTTACACATAACACGTCTATTCCTCTATCATGCATCATATCGCATACTTCATCCATCTTATCATTCATTCCTCCACATACATTCAATGTAGCCAGACGGGCTTCCGCAATCCACTTTTCGCCCCTCCGGGGGACAGAACGTATAATAATTTAATTCATAAATGTTTGAAAATTCTAACGTTCATTTTTCAGTTCTTTCCTTATTTCATATTAGTAGAAATTAATAAAGTTTATAATAACTAACTATATAATAGTAAATAATAGTGACATCTATCGAAATTTATAAAATGTGAGATGTTTCTAAAATTAATTTCTAATCTATAAAAAGTTTTGATTATCTATAAATAAACTGATAAAACTGTAATTATTGCAAAACTCACAATATCCATATAGTTTAAATGAAGAGATTTTTATATATTTATTAGCCAGATTTTAGAATTAATAATATCATAAAGTAGTTAATTATACCACGAAATGGTGGCATTTAATCGAAGAGATTTAAATATATAGGTATACTATAGAGCGGACATTGGGAAGATTTATATACAAAAAGTTTGAGTAGTGCGCGTGTGGCATCCTCTAGCTAAAAATAGAAAACAATACTAAGCATTTGTTAAGACAACATTTTAGCTATTCCCCAGTAGGTGACGCTAATAAATATAACCTCGTTTTAGGAATGTTACCGTTTCGATAGCAAAGATTACTAAGTTTGAAATGCTTTTCGATATAATAATAGCGAATATACATAATTGTTTTATTGTATAAATCTATTTATCATGACTTCCATCACTCGAAAAAAATCATATTAACTTTTTACTCCCCTTTAGTGTCATGAAATAAAATATTTAATTTCCAATAACTAAGAATCAATTCAAACAGCAGTCACTTTGGTTGCCACTTTGGTGGCATGACGTCACTCGGTCCCTTAGCTGCTATAATAATAGCATATGATTGATCGGTCGGCGTTAAAGACACATCGAGAAACGCCAAATCCAATAAGAGAGCGCCTTTATGTTTTTAAATTCGTTTCTTTTACAAAAATACACTTTAAATCTAAAATATTTTAGGAAAACACTGAACTTAAAAGCCGTTTCACGATTTTTCACGTTTCATCAGCTGCAGTACTTAAAGACACTACCCACATCAATAAAAAATGTTATTTTAAGTTTTTACCTTATGTTCTAACTTAGGCTTAACCTACAACTTCTTGCATCTAATATCTTTAACAGTACAAATTGTTTTTAATATAAGAAATCTATTGCTCTCTCCTATCACTGTAAGCGAGGATCTATAATGGCTTTGACTTGAAAACCACCAGACAATGAAGCCCGGTGTAAAACCACCAGAAAATGAAGCCTGGTATGTAAAAGAGAAGCCTTGCTATATTGCTAAACATCAACACCAAGTATCCTCAGCATGCTCATAAGCAACACAGAAAATCTCATGAGCATGCCTAAAAAAATGTCCCGCCCTCGCTCCACATGAAGTAGGGTACTTAACATAGTTGGTTTATGCTACTCATCTTTGCTGGTATGGGTACAGTATCGCTGACTGTTTTACCTCCTTAAATATTGTAAAGGATTAAATCGGCATCCTGTATATTTTTTATCGATAATTCCAATCGATAAACGTCGTCAATCAATCAACTAACTTTAAAATTGGTAACTAAATAGTGACGTTTACTGGATAACAGAGGGCGCTTATTACAATAAAAAATAAATGTTCTAGAATAATCTACTAGAAATAATAAAATTTTAAAGATTATTCTGTAAATATATGTTATATTTACGATAATAAACCGAAATCATGTTAATTTTTTGCTCCATATCGTGACTAACAATATCTTAATGCACAACCGGGCATATTTTCTTTAAAAATATTTTTTAAATATACGAAACGAATGCGTCTTGACTTTTTGACGATGTCACTAAGACTAAATGATAAAAATCGGAGATATATTTAAATTTAAACAGTGGTAGACCCACGAGGCAGCTTTTGCTGTCGCACGGATGGGCCGGCTCGAACCGGGGTGGTACCACGACCTCACAGAAAACCAGCGTTAAGAGGAAGAGGTTTACCTCTGCGTTTCGCTTGGTGAGTGCAGGTGGCCGGAGGCCCTTTTTACTGGAAATGAGGCATTCCATCTTAGTCCTCACGGGTGACAACGCATCTACATTTTGATTTGTAATAGAGGATAGATGTAGATGTCTATGGGCCGCAGCAACCACTTACCATCAGGTGAACTGTGTGCTCGTTTGTTACCCTTATCCTATAAAAAAAATATCCTATAGGACATAAGTTACAGACGAAAATTTTGCTACTGATGTCCGGTCTATTACTACTACTACTTAAATGTCTTTGCATTTAATTAAATTTAACATTGTTTTTTGATTATATCATGATATAGCCTGACCAAATTAATGGATAGAGATCGTTTGGCGATCATCATCATCATCATCATTACAACCTTTCATAAGTCCACTGCTGAACATATGCGTCCCCCAAGGAATGCTACAAAGCACGGTCCTGAGCCACCTGCATCCATCGATTTCCTGTATGTCTTACCAAGTCGTTACTCCATCTAGTGGGGGGTTGCCCTACACTTCGTCTACAGGTACGAGGCTGCCACTCGAGAACCTTTCTTCCCCATCGGTTGTCGGTTCTTCGATCTATATGGCCGGCCCACTGCCACTTCAGCTTACTAATCCATTGGGCTGTCGGTTACTCTAGTTCTACTGCGGATATACTCCTTTCTAAGTTTATCACGCAGAGAAACCCCGAGTATAGCCCTCTCCATAACTCGCTGAGCGACCTTGAGCTTCCTCATACGGCCAGCAGTGAAGGACCACGTCTCAGATCCGTAAGTCATCACTTGCAACACGCACTGGTTGTACAATTTCGTTTTCAGGTTTTGAGGTATGTCTAACGAGAAGATGTGCCGTAGTTTCCCGAACGCTGCCCAGCCGAGTTGAATCCGTTGATTGACCTCTCGGTCGAAGTTGGACTTACCTAGTCGGATTATTTGTCTCAGGTAAACATACTCGTCAACAACTTCGAGCTTAGTGCGCCCAACAACTATCGGTATAGGTGTGACATGGACGTTAAACATGATCTTTGTTTTGTCCATGGTTCATGTTAAGACCTATCCGTTGGGAGACACTATTGAGGTCATTGAGCATAGTGCTTAGGTCCTCCAGCGATTCTGCCATAAGGACTATATCGTCGGCAAATCGAAGGTGAGTGATGTACTCGTCATTGATGTTAATACCTTATCTTTTCCAGTCCAGTAGCTTGAAAACTTCTTCCAATGCACTGGTGAAGAGTTTCGGGGATATAACGTCACCCTGTCTTACACCTCTCTGCAGTTGGATAGGTTTCATACTCTGATTCTGTACTTGGATAGCCATCGTAGCTCTACTGTACAAACACTTCAGCACTTCGATATACCGACAGTCAACTAGGCACCGCTGAAGGGACTGCAGCACCGCCCAAATTTCGACGGAATTAAAGGCTTTATCATAGTCCACATACGCAAGGCAAAGTGATATATGATGAAGATTATACTCCTCTGTCTTCCGTACAATCTGCCGCAGGGTATGTATGTGGTCTATATTAGGTACTAAAGCCTTTTCGGAAACCGGCTTGTTCGGGAGGCTGGAAGTCGTCAAGTCTGCGTGCGAGACGATTCGTAATGACTCGAAAACAGCACGTAGACGCGACTCAGAAGAGAAATTGGTCTGTAGTTCTTCAAGAGAGCGTTGTCGCCTTTCTTGAGGAACAAAACCACCGCACTTTTGTCCCGCGCCTCCGGAGTAATGCCACCATGGAGGACGGAATTAAAGAGCTTCTGAAGAACTTTAAAACACTTTTTTAACTAAAAAATGACTTTCAATAAGTATTACACATGTGATCTATATTGAATAAAAAATTATTCTATTCTATTCTATTCTTTAATTACCGGTTTTCCACCCGCTTTCAAAAGCTCCGCTGTAATTTCATCCTCGCCCGGGGACTTGCCGTTTTTAAGGTGCATCTTCATCCATTTTAATCTCGCTCAGATTGACGTCCGGGATATCTTCGGAATAGTGTCGGACAAGACTCGCTCTTGGATCGTTACTCACACTTTCGTGTAGCTCCAACGATGACGTGTACAGCTGCCCATAGAACCTCTCAATCTCACTCAAAATCTCAGGTGTCCCGGAAACGATGCTGCCACACTCGGTCTTCAGCTTTAACAATTGGCTCTTTCTGGCAGACAGATTTCTGGCAAAGACTTTGGAGCCTTGGTTCCGCTCGATCGCCTCTTTAATACAAGCTGTATTGAAGTTGCGTAAGTCCCGTCGCATGCATTTGAAGATCTGTCTGGGTTCAGTTGCCTGTATGCTGTCAAATCTGTTGAAGAATGTAGCTTCATCTCCCGTATAACAGCCATGAGATTAAGAGTGTGATCGGAGAGTTTTTGTGTTCTTCTGCGGCGGGTCTTGCAGAACTTAGCTCCAAGCGCATGGACAGTTTCCACGAGCTTGTCATTCATATCGTCCACTTCATTGCAGTCTTCTAGGCACTGAAAACGGTTTTGTAACTCGAGCTGAAAGGTTTAGGGACTTTGAAACAGAGCACGAGGGGGACGGAGCGTTGACTTCATTAGACGAGACCTGTCCAACTTAACGTTTAGGTTCAGTGTGCCTCTAACCATTCCTCTCCGCCGTTGCCGGTCCCAAGCCCGGATGAGAAAGGAGGAGGGGATGGTTCCGCCGGAGAGAGTGGGTGTATCCGGTGGACTAACACACCCACCAGCGCTAGGACGTGCGCAGTCGAGCGCCGTACGCGGGGATGAAGGAGTCCTGGAGGGTTGAGCCGATCGTCGCTGGGGTATATAGTGGCGAGGGATGTGGGGGCTGCCTAGTCTTCCTGAAAAGAGGGCTGGGTGGTGGTAAAGGCCATGCTGACGGAGCAAGTGACAGTTTATTCGGGTGGTGGGAATGGGCCTTGTCAGCCCAATCTACCAGCTGGATCGAGCTCCCGATGTCGCGCTGTGAGCCAACTTCGCGTCCCTATATTCTCCCGGTAATCCTAACGCCTGAAATTCCTTTTTCTTCTAAAGTAGGGCGTTCCCAAAGGTGCGGGCTCCATGGAGGGTGGGAAGCCGAGGGGATGAATTTTAAAGAACAAAAAAAATTATGGACAATTTAAGGCCCAATAAGAAAGAGGGAGAGGTGTCAGAGGTGCTTACCAGAGACACCAAAGAACAAGGGGGAACCGTCACTAAACCGACGGTTCCACGGACAGTACCGTCCAGCGTAGGTGCCCCCACCAAAGGGATAATTACCTCGCTGAACGTTTCCAAAACCAGTTCCAAGGAGCTGGATGAGAAAAAGGAACAAGAGCCCGCAAGTGACAAAACTGCGGAGCCACTACGGACTGCTGACCTTTTCTCTGCTGCCTGGCAAGTGGTGAGCCGTAAGGGGAAAGGCAAGGCACCCAAAAAGGTGACTTGCCGACCTGACGGACCATCAGGAGGGTCTATCCCTGCAGGCAGTAGTGGAAAGGCCACAAAGAAGAACAAGAAGCAGCGGGAAAAAGGCCGTAGAGAACGAGCCGCATTGGCTGCTTCCGAAACCAAAACTAAGGAGGCTGGGCAAGCTACTGCGACTGGGGTGCTTGGCGCTGGAACCAGTAGCCGCGCTGAAGCTGGGAAGGATAAAAATCCAGCCCAAGTGGAAGTCGCGGCCGCGGGAACCAGCTCTAGGATATCCGCCAGGAAGCAGCGAGCGGCCAAGCGTCCTGGGAAGAAGGAAAGAACAGCCAAAAGGATGCTGGAAGAGTCCACCTCGCCTAGAGGGGAACACAAAAAAGTGCGACTCGAACAGCAACCAAAGACTGCAAGAACGAGCTACGCTTCCGCTGCTAAAGCAGATTTGGGTGTGGCCTTAACGTGTGCGCGTTCAGGTCACATTGCGAAGGAAGTAGCAGACGACATCCTCGTAGCAATACAGAGGAAGATGATCAGCGAGGCCTGGAGTAGCCAGGACCCTGATGCGTCGGGCCCAGTTTTTAGGGGCAAACCCGTTTATACGGAAGGTGTCCTGAAACTGTGGTGCGACGATCAGAAGGCTCTGGACTGGTTGAAGGGGAATATTGCTACCCTCGACCTTAAATCCAACACCTTGCTGACAATAAAGAAACAGTCAGAGATACCACAAAGAGTCAAATGTGGTATCCTTATCCCTGATGCCCAAGGGGCCTGGAAAGACTCACGCGACATTGGTCGCGTGCTGGCGTACCAGAACCGCTGGGTTAACATCAGGGACTGGCTGTTACTCAAGGCTGATAAGCAGACGGACGGGTGGTTCCTCGTTGTTTCGGTGCCGGAGGATCATATCCCGACCCTGATGAAGGCCGGACGCCGTCTCGCATGTGTATGCGGGGCGGTATACGTAAAATTCCAGGGTCGTGGAGGTAAATTCTTTGACACTCCACCGAGCAAAGAGGTAGAAAACAACCCGGAAGTTATGGATACCGGAGCCATAGTTACCGGTACAGCGAAATCACTGGAGGCCAAGTCCAGTGAAAAAACGGCCTGCACAATTGAGCCGAAGCCCCCAGTGGAGATCGGGCTCAGCGGCAGCTCACTGAGTGACGAGGAGGACTGCATTTTGCCGACCACTTCCGACTCGGTGGCTGACGATGAAACCCGAAATCTTCTGGCAGGCCTATTTTTGGGCGGGGACGGGTAGGACGCGATCAATGATGGCATGCCCTTCGTCCAAAACTAGCCTAGTGCAGGCCAACCTCCACCACAGCGAAACTGCGTCGGCTCAATTACGCAAGTAGTTGGAGGTTCAAAGGACTGCCATAGCCTTAATCCAGGAGCCGTGGGTTGGGGCTGGTAAAATTAAAGGCCTAAACAACCTAAAAGGTAAGTTATTCTGCAGCTCTGAACACGACAAGCCTAGAGCGTGTATTTACACTACTAAAGATATCTGTGCACAACCATTAACAAATTTCTGTTCTAGAGACATGTATGCCGTGGCAATACAATACACACAGGAGAGAAGATTAGTCGTCGCCTCGGTCTACATGCCGGAGGAAGACACTCCTCCCCCTCATGACCTCAGCAGGCTGGTGAACTTCTGCGAGAGGACCGGACTAGAGGTTGTGATCGGGACGGACTCCAACGCACATCATCCCCTTTGGGGAATGGAAAAACCAAATGAACGAGGTAAGGTTTTAGATGAATATTTATTTAGTACTAACCTAACCATTTTAAATATAGGTTCTGAACCTACTTTCATAAACAAACGCTGTCGCACTATAATCGACCTCACACTTGCAACAGAGGGAGCAACCAAACTAATTACGGGATGGCATGTGTCGAAAGAGGCCTCATGCTCAGACCATAGATGGATCTGCTTCGCACTACAGGTCGATATCCCCTCTACACCACCATGGAGAAATCCCCGCAAGACGGATAAAACAAAATACCTAAATAGGCTGACGTCTTTGCTCGCGGATTTTGAGGGGATAAATACTATAGCAGATCAGTCGCTCCTAGAAGAACAGGTAGCAGCTGTTACTAAGGCCATGATAGACAGCTACCATGAATCATGTCCAGAAATCACTCCACCAAGACATGCCGAGGTAAAGCAACCGTGGTGGGGTAAAGAACTCGATAGAAAACGTAAGAAGGTAAGAAAAGCCCTAAATAGGGCCATGAATACCTCAATGGATGAAGACTGGCTACTATATAAGAAAGCTAAGTCTGAATACAAAAAATGTATCAGTTATCGACGCTCGACTGGGTGGCGTAAATTCTGTGGCAACATAGAAACCTGCGAACAAGCAAATAGGATAAGGAATATTCTAGCTAAACAGAACACGTCGGGATCCATGTCTCTAAAGAAACCCGACGGTAGCTACTCAACATCGCCGGATGAAGCCCAACGCATCCTAATTGAAACGCACTTCCCAGGTTGCTGCGTAACCCAGGAGGCAAACCGGCATGACGACATACTGACACCAACAGCAGAAGACTGGAATTTAGCACAGAGAGTGGTAACGATGGACAAAATCCATTGGGCCATTCACAGTTTCCTCCCCTATAAGGCGGCAGGACCTGACGGCATATTCCCGGCACTCCTACAGTGGGGGGGGGGGTAAAGCCCTAATAGTCAGACTTGTTGCCATAATGCGAGCCTGTCTGGCTCTTAAATATGTTCCTAGGGGATGGAGGGAAATGAAAGTTACATTCATACCCAAACCAGGTAAGAGCGACTACACTGACCCTAAATCCTACAGGCCCATTAGCCTCACATCCTTTCTCCTAAAGACGATGGAGAGGATGTGTGAAAGGGAATTAATGGGGTCGGCGCTAATGAACTTACCACTACACGACAAGCAACACGCCTACAGTCTAGGCAAATCAACAGAATCGGCCCTTCATCAGGTAATTACAAAGATTGAAGAGGTCATCCAAAACAAAGAAATATGTCTAGGTTCCTTCATAGATATAGAAGGTGCTTTTGACAGAACGAACTTCTCCAGCATAAAAGGTGCACTCAGTAGACATAAAGTTGAACCGGCACTGATCGACTGGATAGTTTACATGCTCAGTACACGAATAATAAAGATTGCTGGTGAATCTCAACCAATCCAAATTAAGAAAGGCTGCCCGCAGGGTGGGGTTCTTTCACCTCTTCTGTGGAATATGGTCATTAATGAACTCATCAGCAAATTAAATGACAATCACTTCTATACAGTAGGTTATGCTGATGACCTGACAATACTGGTCTCTGGAAAGACAGCACCAAGGATCTCCTAAGTGTGTGTTGTTTGTGGATTAGCAGTGGTCCCAAGCAACCGCCGGTACGACATACTCCACCGATCGTCGAGTCCGCATACTCCGTGAGGTGTCGAGGTCACCGGCCCTTAGGTAGATTCTTGGCACTTAAGTGCGTTCGTGCCTTCTGTGCCCAGTCGCGTACCTAAGTGCTCTCTCTAGCACTTCTCTCAACCCTTTCCTGAGGAAAGGGGTAGGCAGTGCGCCCAAGTGTTGCGGTCATCTCTCCCTCTCGCACCCGATCCGTATCGTACGTCGCGCGTCGCTTGTCTGTCACTCAGCACCTGCAACGTAGATAAGGAAATTAGACATAGGCACTAAAATCGAAACCAAATAGTAAACAAAAACAGTCGTAACATGTCGGATATGGGGAAGGGGGACCCCCCACCCCCCACCCCCCGCGTTAGGAAACCACCGGACCGTCCGGGAATTCTGGATCGCCCATTACTTCTGAAGGACCTATCTAACCCGGAGCGCTCCAGGATTGTGGAATCCTTCAGTCATATTCCCAAGAGGTTCCCGAAGCCAATTTCGCCGAGCAAGACCGCCGCACCGAGCGCCACCCAACCCACCGTATCTGAGTATACGAGTGGGTTGGAATCGACGCCCAAGCCCCAGCGGCCGATGAAGTCGGCGAGGAGTCACACCCCACCAGAAACAGAGAGCTCTTTAAAAGAGAAGAGGCAGTGCATAGGGTCACCTATGCCGTCCACCTCATCATCATCCGCATTGTCATCCGCCTCATCATCAGATGAAGAGCAAGAGGAAGTACCAACAAATGGGAAGAAGAAGGAGCGGACTCCTCCGAAGTCCCCATCGCCACCCCAACCAACCACCTACATGTCACCAGACCGAAGGAGCCAGATGGACTCGGCCCACGAGGAGCAGGGAGGCGAAGAGTCCTACAGCTGGGGGTCCACTACGTATGCGACCCTAGCTGCATCTGCCGGACGCTCATCGCCCGTGCCTCACCCCAATCCATCGAAACTGCCGCAAGATGATGGGCAGAGACCATCCACCAGCTATGCCCAGCTGGCAGCAGCACCAGTAGCAACCAGGACGAAGGTGGTGGAAGAGCCAAAGACGGCAGTAGAAGCTGAAAAGGCGAGATACCCACCTATAGTAGTAGAATGCCTCCCGAATTGGACGGGGCATTTTAAAATACTTCATGAAAAATTAGGCCACGCCCCCAATGCCCGCCCATTCGGGAAGGGCGTTAGATTTACGCCGCAGAGT
Source organism: Parnassius glacialis (assembly GCA_033319125.1). Taxonomy (NCBI): domain Eukaryota; kingdom Metazoa; phylum Arthropoda; class Insecta; order Lepidoptera; family Papilionidae; genus Parnassius; species Parnassius glacialis. The sequence goes on along the minus strand of JAVANC010000010.1, from coordinate 20,969,200 downwards.
CCGGATGAGTTCCGTATCATACAAAGATACATGAAGGAACTCTCCGCGAATACACCAGACCTGTCCTGGTATTGCTTTACCCCGGAGGAGGAGAAGCCCACAAAAGTGGGCATCAGGGGGCTGCCAGCGGGTACGGATACCAAAACCATAGAGGAGGCTGTTAGGGCAAAGGGCTTCCCAATTCAATTTGTAAACGCCATTCCACCGCGTAGAGGCAGACCGGGATGCCTCTACTTCGCCCAATTGGATCACCTGAGCCTGGAGCAACTGAACTCTCTATACCAGATCGACGAACTCCTATTTATCAGAGGAGTCGTCATCGAAGCCTGGCCGAAAAGGACAGGACCAGCACAATGCCACCGCTGCCAGGCTTTCGGGCACGCTTCTGCCAACTGCTTCAGGCCAGTGAAGTGTGTTCGCTGTGCCGGGGAGCACATTGCCGCCCTTTGCCCTCGGGGTAGAGAGGAAGAGCCGACGTGCGCAAACTGCGCACAAAATCATACTGCGAACGATCGCCGCTGCCCAGCCCTTAGGAGGGTTGCCAGGAGGCAGGGGATTACTCTGCCGGGCCTACTCCCGGAGGACCCGAAGAAGATCCCCCAGAGTCGCCCAAGAGCTGTAACACATAAACTTGTTAATATGCACACATAGTAAATTTTGAAACTTGTCTCAAGAAGAGATTTCTATTTGTTGCATCAATATGACGTTATATGAACAAATAAGTAAATTTTTGCATATTTATTTCGTAGAAAACTTTTTCTTTATTGGGTTTATTGAAGAAACAAATAATATGTTAAATATATTTGTGATTTTGAAACATTTTATATGATTCTTTCTTTACAGTACATCATAATAATAATGACCCCAGATCGAATTTCGTACAAGGCGGCCAGTCTCAACGGAGACTAACAATCTCCGCAAGACAGGATCATAGTGCACGAATGTGTGTCCAAGCATTGGTGCACTCTTCTCTATTCCCTCAGTCTCATTTACCACATGCAATCCGTCACGACCGGCGGGAGACCATGCGCAGGATCAACGGCTTTACGTGCTTTCTGAGTCATGAGGGTGGAGCACCACCAACTTGCTGACTCGAGGCTGCTACTGAGAACTTGACACAAAAACTCAACACTACCAACGAGGCAATCAATTCATTGAAGCGATCAATTCATTCAAGTTTGCGCGTTTACCGCTAAAAAGAACCCCCTTTGTCGTATCTCCTCAGTTTCAAGGCACTACCCTTGCTGCCTCAGCTTGCATCGGAATCCTTGGCTCATATCGAATAGTGTGCAGTTTCGTGGTCACTTGGAAGGGAAGGCCAAATTGGCCTCTAAAAAGCTTGGCGTGCTCAGCAGAGCGAGACAGTATTTCATGCCGGCACATCGCTTGCAACTTTACAAAACGCAAGTTCGGCCTCACATGGAATACTGTTCTCATCTCTGGGCCGGGGCACCCCAGTGCCAGCTCCTTCCACTTGACCGCATCCAGCGCAGAGCGGTTCGAATCGTCGACCACCGAGTTATTTCCGATCGGCTCGATACACTGGCACTGCGTAGAGATGTTGCATCTCTTTGCGTATTTTATCGCATCTATCACGGGGAGTGCTCTGAGGAATTGTTCGGACTAATTCCAGCAATATATAATATCGCACATCGCGACAAAACTCGCGTTACCATCCATACCATCTGGATGATTGGCGGTCCACCACTGTGCGATTTAGAAGAAGTTTTCTCCCTCGCACAACTTCCTTGTGGAATTGATTACCACCAGCGATGTTTTCGGACCGATACGACTTAGGGATCTTCAAGAAAAGAGCTTACACCTTTCTAAAAGGCCGGCAACTTATCAGCAATTTCCCTGGTGTTGCGGTTGTTCATGGGCGGCGGTAGTCACTTACCATCAGGTGAGCCGCATGCTCGTTTGCCCCCTATTCTATAAAAAAAGCGATTGGAAAATCATATTTTCGATCCTCATCCGAAAAATAATTCTTGTATTTGATAAAATTAGTACCTAATAGGGCTGAGCGTTGTGTGAAGTGATTGTTGTGTATATGATGTGTTTTATAATGCGATTAAAATAAGAATTGGAACGTCAATGACCTCAAATGACCATAATCTGTCAACCGTAGTGATTATATTCTCTTTGCTGTCAACTATCACTGAAAAGTACTGCTTGCAAAGAAAATAAAGGCGAATACCCACCGTTCATAGACACTTCGGCCATTGGTGCCCACATATAAAAGCATATGGAAATGATAATATGCAATTAAAAAAAGGAAATGGTTAAGGAATTGGTTTAAAAAAGTCCGGATTTTTAAGATTAAAGGTTTTTTATTTTCACAAGAACAGTTTTTGAACAAGAAATGACTTCGTATTTTCGTGACATTTAAACCATAATTGACACACCGTAAATGTTCTCTTGAATGAGTTACTGGGAGCTGGGAAGAACTGTGGCCGGTGTGAAAGCTGGGGTCATCGTTAACAGTGGATATCGAGTCCAAGTTCGTGCAGAGGTTATCGTAAGAAGTGGGAGCAGGATCCATTTTCAGGCCGTGGGCAATAGGGTGAGAAGAATTATCGGAGTCCATTTAGAAAGCTTATTCGTTGTTTAAATAACAAGTCCGAAAGAAAAAAAAACAAATTAACACAAATGCAAAGGAATTCGACTTGTGACTATTTAGTTTTGATATTTATGACATGGGCCTAGCTGTCAGATTCGATGTTGCCAATTAACAGACATAAAATCGATAAGTAGATAGCGATTTTTTTATTCGATTTATAATTTCATATAAAAGAATAATCTTTGATTCGCTTTAGGTTCTGCACACCTTTTAAAATATGTTTTGTTTTATTTATTTAAATTCCATTTTAAATGTATTTATACAGATAAGAATAACAGCTAAATTGTGCAGAAGTGTTTTTGTTATGGTCTAGAGTTCATGGCAAATCAACTAGCAATTCGCTTGTTTAATTATCATATCATCATCATCATCATAATTACAGCCTTTCATAAGTCCACTGCTGAACATAGGCCTCCCCCAAGGAATGCCACAAAGCACGGTCCTGAGCCACTTGCATCCATCGACTTTCTGCATGTCTTACAAGGTCGTCACTCCATCTCGTAGGGGGTCGCCCTACACTTCACCTACCGGTACGAGGCTGCCACTCAAGAACCTTTCTTCCTCATCGGTTGTCGGTTCGTCGAGCTATATACTCTTAATCTCATGGCTGTTAGACGGGAGATGAAGCTACACTCTTCAACAGATTTGACAGCATACAGGCAACTGAACAGACAGTTCTCCAAATGCATGCGGCGGGACTTACGCAACTTCAATACAGCTTGTATTGAAGAAGCGATCGAGCGGAACCAAGGCTCTGAAGTCTTTGCTAGAGATCTGTCTGCCAGAAAGAGCCAACTGTCAAAGCTGAAGACCGAGTGTGGCAGCATCGTTTCCGGGGCACCTGAGATTTTGAGTGAGATTGAGAGGTTCTATGGACAGCTGTACACGTCACCGTTTGAGCGACACGCAAGTGTGAGTAACGATCCAAGAGCGAGTCTTATCCGACACTATTCCGAAGATATCCCGGACGTCAGTCTGAGCGAGATTAGAATGGCTCTCCAGCATCTTAAAAACGGCAAGGTCCCAGGCGAGGATAGAATTACAGCGGAGCTTCTGAAAGCGGGTGGAAAACCGGTACTGGAGTTCCGTCCTCCATGGTGGCATTACACCGGAGGCGTGGAGCAGAAGTGCGGTGGTCTTGTTCTTCAAGAAAGGCAACAACGCTCTCTTGAAGAACTACAGACCGATTTCCCTTCTGAGCCGCGTCTACGTGCAGTTTTCGAGGGTCATTACGAATAGCCTCGCACGCAGACTTGACGACTTCCAGCCTCCCGAACAAGCCGGTTTCCGAAAGGGCTTTAGCACCATAGACCACATACATACCCTTCGGCAAGTTGTACAGAAGTCCGACGAGTACAATTTGCCATTATGCCTGGCGAATGTGGTCTATGAGAAAGCCTTTGATTCCATCGAAATTTGGGCGGTGCTGCAGTCCCTTCAGCGGTGTAAAGTTGACTGTCGGTATATCGAAGTGCTGAAGTGCTTGTACAGTAGGGCTACGATGGCTATCCGAGTACAGAACCAGAGTACGAAACCTATCCAATTGCAGAGAGGTGTAAGACAGGGTGATGTTATATCCCCGAAACTCTTCACCGCTGCATTGGAAGACGTTTTCAAGCTTCTGGACTGGAAAGGATACGGTATTAACATCAATGGCGAAAACATCACTCACCTTCGATTTGCCGACGATATAGTCCTTATGGCAGAATCGCTGGAGGACCTAAGCACTATGCTCAATGACCTCAATAGTGTCTCCCAACGGATAGGTCTTAAGATGAACATGGACAAAACAAAGATTATGTTTAATGTCCATGTCACACCTATGCCGGTAGTTGTTGTGAGCACTAAGCTGGAAGTGGTTGACGAGTATGTTTACCTGGGACAAATAGTCCGACTAGGTAAGTCCAACTTCGACCGAGAGGTCAATCGACGGATTCAACTCGGCTGGGCAGCGTTTGGGAAACTACGAAAAAATTCAAAAATATCTGTTTTGTTCACCCTACTTAACTGGTTTGAATTGACAGTTATGACATCACTATATGGCATCAGCTCAGTCCTATTCTTAGTTAAATCCAATATATACCCCTTTACAACCGACTCATAGTCAAGCGTGCATTTAACTTTGAAAAAATCTAGCGCTTCCCATAACTTATTTTACCGAACGCAACCGACATCGCTCGATCGTGCATAATATAGTCACATGATTAAAGAAACCGACCAGAGGGGAAGCTACATACAAACGGCTCGCTATGAATACACCCATACATAGCGCAGCGATGTGTGTGTGAGCTCTCACCGACAGGTTCACCGATGCTCCGTCGGGGTACAAACCGGTTTGCGCCGGCTCAGTCAGAGTATCCATGAAAGGGCTTTGTGCGCATTTAAATAAATAGACCAACAATATTTCGAAATTTTACACATCAATTAATTTATTAAGTTTTTTTGCAATTATTAAATAATTAGATTTAAGTATTGTAATTAAAATAATTAAGAATTACGTTATTATAAATGTATATTAGTAAATAATAAGCAAAAATGCCTAATAGTTGTACAGTATGCATGAATAATTCTAGAGAAAATAAAGATATTGCCTTTTTTTGTATCCGAGAGATCAAGTGAACTTAGTACCTTTTTACGTAATATACGTATTATATATGCACTATATAATACTTTAATTTTTTCCTTATTGTTTAAAATTAATCGATACAAAACAGCTCTTGATTTCGAACAATTAATATATATGTTGTTACATTAATATAAGTTATAATTATTACACATGTTGTCTTATGCTATATAATTATTTTTTTAATTTTCCTTAAAATTTTCACGTGCATCATGTGATAACCTTATCAGAATAGGTATACATTTTTGACGTTGTTAAGAAGCTTCCCCTCTGGTCCTTACTTTTTACTCTGTGATATAGTCCTTAGTAAAAAACATAATAATACAAGTTGTAACCTACATATATATTTATCTATGGTTGTAACTCGTTACTGCGCCACAGTACCTCGTTGGAAATGGCAGCGTATTTTGGCGGGCGAGGCACTTCAAGTAAGCATAATTATTTTCAAGTGTTTTAATGGAATATTATTATTAAACTATTTAATTCTATTACTAATAAACCAACTCATAATATTATTACGTATTTTTGTAATTATGTTCATTATTAATTCATTTATTCTGCATCAAAATTAAAGATGCACGTTCGTGCATTTTAGGTGTTACTTATACTTTTTTTAATATTATTACAGTGTTATTTTATTTCGTTGTACGATGTAATTTAAGTGGTTATTTTTGAATTTTTTAGGCCGCATGCATAACGAAGACATTTTACAAGTGTTGGGTGACGGCAATTATTCGGACATTGAGTGTTTTGACGACTCAGACGATGAGGAACCGTTTTTTGATCCTGCTGTCTTGAACAATACAGGTGACCTTGGTTTACCCGAAGATCCTGATGAAAATCAAAGATATGACCACGTGGAAAGCAGTCTAGTACCAGACCAGTCCGTACCAGCACCTTCTTCCGTAGTACCAACTGCTCAACGTCCGTGTCGCTCTGGTTCCCGCCCTAATCGCTGGAGAGTTACTTCGTTTGAAGATAAGCAACATACGTACCTTGAACGACCTATTAAATCGGTAAGACAACCAATTGATTACGTGCAAGATTACTTTGATGACCAGTTTTATGAAATGGTCAGTACTTGCACAAATTTATATTATTTGAGAAAGACTGGGAGTGAATTAAAAACTACGAAGTCTGAGATACAGAAACTTTTTGGTATTCATATTTTAATGGGATGTATTCCATTCCCAAGGCTGCCTATGTACTGGCGTAGTGGCATTTCCCTAGACAAAATAACTAGCAAATTGAGCCGTGATCGATTCTTACAATTGCCAAATGCATTGCATGTAGTAGACACTGATACTGCACCACCTCAACAGGCGACAAATCCGTTGTGGAAAGTCCAACCTATGATAACTCAAGTTCGCAATGGTTGTTACAAGCAAGAAAGGGTTCCAGGGTACTACTCTATCGACGAGCAGATGATCCCTATCACTGGTCGATGCCCATTGAGATAAGTTGTTAAAAATAAACCACGACCAGTTGGTCTCAAAAACTATGTCCTCACAACATGTGATGGGCTTATGTTAGACTTTGACATTTATCAAGGGGCTAGGACAATGTTCGGGGACACTAATCTTGGTCTTGGACCCTCTGTAGTTTTGCACTTATCAAGAAGCGTTCCCGAAGGAAGTTGTTTATATCACGACAGACATTTCACCACAATTCAATTAATAGAAGAATTACATAATCGGAACCTACACAGCACAGGAACTATCATGGCGAATAGAATACCAGACAAGACTAGTTTAAAATTCAAGAAGGATGGTCAAATGTATCGTGGTGAGAGCCAGCAGATGGTAAGGGTAAGTACAGTATTGGTAAAGTAGAAAGACAATAAATCTGTATTGATAGCTTCTAACTGCACTGGATCTAACTATACTGAAATTGTTAAAAGGTGGGATAAGCGAACTCGCACCTATGTTGATGTGACTGCACCAAAAATAATTCAAAATTATAACCGATACCGAGGAGTGGATGTTCTCGACCAACAGGTTGAATACTACCGAACATTCATAAAAACTCGGAAATGGGCACTAAAAGTACTCATTCATTTTTATGATTTAGCTCTAGTCAATGCTTGGCGCGCTTACAAAATAGATTGCACTTCCAATAATTACAGATGGAATAAAACACTAGATTTATTAGACTTTCGTCTTGACATATCTGAGGTCTTACTGAGTTCCCCTGAAAAACGTCGCATTGAAGGCATGGAGGAAATTGAAAACATAATGCCGAGGAAATTTAAAAAAGCTCTAATGCCATCGGCAACACTACGGTCATTGAGTTATATGTACTACGTACTAGAGAAGCCATTCCAAACAAAAATTGTGTCCTACTCTATGTCTTCGCGCATGCGCGGTAGTAGTAGTCGCGCATGAGCGAAGACTTTAATTTGATATAAAATAAGATATTGATATAAAATAAATATAAGAATTTATTATAAAATATCTTCATTTAATCTAAACAAACATATTTCTAAATAAAATGTAATAATAATTATTTTATGGAATAAACAAATCTTCAATTTACACAATATTTAGTTTGTATGGACTGTAGGGACTGCACTACAGTTCAGTTGAACATAGTCAATGTTCGAAATGGCTTCTCTAGTACGTAGTACATATAACTCAATGACTACGGTACGATGGGTATGATCATTTGCCGGTATTCGATGATCTAAAATCGCCTAGATTTTGCCAATTAGAAACATGTAAAAGCCGCACAAAAATTCGTTGCTTGAAATGTAACGCTTATCTTTGTGTAATTCGAGGACAGAATTGCTTTAAAAAATTTCATTGTAAATAATTGTTTTTATTTTAATTTAATTTTTTAATAATGTTCAAAAAATGTTGTTACATAATAATTGTTACTATTTTTGTTCAATTTTCATGATTACTTTAACGTTTAGTTACTATAATGTGATTTAATTACATAAAAAAGTTTAAGTTAATGTTTAATAACTAAATGTTCCTTATATTGATACTCATTAATAATAATAATTAAGACTGATTATTGTAATACTTAATTTTTCTAAAAATAATGATTTAATTCATAAATGTTGTCTAATTACCTCAATAAACACAGAAATCCACAAATATGCACAAATGTGCATATGTGAAACTAATCCTAAAGTGCACGACCGTGCAGGCGATTTTCAGGAAAACCTAGCTTTTCCGATTTTTTCCAGTATTTTTCCTAGGTGGCTTATTGCTCTATAAATACGACCTATATCATAAATTACAATAAATCTTAACTTTTTTGTCCGGTTGTAAAGGGATACAGTAATTTATGGTTAAATCGCATAGTACTATTCAGCGACTAACGCGTGGCCATATACTACTAAGATAGGTAGTTGTCTGTGGAAAATGCTTAATAAAACAACATTGTCAAACTTTGATTTTATTAAAATTTACCGTATTAATCTAAATAAAAGCGAAATAACTAAATCGCTAATTATATTTACCATCTAAATCGTTACAATCGTTATAAATAATTATTTTTGTTATAACCAGACTAGCAGTGCAATGGTGTAACTATTTTGGGAATCGTTTACCGGCGGGAATCACCCCGTAACTGCTTTGTTTCTTTATTATGATAATATTTGGCAACCTAAAATAGGATACTTAATATTATGAGCATATAATTAAATTTTATTAAAAAAGTTTAATGGATTAAATTTCAAAATGATTTATAAACAATTGCTGCCGAGTCGACGCTAAGATATAGTGTGGATGTAGAAATTATAATTTTTTGTTTTTGAAATCGGTTTTAGTTCTTTTAAAAGTTTAATTATTTTACCCTTTTGTATGGATTAAAGAATATCATAAGTTCAAGATAACAGCTAGAATGTCATCTAAATTTGTAAATAGTCACTTTCATATCTTCATCCCCTATTTTGTCACCCTTAAGGGTGAAATGTTGGGACATTCCTAACGTATAACTTATTAAATAAAAAGAGAATTAATAAGATTGGTTCAGATCTTTTCTGGGAAATCGGTGAACATATAAAAAAAATCTATGCGTCGAATATACAGGGTTATTTTGCAATAACCGGCCAAATTTGCAGAGAAGGTTCAGAATGAGTAAAATAGGCAAAATGGTGAAAAAAAATGAGTAGAGTTCCGTTCTAGGGACACCTCCGATTTGGACCAATTTTTTTTTACATGTTTACCAACATAAATGTTGAAAAACCCCAAAGGGATTTTTGGTGCAAATGCCCCTGAAATTTCAATATTCCTGTGTAAAAAGTGAGGTTTAGTCGATTTATCATGAAAAACTGCCTTAAAAATCTAAAACTTCAAACCCTCGTAAAAAAATTCAGGGGCATTTGCGCTGCAAATCCCTTTGGGGTTTTTCATCATTTATGTTGGTGAACGTGTAAAAATTTTGGTCCAAAACAGAGGTGTCCCTAGAACGGAACTATATGCAAAAAATTAATTAAAAAAAATCTCCAACGTTCTGTCTCTTTTATATTTTAAATTCAAAATGCGTGGTAGTATATTATTTTAACTGATTTTACTGCGCACACATACATTCGTAAGGGTCGATCGGTAGACGATAACGTTGTTATCCATAACTCACATTCAATTTGGGATAACTTCCAATACCTTAAAGTAGAATCTTACTTACTCGTATTTTCAAAAACTGCAATAATGGTATTTCATTATTAATATATTTGAACATAAGCTTAAAATTTGGCTACTCTTTGAAAAATAACCCTGTATGACCTTCTCCTTATTGGAATTCAGTTAAAAAGACAATTTTCATATAATTAACACTAATACAATTAATTTTAATTGTATTAATGTTAATTATTCTATTTTATAATATATTTTTACTGTTAGCACTGATACATTTACACAATTCAGGAAAACAATTTAAAGGTCAAAACGAAGCAAACCACGATTCCTATCAGAGTTACACAATCGCACTATAGTTTAAGATAAATTACTACATAATGTTCGTTAATTAATGATGATGTGTGATCGCGCCTCTATTCTCTATAACTGATTTAATAAGGTTGGGTGACGCTTGCTTCATATCGTAGGCCCAACCTATTTTGGCAAACAAGTTCAGTATGGTCGTGGTGATGTTGTTGACATACGCCAGCTCTGATGCTTTATAGTCCCATGGAAAGGTATGGTGATAGTTGTGCCATCCTTCGCCCATTGCTACAGCGGATACGCCCCAATTTTCCGCAGGCATTATATGTCTAAAAATAAATAAGGTTTTCATTTAGTTCACAAAACAGGTGCAAATTGTATATAATCTTAACGATACGAAAAAACATAAAATATTTTATAAATAAAAAACTTATTTTATACTATTGGTATTCTAGAAATCCGTTTGGTTAGGTCATAGTCTATTACATATTTCTGCTGTCAAGCAGCATCCACTTATTTGCTCCGGTTAGAAGAATTAGTACGTGGAGCCACTAGCGCTGGGATGAAAGCGACTTGTATCCTTCTTTGTTTGAAATTGGTTGAAAATGTCTATGGGCTACATTGACAATGTATCACCAAGTGGACTGTTTATATTGTAGATAAAATTTTTATGTGTTTTGTTATTGTTAATTATATAATTTCGGTTACGGCGGACAGTGTCAACCGAGAAAAACCATCTGCGCAGGACAGGATTATAGTGCAAATACGTGACAGCATCACGACGCGTCGGTTGAAGATCAGACGCAGGATCGACCGGTCGGCTTTACGTGTTTTTCACGGCACGGGGTTGATACACCAACTTACTGAGTTTCTTCTCAGAAAATCCCAACAATTGATTTTTAGCCCAACATTTGATTTCAAATCCGGAACACCGTTAACAACAGTTGCGCTTATAACCACTAGAACAACGAAGTTATGTTATAATTGTAGTGTAGCCTATACAATCCATTTAATTAGTATTTTGTAAAGGTCCAATTAGAGGCATTCACTAGCTAACCAGCTACACGTCTAGCAGGCGGTGCGCTGCAACAATGCAATTGCACTGCCATGGCCTACAATATAATGAAAATTAAAGAAGATTGTAATAATAGGAGATTTTGAAGACGTCTAGTAGAAATAAAAAGCCCAAAGCGGACGGGTAATGCACCCAGTGTCAAACAGGCGATTATGAAAAATCCTCCTTACATTGTCAGCGATCTTTATAAAAAAAACTTAATAAGGGAGACAAACGAGCACACATACCACCTGATGGTAAATCAATGCTGTGGCCCATTGACATCTAACTTATCCTCATTTAAGAATCAAAACGCGGATGCGTTGTCACCCCTGGGGACTGAGATGGAATGCTTCTTTTACAGTAAAATGGGTCTCCGATTCTCTACACTCACTATACGAAACAAAGAGGCATTAAGCTGCTATTTTACGCTGGTATTCTGTGAAAGCGTGGTCCCTTCCCGATCGAGCCGACCCATTCATGCTACAACCATAATATAGCTGCAGTGTGGCTGTATCACGCGTAGCGATTTATGTCATGTTCTACCATATCGTCATCCATGTTTATCAATTACACACTGATGCTATTTGTGCGAGGTACTGCACTTTGTCTGTAACAGACATAAAGCCAAATATTGGACTCCTATCAAATAATTAAAGTTTAGGTGCAATTTGAGGTTAAGCTATTTTACTCAAATTTAACAAAAAATCATATAACTCTTCAATCACTGATTATGTTTGGTGACTAAATATTCTTTTGTGGTAGAGCCATACTGCAACTAGATTATGGTTGCAGCACGATTAGGTCGGCTTGGCCAGCGAAGAACCACGATCTCATAGAATACCAGCGTTAAAAAGCAGCGTAATGCTGCTGTGTTTCGTACTTATGAGTCATTCCATCTTAGTCACCAGTTGTGAAAACCACTGTAACCGTCTATCGGCTATAGCAATAGTTCTCTATCAGCTCGACTGGGTTGTCAGTTACCAAGCTTGCTTATGTGTATATCTATATAAAATATAAAAGTTCTCCATCGCTCTGCTGTGAATGTTTCAGCCTATATAGTGAACTGTATCGTAAGTACTACTTACTTACGAGCACAAAAATTAATAGAAATAAAATATTTTGCTGAAATAGGTGTCACAACTCTATTATTAATTTCTAGCGCGTTTCTTTAGTACGATATTAAACCTTATTTAATATTTTTTAGATTTATTAATAAAAAATAAATGTACCTATCGTAAGGCTTATTTCCCCATATGTGAGCGAAGCTGTTGACGGACCAGGTAAAGTTAAGACTCAACACATATCTTAACAGTGGTTGCGAAAGTATGGCGCTTTCCCAGTTATCCTCCCACACATAGACAGGTACAAGGGTTGGCAGCAGAAAGCAGAAGAAAAATTTAAAAAGATTAAAGTATCTGAAACAAACACGTTTTTGAAAAATACCTAATAAATAAACATTTTACAATAAATATACGAATTATGCTTCTCCAAGCCACATAAATCAGTTATTTCGTTATTGTTTAATACTTATTGCGATTCAGTCGTTTGTATTTATTTTTCTCATTGACCGTCGTTGCAATACTTCAAACTCCTCGTGATTTAACAAATTCTAAGATACTCGTATATTAGATTGGATAACATTTTTCTTTTGAGGAAAACATAATTAGGGGTTTTAAATAACCTCCAGAATTGATTTATTAAGACTATAAGATATAGAAAATAAGAAAATATTTAAATTATAAAATTAAAAAAATATTAAAGACTTGCATATTTTTTTAATTGCATCAATTTCATTCAAAATAACAAAAAAAGAAACGTAGTAATTACGGCTTTTGGCTTCACAAAATACTTATATGTATCTTATTACTTGATGCAGAATAAGATTACAAGAAAATTAATTTTTTTTAAATAGTACGACTTTAAAAAACTAAAAAGAAAATCATTTCCACAACGTAATAGTTTCTAAAGACATTGCTAAGCTGCTGAGACATAGTGTACTGAAAAATTAAAGCCTAGCAATAGTCACTTTATCCTTCTAATACTTTAAAATCGGTTTTTACTTTTATTAAACGTTAAGTTTTAGACTCATGGGGTGGACTAGCATTATCACAAGTTCATTGCCAAAAGTATTAACTATTTAATAACAAAACTTGCATTTATTATCGGTTTAGAATTGATGGAGATATCGAGTATAATACAAAAAACATACAGTGGCATTAAGAACCACTTCCTTTCTTGAAGTCGGCTAAAAGCACTTATAAATATCTAATATAATAAACGCCTACCTTATCGTTTTATGCCTTATGGCTGCGATATAATAGTTTCTTAGGTTTTGTAAAAATCAGATGCAATGTATTTAGGATTAAGAAAAGGTCAAAATTAAATTGGATCGAAATGGAAGAATATTTAATATTCCAGGTTATGATTGTTAGAAATGATAAAGAAGATATTTATGAATCCCGTCCAGTTTTCAATTAATCAACATGAACATTCAGAGGCACTTGACTTAGCCTACATGTGTACCTACGATGTAAGGTTAAGTGTTAGATGCTGAGATATATTGAGATTTTTAAAATAAATCAATTGTGTTTTAGGACCAACACTGTCATAATTCAAAACCAGCATACGTACAACACAATTTGTTGTAATGAGAGCAATGCCTGCAATCGGTTAATTCTGTTAAAAGACAGATGATCCAAAACTGCATCTTATTTTTTTTTATAGGATAGGGTGACACACGGGCACACAGTCTATTTGATGGTATGTGGTTGCTGCGGCCCATAGACATCTACATTTCTCCTAGTTTGCGAATCAAAATGTAGATGCGTTGTCACCCGTGAGGACTAAAATGGAATGCCTCTTTTCCAGTAAAAAGACTCTCCGGTTCTCTACACTCACTATACGAAACACAGCAGCGTTAAACTGCTATTTTACGCTGGTATTTTGTGAGAGCGTGGTCCTTTCCCGGTCGAGCCGACCCATTCGTGCTACAACCATTATTGATATAGCTGTATAGTATATAGTACTAATATTGATATATATATATATATATATATATATATATATATATATATATATATATATATATATATATATATATATAGTACTAATATTGATGCAACATGGCTCTACTAAGTTCAAATCATCTTATGATAGGGAGCAGCATCACCAGTCTAAGAATAACGGATACGCTCTCAGCAACTTGCCTGTACTGCGTATTGAATATGTAACTACAGTTTTGCTTCACAGCTAGCGCACATTTGTATCTTGGAAATACATTAGTCCAGCAGAGGACTTAAAAAGCTGTTGGTATGATGTGTGATCTAAACCACACTTATCAGAATTACTAAGCCACGTGGTTGATAGTAAAATTATATAAATAAATAGTATAGTGACAAAAACGTAGTACTCATGCATGTAGGCCACAAAATACCTACTTTGTGTGAAACTGTATAAGACGATCATTTGCTATATCGCTCATGTCTGTTTTGCTGCCTTCTCGGATAACATCGGGATGTTTCTTCATCATCAACCAACCGACATGAGAGAAGAAGAAGCCTCGGCGAGCATCGTGAGGGTCAGCTGATGTCTCAGAGAATTTATGATGGATCCTATGGTCACGCACCCAATTGTATATGTTGTTCTGTAAGTTTTAAGAAATGCTTTAAAGAACAATGAAGAAAACTTGTTATAAATATTTTCTAGCAAATTTTATGGTATGCCAAACTTGAAGTTAAACTAATGACAGAAGATGTTTTAAGTTATTCCTATAGAGAGAACTAGCTTAAGTAAATAGATTTTGAATATTCTAAAGTTAGACTATTAAGTAACCCATAGTCAAATCAACAAGTTCAAAAACGTATTAATTCTTGTTCCCGCTCTTAAAAATATGTGCGATAGCTTATTCGATCCGGAATGATATATAGAAAAATGTATTTCGAGGATTTATTAGCACATAAAAAATTGCAATTGTTATTAACAAAATAAGATGAAAGAAAAAAGGTGTTTTTCTTTAATAATTCAAAAACTATTAATTAAATATTTTAGAACTTTTGAAAAAAAGATCCTTAAAGAAGAGAAAATTTGTAACAAAAAAGTATTGACTCCCGGCATTCTATCTCCATTATTTTATAATTTTTATTTAACGCCGAAAATAGGAATCCGCGCGATCGTTACGGCTAAAGCGCATCGCCGCTGAAGACAGTATATCACATATTTTTTTATAGTAAAAAAGTAAAGTAAAGTTGCAACCTATTTACGTCCCACAGCTGGGCACAGGCCTCCTCTCATTTCTGAGCGGGTTTTAGGGCAAGGAATTGTCCACCGCGCTGCCCCAATGCTTGTTGGCGAACTTCACATGTCTTCGAAATATTTTTTTCTTATTTCTTAGACATGCAGGTTCCCTCACGAGGTTTTCCTTCACCGCCGAGCACGTGGTAAATCAGCACTTAAAATTGCAATTAACAATTTAATTGTTTTTTAATATATTATTAAATATTAATTTAAAAATTTTAAAAATTATGGTATCATCAGCCCACTTGAATAAATAAAAAGCCCCGTTAGAAAAAAACTATGTAAATTTTTCAAAAAGTTATACGATTGTCGGCTCCGTGGCGCAGTGGCTTAGCAATGAGTTGCTGCGCCGCGGGGCACGGGTTCGAATCCCGCACGGAACAAGTATTTGTATGGCCTACAAATAATTGTTCCGGCTCTGGATGTTTGTCCTTGTGCAATTTATGTTTGTAAGCCACGACACAGGAGTTTTAAAAAATAAATAAAAATAAAATTGTTAATGAACAATTTTTTCCAATCTGTTTTTACAAGTCTACATGAAATTTTAAATAATTGACCTATACTTTTTTTACTTCTTAAGGGTCTAAAAAAAGTATAAACGTTTCTTAGTTTTATATTTTGTTTGTTATGACTTTTTTAAATGAACAAAAAGTGAAATATTTAAAAAAATGTTATTATAACAATTTTTTTGAGAAAATATATTGCTATTTTTGCATCAAACATTGACATTAATAAATGCAGGAAAAAAAATTTTTACGTCATTTTTTAAGATTTTTTTATAAACAAATAGATATGTTTAATATTTAAAAAAATATCAATCTATTGTCATGGCAAAATAATGTTTTTTTTAAAACGAAAATTCCTTGAAATATATTTTTAATTGTTTATAATATTTTTTCTTAATAATAATTTCTATATAATATACACTTTGAAACAAATTTTAACCTTCGGCTTATTTTCTTCCTGATAATTTAAAAAAAATTTATTATAATAATTTTTTTGAGAAAATATATTGCTATTTTTGCATCAAACATTGACATTAATAAATGCAGGAAAAAAATTTTTTACGTCATTTTTTAAGATTTTTTTATAAACAAATAGATATGTTTAATATTTAAAAAAATATCAATCTATTGTCATGGCAAAATAATGTTTTTTTTTAAACGAAAATTCCTTGAAATATATTTTTAATTGTTTATAATATTTTTTCTTAATAATAATTTCTATATAATATATACTTTGAAACAAATTTTAACCTCCGGCTTATTTTCTTCCTGAGAATTTTTTTTACAAAAACAGCCATATAATAAAACATACTATATGGCTGTTTTTGTAAAAGGAGTGACACTGAAAGTTCTTAGAAAATCAAAAACTGAACAAACTAGCAAGTTATTAATTTTATTATATCTTTTCAAAATAGTGCCCGCTTACATCAATACATCGCTGCATCCGATGGAACCACTGATAAAAGCACTTTGCCCACTCCTCCTTAAGGGTCTCTTCGACGGCATTTTGAAAGGCAGCCACTGCTTCCTTGGCGGCCATAAAACGTTTTCCTCGAAGTTTTTATTTGCGAGGTCAGGGCTATAGGGTGGGTGACCCAGTAATTCCACGTCTGATGTCGCCAAGTAGTCGATTGTATGCTTGGCGGTGTGCGACAAGGCATTGTCGTGGTGAAGGAGGATCCTAATGCGAGGTTGTTTCTTCCGAACTTTTTCCAAGATAAGTGGAATACAATTGTTAGTGTACCACTCTGCAGTAACTGTTCTTCGATCCTTTAAAACAATTGTTGCGTAATGACCTGTCCTTCCAAAGAACTAGGCTACCATCTTTTTTTACACGCTTCGACCTCTCTTCACTTTAGTTGGCAACTCCTCGGAAGCAAACACCCAGACAGCAGACTGTCTCTTAATTTCGGAATCATAACAATAAATCCGGCTTTCGCCACCCGTAAGTATGTCGAACACAGCATTTGAGTCACCACCGTTAAATCTTTGAACCATTTCACGACACCAATCAACACGACGGAGTTTTTGGGCCTCTGTGAAATTATGAGGTATCCACCGGACACAAAGGTTTCTGACCGCTAAATATTCATGGAGGATTTTGTGCACTTGACTCATACCGATGCCTAAGCTTGTCCGAATCAGCTGATAAGTCACTCTTTTGTCAGTCTCTATCATACACCGCACCACACTGATGTCATATTCAGTCGTCGCGGTAGAAGGCCGTCCCTCACGCAGATCATCGGTGAGATTAGTGCGATCACGTTTAAACTCATTAAACCAGTTGTAAACAGTGGCACGAGATGGGGCTTCATCGTGAAAGCCCAATCGAAGTCTATCATAACTTACTTGTTGATTTAAATGATATCGAAAGTCATAAAAAAATATTGTACGAAAATTTTCTCGCGTTAAATTCATGCTGACGTGACCAAGACAATTTTCAATTTGCCGCACAAATTGTAAACAAATGACAAATAAAATACATACACAATAATATTGGCAAAGAGTTCGATTTTCAGAATTTGAACTTATTTTTTTTTATTATATCGTTTACAAGTGGCCAGTTCTAAAAACTTTCAGTGTTGTCCTCGTACTGAAAAAAAAAATTTAATTTTTATAACAAATTTTTTATAAAAACATTTTCAGTGCTTTGTTATATATGGCCAGTTTTTAATTTTTTTTGCTTTCAGGAAAAAATAATCGGGAATTAAAAATTGTTTGTAACAAAATATTAACTTAATAAACAAAGAAATTATTTATATAAAAAAAAATTGTTAACCTATAATGAAATGCCTACACAATACAAATTGGTCGTAATTCACAACTAAAACTCAAGTTTGAGGTGGAAATTATCAAATTATAATATTTAATTTTACGAAATTATTTGGGAGCAAATCATTAAACAGTTGTCACCGTGGTTGCTACAGAGAAAAAAGAAAGCAAGAGGTGATATTTCAATGCTTAATTTAGTAATAATTGAAGAAGATCCAGATTATTTTTGCGTTCGTTTCGTAACCGTAGATAAAACGTGGGTACACCATATTGACACCAAGACGAAACACCAAAGCAAGGTATGGAAAATACTGGAAAATACCGTCTTTTCCGGCAGCCAAGGGATTCAAGGTGTCTGTGTCCGCTGGAAAAATAATTGCCTCTATCTTCTGGGATGCGGAAGGAATAATAATGATTGACTATTTAAGTAAAGGAGAGACAATAGTCGCAGATTATTAGCCATCATTGATCAAAAATCTAAGCGGATAACTACTAAAAATAACATCGAGGAAAATTGTGTGTTGGAGTGCCTTTTCATCATGATAATGCCCCTGTTCATCGATATGATGTTGCAGGTACTGCGAAATCCGAACTACTGGGTTTTTCATTTGATGCACCCACCATATTCTCCGGACATAGCACAGAGTATTTTCACCATTTTACTCACCTGAAAAAGCACTTGTATGGTATAAAATTCAACGGCGACGATGAAGTGAGGTGTCTGAGGTTGTTGCATTCTCGGTTCATGGGCATTTTTTTGTTTCATATTTTGATCTAATTTATCAATTGACCTTCGAAAAAATGGATTATATTTCTATCATGATTGTTTATTTTAGAATTAAGTCAACATGCAAATAGTTTTCATAAACACTTCAATCAACTTATTCACAAACAATTTCTGTGTTAGGCCTCAAAATATCTCTATTAATTTGTTCGTCGTATGCTTAAGTAACAGGACTTACTATTGATAATGCTATAATAATTATTATACTACAACAAGTAGTGGAAGTTTTGTGTTCCAAAAGAAAGATCCAGCCTGCGGTGATCTAACTAGTATATATCATATAAAAATTATACATATTTGGAATATACTCATTATTGCCCCTCATTTCATGTGTAATATGATTTTGTTTTAATTTTTTGAGTCTCAGAATCTCGAGGCCTTTTTCGAGTCTCAGGATCAAACCTTTTTTTCCAATTAAATAATTTGCAAAACGCTATTCAAGGTGTATTAGCTTAAAAAGCTTAAAGGCTAAATTACGTTGAAAAATAAATACAATTTACAATTTATATAACTTATCCTACAGTTTCATCGCATTTCCAAAAAAATTTTAATCAACCTAGTAAAAAACAATTTTGACTTATAGAATATGTACCTGACCAGCAACAGAATAGCAGATGATGAGGATTATACGAAGTGGCAGCGTGGCTTTATATGATCGATGCGTCCAGTAGCGGTGCACTCCTGCTGTTACTCCAAAACCTGCTACTTGACCCATAATGTAACCTGTGATAATATAACACAATTAAAAACAACATGAGATAATAAGTCGTGTTATAGCGGCATCAGAGGACCAATCACGTAGTTATCGTAAGAATTTATAAATCAAATCAAAGAGGCATACTTAATTTTTAGGGCAGAGATCACGTTACATGTATAAAACGCATTGCATCAACAGTCTTTTCAGTTCTACCGCTAATGGCAGAATTTTAATTAGAACTATGTTTTGTCAATTATTTATTGTAAATATAAAATTTGCCTTAATAATATCTTTATTAATTAATTTTTAATTTATTAATTAATGGATAAGGGTTTTTCTCTAAATTAATTATCCTTAAATTTCTTATTATAAATAAATTATTTATTATTAGATTTATTTTTATTATAATAAGATTAATTATATTATTTTTTTACATCCGAATTATACACTCATCCATTATACTTAATTATTTTAAAATAAAATGATTTAAATTTTTAATAAAAGATATTTATTATTAATTATAAATATTTTTCGAATAATTATTTTATTAGGTATAAGTATTAGAACCTTTATATTTATATAGCAGACTCGTATCCACTTTGTTGGGCGTCTAACATGTTTACTTGTGATAAAATTATCTTGTGTTTTCCTTAGTATTGAGTATTTAGGATTTATTTTCGGAGTTGATTGATAAATATTGTTATTTCACATTAAAATATTAGTAACCACAATTAAATATAACCTATGTCGCTCAGGAATAATGTAGCTTTCTACTGGTGAAATAATTTTTAAAATCGGTCCATTAGTTCCAGAGATTACTTCCTACACTAAACTTACAAACTTACAAACTTTACCTCTTTAAAATATTAGTACAGATAAAGGTTTTAATTTATATAAAATAATAATCTTTTGCCTTTGTTTTGTCTAAGCAAAGGCTATTCCAACAGTTTACCTATACTCTCACGCGTGGCGCGGTTTGGTGAGCGCGAGATACTATTACGATATGAAATGAATACGCATACCCGCCTCGCTGGGGCAAAGACGAGTTGTATCAGACTCGCACTGACATGGTCTTAGCATCGCCGGCTGCTTCTTAGCACCACCTACACGGGAGAGGACAACTTTTCCCCCTATTTCTTGTCAGGCAAAGCGTGCCGGAACACAAGGCACGTTTTCCTCCACGGCCTCTACCTCTATCTGCGCAGCGCACCCTGTGTGCGAAAACTCGCAGTGCACCGTGCTGAATGTCCGACGAGGTTCTGGTGACGGACTGGACGGTGGAAAGCTTATGGAAAAATCATCATCATCATTTTTACACCCCATCACAAGTCCACTGTAAGACTTAGGCCTCCTCAAGAAATGCCACAAAGCACAGTCCTGAGCCGCCTGCATTCATCGACTCACTGCATGTCTTACCAAGTCGTCACTCCATCTAGTGCGGGACTGCTGAAAGTGCTGAACTGAAATTTTACAGAATGACGATGGAGAGCAGCAGGTAAGCAATTACTAAGTACTATTTTATAATTGGTACAAATGTGAAAAGATCTGGAATCTATTATTAAATTAAAATTTATAGTAGGTACGAAAGATAGTAAATTAGGTAATGAAACCTTTTTCACCAGCTTATGGAAAGCAAGCTAGTGCAGTCAATGCTGACCGTTGCCTCTTCTGTTGTATGGAAAATTTGCTTTATGATCGCTACACTTGGTAAACGATATTTGTTACACCGTCATCTTTCTAGTACTTTCCATGGTCACCTCTTACGATAACTATAGGACGAAATGGGCTACTGGATTCTTTTGCACTCTCGCAACGTGGATTATAAAATTGAATAATATATAATACAAATAAATAAAATTGAAGTGTCTGTATGTAATGACATTACATACAGACACTTCAATTTTATTTATTTTACTAAATGCATATTTTAAATAACAGCTTTTTACTAAATGCATATGAAAGTATATACGGTACTTATAACAAAAACACAATTTTTAAAATTTTTGTCTGTCTGTCTGTGTATTTTTTCCGGCTAATCTCCGAAACGGCTGGACCGATTTCGACGGGACTTTCACTGACAGATAGCAGATATTATAAGGAGTAACTTAGGCTACTTATATTTTAGAAAAATAATTAGGGTTCCGGGTAACATAATTAAAACTTTAAATTACACGCGGGCGAAGTCGCGGGGAACAGCTAGATAGAAAAATAGAAAATTAGGCTTTTAATAAAAATAGTAAAAGCTAACTTCAAAGAATTGAACAGATTAAAATATTTTCACATTCTGCAGTAGCAAACGTAGTGTATAGATGAATTTAAAGGAATTAAAGCCTCGATTTCAGAATTTGAGATTATAATATTATTTAGGTAGTACATATACCTACCTTGTTGGCTTTTACTTTTAATTAAAAGTTTCTTTTTTAATCATTTCAGTGGGTTCAAGAATATTACAAGTGCAAGGTAACGACTAAAAATTTATATGTAACCTCTGAAGTATTAACTTATAAATAAAGGTGTCAAAGTCAAAGTTAAAAATAAAGCGCTCATTAAATCAATAGCGCTATTTAAATCAATGCGCTCAAGATCCATCAATAAAGAAAAAAAAAAACAAAAAAGCAGCTAACTGTGACTTGAATTCTCTCGTACAATTTCTGATGCTATTCAAGATAATATGAATATAACATAAATTTTACCCTTTGGCCGTTGGCTGTTACGGAAGATCTACTTACCTCCTTAAAAGAGAGAAGTAATAAATTCGGAAAATAATAATAATAAATAAATAAATCTCTTTATTTCGGACAAACATCCATAATTCTTAGTAGGTACAAGGAAGTTATAGCTATGTTAGTAATAATTAGGTGCAGACACGAATAATTTGTTTAAGTACAAACCAGGCCTGTCTGAGGCACTAGGTTTATGCACATGCATATTCACCCAGTGTTTCATAATAGGACAATCTGGTTTGTCACTAATAGTCTTCAGTATGGTGTTGGAGTTACCACGAATTCTGCGCATAAGCGAGGCGACCCGTTTGAGCAACACCGTCTCGAAGCTATTGGTGCGCGCTTGCGCATACATGCCCGATGCGCTGCAGAATTGAGGCAGACCCAACATCACCGTGAAAGCATTATTATACTGTACACGGAGTGCGCTGAAAGCTCCCCGCGTATAATCAACCCACAGATTACTCGTATACATTGTTTGGCAGAAGGCTTTAAACAATGTTATTTTAACTTCTGTGGTACATCGTGAAAATCTGCGGGCTAACATATTGCTCCGGACTGCCAACGCTCTCCTTTCCCTCTCCATATCACAGTCATCCTTCAGTCTCTCGTTCACAATGTGACAGAGATACTTGAAGGACGACACGCGATGTAGAGCTACTCGGTTTAGGTACACTGGCGGAACATTGAGAGCTCTGCGACTGTCTGCCTTAAATATCATAAGGTCGCTCTTCTTTACATTTTTTTTTATAGGATAGGGTGACAAAAGAGCACACAGTCCACCTGATGGTAAGCGGTTGCTGTGACCCATAGGCATCCACATCGATCCTCAATAAAGAATCAAAATGCAGATGCGTTGTCACCCGTGAGGGCTAAGATCGAATGACTCTTTTCCAGTAAGATGGGTCGTCGGTTCTCTACACTCACCATACGAAACACAGCAGTGTTAAGCTGCTATTTTACGCTGGTATTCTGTGAGAGCGTGGTCCTTCCCCGGTCGAGCCGACCCATTCGTGCTACAGCCATAATTAGCCGCAACATGGCTCTACAACTTACAAAAATTTCACATTGTAAAGAAGACCGTGAGACTCAGCAAAATACTCAAAAACGCTCATCAGTCTTCTGAGAGCAGTGACTGATGCACTCTGCAGCGCCATGTCGTCAGCATAATTTTTACTATTGACACAAAGATCGTCAATAGAGCATCCGACACGCATGCTGCCGAGCTTACGAACAAATACGAGGTCAATATAACAATTAAATAGTGCGGGAGAGCTCAAACCACCTTGTCTCACCCCGTATTTAAGCTTAAACTCAACTGTCCAAGCCATTTGACTTGGTTAGTCTGATGTCCAGACCAGTATTTAAACACACTGACAATGTCATTCAAGACACTACTCGCCAACTTCTTCGCCCAAATGACATCATATTGAACCAAGTCAAATGCCTTCGACAGATGCAGAAAAGCAACATACATACATGTTTTTCTGCAAGTGTAGTACTTGATTATACACTTGAGGGACATAATAGCACACTTAGTGGATAACCCTGGCCGAAACCCGAACTGGGCGTCGTGAAACTTAAGATGTTGTATAAGTTGTCTCTCAAGCAAACAACCAAGCACTTTAGTCGTCTCAGTAGCTAATGAGATCGGTCGGTAGTTGGTCTTATCCGAAATATCCCCAGTTTTATTTTTAATAATTGGAACTACGACCGTTCTCATGAGATCTGCAGGTAAGTAGGCATGCCTGCCACAAATTGTGAACAGCATTCCCAGCAACCTTGGTAGGTCAGGCCCCGCGTAAAGGAAATGCTCAATGCTGAGGCTGTCGTGCCCTGGTGACTTGCCACGCTTCATTCCTTTTATCACCTCAAAAACCTCCTTGTTAATGAAACGTTCTGGCACGCCAGTCACGACCGGCCCAGCATCCACACTATCACATTTACCAGCACTGCCCGTGGCGGTGACAGGCTGAACCTGGAAATGCGCTCGAAACAAGTTCGCAACATCCTTCGGGTCACTAGCGCCGTCGACACTCACCGGGACGCCAGACTTTGGACCCATTTTCTTTGTTTGCTGCCAAAACTGCCGAAAGTCTTTCTTTTCATGCTTACAAGCAATTATATCCATTTTAATTTGCTCTTGGTGATTTTGGCAGTATTTCAATTTGTTTTTAAAAACTTTTCTTGACTCGGACGTATCTATGTATAAGGAGCCTTCTCGTGGCCTTCCATACCACACCCAGTTGAAAAAATTCTAGCGGGCATTTAGGTGCGCAGCCCGCACGTGTTTGTTCCAGTCCGCAAGAGGGCGGGCATTTTTCCTGTCACCATTACCAGTTACCACTCACAAAGCTAAAGGTCACAGCTCATTAGAGCCACCTGGCACCCGACCCTCACCGCCTCGTCGCCAGGCGTCCACTCGTAGTCGACAGGTGGACCACGGGTGGACGCCGCGTTGTCACCAGTGAACCTCGCGTGGTCATCGAGTGAACCTCGCGTCGTCAACGAGTGGACCTCGCGTGATCAACGAGTGACCCTCGCGTGACCAACGATTTTCCGAGTAGTCTACCAGCGTTTGGCCCTAGGTATGCACGTGTGTTCAGTAGTGTAAAATTTTACAATCCATGAATTGGCCCTCATAGCTGTCAGTCTTGATGATGATGAAAATGATGAATGGGTTGGTGGGGAGCGCCGCATCGCACTCGCGTGAACCGCGCGTTGCCAGCTCGCGCTTCACGCGAGGCATGCATGCCAACAGCGAGCTATCATCGAGTGGTCCACTCGCAGTCCGCGCGTGGACACCTCGCGAGCGAGGCGATCCGGTGATGGTACGGAGTTGATGTAGTGAGCTCAGGCCCATACAAATCGAGGCGATGAGGTGGTGAGGGTCGGGTGCCGGGTGGCTCTAATGAGCTGTGACCTTAAGCCTGGCTGCCTCTTGCATAACCTTTACAATGCTCGAATAAACGTTATCTACTAAGCGATCCAAACTATGATTATTGCAAAGAGTATCACAACAACTAAGTACTTAATTTATCAGGAAATTAAATTTCTTTTAATTTTTCATTACAGAGTTTTGCGTACAATAATAACTTTAGTTTTCTTACTACTTACCAAATACGAATGTTTGCCACTTCGGTATTAGACCTCGTGTGATATAATAAATAACAGCTAATACAGTTATAATGTGATAGGAGATTATTGATATTACACTGGTCCATCGGATGGGTGTCACAAAACCCATTTTCTTCTCCCATTCTCTTAGTGGTGCTAAAAACTTAGGTTCCTTGGGACGGGTTTCTTCGTAAACACATGACTCTTTACTGTTATTATTAAAGCGGTCGTCACAGAGCGTACGCCTCTTCAGTTCATATTTTTTTCTAAATGTGTTATCACATACTTGCTTTTCTATTACTGACGTCTCTGTGACAGTCGAAGCAGCCATTGTTCTGTTGACAAAGAGCATAATATAATCATTACGTTTATTAATCTTTAAATGAAGAAGTATGTTATAAGCACATAATATATTATGGTTTCTACAATTATGAATTCAACGATTCCAGCTCTGAGTAATCAAAATATAGCCGACTCGTAGGAACTAAAATTAATGGACTGTATCAGCAATGATCAAAGTAAACAAAACAAAATGGTGGACGCGACGGTGCGCAACACAGACATTTAATCTATATATTTAAATCTCTTTGATATTTAACATACTTTGGGCCTTTGGGCCATATACTTTGCGTAAAATACCCATCCGGGTAAAACAAGGTACCTTGAGAAGCGGCGTGTCTTGCATGGCAATAGAACAGTTCTGATTTCAAGTCATGTGCACTAAATAAACTTCCAAGGATTAAATTCCAACGAAAAAATCTAGCTAATTAATTACATCAGCTTAAAAATACAAAATGCACGCTGGCGATGATGGCTGGTAATGGATGTGCGCGTTTGCGCGACCATATTATAAGTATTAAAATATATTTTATTTTATCATAATCATAATCATTTATTTCGTGGATCATAGATGTTAGATACATTATTATATAATCAAGTTCAGCTATGGCCTACCCTGTGGGCATACGAAGTACAATATTTTTGGAAATGATTTAAAGTAAATAAAAAAATTACAAAAAATTGGAACGTAAACAAAACATTAGAGTCTATAGAATTTGAGAAAAGAGTTAAGTATGTTAGAAATCTAATTATGACATAAATATATAGAATAATAACTATGTTTTATTATGTACATTTTTAAATAATGACCTAGCAATATTTTAAGCAAATAAATAGTGACACATTTCATTGCTTTTTATTCATTTAAATTAAAAATTAATTAATAAATAGTATCTAATATAATGTAATTACTTTTATATTTATGTTAACATAATTAAGATGTAAAGCAATTTATTCATTCAATGGTTGAACCTGTGATGTTTTTTTAATAATTTTAACTATTGGGTATCAAAAAAAAAATCATCACTAAAGAAATAATTTAATGTATAATAGGCTTTGTCTATTAGGATTCTGACAAGTGTTTTTTTTAAAGATTTAACATTTTTTATATCTTTGATTTTATTGGGTATTTTATTATATATTTTTGGCGCCATGTAAAACACGCTTTTGTTAAATAACGCTGTACTACTTGCAACAGAGCAGAGTTTATGTCGAGTTAATTGGATCTAGTCTACAGTTTTTTTTACAAGAAGTTGTCTCCTTGTGAAGTATGCATTTATTTCAATACTTCGACTTCTCTGCGTAGAACTTAAGCACAAATAAAGGTGATAATAATAATAACACAAGGTAATTACCAAGGTGACCATGACTGCTGTAAAGCACCCGAAACGTCGGGAATTAAAAAGTTAAATTAAACGCGATAAAATCCGTAAAAATTAGTTTTATTTAATGTGTAGTCTTCGCGTAAATATAAGAAAATCATTATGTGAATACAAGGTGTCAAGCAGTCAAGGAATTCTTAAAGTTTAGGTATAAAGTTTTGTTAACGGCCTACAGATTACGCCTTTCTTCGTTACAACATTGACTAAAACTCTTGACTCTTCGTTTCTTCTTCAGAATGTGGCTGTCTTCCTAACGACTAGTTCTCCTAGTTTGATTTTTTGGCCTTGAGTATGCCATTAACCTGTCTTCTGTAACTCTGCCAGATACTTACCTATTTAAATGCTTCAGATGCTTTTTAATCGAGTACAAAAAACGAGGACTTAAATTCCATTCGTATATCTTTATATATGTCTACCAATTTATCGGCAATAGCTAAACTATAGCTAAACTAATTTATATCAATCTTTTTCATTGAATAGGTTATAATTCTGGGCTATACTATTTTTTTAATTTGGTGAATTAAATTTGCGATGAAGATTGTAGTGTTACTCCATAATTACATTACTTTATAATCGTTACAATGAACTTTTGATATTCGTCACAGCAATTAAATTTTTTTATAGAAGTAAATGCGATGGTAAGTGACTCCCACCGCCCAAGAACAAAAGCAAATGCAAAGGAAGCAGGTTCATTGCTGTCTATTAAGAAAGGAGTAGGCTGTTTCTTTCTTTTTCTACAGGTCTCTCAGCCGCATCGGCCCGGAAAAATTGCTAATGGTAGCTGATTCCATAAAGAAGTCATGCGAGAAAGGAGACTTCTGGTAGGTAAATGATCAGTTCAGATGGTGTGAATGGTATAAATTTTGTCGCGACGTGCAATAGTGAAATTTGTTCAGTTTTAGAGTATTTCAGTCAAGAATAGATTTAGGTCTCTATTGGTTAAGCACCCACTTATCATCAGATGGATCTATGACTGTGCTCACGTTAGTTGTTGTAACGTTAGTTAGTTTACTTTTAATTATATTTAAATGAAAACCAAACCCACCCGTGACGAAACTGAGCACGGGTGGATTTTCGATACTCCAGGGATAAGCGCGTATTTAATGAGTAGAAAGTAGTTATTCAAGCTATCTAAACTCCTCGAAAAATCCTAGCAACTTCTTAATGTCGCTAAAGATCTCAGGAAGCGATCTCGGTACGCCGAAATACTTAGCTCTTGTCGCCTTAGTTAAATGAAAAACAAAAAGTTGAAGTTGAGTTGAAAGACAGCTGCGTTGGTTTAAGACGAAATGCCTCAAAATAAATAAATCAATAATAAAACACACTATCTTAGCGAGTAAAACGCATACAGATGATAAACAAAAAGTTGAATATGAAAATGTAATCGTCGCATATAATATACGTGGTAGAGCCATGCTGCAGCTATATTAGTGGTATAGTTGTAACACGAATACATAGGTCGGCTCGACCGGAGAAGGACCACGCTCTCATAGAATACCAGCGTAAACTGCTATGTTTCGTATCGTGAGTGTAGAGAACCGGAGACCCTTTTACTGGAAACGAGGCATTCCATCATAGTCCTCAGGGGTGACAACGTATCTGCATTTTAATTCTAAATCGAGGATAGATGTAGATATCTAAAGGCCACAACAATCACTTGCAATTAGGTGGACTGTATACTCGTCTCTATAAAAATAATAATAATTAAACGTGCATATATTACACGGGCACAAACACAACTCGAAATAACAAGCGGTAAAATTAAAAAAAAATTTACAACCGAATTCAATATAAATAAAATAAAAACATCATCAATGTAGTCAAACTCAATTAAATACGCATTATTAGGGATAACTCTACTAATGGTATAACCAATCATAATCTTAGTTTCAATATTAACTAAGATAAAAATATCTGTGCGAAAAAAAGTTTATATCTTTAATTTAATGGAATTACGGTTTACTCAATATTGTCTTAAATTAACAAATTAAGAACGTAATCATTATCATATCATAATATGAGATCTTTACCTATGAAATTACCGTTCTGCAGTACCGGCCATTTAATAATAATATAAAATTTACTTTTTGTTTGGCTAAGAATTCTAATTTCAAATTAATTATATTTTAAAAGCGTCGAATTCTTTTTTTAAAATTAGTCATTTGTTTATTGATTAGCGTTATATTTCATCGCATCGGAATCTTATTCACTCAAAGATTTCATTCTTCTCAGTGCTTTATCTCTCCGATCGATACATTTGCGCATGTTGTATATCACGTCTTGATTAATAACTGTCGTATTAAATATGAAAAAGTTAATTAATCATATTAACCAATTGAATCACTAACATTTGACGTGTTAGAAATCATTAATTTGGTTCATCCATTGATATTTAATGTCTAAAGCAAATTTCACATTGGTGAAATTTCCACGAATGTAAGGATATTTAAAACATGGCACTCTCCTGGATGTGTAAGTGCAACATGTAGAGGCACTTACCTATTCGTCCTTACTAAACTCAGACCGACGTAATGTAACGATTATGTGTCAAGATCGAAGTAGGAAAACACAAGTTGTACTTTTGTGTGAATATTGGTTTGTCTAGAATGCTATCGTAAGATTCGCGGATCATTCAAATATTTTAACCATCAAACAGTGAGATTGTACATGTATCTCCACTTAATTAATTTAAACTAATCACTTTCCCTCACGTACATCAAATATAGGGTTGTAGTTGCAGCCTGTAGATAATAGTTTTAAGTGTTATAGCGAAATAAAAAATAATAGATACCTAATGGAGGGTTTTGTTTGTAAAAATTTTCTTTCTGAAGAAGGAAGGGTAGCAGGTGGAATTGTAATGTTTGTTGACATTTTGTCAAAGGAAATTTCCGTCAATTCTACAGATAGGCGATGGTATGAGGTAAAACTTTTGAAGAAATACGTCAGTTGATGCCTCCTGCCTTAAGAATATATTTAGGATCAATCCAACTTGGATAGGTGTATCTATTTATTAATTATTGATTACCAGCTTAACATCGTCGTTTTTTGGTGATGTTGGTGCCTTTTACCAGAAGGCTTTTACAGCGTCATCGGGATGAGGTCTTCTAGCTGAGCACTTCTTTTTCTACCGACTTCCAAAAGGAGCCGGTACACAATTCGACTGTATGTTTGTTTATGTGTGTTACCTCATAGCTTTTTACCTGGTAAACCGATTCGATGATTCTTTTATTATTTGAAAGCTGGTGCTTCACATGTGGTCCCATATAAATTTGATCAAAATCTGAACAATAGTTTTTGAGTTATTCTTAATAATTTATATTGAAGTCGGTTGTACAAACTTTGCTATTCTGCACCAAAATAAAGTAAACCGCAGACGATTTACTCCAATAAGTCTAATACATTGAGTTATATGTACTACGTACTAGAGAAGCCATTCCAGACAAAAATTGTGTCCTACTCTATGTCTTCGCGCTTGCGCGGGAGTAGTAGTCGCGCATGCGCGAAGACTTAAAATTTAATATAAAATAAGATATTAATATAAAATAAATATAAGAATTTAATATAAATTATCTTAAGTTAATCTAAACAAACATATTTCTAAATAAAATGTAATAATAATTATTTTATGGAATTCACAAATCTTCAATTTACGCAATATTTAGTTTGTATGGATTGCACTACAGTTCAGTTGAACATAATCAATGTTCGGAATGGCTTCTCTAGTACGTAGTACATATAACTCAATGGTCTAATATCGGTAAATTTGAAAAACATCGTCTTATTTACCACAACAGAACATATACACAGTCAGGTCATAAGTATTGTCACACAGTAAAAACTTTTCTTTTAGAATGCTGGCCACAAAAAAGTTTATTGAATTCGAATTTCAAATTGTTCATGAAAATAAAACTGTATACTTTTTAGAATTTTACTCATTTTTTAATATGGAGTGGACGCTTAAAGAAGACCGTGTTGCAGTTATTGCGTTGCATCGTTGCGGTTACGCGCCAATTCAAATTTTTGACATACTGAAAAATTTGAATATAACCAAAAGAGTCGTTTATCGTACCATCAAACGATACAATGAAGACTCTAGTGTAGATGACAGGTCAAGAAATGGTCGCCCTCGGTCTGTTAGGACTCCAGAAGTGATAAAAGCTGTGAAGGCGCGAATTCAAAGAAATCCCAAACGTAAGCAGAAACTGTTGGCCCTTCAGATGGGGTTAAGCAGAACCACGGTGAAAGGGGGTTAAATGAAGACTTAGGGCTTCGGGCATATCGAAGAAAAACAGGACATCGTTTGAATGCTCGTCTAATGCCGCCTCTACACGTTGGCCAACACGCTGGCGAATGTGTTGGCCAACAACGATGGCCATCGTGTGGAGCGGGTGTTTAAGCTACGTTGGTACGTATTGGGACGATGGCCCACAAGTTGGCGCGAGATCCGTCTGGTGTCGGTTTTTTACAAAAGATCAAAGGGTTGTGGCAGAGTATTGGCCGCCGCGTCCACACGTTGGGCGCACGTTTAGTTTGCTACGAGCTCTCAGAGTGATCGCACGCACGCACGCTTAAATTTTATATGCACGCATCGTAACTAGTGTCTACATAACGGCAGTAACAATGACCAATGAATAAACTTTTAGCTTTATAGAGCCCTACCAAGCTGAAAATTGTGTGTAAAACACAAGTGTTTTTTAAAAAAAAATGTTATTATACACAGGATTTTCTCCTGTATCGTGGAGGCAGTTTAGAAACATAAATTGCATAAGGACAAACATTCATACCCGGAGAAATTATGTGCAGGCTATACAAATACTTGTTCCGTGCGGGATTTGAACCCACGGCCCCCAGGGCAGCAACTCATTGCTAAGCCACTACGCCACGGAGCCGTCAAGAAATAAAATTTATTTTTTCCATTTCTTTTTGATCACCCTTATCTTATACACATTCACGTTGTAGTGATTGATGTATTCATTTATTTATTGATGTATTAATGCTATATTATAGGTAGCATACTAAAATTAAATTAAAAAGTGGGATACTAATATCATGTTTTTACTGTCTTTATTATTCCCTATTAGTTTCTTTATTTCGTTAATAATACTTTAATTTTTAGCTATGGAAGAGCGAAGCCACCTGTTACAGGCATTATTTTGCTTTCTAGGTGACCTCGATCACTGATCGTATAATGTAACTTTAATGTTTGACAAAATAAATTATTTATTATTATTATTAAGTTTTATTCTATAATTATATAATAAGAATAACCCTTTTTAAAAAGGTTTTGTTTAATAAAATTTTACAACAGTTTCATAGACAGGATTCGAATATTTTCCAGGCCTTAGTTGTAAAAGTGTTAATTATACCTATGCCTAGGTGTGTTAATGTTTATATAGTTTACTTATATGTATAACGTTAGTGTATAATAAAGAAATATTAAAAATTTATATTAAAAATATTAAATATTAAAAATAGTGAAAATTAAATAAAAAATAGTGGTATGCTGTGAATAAATAAACCGCAGCAGCTGTTAGCGCTTCAATAATCATTTTAATTCATTCGTCCGCACATTGGCCTGAACCGAAGCAAACTGAACGATCTTCCAACGTGTGGACGCGATCACAATTTCTTGGCCAATATCTTGGCCAACACATTCGCCAGTGTGTTGGCCAACGTGAAGAGGCGGCATAATGGACCTGAGACTGAAGAGATGCCGCGCTTTGTTGAAGCGGTACGCGGGAAAAAAATATCGGGAAATTCTTTTTTCGGATGAAAAAAATTTTACCGTAAAAGAGAGCTACAACAAACAAAATGATAAGGTGTACGCACACAGTAGTGAAGAAGCGAGCAACCGTATTCCGCGTGTCCAACGAGATCGTTTTCCATCCTCGCTCATGGTATGGTTGGAAGTTTCTTATTGGGGCTTAACAGAGGTACATTTTTGTGAGAAAGGTGTAAAAACGAATGCAGTTATGTATCAAAATACAGTCCTGACGAACCTTGTGGAACCTGTTTCTCATACCATGTTCAATAACAGGCACTGGGTATTCCAACAAGATTCGGCGCCAGCTCATAGAGCGAAGAGCACACAAGACTGGCTGGCGGCGCGTGAAATCGACTTCATCCGGCACGAAGACTGACCCTCTTTCAGTCCAGATTTGAATCCGTTAGATTACAAGATATGGCAACACTTGGAGGAAAAGGCGTGCTCAAAGCCTCATCCCAATTTGGAGTCACTCAAGACATCCTTGATTAAGGCAGCCGCCGATACTGACATGGACCTCGTTCGTGCTGCGATAGACGCCTGGCCGCGCAGATTGAAGGCCTGTATTGAAAATCACGGAGGTGATTTTGAATAAGCTTTAGTGTCATAAGAATCTATGTTTTGTTAAGTTCATTTTGGTATATAAATGGTTACATAATGAATAAACTTGTTTCAATTATTTTATATTAAACATGTGACAGAATTTATGACCTGACTAGGTATAGGTGTACAAGTAAAATCTAAAAAAGAAAGTAGGTACTCTTACAAATATTTTAGAAATTTTATTTGATGAGAGTAACTCTTCAATTATAATTTAAAATTAAAAATACCTACAGCCGACTTCAATATAAGCGACTTCAATATAGGTTATTTAAGAATAACTCAATAACCATTGGTCTGACCTTGATCAAATTCATATGGGACCACACGAGAACTATCAGCTTTCATATAAAAAAGAATCATCGAAATCGGTTCGCCCAGTACAAAGTTATGAGGTAACACACACATAAAAAAAACATACACTCGAATTGAGTACCGTCTCCATTTTGGAAGTCGGCAGAAAAGGTAAAACTTCAGGGTAAAATACAGATTAAAATATCTGATAGGATATTGATCCCTTATTCCTTTAGTTATTGTTCTGAGCATTATTCACAGATATTGTTAAAAACTAAATACATAAAGACTAAGTTCATAAGTTTTCAGGGTTTGATATGTCAAGAAGAAGGACATATTAAGCAGCGTGATGTGAATAATTCAATATTTTGTTGAAGATAATTCTCCGGTACATTTGACATTTTTGAGATAGATTACAAGATTACAAAACCTACGAAATATTAACAGTTCAAATGAAAGGTTCTATTAATTCTTTTAATGTAACGAGGGCTAATAATTTTCTGCTCACCAGATGTCGCTAGTTGACACTGAGGTAAAGTTTTTTGTTACACAATGTCATTTCATTGAGAAGTTAGTTTTTTTACGTGGTAGAGCCATGCTGCAGCTATATTAGTAGTATAATTGTAGCACGAATGGGTCGGCTCGACCGGGGAAGGACCACGCTCTCGCAGAATACCAGCGTAAAATAGCAGCTCAATGCTGCTGTGTTTCGTATGGTGAGTGTAGAGAACCGGAAACCCTTTTTACTGTAAAAGAGGCATTCCATCTTAGTCCTCCCGGGTGACGACGCATCTGTATTTGATTCGCAAACGAGGATAGATGTAGATGTCTATGGGTCAAAGCAACCACTTACCATCAGGTGGACTGTGTGCTCGTTTGTACACAAAACAATGCCTCATGCCTGGTTTGATCTTTAATTTTTTGCACATTTTAAACTTTTTCTAATTTTTCTACTTTTATGAATATATGTGATTTGGTTTATTTATTTTTAATCTTATTAATATCAAATATAGTACAGAAAGAAACATCAACCTTTACAATTTCCGAACAAATTAACTTCCCCGCTGTGAAACCTGTTAAATATTATACCTCACTTTTAAGTGGCGCCGTCCTGGTGGCAGAAAAAGTCGTAGATGCCCTCATTCCAACTTTAATGAATAAATTTTGCGCCTTGATTTGTTGTAGCCGAGGTCTTATATATTTGTTAATGTAATGAATGTAGAAGTGTGTGTTGATACAGTCGTCGATCAAAGTGAGCACAAAGTCTTGGCCTTATAGTTTAATGTTTATTAATATAGAGTTTTATACGTGGTAGAGCCATGCTGCAGCTATATTAGTAGTATAGTTGTAGCACGAATGGGTCGGTTCGACCTGGGAAGGACCACGATCTCACAGAATACCAGCGTAAAATAGCAGCTTAATGCTGCTGTGTTTCGTATGGTGAGTGTAGAGTACCGGAGAACCTTTTTACTGGAAAAGAGGCGTTCCATCTTAGTCCTCACGGGTGACAACGCATCTGCATTTTAATTCGTAATTGAGGATAGATGTAGAGGTCTATGGGCCACAGCAACCACTTACCATCAGGTGGACTGTGTGCTCGTTTGTCACCCCATCCTATATAAAAAAATATATGGTGGCTATAATAATTTATAGGTAGTTATCATAAGATTTTAATAATCTTGTTACATCTTAACACCAGCCACTAGTTGTTAAAACATACAAATAATAATAATTTGTATTTCCAAAACGCATTTAAAATACTAATTGCTAATTTCATTTTTTTTGCATTTCAGATGACGTCTAATAATGTTGGGTTTCCGTTTTGCGCATTGCTTTTCATGCTTCTATTCGCAATTGCGGATGGCAGCTGTCCTGGCGCTGTTTTAGCGTCATTCCCTTTCGTTTTGGAGTATGCAGTGTGGCGTGACTGGCGACAAGCAATTATATATACGACAGGTCTAGAATCAGGTAATAAAAACTTTTTTTTATTATTTTCTTCCCATATTTTTTTTTTAATTTGTAACTCAATGCAAGTAGCAAATTCAGTAATGTTGAATTGAATTTTCTTCATGATTTCAGTGACAATTTATTAATATTTTACATTTTTATTAAAGGTTTTTTTTTTATATTGATGAAAACAAACATTTTTACCAACAAAGCACATCTACATAAATAATGTGCATATTTAGATGTTAAACTTCGATTCAAGTTAAAAATTATCTTTCACTAAAAAATAAAAGCCGAATGCTAAGAAATAAATATAATAAAATAGTTATAAATTTTGAAGTCTTGAGAATTACACTTTTTAAAGGGTTTTTCACAATAAGGGCGGGTAGATGTTGAAATGAAATTAAACAATTTGTGTGTGTGAGGTATTAACAAGATTATTATTTTTATTTGAAAGGCCCGCATGTGCCATTAAGTGAGGCATAGAACATCGTTCAAATGCCCACCTCGGCTTCTTACAGTGGCACGGATCCGAGTGGTCCAATTTTCAATGACTCTTCTGCATAGATCCGGCTAATTTTGAGGGTAGGCCTGTGTTGTGTTCATCTTTAGGGCATCAGTAGATTGTGGTTTGTTTGCATAGATCTGCTCAATTTCAAGAAACCCCACAAGAAAAAGTCTAGCGGGGTCAAATTGCATGACTTTGGTGATCAATTCACATGACCTTGGTGACCAATTCGCATCACCCCTGCGAAAGATAAGCTTACTCATGGAGAATTTAAATCGTAGCGTCCGCTGTGTGGAACGTAGCGCCGTCCTGCTGGAAGCACATGTCGTCTAAGTCCATATGGTTCAATTTGAGCCATAAGTAATTGGTTATCATCGTTCTGTATCGCCTTACTCACGTCGTTTTTGAAAAAGTACGGGAGTAAAGACCAATGACGCCACTGGCCCAAAATCCACACCAAACGGTAATTTTTGAGGATGCATTATCACCTGGTTACTCTCGCGTGGGTTGGTGTCGTCCCATATAGAGCAATTCTTGATAACAGAGTCATTTATCTAAAAATGCGCCTCGCTGTTAAAGCTGATTTTTCGACCAAAATTGGGGTTCTCTTCCAAACGATTCGAAGCCCAGTCAGCGAACAAAAGGCGTCGTCTATGGTCATGAACATTGAGCTCCTTGGTCAGTTGGGTCTTGTATGGATGTAGACCTAAGTCCCGACACAAAATTCGCTAATTTGAATTCTGCGAAAGGCAGTTCTTATGCACGGCGAGGAATCGACTGCCTTGGGTTCTGCTGTACACTTTCACAAACAGCAGCGATGTTCTCTGCTGATCTTGCGTTTCTTGAACGTACGGGTGTTCGCTGATTGTTTACCAAACGGGTCGTTTCAAATGTGGCCATCAAACGTTTAAAAGTCGACTGTGAAGGGCCACCACGTCTACCGTAAAATGGGCGCAATGCACGCAACGTTTGCACAAACGAATACTTATTTTGATCACAAAATTTTATCATTTGAACGTGCTGTTCAATCGTGTAACTTGCCATGGTGATTTGGCGTAAGTAACTGACTAATAAAACAAAAGGTTTGATAGATGTCACCAAAACAAAATGGCCGCCACGGGCCGCCAAAATGCACCCGCGCCAATTGTAAAACCCTTTAATTGTTTGAAGTCGGCTTTTACTTTTTTAAAACAGTGTTTCTACCATTTTGAGTGAACAATGGAATATCACAATGTCACGGTCTAAATAATCCTCATTATCATCGTTGCTGTCCATCAAAAGACCACTGCTGAAAGGTACTTTTGTACAAATTTACAACGATGGCTATCAGAGTTAAGAGGATTGTGATATGTACTGTAAATTTTCATACAAAAAGCGATAACGTATTTCCCGCCTTAAACATAATCTAATTTTCATAATTTTTGAAAATGTAAGTATAATAAAAAATGTAAGTCTGTACGCTTTTATTTAAAAAATACTGCGTACGATATAAGTTCTTAGTATCTAAATATATATAGTTTTGACTTGAAAACTTCCTCGAGTGTTTTTAATCTTTTTAATTAAACTAAAAAAATAACTAAAAAACGTACAGACCTAGATTAAGGTGCACTGAATCGAATGAGACCATAATTGTCTCATTTCGTAAAGTAGGGGATGAAAACGTTATCGCCCTAAACAATATTTCATGGAAACGTAGGCAATTGCCGCCAAGACTTGCAACTCTCTCTATCGTACGAGGAGGGAGGCAGAGCGAACGGTATTAAACTTTTTTTATCTTTGAAATATTAATTAAAGGTATTTGCTTATTTGCGAAGATATTTTCTCTAATTCAGTATTAAAATCTAATAAATATGTAAGTTAACTTGGGCATGTCATCTAAATTAAAATTATCCATTAATTATATCATGTAAATGAATACTTTAAAAGATATCACAGATTCAAAAATACGCGCAACCAAAAAATATCACGGCTGGCCGGCACGACTCCGCCACGGCCTTCTTCGTTGTCAGCACAACATGAAAGCCGGCACAGTATTTTGTAGAGTTGTTGCTCAAAGGGTATAATATGCAACAAGACAAGATAAGAATAATTAATTTTAACATCGAAAATCCTTGCGTTTTGGAAAATGAACTTCAAGAATTAGTAGACAAAGTTTATTCCCATAAAACCATCATAATTTTTCGTGACGATCAAAAAATCATAAGGTCAAACATTCAAAGTTTCGGGCTTAGACCTGTGCGTTGAATATTTTTCTCATGAACAGCTATATGAAGCCCTTTCGCGCGTCACTTTCAGACAAAATCTGTCCGTATTGTGTAATGAAAACATACATAACAGACAGAAACAGACATACTGTAATAACTGGCAGTACTGATAAAACTTTGACATTAACAGTTAAATTACCCAAAGTTTTTTTTTTATAGGATAAGGGTGACAAACGAGCACACAGTCCACCTGATGGTAAGTGGTTGCTGCGGCCCATAGACACCTACATCCATGCTCTATTACAAATCAAAATGCAGATGCGTTGTCACCCGTGACGACTAAGATGGAATGCCTCATTTCCAGTAAAAAGGGCCTCCGGCCACCTGCACACACCAAGCGAAACGCAGAGGTAAACCTCTATTTCACACTGGTTTTCTGTGAGGTCGTGGTACTATCCCGGTTCGAGCCGGCCCATCCGTGCGACAGCAAAAGCTGCCGCGTGGCTCTACCACTGTTAAATCCGTGTAAAAATTTGGATCTATGTTTCACAATAATACACGATAAGATATTTTCTTACTTAGCGCATTTTTCGTAACAATGAATTATTAATACCAAAGCGACAAACTAAAATCGATCGAACAGTACCTATACTTTCTTAAACATTAATGACACCAGATGTAAATTGAACCCGTGTGAAGCCGAGGCGGGTTGCTAGTAATATTATAAAATGTGAAAGTTTGTTTCTTTGGTAGGTTTTCATGTAAAAACTACTGAATAGTTTTGAATGAAATCTAGCCCACCGTTTCATCCCGATAAAAGGATCCTTTGGGATTATTTTCAATGCTGGGACTTCGTTCGCCTGGGGAAGCTGGTAAAAACTATTGAGGTCCTCCAGCGATTTTGCCATATTGACTATATCGTCCCCAAATCGAAGGCGGGTGATATATTCGCAGTTGATGCTGATACCGTATCCTATTCAGTCCAATATCTGTAAAACTTCTACCAAAGCAAATAATGATTTGCATGATTAAGATCCCTAACGATTGAGGCTGAATAGAAAAATACGTTAAGATTAGTATATCTAATTATTACATCTAGTATATCTTACTAGTATATCTTTTGTAGTTCCTATATTTTTCAGATTTATTAAAATTCAAATTCATTTATTTCAGACAATAAAGATCCACGGGTTAGTATTACATTAATGCTGAGGATCTCACCATTAAAGTTTACGTGTTTACAAAACCATCAGTTTTATTAACTTTTATTAAAATACTGGATAGGTACTCTGCAATTGTATACACACTTTAATTCTATTAAAACATTTTTAAGAATATCAAACAGCTATTTGGTTGCTGTCCAATAATTATAAATTCTGTTCAATCACTATGCTTACAGCCATTTTATTTCAGCACTAATTATTTATATTATGATAGTTCATATAATTTTGTTTCAAATTAACATTGAATTACCTAAGAGGATACTCGTAGTACCTATAGATAGTACACGTTTTAAATAAAAAAATCTATGTTCTATTGCATTTACCTCGTAAAAAATGTGGAGGTAAATTTGAAATTGGAACATTTCTATTTTACTTTTATAAATAATCATCTTTTTAAAATAAATTGTTACTGTCCAGTGCCTCGTACAAAAATACTTTTTTTGCAAAATTTTCTACGTGGCCTGTCGTAATAATACTGTTGAGGTAGCGTGGATTTTTAGCTGACGCCTATGCGCCTACGTGAGTGATTCTCGGACAATTTGAATACAGCTTATATTAAAATAATTCAGTTGTACTAATTTTAAAGGAAAGAAAGAAAGCGTGTACCGCTTTGTTAGCTTGTGTGATGATGTCACTGAATTTCAAAGATAGAAGTCTTTGTTGTGTTATTTTCGTTTAAGGGAAAGTATTAAATTAGCATTAAGTGCTTCTTACTTTCCCTTGAAATCATTCTACTACTGCAGTCTATAAATACCTACAATCCACCTAAAAACTGCAGATCTGTTATCACATCTGACCTCACCGGCTAAGATGATCATAATCACAGCTTTCATTACTCTATACCCTTCAGACTGTAACGCAGTGAATACACTATTGCTTGACGGCAGAAATAGATAAGAGTGTGATTTCTGCTCACGGACTCCTAACAAGAAAAGGAGTCGCTATTACTTAGTTGTTACTGAAGTGGTCACAATCTTGAAAATCGGTTAGAAAACTATATGGTATTTTTTTTAATTAAGCAACTTGACGGCATATTTATATCAATAATGTTTACTTAAAATAAATTTTATAAAAAAATACCTACCATTAAATGCTTTTACAATCGTAAATAATTTCATAAAATGTAAGTAAAAACAATGAAACAAAGCTATAGCTAAATTTTATTTAAGACTTTATGGTAACCAGTCATTCTATTTAAATGTTCTCAGGGGTGTAACGCATCCGTTTTCCATTCTTAATTCACTTGATACTTATCATCAGGGGGAATCTGTGCTTTTTTATTATACTAACTTATATTAAAAAAGGTATTATTTAAAAATAATAAAAAAATGGTAAAATGAATTCGCAATTTATAACGTACCTGTATTCATGTGAAGGGATATCGTGAACACTTTTCTTTACAAAACTTTCAAACAAATATCACTGCACTTAAAATAATAAAATGTTATTTGCAATTGAGAATATTGAGCACGCTTTATCTAACAATAAGAATGTGCAAAACTGAGTTATTCGTTTCGGTGTATCACTATCACGTTTGTTTTTCAAACGTGTCTTCAACGTTGCCTCGCGGCAACCAAGAGATCGATTTTGTCACGTATTGGCTGATGTCAAGCCTAATTCGTAAAATACTCAAAATGATAATAATCGATGAAAGGTTACATTACATTTAAAATACAGCGTACTCTATTCATTATTTATATTTAAAAATTGGTTGTTAAGATGTTCATCATTCATTCATTAGTCTATATATATTATATTCAAAAGTCCACAGCTGAACATAAGTCTCTTCCATAGATTGCCTCATAGGGTAGATAGATAGATAGATAGATAAATAGATAGATAGATAGATAAAGCATTTATTTGTTTCTCCAATCACACACGTAAATTCAGTGACTAAACTAAGTACAAAGTACATATTACGAAGAAAATAATTTACAAAAATTTAAAATCTAAATATACATGTGTGTTGCAGTTTGACAAATGGGTCCTAGTTCAGCGATTAATATTGCTCAGAGAGCAAACACTGATTTTCAGCTATTACCCTCGAGATGACGAGAAGAAAATGAGCACAATAGTTAATCAGAGCAAATATGTATATTTGAATGATGTGTCCTTTCAGCCCTACGGTTTGCATCTTGGGTTCAATTTAGTAAAATTATTGAAGACGCGTGTAAAGGTACCATTCCATAGCCGACCGCAAAGAGCAGCAGCAGAAGACGTGTCGTTGCGACACGACTGGTTTCTATGTAGTTCTATGAAATACCTTCCGTAGCTAGCGACACGTCGTTTGCCGTAGCGGCAGACGACATGTCGCCCGACCGCACATCAGTAGTGCCGCCAACGCCCGAGCGACACATTGAATTTTCTCAAAAAAATGAGTTTCATCGATTCCGTGGTAGAGAAACTGATAAACCAGGTGGCCCAATATCCCGCACTGTACGATGCATCTCACAATAATTATTTAAACAGTGTGACAAAGATAATTTTTGGAAAAAAAAGTAGTTAAATAAAAGCGGTAAATCTTTATATACACTTTCTTTGCGACTTTCATATCTTTATATATAAAAAGTACGTGTCACGTTGTTTGTCCGCCATGGACTCCTAAACTACTGAACTGATTTCAATGAAATTTTTGGTCAATGTGCAGTTTGGTCCAACTTAAAAGATAGGATAGCTTACATCTCTATTAATAGTCGCAATACAATATTATTTTATTGAAAATTATTTGTCTATTATTTGACAGTCACAATTATCCGTTAGATCCAAACGATTCTGTCAGGTGACGATATCTGTTGACTGGATTGAGTAAATATTTAATAGATGGCGCTATGTTAAAAATACAAACGTTTAATATAAGCTACAATTTAGTAGTATAACCACCACGTGTTGCTGTAAGTATTCAACATATAGAACCGATTTCAAAAAAATTTTGCAGACTGTGTGCAGTTTGGTCCAACTTGAGAGAGAGGATAGATTTTATCGCGATAAGTGACCGTCAATTTTTTTATTGCTAATTTCAGGAGTTTTTTTGGGATAGCAAAAGGTCGTTCGGAAAGGGCAGAATAACGTCTGCCTGGTTAGCTAGTATATATATATTGTTTACATTAAGAAAGTACCCATAGAACTTTCGCAACTGATTGGAACACGTGCTGCTGCCGCCTGCAGTCGGGTTCGGAATCATGACCGCAGCGACGTGTCGACACGTCGCCTGCTGTTGCTGTCTGCGGTCGGCTAAGGAATGCTACCTTAAGTGTGTAAGATTACGTACAAATGTCGTGGTTTATAGCTGGCAAACAAAGTGTTTGGGAATACCATGTTTTTGTTTATCTAGAAATAGGGGAATATTTGTTATAGTTGCCATGCTTGATGAGCGGGTTTGTAACGGCAGGATTTTATTATTTTGATCTGCTTTTATAAAGATGCTGCTGTTAATCTTCTGCCACTATATGGCGATACGGTTTAATTTGTTGATGACAAATTGCTTGCCACTATTTTTATTGAATAAAACTACTTTTACGGATTTTATCGCGTTTAATTAACTTATTTTGCTTATTTTTATTAATTCCCAACGTTTCGGGTGCTTTCCAGTACCCATGGTCACGGGGGACCGAGGAATTCATAAAAATAAGCAAAATAAGTTAATTAAACGCGATAAAATCCGTAAAAGTAGTTCTATTCAATGTGTAGTGTTCGCGTAAATATAAGAAATCATTATGCAACTATTTAGTTTTGTATACTTTGCAAATATTAGTTTTTAGTTCACGGGTATTTCTAGAAATATAACGTGAAGAAAAAAATATTAGTAATTCAGAATTTCTT
This sequence comes from Parnassius glacialis, assembly GCA_033319125.1. Lineage (NCBI taxonomy): Eukaryota > Metazoa > Arthropoda > Insecta > Lepidoptera > Papilionidae > Parnassius > Parnassius glacialis. Next base: position 20,925,540 of record JAVANC010000010.1, on the reverse strand, counting down.
CATAACATGTTTAATCCACAGCTTTTTATCTAACAACTCTTATCAGGAATACGCGAACTAGCATGATAATGTCCTCCAAATCAAACGTTGGTCACGGTGACCAGTCTTAAAGGAGACTAGCCATCTGCGCACAACAGGATTATAGTGCACGAGTGTGTACATAAACACAGGTGCTTTCTCTATTCCCACACTCCACGTTTCCGTCCCAACAGGCCTAATGGCCTGTTGGGACGGAAAACCGACACGAATGGAGAGATATTATCAGACGCAGAACGGGAGTGAAACAACGCCTTATTCCTGACTTTGTGTTACTATAGAGAATTTCTTGGCAGAAAAACTTTTCTCCTGCACTTTTTGATTGCTGTTTCCCACACAATTATTTGTGATTTTCGATTAAATTCAGGGTTTATAGTCGTTTGAATTAAAATACCAATTAAGAAATTTTAATATATTATTATTCACCATCTCATATTCATCATTATAATCCTTTGCAATTTTATCGCTGAACAAAATTAAAGCTTTACTCATAGATTATCAAAAAAAAATAACCTGCGGTTTAGCGTTAATTATCGAAACTGGTCAACTCATTAAGTCCTAATTTCAACTAGACTCTAGCATCAGTGATCTTTTGATTGGAATCCTATAATCTTTCTGCAAACGATTCTGTTTATTCTGTGCTTAATTTTTTCCCGAATAATCGATTATTTTAAAAACTAAGAACCGTGTAAAATTACTGCAAGGGCCTAGATATATCGCTGTCATATGACGATATTGATATTGAAAATAAAATAAATTCGGCCAACTTGGAGGGAAAACAGACGATATCGTTAATTTGTCATAGGTATATTTAGTCCGAGTTGCAGTTGTCTCTCTAGGTTGTTTAGCTCGGCTGGTTGGGCACAGCGTAAAAACCTGTCTTCAAATTTTCTTGCAGTCGGGACCTAATTTCTGAGAACCACTCCTAATTTGTTTTAGCTGAATTGGAGTGGTTAACTGCAGTGCTATTAAATTTAAAAGCGTTAATAGTATTCTTTAAAATACTACAAATAATTAAAAGTGTGTTAAAGATTTATTATATTGCTGTGCCAATTGTGGTCCAAAAGATCTCGTTACTCTATACTTTTTACCCATACTACATTATAAGAGGCATAAAATATATATATTTAGAATTGTTGGGCAGGAGGGGGGCAGAGAATGGGGTGGAGGGGGAAAGAGAGCGGCGCAGTTGTCTCCTATCACAACTGTAAGGATTTCTGAATGCTCAAGAGTTCTGGGTGATAAAAAAAAATATAACCACGAAGACTGTGAAGCGGAAGCGTAGCACAGCGTAGCTTCCGCCACAACCTTCTAACCTGACCTCTAACAACTGAAGTTATTTCTGGGTGCTCAAGTATTTCTGAGCACGATAAAAGCTACAATAATACACTGGAGAGCACATATTCACGCAAGAAGAGCAACCAACGGCGGTATGCAAAAAATTAGTACGTCATCCGATTTGACACTTGACAGGGAGTATAGACCACAGGAGAAAAAAAATACCATAAAAGTTTAATAATGTGACACTAGTTTTTGACCTGGTCCTACGCCCTTGTCGTACTTACACAGAATTCTGTATTTTATTCAGATTTCACAGTAATATTGCATATGTTTTTCCATGTTTTACACATTTTAGGTTATAATAGCTTTTTTTTATTTTCTCAAAAACGGTGCATTACCTTTTAATGTGAGTGGTATTATTGTAATCGGGGACCAAACCTCTACCAAATAAAATACCTTACTCTTCCAAATTCCTGCCAAACGATTCTAAATCTAACCCGTAAAATTACTCCGAGGACAACGATGATTTGACGTGGTTTCAAAAAATCGTTAGTTGTGCGGGGTCTCAGGGGATCGTAAGCACCCTCGGATCGGTTTTAATTCACAGCATAGCTGTAAAGGAGCCGTGGTTACGTTTCATATTATAAAGATTCCGTTAGGTTTATGCTGGGGTCACTAAGAGTTTTTGTCGGTAGGATTCCGATATAACCTGCCTGCCGACATAAGTCGTCATAAGTATACACGGATTGGTTTTTTTAAACCCATAAATCGATCGTGTATTTTGAGTTTGTGTACTTGTGCCAATTACTGCCTACTAAAAGAACAACAGAACTGAGCTACCTGTATTCATCGACTTCCTACATATCTTACCAGGTTGTCATGTCATCTAGTGGGGGGGCCGCCCTATTTACCAGTATTAGGTTGTAACCCGAGAACGTTCTTTGTGGCATTCCATAGGAGATGCCTATGTTCAGCAGTGGATTTGTGAATACAGATTACCCCCTAATGTTATGCCATTTTTTGATAACTGGATGTCTTAGCTGACTTGCCACACCATTTCACTGCACAGGAAGCCATTTGTAATGCATTTTTGATACAAAATTATTTTTAAATTGTCAAGAACTCAAATGTGCCCACGGGTTACATACTTGATCGATACTGATGTCGTGATTCTTAGCGTCACTTCATATGCTAGTTACAGCAAGCATGTGTTGCGCGCGTTTGTGGCCCTGTATGCGGAATCTATTAGGAGGTAATCTGTGCTTGTGATGAATGATGATGATGATGAAGGTGAAAAGAGCAGTGAACCAAACGAGAGACCGGTATAAGTGTTGCTGCACCTTCACTTCCCTTCCTACTACTAATCTGTTATAAACGGTTACGAGGCATTTGAAGATCAGTGCTCATAATCGATACGGATGCTGCACAAAACTATGCATTTCTCCCAAACTTCAATGAAATTATTCATATTCATTAACGTCATAGTCATAATTGCAGCTGATCACAACAAGTCTTCTGTTGAACATAGTCTGCCTATAACGTGGCTATCAATGAGATTGCCACGTTCCACAATCATTCATCAATAAACAACACTGTACGATGTAGTAGTTCGCGACTTAATGCTAAAGGTTTTTGAAATTTTCCAAAATTTCAATGCAGTTGCTACTGTTTAAGGTTGCCAATGGTCATTGCTACGGCTGGTGAAATGCCTTGGAGTAAATGATATAGCAACAGCATTCGGCTCTGAAAATAAACCTAATATAAAGTCTAACCTAGGAGTCGTCGTTATGTTGCCTGAAATCCAAAAAAATTCTACGGAAACTCTCAAGAACCAAATTAAAAAGGTACGTTTTCAAGCAATAGTTCATTATTTACAATATTTTCCATTTCAAAGTATCATGGTTTAAAATTTCGATTTCAGTTTTAATTATAAATAAACAGTTAACAATATTAATAACAATAAAAACAATATTTTGGTTACAGTTGCATAATTTAGGAATGAACAACGCTGGATTTGATTGGTTGATAGCAGCTAGATCGTATCAAGACTTTAAACATGTCAACAAAATACTTAACGAAACTTCAGTTAGGTTCGATGAATATATTGTCGGTGCTTATCCTATTTACAAACAGAAATTTGAGAATGGGATATTAGAACTATGTAATGATAATTTCAGCTACGAAACAAAAAGTGGTGCGCGAAGGGATGGAGCAAGGATATCAAACAGTGGTCGTCAACATAGTATTTGTCGATACGGGAATAAAGATTATAATTGTGTGCAAAACAAAATTAAATATGGATACTATCACAGTTCAGAAAGATTTAAAAATCTGATAAAAAATAGTACATATTCTAGTAGGGGGAAGGACATTCCATTGCTTGGATCTGGCATTTTGAACTACAACTACTCAAGACCTTTTAATATGATGAATGCCTCTCAGCTCTTCCTAAATATTACCAAGTGGAACCGTTCAAATTTAAAAAATATGAATATGACGGGATTTTATTTGATTCAGTTTTTCAAATTGCGTATAAATTCTAGTTTGTACGGATCATTTTTAGGTATGTTATTAAATAAGAATACATACTATTTATTGATTAATGCACCTAACGGACCGTTTTGCTGAAAACGAAGCATTCCATTTTAATCAACAACAACAACAAGTGACAACGCGTCGGTATTTTGATTCCTAATCGAGGATAGATTTAAAGATTAGATTCTATGAGCTACAATATCCACTTACCATTAAGAGGATTATGTGGTCGTTTGTCACACCTATTCTATAAAAGTCTAATCTTTATAAAGCCTATATCTATATTTTTATTTTTTTAATTATTTTTTTAAATAATATATCTATATTTATTATAAATGTTTCATAATGATTCACAAATCACATAATTATAAGCACACTTCTTGCTTTTTTTTAAATGTGTGTTGCATAGACTTTATAACATATACTACATATTGATCACATTTATAATATTCTACATAGATTTTAACAGTTGATACAATGGTTTAAAATGAAAGTATTGATTTAATACCACGAGAAAGCGTCCCTGCAAGCTGGAATCCTCGCGATATTCTGAATTTCATTATGTCAAAATTTTATGAGGAATTGGTGAAAATTGGGGACTTTTTTTACGTTAATGTTACCGTTTTAATAGGCTGTAAGGATTATAATTTTTTGGATTTTATGAACCAATTTAGTTTAATGGATTATAATAATAAAACACACGGAGGCTTATTGCTTGTATCAGTGATTTAAATTAATTGTAATTAATTTTGGTCCCTTCCAAATTGATCAAAATTGTAGGAAATTTATTAGTATAAATGTCTTCCTGTTATACTGAGACGGTAACTTTACTATTTATATTCAGATTTAAATAATATAAATGCAAATATAATATAAACTGGTAAGTAATGTAGAAAGTCGATGGATGCAGGTGGCTCAGGACCGTACTTTGAGGCATTCCTTGGGGGAGGCCTATGTTCAGCAGGGGACTTATGAAAGGCTGTAATGATGACGATGATGATATATAAAATATTACTTATTCTAAAAATTTAGCAAATACCGACTCTCAATAAACGTTTGAAATAGATGTTTACAATGCAGGCAGACTTTATTAACCCTTAATTTCATAGTTATAATATATCAACTATATCAGATGTACGGGAATAATATATACCTAAAATTTTTGTTTAGTTCTGTGTACTCGCGATTGTTTAGTCTTTGATGTTAGATTGGTAAGAGCTTAAGATTGTCGACATTGTGTATTTTAATTGCAAAGTTATTAGGATAATGTTACATTAAGACTATGGAGCTGTTTAAAAGACAGTATGGGTAACCAAATGATCTGCATTTTATTTACCGTCTTTAGGTGTTTGGGATAAAAAGCGATCAATGTCACTAGTAGAACAGCCGTATCCTGCTGAAGCTCGCAAGTTCATGGGTGAACAACTTATATTTGGCAGATGTAACTTAACTGAGGAAGCTGGGGAAATACAAGAAGAAGGCCGGCCGCTAGCCCCGGCTTTATTAGATGATGTGCTTTATTTCTTAACTGCCCGTCTTAACACAACGTAAGTACCTTCTAAAAAAAGAAAAGTTAAAGGAGAATGGGATTTTTGGGCCTGAAGTTAACTAATTGGTTTATATTGTAAAAATTGGCTATATTTTTCTAAAGTAAAGTACAAAAAAGTAGCCCTTTTTAAAATCTAGAATTCGAAAAAACAATAAAATAAGAAATGTTAGAAAATCGATTGTATCGATATAATATTTGTTCGGATCCAAAAAATAAAATGAAAAAGCTTGCAAGGTTTCATTAAAATTATAATATTTACTTTGAATGATACATTCATTTGGAAATAAAATATATTATTCGCTTATAGAAAAAAGAAAAATAAACATTTTATGGCAATATAAATCGATTACCATAAAGCATACACTTATGAAATTCTCGTCTCTAAACGTTATATTTCAATAGAGGACTTCTCATTTTGAATTTGAAACTTGGCTTGACAGTTCAAACTTCAAACTATTAATTTAAAAGAAAAAGACCAAGGAGGTTATAATATAAAAAAGACAGATTTTCTTGACAGATAATCGATTCTTGAATAAATTGAGCGTATTCATATCTATTTTCGATTATTTTTCTGTGTTTAGGAGATAAAAATTGCGAACATATCTACAAAATAATAATAAAAGATACAAAATATCAACATTCCAACATGTAACAGTAACAACAACAATTCATGTAATCGATCTCAGTTCGATATCCCTAATGTTCATTTCACTTAGTTGTTATTCGTTAATTGCTTCACCATTTTGTTTCCTTATTAACCACTTTTCTTTAGTAATTTTATACTGATCCTGCTTTTATATTTTTAAGTAATTATAGTGAATAATTTAAAATTAAAATTTTTATACAGCCAACTTCAATATAAGCGACTTTAATATAGGTTATTTAAGAATAACTCAATAACCATTAGTCTGACCTTGATCAAATTCATATGGGACCACACGAGAACTATCAGCTTTCATATAAAAAGGAATCATCGAAATCGGTTCGCCCAGTACAAAGTTATGAGGTAACACACATAAAAAAAAAACATACACTCGAATTGAGTACCGTCTCCTTTTTGGAAGTCGGCAGAAAATATCCTGTTACAGTGTAATAACAGTGAAAAATCACCTGTTACAGCGTAGGTAATACTTAATCTCACTTTTACTTATTCTAGAATAACTCAGCTCCTAGATCTCACCAGATTTTCAGCTATTTATCGTTTATATATACGCTTTCAAATAGTCCTACTTTCATCTTGTTAACACCTGGGCAAGAATGTATTGAGACGTCTCCTTCTCCTTTGATACTTGATTTAAAATTAGAAAACGAGATTTCTACCATGCAGGGCAATTGCATTTTTAAAAATTGTGTTAACACTTTGTAACCTAAAATAAAATGTTAATTTATAAGGTCATTGGCTTATAATAGATTTTTATTTATTATTTGTAAGGGTTATACGTGGTAGAGCCATGCTGCAGCTATATTGGTAGTATTATAGTTGTAGCACGAATGGGTCCACTGTAGTATGAATGGGTGGAAGGACCACGCTCTTATAGAATACCAGCGTAAAATGGCAGCTTGTACACTGCTGTGTTTTGAATGGTGAGTGTAGAGAACCGGAGACCCTTTTTACTGGAAAAGAGGCATTCCATCTTAGTCCTCACGGGTGACGACGCATCTGCATTTTGATTCTTTATTGAGGATAAATGTAGATAGGGTCACAGTAACTTCCTACCATCAGGTGGACTGTATGCTCGTTTGTCACCTTTTCTTTATTAGAGCAATATTCGATGCTTACCCTACCTACTTCTTTACTACCTCTTTTTAATGGAAACGATTCATTACATCTTAGTCGTCAGAGGGTGACGACAACTCATTTGCATTTTGATTCTTAATCGAAGATACCTACCGTACCACTTACATACTTACTATAGATGGATTGGGTACTCGTTGATTAACCTTATGCTATGTATAAAACCTATAATTGCTAGGGTGGTTGAACTGTATACATACATAATTTAACTTATTCGGAACTCTAAGGGCGCAAGTCCTACTCGCACTCGTCCAGTTTTGTCTAGTGGCTGCGTAGGAATATCCTCTACCACAATATCATCCCGTGAACGTCTTAAGAAAGGACAGAGGGAGATTAAAACAGAAGATGGGCAGCAGTATCTTTTTTGTAATAACTTAAAATTAAAAATTTTGTACAACCGACTTCAATATAAGTTACTAAGAATAACTCAAAAACTATTGGTCTGAACTTGATCAAATTAATATGGGACCACACGAGAAGTACCAGCTTTCAAATAAATAAAGAATCATTGAAATTGGTTCACCCAGCAAAAAGTTATGAGGTAACACACATAAAAAACATACAGTCGAATTGAGTACCGTCTCCTTTTTGGAAGTCGGCAGAAAACCGAAAACAGTAAAAACTGCCAACCAATCTGACAAATATAGCAAATATAGAAAAATCCCCCCTTTTAAGCAATATATAGCCTATGTTCAGCTATGGACTTTTTATAGGTATGTAACTGTGGAATTATTTGTATTTAATTCCAAATTATAAAGTGAATCAATAATGATCACGAACCAATAAATGTTTGTAAGTTATAATAAGTTATGAGATCGAGTTTTGGACTGTATTTAACTTTTCTTGTTTTCACAGCCCGTCAATGAGATATTACAACAAACTCGGATATAGATCTTATGAAGGTACTTGGACTGGGTTATTAGGGGCCCTAGTGGACAACTCTATAGATATGGCGTTGGAACTAGTGACGTCACACTCTTCTAGACATCAAGATATGGACTTCATATTTCCTATATCTGAAACAATGTAAGAGCTAATTTTACCTGTACCTGTATGTTGAGCGAGTTGAGCGCGTCTGTTTCTGACAAAATAGGCCTTGCAACGAACGCCGAATACAGCTAGTAACTAATAAAATGACACGTTAGAATGCGCCGTAAGCAAATTCAAATCCACCATCAGTTTCCTCTTTTTCATCTTATTGGCATTTCTTTAAGTTGTCTCTTACGATTACTACAAGAACATAAGATCTTCTTTTTTGTCCCAACCACATTAGGGCTTAATACTTTAAACGACTTCAAGAAAAGGAGGAGGTACTCAATTCGACTGCATTTTTTGTATGCTACCTCAGAAGTTTTTTCTAGGTGAACCGATTTTGATGATTCATTTTTTTATTTGAACGCTGGTGTTTCTCATGTCGTCCCATATAAATTTGAACGAGATCTGATCAGTCGTTTTTGAGTTATCCTTAATAACGGGTATTTAATTGACTTCGACTACGTTGATGATGTTGTCATTTTATTTATATTGAAGTCGGTTGTACAAAATTTTTAATTGTAAGTGTAAAGTGCAGTTTCATTTAAAGTGAGTTACTCGGACCACGACTGTCAGGTGGCTAACCCATTGTTTACACAATCACAAAAACGATATCTCATTAGTCGCCTTACCCAATATTCTAGGCAAGTTACACAGTTGGAACATACTTTTTTGTTACATGTCCCATATAAACACTGAGATTGACCAGACCAACATGAAACACTAATTACTCATGTGAGTAATTAGTGTGTGTCATGAAATACTCTGTTGAACGAAGTTCCGTTCGTAGTATATTATTATTGATAAACGTATTATATTATTGATTAACAAATACAAATAAATGAATTACTAGCGTCTATTAAAATGAAGCGTCAGTTAAAATAAAATAATATTTCTTTCATGGCAAGATAAGAAAAAGTCCGAGGGAGATGGATATTATTCCATCTCATTTCCTTATAGCCGCCAAGGCCGTCTACACTACGTCAGAAGGTGTCGTCAAGGAAAAATCTTAAACTTTTTCTCGCTTAGCGCCCATCCGATAAGGAACTTCGTTCCAATAAAATTAATATAATAATATAATCCTTAAATGAAATCCTTTCTTTCACTAACATTCTATGTGTTCACCTGTGTTCGTTTGAGGCAGGAACTCAACAATAACAACTACCTCAATTACAGGTTTAATATTTACATTCGGGATCAAGAGACATCTGCAGTTCGCGATATATTTCTGGCTCCCTTCAGTCCTAGACTGCTGGGCTGCGTGTTTGTAATCGTGTTGACCTCCGCTGTAGTAATCCTGCTCATCAGCAGAATTACTTCTTCCTTGAGGGTAGATCGATCTATGGGTTTTACAGAGGCTTTTATATGGTCTATGGGAATATTGTGTCAGCAAGGTTTGTTGGGTTTTTTGTAATTCGTTCTTTGCTATTTTAGATAAGATTGCTAGAGAAATATCAATATCACCTGCACACGGTGTACTCCGCTGATTAAAATACATGCACGTGTTACCGATAAATGGCATATATTTGTTCGCAAATGCTAAAATTAAATCTTTCAGATTAATTATGGGTAGCCGCACCAGTGCGAAAATTTATAACTTTGCCCTTACCAAACTTATTTAATATGCAAGTTACTAAAATTCGCTTGAAAAACAGAACGTGTTGAAAAGCACTTTTACTACCCTAGCATTAATTTCTACATCTTTAATATACATAATTGATTTCCGAAAAGTTTTACCTGCTTCTATTAATTGTAGTGGTAATGGTGGCCACCACCGGTTTACCGCGTTTAATTTAAACTTTTTCAATTCCCGACGTTTCTGGTGTTTTACAGCACCCATGGTCACGGAGGGACTTAAGTGTTTGACGTCCCGATGTCATAGTTAGTCCAGCTACCTTCAGTTTTTCAATATAAATTTTTGGTTCGATCTACGTATAACGAGTATCTTGAAGTCTTGTAGCGGTATATTTGGGTTGGGATTTAACCTAAGCAGATGGGAGCACCAATCCAACTTCTCTATTGAAATTAGTATGTTTTTAACTTTAATAACCTCGAGAATCATCCTTGGTAGCAATCGGTGTTCTGTTGCGAGTTTTTGTGGTCTCTCAAATCTAATCTAATGACAGGGATAATCTTGAACTTGTTCACAAACTGCATAATTCTCGGAGCGGCCATGCTTCCCGGGCATAGCATAAACATAATAAATATTCAGCTTTGCTGCGCCGATATTTATGATTATTGTTTTATTTTTCTTCAAGCATTGGCAAAATAATGTACAAAGCCTGAAAAAATACGTTACAGATTTTTTTATTTTTTTTTTAATCTATACATGTGTTATAACATAGAATCACTACCCTGTTTGATCTTTCTATTTTCTGCCTAGTTTGTAATGCCCGTTAAAGGGTTAAGATTATTTTTATTTGTCCACCTATTCACAGAACTAAAATGTTAAAATATAAGCAATACGAGTATTATCTATGGAATTATTATTTGATAAAAAGGTATGCTGAGATGGTTTGGCCATGTCGGGAGAATGAATGAAGAACGATTGACGAAAAAAGTGTATAAGGCGAGTGGCAATGAAAGTTTTGGAAGGGGTAGACCTAGGCGGACGTTTCTAGACCAAATCAGAGACGTCTTGAAAAAAAGCCAGGTCAGGAGTACCCTAAACTGAAGCGCATGTATGAAGAGAATAATGAAAGTGGACGAAGCGAAACAAGTATGTAAGGATCGTAGCAAGTGGAAAGAAGTGATCTTTGCCTACCCCTACGGGAAAGAGGCGTGATTAAATGTATGTACATGTATTATTATTTGTAATATGCTTTATTTTTTTTTGTTACTCGACGCTTACTGCAGCTGGGCACGTTCTATAATATTGCTATTGTTGTGAATAAAATAAAGGTATTTTAATTTTAAACATAAAAATTTCGTATTTTACACAGGTGGTACTCAAACCCCATTAAACTCTGCAGCAAGTGTCTCACTGATAGTGTGCCTACTATTTGCTCTCGTGACATATAATTCGTATGCCGCTTTTATCACATCCGTATTATCCGTAAGAGTTGCAAGCGTGGACACGATTTCTGCAGTGTTGCAATCATCTAACTTAAAGATCGGTTACATTCGTAACGGACCTGATCAAATGTATTTGATGGTAAGGAATTTATACTTTAATTATTTACATAATAATAATAATCATTTACAATTATATATTTATACTGCCCAACCAGATAAGAAAACTTTATAGATACCCCAATAATAATTATAATTAAATTATGCTTTTGGTGCAGTTTTATCAGGGGTGAGGCGCTTTTCATAGAATGTGCAACCAGAGACTAGTCCCTTTTTTATAGTTGATCGGTGACAAGAGCCCACAACCTGTTTAAGCTATAGCCTATCATCATCATTATCATCATTACAGCCCTTCACAAGTCCACTGCTGAACATATACAATAACAGTATAATAACAGTAGCGAACAACACAGCAGTGAACACTCCCGAGTGACTCCGTGAGTGCCACAAAGCAAGGTCCTGAGCCATGTGCTTCCATCGACTCCCTGCATGTCTTACCAGGTCGTCACTCCATATAGTGGGGGGTCGCCCTATACTTCGCCTATCGACAATGTTCTTTGCCTATCGACATTAGCGTATAGACATCCAAATTACGTGGTAGAGCCATGCTGCAGCTATATTAATAGTATAGTTGTAACACGAATGGGTCGGCTTGACCGGGGAAGGACCACGCTCTCACAGAATACCAGCGTAAAATAGCAGCTTAATGCTGCTGTGTTTTGTATGGTTAGTGTAGAGAATCGGAGACCTATTTTACTGGAAAAGAGGCATTCTATTTTAGTCCTCGCGGCTGACAACGTATCTGAATGTTAATTCGCAAACGAAGATAGATGTAGATGTATATGGGCCACAGCAACTACTTGCCATCAGGTGGACTATGTACTCTCTTATAATTCTATAAAAAAATCGATAATTTTTTTTATAGAATTATCTATAAAAAATTATCGATTAAGAATCAAAATGCAGATGCGTTGTCACCTTATAGCAGTAATGCTTCGCTACCAGTTAAAAGGGTCTCCGGTTCACTACACTTCACTCATATGAAAGAGCAGCATTATACTCCTGTTTCACGATATTCTGTGAGAGCGTGGTGCTACACCAGTTAAGCGGGCCCAATCGTGCTTCAGCTAAATATAGCTACAGCGTGGGTCTACTACGTTAAGGCCGGCCACATACATACGTAATTCCGTTTCGTTATTCCGAACGGGTCAGTCACAAACATGCGGAATCCCGTTTTGCCCGCAAAATTTCGAAAGGAAAACTACCGTACGTGTGTGACAGGTCATAGAATTTATATGGACTTGCTGCGTCGGATTCGTCGGTTCGGATTTCGGAATTCCGAATCGGAATATCGAAACAGAATATCAAAACGGAATTCCGTATGTATGTAGCGGGTCTAAAACTCTATAGGCAATACTGAAATTTTCAATCACAATATTGTTTGTAAAATGTATGGCGGCGAAAGCAAACGAGGAAATTTGCATATTTGAAAAATAAGAAATTTTAAAAAGGATATTCAAAGTCCGCCAACTCTCACTGTTTTATAAGCGTCTCAGAAATAAGAGGCTTATGCAAAATTAATGATAGTTCGGTTCATATTGTTTTATATATATATATATAATTCATTATTATATATGCATTGACGTTTCGGCTGTTGAGGATAGGGAGAATGGGGCAACATAATACTAACACGAGATCACCTCGCCGTCGCACCAGTAGCCTTCCATCGCGTCCTGGCTTTAGTCTAGCGAAGCTGGACTGCTATAGGCTATAGCTACGAATGATAGGACAAGTGGTGTTTCGCTGATTGCATCTCAGATGCGGCGGGAAATGTGTAGGTGGTATTTGTACCGTGGTGCGTTCTTAGTTAGCTATCTTTCTTCTAGCTTCAATTTTCTTTAGTTGTCTTTTTAATTTTCTGTCGACAGTCAACTAAAGATGCGCAGCTTAACGCATTCTACATACGAGGTTATTCGGAGGCTGAGAACTTGGTTTCATCTGCCGAGGAGGGATTGTTACGAGCAGCTAAGGAAGATTATGCGTTCTTCTCTGAACAAAGAGCTGCTCGGACTACTTTAAGGTGAAGTGAAATGCTATTAGCTCATTTTGTGCAGTCCAGAGGTCGAGAGACAGCATAGGAGAAACCACTACCCCATAACATCCCGTGAGTGTCGGAAGAGGCAATAGAGGTAAACTGAAACAGGAGATAGCCAACAAAATCTTGCTAATAATAACTTCAAAAATTGCGGTTGCCAGCCGCCCTTCAAGCGTGGCAACTGTAGTAAATATTAAGGCGGCCTTTGTTTAGCACTTTAGGATAGGATGACTGCCTCGTTGGTCTAGTGGTTGTACTAGTGCGACTGCTGATCATGAGGTCCCGGGTTCGAATCCCGGGTCGGGCCAAAAATCAGTTATTGAGTTTTTCCATCAAGAAATTCGCAGTAGCTGCCCGGAGGCAGGAAGTTGGCGGTGTTTCACCCTCGTGCCTCGGAAAGCACGTAAAGCCGTTGGTCCTGCGCCTGATCTCTCTCCGGTCGTGTCGGTTTACCGTCCCATCGGGCTATGAGAGTGAGGGAATAGAGGGTGCATCTGTGATTGCGCATACACTTGGGCACTATAATCCTGTACTGCGCAGATGGCTCGTCTCTGTTGAGACTGGCCGCCGTGGCCGAAATTCGGTCTGGAGGACATTATTATTATTAGGATAGGATATACTTTTATCTTCAATAAAGAATCAAAATGCAGATGTGTCGTCACCCGTGAGAACTAAGATGGAATGCCTCTTTTCCAGTAAAATGGGTCTCCGCGGTTCTCTACAATCACCATACGAAACACAGCAGTGTCACGCTGCCATTTTACGCTGGTATTCTGTGAGAGCGTGGTCTTTCCCCGGTTGAGCCGACCCATTCGTGCTACAACTATACTACTAATATAGCTGCAGCGTGACTCTACCACGTATAAAAATATGATTTCGTATCCAAAAAAGTTTCTTATCAGTGAATGCCAAAAAATTTATATAGCTTCCGATAGATAGCTGTATAACAATCTCAACGGTTTCAAGTGTGCAAAATGATTCCTTATGTTATACTTATATACATACTAATAAAGAAAGCAGAGCGCTGCGTAAGTACACTTCAAGTAACGCAGAACCCAAGCTCAACTCTTGACACGTACTAACGTACACAGATTTCTTCTTTCTTTCTTTAACGCCCCTAAAATTCCACTGCTAGCACCCACACATAAAGTTTTGTTGTTGGTTGCAAATGATTTTAGGCGGAGTGAGTGTTTTTGTAATAAGTTGGTTAAGCGTTACTTGAAATATACGCAGCGCTACGTCTATCTTTGTTTTTTGATCTGAGCTTAATACGAGAAAGTATGCATGATCACATGATGTCCTGTGTTGCGACATCTAGGTAAGCAATGTTTCTCACTTTCAGTTGTCCTATTTTGAGCTTGAAAACGATATCATCCTGGCTAGTATGATAATTTTTTTTAAATTTGAATTTATATGTCACATCTCGAAATTGCAGCTGTTTGGTACCTATTTTGATAAATGGTAGTTATGTATAATTTAAAATTAAAAAATTTGTACAGCCGACTTCAATATAAGCGACTTCAATATCAGTTATTTAAGAATAACTCAATAACCATTGGTCTGACCTTGATCAAATTCATATGGGGCCACACGAGAACTATTAGCTTTCATATAAAAAAAGAATCATCGAAATCGGTTCCACCAGTACAAAGTTATGAGGTAACACACATAAAAAAAACATACACTCGAATTGAGCACCGTCTCCTTTTTGGAAGTCGGCAGAAAAAGATGAAATGGTAAACTACTATTTCATCTTTTAACATAGCTACCATTAACTAATAAATCTGAAAGCATTGAGCGTTAAAATTACCAGTCAAATATAAGAATTACAATCCATTTACGTGTTCCCATTATTTTTCTGCCGACTTCCAAAAAGGAGACGGTACTCAATTCGACTGTATGTTTATTTTTATGTGTGTTACCTCATAACTTTGTACTGGGTAAACCGATTTCGATGATTCTTTTTTTATATGAAAGCTGATAGTTCTCGTGTGGTCCCATATGAATTTGATCAAGGTCAGACTAATAGCTTTTGAGTTATTCTTAATTATTCATGTTGAAGTCGGCTGTACAAAATTTTTAATTTTAAATTATGTAATGTACGAGAAAAATTTTGTACAACCGACTTCAATATAAGCGACTTCAATATAGGTTATTTAAGAATAACTCAATAACCATTGGTCTGACCTTGATCAAATTCATATGGAACCACACGAGAACTATCAGCTTTCATATAAAAAAAGAATCATCGTAATCGGTTCGCTCAGTACAAAGTTATGAGGTAACAAACATAAAAAAAAACATACACTCGAATTGAGTACCGTCTCCTTTTTGGAAGTCGGCAGAAAACAAATGTAATAAACCTAGTAAGCTAACAGCATAGCAAAGTGGCGAAGCAATCAGCTTTGTAGCGGTTTCTAACGGAAAAAAAATTCAAAATAGGAGGTTCAGATGCCTGGGTGATCAGTAATCGATTGCTGAAAACAGAATTTGAAAATCCGAAACCGTTCTCGAGATAATCGTGGGACAGACGGACAGACGGACGGACAGACGGACAGACATCGTGAAATCAATAAGTGACTTCGCAAGCTTCGCCACTTAATAATTAAAAATTAAAAATTTTGTACTACCGACTTCAATATGAGCTATTAAGAATAACTCAAATAACTCAAAAACTATTGGTCTGACCTTGATCAAATTATTACGGGACCACACGAGAAGTATCAGCTTTCATATAAAAAAGAATCATCCAAATCGGTTCACCCAGTACAAAGTAACGAGGTAACACACATAAAAAAAAACAAAAAAATACAGTTGAATTGAGTACCGTCTCCTTTTTGGAAGTCGGCAGAAAAAGTAATATCGTGGTCTAAAACAGGTACAGGGCTGTCTGTTCCGTCAGTTGTGGTAGGATATGTGTGTTAACATGATAAAAAATGCCTGAAGCTATTATTGAACTAAGCTATGTTGCAAAGTTGCTAAGAATGGTACGCGAATTGGCAACCGCAGTTTTTCTGCCGACTTCCAAAAAGGAGACGGTACTCAATTCGAGTGTATGTTTTTTTTTTATGTGTGTTACCTCATAACTTTGTACTGGGCGAACCGATTTGGATGATTCTTTTTTTATATGAAAGCTGATAGTTCTCGTGTGGTCCCATATGAATTTGATCAAGGTCAGAGCAATGGTTATCAAGTTATTCTTAAATAACCTATATTGAAGTCGCTTATATTGAAGTCGGCTGTACAAAATTTTTAATTTTAAATTATTCTATTATCTAGTTTTTATTAGGAAGGCGCTGTTTCCCATTTCCTGGTTGGTAGAAATTCTTATACCGATACTTAACGGTCATGGGTGTTCCTTATTTAAATTAAATTGCTTATTGTCGAATGTTGTGAACGTGTCTAGATCTCTCAGCCAGGCTCGCGGTCGGTGCTCACTACGAGAGTTGGCTGTGCCTTCGACACGCGCTCAGTTGGCCTTTCCGCTCACACGAGGATCTCCTTACGCTAGACCTGTATTAGTAAGGTAAATGGAGATGTGTATAATGTGATAAGTATCAGAATTTTGATTCAGAACAGACTTCAAGTGACTAGCTGTGCCCGCGACTTTCTTCGTATAATCTTTCCCTTTGACTGTTGTAACCGTTAAATACGTTATCTTATTTACAGTTTAGTTAAACCTCACATCGATTATTTGATAGAAATATGAGACTCAGCCGAATATTGACTTGAACCTAATACAAAGCGCTCAAAATAAGGTTATAAAGGTTCTATTCAACTATAACTATCTGACACCAACTCATAAAATATATAAAGTAAAGTAAAATAAAGTTGCAGCCTATTACGTCCCACTGCTGGGCACAGGCCTCCTCTCATTTCTGAGAGGGTTTTAGGGCAAGGAAATGTCCGCCGCGCTGCCCCAATGCGTTGGCGAACTTCACATGTCTTCGAAATATTTTTTTTCTTATTTCTCAGACATGCAAGTTTCCTCACGATGTTTTCCTTCACCGCCGAGCACGTGGTAAATCAGCACTTAAAATTACAATTAACAATTTCATTGGTGCCGGTGGGGATCGAACCCGGGTTGCTCGAGTACTGTAGTTTACAGATAACGCTAACCATCTGAGCTACCACGGCTCAGATACCATAAAATATATAATGTTACTAAACTGTTAAATATAAGTCAATCGTACGTTTATCATATACACATTTTGATTCGTAAAATAATAAAGAAAGATATTCACACTCATTTAATTTTCTCTAAAAACAGATTCAAAAAATTCAACTAAGAAACGCAAATGATCTCATTCTACGTGCACCAAGAACTAATTATGGTAAAAGGAACTTAATGTGTGACACTTAATGTGTGCACAATTATATAATAAACTTCCAAAACACGAACTAATCTCAATCAAATATATATGTAATCTTCAAAAAATTACTACAGAGTTAATTGGTTATTTACTTGGTTTGAACCTTTATTTTCTATTATTTTAATTTTATAAACTATACTACTGTTCTAATTCCAAACCTAATTTATGTTTACATATTATAAAAGGTGCCATCTCATCATATAAACCTATCAAGTGCGTATATAACTCCTACACCGAGGTTTTGTTACAATATTTTATTAAAATTGTATAAAATCCCAAGAAAAAGTATAGAAAAAAACGCATATTTAAAAAAATATTTTAAATACATAATATGCTCATTAAATTTAATTATTATGAAAAAAAATTGTAATGTTTTTCCTCCTGAAACACTCCTAAGTAGGTAGCAGAAAATTCTACCATTATGCCAAACTTCAAATCACACAATAGTTGCTAATCACTTAAAAATGTCGCTGAGGATATGGCTATGCCATAAAAATACGTTGACATGTAATCAGGCTCGTCAACATTTCTGTTTGAACTCTTTAAATACGGAAACCTGAAATAACATACACATCATGTTGTACCAAAGGATATCTTTATAAACAATGTTGGACTTTTGATTTTGTATTTGTATATTATTGTATTTGTTTTGTATGTTTTGCTTATAAGCAGCTATAATGCCGTCGGTTCATTTTCTTAGCACCACAAAATCAAAAGTCCAACATTGTATAATCACGCCCTTTTGAATTGAAACAGATATTTTCAGGAATTCATGGTGTTTGCGGAATAAATTCCTTTGACCCGTATCCGGTCAAAGGAATTCCGGTACCTTTGCATCTACCAAGTTCTGATTCTTTTAAATTTGTTAAGAGATAGTGCACGCCTAATATGAAGGGGTAAGGAGTTCCAGAGTCGGAATAGCTTCAATAGAAAAGGATTTAGAATAGAAGGAAGTATGAATATAAATGTTACTAATAATATATGTGTTAAATCTGCGGCTATAGTATGTGCCATATCGATTGAGAAAAACGGACAATGACCTCAGATATGAGCCGAGTGTCAAAAGGCGTAACTTACAAAATCTCAATTTAGATGTGATAACAATATTTAAATATTGATATTATTCCCACTTCTAGGTCAGCACATATGTTTTGTTTTTTTGTTTCTTAAATAATATTGTCTGTGGTTCCTATAAACATAGTAAAATCTTACGGTACATCGCGAAAAATGTGTTATATTTTATATTTCAATTTATGGTAAGTAACGCAGCAATTCATTTAATAACAGTTTCATATTAAAAAAATATTTGAAGCAATATAATCACCATATTGAGCTTTTGCAAATTCATCCCTTTAAAATAAACAAAACGCGCGTTACGTCAGTTCGTTCTAAAAGAAACGTGACAATGGCAGCCAGAGATGCGTCACCTTTTTTGGGCCGGTCCGCCATTTTGTTTTCATTCGTGTTCGGATAGCGCTTGCGTGTGTACGTCTCGGGTAATTCATAGCATTCATTGCATTGTTTTAGTTGAGTTTTTACTGTTAAATTTGTTATATCGTTAAGTTTTTGTTTTTTGAATCTGTTATATTAGTTTTACTGTGACGGTCGTTACTAAATCGACATGAGTTCAGGAGAATTTGGTGAAGGACCCGGTCCTTCAACATCAAGTGGAAAGAGACGTCGCCGACCCATAATAAACGTAGCAGGTACGTACAAATAGGTACAAATGCGACGACGTAGCCTTTCTATTTCTTAAAGCGCTCTTTTTATGTGACCATGTGGTATTTATTTTCTAAAACAATATGTATTTATGTGATGTAGTACTATGGTAGTATATTTTTGTCATTTATTTACAGGCCCATCTTCTGGAGCACCTTTAACGTCACCAGTAAAAAAGAGAAAACCTACCACTTTGTCGGTCGGGGAACAAGAGATTATCATTAATGTATACAAATATGTCAAAAACACCTGGCCCGAAGACGTGTATCCTTCAAACGTTAATATGGTAGAAAAGGTTTCGGAGATCTCAGGAGTCAGCAAGAGCACTATATATCGCGTATTAAGCGTGTATAGAGATTCCCATAAAATACCAGAAAAGGGAATAATTAATAAAAGAAAAAAGTCTGTAATTGACAAGTTGGACGATTTTGATAAATCGGCTATAAGAGCGAAAGTGCATCAGTTCTTTCTTGCAGGAGAATTACCGACTTTAGACAAAATTTTGCTCAGTATAAATCAAGATGACCAGTTGCCAAACTTGAGCAAAACTTCCCTGCGACGTGTGTTGCGCCATTTAAAATTCAAATATATAAAGAGAAACAGAAAAAGTGGTCTAATAGATCGCCCAGAGATAGTTCTGTGGCGTACCAGATATTTGAGAGAAATACAAATATTAAGAAACGAGGGACGTAACATTTTTTACCTTGACGAAACATGGATTAACGCAGGTCATACTATGGGAAAGGTATGGGAAGACACCACAATTGAATCTTCTCGTCAATCACGGTTAGAAGGCTACTCTACTGGCGCGAAAGCCCCTTCGGGTAAAGGAAAGCGATTAATAGTTGTACACGTTGGCAATGAAAATGGCTTTTTGGAGGGATGTGATTGGGTATTTGAATCATCATCTACTGGTGACTACCATGAGAGTATGGACGCTCTCCATTTCGAGGACTGGTTTAGAAAAGTAATAGAAAAACTGCAAAGCGGCGATGTCATAGTTATGGATAACGCTAGTTACCACTCCAGACGTTTAGAAAAAACCCCAACAATGTCTTGGCGGAAACAAAATATGCAGGAATGGCTAGAATCTAAACAGATCGCATACGTGCCCTCGGACACAAAGACCCACTTAATGGAAAAAATAAAGGCAGTTAAAGATAACTATCGAAGTTACGTCACCGACGAGATGGCAAAAGAAAAAAGCATCACAGTGGTAAGGTTACCTCCTTATCACTGTGAGCTTAACCCCATTGAACTTGTGTGGGCAGATGTGAAAGGGTACGTTGCACGAAAAAATACAACTTTCAAGTTAAAAGATGTTAAAAATTTACTTAAAGATGGTTTAACTCAAATCACGCCAGATAAATGGAAAAACTGTGTTCAGCATGTCCTTAAGGTTGAACAAAAAATGCGTGGCATGGATGATAGAATTGACCAAACTGCAGATCGCTTTATAATTAATGTTACAGATAGTTCATCAAGTGAAGATACGAGTGATGATTGCACCGAATAAAAATAAAGTTCTTATATAATATTAAAAATAAAGTTTTATCTTTTGCATAAGTACGTACTTATTCGGTGTCGTTATCACTCGAATCTTTATATGTGTTATAAATTAATGTTTTTGTTGTTAAATGAATAAAGTACTTTATAACAATAGATGATTTTTCTTCTACAGCGATCTTTCACATAACTTTTTAATAATAGTTAATAAATATATATTATATCAATCATTATAAAAAAATCATTATAAATAAAGAAAGTACTACATATAAAATGTGCCTATATATTGAAGGTTTGTAACCCCTGGTTAAACGACCGAAAGGTCATTGTCCGTTTTTCTCAATCGATATGGCACATACTTATAGTTATTAATATCTCAAAGTGAATATGACGATGGCATATAATTACTTATATAGTAAAATCACAACTACGCATTTACATTTTCATTCTCAATCAAGGCTTGATACCGGTGTCTATGGGCCACAGCATCCACTTTAGGTGCAGTGGGTGCCCGTTTGTCACCCTTATTCTATAAAAATATTAGCTTTCTGTTTATAAAATAACCTACCCAGCGAATCGCGTTCATTCTTATATTTAAGAAGTATGAAACATAAACACTATTTTTATTATATTTACTTGGAATTATTTATTGTCTTTTAAATTGTTTTATATCTATGTATTACATACTTTAAGTTTTCCAACTATTTTTAAATCAAACTTGTAAGACGAATTAAAAAGAACGATGCGATCTATTATATCTTAGTTTTAATAACATTTGGCAGTATTAAAATGGTGCGTATTCAAAATCAGTCAAATTACATTTTGACCATTGATTGAATTTTTTTTTATAGGATGGGGTGACAAGCGAGCACACAGTCCACCTGATGATAAGTGGTTGCTGTGACCCATAGACATCTATATTTATCCTCAATAAAGAATCAAAATGCAGACTCGTCGTCACCCGTGAGGACTAAAATGGAATGCCTCTTTTCCAGTAAAATGGGTCTCCGGTTCTCTACACTTACCATACGAAACACAGCAGTGTTAAGATGTCGTTTCACGCTGGTATTCTGTGAGAGCGTGGTCCTTCCCCGGTCGAGCCGATCCATTCGTGATACAACTATACTACTAATATAGCTGCAGAATGGCTCTACCACGTATAAACTTATATTGATGTATTAATAATTACTCTCATTTAGTTTACTGCAGTTGCGGGGCAGTGGTGTACTAGCGCGTCTTGAGGCAGCGCTTGTACCCAGTATGCCAATGTGTGCACCACCACCTCGATTCGCCTCTGCTCGGGCAACAGACGTACGCTCGGCTCTTATCCTCTTTTTAATCGGGCTCATTTCAGCCCTACTTATAGGTAAGTAATTGTGATAAGTGGCCTGTTGTAGTTTATTTTGATATATTTCAGACCTTAACCACCATTCATTCTGGTTGATATTTTTTAAGTGCTGGGTATTTTAGATGTCAAAAGTCTTGAACTTCAATCGGCAATCTGCCTGCTAAACGTAGCGATTATTACAAATCTCTCTTGTTAGCTGAGTAGTCGTACGATAAGAAGAATGCTGGGATTCAATGTCAGGGATACGGAGACAATTGTTGTACACCCAGAACTGATAATCAACAATTTTCTACAGTAGACATTAGTAATGGCAGGACCAAATGTCTCGTGCCAGTCTGGATACTTTATATCTTATATACGATGGTATGTCGCTATCTATCGGAGATATTTCGCATGCTCCGGCCGTTTACCTAAGCAGCTCCTTAGGGCATGGAATAGTCATGGACTCGAGTCAATGCAGGGTCGAGGCGGCGTCGGTTATCGAGTAGAGATCGCGCGTTCGCATGGTTACGTAGTACTATTTTATTCTGTGGCATGGTGCACTTGCCTGACATAATTATTGTTTGCGTTGGTTTGCATATACTCGATAATGAGCGTCTCTCCTTATATCTTTGTGGGATGTCTATATATACCGAATCTATTTAATGCATTGCAGGTTTAGGAGAGTATTGTTGGAAGAAACGTACACAACTACAAAAGCATATGATTGCGTGCTGCACACGTCTTCAAAATGTGTTTGAATAAAAGAGAAGCTTCATCATTATCATTACTACACCACATCACAATTTTCACAATTCTGGAATCACGACGGTTCCTCGTGCCTAATCCTAGGCTGCGACGGGGGCTGAGATGAGGGTTGCTGGACCTACCAGTTGCTCGTACAAATATCTTAAAGTACGCACCGGTTGTTCGTGCAGCTAGAATGCTTAAAATCGTAGCGCAACGATTAGACATATTAATTGTACATTGGCGGAATTCAAGAGAGTGACATTAAGTTATTTGTTTTTTTTTATATTAGTGGCCACATTGTTGCATTAGGCTCCACTCCTGTAATAACAATTGTAAGTTAGTAAATAAATAAATAAAAATAATAAATAAATCTGCTAAGTACAGGCTTTCACAAATAAATACCACAAAACACGGTCCTGAGTCACATGCATCCATGCATCCACCGACTTCTTGCAGATGTTTATGAAGATACAATTCGCACATAACGCAGTTAGTATAGTAGGTATAAGCAATTGTGTAAAGGCATCCTTAGGAGTATTTATAAGAAAGCTATCTTGTTGCTTGCTTATAAATACTCTAAGAAAACATAATATTAGTAGTTTTAACTTGTTAGTGCAACGTTATAAAAACTAGAAAACTTTTTTAATAAATAAATTAAACCGATATGAATTTAATTTTTCTTTATTATAATCACCTGCGATTAAGCCTTACAATAGGTGATCTTAATACTTTATGGCATTTTCTGTCACAAAGTATTGGAAATATAGAAAATGTGTACAAATTTCAATTAAGAAAAAAAGTAAAAAACCGGACGCTACCGTGAATTTTATAACATAATAATGCATTTAACATTGAAGATTAAAATAAAAAACAATGTTACATAGGCATTACATTCATATAATTTCTAAAGTAAGTAAAAGATAGTAGTTAAAAAAAATATAAAATATTTTTTATAATAACTTAAAATTAAAAATTTTGTACAACCGACTTCAATATAAAGTATTAAGAAAAAGCTAAAGGTCAGACCTTGATCAAATTTATATGGGACCACATGTGAAACACCAGCTTCCGAATAAAAAAATAATCATCGAAATCGGTTCATCCAGAAAAAAGTTATGAGGTAACACATTAAAAACATACAGTCGAATTGAGTACCTCCTCCTGTTTGAAGTCGGTAGAAAAAAAAAGTTTACAATCTCATGATCATGCTCAGGTTATATCATATAATCAGGTCATGATACGCATGCGATTTTATTTTGTTTACATTTTTATTTCGTACGTCATTAAGCATGTATTTTTGGTATTAACCAACGATACAACAACACGTTAACGTGAACTTGTCACATAACATAGCTAAATCCATAGTACTCATATGTTAATATTTTTTTAGTATTTATTTTCTTTATAGATTTATTACATGAACTATAGTTCCTTGCTTAATGTATACATATTTCTCTTTTTTTTTCTATATTTTCAGTTTCACGGCCGTGTAATTATTTTATATTTATTTATTTATTTTTATTTTTTATATACGGATGGCTCGGATTACTCTTACATTTGAAACATTTTTCTTTAATTCTTGGTAAACCTTTTTATTTTATTTTTTATATTTATTGATTACCCTTACACTATAACATTCACGCAGACGTCTCACGTACAGCATGATAAAGTATGTACGAGTATATAGGTGGGCGACAATAATAATCCGTTTTGAAATTAACTTGACATCATATTCATCATCATCATCATCATTACAGCCTTTCACAAGTCCACTGCTGAACATAGGCCTCCCCCAAAGAATGCCACAAAGCACGGTCCTGAGCCACCTGCATCCATCGACTTCCTGCATGTCTTACTAGGTCGTCACTCCATCTAGTGGGGGAACGCCCTACATTTCGTCCGCCGGTACGAGGCCGCCTCTCGAGAACCTTTTTTCCCCATTGGTTGTCGGTTCTTTGAGCTATATGGCCGGCCCATTGCCACTTCAGCTTACTAATCCGTTGGGCTATGTCGGTCACTCTGGTTCTACTGCGGATATCCTCATTTCTAAGTTTATCACGCAAATAAAACCCCGAGCATAGCCCTCTCCATAGCTCGCTGAGCGACCTTGAGCTTCCTCATCCGGCCAGCAGTGAAGGACCACATCTCTGTTCCATAAGTCATCACTGGCAACACGCACTGGTTGTACAGTCTCGTTTTTAAGTTTTGAAGTATACCTGACGAGAAGATGTGCCGTAATTTCCCGAACGCTGCCCAACCGATTTGAATCCGTCGATTGACCTCTCGGTCGAAGTTGGACTTACCTAGTCGGACTATTTGTCCCAGGTAAACATACTCGTCAACAACTTCGAGCTTAGTGCTCCCAACAACTACCGGCATAGGTGTGACATGGACATTAAACATAATCTTTGTTTTGTCCATGTTTATCTTAAGAGCTATCCGTTGGGAGACACTATTGAGATCATTGAACATAGTGCTTAGGTCCTCCAGCGATTTTGCCATTAGGACTATATCGTCGGCAAATCAGAGGTGAGTGATGCACTCGACATTGATGTTAATACCGCATCCTTTCCAGTCCAGAAGTTTGAAAACATCTTCCAATGCAGCGGTGAAGAGTTTCGGGGATATAACTTCACCCTGTCTTACACCTCTCTGCAATTGGATAGGTTTCGTGCTCTGGTTCTGTACTCGGATAGCCATCGTAGCCCTACTGTCAACTTGGCACCGCTGAATGGACTGCAGCACCGCCTAAATTTCGACGAAATCAAAGGCTTTTCCATAGTCCACATACGCCAGACATAGTGGCAAATTGTACTCCTCAGACTTCTGTACAATTTGCCGTAGGGTATGTATGTGGTCTATGGTGCTAAAGCCCTTTTGGAAATCGGCTTGTTCGGGAGGTTGGAAGTCGTCAAGTCTGCGCGCGAGACGATTCGTAATGACTCTCGAAAACAGCACGTAGACGCGGCTCAGAAGGGAAATCGGTCTGTAGTTCTTCAAGAGAGCGTTGTCGCCTTTTTTGAAGAATAATACCACCCCACTTCAGCTCTACGCCTCCGGTGTAATGTCATCATGGAGGACGGAATTAAAGAGCCTCTGAAGGACTTCAAGTACCGGTTTTCCACCCGCTTTCAGAAGCTCCGCTTTAATTCCATCCTTATCTGGGGCCTTGCCGTTTTTAAGTTGCTGGAGAGCCATTCTAATCTCGCTCAGACTGACGTCCGGGATATCATCGGAATAGTGTCGAATAAGACCTGCTCTTGGATCGTTACTCACACTTGCGTGTGGCTCCAACGCTGATGTGTACAGCTGCCCATAGAACCTCTCAATTTCACTCAAAATCTCAGGTGTCCCGGAAACGACGCTGCCACACTCGGTCTTCAGCTTTGACAGCTGGCTCTTTCCGGCAGACAGAGCTCTAGCAAAGCCTTTGGAGCCCTGTTTCTGCTTGATTGCTTCTTCAATACGAGCAGTATTAAAGTTGCGAAGTCCCGCCGCATGCATTTGGAGATCTGTCTGTTCTGTTGCCTGTATGCTGTCAAATCTACTGAAGATTGCAGCTTCATATCCCGTCTAATAGCCATGTGATTAAGAGTGTGATCGGAGAGCTTTTGGGTTCTTCTGCGGCAGGTCTTACTAAACTTAGCTCCAACCGCATGGACAGTTTCCACGAGCTTGTCATTCATATCGTCCACTACATTGCAATCTTCTAGACACTGAACACGGTTTCGTAGCTCGAGCTGAAAGATTTCGGGACTATGGATTAGAGCACGAGGGGGACGGAGCGTTGACTTTATTAGACGTGACCTCTCCAACTTAACTTTTAAGTTCAGTGTACCTCTCACCATTCGGTGATCGCTGCCGGTTTTCACCCTCGCGATCACTGAGACATCATTGAACAGTTGTCGTCTGCTGGTCATAATGAAGTCAATCTCATTTTTTGCCGAACCGTCGGGGCTTGACCAGGCTTCCGTCACTCGCTCAAGGCCCTGCGTTATATGCCTATCGTTCTGAGTATCGCCCACGATACAACCGAGATGGGGCTGCCGCACGCCCACCTGAGCGCTTGCACCGCGCACGTTTCCCGCGTTTATTCGTGGAAATGCCGAAACCACGTAATTATTGTGCAGTGGATGGATGTCAGAGTAAAAAAACAAAATATGAAAACTTGTCATTTTTTTCTTAACTATACGATTACATCGAAACAACAGCATAACAGTGCTGTGATTTATAAATTGAGTGACAACCATTTTCAACGATAAAATTTAAAAACCGAGAATTCAGAGAAGGAAAAAATGTACGAGGGTGGATTGAAAAGTACTCGGCCTAACACAGATCCATTCAATTCTAAAAATCAAATCTACCCACATTATTTAGTTCAGTTCAGACTAGTTCATTGTGTGAAGTTCGAAACGTGTGCGATAATTAGTTGTGATTTTATAAATTTATTAACAAAGTAATCGGACATAATTTCCGCGAATGGAGCAAATCGAGCAGCGTGCCGTCATTAAGTACCTCCATAAGAAGGGGCTATCATCAAAAGCCATCCATGATGACATGGTCAGTACATTAGGCGATTGTGTTCTGTCATATTCATCCGTCAAAAAATAGATAGCAGAATTTAAGCGTGGTAGAGAGAGTTTGAAAGATGAACCCCGCTCTGGAAGGCCTTCGACGTCAACTACTGACGAAAATATTAAAAAAGTACTTGATTTAATAATGGGAGACCGCAGATTAAAAATTAGAGAGATAGCCGAGATTATAGGCATCTCTTATGAACGAACTCAAAACATCATTGTCAACGAGTTGGGTTTCCACAAGGTGTCTGCGAGGTGGGTTCCGCGACTGCTTTCAGTTGAACAAAAAAGGACGCGATTGACTATTTCACGCGACTGTTTGGGGTTATTTGAAGCCGATACAGATGATTTTTTGAATCGTTTTGTTACTATAGACGAAACATGGGTTCATTACTGTACACCGGAAACAAAACAACAATCAAAACAGTGGAGAAGACCTGGTTCACCACCCCCTAAAAAGGCTAAGTCGATTTTGTCGGCAAATAAGGTGATGGCTTCAGTATTCTGGGACTCGAAAGGTGTGATTATGATTGATTATCTTGAAA
Organism: Parnassius glacialis; assembly: GCA_033319125.1. Taxonomy (NCBI): domain Eukaryota; kingdom Metazoa; phylum Arthropoda; class Insecta; order Lepidoptera; family Papilionidae; genus Parnassius; species Parnassius glacialis. The sequence continues at coordinate 20,897,348 of JAVANC010000010.1, read as the reverse complement.
GGGGTCAGACTATAAACTCTGATTACTACTGCACCTTACTACGTCGTTTACGAGAGGAAATAAAAGAAAAACGTCGAGGAATGCTCAGAAGAAAAGTCCTGTTTCATCAAGATAACGCCCGTGTTCACACGTCAGTACAGTCAATGGCTGAAATTCACAACTGTGGCTTTGAACTGTTACCGCATCCGCCGTATTCACGTGATCTGGCACCATCAGACTTCTTTCTGTTCCCTAACCTAAAAAAGCACTTGGGAGGTCAAAGATTGTCGACAAACGACGAGGTCAAAGCAGCTGTAGACGCATATTTTGACTCTAAGGAAGAATCATTTTTTTTCAACGGTCTAAATGCTTGGAAGGGGAGGTTGCAAAAGTGTATTGAACTTGATGGTGATTATGTAGAAAAATAAAAATATAACTGATTTAGTATGTGTTTATTTTCTTGGTTAGGCCGAGTACTTTTCAATCCACCCTCGTATAAATCATTTTATAAATTTCAAACATATTTTATCGACAAATAAAAAATATGGTTATTTCGCGATTCGTTTTATTACAAAAATCATAATAGGTACAACCCTAGCGCATACGTGCGATGACGCGCTTGCACGTGAGTCGCCCGGCGGTCAACACAATCTCGACTCTTTAAACTCGAATTTATGGTACATTTTCCTCTCGCTGCGAACAGCAGATATTATTATTAAGATTTTGTAGGCTATTATAGCGTAGGTATTTTCGCTTTTGTATGGGGGTGATGTATCTGTTTAGTAAACTATTAAGTAATCTGTGGCCTGTAAAAAGTGGACCTGGTCAACCAGGTCCACTTTTTGTGGGGCCGCTTCTGGAATAAAGAGTTCATCATAAAGAGTCCCTCTTTCTCCATGAAGTCGGCCAGCTGCTGGCTCCTTGGGTTCCGTTGCCCTATTCCGAATTTCCCTACTTTCAGCTCACCGTTCTCTCTTGTGCCTAGTTTTGCGTTGAAGTCTCCTATTAACACCGTATAGTGGGTTTTGGAGGAATGCATGACTCCAGAGATATCCTCATATATTTCCTCCACCTCCTTATCGGGATGTGCCGAGGTTTGTGCGTAAACCTGTATGACCTTCAGGGAATACCGTTTGGTGATTCTGAGTATAAGGTACACGACCTTGTCGACACACTCCCAATCTTTACAACGTTGTTAACGAGAGACTTGTGGACGATAAATCCGACATCTCCTTGGGACAGATGGCCGCCCTCCAGGTGATAGAACAATTTGGACAACTCTTCGGACCTCGGACAGTCCTATAATATTCCAGCGCAACTTGTCTATCTCTTCTTCCAGTTCCAGGATCTTCTCGTCAGTCCTCAGGATGCGTGCGTTATAAGTTGCCAGGTCGAGTTGTCATAGATGGCAACCGAACTTCCACCGGAGATTCTTAACACCCCTTACCACATCATATTATATGTACTTTTTAATCCCTTCCAAAACCTTGCTTTCTATGAAAAGTTCTCCTCGACTTCTTAGCATTTCTATGATACTCGGTTGCGCATACCACTATCAGGGAAAAAGCTAATTATCAATCTTAACTTAACTTTACCTTTTAACATTTGTTTAAAACACTGAATTTATTTATATCTATCAAATCTTTCAATAAATTATACGATCCTTGCCATTTAAAACAAAACTTTAAGAATCTTAACCTGCCTTATCCCATTAGTAAAATAAAAGAAAAGAGTTTTTTCTTTAGTTATTAATAAAGATATTTATTTTTTAATACTTTTGTAACTGACTTGTTTATTTATTTTTTTATTAAAAATCCATAAAAATAGATTACATTTAAAATGTAGGTAAGTAAAGTCATTAAACAATACTAATGTTCAAATATTCGCTGATCAATGCAATTGGAAACTACAGCGCGAGTGATTCATGTTAGTTATGAATGCCATTTCCATAATATACGCTTTTGGAATCTTTTGCTATATGAGATTCAGTATTAAGTTTAACAAACAATCTGTTATTTAGAACTATTTGAAAGTATTTTAATTAAACGATTTATAATAATATTTTTGTTTTCACACCCTTTTTATGGCAATTACTTGTATTATTTTATAAATAACTGTGTAAATCTCTACTTAATGTACGGATTACACTTTGATTTAAATGAGTATATTTTATTTAAAAGTAAAAGTTTTGCAAACTTTTTTTTTTCATTAAATAATATGTCAAGTTGGTGAATAATAATACGTAAACTCAATCTGCATTTAATCCCATCCTTCCACATTAAAAAATTAATTGAAGGGTTTTTTACAAAAACTATATAACTAACAATTTTGGTGATATCTTTATTTTGGCAACATTGGATTTCTTAAAAAAAAATGGAATATTACAATTAATTCGATTTTTACAAAAGCCAACTATTTTACAAGATGACAGCATACAGGCAACTGAACAGACAGATCTCCAAATGCATGCGGCGGGACTTACGCAACTTCAATACAGCTCGTATTGAAGAAGCGATCGAGCGGAACCAAGGCTCCAAAGTCTTTGCCAGAGATCTGTCTGCCAGAAAGAGCCAACTGTCAAAGCTGAAGACCGAATGTGGCAGCATCGTTTCCGGGGCACCTGAGATTTTGAGTGAGATTGAGAGGTTCTATGGGCAGCTGTACACGTCATCGTTGGAGCCACACGCAAGTGTGAGTAACGATCCAAGAGCGAGTCTTATCCGACACTATTCCGAAGATATCCCGGACGTCAGTCTGAGCGAGATTAGAATGGCTCTCCAGCACCTTAAAAACGGCAAGGCCCCAGGCGAGGATGGAATTACAGCGGAGCTTCTGAAAGCGGGTGGAAGACCGGTACTTGAAGTCCTTCAGAAGCTCTTTAATTCCGTCCTCCATGGTGGCATAACACCGGAGGCGTGGAGCAGAAGTGCGGTGGTCTTGTTCTTCAAGAAAGGTGACAACGCTCTCTTGAAGAACTACAGACCGATTTCCCTTCTGAGCCGCGTCTACATGCTGTTTTCGAGAGTCATTACGAATCGTCTTGCGCGCAGACTTGACGAATTCCAGCCTCCCGAACAAGTCGGTTTCCGAAAGGGCTTTAGCACCATAGACCACATACATACCCTACGGCAAATTGTACAGAAGTCCGAAGAGTACAATTTGCCACTATGTCTGGCGTATGTGGACTATGAGAAAGCCTTTGATTCCGTCGAAATTTGGGCGGTGCTGCAGTCCCTTCAGCGGTGCCAAGTTGACTGTCGGTATATCGAAGTGCTGAAGTGTTTGTACAGTAGGGCTACGATGGCTATCCGAGTACAGAACCAGAGTACGAAACCCATCCAATTGCAGAGAGGTGTAAGACAGGGTGATGTTATATCCCCGAAACTCTTCACCGCTGCATTGGAAGACGTTTTCAAGCTTCTGGACTGGAAAGGATGCGGTATTAACATCAATGGCGAATACATCACTCACCTTCGATTTGCCGACGATATAGTCCTTATGGCAGAATCGCTGGAGGACCTAAGCACTATGCTCAATGACCTCAATAGTGTCTCCCAACGGATAGGTCTTAAGATGAACATGGACAAAACAAAGATCATGTTTAATGTCCATGTCACACCTATGCCGGTAGTTGTTGGGAGCACTAAGCTCGAAGTTGTTGACGAGTATGTTTACCTGGGACAAATAGTCCGACTAGGTAAGTCCAACTTCGACCGAGAGGTCAATCGACGGATTCAACTCGGCTGGGCAGCGTTCGGGAAGCTACGACACATCTTCTCGTCAGACATACCTCAAAACCTTAAAACGAAATTGTACAACCAGTGCGTGTTGCCAGTAATGACTTACGGAACTGAGACGTGGTCCTTCACTGCTGGCCGTATGAGGAAGCTCAAGGTCGCTCAGCGAGCTATGGAGAGGGCTATGCTCGGAGTTTCTCTGCGTGATAAACTTAGGAATAAGGATATCCGCAGTAGAACCAGAGTAACCGACATAGCCCAACGGATTAGTAAGCTGAAGTGGCAGTGGGCCGGCCATATGGCTCGAAGAACCGACAGCCGATGGGGAGGAAAGGTTCTCGAGTGGCAGCCTCGTACCGGTAGGTGAAGTGTAGGGCGTCCCCCCACGAGATGGAGTGACGACCTGGTAAGACATGCAGGAAGTCGATGGATGCAGGTGGCTCAGGACCGTGCTTTGTGGCATTCTTTGGGGGAGGCCTATGTTCAGCAGTGGACTTGTGAAGGGCTGTAATGATGATGAAATGATTACAAGATAAAGCTATCTAAAAACAACAACTTTGGCAAAATCTACTCAAATTTTTCTCATTTTTCCTAAAACAACGTATGTGAATGCAGTTTAGCAGTTTTTGTAAAAAAGAAAAGTTTCATTGTTCATTGTTGTTTTCTGTGCGTCCGTCATAGATTGATAAAAAATAAAACATGATATGTTTTATGATGTGAAAAAGTTTTTGGAACCATTCTTCCTGAAGCAAAGCGAAACTGCCATGAAAATAGAAGTGCGCATGCTAAAAATTAAAAAAGAAAGCCCGTTTGTATTTTTGTTAAGTACAACTTCACTGGAAGATGAAAAGGAATCCAAATTTATGCAAATGTGCGCTTCCCAGTGAAGCTACATTGAAATCACTGCACAAAAATAAAATACCGTTAAATCCACACAAGGCTGCATATCGAAATAAATTAAAAAGTTTTCTTAGTGATCCTTCTAAAATAGCTTTCTATGAAGAAATTATAGCAGCAAGTGAACCTGTAAAAGAAACTGAAAACTCAAGCTATGTTGAAATAGATAATGAAAACAATAGTAGCGAAGAAGAATATTTTTTTTTATATAACATTACATTGAAAAAATAAACATGAATATTACTTTGTATTTTATTTCTAAGTCATAATAAATTTTTTTTCGGAATACCAACAGCATAGGTTTCAATGAGAGTTTTCTAATATTATTATTTCCTTAGCCACTAACATATTATCAAGCATATAGCAGGTTTACAATAGTTTTAAGATAATATTAATTAACTACTTTTTTGCAAAAACAGCTTATCTATTTTATTGTTTTGCAAAAACAACAGAAGTGCAGTTCTTAACTTTCGTATTTTTGGAAGAATGACTCAAGGGGTATGTAAATTTTACTTTAAAATCCATAGATTATTACTTTGGCAACATTTTATCAGATTATGGTATTTGTGAAAGTATTATTTTGCATTAGCATGAGTTTTTTATGTTTCCTGAAAAATAATCCCGAAAAAGTTATGTTGATTTTGTAAAAAACCCTTCAATTTGTTATTAGGTTTTGCAAACTCTCAGCTGATCAGGCTGATTGTCTGTGGATAGGCTAACCTCCGATAATTTTTACTACCTATGTCACAACTTTTACCTATATATTATTTCTATCAATATATTCATTTATAATTACGTATTCTGTAACTTAGCGATAAATTTTCTCACATCTTTTACACATTTATATCATATAGTCTCTTATATCATTTAGATACATCTTTTTCAGTCAGAGAATGAGTTGGGAGTTTCAAAATCGTTACAAAGGAATTATTTTCATGTACTATATAAATAATTTAGATATTAAAACTATTTTCCTCGAAAACAATGAATTATAAAACTTTAAACCTTAAATTATAAAGATTTGAAAGTACAATGAATATAAAACCGAAAAAAAATTACATTTACTATTAAGACGAACAGAACAAAGATGTCGATGTTAAGCAACGTAATCAATATCATTAACATTTTTTTATAGGTGAGGGGACAAACGAGCAAGGGCCTCACCTGATGGTAAGTGACTACCGCCCATGAACAACTGCAACACCAGGGGAATTGAAGAGGCGTTGCCGGCCTTTTAAAAAGAAGTAGGCTCTTTTCTTGAAGGTCCCTAAGTCGTATCGGTCCGGAAAAATCGCTGGTGGTAATCGATTCCGCAAGGAAGTTGTGCGAGGGAGAAAACTTCTTCTAAATCGCACAGTGTTGGACCGCCAATCATCTAGATGATATGGATGGTATCGCAAGTTCTGTCGCGATGTGCGATGGTGAAATTGAGCGGCTGGAATTAGTCCGAACAATTCCTCAGAGCACTCCCCGTGGTAGATGCGATAAAATACGCAAAGAGATGCAACCTCTCTACGCAGTGCCAGTGAGTCAAGCCGATCGGAAAGAACTCGGTCGTTGACGATTCGAACCGCTCTGCGCTGGATGTGGTCAAGTGGAAGGAGCTCGCACTGGAAAGACCCTGCCCAGAGATGGGAACAGTATTCCATGTGAGGCCGAACTTGCGCCTTGTAAAGTTGCAGGTGGTGTGCCGGAATCCCGGCTCCCGCTCTGCTGAGCACGCCAAGATTTTTAGAGGCCAATTTGGCCTTCTCTTCCAAGTGACCACGAAACTGCACGTCACTCGATATGTCGACGCCGAGGATTCCGATACTGGCTGAGGCAACAAGGGGAGTGCCTTGAAACTGAGGAGATACGACAAAGGGGTTCTTTAGCGGTAAACGCTTAAACGTGTGTCTTCTGAGGGTTAAACTGGACTAGATTTAGTCGCTCCAATCCGAAACTTTATTCTGCAAAGACTCGACTTCAGACTCAAGTTTGTCCCGGTACTCGGTGACGTTTTCCCGAGAAATATTGGCAAGGCCGGTGTATAGAGGCATCACCAGTGCTGTCATCCGCATAGAAATGAATTTTACCGGTTTGCAACATATCATTGATATGCAGAAGAAACAGCGTTGGTGATAGCACGCAGCCTTGTGCAACACCAGCGTTAATAGGCTTGTAACGGAGCATGTACCGTCTACTACGACCTTGATGCTACGATCAGCCAGAAAGCTGGGGATCCAATTGCACAATTTCTCGGGAAGCCCATAGGAAGGATCACACACAGACGAAAGTGATGGTTTTTCATTCCCTTTCATTTAATGACCTGATACCTATACATTTAAATATTATTATAATTTTCCATACCTTTAAATCATAGCATTGTTGATTTGTTGATTTTCTCTACATAATATAAAACAAAGTCGCTTCCTGCCGTCTGTATTATTAGATCTTTTAAACTACGCAACGGATTTTGATTAAAATTTTTGTGTGTGTTTGAATGGGTTCTTAGATAATTTAGATTCAGAATTTGAACCTGTTAGGTTATCAGGAAGATACTGCTGCCCTTCTCCTGTTTCATTATCTCCTGTCACCTCTTACAAAACGCACGGGACGCCATGAGGTAGTGGAAATTCTGACACTGGTCCTACACTGAAACCTTGTGGGATTCCTATACCTACTTTAATAGTGATAAGTAGGTAGATAAATAAAACACCAATTAAAATACTTGTTTATTATTAAATAATAAATTAAAATAATTTAAATTATCCACGTCAAAGATAGTGGTCCTCAGGGAGATGCTGTACTTTAATGGCCTCTTCCAAACATGTACGTAAAGGTTTTTTGGTTTTGACGGCATTTGCCATAGCCTCTTGGATTGTTTTTGCTTCAGTTGTTTGTAAATCTTTAGCTAGACCAAGTGCCGCCCATACTCGTATAAATGCCGTAGAACAGCCGGAATCTGAGGAAAAGATGTTTATATAAGCTGGCAATTTTAGACAAAAGGTGTAGTTGCAGTTAAAGTTAAAATTGTTGGATAAATTAAAGTCTGGAGTTCTCCGCTTGGTCCATTACCACGCCCAGCTTTTATCAGTATATTGTTAAACCTAAGTTTCATTTTATACATTGGAATATCTCAATATTCTCCATTACTTTGAGTTTTAGATCATCTTACCGAGCAGTTTGAAACATTCTCTTACTGCCGGCAGCTTTCAGTAAACCATATCCTATTATAAGAAGCTTAGTAAGAAATAATGTTATAAATGTATGCATTCTAGTGTTAGAAACATATTAAAACAATTTCATAACCTTGTTATGGAATTGAAAGGATTTTATTCAATTTATTAATGTTAATTAAATTAAATTGTCTGTATTATCAAAATAACTGCTCTGGGGGCTATTATCATGCTGTTGACATATGAATAAATATTTTTAAAATTTTTGTCTGTCTGTGTCAGGATAGACTGCCAAATCTCGCATGCCCACCATCTGACGTTTTTTCCTTAACGTCTGTCATGTCTGCAAATCGAAATAAGTAAAGCTGATTTTATTATTTTAAATTGTGAGTTTTAATTTTCACACCTTATGTTATATTTTTACAGGATAAGGGTGACAAACGAGCACACAGTTCACCTGAAGGTAAGTGGTTGCTGCGGCCCATAGACATGATCATCTATCCTCGATAACGAATCAGAATGCAGATGCGTTGTCACCCGTGAGGACTAAGATGGAATGCCTCATTTCCAGTAATAAATAATACTTTAAAAAAACTAAAAAAAACACGATTGTGTAGATAACCGAATTAAAAAGTAGAAAATAATTTTCAATAAGTTTTTGCCCAATAACATTGTAATCCTATTTAGTAGAGTTGCTACTTATTATGCGACCATTGCTGTCAGGTGACTGATTTCTTACATTTTTTTAGGTTTTGGAATTTAAATCATCTATTTACATAAATTTCAAATATATACGAAAATTATTACTAGCCTATTTACCTGACTGCCTCAGAAGGATGTTTTTCGAGTCTATTTCTGTATGTCTATTTCTTTAGCACGCGTTGTAGCCTAAACGGCATAATTTAATATATGGGCTTAATGACGACTTATTTTCGTCTTCGAAGTAACAAGGCATAATAAGTAATTTTTTATGTTTTCATTAAACCTTTTTAGAGTGAGTTGAAACTCGATGAAACGAAAAAGCGACACTAAAAAGAGACAAACATACATCTATAGGATTTAGCCTACGAGAGAATGAGATAGAATACAGTATAGAGTGTTTCCTATTATCTCGGTCTCTTTTTTGTGCTATGCTTCGTAGCCTTCTTACTTTATTCTACTTTTCTGAAGTTTCACTTGTGAAACCGCATGTGGACTGCACACGTTTTTTTTTCTATTATAGTTTAAACATTGGGTTTGTTGCTTGTCGTATGAATTTCATTGCATATCATTGAAGGTTTCAGTAGCTATTTAACATCAGGTGGGCCTGTTGGATCGTTTGTTATTTTAATATACAAAATTACTGCATACTCACCGTACGTTCCATACTCTCCTGATTTGTAGTCACGAGGATACAAATAGTGATAATGTGGCCAATAGGATCGATTAACAAAGAACACTAGGTTAGAGTCTGGCGGGTACCTGCAAAAATGATCAAATATTTTAACCCGTGAACTACAATATGTCTATATATAAAAATCAATTGCTGTCCGTTAGTTTCGTTAAAAATCAAAAACGGCTCGACTGATTTTGATGAAATTTTTTGCGTGTAATTAATTGAATGGGTCCGTAGATGGCTCTTGGAAATGTAAAAATGAAAAATGGAAATCACCCGTGCGAAGCCAGGGCGGTTCGCCAGTATATTATATATTCTAAACAGTTATGTCATTGTTTAGTATCATATTTATACATATACAAAGAGTAGTCGCCCAATGAGCTGTGGAGATGACTACTTACGGAGTTTCTTCATGTGATAGTTAGAAATTAGGATATCCGCAGCAGAACCTGAGTAAGTGATATAGAATGTATAATCGACATAAACTGATATCGTAATGGGCCGGTCAAACAGTTCAAAAACCCAGCAATCAATGGGGAAGAAAAATTCTCGAGTGGCAGCTTCGCACCGTTAAGCGAAGTGTAGGGCGTCCTCCCCCTAGTTGCCTGGTAAACATAGGAAGTCAATGACTACGGTTGAGTCAGGGCTGTGGTTTGTGGCATTCCTTGGGGGATTCCTAGGTTTAGCAGTGGAGTGGCTGTAATAATGAAAATGAAGCTAGTTAGTATTTATATTTTGGAAGCTTTTAATTAAAAATCCTGCGCACAAATCTCATGTATCATGGAATAGGTTATAAATGATTAACAAAAATACTACCTATATGCAAAAAAAAAATTTGTGCTCATACAAATCCGAACTGGCCACATTAGACACTGCACTGCAGAAGCGAATAAAAATGCATAGTTTAGAAGTTTCCAAAACAGAAGGCGGGTATTCTGGTTACTAACTTTTCTCCTTGTTTGAGGCCCCAGATGCAAAAACCGCTCTCGATCAGCCAAGCAGCATGCAGAACAAGAGCGTATCGTAAAATTCCGATGACGAAAACGGCGCTCAGTACTGAATCATTCCAATATTCGAGCGGTGCGTTTAGGGGCAGCAAGAGGAATAAAACACCATACAGTAACCAGTAGAAGCTGAAACATAAGTCTTATATAATTTGCATTTAGTTTTTAATTAACTTCAAAAACGAAAGTCATCAATTAGAATGTATTTTCTTGACAATATGATAATTGTCATTAGGCGGGGCAGTTATAGAATGCATCACTTCATATCGTCGCGTGGATGTAGAAAACCAAAGTAGTGTAGTGGGCCAAAGGAATAGCCAGAAAGGCTGGGCCTCCGTTAGATGACAGTTCATCATCTCCTAACAATAAAATTTCCAGACCAGCGACGGGGAGAAGGTCAAAGATGTGCGGCATCTAGTACCTACTGCGAGCCCCAATCCGCCTACCAAGCGTAATCTCAGGCTTATTTTTTTTTATAGGAGAGGGGGCAAACGAGCATGCGGCTCACCTGATGGTAAGTGACTACCGCCGCCCATGAACAACTGCAACACCAGGGGAATCGCAGATGCGTTGCCGGCCTTTTAAAAAGGAGTAGGCTCTTTTCTTGAAGGTCCCTAAGTCGTATCGGTCCGGAAAAATCGCTGGTGGTAATCGATTCCACAAGGAAGTTGTGCGAGGGAGAAAACTTCTTCTAAATCGCACAGTGGTGGACCGCCAATCATCTAGATGATATGGATGGTATCGCAAGTTCTGTCGCGATGTGCGATGGTGAAATTGAGCGGCTGGATTTAGTCCGAACAATTCCTCAGAGCACTCCCCGTGGTAGATGCGATAAAATACGCAAAGAGATGCAACCTCTCTACGCAGTGCCAGTGAGTCAAGCCGATCGGAAAGAACTCGAACCGACGATTCGAACCGCTCTGCGCTGGATGCGGTCAAGTAGAAGGAGCTCGCACTGGAGAGACCCTGCCCAGAGATGGGAACAGTATTCCATGTGAGGCCGAACCTGCGCCTTGTAAAGTTGCAAGCGGTGTGCCCGCATGAAATACTGTCCCGCTCTGCTGAGCACGCCAAGCTTTTTGGAGGCCAATTTGGCCTTCTCTTCCAAGTGACCACGAAACTGCACGTCACTCGATATGTCGACACCGAGGATTCCGATACTGGCTGAGGCAACAAGGGGAGTGCCTTGAAACTGAGGAGATACGACAAAGGGAATCTTTTGAGCGGTAAACGCGCAAACTTGTGTCTTCTGGGGATTGAACTGGACTAGATTTAGTCGCCCCCAGTCTGAGACTTTGTTCAACAAAGTCTCGACTTCAGACACAAGTTTGTTCCGGTACTCGGCAACGTTTTCCCGAGAAATATTGGCACGGCCGGTGTATAAAGCATCACCATTGCTGTCGTCCGCATAGCAATGAATGCTACTGGTTTGCAACATATCATTGATATGCAAAAGAAACAGCGTTGGTGATAGCACGCAGCCTTGTGGAACACCAGCGTTAATGGGCTTGTAATCGGAGCATGCACCGTCTACTACGACCTTGATGCTCCGATCTGCAAGAAAGCTGGTGATCCAATTGCACAATTTCTCGGGAAGCCCATAGGAAGGCAGCTTCGAAAGAAGCGCTTTATGCCAAACCCGATCGAAAGCCTTCGCTATGTCCAAACTAACGGCCAACGCCTCCCTCTTGGACTATTATTTATTTATTATATTTATTTATCATATTTTATTATCTTATTTATTTTTGTTTATTTATTTAATAGGGCATTCTCTCCCAGCCAATCATTAGGCTAAACAGAGCTATACAAATAAGAGGCGGTGCAGCAGTAATCAAAATAGAAAGCGCTATAAAAAGTATTGTATATACATATACATATAAATATACATATACACACACATACATAGACATATATACTTAAATACACACAATATATACATATATAAATACATACATACACATATACGTGCATACACTACATATATACACAATACATGTAAATATTATGTATGTCAGTATTATCTCTTGGCTTATTGGCTCAAATTCTACAATAGAAGAGGCAACTACAATGTCCGGCACTAAAATGTTACAGGTTGATAAAGGAGAAGAATGCAAAATTCGATTTTGCCAATTATATTTATTGAAAGAGTATATTTCACGTATCATAACTTATATCAAGATTTCTTATATTTACGCGAACACTACACATTGAATAAAACTACTTTTACAAAATTTTTCGCGTTTAATTAACTTATTTGTCTTAAGTCGGGTCGTCAATCACCTCAGTCCCCCGTGATCACGGGTGTTGTAAAGCACGCGAAACGTCGGGAATTAATAAAAATAAGATAATTAAGTTAATATAACTTATATCGATTACTTTCATAGAGATTTATCAACCTGAACAGTCTGTTTCACACAAATTTCGAATGGTCTTCGTCTAAGTATTAAATAAATAATAGTTTAAAAAAAACTAAAAAAAACACGCTTTTGTAAATAAACGAACTCAAAAGTACAAAACAATTTTCAATAAGTTTAAAATAAGAAAATAGTGATTAACATAAAAATTCATTTTACTGTAAAAAAGCGTGGCGTGCTTGATGTTATTAGTTGTAAATATTTTTGTGGATATTTGTAAAATTAGCGTCATTATAAAAATAACTAGATTGGAGTGGCAGAAATCGTAGTTGTTTTTTGAATTATCCTGGCAAGGATAATGGGACAAACTATTGAAAATATTGCATTGCCATCGGTCCTTGATAAGTGTGCGAAGTTTCAAATCAATCCGACGTTTTGAAGGGGATGAAAATCACATAGACACATACCAAACTAATAAAAGCGTGTAAAATAGGCAATGGAATTTAAAAAGCTAATATAAAATGTTGCTGAAAACATAATATTATTTTAAGACTACAAAGTGGATGCTTACTTCTTTTGGAACATTACGATGGAATCTTTTTCAATGTCGGACATATCGATCTGATCCTTTAGTTTCTCTTGGTAAGGACTAAGTTTTCTTAGTCGCGTCAGAATGTGGGAATAAAGGAAGCCCTTTCTATGATCGTATGGGTCAAGATCTGTATTGAAAAGTGAGTGATGTAGCCTGTGATATTGTACCCAGTGGTATATTGAGCCCTGAAAAAAGATACATCACTGGTTATAACTCTGGAAACTCTTTAAAAAGTTGCGATAAAGCTAATTTACTAGATCTAGGTATAAAAATGTTAGAATCGAAACTATGGCGCATTAAAATTAGATTTATATATATATATATATATTAATAAGGGTACAAACGAGCTCACAGTCCACCTGATGTTAAATGGATGCTGTGGTCCATAAACATCTACATTTATCCTCAATAAAGAATCAAAATGCAGATGCATTGTCACCCGTGAGGACTAAGATGGAATACCTCGTTTCCAGTAAAAAAGGTCTCTGGTTCTCTACACTCATACGAAACGTAGCAGCATTAAGCTGTTATTTTACGCTGGTATTCTGTAAGAGCGTGGTCCGTTCCCGGTCGAGCCGACCCATTCGTGATACAATCACAATATATCAACAGCTTGGGTCTACCACGTAAAAGAATATTGTAATATTTAGAATAATAAGCTTATGTAATAGAACTGAGTATAGTATCATCTTCATTACAACCTTTCACAAATCCACTGTCAAACATAGGCCTCCCAAAAGGAATGCAACAAAACACGGTTCTGACCCAACTGCAGCCATTAACTTCCTGCGTCTCTTATCGGGTCCTAACCGACAAAGCCCAACGGATCAGTAAGCTGAAGTGCCATATACGGATTAGTAAAATCCGTTGATAATAATATATAAATAAGACCAGTAAGTCATACAGCTTGACGAACCTATGGTCAAGAAAAATTCTCGACTGGTAGCCTCGTACTGGTAAGCAAAAGTGAAGGGTGGCCCTCTACTAATTAGAGCGTATAATGTCACCTACCAGAGGCTATAAGACGTCCATGAAATTTTTTACAAACTATTCTTACAACACTTATCTAAGGTTGACCTACACACAAGAGTACAGTGTTTGGCGAGGTCATGTCAAGCACTGAAGTTCTCCGCTGGCACTGACACTGAAGAGTATGAATAAGTTCATATAAAATTATATACCGATATATATTGACCCCTTGTGGAAATACATTCCTGAGACTGCACTGATATGTGTGCACTGTAGATCGACTTTTAAAGGACGAAATGAGCTGATGGATTTCTTAAATCATAACACAAAAACTATTAAATATATTTATATTTCAAACCTGTCCAACTAATGTCTGCATAAGCATTAAAACGAAGCGTAATTCTTTGCTAGCAGTGTACGTGCGATGTGCCCACAGACGATGCGCTCCCACATTTACACCTAACGTGGCAAACGATGTTAGGGCGATAACTGAAACGAACGATGTTAAAAAAATTCTATCAGGAATGGTTAGTAGATAAAAATATGTTGGTAATTCTGTCAAATTTATTCATCTCCAGTTAGGAGAGCTATCACACGTATTAAAACATTTTTGTTGATTATGTGGCTTGTGAGAGGTAATATGGCAAATATTTTCTTCAAATAACAACTTCACCGGGGTACATGAAGACCTTGCTGCTTGACGGACGAGACTCGAAAAATCCATTTAAAACATTGATCCCAAATTTCAGTGACTGGTGAAAAGTGGCACCAAAGCAATTACCGATGCTCTCTGCGATGCTCGATGACTCTGCTTTTTGTGCATTCCGTGCTTAACAACCTGCCTCACCAGCGTGGTGATTTGGGAAATCATGTAAAGCAGTAGACTTAAAAGGCTGTTGATGTGTAGTATGTATGCAAATAAAACTTATTCTTGTCTATGACCATAATTAATTTTACTAGGAACTGCTTATGCCCTCAGTTACTAACAATGCAAACGTAATAATGTTAATGGTGTCCTCAGTCACTATATAATAATGCATTCATAGTTAACTATTGCCGAACGAATCTTTTCAAATCTGATAAATATTGATATTTTTAGTGTCTTTTAAGCACCAAACAGCGTCTTCTCACGAATTGCGAAAATCATGAATTTTCCCGTCGTGACGAATCATCTCATAACTGTGTGAAAGAACATTTATTTTTTTGCTTACTTACTGTTTTCGGTTTCTAAATTTGACGAATATCTATGATCTATGCGTTTTAACGAATCGTCATTATTGATTCATGTCCATGACATGTCATCGCATAGTAAGTCTTAAGTTAGGTAGTGTACACGAATCGACTTACCCATATTATCCCGTGGGTGTCGTAAGAGGCGATACAGAGAAACTGAAACACGAGGTGGACAGCACCATTTCCCTAATAACAACTCTAAATAATAAAAAAAACTGCGCTTTCCAAAAAGACAAGTTTGCGTGACTTGCCCGTAGTGTGAACAGACCGTTAGGAGTAGAGCCGTATATTTTTTTTTGTAAAAGTAGCAATTACGAGGCCACCACTAAGAATTAAAATATAGATACGTTGTCACCCCTGAGGAGCTTTGATACGAATAAAAAGGATCATCTTTAATACATTAGGCAACATAAAAACACTAGCTCTGAAATAAAAAATAAATACATTGAGAGATTATTTGACATCAAAGTATTACATTATGCATTTCCACTTCTCCTTACTCAATGGAATGATTTAATGTTCATTTTTTGTTGTATTTTGATCTAAAAAGTAAAGTTACAAGTTACCTATTTATACGTTCCCCTGCTGGGCACAGGCTTCCTCTAATTTCTGATAAGGGTTTTAAGGGCAAGAAAATGTCTGCCGCTCTTCCCTAACGCGTGTGGCGAGCTTCACTTGTCTTCGATTTATTTTTAATTTAGATATTGTGTTTTTTTACGATGTCAGCGAGCGCTTAGCCTCAGGGCCACTGAGCTACCATGGATCGATATGTTGGTTTATTCGATATAATTTGTGCCATTCTTATGATATTGTAAGTATCGTTAAGGCATATAATAAATAAATGATTAAGGAATGCCAGAGAATTTTATGGTGTTTGATAGACAGCGAGAAAACATTTCGTATACAGTATAAACAATGTCTAATTTTCAAGTTAAAGATGCAAAACAGTACCTTGATTATGACAAATCCTCTCAACTATGGACTATGCCATACAATGGTTTGTTACAAGAGTCGTCACGAGTACTGAGTGGAGGAAAATGTAAACGGGCTAGTTGGGGCAGCTTAACTTTTAAACCACTTACACAATCTTGTAAATTTTTAGTATTCGCACCAAACACATGTGAACAAAACAAAGCAGCCAGAACCAATGAAATTTTTTTAAGAAGTTTCATTATTTAGATTTTACAACAAAAAGCAAAAAACCTCTTAATTATTGTAAAGGACTGCTCAGGAAAGATAATCTTCCCTACATTGAAGTCGAAACCCATTAGTGACACATTTGCGATTTACATCATATCGTACCATCAAGCACATGCAATATCGTTTGCTGGGCACGTGAAGGTCAATGAATAGAATAGAATAGAATAGAATAGAATAATTTTTTATTCAATATCGATTATTACATAATTCTTATTGAAAGTCATTTTTTATTTACCACTGGTTCGGAAAATACCTCTGTCCTGGGAAGAACCAGCAAGAAACCCAACGGGACTTTTTTTTTCAAACATATTTCATTTAACAATAATTTCATTTATACAATTTTTAAATGATTTTTAATAGAACCAGCATGGTGGCGATCAGCTTATTCCCAGGGGTTATTTTCATTCATGTATTCCTTGATATTATAATAACCCTTTTTGTACAGTTTTTCTTTAATAAAACTTTTAAACTTGTTTATTGATAAACTTTGAATATGTTCTGGGATTTTGTTGTAAAAGCGTATACATTGCCCCATAAATGAATTACTGATTCTGTGGAGTCTAGTAACTGGTATTACAAGCTTATGTTTGTTCCTAGTGTTTAAAGAATGCACATCCTTATTCTTATTAAAGCTATTTATGTTTTTATGTACATACATTAGATTTTCATAAATATATTGCGATGCCAAAGTTAATATGTTTATTTCTTTAAATTTTTGTCTGAGGGACTCTTTACAATTTAGGTTATAAATCGCCCGAACGGCTCTCTTTTGCAAAACAAATATAGCTTCAATATCAGTCGCATTACCCCATAGCAAAATTCCATAAGACATTACGCTATGAAAGTAACTAAAATACACTAATCTAGCTGTCTCAACATCTGTGAGACTTCTAATCTTTCTTACAGCATATGCTGCAGAACTAAGTCTGCTTGCTAATTTAGATATATGGGGGGGGGGGGAAATAAATATGGGGGAAATAATAATGAATAGTCCTAGTCTTCACGCTTGCTATAAACCTAATAATTAAAATAAAATATTGTGCGTGAACTTACGTAATAATACCGTCATCCATTTCACTTCAAAAAACAGAAGCCAGAAGCCGTAAAGAGACAAAAGGTGTATATGTATGAAGAAGAGCACCGCTGGCCAATCGGATTCCCGGCTCTTACTCAATTTTGACAGCTCGTCCGCATGCCCACCATCTGACGTTTTTTCCTTAACGTCTGTCATGTCTGCAAATTGAAATAAGTAAAGCTGATTTTATTCTTTTAAATTGTGAGTTTTAATTTTCACACCTCACCAAACGAGCACACAGTCCACCTGTTGGTAAGTGGATGCTGTGGTCCATAGACATCCTCAATTAAGAATCAAAATGCAGATGTGTTGTCATCCCTGAGGACTGAGACGGAATGCCTCGTTTACAGTAAAAAGGGTCTCCGGTTCTCTACACTCACCATACGAAACACAGCAGCATTATGCTGCTATTTTACGCTGGTATTCTGTGAGAGCGTTGTCGCACCCCGGTCGAACCGACCCATTCATGCTGCAACCACAATATAGCTGCAGCACGGCTCTAACACGTAAAAAATATAACGTGTGAAAAATTCCATGACCTGTGAATAAATTGACACTGTCTTTAAATTATGGTTTTAATTATGACATTATTATATCCTTAATATTAAGTAAATATATAATGTAAAAAGCTATGTAATTTATTCCAAACATGCCTACAATTTCAATTGTTGCTCATTGCTCAATATTTAATAAAGACTATAAAATACGTACGTAATAATTCTTATTGCTAATTCCATCTCGATAAACACCTACCTTGCAATTAATAAGCGTTGAAATTAATACACTAATAAACAATTGTAACGACATATAATAAAACATCTAATACATAAATAAAATTAACTTTGAATGTAATTTTTAAACAATAAATGCGTTATGTGATCACTGATAGCGTTTGCAACGGGCAGATGCCATTGCATTAATACTAAACGTATTGATTATTATGCTCTTTGATTCATTAAAAGTACCTTCAAGTCCGAAGTATTCAAGTTACTTGCACGGTTGCACGCAACTTCAATGGCATCGTTATTGTATTGCACCGTAATCATATAATAATACACCACACATTTAAAAATGTGATTGTTTACCTTTTTGCATTTTCATTACTCAAGGTACTTTTTTCTTTTTATTAGGTCACTTGATATATGATATACACATTTTTTTCTATATAGCTTAGTTCCAAAACGACTAAAAATATATATTTTTATATTTATAATTTCATCATGAAACCGATCAAGTGCATGGATGATTTCAACACCGAAAATGTCGCATTCGTTCAATATTGTATTTTAATAAAACTAAGTAAAGTAGATATGCACTAAGATAATATAAAAAAAAAACTAAAGAAAAAGTTAACAATTACTTTAATTTATGGAAAAAATTGTAGAGAACGACAATTCATTTACCGTGTGTACGTCCCGGCGGTGTAGGCAACTACGGGTAACACCAGAAAAAAATCTATTGGCTTTCGATATATGGTGCAGGAAATATTCAGACTGGTAATCAATCTGTCTGCCAACCGTGACAACTATAGCAAATCACTCCTACAGTGGGAGAGGTCCATGTGTTGCAGTAGGCTTTTGCGGGTTGATGATAACAGAGCAGAAGAATAGAAAATTCTTTTTACAAACCATGAGCCATGCTCCAACTATATTAATTGTATAGTTGTATCACGAATGGGTCGGTCTCACAGAATACCAGTGTAAAATAGCAGCTTAACGCTGCTGTGTTTCGTATGGTGATTGTAGAGAACTGGAGACCCTTTTTACTGGAAAAGAGGCATTCCATCTTACTACTGACGGCTGACAACGCTGCATTTTGATTCGCAAACGAGGGAAGATGTAGATGTCTATGGGCCACAGCAACCATTTACAATCAGGTGGACTGTGTGCCCGCTTGTCACCCTTATCCTATAAAAAAAAACATTTTTGCATCATAAAGTAATGCGACTTAAGTCTTCAGTCTCTGACATCCTCTAAACTTTAGAACAGCTCTTGCAAGTTAATTGTTATTTTAAAGTGTTTCGATTTAAGCGAATTACTCCCCCTTAAGCAACATCATAACCGATGGCAACATCTGTGTCTACCACGTTCGTTTAAGAAACAACTAATTTGAACCATTTACCATTGTAACGAATTGGAGGATATCCTAATTAATATATATATATATATATATATATATATATATATATATATATATATATATATATTAATAGTGAATAGTGACAGCTGTCGCCAAATGTTAAAAGAAACCAAGCGAAGAAGCAGCGAAACCAACTAAATTTCCATGACAGCCTATTAAATTACATTGATCTCCCCTATAGTTTGCTTCAGAGGGATTTTTTCTATAGTTGTCACGCTTAGCATGCGGGTTGGCAACCACAGTTTTTATAATTTTGAGTTGACAAAAGAAAGATGCTGGTGCCCATTTCCTGCATTAGTTTTTCTTTGTCGCCTCTTCGTCTTACATCGTCGACGATATTCGACGAACTTGTACCTACTCGGTTAAAAGCGTCAGCACAACTTGGGGGAACTCGATTAACCAACCTGACTAAAATAAGTCGATTCCTCTCACCACGTTCCCAGCGCGAGTTTCAAATTATATATATATATATATATATATATATATATATATATATATATATATATATATATATATATATATATATATAATTTTTTTTTATAGGATAGGGTGACAAATGAGCACACAGCCCACCTGATGGTAAGTGGTTGCTGTGGCCCATAGACAGCTACATCTATCCTCGTTTGCGAATCAAAATGCAGATGCGTTGTCACCCGTGAGGACTGAGATGGAATGCCTCTTTTCCAGTAAAAAAGGGTCTCCAGTTCTCTACAATCACCATACGAAACACAGCAGTGTTAAGCTACTATTTTACGCTGGTATTCTGTGAGAGCGTGGTCATACCCCGGACGAGCCGACCCATTCGTGCTACAACTATACTACTAATATAGCTGCAGCATGGCTCTACCACGTATAAAACGTACATTTATATTATATATATATATACCTAGTCAGGTCATAAATTCTGTCACATGTTTAATATAAAATAATTGAAACAAGTTTATACCATTTATATACCATAAGGAACTTAACAAAACATAGATTCTTATGACACTAAAGTTTATTCAAAATGACCTCCGTAATTTTGAATACAGGCGTTCAATCTACGCGGCCAGTCGTCTATCGCAGCACGAACGAGGTCCATGTCAATATCGGCGGCTGCCTTAATCAAGGATGTCTTGAGTGACTCCAATGACTCCAAACTCCAAAACTCTGGATGAGGCTTTGAGCACGCCTTTTCCTCCAAGTGTTGCCATATCTTGTAATCTAACGGATTCAAATCTGGACTGGAGGAGGGCCAGTCTTCGTGCAGGATGAAGTCGATTTCTCGCGCCGCCAGCCAGTCTTGTGTGCTCTTCGCTCTATGAGCTGGCGCCGAATCTTGTTGGAATACCCAATGCCTGTTATTGAACATGGTATGAGAAACAGGTTCCACAAGGTTCGTCAGGACTGTATTTTGATACACAACTGCATCCGTTTTTACACCTTTCTCACAAAAATGTACCTATGTTAAGCCCCAATAAGAAACTCCCAACCATACCATGAGCGAGGATGGAAAATGACCTCGTTGGACACGCGGAATACGGTTGCTCGCTTCTTCACTACCTTATCATTTTGTTTGTTGTAGCTCTCTTCTACGGTAAATTTTTTTTCATCCGAAAAAAGAATTTCCCGATATTTTTTTCCCGCGTACCGCTTCAACAAAGCGCGGCATCTCTTCAGTCTCAGGTCCATTAGACGAGCATTCAAACGATGTCCTGTTTTTCTTCGATATGCCCGAAGCCCTAAGTCTTCATTTAACACCCTTTTCACAGTGGTTCTGCTTAACCCCATCTGAAGGGCCAACAGTTTCTGCTTACGTTTGGGATTTCTTTGAATTCGCGCCTTCACAGCTTTTATCACTGCTGGAGTCCTAACAGACCGAGGGCGACCACTTCTTGACCTGTCATCTACACTAGAGTCTTCATTGTATCGTTTGATGGTACGATAAACGAATCTTTTGGTTATATTCAAATTTTTCAGTATGTCAAAAATTTGAATTGGCGCGTAACCGCAACGATGCAACGCAATAACTGCAACACGGTCTTCTGTATACTTTTTAGAATTTTACTAATTTTTAAATATGGAGTGGACACATGGTAAGTCCAACTTCGACCGACGTCAATTGACGGATTCAATTTGGCTGGACAGCGTTCAAGAGATTACGACAAATCTTCTCGTCAGGTACATACATCAACAATAAACCTCAATTACCTACAAATGTACCTCAAACATGAAAACAAGATTGTACAACTAGTGCAACTAGTGCGTGTTATCAGTGGTGACATAAATATGGATCTGTGATGTGGTTCTCCTCTGTCAGCCGTATTAGAAAGCTCAAAATTGCTCAGCAAGCTATAAAAAGGGCTATGCTCGGGATTTTTCTGCGTGATGGACTTACAAATGAGGATATCCGCAGTAGAACCCGCTTAACCAACATAGCCCAACGGATTAGTAAACGAAAGTGGGACAGCCGTTTAGCTCGAAGAGACGACAACCGATGGAGAAGAAAAGTTCGAGGGTGGCAGTGGCAGCCTTGGGTGTGGCGTAGACACGGCCATGTGTTTAACAAGAATACGTGGGCGTAATGAAAAAAATTATGTGACGTAACAAAATGGCCTCAAAATGGTGACGCTCCCCCCCACCGCCACTCAACGTAGCGAATTCTTTGATCCTTTAGCTATCGAGTGGTGTAATTTAATTTTGATAGTTGGTAGATATGTAGCTGCAATACCAATTTTGTTTTTTTATATTATGTTATCATTAGTTTTCTGGATTGCCTCCTACTATGGAAGCAAATTGAAAGCCGTATTCACGTCAAAACTTTACTTTACTATTGTACCTTACAAATATTTACATAGACTTAATTTTTTATTTTACACAGAGCATCAGGTCAAAAAACCGCTTAAAATTATTATTCACAAACAATTCAACATGTTTCAATGTAAGAGGTTGAAGGTTATAAAGGCAATTGTATGTTAATTGAAAATATTTCTGATTGAGAATGGTAGTTTCTGATTGATAATGGTAAATTATTTTACTTATATTCTAATTTAATTTTGGTCCTACTTAACATTTTCTCACGAATTCAATGGATGGCAAGACGATGCTGTTGCTTACAGATACCCAGATACATCTAACCACAATTAGTGCTGAATGAACGCAGTAGTAATGACTGTTAGGTAACAGTCTCTATACAAAATAGAGATTACCTGTACACACTTGCCAAGGGAAATATAAATCTTTGTAAAAGTAGCAATCCGTCCCCTTCGCACGAATTTTCGGGAACTCGACAACGGCGCAACTGTCGGGTCCAACTATAGCTAAGAGACATCCAGGTGACACCATAAAAATTTGATCAAAATCTGTCGAGCCGTTTAGGAGGAGAAGAATTACTAACGTGTAACTTCTGAACTAATTGACCGAATGACGTCATATTTACAAAATTGGTTTGCTTTGTCGAGAAGATGGTACATAGCTATGCTAGGATACAATAGGTGGCGCGGTGGTTAAATTATAAAGGAAATTATCGATTCCATTCATTACAGCAAAACAATCACTTCTGAACAAAGGCGGACAACATAGGCAACATAGGCTTGCAATTTTACAAGGCGCAGGTTCGGCCTTACATGGAATACTGTTCCCATCTCTGGGCAGGGGCCCCCCAGTGCCAGCTCCTTCCACTTAACCGCATCCAGCGCAGAGCGGTTCGAATCGTCGACAACCGAGTTCTTTCCGATCGGCTTGACTCACTGGCACTGCGTAGAGAGGTTGCATCTCTTTGCGTATTTTATCGCATCTACCACGGGGAGTGCTCTGAGGAATTGTTCGGACTAATTCCAGCCTCTCAATTTCACCATCGCACATCGCGACAGAACTTGCGATACCATCCATATCATCTAGATGATTGGCGGTCCACCACTGTGCGATTCAGAAGAAGTTTTCTCCCTCGCACAACTTCCTTGTGGAATCGATTACCACCAGCGATTTTTCCGGACCGATACGACTTAGGGACCTTCAAGAAAAGAGCCTACTCCTTTTTAAAAGGCCGGCAACGCATCTGCGATTCCCCTGGTGTTGCAGTTGTTCATGGGCGGCGGTAGTCACTTACCATCAGGTGAGCCGCATGCTCGTTTGCCCCTCTCCTATAAAAAAAAAGGTAGACGGGTAGGCAACCGTAGATATTTTGGAAGTTCTTTATCGGACGGTACGAATTTGACGGATGGGGGCTAGGCGAGAAAAAGTGTAAGATTTTTCCGTATTTAGCAACATGAAGACGCTGCTCTCTTAACTTAGTGAGGAATTATTAGTTGTAAATTTGTCATATCTTACTTGCGTTATATGAAAGCTACATGTAAAGTGTTAATCTCTATCTCTACATAGCTAAAACAAAGTCGCTTCGCGCCGTCTGTACGCTTAGATCTTCTAAACTGCGTAACGAATTATGATGCAATTTCCAAAAATAGATAGAATGATTTAAGGGAAAGTTTTGTATGTATAATACATGCATATTATTTGTTATGTAATTCTTCTATACGTGTGTATGTGACTGAATTCCTCCTAAACGGGTCGTCCGATTTTGATGAAATTTTGTGTGTGATTGAGTTGATTAGAGAATGGTTTAGATTCACAATTGGTAGGTGGCAGTGTTGTAGAGATCCAGAAATCAGCCGCGTGAAGCCGGGGCGGATCACTAGTGATTTATATTTTGCTGGATACCACTACACCTTATTGCTATAGATTTTAAAAGGTTTAAAACTCTTTTCACTTTTCGTCATTTTTAATAAACTTAAAAAAACGAGGAGATTATTCAATCGTTGATATAATTAAATGAACTGTGTGTATTAAAATATATCTGAATTGATTTAACTGACTTGTCGATGATAATTGAAATCGGTTTATACCTACTATTTGTGTGTCTACCCGTTACCTTTGTACCTACCATTTATAGTATCAATTAAAAACAAAAAAAAATCCTTAAACATAGTTTTTTACAGCTCAATACACAACATACAATGACATTTAATTATGATTTAATAGGCCAAAGTTGCGAAAACGCATCAACAACGCAAATAGCTTTAGAAGATGGTAATCGATTAAATGATAATGATGATGATAAAAGAGAGTATTATCGTGAAGGAGACGACGAAGAGGAAGAAGAATTAAGAACTGGACATTATACACCTTTTGAACTAGTTGAAGCAACCGAGAGATCATTGGATCATCTAATGAAACAGAAATGGAATTTAATCAGTATTGAAAAATTATGAAAATGCTCATGTTTCTTACATTATAAATGTCGAAAATATATATAAAAGAAACTCACCAGAAAAAAAGATATTGGAAACGGTCTACTTTCTTTGTTATTCACTCAATGACTGAACAATATCAAGACGGTAATGACACATGTTCAATTATTCATAAGGGTAAGCGAAGCGGTGTGACAATTAAAACCCATATTAATAAGTTCGGCACTGTTGTTATACTCGTAGCTAGTGGAATATTCTGTATATATATAACGTTGAGTTGACTTATTGGTTTTAATTTTTTTTTAATGTATTATGTTTCTTAAAAGTAAACGCTTTGAAATATTTCATGTATGGTTTCATTTTAAAGGTAAAAGGCACATAAATATGAAAAAGAGGTGACGTCTACGTATTTTCCTTTTTTAACCTTTAGTTCCAGTAACTTGAAACGATATTCTACGCAGCGGGAGCAATAAACTGTCTAACTTCATTACTACGGCGTTAACGTACTTTTTAGTCGATTTCAAAAGAGGACCTAAAACCAGCTAAAACCAGTTTTTGTACGTGTATGTTACGCGATATTTTCGTTAATTGTGACCTGAATTTAATTATTTTTTTATTAAATAGGTTATATTTCAGGGATACTATAAATTTTAATAAAAATTACATCTTAAATATGAGAAAAGTACGTGACAAATTTCGTCGTCATTTTAGTTTTTAGCTTGATTTTGTGATATTCCTTCGTTCACTAAAAAGGGTAAAAACTGGACTTTCAATAAAAAGTAAAAAAATGGCCAAGTGCATGTCGGGCCACACACAGTGTAGAGGTAGGGTTCCATAATTGCCCGTCACAATACGTGGGCTTTCTTGATAATGAGCATAAGTTAATTCGGGGTTTGACCGCTTTAACGACTAAAAATAGGTTCAATTAGGAAGATCGTAACTGAAGGACTTATTTTCAAATCAGACATATAGGGACTGGTATTAAAAAAATATTAAAAAAGTTTTCGATTTTGAAAATAATACAATTTTATCCAAATCAATCACATGCCAAGGTACAAATACGATCATAGTTGACTATCTATCTATATATTCCCGGCAGTGCAAACCTTTGGTGTACATATGTGACCGTAATGAACCTTCTTGTAAACCACCACTGCCCTAAATTATTCTGAGGTCGCCCGCGTAAACCAAGAGTATGACGAATAAAACTATATTATGTAAAAAATAAATGAAAGTAGTAAGTAAGTAAGAAAAATCCTCCCGGCCTATAGTAATAGCTATATTAAAGAAATGTAATTTTTAACAATTTACAATAACATTGCAAAGTTATAATGAAGCTAGTTTTAGGTCATTTTCTATGGAGTTGTAACGAAATTTTTATTAATCCAAGTGCACTTTATAAGTTGGTCGCCTATTACTCGTTAACTTGTTAATTCTACTTAGCTGTGATAGTTTTTCTTTTAACTTCTTTATATATACTACTATCATGTATACTTTTCACATTTACAAAAACAGCGGTTTAGTTGTTTGAGGGGAGGGGGGAGGGGACACATGGCTCTAATGAAAACACCACTTAATAAACCTAAATATTTCGCAAACGGACGCCTGAATCGAAAAGATGTTGTTCCACACTCCCAGTGTTTTTTAAAGATACTCAATGAAGATATAAGCTAATTATACTCAATCTACGGCTGCAGCAGCTTTCAACGTTAGCATTAAAACAATATTGGTCCATTTGTGTCAAATTGGCAAGGTAAAAAGCTTGACAAATGGGTGGCCCACGAACTCAATGATCGCCAGTGCGAAGTACGCGCGTCGAGAAGTACTTTGCACTTCTCAACAGGCACACAAACGAAGGAATTTTAAACGGCATTTTTACCTGCGACAAGATATGGATTCTGTTTGATAATCGTAAGCACTCAGAGAGTTGTTTGGATCCTGGTTCAGCACCCGAACAATGCCCTAAACGAAAACTTAGCCATAGAAAAGTGATGGTCATTGTTTGGTGGTCTAGCACCGGCGTGATTTATCACAGCTTCTTACCAAACGGGATGAGCATTACTGCAGATGTACTATTAAGAACTGAACACAATGATGGAGAAACTCGCACGTCTCCAACCAGCTTTGGTCAATCGCTCGTCCTCACTGCTCCTGGACGACAACGAGTGACCTCATACTGCACAACAGACGGTCGCTATGTTCAAACTAACGCGAGGGCAAACTAGTTTCTCGGCAATTCTGCAGATGTACTCTGACTTTGCCTTGGTATTGACTCTTTTCAAGAACCTGGAGCCAGAATTTATACATCGTTTTAGGAGCGCTGGTGCTTACCTCTCAGGACGTCGTTGCGTTA
This sequence comes from Parnassius glacialis, assembly GCA_033319125.1. Lineage (NCBI taxonomy): Eukaryota > Metazoa > Arthropoda > Insecta > Lepidoptera > Papilionidae > Parnassius > Parnassius glacialis. Next base: position 20,870,055 of record JAVANC010000010.1, on the reverse strand, counting down.
GTCCAGGCCCTGTAGCACTCTCGCTTATAGCGTGATGCAATTTTACAGGAGTGACCAAACCATGGCTGGGATCTACTTCCGATGAGAATTACAGATGATAGAATAAAAAGTACCACTCCCTGAAGTACCACATCAGTGACAGAATCAGCAACAACGGGTCACCCGATGAGAAGCAAACCAAAGGTAGCATGCAAAAAAGGCCACATATTAATCCTAACCGGCCGACCTATAGTGCCATACACGGCGGCAGCTTGTAGAACGCAACTGTAATGGAAGCCAAGAGGGGCGTCATTAACGAAAGATATGATATCCGACCGAATGAGAGGTGAGCAGAAGTTCCAACAGGGAAGGTGCATGATCCTTCACATCTTTAATCCACGCAAGCAAAGTAATCAGTTTTGTTAGACCATAATATGCCAAGGCAAAGTCATAAACAGGTCTCCTCGCACGATTAGTTAGTTACACGTGAAATGAGCCATTCGGTATGGTAAGCGTTAAAATTGCCAAGGATCATGATCCCTGAAGATGGGATCTGTAGCCATATGGAGGTGGTCGATGAGTTGGTCTCGGTCACATTACCGCTATGGAACCTAGAGATGTACCCGTAGATGCGGCGTAGGTCATCACAGTCTACGCGCAGCCAGGCCTCTGTCACTTGCTACCTGCGTGAAATAATTCCCTATAATCGCGAGGCGCCCCCGGGGCAGAAAGCAGTCGGGGCTTGCGCGTTCTAGGCGATTGAATGTTAAAGCTTTTTAACGCTGTTTACGTAAATAGTTTTTCGTAAATACTTGTTGAAGAGTATCGAAATAGTTTTTGTTTAGTGTTTAGTTAATTTAATTCTAGGATAAAATACTTAAAAAAAGTTTTAATGTAATTTAAGAATAATATATATGTATGTTACCTATCTATTTCATAAATTATAATGGCAAAACGTAGTGCCTACTATAATTGTTGCGGGGATGGATGCTTAATGAACAAAAAAATTAACAAAAAATTTTTCAGATGTATAATTATTTAAGTTACTGAAGGATATTGAAAGGTGAATATATATATTTTTTTGTTAAATAGGTACTTATAGGGACAAAATAATTAAGTACTAATTTAACTACAGAAGTAATACAAAGTACTTTATTACAAACTTGGTTGAAATTTATTTCACTACTCAAATACCTACTTACATACCTAAACTTGTTTTTTGTAATTAAAATATTTTAAGTTAACACAAAATACTGAAATTAAAACTTTGCTTTTTACTAATTAAAACTTTTCGTATTTCGGGTTAATTTCTTGTTAACATTATCTACCTATTTCTTACGAGTCAAGCATCGCGATTCCCGACGAATGGCCTTGCAAGTTGCATACGTTGGTCATCACAGAACTCACATAGTAGCGGAAATATAGTCGATCATAGTCAGAATAGGTACTATACCAAATAAGTTACTTAACATTTCACAATGTATTTTCTACTCTTTATTAACAGCCCTTAGTAGTAGTGTAGTAGTGACGTAGGAAGGAGAAAAGATACAAAGTAATACAGACTCGCGCGCAGCGATAAAGTTTTATTAAGGCTTGAATTCCTCCTACGCTGACGTCGATCACGTAGGTACGTCGGTCGCGCGTACTTAATTTCGAATTGCGAATTCAAGCCTTAGCTTGCGTGCGCGATTTATCTGATTAATAATAACTATGTAGGCTATTAAAACGTCGGCAAGCAGTCAACATCAAAGGAGTGCAACTTCTTTACTTAGTAGTATTATTAATTCTGCGGCGCAGCCAAAAGATGGATGGGTCCGTACCTTCTAGACTGCCACGGCGTTGAGAACGGATATCCTCTCTGATGTATACGCAAGCTCCAGCCATTGTTCTGAGACTAGATATTTGGAATGTTTGAAACTTATGTTTGTAAACTGCCCCCACGATACAGTAGAAAATCCTAGTATGGTAGATAATGCTTTTAAAGAAAAGAAGAAATATAATTTTCTCTATCATGTTAAAGGGGGCTCCAACCACCTGCACTTACCACGCGATACGCAGAAGTAAAGCTTTTTTTCTTTCGCGCTGGTATTCTGTGAGGCCGTGGTACCTACCTGGTTCGTGCTGGTCCAACCATACGACAGCAAGAGTTGCCGCGCGGCTAAACCACTGTTAAACGATGCTGTCTGCTTGTGTATAATCTCCTGTGTCGTGGAGGCAGTTTACAAACATAAATTTTTAAATAAATTGAGTGCACGCTTGTGCATCTTACGTAGTTGTTTCTAACATCAAAAGTGGAATAGTTTATAAAAATATTTATTTCTTTAAATTTTTCTCTGAACGACTTTCTGTTTCAAGCTCACAATATCCCATAAAAATGGTTTACTGACTATTATTAAGAAACCGCTATGTAAATTTTTCTCTCTCGAAGGAACTGGCCACCTGGTGATTATTGAAATTAAGCATGAAGTTATAATCTTTAAAGCAATGTATACGGTGCAACACCGTGGATTCCAGCGTCGGCATCTTAGTAATTAGACACTATGCGCGACTGGCCTCATTTATTAATATTCTACATTTTTAGTGTTTTCTTTTTGCCTATCAATATGGACGCTTGACTCAACCTTATATTTTTACCAAGTTTCGTATATTATGATATCTCAATAATAATAATAATAAATTATGTACATGTATATATATTATTAACATTATTATTAATAATGTTTTTTCTCAAGATTGTGTTTAAATCTTACATCATCAGATCAAGTAAAGGGTGTGGTATAACAAGACCAAACATCTGTATGGTCCTTCGAGGAAATTGATAAGTGTTTTGTGAATCTCAAGTACAGTTGGATCGGTTCGGTAGGGCTCCCATCAGCTGGTCTCACCAGCCGAATTGAGACAGCGCTCTACGTGTACTGAGTCTGCAAATATACTGAGAATCAGTAATTATACCAAGCACAAGACCAAGAATATCAAGTATACCACACGCATAGCAATTTTGAATGAAGTACAAGCATTCACCAAGCAAACCAAGCAAGCCTTCTCCAAGCATTCATAAAGCACACCAAGCAGAAGGATTTCACAAGCAAAGCACAAACATATCAAGCAAGCGTAGCAAGGTATTTTTCAAAAACAAGTAAAACAAGTAAGTGAATTTTTTACCTGGGTTTAACGTATCAACTCCTTTAGCCAGTAACAGCAAGTAATGTCAAGCATGGAAAATCTCCTAAGAAATCAAAAACAAGTTATCGATGGCATTAATAAAATATTTGTAAATTTTAAGAAAGATGGTCAAAAGCGAAAGACGCCTGACTATATCAATGGAAGATTGAATAATTTAGAAGGGTATTGGCAGGAATTCCATAATAATCATGTTGAATTGTGCGCTTTTCCAGACAAGTCGCATGCTTATTTTATAATAATATGTACGAAAAAACCAAGGCAATTTATGAGAATATAACAGCTACATAAAAGCGTACTTACCGAAGTCGGAACATCAACCAAAACCTGCCTACCCCATCAACTTTGGGAGCTTAACACTTATTTAGAACGGAGTCCCGGGGAACCAACAACAAGACAGATGAATTACTCAAGAAGCAATCAAGCAACTTCAGAGAATTTAAAATTACAGTTTCTAACATAAATCTTGACGATGTGACGGACTTGTCCAATCCAAAATACAAGCGCGTCAGACAAGGAACACCAAGAGAAGCTTATTATCTGAAATATCAACCCTTTTTTATAGGAGAGGGGGCAAACGAGCATACGGCTTACCTGATGGTAAGTGATTACCGCGGCCCATGAACAACCGAAACACCAGGGGAACCAGGGGAATTGCAAATGCGTTGCCGGCATTTTAAAACGGAGTAGGCTCTTTTCTTGGAGGTCCCCAAGTCGTATCGGTCCGGAAAAATCGCTGGTTTTTATTTTTTTTTATAGGAGAGGGGGCAAAACATGGTGGTACTCGATTCCACAAGGAAGCTGTGCGAGGAAGAAAACATCTTCTACATCGCATAGTGGTGGATCGCCCATCATCCAGATGATGTGGATGGTATCGGGAGTTCTGCCGCGATGTGCGTTCGTGAAATTTGGCGGCTGGGATTAATCCGAACAATTCCTCAGAGCACTCCCCGTGGTAAATGCGAAAGAAAATGCAAAGTGATGCAACATCTCTTCGCAGTGCAAATGAATCGAGCCGATCGGAAAGGACTCGGTCGTCGACCATTCGAGCCGCTCTGCACTGGATGCGGTCAAGTGGAAGGAGCTGGCACTGAGGAGCTCCTGCCCAGAGATGGGAACAATATTCCATGTAAGGACGAACTTGCGCCTTGTAAAGTTGCAGGCATTGTGCCAGCATGAAATACTGTCCCGCTATGCTGAGCATGCCAAGCTTTTTAGAGGCCAATTAGGCCTTCTCCTCCAAGTGACAACGAAACTGCACGTCATTCGATATGTCGACGCCGAGGATTCCGATACTGGCTGAGGCAACAAGGGGAGTACCTTGAAACTGAGGAGATACGACAAAGGGGTTCTTTTTAGCGGTAAACGCGCAAACTTGTGTCTTCTGAGAATTAACCTGTACTAGATTTAGTCGCCCCCAATCCGAGACGTTGATCAGTAAAGACTCGACTTCAGACACAAGTTTGTTCCAGTACTCGGTGGCGTTTTCCCGAGAGTATTGGCACGGCCAGTGTATAGAGTATCACCAGTGCTGTCATACGCGTAGCAATGAATGTTACCGGTTTGCAATATATCACTGATATGGAGAAGAAACAGCGTTGGTGATAGCACGCAGCCTTGTGGAACACCAGCGTTAATAGGCTTGTAGTCGGAGCATGCACCGTCTACAACGACCTTGATGCTCCGATCTGCAAGGAAGCTGGTGATCCAATGGCACAATTTCTCGGGAAGCCCAAAGGAAGGGAGCTTCGAAAGAAGCTCTTTGCGCCAAATCCGATCAAAGGCCTTCGCAATGTCCAAACTAACGGCCAACGCCTCCCCCTTGGATTCTACTGCCTCCGCCCATATATGGGTCAGGTAGACCAGAAGATCACCAGCTGATCGATCTCGACGAAGACCGTATTGGCGGTCACTAATCAGCTGGTGATCCTCAAGGTACCGCATGAGCTGGCAGTTTATAATGGATTCCATTATTTTGGAGAACAAGGAGGTAATGGCGATAGGCCTGTAGTTGGACGGGTCTGAGCGGTCGCCTTTTTTATGGATCGGGTGTACAAAAGCTGTTTTTTATGATTTCGCGACTACGCCTAGGGAAAAGGAGTACCGGGAAAGACGCATTAGAATCAGTGCCAACTCCGGAGCACACGTACTCAGCACAATTGGGGGGATTCCGTCAGGTTCACTCGACTTGTGGATGTCCAGGGAGAGGAGTGTTTTGCGAACCGGGTGCTGTGAGAACCGCACACCGCGGGATGGTCGGCGGTGTGTTCCCACGTCGAAGTCGACTTGAACGCAAAAAGCTTTCTCTTTTGTGACGTGGGTCAGTGAGTCGTCCTCCCTGTGCAGAGATGGTAGTGATGGCTTACAGAAATTCCTTTGGAGAGCCTTGGCGATAGACCAGAATGGTTCCCGAAGGAAGGCGAACTAGTTTCTCGCCAATTATGCCTATGTGCTCTGACTTCGTCTTGGCAATAACTCTTTTGAGGACCTGGAGGCGAAGTTATATTTCTTTTTAAGCATAAGAAAGCAAGTGTTTACATCCCGAGCCGCTGTAGCCTCAGTCCAGGCCTGATAACAGTCCTGTTTACTGCGTAATGCAGTCTTACAGGAGCGACCAAACCAAGGCTGAAATCTGCCTCCGACGGGTACCACAGATGTTGGAATAAATAGTTCCATTCCCTGTAGCACCAAATCAGTGACAGAGTCAGCAAAGCGCTGGGATCATCTGGCGAGAAGTGAACCCGCCCTCATGGGTAGGATGCAAAGAAAGACCGCGTTCCGTCCCAATCCGCCGACCTGTAATGCCAAACACGGGGGAACCTGCAGAACGCAACCGCGAGGGGAGCGTGAGTGGCACCACACTCCGGATTAGACAATGGGCCGAAGAGCCGAGACGGGCATCGATGGAAACCTGATATCCGTCCGGATGAGAAGTCAGCAGAAGGTCCAACAGAGAAGGTATATGATCCTCCACATCTGGAATCCGCTTAGGCGAAGTAAACAGTTGTGTCAGACCATATGCCATATGAACAGATCTCCCCGCGTGATCGGTTAAACGTGAACCGGTCCATTTGGCGTGGTGGGCGTTAAAATCGCCAAAGATCACGATCTCTGCGGATCGGACCTGTTGTAGCAAGGAATCTGTAGCCATTTGGACGTGGTAGATGAGTCGGTTTGTTTCGGCGTTACCGCTATTGATCCTTTAGAGGCGTATACGCAAAAACGTATACGCAAACTCCAGCCCGAGGCACAAAGGAGTGCTCCATTTTGTACCCCGGGTAGGAGAGATACGAAGTATCAGCCATAGAGGACACCTGCGTCTCGGTCAGAAAGAGCAAGGCCGGCTTCGTCGTCTCGAGATGGTAGTAGACGGCGTTTAGGTTTTAGTGAAGGCCCCTGCTGTTGCAATAATTCACCGATGTTGCTCATTTTTCACCGACCAGTTATAGTTTTGAGCGGAATTTTGCCTGCCCCTGAATACGTCGGGCAGTCTGAGCACCTACGCTTAGGAGTGGAGTAGTATGGTCGTGGATGCTCAGCAAGGGATTCTGCAGGGGTGCTGGTGCCCTCCTGGGGTAGTCTTTGATTTAATTCCGCTATTCTTATGATGGGGGGGGGGAGGGTGGGAGTTGGGCTTCCGGCCACCTGCACTTACCAGACGAAACGCAGAAGCTGAGTTTCCACTTCACGCCGGTATTTTGTGAGGTCATGGTACCAGCCCGGCTTGAGCCGGCCCATATGTTCATAAGCAAAAGCTGCTGCGTGGCTCTTCTACCGTTGCTTGATTTCACCACTAACTACCGAGTTGAAGCTAATTTTCCAATTTACGTGACTATCTTATCTACGTAAAGGCCCAGCACCACTCGGCGGACTCCGCAAGCAGAGGCCTAACTGCTACACAACTATTGAGCATGCTCTGTGGTGGCAGGGACCAAGCTGGCTGCCTGATTATCAAGATAAACAAGAAGAAACAAGTTATGATAGCAATGAAGAACAAAAGAAGGTAAAGCTGATGAATATTTCGACATACCAAGATCTAGAAATGAATATTTTGGGTCAAATTATCAAGAAATACAGTAAATTGAATAAATTGATCCTCGTCGTAGCGTGGATATACCGTTTCATAAACACTACAAGAACAAAAATCAAGATGCCATCGTACTTAACATTAGAAGAAGTCAGAGGAGCAAAGCAAAGGATAACTAAGCAGGTTCAGCAAGAAGAGTTTTTGCAAGAGATAGAAGATCTCAAAGCAAAATAGAGCGTAAATACCAAGAGCAAGATAGTAAACTTACACTCTTATTTAGATGAAGAAAGCGTTCTAAGAGTTGGTGGTAGACTAACAAACGCGCATATATAAGCATGGAAATGAAGCACCCAATCATCATTCCACACGCAAATCATCTTACGGAGTTGACCATAGATGAAGCCCACTCCTGCAATAATAAACGGACTAAATTAAACAATATTAACAAGTAACTTATACTTTTGTTGTGAAAGGTGTTAGTTACGAGTGATGTGCGCGGATCAGGTGACTGCGCCACAGCTGGAGCGCGCCGGCATCGTCAGCATTTCACACCGTTGCATTTTCAAGTCTGACCTATTTACGAAGCACACTCGTAACTTTGACTGCAGCGTTATCAAGGAGAGACCAGACATCAAGGCTGAAGACCTCAATCCGATAAAAATATCATCAACGCGGCGATCTCGATGTCGTTTATAGTAGATGAAACCATCAACGACCGCTAAAACCAATTTTCAGACTTAGAAAAACAGCTAAAAGATTTGAAAGAGCTGGCGGTGTTGACAAGTAATGTATCATACCATGATGTGCATCATTATGCTCTCATATACATCATGATCGAAGCAGCAATTATCGTGAGTGCAGGTCTGACGTGGCGGCGAATGCGACAAGCACGGTTAGCAAGAGCCAACTCTGCAGCAGTGCCCCCGGCGGAGGACCGCACCACGGTTCGCCTCTTCTCCGTCCGAAACAGCATTTATGAAGAAGAAACGACCGATCGTAGTGATCATGTTACCAACCAGCTAGACAATGTTTGAATTGTAAACAGGTCTACGTTGCCCATAGCAACTCATACGCGCGACTAACCTCATTTATTAATATTATGCATTTTCTGCCGACTTCCAAAAAGGAGACGGCACTCAATTTGACTGTATGTTTTTTTTATGCGTATTACCTCATAACTTTTTACTGGGTTAACCGATTTCGATGATTCTTTTTTATTTGAAAGCTGGTACTTATCGTGTAGTCCCATTTGAATTTGATCAAGGTCAGACCGATAGTTTTTGGGTTATTCTTAATAACTTATAATGAAGTCGGCTGTATAAAATTTTTAATTTTAAATTATTAGTGTTTTGTGTTTGCCTATCAATACGGTCGCGTGACTCAACCTTATATTTTTACCAAGTTTAGTATATTGCAAAATCTCAATAAATCTTTGTTTTTCGTCAGGATTGTGTTTACATGCTCATCATACCTTGTAAATTTTGATGCACTACGTGAATATTCTTTTATAAAATAATACAAGGTTATTTTGCAATAACCGGCCAAATTTGCAGAGGAGGCTCAGAATAAGTAATATAGGTAAATGGTGAAGAAAAGTTAATTAAAAAATCTCAAAAAATCTGTCCTGTTTATCTTTTAAATTAAAAATGCGTGGTAATGCATTATTTTAACTGTTTTTCTGCGAACGCACAAATTCGTAAGGGTCGATCGTTAGGCAAAACGTTGTTGCCCATAAATTACATTCAATTTGGGATAATTTCAAATAAAAGTAGGATTTCAAGATACTACTATATGTTCTTTCTGTGTGGATCGGACCAAAATTAATAGTTTTACCAAAAGTTGACTACAAGTAGCCGTGGTTAACTATAATTTTGACAAGTCGATTACCTCAGTACCCCGTAACCATAGGTGCTGCAAAGTACTTGAAACGTCTGATATATAAAAGTAAGTTAATTAGACTATAAAACCCGTAACACTAGTTTTCATTCAATGGTGCGTAGTGATTCGAGATACCTGCTTCTGTTGAGTATCATAATGACATTTACTAGTAATTGGAATCAGTTCCAACTAATTTAAATTAGAAAATACGACAATATAGGTGATCTCTTATAATAATAATAATTTGACAAGGTTGATCACTCTATTTTACATGTCAAACTCAAAAGGATAGGTATAGCAAACACTTTGCCGGACTGGTTTATGTCATATCTTACCAATCGGTCGTCAACTGTTGTTGTTGATGGTTATGCTTCTGAGCCGTTTTTTGCCTATACTGGCGTACCTCAAGGATTTCATCTTGGGCCTTTGTTGTTTAACATTTTCATCAACGACATCAGTAATTGCTTTGAGAATTCTAAGTTTTATTTGTTTGCTGACGATCTAAACATCTTTAGACCTGTCTCCTCAAATTCTGATGCAGAATTCTTACAGGAAGACTTAAATTACTTGACATTATGGTGTCGTAACAACGGTATGACACTAAATGCTGACAAGTGTCATGTTATAAAGTTTTCTAGAAACAAGACATCTCTTGCAACAACATATTACATTGATGGTCGTATTCTGTCTGAAGTTCCTCACATACGCGATTTAGGATTTACGCTTGACAATAAGCTTCGTTTTAATATTCACATAGATAATGTTGTCAACAAGGGTTTTAGGACTCTTGGCTTCCTCTTCACTAACTGTAAGCAATTCAGGGATACTCGCACTAAAATAATTATTTACTCAGCTTCGGTACGAAGTATCTTGGAATATTTCAGCGTAGTATGGAATCCCTACTTTAATATTTACTCACATAGAATCGAAAAGATACAAAAGAAATTTCTTTTGCATTTATCTTACGATCATAACCTAATAAAAACTCTTAGAACTTACGAAGATAAGCTAAATTACTTTAAGCTTCAGCCACTTTCGAATCGAAGACAGCTCCTCGACTTTATTTTCTTGTATAAGTTGGTGAATGGCGTCATTGATAGTTCTTATTTACTAGCCAAATTAAATTTTCGTACTCCATTGAAGTCAAAAAGGTCGTCGTCTTTTATACCATTCGTAGAAAATAGCACACGTTCACGTCAAGCGCGCTATTCTCCGATTAATAGATTGATGTTGAGTTATAATGCTATATATAAATTATCATATAAGAATTTTATTAGTGCCATAATGAAGTACTGATAATAAACACAAAGATAGAAAAGTTGATATTGACATATTTTCAGATAATCTTTGGAAATTTAAACGTGATTTATTACATTTATATTCCTCAAATGATTGTAATTCACAGTAAAATTATATTATTTTTCTTACTAGTAATATTAAAGCTAAATTGTGATTAAGTAATGATTGTATATTATAATTTATTAATGATTTCATTTTTATGTTTAACGTTTATAAAATTTCTAACGTTAATAACAATAGTGGATTATGCATGATTTAATTTAAATAATTATATAATACTAAATTCATATATAATTATTGATCTCTTAATTTTTGCATTCAATTTAATTCACTGTATTATATGTTTACTTGTGTCTATTTTTTTTATGAAATGTGTGTAACACCTGTAATTAAGTCAACACGTAGTTTTTATGATTTTTTGCAAAATAATTATTATGCTTTTGTTAGTGTATGTCTTGTTGGTGTTAAATAAATAAATAAATAACTTGCAGTTTAAAATCACAGTTTATATATATAAACAATATTGTACTTCCATACGGCACGATCCTAACGATCCACACCACTCTCGTCTCCTTTACATCCATATATCTACGCATACATGATCGTCGGTTAAGGGCACTTCTAATCTGGCCCATTTTCAATATATCGCCAATTTGATCGATAAACCTTCGTCTAGGGCGTCCCTTCCAGACTCTGCACCGCAGAATTCCTTTCTTGATCCTGGTCACAACATCATCTTGCAAACCAAACTTGTATGATTTTGTATATTGTATATCTATTAGTACAGAAATCCTTCGCTATAATATCTCTTGCGTGCTTGTAATCTTTACATGATATTTAGATGTTGCTATTAAAATTGACCAGAGGGGCTACTGTGTCAGAAAAGAAGCCGGGTTTATTGGGTTCGATTTTTAATGTGGGAATATTACTCCCAAAGGAAATGTAATAGTTTATATTGTAAGGTTTCTCATATTATATTTTGTAGTATCGTCAACTTGATATTACTTTATAATCTTTGTTATTCGGTTTTAGGATTAAAATGACAAAAAACATTTATATAATATCATAAATAGTTTAATACACACGCCACATATAAAACACACATATTAAAAGAATAACATTTAACAATACGACACAATCATATTTTTTTAAACACACAGTAAATTCTTTAACAGAACATTTAATTTACATAATCTATTTCCACTTTAAATGACCAATTCTTGTGTAATATTTGTAATTGATTTCTCGGAAACGGCTGTAATGATTTGGATGAATGTTATATTTAGATAGTGCTTAACTTTTCAAGTTTATTTAGCATTATTTCATCTTTGAGATAATAACATTGTTTTTCTAACGCCGGACAAAGCTCAGTCGCCCATGTACCATGTATATATAAAAGTACATAATCGTTGTTGGTGCGTTTGTTAGTAATCGTGTAATATCTTGATAATTAAGTTGGTTTTGGAATTGGTGGAGTTATTGTCAAGATAATATTAAATTCTATATTAAAATACTCATATTTGGAACTAAATCATATATCTGGACTCGATGGGTTTATGTTTATTAATAAATTTTATATTTACACTGGAAAAAGTCCAGGGTGAATTCGGAGTGACAATCATCACGTCACATACCGGAAAGGACAGAATATCGTCTCCCAGGCCAGCTAGTATTATTATACATTTGACGGGATATCAAAAGATGCCGAACAAAGTAGGTATTAAATCGTATAATATAGATAGCTTTATTTTATTTTTTATAGGATAAGGGTGACAAACGAGCACACAGTTCACCTGATGGTAAGTGGTTGCTGCGGCCCATAGACATCTACATCTATCCTCTATTACAAATCAAAATGCAGATGGGTTGTCACCCGTGAGGAATAAGATGGAATGTCTCATTTCCAGTAAAAAGGGCCTTCGGCCACCTGCACTCACCAAGCGAAACGCAGAGCTAAACCTCTACTTCACGCTGGTATTCTGTGAGGTCGTGGTACCACCCCGGTTCGAGCCGGCCCATCCGTGCGACAGCAAAAGCTGCCGCATGACTCTACCACTGTTTAATATATATTATATAATGAAATCTATATTATACATTAATTACTACACATAATACGATCATTTTTACTCTACAATATAATAAAAAATTCTAACAAATGCGAATAGATTTTTATTATTTTATACCATCCGAGTGATTTAGCAACAATCACTTCCAATTCAATGAAACTTTCAACTCCCTGTGTATTAAATTAATTATCCTAAAATCGTTGCGGATGACAAAACAGTTTAAATTGTTTTTGAGTAACATCACTATCATCATTATTTTTACAGTCCTTAATAATTCTATCGCTGCTCATTGGCCTTCCCAAGGAATGCCGCTAAACACTGTCCGAACCCACCTGCATTCTACCAAATCTTTATTTCATTTAGTGTGGGATCGTCCTACCTACATACCTGTTACCATTACAAAGTTGCCATTTGAGAACCTTTCTTCACTGCTTTTAAGTACTCATTCTTAATAAAAATTTTATCCAAATTTTTATTTAAATATTATCCTATTTTATATTAATTTACGTTAAAATTATACCATTGTAATATAAAAGTTACAGCCTATATACTGTTGAGCACGGACCTTCTATCTTTTCTCAAAGAGTATGGACCAATTGGCCTGCTGCGGCGCTCCAGTGCGCATTTACATCAATATTTTTTATTTTTAAGACATTCAGATTTCCTCACGCTGTTTTCCTTCTCCACCAAGCACACTCAGAATTGCAATTAACAATTTCATTGCTAGCAGGGATCGAACCCGAGTTCGGGTAGATGATTATATAGATTTATCGTATCAAAGATAAACCTTGGTTAAGCTGGTGATTGCACTACGTCGAAAATGTGAATGTTTGTTTTCTTTGTACTTCAAAAAGTCTTATAAGCGTAAAAACTAACTGGTAATAAAAAAAATTAAACATAAATCTTTTTTACATGACAAGTCACATGTTTAATTATTATTTAGTTATAGATGTCAAGAATATTTTTAAACTAAAATTATATAATTAAAGGGATTTTCCAAATTCATTTTACAAATCTAAATTGAGCAATTGACATTGACATTGGTAAGTATTGAAAAATTAATACCTACAATTATTGTAACAATATTTTTTTTTAAAGTTATATATAAAGTATAGTTACAATAATGGTAAGCTTTCTTAACTATAATTACATATTTCGATGTTAATTATTAAGCCATAACTAAGTTAAAATATTTTTATTTTTACTTTTATTAAATATAAATCTAAATGTAATAAATTTATAAATAAATCATCTCCCAACAGTCCAATTTAGTAACATAGGCAAAGCTCGAAATAACTGATTTACGAATAACCCTGTTTTCTAACAAAATATAATATATTCTTATTTACTTAAAGTAACATAGCTATTTTTATTTGTCTTACACACACAATAATATGTAAACCTCTTAGTTTTCCTCTAAGTATTGGCTTTTGAGAATCGTTGGTTATTATTTATTGTTTATTATATTCTCCCTTAAATCAGAGAGACGATCTTAATTAGATGGTCCACGAACTAAGTCTGTTAGTGCAGCAGAAATGCGTTTCTGTAGAAATAAAATCGAATTGTGTAATCCTTTCTTGATCTCCTCTATCAAGAAAGGTTTACAATTTACATACGCACAGAATACCAACATATGATTGCAGTATAATGATGCTGCGTTTCGTATGAGTGATCAAAATCAGTAACCAGTTTTACTTGTAACGAGGCATTTCATTTCAGACCTTAGGGTTTGATAACGCCTCTGCATTTTGATTTTTATCGCGGGTAGTTGTTAATATCTAGAGGTCACAGCTCAACCATCTTATAAGGTGCGAAAGTTGAAAAAGTGTCCCACTATATACTGAAAATAGAGGTTCCAAAACCTACCACAATAGCGCTGGCGTCTGAAAAATTACGATATGAATATAGCTGTTGTAGACGGAGTGAAGTCAGCTGCATTCATATTATATTTAAAAAAATTCATCACTAGAGTAGTTAGTAAAATACTAGTATACAAAACCTCAACTATTTACGTAGTACAAAACCAAGCGGATTGGCCGGTCCTTGTTTATTTTTCTTCTTATTCCAATAAATTTTGGCACTTTTTTTTAAATTTATCCTATGCTACTGCAGCGCCACCTTTATTGGACGCGTTTTTAGAGACACTTTTCATATATATAGATGGTGATCTTATACTCTACACTCCATATTCCATATATAATCCAGTTTATCACACTTATTTTATATGAAAACGTAGATAAGATAAGTTTATATTTTTTATATTTGAAATTTATGACAAAATCGATATCGATGCTATAACATTCACGTGGTTTACATTTTTAAAATTATTTAAGGTATTTTCATGATGTTTCCTGATTCTTGTCAAGATTTGGCGTGTCCAATTGCGTCGATTGATTGCCGATGTTTTTAAGCTCGAATTCTTGAAACGGAATTGCCAGTCTTTTATTGCAATTGTCGCACACTTCACAATATTGATTCTCTCCAGTAATCGTCTGCTTGTCTGTTGTTTCGAAAATTTTTTTTTCGGATTTCTCTGCAAACATAAACATATTTTTGCACGATTAGTTTTATCGCTTGACAAAGGTTTTCATCGTGTTAACCAAGAATTGGTAAAACAGGCGATGAGCTTTAAATTTTTAAGGAAGCGAGCAACGCGAAAAGTTCAATTCCTCCTGACACAAATGAAATAATTTAAACGAATTTATGAGTAAATGAATAAAAATTAGTGCAAAATATTTTATCTATATCTATACAGATTAATAAAATTGAGATATCTGTCTGTAATTAGGGTGGACTCATCCAATTTCGTGATAAAACAAAATATGTAATGAAACTTCGATATTTTAGTAAAATCTTCTTTTTTATTTTAATTAGGAACATTAATCAGTCTTTCATTTACAATAATTAGGATAGTAAACTTATTTAGGACTACTATTTTAGACTTATAGCTAGTTATAGAAACCTCGTTGACTTTAACAATTTCGTGATGATCACTTTAAGTCCGTGATACATACCTAGATAATTACGGCATTACAGAGTTACATGAGCTTTTTACTTTTTATATCATATATTTATAAATATATTTATTTCCCGACTATAAAATTAAATATTTCACGATATTCTTTTTGTCTGATTAATTGATAAATGTGTAACACTAGTAATATCAATTTAAAAGTCCCAACCCAACTATGTAGCTAGATTTAAAGCTATTGATCATCATCATCACTATCTGTCACCCTGCAAGCGTCACACATGAAGATTTGTTGTTGGCTTCCTTTTAGTATAATATCTTGACTTTGGCAATGCACGTGATAGGGTAACGTGCAATAAGAACAAGTTATCCATTCAGCTCCGTTTTCTGAGGACACATCGTTAGAGTACAGTCCATCACACGTGTGACATGTCCAATCGTCGTCTTCTGGCAGTGATAGTTTGCGCTTCTTTTGAGTAACTGATTTACCTTTTCCCTTGACTGTTGTTCTTGTAGGTTTTTGCTTTGGCTGTTGTGGTGTGTGGTTAGTTTGCAGTTTGGAAGTTGACGGCTGAACAGGTGTTAAATATATAGCTTTAGGAACAGTCCTTTTAGAACCCTGCTTCTTTGCATTAGGTATCCATTTAGGTAGTATCAAAATATCGTGAATTTCAATTTTCTTTGGTTTAGAAGGCGAAGAATTTGCTACATTTGAGTCTGCCTTCGTAACGCATGAGCCCATATTGCATATGGTGGTAAATTCTTGTTCTGGTTCTTGTGATGTCGAATCATTGAGGGGGTCGCTGTTAGTTGTTTCGATTTTGGTGTTAGGGATCGAATCTTCAAGGTCTTCTTTGATCAGAATTTTTTGTATTGGCTCCGAGGGAAGAGGTTTGTCTGTAACTCGGCTGGGCGCGATTGCTTCTGGACGCACTGTAGTTCTGTTTAATGGATAAATACCTGTCTTTTCAAACCCTGCTTTTATGTTTGATGGTGTGAAACTTCTTTGATACGCTGGAGTCAAAAATTTATGAAAGTCAAAACGTGTCGGCACTGAACTTGGATGTTGCGTTTTGTGCTTTTACAATTCAGCACGCCAAGCTGCTTTTAGCGGCCGAAAGACCCCGACGTCAAGTGGCTGCAAGATGTGACTTGTGTGTGCTGGCATTGTGAATAATATGATATTGTTAGATTGAGCATAAGCTAAAACATTCGGGGAAACGCGGCTGGCATGTGAGTCCATTATGAGCAAAACCGGCCTTGCTGGAGGAATGTTTTTGGAGAAAAACTCCACCCATTCCAAAAACAGATCTGCATTGATCCAACCTTTTGGAGAAAGTCGTGTCAAGCTATTTGGAAGAGAACCAGAACGTAGTTGTGTTATATTTCGTATCCCTTTGAAAATCGTAATCGGTAGAAGAAAACATCCAGAAGCATTGATGGCTGACTACTGTACTGTACTGTACTGTACTGTACAGTACTGTAGTGGTGGTATCTTTTTCAGCGTATGTACGGTTATAAACATACTGTTTGCCAATCTTTGATACTATTTTGAAAGGTTTGTTTACGAACATTAAGCCTGTCTCGTCGCAATTCAATATTCTATCCGGGGATTGTAACAAATCGTGCTCTATCAGGGTCTTCTCTAACTTTTCATAAAAGTCAGCAAGGATAGCAGGATTTGAACAACTAGCTCGGCCAGCAGACAAATTCTCCGGTATTCGCAAAGATAAGCCATAACGCTGTTTAAAACTGACCCACCAGTTCCAACCAGCAAATCCTTTGTCTGAGCTAAAGCAATGCTTAGGATTTTTTGCATCTGCCAATGAAAACGCAATTTTTCGAATTTGATTCACCGTGGGGCCAAACCCGTGCTCCTGCATTTCAATTATATAAGCAACTAGTTTTTCTCTATTTCAACCGTTAGTGAAAACGGTCTTCCAATTTCAGACATAAATTGAGTTTTGATTCCTTTATCTTTTTCTTCTTTCGCACGACGAACATTATCTTTGAGAGTAGTCCATGGAATACCCAATTCTTTAGATGCGCGGTAAACAGTCATTTTTTTTCTAATACATTCTCGACTGCGGTTCGCAGGGTCGCTTCATTGTATTTTCTATTTTTTTTATTATCTTGTTCCTCCATTATATCTGTAAAAATTCATTGAAAGTCAGGAAACAATATATAATTCAAGTCATTTAATTCCGTGATAAAAATTCTGAAAGTTTTTTCTATAGGTATTACATTTTTTTTATTTGGTTTTACTTGACGTAAATGTTCACATTAACTTAATAAATCACGAAAAACAGTAGTTTCTAACCCCGTTTTTTACGTACATCACATTTGCCTATTCGTTAAATCCGTGACACAACTCCATTTCAAAACTTGAAAATTCGTTAATTTTATGGGTTAACAAAATAAGAAATTATACCAAAACCACTCACCCTTTGCTAACACCAAGCCGCAAATCACAATCTGCAATGGTCTGACTCTAAGCTATGTAAGTTTTGTTGCAATTAGATATGAGCGCCGAAGGCCAATTCCACGGCGGCGGCGTGGCCTCAATATTTCCTCGGCGGCGGCGGCGTCGCGGCGGCGCGGCGTGGTCCTTAGATATTTTTTTAAAAGGAAAAAAATTCTTAAAATAAAACTTAAAGGAAACCATTTGGTTGTTACCAAACACAGCTTTATATTTTTTAATAAAGCCCTGTGGAGCCTCTGCCCAGAGATGGGAACAGTATACCATGTGAGCTAGAACCTGCGCCTTGTAAAGTGGCAGGCGTAGTGCCGGCATGAAATACTGTCCCGCTCTGCTGAACGCGCCAAGTTTTTTAGATTCCAATTTGGCCTTCTCTTCCAAGTGAACACGAAATTACACATCACTCGATATGTCGACGCCGAGGATTCCGATACTGGCTGAGGCAACAAGGGGAGTGCTTTGAAACTGAGGAAATGCTCCAATCTGGAAGAAAGCTGGTGATCCAAATGTACAATTTAAGAAGAAAGAAAAAATTTAAGAAGAAGCCCATAGTAAGGGAGCTTCGAAAGAAGTGCTTTGTGCCAAACCCGATCGAAGGCCTTCGCAATATCCAAACTAACGGCCAATGCCTCTCCCTTGGACTCTACTACCTCTGCCCATCTATAAGTCAAGTAAACCACAAGATCACCAATTGATTGATCCCAACGAAAACCGTATTGGCGGTCATTAATCAGCTGGTGGTCCTTAAGGTACCGCATGAGCTGACAGTTTATAATGGATTCCATTATATTGGAGAACAAGAAGGTGATGGCGATAGGCTTGTACTTAGACTGGTCTGAGCGGTCGCCTTTTTTAGGGATCGGGTGGATGAAAGCCGTCTTCCGTGAATTCGAGACTACGTCTAGGGAGTAGAAGTACCAGAAAGGATGCATTAGAACCGGTGCCGACTCTTGATCGCATGTCATCAGCTCAATTAAAGGGATTTTCAGGCCCACTGGACTTGTGAATGTCCAGAGAGAGGAGTACTTTTTGAACCGAGGGCTGTGTGAACTGCACATCCGGTATGGAGCACTCACACCACGAGATGGTTGGCGGTGTGCTCCTCCCGTCATCATGAGTCGAGTTGGACGCAAAAAAAGAGCCTAGCAGATCGGCTTTCTCCTTTACGGCATGGGCCAGTGAGGGAGGACCCTGTGCAGAGATGGTAGAGAGGACTGACAGAAGTTTCCTTGGACAGCCTTGGCGAGAGGCCAGAATGCACGGGTTCTCGAAGGAAGGCGAACTAGTTTCTCGAGAATTCTGTTATGTGCTCTGACTTTGCCTTGGCAATGACTCTTTTGAAGGATCTGGAGGCGAAATTATAATTCTTTTTAAGGGTGCGAGGGGTGGTAACATCCCGGGACGTTGAATCGTCAGCCCAGGCCCGGTAGCACTCCTGCTTATAGCGTGATCCTATTTTACAAGAGCGACCAAATCATGGCTGAGATCTGTCTCCGATGGGCACCACAGAGGAAGGAATAAAAAGTTCCATAGCCTGCCATCACATCAGCCACAGAATTAGCAACAAAGTTGGGATCGTCCGGCGAGAAGAAAACCCGCCCACAAGGGTAAGATGCAAAGAAGGACCGCATCCTATACCAATCAGCGACCTATAGTGCCAAACAAGGCGATAGCCTGCAGAATGCAACCGCGATGCTAGTGTGAATGGCACCACACTCCAGACTAGACAATGGTCCAAGGAGCCAAGCGGGGTGTCGGCGGAGACCTGATATCTATCCCGATGAGAGGTGAGCAGAAGGTCCAACAGGGAAGGCGCATGATCATCCACATCTGGAATCCGCGTAAGCGAAGTAACCAGTTGTGTCAGATCATATGCCAAGACAAAAACATGAACAGATCTTCCCGCATGATCGGTTAAACATTAACAGAGCCATTTGGCGTGGTGGGCGTTACAATCACCGAGGATCACGATCTCTACAGATGGGATCCGCTGTAGCAAGGAATCTATAGCCATTTGGACGTAATAGATGAATCGGTCTGTTTCGGCTTTACCGCTATAGGACCTATAGAGGCAACTTTAGACGCGTGATGGTCGTCGCTCTCTACGCGTAGCCAAAGGCTGGACAGGTTTGAACCTTCAAGACTGCCGAGGCGTCGAGAACAGATCTCCTCTTTGATGTATACGCAAACTCTAGCCCGAGGCACAAAGGTTTGTTCCAATTTGTATCCCGGATAGGAGAGATACGAAGTATCAGCTGGAGAGGATGCCTGTGTTTCGGCCAGTAAGAGCAAGGCCGGCTTCGCCATCTTGAGATGGTAGTGGACAGCATTTAGGTTCGAGGGAAGTCCCCTGATGTTGCAGAAATTCACGGATAGCGTGGCTGGGATCGCCTTGGCCTTGTTGCTCAGCTTGCCCCGAGCAGTTATTGTCTTAAGCGGAATTTTGCCAGATGAAACGCAGAAGCAGAACTTCCACTTCACGCCAGTATTCTGTGAGGTCCATTGTTAACACCACACAACAATACATGTTCACTTGGTGAAATATTCGACTCGACTGAGTGAGCGACAAGCTTGGCGAGGCGACAAGGCAAACTAATACGGTCGGGCTGCGCGTGTGAGCGGGAAAGGAAGTTGTGACTCGTCGCGACGGCGCGCCGCGTGCTTCACGCGGCGGCGACGCGTCGTCATGTACTCACGGCGACGGCGGTGCGCCGGCGCGGCGCTTATATCTAGTTGCAATCTATGCACATTTAGTATTTATTTTTAATTATTTGCCTGAACACAATGTTCTATGGCCGCGCAGCGCACAAAACCACAGAGTACATTATCTAAAGGGAACACAAAACTAAGCGCGGGCGGACAAATCTGTCATTTGTTATTATCTCTCTCACACGATTCGAACCAAACTTTTCAGAGAAAAATAAGACTTATTACTCTAACCTAAGGTTCACATTAAAGATGTGTATTTGTCTCACTTAACTAAGTGCAAGCTTTGAAACAGACTATCACGAAATTAGATTATCACTTATTTGCGTGAGTTTACCCTACTTGCATGTCATTAAGAAATGAAAAACCATTGGTAATATTTTTTTCTGTCTGTCAGTCTGTCAATTAGTCACTGTCTGTCAGTCTAGACTAATCTTTGGAATGTCTGAAAAGATTATAATGAAACTTGACCAACAGATAGCAATGCCAGGAGTGATTTAGGTTATATTAAATCTGAAAAACTTTTTATTCTAACGTTTTTTTGTGACATCGAAAAAATGATGCAATAAATAGTCATTGGTGATTATTTAAAAAATCTAAATAGCACCACATTAAAAGATTCGCTAGTAGAATTTATGTATAATTAAATTAAAAGTTATATTTTCGCAAAGTTCTATGTTTATTTTTCGCAATTAATCTGAACAAATTGGTCCTCCGAGCTAGACTGTTGCAAAATCGAAGCAAGCAGTGGTCTTTGGAAGGTAATCAAATACAAATGTAGTACGTCGCATCTTAAAACGCAGAAGTTAAAAGGCTACTCTGGTCTAATAAAGCACGAGCTATGTAACTTGGAAACAGTGTGCCTAGTGCTAGATATTGTTTTTACGCACTCGATATCGAGAAAGTTAACTACAATTTGTATGGAATAAAATCAGCGCCAACTAGTGACAATAATCGGAATCACAATCGAGCATTGACTCTCATTCGACAGTGAGAACGTTAAGGCACGTGATTGGTTTGAGCGGGAATTTCGATCATTCGAGACGTAAAACTTTACGCGGTCGATATCGAAAAAGTATTCACCTAAATGTTTACAGTGAGATTGAAGAGTGAGAATATTTGTTGAAGAGTTAATTTTATTTCGTTTTGTGAGAACGATATATAATTTAGGCAGGACGTTTTATTTCATTAGGAGGATATTTGCAGCCACAAAGGCATTACTAATAATAATAGATGACTGCTATTATAAAGCCAGTGTTGAAGCAAGAGCTTGTGCATAATTTAGTCCGTTGTTACACCCCAATGACAGGTAATTTAAGGATAGATATCACCTGTTCCAAGAAAGTGTTCAAGTTTTTGTGTAAATAGCGATTGATAAATCCAAGTTCCTACCATCACTATTTAATAATTAAGTCAGTAGTAAGTATCATAAGTTCACTTAACACTAAGTAACTAAATTCCATTTACTGCTCCATAAATGTCACCATAAAATCATATTAGAATGAAAACATCTTCATGTTTTTTTGCTTTCAATTTAATACTTTCAATAATTAACATTAAAATAAAATGGCTAATTCTCAATCTCATAATACTAACACAAACTGTCGAAACTTTGATCAAATTAAGGACTTAGGGACCTTCAAGAAAAGAGCGTACTCCTTTTTAAAAGGCCGGCAACGCATCTGCAATTCCCTCCCTGGTGTTGCAGTTGTTCATGGGCGGCGGTAGTCACTTACCATCAGGTGAGCCGCATGCTCGTTTGCCCCCTCTCCTATAAATAAAAAAAATTACGAAACAAAAACAAATAGCTAATAATGAATTGTGATTCCGATTATTGCCACTAGTTGGCGCTGATTTTATTCTATACAAATCGTAGTTATACTCCGACCGCTGAGTTATTACCGATTTGAGACATGATGAATTGACAATACTAGTGATGTGACTGAACCAGTAACCCTAATATCATTTGGGAACAGTTTGTTTTTAAATATTCTAGTATAGTGTGTAATTAAATAAAATCAAAAAAATAATAGTTAAAGACACAGGTTCTTTATTAGGTGGAGTATCCTTGATGGGCGTAGATAATTGGTCGAGGACATATCAAAATAAAACAAATTTGTAAACACTGTTACACATTTTAATGAATAGAGTAGGTACAAGATGTTTTAATAAATGACTACCTATCATTTATTAAAACAATTATTCAGACTCTGAACCAGATTCGCCAGAGCTGTCATCGCTATCAGTCACTTGTATGACAATTTCATTGTCTATAATGGTGTCCACTCTTATATCGCGTTCATAATCTTCTGTTATTAGTTTTCGAGTCTTTTCGACGACCTTGACCCAATCTTCTTTCGTTATTTTGCTGCAAGCATCTTTTAATAGACCCATCATTTTATTAGTACTGAATGGCGGAGTCGTATTATTACGAGCTGCGTAACCTGTAATGTAAACATTAAATAACGTTAATTTATTACATTAAATAAACGAAATGTTACACAATTACCTACATGTAAGGGACATGAGATATTTATTTCTTAGTTATGTATCTTTTTACTTATATGCTGAATATTGGATGTTATAATAGTACAAATTATTCATATTCATAACTTATGCGATAAAAAACAATACCTTTGATTTGTGCCCATATTAGCTCAATAGCATTGTACTGGCAGTGATAAGGCGGAATTCGAAATACCCGATGTCCATGTGCTAGAGCTATCTCATCTACTTCATAACGGACTCTTGATGTTTTATTTTCGAGTACCAACTTTACTAAGTCAGACTTTAGCATTTCGGCAGTAGTTTCAATTCCATTTTGGTGTAGCCATGCTACGAGATCAGCTTTCTTGTCGGCCTGAGTAGGCGCTTTATTCACTTGTTTCGAGTGATATGAAGCGTTGTCCATTATTATGATAGAAGGCTCTGGCAGGCTGGGTAATAATTGATTTTCGAACCAATTCGTAAAAGTGTCCGTATCCATCTCCTCGTGGTAATCGGAAGTACTTTTTGACGCGAAAGCCAGCAGTCCATTTTCAAAGAAACCACTTCCAGCAGAACCGGCGTGACAAATTATCAGTCGCGATCCTTTTCCAATTGGAACCTTTGAGGTTGATGCTTTTCTTTCGTCAGTCCAAGAGCGTGACACAGTGTGGTTCGTATTTAACCATGTTTCGTCAACAAAAACGACGTTGTCCCAAGACTCGATTTTTCTGGCTTCTCTTAAAAACTCGCTCCTTTTAATTATTAAATCGAATCTTTCCATTAATATTTTCCTTTTATTCGTTTTTTTATATTCAAACCCAATTTCGTGCAATAGTTTTGACAACGCCGTTTTACCGCCTTTAAACAAGCCAGCTTCTTTTAAAGAGACCAAAAGCAAACGTCTAGTTGGAAACTCGTTCCTAGTATAATAACCATATATGTGGTTTCTTATTGCATCTGCATCAAAAACATCAACACCTGTCACGGGATTTTGTCTTCGTTTTTTCTTAGGAGTGCGTAAAACATTATCTTCACTTCCAGAAGCACCAAATTTTTCTTTATTAATATTATATAGTGTTTTTGCACCAATTCCAAGAGCTTGTGAAACCCGATCTTTCACTTGAGTGACAGGAATCAAAGGGCCGCCATTTTGTGACTCACGCTCAAAGTAATCCTGTAGCTTTAGTACAAGCTCACGACATTGACTATTCAATGTTTTTCCTCGTTTCGGCATTTTCAACAAAATTACCAAACACAAACAAAATTAGTCCAATAAAGCGCAACGATAAACAGGAGAAAGCCGAGTCAAAAAACAACGGTTACACAAGAGAACGTAGTCTGTGCGCACGAGAGTACGGAAGACGACTAAACAGATTAAAATAGCGGTGGTAAGGGTGTTGCCAGAATAGTATCGCCAATTACTTAAAAAAATACACCTATAACATTGCTTAATTGAGGGAGAAAATTATATTTATTAAATGTTGTTTTATATATTATGAATGTTAAAAATTATACATAATCATTTTAATTGTATTTATTTTTAAATCATAGAAAACAGTATTTCTGTCTTTGGATCACACATAAATCTTAAAAATCATAGAGATACTGGCAACACAGTGCAATTAGGAGACGCATAAAATGGTAGCATTATAGTCTAGTTGCTCGAAGGAATAAGTAAAATAAAAATATCCAAATAAAATAAATATCATATCTATTCCAATGAATTTGGACCGAATACTATCAAGCACATCACTATGAAAACTAGACGCACGATGTAACTTTGTACAAGCGCGCTAAAGAACAAAAATAAATGTTTTCATATTATTTACAAACTATTTTAAGTTTTGAAACAGAGTTTATTGGAAAATTACTTGATTCTGACATTTTGACATAAAGTTTTATATTAAAGAGGTATTCTAAATCATTCGGCAAATGTGTCGCTCGTGCAAGGTTATATCGATTAATTTAAGAATAATCTGTCAAATCGGTAATAACTCAGCGGCCGTACTATAACGTTCTCGATATCGAATGCGTAAAAACAAAATCTCGCACTAGGCACACAGAGCAGAAGCTAGGCCTAAGGCCTAGCTTCTGCTCGGCCGAAGGCGCACAAAACGTAAATTCAACCATTATGCAAAGTCCTACGTCATCTCCGTTTCCGTTGTGTTACTGCCATACTTTCTCTTAATTCAGTGTAAAGTTTATGCAACGCTAACTTCTTTGAGCGTCCAGATACTTCCGTAACGCGTCTTTCTATACTTAGAATGCCATAATCATTGAAACGTTAGTACTCCATCTTCACGAATTAGTTCTATCGTTCGTGACCTCATGGTTATTTTACTGCAATTTAGGCAACATAAACACACAGCCTGTGTCCAAATCGAAAAAATGTATTAATATGCCCTCAGTTCACGAGGATCAGCGTGACTTGCAATTGGTCTAGAAGCGCGATGATCCATTTCAGTTTATAAGCTTATATTAACTAATTACAGTTACAAACCGAACTGCATCCGCGACTTGTAAGTTTTATGTATTTTAAACAGCTATCAACTAAATGAGATTAGTATGGTATTAGCAAAGAATGAAGCCATCCTAAATTCCACTCCGAATTTCTTTCCCTTGAATCCTAGTTCATTTCTTGGTAGGTCGTTTTTTGACAACATCTGTAACTGAACATTTGAATGGTATTCCTGTGCATTAGACATATCTTCTTCTAGCTTCTTATTAGAAGCTAGAACAGACTCGACAACACTTCTGGAATAATTGGAGCAAGCAGTACATCTAGGAAATGTAGACTAAAACCAGATAAAAAGAGAATAAACCTGATCGTCGGCTAAAGTATCTCTTTTTTATTGATTATGATAACCAGATAATATGTTAGACTTAAATCGGCTACCAATATCATTAAGTTGTCAAAATAGATAAAATGGGTAAATCAACCAAGCAATTTAATGGTGGAATATGTTCATAGACTAGTCAGCCAATAAGGAAACAGTATTTGAACACAAAATCATCAACATAGCAAATAATGTTTGTGGTACAACTCACATGTCGTACCAGCTACTTAGCTTACTACATACGCAGAATATTTTACGTAAAATATAATTTAAATTAAAAAGTATTTTATCGCAAAATCCTGTCTTCATTCATACACAATAAGACTGAACAATATCTATTATCCAGAGCTTTTGTGTTTGAGAGCTTGAGTTTGTCATTTAGATAAAAAATTGATGACTATTTTGGATTTTCTTTTGATACAGTGAACATTCATTCAAACAAAATTGGTTTTTAATTAAAATCAGTGTGATGAACACTATCGTATATCAAACAGCAATCGAGATTATAAAATGGTTTCGAATTTAGTTTCGATTATTTAATTAAAAAGAAGAGGAGCCTTTGTGAATAGTTTGTGAATAGTTTAGCTTAATAGTAGTATGGGACAAACAGATATCTGCATGATGTATTTTTTACTCAGGTTATATTGTTTAATGTATATAATTTCATAAAACCATTAGTTAGAACTTATTTCGTTCTTGTACAGGTGGTTGATGGTAACTTTCTTTTAGTTTTGATTCTAAGTTTTCGGAACCTTGTTTGCGTCCTGTAACTTGAAACCATTTAAATCTCTGGGACCAGCATAAGAAGATGTAAGCTAAAATTATGAATATTAGTCAATTCTTACCATCTGTCAAGTGTAATATCTCTCTACAAGATACAGGAGTGTAGAAGCTTGATTGTGTCTATCTTATATAGGGCAAACAAAAAGATCTATAAAAACCCGCGCAAAGGAACTTAAAGCTGACGTAAAATACCAACGCCGGGAATTCTGCAGACTGTGACCATATCCTAGACAGGCCTCGCCATTACATCAGATTTAATCCACCACAAGTCCTCGCATAAGAACATCGATTCCTACCAAGGATGTGGCTATTGAAATTTAAAAAAAATATCCTAATTTCAATAGAGAAGGAGGTTGGGTACTACCACCTGCTTTGGAATCTGTAATTAATAAAATTAAAACTAAATTCAAGTATACCACTGCAAGACCATAAGACACAGTAAGCCTATTTTGTGTAGATCAGACCAAAACTTAAAATTTGAAGGTACACCGGGTTAACTTTCGCATCGGGACGTCGAACACCTCAGTCCCCCGTGACCTGCAAAGCACCCGAAATATCCGGAATTAAGAACAAAAAATTTAACGCGATAAAATCCATAAAAATAGTTTTACTCGATGTGTATCTTCCTAAGGATATTTTTTATTATATTCTAATTGGATAATAGCAATGTCCCCCATAGAGAATTTTCTGTCAGTCTCAATGGAGATTAGCCATCTGCGCAGGAAAGGATTATAGTGCCCGAGTGCACAGGTGCACTCTTTATTCGAGTACCGATTGATTGAGTAATCTAATTTTACCTAATAAAATTACAGTTTATAGAATCAATACATATACCTGCTCATAAAAATATTCAACAAAAACATTAAAAAAAATTCTGTCTATACTCTATAGATACCGCATATAGCGTTTGATAGTTGTAAATATTCACGAACCTTAAAAGCAAATTCTATTATTAGGTGTGATTTTCT
Organism: Parnassius glacialis; assembly: GCA_033319125.1. Classification (NCBI taxonomy): domain Eukaryota; kingdom Metazoa; phylum Arthropoda; class Insecta; order Lepidoptera; family Papilionidae; genus Parnassius; species Parnassius glacialis. Next base: position 20,842,395 of record JAVANC010000010.1, on the reverse strand, counting down.
CACAGTGATATTTTCTATTCTTAACGTAATTTACATTCTTCATACAATTTATTATTTATAATTGCGTTCAAGTATGTTGTCGAGGAAAGTACTTTAACGAGCTGTTTTTCGCATTTAAATTTTTGAAACCTTCAATTGAAAATCAAAAAATAATTAATAAGTCAGTGGTGACGAACATTATAGTTAAAATAGTTTGAAAGGCAGTAGATCATGTATAGTAAAAAGTAAAGTCACAGCCTCTACACGTCCCACTGCTGGGCACAAACCTCCTTTCATTTCTGAGAGGATTTTTGGGCAAGAAAATCTCCGTCGTGCTCTTTCAATGTGTGTTGCTGTGAGAACATCACATGTCTACAGATTTTTTTAATTTTTCTGTCATGCAGTTCCTCACAATGTTTTCTTTCTCCATCGAGCGCCTGGTATAACAGCACCGAAAAATTGCAATAAACAATTTCATGAATTCTGTTTCTAATTTCCATTGCTTGTTTTATTTCCTTTCGATATTTTCGGATGTGATTATAGTTATTGAATATTACACGTTAGTATATATTAACTTTATATTAAAAAAATGTTTGAACAAAATGAAGTATGATGTGACTTATGTGATGATCTACATATATATAATAATGTTCGTAATTGAAGCTCGGTAATGTCCGTTCGGTAATCTTCGTATGATATCGCCGCGGTTTGCTCCCTCGGCTCGTTGAGTTCCTCTCACTCTTGCAAACCGACGCTATTATATGTTATCTAGACGTGAATAAATTCAATAGACTGTTAATCGAGATATAATATTATATAGAGAATTTGGATTATCTTTATACATAAATAATTATTCTGTACCTACGTGTTTTTGTCACTGAACGCCTCCTAGACGGCTGAACCGATAAATTTTTTTGTGTATTTGAGTGTGTGCCTGGATGGTTTAGATTCGAAATTGGGCGCATTAGGTGGCGCTGTTATCTAGATCCAGAAATCAACCATCTGAAGCCGTTGAAAAAATTCCACTAAATTCCAATATCCAATATTTATAACGTGAACTTTATTTGTGTTTCAAAAATTACATATATTTATATAACATAGTATACAATATTTTATTATTATACAGTATTAAAAAACTAAAATAAATAAAAAAACCAAAACTAATAACTTAATTATCATATAGTCCTACTCCCCGTGGTATAGTGCCAATAACGCTGGCTGCGTTTCCTCGCTGAATGGCTATACTTAAGCCCGGTTTCCACCGCGAGCGGAACGGACCCATTAGTTACTCCTTTTACCTCGGGGTACAAAACTGCATACATGTGTATCCGTAGGCTTGCGCGTCCGTAGGCTTTGACCACCTAACACTAGGCCCACCCTACACGTGTCCCCCGGGTGGTGCTAAACGAGCGACAAAGCCGAAACGACAGACTCGGCTCCTCGCCGTGTGGTAGCGGCGTAAAATCTACCACCCCTTATGTAGCACCATGAGCCAAGAATTGAAAGAAATGGCCCCGAGTTCCCGGCGCCCCTTTGATGGGGCAGGGGTGCGAAGAATTTCCCGGAGGAAAACCGGCGACGAGGTTCGCCACCCGTCACGTCCTGTCTCCTGGATGGGCGAAAAGTGGATTGCGGAGGCCCGTCTGGCTACGCTGAATGTATGTGGAGCAATGAATGATAAGATGGATGAAATATGCAAAATGATGAATGATAGAAGAATAGATGTGTTATGTGTGAATGAGACGAAACGAAAGGGAAGAGATGTCACTGCACATGGCATGTATACCGCTTACTGGTCTGGTGTAGACGAGATCGAGCGGGCATGCCAGGGAGTCGGTGTCATCCTTTCAGAAAGAATGGGTCAATGTGTGAAAGAGTATGAATGTGTAAGCCCAAGGCTGCTGTGGATACGAATGAAAGTGGGCTTAAAGAAGTTGTTTGTGCTTGGGGTGTACGCCCCAGATATGTCTAAGCCCACTTATATCCGAGAGCAGTTTTGGGACATGGTAAGGCTGGTGTTGACGAAATGCAAGGAAAATGAAAGTATTATTATGTTAGGAGATTTTAATGGCCGGGTTGGAGTGAAGAGGTCTGGTTATGAAAGGATATTAGGAGCGTTTGGCGATGTAAGAATAAATGAGAATGGTGAAGACCTCCTCACCATATGTGTGGAAAAGAATCTTTTTGTGGCGAACACTTTCTTTCGCCATAAGAGGATTCACATGTATACATGGGAAAGAGGGGATGATAGGTAGCATGATAGATTTCATAATTGTGGATGGAAGAATTAGGAGCGCAGTGGTAGATACAAGGGTTTAGCGGGGGTCCAACGTAGGGACGGATCATTACTTGGTCTTATGCCAAATTAATGGTTAATTAATTAATTAATTAATCAAGCGTTGGCGGCATCGGACATCTGTGTCTACCACTGCGTTACAGCGTATAAGAATAGAGAGATTATAAGATGAAGGTGTGAAAGAGAAGTATAAATGCAGACTGAGGGAAAATATAAGTGTGTTGAATGAACTTTGTATGAATGATTTAGACTTGAATAATGTATGGAATAATGTTAAGAAAGTTTTGGTTGATACAGCCACCAAAGTATGTGGTGTAAGTAAGAGAACGAATGAAAGGAAAAGTAATACGTTGTGGTGGGATGATGAGGTACGGATGGAAGTTGAAGCAAAGAAGAGGGCATGGCTAGATTTACTAGCAACCAAAGCTGGTAATTCTGGCGGTATGAATGATGAGATTGAAAGAAAAAAGGCAGACTTTAGACGTATAAATAAGAGAGTAAAAGAAGTAGTTGAAAGGAAAAAGCAAGAAAGGATAGATAAGAATGATAGAAGAATTTCTGATAACTTCCAGGCAAATATTAAAATGTTCTGGAAGCTCGTAAGAACTGCCAGGGGAAATTCAAAACAGCCTAGAATGAATACCATACGAGACAAGAATGGCTGCATGCTGAATGATGAAGTTTCGAATTTAAAGAGATGGAAGGAATACTTTGAAAGCGTGTTTAAGAGTGAAGAGTCGTCTGAAGTAAGTGAAATAGAAATTCCGGAAGAAGTGGAGAGAGGTAGAGAAATAAGTGTCGATGAAATAGTGAAAGCAATGAAAAGCATGAAAGCAGGTAAGGCAGCCGGAAATAATAGAGTATCACTCGAAATGCTAAGGGCTGGAGAGGGTGTAGTTGCAGGCCTGCTGTACACCTTGTTTAATTTATGTTGGGAACTGAAGCGGGTACCGGAGGACTGGTGCAAAGCCGTTATAGTCCCAATATATAAGGGAAAGGGGTCGCAGCAGGACTGTAAAAACTACCGTGGTATCAGCTTGCTTAGCATTGTGGGTAAACTGTATGCTAAGGTGTTAATTGAAAGAGTTATGGAAGAAACTGATGGAAAAATTTGGAATGTGCAAGCTGGATTTAGAAAGAGGATGGGGTGTACGGATCAAGTCTTTTCCATGCGCATGATTGCGGAGAAATTTTTGGCCAAAAGCCAGAAAGATTTTTGTGCGTTCATGGACTTGGAAAAGGCTTATGACAGAGTGGACAGGAACGTGTTATGGCAAACACTGACCTCATTTGGGTTGAGCACTGGTCTGATACAGGCATTGAAGTCTCTATATAGGGACTCTAGTGCCTGTGTCAGGATCAACGGGGCCTACTCGGACTGGTTTGGCATCCATAAAGGTGTCAGACAGGGCTGTGTGGCTTCCCCGTGACTGTTCAACCTACTTATGGACAGTTGTTTGGAAAATTTGAAAGTAGAAGAATGCGGGTTAAGAATGGGTGAGTTAACCGTCAAATGCCTTTTGTACGCCGATGATCAAGTCATACTTGCGTCTTCGGCAGCCGAGTTGCAAATGATGGTTACATTAATGAACAGGACATTAAAAGAAAAGGGAATGAAAGTGAATGCAAGTAAGACGAAAGTTATGGTTTTTGAAAGAGAAGAAAGTAAAACGATATGTGAAATAAGAATAGAAGGGGAGTTGGTAGAGCAAGTAGATGAGTTTGAGTATTTGGGATGTGTGTTTAGCAAGGATGGTAGATATGATAAGGATATAGAACGACGAGTGAATGCAGGAAATAGAGTGAATGGGGCTCTACACTCTATTGTGAAAAGTCAGAATGTGTCCAAAAAGGCACGTATGGCAATTCACAATACTGTGTTAGTGCCTACTTTAATGTATGGTAGTGAAAGTTGGGTGTGGCAGAAGAAGCACGAGAGTAGAATAAATGCTGTAGAAATGCGGTCATTAAGGAGTATGTTAGGGATGAATCTGAAGGACAGAGTGAGAAATTGTTTAATAAGAGAAGAGTGTGGTTTGCAAGATGATGTTGTGACCAGGATTAAGAAAGGAATGCTTCGGTGGTTTGGTCATGTAGAAAGAATGAATGAGGAAAGAGTGACAAAGCAAATTTATGTTGCAGAGGTGAACGGCAGAGTTGGGAAGGGTCGCCCTAGGCGAAAGTTTATCGACCAAATTGGCGATATATTGAAAATGGGCTAAATCAAGAGTACCTTTAACCGACGAGCGTGTATGCGTAGGTATATGGATGTGGAGGAAGCGAGAGAGGTCTGTCAGGATCGTGCCAAATGGAAGTCCATAGTCTCTGCCTACCCTCTGGGTGACAGGCGTGAGTGTTTATGTATGTATGTATGTATGTGTTTCCACCAACAAAGAATCGAGTGTAAATGACAACGAGGGCGAAAAGAGTAAAAATGAGCTGTGGACTCGGACCGGAGTCATTAATTAGTCCTTTCAACTCGCAATTGAATTTTACAAAGTAGTGTTTCCACCGAAAAAGAGTTGAGCGGAGAGGACCAAACGATTAACATGTGTCCGCTGCGCCGCGGTCTCGCCGACTAGTTTGAAACGGACTCACTCGACGCTGCTGTTTTAAAATTTAAATTTTAAAATGTCGGGCTTTACAAATGACAAAAGTTCTTGAAATTGTTCTCTGCTAACCCTGTAATAGTTCTTAAATTTTTCGTCATCCAAATTATTGAATAGCCTATATTCCCCTTTCAATGTTTTTTCTCGAATGTGCCGACATAACCAAATCTCCGTTTTGCACGTTTTTTTCTGTGCTTAAGATATAATAATATATACTTTTTCTTTCGGTATACATAATCACTGTCCTCACTTGATTCCGTGTCACTCGATAACATCGCGAATTCAAACAACAAAACACTACCGCACGTAACCAGTACAAAACTCCAACTGAACTTGCTCTCGGTGGAAATTGACTATTCATTTCCCATTTCTCATATTCCGTTCAGCTTGCTCCGCTGATTCCTCTCTCTCTCTCGTGATCCGTTTGCAGTGGAAATCAACAGGCAAACCTCTTTGTTGGTGGGAATGCAAACCTATTTTGTTTAAAAGAAATCCGTTCCGCTTATCATTTCCCACTCATTACCCTTCCGCGGTGGAAACCGGGTATTAGCCTTTGAACGATAAAAAAAATCAGCCCTCTTATACCACCAGTATCGACAAGTCGCGGATAGAGTCCCTTTAGGAACTTCTCCGCACGTTATCCTACGGACCGATAGTCTCTACAGAAAGTGGCACAAATATGGAGTCATCTCTCAGAGATTGATATTTGCGCCACTTACTCAGTTCAGCTGCCTCCGATGCCACCCCGGCTCTAAACGAGGTACGCCTAAGATGAGAGGACGCCAAAGTGTCTACGCAAGTAGCATCGCACACTAGGGGTTTACCTCTCTCCCAAGGGACCAATGTCATACCGTCGAGTATCTTGCCATTGTCTCTAAATATTCCACAAGGCTCTAAAACCGAGGGAACATTTATAGAGACATGATCCCTTCGGATGACATCTTTTAAAGATCCGTGCCGTGAAAACATACCGACACTTTTCTTACATGAAAGTTCGTGGAGCCCAGGCTTGTCGACGCTGCTACCACAGGGCCACAGATATCTATTTATAACGCTTTTTTTACGTTACATAGAAATTAGACTTTTGTTTTAAACGACAATGGTCAACACTACGTAAAGATATTGTTACATATCTAGAAATAATTACGATGATTTGTTTTGAAAAGGAAATAAATTAATAAAGTTTAAAAAAGTTACAATATTGCAATAAAGTTGAGTTAGCTTCCATTTGTTACTAAATTACATTGTACGAGTACTTAATTATTTTTGCATAAATAAAATTATTAATTTCAATACAATCTAAATGCAATTTTTGTTAGGTACTTAAACATCGACATCGAGCGTAGAGTAGCTGGAGTTCTCTCCTAATTCAATTGAGCTTTAGAATATAAATAATACTTAGGACACTCCAGTAACGTTTCGCTTTATAGCCTGATCGTCATCATCATATTATCTCTATCTGATAAACAGTACACGTTAAATGGAGTGCACGTCTAAATAAAATTAGATTTTTAATATAAAGCAAAAAAAAATCGTACAATAGCTTCAAAAGCCGAGAAAAGCCCAGACTTCTGAAGATATTATGCGGACACTATTTTATTCTTTTGAGTTCTTTGAAGTCGGCTTTAGATTCTTATTAAGTCTAATTTATTGACCCTTTTGAGTAGACATCAAAAGCTCGAATGTCGTCTAAATAGTTAAAAACTTCATCCCCTACTGTTCCACCCTAAAAGATAAAGTTTTTCTCCAAATTTATAAGCCCCCCCCCCCCCCCCCCTAAAGCATAACCCATTTACTAAATAAATAATCATTAAAATTGGTTTACTATTGACTCCTTTCTCGAAGTCTGCTAAAGAAGATTTCCGATCGCAGTATCCGATTCCTCATAGATTTGTCGCTGCTTCTTTTGCAATACGAGAGATGAGAAGGATTTCAATTCGAATATGTATGTTTTTTTCCTAGGATGTATGTTACGCGATATCTTTATTTATGTATTGAGAACCAAACTGCAGGGTTAGTCCCATATAAATTTCGAGAAAAAATTCAAGCCCTGAATTCATTCAAAAGGGCCAAAAATTAAACTTTAAATAAAGTGGACGTTAAAGAAGATCTTCGAGAGGTCTATGGGCAGTTAAATACACTAAACAATAAACCTAGCAAGCCAACAGCATAGCAAAGTGGCGAAGCAATCATCTTTGTAGCGGTTTCTAACGGAAAAAAAATCAAAATAGGAGTTTAAATAAAACTAATTTTACGGATTTTATCGCGTATATTAACTTTTTTACATTCCCGACGTTTCAAGCACTTTACAGCACTCATGGTCACGGGGGGGACTGAGGTGTATGACGTCCCAATGTCATAGTTAACCACGGCTACCTCCAGATTAAAAAAATTATTAATTTTTGATCCGATCTACGCAGTATGAACTTACAGTATCATGAAGTCTTGCAGTTGTATGCTTGGGTTGAGATTTAATTTTATTAATTATGGGATCCCAAGCAGATGGTAGCACCCAGCCATCTTCTCTATTGAAATTAGGATGTTTCTTGATTTCAATAGCCTCGCGAATCATCCTTGGAAGGAATCGGTGTTCTTTAGCGAGGATTTGTGGTCTATCAAATCTAATGTAGTGACGGGGGCGATCCTGTACGTGTTCACAGACTGCAGACTTCCCGGAGCGTCTATTCTTCACATCAGCTATGTGTTCTTTAACGCGGGTTTTTATAGATCTTTTAGTTTGTCCTATATAAGAGAGACCACATTCACAATCAAGCTTGTACACTCCTGCATCTTGCAGAGGAATATTACACTTGACTGATGGTAAAAACTGACTAATCTTCTTCGGCGGCTTGAAATATGTTTTAATGGAAGCACGCTTCAAGATGTAGCCAATCTTGTCAGTGACACCTCTGACATATGGCAGTACAGCAGGCACTCGCTCGACTGTGGCCGGCTTCACTCGTTCACTGTGACGTAGGCGCGGGACCCGAAGCTTATTGTCGTGCAAAACTTGCTTGACGTGTTGGAGCTCGGCGGCCAGGTGTTTACTGTCACAGATCCCTCGTGCTCTCTGAAACAAAGATTTACCCACGGTAGCTAACTGTGAAGGATGGTGGTGAGAATCACCGTTTAAGTATCTATCTGTATGGGTCTTTTTTCTATACACAGTGTGGCTCAAGGTGTTATCAGGATTCCGAATTACTAATACATCTAGAAAAGCTAAAGAATTGTTTGCCTCTAACTCCATTGTGAACTGAATTTTAGAATTTAAGGAGTTAAGATGGTCTAGAAATGCAGTTACTTTATCTAAAGGGAGAATTGTGAAAGTGTCGTCTACGTACCGCTTGTAGAATCTTGGGTTTACGGGAGAAGTACGCAGGGCTTTCTCCTCAAAGTCCTCCATGAATATATCGGCAACAATGGGAGATACAGGTGAGCCCATCGCCACTCCATCTACTTGCTTGTAGAACTCCTCCTTCCACAATAGGTAGCCAGATGTAAGGCAGTGTCTAAGTAATACTGCATATTCTACGGGCATGTTGTTTTGCTCTAGCCTTCTAGTTACAATCGAGATGCAGTCTTCAACAGGTAAGCATGTGAACAGAGACTGCACATCAAAACTGACCATAGTTTCATTGTCTGCCAGATGTAGGTCTTTAATCTCGCTGACAAAATGGTAGGAATCCTTTGTGTGTGCTCTTGTATGTCCCCTAAGCGGTGAGAGTATATTCGCTAAGTGTTGAGCCAATTTGTAAGTTGGTGAATCGATTTGGCTCACTATAGGACGTAGTGGAGCATTGGGCTTGTGTATTTTTGGTAACCCATACAATTTCGGTGGTTCAATAGAGAAGATGGCTGGGTGCTACCATCTGCTTGGGATCCCATAATTAATAAAATTAAATCTCAACCCAAGCATACAACTGCAAGACTTCATGATACTGTAAGTTCATACTGCGTAGATCGGATCAAAAATTAATAATTTTTTTTAATCTGGAGGTAGCCGTGGTTAACTATGACATTGGGACGTCATACACCTCAGTCCCCCCCGTGACCATGAGTGCTGTAAAGTGCTTGAAACGTCGGGAATGTAAAAAAGTTAATATACGCGATAAAATCCGTAAAATTAGTTTTATTTAAATGTGTAGTGTTCGCGTAAATATAAGAAATCATTATATCAAAATAGGAGGTTCAGATGCCTGGGTGATCAGTAATCGATTGCTGAAAACAGAATTTGAAAATTCGAAACCGTTCTCGAGATAATCGTGGGACAGACGGACAAACGGACAGACATCGTGAAATCAATAAGTGACTTCGCAAGCTTCGCCACTTAACAAGTTAACTGTGTGCAAACTGTATTTAAAAATAAAATGCGTGAGTGTCGTGGAACACTCGGTTGGAACGAAGTTCCTTTCGTAGAATATTATTATTGATAAACGTATTATATTATTGATTTGAATTGATTAACAAATACAAATAAATGAATTACTAGCGTCTATTAAAATGAAATGTCATTTAAAATAATATTTCTTTCATGACAAGCTAAGAATAAGTGCGAGGGAGGTGTATATTACTCCGTCTCGCCCGCACTACAGCAAGGGTCGTGACGGAAAAATCTTAACACTTTTACTCGCTTAGCCCCCATCCGCTAAATTCGTACCGTGCAATAAGGAACTTCGTTCCAAAAATGCAATTTTCAATTCAATTGAAAACGACTATTGCAAGCTTACCTCGTTTTCAATAGTCGTTTTCAAATATATATTTAATAATATATGAGTCGCATCCTGCCTGATTCCGATTAAACTCTGGAAAATGATTGTAGATAAAATATCCAAATATGCTGAATTTAAATTTCATAGGCTGATGAAAAAGCACAGCATTACTCACATATTGACTCAGCACCACAACCCTGTTTTTATGCCGTGGTGGATATGTTTTTGTTCCTAAGAATAAGGAATAAGGAATAATAAATCCTAAGGATGCATTATTGGAAAGGCATATACGAAACTGTTTCTTACCTGAATTTTTGGTGCCATTTGAATTAGTTCTCTGGGATAAAGGCATTGCAGTGTAAAAATTTCGCTTATTTCCAGATGTGTCCTTTATTCGGCAGCACCATTTTGTAACTGAATTCTGAAATAGTTAAAAAGAACTTCGTGTTCATAAATTAAATTTTGAAATATTTTAGAAGAATTGCTAGAAAAAATAAGCGAAGTGTAATGTTTGAGTCATAGATATAGTAGATTGGCAATGGAGTGATTAGGGCAAGACCAAAATCAAAATATTGGTAAATCCAATTGAGCATGCCTTCGCATTAAGAATAACGTATATCATGATTAAACGGATTTTTTTTAAAGTAGTTTAAATACATTTCGACAGCACTATCGGCTTCAACACCCTCAAAACCCATGAAAATGACACCCATGATGAAAAAATTTATACCTATTGCAGCCGCCATCTTGGCTTTACATTTCTACAGCACTATCGGCTTCAACACCCTTGCAAACCATGAAAATGACACCCATGATGAAAAAATTGGTACCTTCTTCAGCCGCCATCTTGGATTTATATTTCGACAGCACTATCGACTTCAACACCCTCGAAACTCATGAAAATGACACCCATGATGAAAAAACTGATACCCCTTGCAGCCGCCACCTTAGATTTACATTTCGACAGCACTATCGGCTTTAACACCCTCGAAAACCATGAAAATTACACCCAAGATGAAAAAATTGATATCTATTGCAGCCGCCATCTTCGATTTACATTTCGACAGCACTATCATCTTCGACACCCTCGAAAACCATGAAAATGACACCCATGATGAAAAAATTGGTACCTACTTCAGCCGCCATCTTGGATTTACATTTCGACAGCACTGTCGGCTTCAACATTCTCGAAAACCATGAAAAAGACACCCATGATGAAAAAAATTATACCTATTGCAGCCGCCACCTTGTATTTACATTTCGACAACACTATTGGCTTCAGCACCCTCGAAAACCATGAAAATGACACCCATATAGAAAAAATTGATACATATTGCGGCCGCCATCTTGGATTTACATTTCGACAACCCTATCGGTTTCAACGCCCTCGAAAACCATGAAAATTTCACCTATGACAAAAAAATTGATACTACTTACTTTTAGTACGTACTACTATTATTTATTCAGTGCTTTTAAAATATTGTAATAAGAAAAATCTCTCATTATTATTATAATCAAGTATTTAAGAAATTTGGTTATTCGAATATTGTGTATTTGTACAGCGATCTTTTTGAGCCGCTGCAAACAACCGAAATAATGTTCACTCACGACGGCGACTGACGGCTAACCATAGATAAATATAAATGTAGCAAGCTAATGCGGCGAACTGATATATACATTAATCTATGGCGATGGCCAACTGAGTTAGTGAGTAAACTACTCTGTGGCTGCAGCTCCCCATTTACAGAAATAATTCTATACGAGGCTACCAAATCAACGAAAATTACGCCATTTTCGAGCTGAAAAAAATTAATTATAGCTAAACAAAACAAAATTACACTGCCATTTACATTCAGTGGCTTCCCATATGATAGATGAAGAGATTAATAAATAGATTGAGTTAAACAATTGATATTTACAAAAGTTATAGTGTTTACAAGCCTTGGGGACATGATAAATCCACACCATAAGCCACTAAAACCCCTTTTTTATTTAAAAATAGCAATTAATCGATTTAAAAAAATATTAATAAGTTCAACAATCATTTATCTTTCTAACAATGTGCTTTTTATATCATTTATATGTGTAATATGATTGCTGGATACGATTTCATGCGACAAAACTGTGGAATTTTGATTTTTAGGCGTTAGTAGAACATACCCACGCGCTTTGCGCTCGGCATGCAATACACGAGTGTACGTGTAATGTTTTAGTAAACTATTTAGTAATCTGTGGTAATGTACAGGTGTGGGTGACAAATAGTGCTGCACCATGCATTGCATGACTCAACTATAATTATCGATACAGATTGCAGTATATTCGTGTCGTCTGATTTGACGCAGATCATTTAAGTGAATATTTTTACCCAATCACGGCAAAGCCAAAAGGATGGTTACAATTTTAGAAGACTATGTACTATGTATGTAAGCTCATCTGTTTCCTTGGATCTTCTAAACTACTTATCGTATATTGACAAATTAGATATCCTTAAAAGCATTATGCCCTTTCGCAGGTTTTAAGCTGCATGAAGTCACACAAAACCTAAAATGGCGGCTTATTGTGAACATAATGAAATATTAAAATGCATATTATTTTATGAAGTTTTTTAATATTCAAAAAACTAGACTACTACTAAGAAAAACAAACTAAAAACTTAAATTATCATACAGTCCTACTTTCTGTGGTATCGTTCCAAGAACGCTGGCTGCGTCTCCTCGCTGAATGGCTATACTAATTAAACAAATATTGAAATATCGTGTCTGCGATCCAATAAAAGGTGTAATTCAAAATATTCTCGACATTCCGAAAATACGTGTTATAAAAATGTTAATTTTATTAGGATTAATTAGTAAAAGTTTTTATTTATAAAACTGAAATATCCAACGAACTTACCAACTGAAGACAGTATACAGATTGAGATGAAATGCCTTACAGCCGGTATTTTTACCGCTATTAGGTGAGAGGGTATTATATACCCAGAAGACTCCCCAGACAGAAATGGGGTCCTACCACTTAGTTCATACATAAACTTCAAAAATTGTTAATATAAATTCGCTGAAAGAAACGCTGTACTTAAAAATTATATCCGTGTTATGACGTGTATATAAATTAAAAGTTAGTACCTAAAACCAAACTGCGATAGGAAATGTACCTTCTGTGTACTAAATATCGGGAATTTGTCAATAAAACAAAAAATACAAATTATTCATCTAAATTTATTTTATCGCCTTCAAAGTAGGCCCCATCGCTTGCAATAGAACATCTCCAACGCTTCACCCAGTCTTCCATACATTTTTCATAGGCTATTTGCGGTATGGCCTTTAGCTCATTCAGCGAATTTTTTGTTATGGCTTCTATCGACTCAAAACGTTTTCCTCGAAGTGGTAATTTTAACTTGGGAAATAAAAAAAAGTCAGACGGAGCCATATCAGGTGAATACGGTGCATGGTCGAGAACTTTTGTTGAATTTTTCGCTAAAAACTCTTTCACTATAATGGCTGTCTGTGATGGTGCATTGTCATGGTGCAGCATCCATGAGTCTGCCACAAATCTGGACGTTTTCGGCGGATACTCTCACGCAAACGCTTCATGACGCCTAAATAATATTCTTTATTCACTGTTTCTCCCTTTGGAAGGAATTCAGAGTGAACCACACCACGGTAGTCAAAAAAACTGTCAGCATCACCTTGATTTTGGAGCGACTTTGCCGCGGTTTTTTGGGTTTCGGCTCGTTTTCGAGACGCCATTCTGAAGACTGTTGGCTTGTTTGCATGTCGTACTCATAAACCCTTGTCTCGTCGCCAGTTATTATACGTTTCATAAAGGTCGGATCCGTAGAAGCTCGGGAAACCATGTCTTCAGCGACATGCTTTCGCTGCGCTCTTTGAACAAAATTGAGATCTTTTGGAACTAGTCGAACGGCGACGCGTTTCATGCCTAAAATGTCAATGAGAATGTTGTGGACGGACTTAAAAGATATGTTTACCTCACTAGCCAACTCTCTCAGACTCATACGTCGATTTTCGAGCACTAGCTTCTTGATTTTGTCGATGTTTTCTTTGGTCGTAGCGGTTGAAGGTCTACCAGAACGAGACAAGTCTACTACTACTTCTCGGCCTTCTTTAAAAGCCTTATACCATTCATAAGCCCTTGTTTTCGATATACACGATTCGCCGTAGGTATTTCGCAACATTTTTAGTGATTCACCACATGAAATATCATTCGAAACACAAAGTTTAAGGCACACTCTTTGTTCAACAATATTTTCCATTGTAAAAATCGCCGAGAACTCAAAACTATGACCAACAAAAAGTGTAGTTTAAAACAAATTAAATGACAGATCCCGCTCAAACTTTGCGCGCTAAATCAGTACAGTGCTACCAACATGCAGTAAAAAAATTAGAACGACCTCTTTTACGCGGGTCTTTTTATTGACATATTCCCGATACTTTTTACAGTATACTAAAAAGGTATAAACAAGACTACGACGTCAATTTTTTAGAATATTGCGAAACATATTCAGATACCCGTTGCTATTCAGGTACCTATAATAAATAAAATATAATATTCCAATAATAAAATAAGGGCTGGTTCTTTCCTTGCTCAAAGGCTAAGTATAGCCATTCAGCGGGGAAACGCAGCCAGCGTTCTTGGCACGATACTGCGGGGAGTAGGACTATATGATATTAATTTAAGTTTCTAGTTTTAGTTTTTTTTAAATTATTATTATAGGTTTAAAATAAGTAATATAGCCAAATGGTGAAGAAAAATTAATTAAAAAAAAAATAAGTATCAATATTTAATTTTATTAATAAGTGTTTATAGTTGGATGTGTTGTCATTGCTTAATGCACCTCTATATTACTGTTAAATCCAATTAAAGTCCACTGCCGCACAAAGGCCTCTCCCATAGATTGCCTCATAAGAGAGATATTTGACATAGCTACCACGATTGGCAAGCGGGTTGGCAATCGCAGCTTTTTTATTTATATTCGTTATTAGGAAGCCGATGATGCCCATCTCTTGATTTGTTTCCCTCTGTCGCCTCCTACGACACCCACGGGATGATATGGGGTAGTGGATATTTTACACCGCCACTACACTAGACTCTATGAGAAAAACACTTTCCTTCAAAGCATGAAGAACAATGCAGCAAGGTATATAGTAGAATATATTCTTTTGGAAAACATTTCTTCTCTCTTTACCTATTATTTTCAACCATTTTTGTCGAATATCAATATTTTGTAAAAATCTGCCACAGCATCGACTTACCATCAAGTGAACTGTGAAATAAAAAAAAAAAAAAAAAAAGTTTGTCACCCTAATTCTATTAAAAAAATATTTTATTTTTTTATTGTTCCCATATAAATCTGTGAAACCGCTATATATTTTTAATGAATACACAACATCGAGTAAAGGACGTGGTGTAGCTCAGGGGCGCTAGCGCTTGGCGCACAATTACATTCCATCTTAGTCCTCACGGGTGACAACGCATCTGCATTTTGAGTCATTATTGAGGATAGATGTAGATGTCTATCGGTCACAGTAACCACTTACCATCAGGTGGACTGTGTGCTCGTTTGTCACCCTATCCTATAAACAAAAATTGGATTCTATTCAACCCTCACCGGCACTATAGAATTTTACTAGAAAATCTATAATTAAAAACACCACTCATATAAGACATTTCCATACTTATTGCATTACGGTAGTTGAACGTTGTAAACACTGATATGACTGTAATATACAGGATTATTTCTTAAAGAGTATCCAAATTTTATGCTCAAGTTCAAATATATAAATAACTAGCTGACCAGGCAGACGTTGTTCTGCCCTTTCCGATAACCCTTCCTATAAAAAAATCCTTAAATTCGCAATAAAAAAATTTGAGGGTCATTTATCGGGATAAAAACTATCCTATCTCTCAAGTTGGACTAAAATGCACACAGTGTACAAAATTTTATTGAAATCAGTTCAGTAGGTTAGGATTTTCAACTATGAATTGTTTATATATACGCTTTCAAATTGCCATACTTTCTTGTTAACACTTGGGCCCAAGAATGTATGAACACGTCTCCTTCTCCTTTGGAAAACGTACATAATAATATTTTCTTATATATCCCCGAGTGATGACTATAGAGAAATTTTTAAAGTCATGCAATACATTTGACACCTCCTTGAATAGGCCTATATCCTTATTTTAAAAGAATAAAAATAAACCATACCTTAAAAGCCTCTCGGAATTTGTTCGACATGATGTGATAAAAAAATGGATTGATGCACGTGGACATGTAGTAAAAAACTCCTGAGATGTATGTGAGGGTAGAATAAACGTAGAGTAAGGTTGGAGATCTTGCGAGGTGGTCTTCCCGCGTGCCGTATATCGCGACTAGCCTTTGCGCATGGAAGGGAGCCCAGCAGATGAAGAACGCAACCACCACGGCAACTGTGAATGTTAATTTTATTTAATAAGCATTTTAAGTAATGGGATAAATATTTATTATTGTCTCCCTACTTTAAATATTGCTTAAAGCTATCCGATAGTAGTTATGTAAACGATATTATAAGTTTAAAGTTGTCATAATATACACGTTGGTATTTGTCCGCTCAACTGATGTAAGTGGTGATGCCACTCTGGGCTTAGGTTTTATTCACACAAAAATAAAATAAATAAAGTAAATTATGGTAGAGGAGACTTTTGCACTTTCCACTCACTTTCAACATCATCATCATCATCATCATTACAACCCTTCATAAGTCCACTGCTGAACATAGGCCTTCCCCAAGAAATGCCACAAAGTATGGTCGTAAGCCACCTGCATCCATCGACTTCCTGCATGTCCTTACCAGGTCTTCATTCCATCTAGTGGGGGATCGCCCTACACTTCGTCTGCCGGTACGAGGCTGCCACTCGAGAACCTTCTTCCCCCATCGGTTGTCGGTTCTTCGAGCTATATGGTCGGCCCATTGCCACTTCATATTACTAATCCGTTGGGCTATGTCGGTCGCTCTGGTTCTACTACGTATACACTCATTTCTAAGTTTATTACGCAGAGAAATAGCCCTCTCCATAGCTCGCTGAGCGGCCTTGAGCGTCCTCATACGGCCAGCAGTGAAGAACTACGTCGTCTCAGATACGTAAATCACCACTGGCAATACGCACTGGTTGTACAGTCTGGTTTTCAAGTTTTGAGGTATACCTGACGAGGAGATAATTGTGTCATAATTTCCCGAACGCTGCCCAGCTGACTTGAATCCATTGATTGACCTCTCTGTCGAAGTTGGACTTACCTATTCAGACTATTTGTCCCAGGTTCATATACTCGTCAACAACTTCGAGCTTAGTGCTCCCAACAACTACCGGCATAGGTGTGACATGGACGTTATGCATAATATATATTTTAAACAATATACGATTAAGTATGGGATAAAAATGAAAGAAGTTAAGGTAAAACGTTGCTTATCTCTGTCTTTGAAAATAGTTCTGATATTTTATTCTAATTCAAGATCAACATAGGTTTTTGATAATGCCCACGTTCTAGGGGCTTTTAATAAAAAGTGGGAGTGAGTAGTTAAAGCCAAGAAGTGATCAAAATATTGTTGCAAAAGTTCCAATTAGCCTTGGGAATTATCATAATTTAAAGAGACTATAATGTCTTTAAACTGTGGAAATATTTTGGTTTACAAATACTGGGTGTATGTGTATACTTTTTTTTTAAATTATTATGCACATTGGTTGTCGAAATGTTTGCTTCTTCAACAAACGCACTAAAATGTACAAACACTAAAACAATTTCTCCGAAATTTTCATAATGTCCCCCAGACCGAATTTTGGTTACGGCGGCCAGCCTCAACGGAGACTAGCCATCTGCACAGGACACAATTATAGTGCTCAAGTGCAGCATGGCTCTACCACGTACAACACACACCTTTTTGTACGTGGTAGAGCCATGCTGCAGCTATATTTGTAGTATAATTGTAGTACGAATGGGTCGGCTCGACCGGAGAAGGACCACGTTCTCACGGAATACCAGCGTAAAATAGCAGCTTAACACTGCTGTGTTTCGTATGGTGAGTGTAGAGAACCGAAGACCCTTTTTACTGGAAACGAGGCATTCCATCTTAGTCCTCACGGCTGACAATGCATTTGCATTTTGATGATGGATAGATGTAGATGTCTATGGGCCACAGCAACCACTTACCATCTGGTGGACTGTGTGCTCGTTTGTCACCCTATCCTATAAAAAAAACTTGCTTGTAAAATTTAATAACCTTACCTAACCCAATCATTTGATTCGAATATCCATTTTAATATCGCTTAAATAAATAAATATAGAATTGATCTTCTATTTTTCCATTCTTAGGAATGGAATTTATTATTTAAATTCATATGGGACCACCTATGAAGTATATCATATTTAATAAAAAATAATCTAATAAAACAATAAAACGGTTCGAAATTTTCTGAGAAATCGGTGAACAGACACAAAAATATGTTGCTAACGCGCAATATATTTTTAATATATCTTTCTCGTTTTGTTTGATATCGGTTAAAAAGCTAAGCTCCTACAAAAGGAAAAATTCATTTGCCGTAGTTCTAATTAAAATTGAAAACAACAGAGATGGGTTCTTGTTCGATGGATGATTGATATGGATTCTAGTGGAATTTATAAATTTTTACAATTTCTATCTATCTGTGAAGGAGAATTTGAACTAAGAACATTGCCACAGATACCAATAATTTTAAACTTGTTTAGCAGTAGTTCATGACTTCAGTTATCAGAAGCCTTTTTTAATTCGGTGAACAAACCCAGACCCGGACCATTTATTTGTTGTCAATATTTTATCGAATTTTAATTATACAAGTAAGTTCAAGTATCGCAGCCAGCGTATTACTTTTAGATCTTTAACGAAACTGCCGCTGTAGTCTAGGTATGTTTCTAAGTGTTCATGTAGTACTTTTCCAGGATTTAAGAGACATATTTTGTACAAAAATCGGCCGATAATTGCCTGGATTGGTTGTGGAACCTGATTTATGGAATGGACTAACTTTTGCTACTTTAAATGAGTTCAGGAATTAGGCCTTAGGTCAATAATATATGCACTCAGACGATCTACAATTAGGATTATATTACATTTCATAGCTTTGTTAGGTACCATCTAAGGTTATATGTAAGGATCGAGATCATCAAAAAACTTTCTGTTTTCATCGCTAGTGCATGGTTTAAACAATAAAAATACTAGGGTAGGATGTAATTGAAAACAGAGTTGTGTTATTAAATTTCTGTGAGTGTTGTAGAAGTGAGATGAAATTTTACTTGTTCAATAAAAAAAAAGTAGAAAAGTATTGACTGAATATGTCACTGATATTATTAGTTACTTATTACCTACCTCAGTTTAGATGACGAATTTTGAAGGATCAAGATGGAAGCTAATTTTCACATTCATAAACGATAGATTATTTATGAGTTACCATGTTGTTTTTAGGTTACCTGTACAGTTAATGATTTGAACCGATTATAATGATTCTTCTTTTTTTTTTTACGAAAACAATAAAAATGTTAAGGAGAAAATTCACTCTAAAGTTTGTAAAAAAATTAGGTTTTAATGTACCTTTGTTGTTTAACTGTGTGTTTATTCATTTCTGCACAGTAATTTCACATTGACTTACAACCGAATGTGCAATAATATCTTTTCTTTCTTTTAATTTTAATGTCTTTCTAAATAACATTATTTTGCTTATTAAGAGTTCAGACTCAGGGGTGATGCGCTTACCTAAAAAATTTCATAGGCGAGTAAACCCAGTACAAACCGTTTCGTTAATAAATTTCTCCATAAAAAAACATTGAAAGACATAAAATATGCTATTGACTTAGTTCTACAGTAAACTGGGCAAGCAAAATATTATACATCTTATATGATCAGGAACCTGTTGTCAATAAATTATCATCACAGTTTTGAATGTTGGATTAATATTGCATGGTTGGCTAGAAAACTAAAGATAATTAGACGAAAAGGTATAGTATGATACGAATAACTCTTTACTTTTTTTTTATAGGATAAGGGTGACAAACGAGCACACAGTCCACCTGATGGAAAGTGGTTGCTGCGGCCCAT
Source organism: Parnassius glacialis (assembly GCA_033319125.1). Lineage (NCBI taxonomy): Eukaryota > Metazoa > Arthropoda > Insecta > Lepidoptera > Papilionidae > Parnassius > Parnassius glacialis. Next base: position 20,822,687 of record JAVANC010000010.1, on the reverse strand, counting down.
AGGCATCTACATCTATCCTCTATTACAATTCAAAATGTAGATGCGTTGTCACCCGTGAGGACTAAGATGGAATGCCTCATTTCCAGTAAAAAGGGCCTCCGGCCACCTGCACTCACCAAGCGAAACGCAGAGGTGAACCTCTACTTAACGCTGGTTTTCTGTGAGGTCGTGGTACCACCCCGGTTCCAGCCGGCCCATCCGTGCGACAGCAAAAGCTGCCGCGTGGCTCTACCACTGTTACTTACTATTACTAGCACAAATAAAATAAATACTATTATCGACCAAATTGGCGATATATTATCCTTAATCGACGAGAGTTTACGCGTTTTATTATTGATGTGCAAGAAGTGAGAGAGGTGTGTCAGGACCATACCAAATGCAAGTCTTATAGTATTTGTCTACTGCTGTGGGTAAAAGGTGTGAGTGTTTATGTTTATAAGTTTTAAACACTGACCTCTATATATATATATAGAGGCCAGTGGTTTTAAAGAATGAAATGGCAACTACTTACCTCAAACACGAAATTGCAATGTTGCCAGTAAAAACTTAAAATTAACTCGTTTTTCATGACGGCCAATAAATCTTTTGTAAACTTTTCTATGCCGTGTAGTGGCGGTTAAGAATATCCTCTACGCCATACCTTCCCGTGGGTGTCGTAAAAGACGACAGTGGGAAACAGGCAGGAGATGGGCAGCAGCATCTTCCTGATATCACCAATATCCCGCCGGCAGCAATATCCGGCCCCGCTACTCCTGGCTATGGTGGCGACCATGGTAACGGCGGGGCAGGAGAAGCTAAGAATCTCCGGTGGAGGTTCGGTTGCCACCTACGACAACTCGACCTGGCAACTTATAACGCACGAACCCTGAGGACTGACGAGAAGATCCTGGAGCTGGAAGAAGAGATGGACAAGTTGCACTGGAATATTATAGGATTATCCGAGGTCCGAAGAGAGGGGGAGGACACGGTAATCCTCGAATCCGGCAACTTGTTTTATCACCGGCAGGGCGACCATCTGTCCCAAGGAGGTGTCGGATTTATCGTCCACAAGTCTCTTGTTAACAACGTTGTAAAGATAGGGAGTGTGTCGACGACGGTTGCGTACCTTATACTCAGAATCATCAAACGGTATTCGCTGAAGGTCATACAGGTTTACACGGTCATACGCACCAACCTCGGCTCACTCCGATGAGGAGGTAGAGAAAATGTATGAGGATATCTCTGGAGCCATGCATTCTTCCAAAACCCACTATACGGTGTTAATGGGAGACTTCAATGCAAAATTAGGCACAAGAGAGAACGGTGAGCTGAAAGTAGGGAAATTCGGAATAGGGCAACGGAACCCAAGGGGTCAGCAGCTGGCCGTCTTCATGGAGAAAGAGGGACTCCTTATGATGAACTCTTTCTTTTAGAAGCGGCCCCACAGGAAGTGGACCTGGTCCTGACCCGACGATTCGAAAAAATCTAATGAAGTCAATGCTCCATCCCCCTCCTGCTCTAATCCAAAGTCCTGAAACCTTTCAGCTCGTGTTACAAAACTCGTGTTTTCAGTGCCTGGAAGACTGCAAAAAAGTGGACGATATCAATGATAAGCTCGTGGAAATTGTCCATGCGGTCGGAGCTAAGTTCTGCAAGACACGTCGCAGAAGAACACAAAAGCTCTCCAATCCACTCTTAACCTCATAGCTGTTAGACGGGAAATTAAGCCGCAGTCTTCAACAGTTTTGACAGCATACAGGCAACTGAACCGACAGATCTCTAAATGCATGCGGCGGAACTTACGTAACTTCAACACAACTTGTATTTACGAAGCGATCGAGCGGAACCAAGGCTCCAAAGTCTTCCCCAGAGATCTGTCTGCCAGGAGGAGCTAACTGTCAAAGCTGAAGACCGACTGCGGCAGCATCGTTTCCGCGACACCTGAGATTTTGAGTGTGATTGAGAGGTTCTATGGGCAGCTGTACACGTCGTCGTTGGAGCCACACGCAAGTGTGAGTAACGATCCAAGAGCGAGTCTTATTCGACACTATTCCGATGATATCCCGGACATCAGTCTGAGCGAGATTAGAGTGGCTCTCCATCACCTTGAAAACGGCAAGTCCCTGAGCGAGGATGGAATTACAGCGGAGCTTCTGAAAGCGGGTGGAAGACCGGTACTTGAAGTCCTTCAGAAGCTCTTTAATAGCTTCCTCCATGGGTGGTACTACTCCGGAGGCGTGGAGCAGAAGTGTGGTGGTCTTGTTCTTCAAGAAAGGCGATAACGCTCTCTTGAAGTACTACAGACTGATTTCCCTTCTGAGCCGCCTCTACGTGCTGTTTTCGAGAGTCATTACGAATCGTCTCGCACGCAGACTCGACGACTTCCAGCCTCCCGAACAAGCCGGTTTCCGAAAAGGCTTTAGTACCATGGACCACATACACACCCTTCGGAAAATTGTACAGAAGACTGAAGAGTACAATCTACCACTTTGCCTTGCGTATGTGGACTATGAGAAAGCCTTTGGTTCTGTCGAAATTTGGGCGGTGCTACAGTCCCTTCAGCGGTGCCAAGTTGACTATCGGTATATCGAAGTGCTGAAGTGTTTGTACAGTAGGGCTACGATGGTTATCTGAGTACAGAACCAGAGTACGAAACCTATTCAACTGCAGAGAGGTGTAAGACAGGACGACATTATATTCCCGAAACTCTTCACTGCTGCATTGGAAGACGTTTTCAAGCTGCTGGTCTGGAAAGGATACGGTATTAACATCAATGGCGAGTTCATCACTCACCTTCAATTTGTCGATGATATAGTCCTTATGGCAGAATCGTTGGGAGGACTTTAGCGCTATGCTCAATGATTTCAATAGTGCTTCCCAACGGATAGGTCTTAAGATGAACATGGACAAAACGAAGATCATGTATAGCGTCCATGTCACACCTGTGCCGGTAGTAGTTGGGAGCACTAAGCTCGAAGTTGTTGACAAGTATGTTTACCTGGGACAAATAGTCCGACTAGGTAAGTCCAACTCCGACCTAGAGGTCAATCGATGGATTCAACTCGAATCGTGGGTAGCATTCGGGATTTTACGGCACATCTTCTCGTCAGGTATACCTCAAAATTTGAAAACGAGACTATACAACCAGTGCGTGTTGCCAGTTATGACCTATGGAACTGAGACGTAGTCCTTCACTGCTGGTCGGATTAGGAAGCTCAAGGTTGCTCATGCTATCGATATCTCTATATCTCGAGCTATGGAGAGGGCTATGCTCGGAGTTTCTCTGCGTGATAAACTTAGAAATGAGGATATCCGCAGTAGCACCAGAGTGATCGACATAGCCCAACGGATTAGTAAGCTGAAGAGGCAATGGGCTGGCCATATAGCTCGAAGAACCGACAACCGAAAAAAGGTTCTCGAGTGGCGGCCTCGTACCGGCGGACGAAGTGTAGGGCGTCCCCCCACTAGATGGAGTGACGACCTGGTAAGACATGCATGAAGTCAATGAATGCAGGTGGCTCAGGACTGTGTTTTGTGGCATTCCTTGGGGGAGGATTATGTTTACTAGTGAACATGTGAAGGGCTGTAATAATAGTAGTAATAATGATAATAAACTTTTCTATACGCTAAGCTACTTACCCAACATTTTAATAACCCTTTTTGTCGATTGGTAGTGTTTCTGGCGTACTTTTTCTATTGTAGGTACATGCCTCATTAAATTTTGACGATGTTGATTATCTCTTTGTATATGGGATCTCTTTAATCTTAATCCAATAAGAGAGTACAGAACGGTGATAGCAATCATAGGAGTGAAAAAGAAAAAGAACGTAGATATTTCGAAAGAATGTGGGATTATTACTCGTGTCTGAAGACACATAATAACTCCTTCGTGATTTCGAATTCCAAACTGTAATGCCTGAGGCAGCGCCAATATAAATGAAGCGACCCATAAAAGAATGACATGTTTTATAGCTCGTGATAATTTGGACATTTTATGCGAAACAAATGGATGACATATAGCTAAATATCTTTCTATAGTGAAAAGCGTTATCGTTAGCACGCTTGCGTTGGTAGAAGTTTCTGCTGCCAAGCCTCGTATTACACAGAAGGAATGACCAAATATATAAGGCCATTTTGACCAGATAGAGTAGACTTCTTGTGGCATCCCACTTATTAATAAAAGGAGATCTGATATCGCTAGACTAAATAAGTAATAATTAGTCGCTGTTTGCAAACTTTTATTACGAACTATAACTATGCATGTGAAAATGTTTCCTATTAACCCTGTTATGAATATCAATGTATAGATTAATGTAATTGGTAGAACTATGTATAAAGAATCCCTCTGCGGTCCAAACACTAGCGTAGGATCTACAGGTCCAGAGATGTTACGAGTAGAGTTAGAGGCATTGTCGATTGGACTCATTTTTATGGTTTTGAGTGTTCACGTTATTATTGGCGGAATATTCTTTATCTTAGTATCAGCGTCTCCATTTTCTTCTCCTTTTTGAATTCACCGTCAATCTGTAAGGTAAAGAAAATGAAATCATTTTGTATTTTGCTTTAAGAAATATAATGGTCAAAAGTTGTATTTTCGAGAAACGGTTAATTAAAACTAGCAAGGCAAAGTAGCACCTGGGAACTTGTAAAGCTAGTAATACAATATTATCTCTTTATATATAAAGCAGTTGCTGTTCGTTAGTGTCACTAAAAGTCTAAAACGGCTCGACCGATGTTGATGAATTTTTTTGTATGTATTTGAATGAGTACCTGAATGATTTAGATTTACATTTGGTTCCGTTAGGTGGCGGTGTTGTCAAGATCCAGAAATCACCCGTCCGAAGCCGGGGCGAATCACTAGTGTATAATAAAAATACGTCAAGACAATAATTATTTTTACTATCACGATAGGGTCTATCACGAATTATACTGTAAAATATCAAGGGACATCATAATAAATAAACAAAAGTATTTATGAATGTAGAAATACTATTATTCGTTTTGATAGTTAAGGCTTTAAGAAGCCTGTAGGACCTTGACGAAACGGCGACTGCAGAGATTTTAGCCGACGTTAACACCGTCTAGCGAGTACTTTCTGTATTACTTAGAAAAGTCCAAAGATTAATAGACTGCAGAGGTGAAACGTATATAAATGATATACTGTCTACTATGCTTGCGCTTCACTGAGACTTATGTTGCGGTTAAGCAACTTCAATTACATTGCACGGTGTTGTGCTGTAATAATTTTGAAATCATAATAATGAACAAAACAGCAAATGACCAGATAACTAATTTCGGCATTTGTCTAACTGCCTCGTTATTCTATAATTCGGCTACGTTATTGCAAATCGCTGGGTATAGGTATAGGTTCCAAGCCAGGTATGGTTTTTTTTTAAGTGTATTATTATTAAAGCTTGTATTATTATGAAAGTAGTCGCTACCTAGTGTTAACGTCGGCTAAAATCCATTCGACAACAAAAGTTTCCAAATTGATTTGAACGAAAATAACTCATATTATCGGTTACTACTCGGTCTCCGTGTAGTGGCGGGTAAGAATACCCACTGCCCCATATCTTCCCGTGGGTGTCGTAAAAAGCGACAGAGGGAAACTGAGGCAGAGGATGGGCAGCAGCATCTTTCTAATAACAGCAAAGCAACAATAAAAAAACTGCGGTTGCCAACCCGCTCGCCATGCGTGGCAACTATGGCAATATACCCCCCATGAAAGTAACAAAGAAACGGCCCCAGTCCCCGGCAGCCCCGATATTCCTGGATACGGTGGCGACCATGGTAACGGCGGGGCAGGGGGTTCTAAGAATCTCCGGTGGAGGTTTGGTTGCCACCTACGACGACTCGACCTAGCAACTTATAACGCAAGCGCCCTGAGGACTGACGAGAAGATCCTGGAGCTGGAAGAAGAGATAGACAAGTTGCACTGGAATGTCATCGGATTATCCGAAGTCCGAAGAGAGGGTGGGGGGACTCGGTAATCCTCGAATCCGGCAATTTGTTCTATCACCGGGAGGGCGACCATCTGTCCCAAGGAGGTGTCGGATTTATTGTCCACAAGTCTCTCGTTAAGAAGGTTGTAAACATTGGAAGTGTGTCGACGAGGGTTGGGTACCTTACACTCAGCATCACCAAACGGTATCCGCTGAAGGTCATACAGGTTTACGCACCAACCTCGGCATACCCCGATGAGGAGGTGGAGGAAATGTATGAAGATATCTCTAGAGCCATACATTCCTCCAAAACACACTATACGGTGTTAATGGGAGACTTCAACGCAAAACTAGGCACAAGAGAGAACGGTGAGCTGAAAGTAGGGAATTTCGGAAAAGGGCAAAGGAACCCATGGGGCCAGCAGCTGGCCGACTTCATGGAGAAAGAGGGACTCTTTATAATGAACTCCTTCTTCCAGAAGCGTCCCCACAGGAAGTGGACCTGGTCGAGCCCCGACGGTTCGACAAAAAATGAGATTGACTTCATTATGACGACCAGGCGACAAATGTTCAGTGATAACTCAGTGATCGCGAGGGTGAAAACTGGCAGCGATCATCGAATGGTGAGAGGCACACTGAACCTAAACGTTAAGTTGGAGAGGTCACGTCTAATGAAGTCAACGATCCGTCCCCCTCGTGCCCTAATCCATAGTCCCGATACCTTTCAGCTCGAGCTACGAAACCGTTTTCAGTGTCTAGAAGATTGCAATGTAGTGGACGATATAAATGACAAGCTCGTGGAAACTGTCCATGTGGTCGGAGCTAAGTTTTGCAAGACCCGCCGCAGTAGAACACATAAACTCTCCGATTACACTCTTAATCTCATGGCTGTTAGACGGGATATGAATCTGCAGTCTTGAAGTCTGCAGAAGTGCGGTGGTCTTATTCTTCAAGAAACATGATAACGCTCTCTTGAAGAACTACAGACCGATTTCCCTTCTGAGCCGCTGCTAGATACGTGCTGTTTTCGAAAGTCATTACAAATCGTCTCGCGCGCAGACTTGACGACTTACAGCCTCCCGAACAAACCGGTTTCCGAAAAGGCTTTAGCACCATAGACAACATACATACCCTTCGGCAAATTATACAGAAGTCCAAGGAGTACAATTTGCCACTATGTTTGGCGTATGTGGACTATGAGAAACCCTTTGATTCCGTCGAAATTCGGGCGGTGTTGCAATCCCTTCAACGATGCCAAGTTGACTGTCGGTATATCGAAATGCTGACGTGTTTGTACTGTAGGGCTGCGATGGCTATCTGAGTACAGAACCAGAGTACGAAACCTATCCAAATGCAGAGAGTGTAAGACAGGGTGACGTGATATCCCCGAAACTCTTCACCGCTGTGTTGGAAGACGTTTTCAAGCTTCTGGACTGGAAAGGATACGGTATTAACATCAATGGCAAGTACATCACTCACCTTCGATTTGCCGACGGTATAGTCCTTATGGCAGAATCGCTGGAGGACCTAAGCACTATGCTCAATGACCTTAATAGTGTTTCACAACGGATAGGTCTTAAGATGAACATGGACAAAACAAAGATTATGTTTAATGTCCATGTCACACCTATACTGGTAGTTGTTGGGAGCACTAAGCTCAAAGTTGTTGACAATTATGTTTACCTGGGACAAATAGTCCGACTATGTAAGTCCAACTTCGACCGAGAGGTCAATCGACGGATTCAACTCGGTTGGGCAGCGTTCGGGAAATTACGGCACATCTTCTCGTGAGGTATACCTCAAAACTTGAAAACGAGACTGTACAACCAGTGCGTGTTGCCAGTGATGACCTATGGTACTGAGATGTGGTCGTTCACTGCTGGCCGGATGAGGAAGCTCAAGGTCGCTCAGCAAGCTATGGAGAGGGCTATGCTCGGAGTTTCTCTGCGTGATAAACTTAGCAATGAGGATATCCGCAGTAGAACTAGAGTAACCGACATATACGAAAATCATATCCATGTCACACCTATGCTGGTTGTTGTTGGAAGCACTAGGCTAGTAGTTGTTGAGGAGTATGTTTATCTGGGACAAATAGTCCGACTAGGTAAGTCCAATTTCGACCGACATATCAATCTACGGATTCCACTCGGCTAGGCAGCGTTCGGGAGATTACGACACATCTTATCGTCAGATTTACCTAAAAACTTCAAACCAAGATTGTACAACTAGCGCGTGTTGCCAGTGATGACTTATGGATTTGAGACCGCTGGCCATGTGAGGAAGCTCAAGGTTGCTCAGCTAGCAATTGAGAGGGCTATGTTCGGGCTTTCCCTGCGTGATAAGCTTATAAATGGAGATATCCGCATTAGAATCAGAGTAAACAACATAGTCCAACGGATTAGTAAGCTGAAGTGGCAATGGGCCGGCCATATAGCTCGAACAACCGACAACCGTTGGGGAAAAAAGTTCTCGAGTGGCGGCCTCGTACCGGCGGATGAAGTGTAGGGTGTCCTCCTACTAGATGGAGTGACGACCTGGTAAGATATGCAGGAAGTCGATGGATGCAGGTGGCTCAGGATCGTGCTTTGTGGCATTCCTTGGGGGAGGCCTATGTTCAGCAGTGGACTTGTGAAGGGCTGTAATGATGATGATGATCGGTTACTAGAGTGCGACACAGATCAAATCTACTAAAAACTTTTAAATGTTTGCCGATAATTGCTTCACTATCTGTATTATTCATTTTAAAACGTTCAATTCACTTTGAATGTGCGTCTACAATAATTAAAAATTGTTTGATGGATAAAGAAAATATTTCTTAATGAACTAATTCCCAAGGACGTCTTGGAAATGGTCCACGATGCTAGTGGAGAATGAGGTGGATCATAGCAGAGCGAGTTACAAATACTCCACGATCCTATGGTTTCCTCCATTTGTCTATCAATATGTTTTGGCCACCACATACGCGAACTCGCTTCAGTTTTAGGGTTCCGTACCTCAAAAAGAAAAAAACAGAACCATTATAGGATCACTTTGTTGTCCGTCTGTCTGTCTGTCAAGACCATTTTTCTCAGTAACGCGTGGAGGTATCAAGCTGAAATTCATATCAAATGCTCAAGTCTACTATCCTTTGGAGCTGTGAAAAATCAAACTTCTAAGCCAACGCAATCAAAAGATACAGCCGTTTATGCCGTAAATTTTCGGCATTCGCAAGGGAATCAAAACCTACATGGTACTTCCCGTGAACTCAGAAACTTGAAATTTGGTACGAAGCAACGTTTTCTAGCACAGATAGAGGAAAAATTGCGAAAAGCACACATTTTTAGTTTTATCATATAATAAAAATATTTTTAATAATTTTAAACTTATTTACCTACGGATTTGTTCGGAACCCTCGGTGCGCGAGTCCGACTCGTACTTGGCCGGTTTTTTTTGTCTTTACTCTATTGTAAAATTGTATGCGGACAAAAATATAGCATATCACTGAAGTCTATTCGCTACCGCTTTTTCGGAATAACATTTTTACCGCCAAAAATCGACACCAATGGTTTGTGATCTTTGCAAAATGAAAGGCGTCACGCGGCCGTATAAATAGTGGTGAAACTTTTTTATATCAAAAATGATAGCAGTCGTTTCTTTTTGTATTCGTGCATAATTTTGTTCGACGTTTATGAATCAGCACGACGCATACGCCACCACTCGCTCGATGCCGTCAAGCTGTCGCTGCGCGAGCACTGCGCTGAACCCTTTCGGCCCCGCATTAACTAAATCGGGATTATAATATGCCAACACCTTGTCAGATGCTAATTCATGTTTGAGTTTATTCAACACTTCTAAATGTTTCTCTTGCCACTCCCACTTTACGCCTTTTTTAAGTGAATATAAGGGTGCTAATACACTCGATATATTAGGCACAAATCTTCTATAATATTTAATAAACCCTAAAAATGATTTCGATTCAGTGACTTTATTAGGGCATTTGCGAATCTTGAAATTTGGTACGAAGCAACGTTTTCTAGCACAGATAGAGGAAAAATTGCGAAAAGCATACATTTTTAGTTACATGATATAATAAAAATATTTTTAGTAATTTTAAGCTTATATACCTACGGATTTGTTCGGAACCCTCGGTGCGCGAGTCCGACTCGTACTTGGCCGGTTTTTTTTGTCTTTACTCTATTGTAAAATTGTATGCGGACAAAAATATAGCATATCACTGAAGTCTATTCGCTACCGCTTTTTCGGAATAACATTTTTACCGCCAAAAATCGACACCAATGGTTTGTGATCTTTGCAAAATGAAAGGCGTCACGCGGCCGTATAAATAGTGGTGAAACTATTTTATAACAAAAATGATAGCAGTCGCTTCTTTTTGAATTTGTGCATAACTTTGTTCGACGTTTATGAGTCAGCACGATGCATACGCCACCACTCGCTTGATGCCGTTAAGCTGTCGCTGCGCGAGCACTGCGCTGAGCCCTTTCGGCCTCGCATTAACTAAATCGGGATTATAATATGCCAACACCTTGTCAGACGTTAATTCATGTTTGAGTTTATTAAACATTTCTAAATGTTTCTCTTGCCACTCCCACTTTACGCCTTTTTTAAGTGAATATAAGGGTGCTAATACACTCGATATATTAGGCACAAATCTTCTATAATATTTAATAAACCCTAAAAATGATTTCGATTCAGTGACTTTATTAGGGCATTTGCGAATCTTGAAATTTGGTACGAAGCAACGTTTTCTAGCACAGATAGAGGAAAAATTGCGAAAAGCATACATTTTTAGTTACATGATATAATAAAAATATTTTTAGTAATTTTAAGCTTATATACCTACGGATTTGTTCGGAACCCTCGGTGCGCGAGTCCGACTCGTACTTGGCCGGTTTTTTTTGTCTTTACTCTATTGTAAAATTGTATGCGGACAAAAATATAGCATATCACTGAAGTCTATTCGCTACCGCTTTTTCGGAATAACATTTTTACCGCCAAAAATCGACACCAATGGTTTGTGATCTTTGCAAAATGAAAGGCGTCACGCGGCCGTATAAATAGTGGTGAAACTATTTTATAACAAAAATGATAGCAGTCGCTTCTTTTTGAATTTGTGCATAACTTTGTTCGACGTTTATGAGTCAGCACGATGCATACGCCACCACTCGCTTGATGCCGTTAAGCTGTCGCTGCGCGAGCACTGCGCTGAGCCCTTTCGGCCTCGCATTAACTAAATCGGGATTATAATATGCCAACACCTTGTCAGACGTTAATTCATGTTTGAGTTTATTAAACATTTCTAAATGTTTCTCTTGCCACTCCCACTTTACGCCTTTTTTAAGTGAATATAAGGGTGCTAATACACTCGATATATTAGGCACAAATCCTCTATAATATTTAATAAATCCTAAAAATGATTTCGATTCAGTGACTTTATTAGGGCATTTACTTTCTTGTATTGCTTTCACTTTATTGTTTGATTTACGTAGTCCTGAGTTATCTATGAGAAAACCTAAATACTCAACAGTCTTTAAATACATCGCATTTATCTTCCTTTAATCTAAAGCCTGTCTCCTGTAATTTCCTAAGTACTTCATGTAATCCTTTTAGGTGTTCCTCTTTTGTTATATATATATATATATATATATATATATATATATATATATATATATATATATATATATATATATATATATATATATAATTATAGATATTATCATAGATTAATTAATTAACTTAGTAGTGATCACTTCATTTCCAGGGGTTATTATCATCCATATATTCCTTAATATTATAAACAATCTTAGTTTAATAATGTTTTGGAACTGGTATTCTAGGATTTTGTTGAAAGTGTATATGTTGAAATAAGGTAAAGCCGTGATATAGTTATATCCTTAGGGATATAGCTATGTCTTGTATATGTTATATGAAAACGGTTCATAACTATTTTAATAGACTTATATAGTGAAATAATTATGACTGTAGTTTGTTTGTAAATTCTTCGTCAAGACTAAAAAGTCAAACTACTTTTGACTTTATAATATTCATTTTATGGGTTGCTTCTATTTTTATTTATTTTTGATGTTTAGTCAAATTCGGGTAAAAGCCTTCCTCCATCTTGTTCCGATTGTTTTTATCAATAGCAACGCTCATCTCGGTTTTACCTGCTATATCTATAATTTCATGTGCCTATCTTTTCATCTAGCTACTCGCATTTTACTTGTCCAACCTAGTCATTTTGTTGTTTGCTGAGTCTACCTCTTGTCCTGTGACCTGCCCATTTCCATTTCTGTGTTAGGCTATACTGAAGGGTATCTGCTATCTTTGTTTTCTTGTGAATATCTGTGTTTCTTATTTTCTGTATTTTTTTCAATTTCAGTATACTTCTTTCCATTGCATGCTGGCAGAACAAAATCTTATTTCTAAATTTTTCATTGTATATCCATGTTTGGATTGCGTAAGTTAAGCTTGGGAGAGTGCAATAATCCATTAGTATTTTATTAATTTTCAGGTTTTAGAATTTCTTTTTGTGCCCAGTATTTCTTCTATTTTATATTTATTCTTCTGTCAACTTAATTTTCAATCATATCAATATATATAAATAGAAACTTTTGACTTACACTTTTTGAATTTTTAAATTAAATAGTTAAATTCTTTCAATATTATATTTATATTACGGTATATACCTATATCCCCAGGGAAATAACTATACCACGGCTTTAAATTTCTTACTGTGACATACATTGAATGATGAAGAATGAATTACAGACTGTTAAATAAATGGTACTACTAACTTGTGTCTGCGACTAGTATTTACAGAATGAACATCACACATTTTTAAAACTTTTTATATTTTATAAATGTATTGAGAGGCTAAAGTTAACATATTGTTACGCGCCACTATTAATGTCTTGTACATGGCAAGACTAGTTACACTAGCGCCCTCTAGTGTCGAGTAAAAGAAAGTGTTGCGCGCCTTGTACATGGCAACACTAGTTACACTAGCGCCCTCTAGTGTCGAGTAGCAGAACTAGGAGATTCGAGATCCTTCCAGAAATGTCGGGACCGATATGTACTCGAACATTCTAGATGTCGCTACAGTAGAAGGTTCTGGCAACAATCTGAGGCCCTATATAAGGCCGGTATAGACCACGACCGGGGCAGTATTGAATTGGCGATCTAGCGAATACTTCAAAGCGAAATAACTGCGAATTAAAGTGATCAGTAGTACAATTGTGTTTTATTATTAGTGTGGTTTTAAGTTGTAATTAGTGTTCTGTAATTAAAGTGTCAATTTTGGTAATTCAATCGGCAGTTTTTAATTGTCTCGAACCCCAAGCTCGTAACAATATTAATTTCCTTAAATTTCTGCCTTAGATTTTTAAAGACAAATACTAGCTTTACTGTCAGTTGTATATTCCCATAACAAAATACCAGACATTATGCTAAAGAAATAACTAAAATGCACTAGTCTAGCTAATTCAACACTTTTAAGTGTGGTGGCGAGGTGTGGTGGTGGTAAATGACATCACATATTCTTTATCCATCAAACGGTTTTTAATTATTGTAGACGCAAATTCAAAGTGGACTGAATGTTTTAATGAATAATACAGATAGTGAAGCAATTATCGGCAAACTTTTAAAAGTTTTTAGTAGATTTGGTCTGTGTCGCACTCTAGTAACCGATAATGCGAGTTATTTTTGTTCAAATCAATTTGGAAACTTTTGTTGTCGAATGGAATACGAGTAGGTACAACATTAAGAGCCCTCTTACATTTCGGCGTTTCGCAAATTTAGGTATTTTACGCACCGAGCGGGCGGCAAGCTACGCGACCGATACTTTCTTTCATATCTATTCACTCGCTCGCACTATAATACTGTGAGTATGGCGATTAAACGATCTTGATCTTCCATAATACAAAGTTTTCTTAGGATGGAATTCAGTGGATGGAATATTTTTTGGTGTGTCATTTTAATGTTATCTTATTAATTTATTATTATATTATTATACAATTTATTATTTATTATTATATACCATTTTGATATATTATTCATTATTTATGAAATTTAGTGTCAAAATAAGTACACATAAATATTTTAATTGTTACGCTGTAATCGAATGTTAATAATCGATTATGTCTACTACCGGTAGAATAGTGGTATAAATAAATAAACGGTTGCAACCTGTTTTAATAAATATAACAACCAAATGTAACTAATATTTTTTTAATCGGTACTTACAATCAATTACTATATTTTTTATAAGAAAAATATTTGCTGCGACGGCATTGACCGAACTTTTCTCGATTCGATAATTTCAGGCAGTACACACTTTTCATAAAAAGCTTGTAACTTGGGTAACATATTGAAAATCTAAAATTGGTCGTATTTGTAAATTTTTAGTACTTTTACTGCATTAATCTGGGCCAATACATATTATTGCAAGTATTCAGACATTTTTATTTGCTAAATGAAGCTGGCCTTGGATTTGGTAAAACCAGTCATTATTTTGATTTAATGTTACACTTGAATCACTGAATTTATAACCTTTAACTTTTTTTTTTGTCGAAAGGCCGTATCAAAATCTATTCCGAAAGCTGAAATAGGATATTTAACTTCAATAAGACCGTTGCTGTATAAACCATTAGGTGAAGCCCTCAAATAACAATGATCTAGGTCAATGAATAGACCACATTTTTCTATAATAATATTTTTTTGTTTGCTCAATTGTGCACATGCTGCAGACTCGTTGTCCCTACCATGTTTAATGGAAGAGACGTGATCTAAATTATAACTATATAAAATAGTTTTAAACCGATCGATTTAAAAAAAAAATTGCGGTCGTAGTTGACAATGTCCTAGTATGCAGGCAATAGACGCACACTACGGTAGTATCGAAACCATGCAGCGCCCGAAATAAACTGACGCAGGTCCACCCTCGGCAAGCGCTCGAGCGTTAATGATCTCAGATGGCCGGCGCAGTTAAATATATGGTACTTTTATTTAATTAATTATAATATAATAGTAACGATTTTAAAAGTAAAAATAATAGCATAGTTTAAGCAAATGTTGATGATTATTTTGGTATAAATTTTACGTCTAAGTGATGTAGAACTTCGGAAATATAGAGGCTTGCATCGAAGCTTTTTTGGTCGTTTTCTGAATTATGTCGAATTTTTTTTCCTAGTGTGAAAAGCATATAACGAAAATGTATTCCATTATTATTAAAGTGTAGGATACTTGGGAGATAAAAATATTTTTTTTGATGGTCGATATTCAATAGAATCTACAAATTAGAGCTCCCAAATCATGTCTTCGAGAGTTTTTGCCTAAACATGCATCGGGAGAATGATTATTACTGATTAAATAAATAAGTTATCTAAAATCCATTCCGAGCTTATTTGAGGAGAGAAAACGAACTATTTTTACCAAGTAATTGTTATTTCAAGAAATGAACGATAAACATAAAATTTCAACGAGGAAACCTTGTAATTTCGCGTTTTTCTGTAATACGCCTCTTAACTTCTGCTTCATATCACATAGCATCAAATGGGCAAGCAGAAAATACCGTTTAGTTAGTTAAAAGGGGGTTAAAGATTATTTTAACCACACATACTGATCAAAAATTGATAAGTAATAAATTAAATGAGTTACTTTTTAGTTAAAGAAATTTGATTCATTGCACTATCGGTTTCTCACCTGCCCAGCTGTTGTTAGGCTGTTCGCTACACTGTCGACTCGATTTACTTAGCGAACACCAATCCGAGCAGACAACAAATGATACATTATTATCATCCACGCCAATAATGTTGTAAATAAACAGATCTTACAGAGTAAAAAGTATGGTGGACGTAAAAAAGCAATTTTAACAAAGAGGCTTGAGTTTTAATAAAGCATTTCTACAACAACGGAAACTATTACATTTGGAAATTCGGAATAATTAAAAATAAATTAGGAAATAGATTATTTATCATGTTTGTTCCGGAATTCAATAAATGTTATAAGAAACATGTCAATCATATTATTGCATACAAAGGAAATAAAAAGAAAAAACATGATTTAGATTTAACTAACTTTGAAAATGTTTCTAATATGTTGAGCACAGAACGAGTTTTTAGCAACGCGAAGGCTGCAGAACTAGATACCATAACTTCCGACTCCATGTTAATAAGAGGAGAAGAGGAAGAAAGTTCTGGCTATGAATCTAATCAGCATTTAGAAGTACCAATGCAAGGGCTGCCCCGCTCAACTAGAATTCCTAATCCGAAATGTAAATTTTAGAAAAATAAATTTTTATTTACAGTGGTGGAGAGAATATAAGAACCATATTGTAGGCTTATGAAAAAACTAAGATTTGGTAGTGCGTTGTCAATCAATAAAAGGTATGAATTTCATTTGTTTTAGTGGTGGAATCCCCATAAATACACAAATACATAACTCCTTTTACTAATTATAATCTCATCTGCATGCACCTTGCTAGTTTACAAACGACTTTGTGACTACCATTAAAATGCAGTGAATTCGATTTCCGAACCTAAGTAGACTTGCAAGCTGCTTGTCCAATGTATTAAAAGTATTTATACCTTTATCGTAAACACATTCAACTAAGGGTTACAAAGGGCGGACCGCCTATAGCATTCTCTACCAGTCAATTAAGTTAACAAGTATATCAACTTTTCAAATTGTGCATGCCATTTACGGTGGCCAGTTAATATGAATACACGACCACCAAATACGAATCACGACTATAAAATTTGATTTGAATGTATTCTTTTATATACTTTTTGTATCTGAAACAAATGACCTCAGTTTCTTGCCGATTACTTTTTGTAGAAAAGTCTAGTTTTTAAAAATTTTTTTGACTGTCATCAGAGCTTGAAATAAACTAATTTTATACAAAATGCTTTATTTGTCTTAGCATAGTAACGGTAATGTTGGACCTGTGATATAAAAGCTTTAGCGATAAAGTAAAAAAGTTTTAGAAATATGAAGTAAGCAATTTATACAAGCACAAATTTGTTTCAATGCGTTTCGTATAGTGGGCGGGGCTTTTTACTGTAAAAGAGGCATGCAAGTTTAGTCCTACAAGATTCGAGATGTAAGTGTGTCTATGTTGCACAGCTTCACCTTGAAGAACCTATAAAAATCTCACCTGCATGCAACGCCCTGTAGATTCGATAAAAAACTATGCAACCGATAAATTCTCAAACCGATGATGGGTAAAAGCGTTATCAGTGCGAGGATATTATCTCTGCATTTGTTAACGCCTATATCTAACAGTGGACTTTATATGGAGGTACGTGATGATGAAAGCCAATAACAAAATTAACATTACTGATCAGAAATAATAAACGGTAGTTATCACTTGCCGAAATAAACATAATATCCATAATTATGTAGTTCGTTTATCTATTATTAACTTTCTTCTGTTCTAAAGTCTAAAAGTGAACTCTTCTAATTTATTTTATTCTCGTTTAGGTCTTTACTAGAAAAATGGGTGGGCCCATTGTGAAAAATATTTCACAAAATAGAACCAAGTGACAAGATAGGGAATAAAGTTTTTAATGTAATAATTAAGTCGAAATTGAGACATCGATGTTTCTTAGTCTATTCGAAAGGGTAAACAATAAATTTAAAATTAAAAAGTAAAAGGTGACCAATAATAATATAATTATTTCACGGTATGCGTAGATATATGGATGTAAAGGAGGCGAGAGAGGTGTGTCAGGATCGTGCCAAATGGAAGTCGGTAGTCTCTGCCTACCCCTCTGGGTGACAGGCGTGAGTGTTCATGTTATGTTATGTTCACCGTAGTCGGGACTGTAATTCTTCTGTACACTACGTCTTAGCACTGATTGATGCGAAATTATTTTATTCTTTTTAGTTCTATGAAGTCGGCTTTTACTTGTTATTAAAAGTATTTTTTTGGAACGAAGTTCTTTTACGCGGCTTACAGTAGAGTGAACTGGCAGAAATCGTCACGTCAACGATTATTCTATATCCAGGTATCCAGGCAGCCATTCTCTTTCTCTCTGTCCCTTTATATTATATACGGTTGTATGCGTGTGTGTTGGTGCGAGTATCGAGATTCGAGCAGTAATTGTGCGCTTTGTATCCTATTTTCTTATTGTAACCTCAATTCTTACACGTGTAAATATTATTAAAACGAATTTTTTGGTATTGTTTTTATTTTTATATATAATTAATAATTAACTATTTTATGTTTAATTTAGAATAAATGACTATTTTTCCTAAAATATTAAATTAAATTTATTGATTTAAGTCCCTACATAATGATTTCTACATTACTATATTTATATTACTATATTTACGCGAACACTACACGTTGAATATAACTTCTTTTACGGAATCTATCGCGTTTAATTATACTTAATTTTAGTTTTGAATTCCCGGCGTTCCAAAATTTCGCTTTGAAGAAATGCTATACACTAATTTAATCAATAGAAATCTACATATTAAATCACGTTTTGAGTTGAAAAAATTACCTAAAACGTTACGAACTTGGTTTTTGACAGGGGGGGGGGGGGGGGGGGGAGTCCCCTGGCCGCACAATTTTGTTCCATTTAAATTACTATTAAAAATAGCTTGAGTAAATATTGATTTAAACAAACTTTAGCTTAAGTGTAATTTCTTTTTTCTACCTGTGCCGTAGCATTTTATTAGCCGACTTCAAAAGAGGATCGGGTTTACTGTTTGACTATTTGATTGTGTTTTCTTTGTGCTCGCGATATCTTTGTAAATTGAGAACCGATTTCGATCATTTTATTTTAATTAAAAATAGGTTATTACAACGTCTCATATCAATTAGGAGAAAAGTTAAAATAGGGAATAACTATTTAGACGGCATTGAGATGGCGATGTTTCTTATTGTAAAACTTTATAATAAAACAATTAGATAAAAGTATAAACATTATTCTTCTATACACTGTTCTCACACCGTCCTAACTAAGAATGTTAAATTATTTTATTGCTTTTAGTTCTTTGAAGATGTTTTTATTTTTTATTAAAAGTAATCTATACAAATAAACAAAATCCATACCATCTTGTAATCTGAACGTACCTTTATTCTAAGCACTGCTGTCTGTTATTTGCTTTTAGAGTATCTGCTACAAATGATATAAATGACGGCAATGACGGCTTCTTAGCGCAGTGGCTAAGCATTTGACTTGCCGACAAATAATTGTTCTGGGTCTGGATTATTAATTATGGCAATTGATGTATGTAAAACGTCTACGTGACACAGGAGAGAAACCGTAATCACGAAATATAATAATTTATAGTAAAAAGGTTAACTTTAAAAGTTTGTGTTGGAAAATCTTAATTTTTAAATATACCGTAAGAAAAGTTGAACGAAATCCGTAATTTGCTTACTAAAGCTTTAATACGATGTAGACGCTTCATCACATTCAAAGTAGAAATCGTTTTTATTCATGAGAATCTACAACTCCATGCATTAGATACATACCAGTAATGGTAATAACTACTTGCATTATTCTGTATCCATTTTATAAATTACATTAGAATAATGATCAGTTATTGAAGTATAAGTACGTTGTCGAAAATGATGTTATAATAACCTAATGGATACAGATGATTATGAGGATATTTCGCTGATTGCTACTCAGTTTTATCGTCACAATTTAATTTGTTTTCACATATCTATATAATACTATGTGAAGAGAGAACTTTGTACCCCTTTAAAACCAAATTGCGCGCACAGGAGAGTGTGAGCTTTAGTTAAGTAAAAGTTTGTATGGAGATGGGGTACAGGAATCTAAATTTATACATAACATGTGTTACAAGTACAATAAATATAATAAATAAAACATTCATTGTTTACGTTCATACTGCCAATTTCAATTGGCAAACACATTATCGTCTGTGGTCAAACGGTTGCACAGAGTAGAGATGAGATTGTCGCCAAAGAGTTTTAAAATGTTTGTTTGATTAACTGAATGGGTTGTGAAATAGTTGTGTTTTCAAATATTCCTTTTTCAATAATCTGTGGAGTGTGTATGTCAAGACAAAAAGCATAATTTATTAGGTATATATTTTGTATAATATTAGATGTCTGTGTTTTATTATAATGTGCTGTTGAAATCACAGATAATACATATATATATATATATATATATATATATATATATATATATATATATATATATATATATATACTTATTGTTGAGAGTGAAATACAGTTTGTTTAATACACAAACTCAAGAAATGTATAAATTAGGTACGGGCAACCACTACTTGTAATAAATTTCACTCATACACTCACGATACTCAGTCGAATCCTGCATCCGATTTTATCGCATTTGCGCGTAAGTCAGAACAATTTGACGAATTTTAGATAGATATAATTTTCGATCCACAAATCAACTTTTTACGTGGTAGAGCCACGCTCCAGCTATATTATTTTCGTAGCACTAATGGGCGGCTTGCAGAATACCAGCGTAATATAGCACACAACATCGACTTACCATCAGATGGACTGTGTGCTCGTTTGTCTCCTTTATTATATTAAAAAACTTATATTATAATTACTACATTATATGTATAAATATGAGTCATTTTTAGAAACATAAAAATGTATGTTTGTATAAAAAGGTAGCCACGAGCACATAGTTCACCTCATTGTAATATAAATAGATGCTGTGGCCAATAAACATCTACAGATATACTTGATTAAAAATCAAAATGCAGTTGTTATTCGTTTTCAGTAAAAAGGGTCTCCGTTTCTCTACACTCACTAAACGAAACATAGCTTTGAAGCGTCGTCCTTCCCCGGTCGAGCCAATCCGTTCGAGCTACAGCCATAATATACATAGGCTCTATCACGTAGAATAGGTTATCTTAATAATATATTATAAAAAATAAAAATTAAACACAAATTATAAACCCTTTTAAATTTCGCTTTTTCTGAATTAGCTCTTGTATTACAGAACTTTTAAAACTTTAAAGAGTTGTGAAATATTTAAACCCATTCACCACAGAGAACATAATCTCTCTGAAAGCATCTCATGGACGACATGAAACATTTTTGTTGCCCTCATTCTCGTAACAGAAAAGATAAACCATTACGTTTATACTTGTCGGCGCGTCTTTAAAATACCGGATGGATCGAGAGTGAGCGAGAGGTTGCGGTACTTGTACACTATAGCGGAGCGTCATAGCGATGGTGGCGGGCTAGAATTGAGGGTAGATCAGGACACCTCCACGCTTTTGTGTGCGTGGTGTTAGTTCTTCTGGTGCAGTCAAGGAGGATGGTGTTAAAGAGAGGCTGCTCTGTGCTACGTTGAGATAGGTGCTGTTGCTGTTGTTGTGGTGCTACTTTGGTGTTATCATGTAATTATGTCCTTCACGTCACAACAGTGTATAATTATATATTACGGTATGGTCGACCTGTAACTGCTCTATACTGAATGTATAGTGCATTACGTTGTTTTATTGCTGATAATGATTAATTGCATAAGCAAGAGAGCGAGTTGAACATCAACACGCACTTTTATTATCTTTTAGCAATTAACCTTACCTGATGTATTTCCAACATACTGCACAAACTATACAAACCACATATAAAAATTAAGTAATTTGTAATATCTGACCGAATGACAGTTTTTGGTCAAAACTGTGCCTAGGGTCGAAGCCAAAGGTTTAATTGTGCTTAGGAAATAATTTATCACTGGGAACAAGTACAAAAAAATACGAATTATATACTATTTTTAATTGCTAAAATGATATACATAAATTGCAATTATATATTTTCTTTTATTTACAAAAACTTCGCCACGTTGTTCATCATGCGTACAGCAAAGGAATGGAATAAGTTGCCAGCATCTGTCTTTCCATCCGATTACAGTGTGGGTGTCATCAAGGCAAGAGTGCTACATCACCACTTACCATCAGGTAGCATCGTAGATAAGCGCTGGCTTAGAAGAATATAAAAAAGCTTCAGTTAAATAATAGATACGTATAATAAAGGAATTGAAATAATAAAAATTATATTCATGCCAATGAAATTTAGATAAAATTACAGTCTATATTATTATATGAGATATGTTTAGTAAGCAATATATAAGCCTCCTCTCATTTCGATATATTAAGTAGTCTGATCACTATGTTGGCGGATTTCACGTCCTTGAAATATTTTTATTCCTTGGACATGGAGGTATCCTCATGATGATTTCCTTCAATGCGAGATTCTAGTGTAAAATTTAAGCAAGCTTAGCCCATGAACTACCATAGCTCTATATATAAATATTAAATTGGCAACTAACCGCCACTTTTTTTCACAAGTTTCTAGAATGTAAAATAGAGCATCCAAAGTTTCTTGGAGTGGTGTATATAGGAGTATATGGCTATTGCCATGTTGTCGAATGATCTCACAGCAAAAGTTGGCTATGAGATCATTCGACAACTGGACCTTGAGTAGTAAAACGGGATCCGTCTTAGAGAACTTCGACTGCTCTTATTTTAGGGATTGCACTTATGCCGAAAATTGACTAAAGCAGAGCACCATACAACAAAAGGCGCAGGCATGCTCGTTCTACCAACAAACATTGGTTCAAGAGAATAAAGATGGAAATTATGATCTGTCTGATGTACCTCATCCAACATCTACATCCAAAAAATGGAGACGTGGTAGCTCAGATGGTTAGCGCTCGCTGTAAGCTTCACAGTACTCGAGCAACCCGGGTTCGATCCCCGCCGGCACCAATGAAATTGTTAATTGCAATTTTAAGTGCTGAATTACCACGTGCTCAGCGGTGAAGGAAAACATTGTGAGGAAACCTGCATGTTTGAGAAATAAGAGAAAAAATATATTTCGAAGACATGTGAAGTTCGCCAACACGCATTGGGGCAGCGCGGTGGACATTTCCTTGCCCTAAAGCCCTCTC
Source organism: Parnassius glacialis (assembly GCA_033319125.1). Classification (NCBI taxonomy): domain Eukaryota; kingdom Metazoa; phylum Arthropoda; class Insecta; order Lepidoptera; family Papilionidae; genus Parnassius; species Parnassius glacialis. The sequence goes on along the minus strand of JAVANC010000010.1, from coordinate 20,799,847 downwards.
CGAAATGAGAGGAGGCCTGTGCCCAGCAGTGGGACGTAAATAAGCTGCTACTGTTACCTCATCCAAGGCGACCTCCTGCAATAAATGTGAAAGAATTAAAAAAACTCATAGAACTACTAATCCCACCAATTAATGACTGTAAGATATTATTACAGGGGATGATAAGTAGATCATGTTACTGCAACGACGACCTGATAACAGCCTACATAAATCTCCTGAGATGGATGGGAACCAGAGTAATCATTTATATATTTAATATTAGTACGTCCGAAAACACAACGCCGAACCTGTGGTGGATTGTGATACTAATGCTCACCACACATCCACAGGCACTAACATAACTGAAACAGGTAAGTTATTTTATTATTTTCTCATCTCTAAACGCCTGGTAAGTAAAACTTAGGGTGTAAACCAATCTTTCTAACGCGAGCTAGTCAAGAAGCATTAGATATAACCTTTGCTACTAATAACATGTCCAGGCAGATAGCTGACTGGCATGTTAGTAGTGAAAACTCTATGTCTGATTACAAACACATTAAGTTTGTGATTACAGTATCACCAACTTATGAAATTGTTTCTCTTAGGGATCCAAAAATGACCTATTGGTATGTCTATAGAGACTATCGGTTTGTAAAGTTTCATCACAAACGGTTCAGACATTGCAGAGATTAGCCCAAACAGATAGACAGACAAATTTTTTTAAATGGCTATTCATTACTTAATAACATGCAAATAACCCCATGAGCTCAATAAAAGGCATTTATTTCGCTATTACATACAGACAATTGTTATTTATATATATAGATTAAACTATCATATCTACTGTTATAACAATACTACTGTTTTTTGTTTGGTTAAAAGAGTAAATAAAAAAACCCCACTGCGTTAAAAAGTTCATTGAAAAATCTATCCCTACCCTTTTTTGTATTTGCTAATGCAATATATAATTATTATACAGCCTATGTCACACCCATGATTAAGACAAATCTAAAGACATCTCGTATATAAAAATCCATCAATCCGTTTAGGCCACAGAGCGTGTCAAAGAAACAGACAAACATACATACATAATCTCGAAAAACATTACATTTCTTCGGTGGCAGTTGGGATTGTACAGGAGGAACAAATTTCGCGACATTGACGTTCCTGTCGTGTTGTTCAAAAAGTATTTGTATTGTAAAATAAAAAGATCAATTCTTTCAATATTATATTTTATATCATTATAATGTACGCGGCATTAGGGTGGCCCAAGGGCCATCCCAGCCGCACCTTAAGGGGCTACTCCTAGCGAACGACCTTGACCATTCGGTCCGCCGACTCTTGCCTAAGAAATATGCAACATCAATAAACTTTTTTATGGAAATACACACGGCGTGCAACAATAAATGTATTTTATTTTTTTTATTCGGTATTCCCATATATTATCTAATTATGAAATTTTATAATTAATTATAAATTGAAAATGAAGCATTGAAAATTGTGAGTTTAAAAGATACTTACTCACTACAGGTAAATAGATAGATAGCTCGCCTTTTATACAAATATTTGGTGCAATAAAGAATAAATAAATAAATAGGATGTTTAATTTTTACGTGTCACGTATTGAAAAGATACATAAAACATACCTACCTACTAATTTTTGAACTGAGCACCTTGTAACTTAGCCTGCTTATTACTTATGCTGACTGACATTATCCTCACCCCAATGATTGATGAGGATGAAAAAAAATGTCTGTTTTTATTGTAATTTTATTTTATTTCTACATACGTAATTATATTTACATAAGGGTTATAATAAAGGTAATACAAAAATCAACAAGAAGTATAACGGTTATAGGTAAAGTGACCATACGTCCCGTTTTGAACGGGACTGTCCCATTGTCCCCAAACAAAAATCCGGGACACAAAATTGTCCCGTAACTCGTTGGATGGAAGTATTCAAAGTCTTTCGCACCAACAATCTTCAATATTTTTTTTAATCGAATATATTTTATATACAAATGCTCCAGTAGAAAGAGTATTTTTCTATTTTGAATAAATTGTGAACGTCTGGAAAAAACACCTACGATTCCAGTTTTAAAGGCGATGTTGTTAACAAAGATAACAAAAAAGGGCCCAGAATTTTATTCTTATTTAAAATCATCACCAAAAATGTAATTAATAATTAAAAAGATATGTTGCATTTAATAATAACTTATTACCGTAAGCACCGTAAGCACACATATATACCGAATATAATTTTGTAGTGAACACTAATTGTTTAAAGTTGTAGTTTTTAGAATATAAATAAACCCATGTCCCGTTTTAAGTTAAAAAATAAATGGTCAGTGTAGATATAGGGGGTTTTTGGGTTGTAATTAAATGATGCCCGGGTAGGTATTAGTATTTACTTAGTAAAAGTAGCTAACTATTTAGATAAGTACCTTTTATATAATTATAATACCTACATTGGTACATATTGTGATTAGTTATACTGGGTAGTTATATTAATACCTACTTAGATACTATTACAGAATTACTATACCTACTAAGATATTGTGATTGGGTATAAGGATTATTTTTAACTGTATACTATACTGATAATATTGAATTAGCCTTTTATAGTGTAAATTATAATATTTGTCGAAATGTTAATTATGTTAACTAATACGAAAAATTATACCCAAAACAACAAATAATACTACCTGGGAATAACCTAATGAGTAATAATAATATTATCGACTGATAAGGTGACGTGAGCGAGCATGTGCGCTGGCCGACACCGTGACTAACGACACGGGTTTCACCTTCAAGAGCTTAGCACTCACTGACTTCAGCAAGCCCGTGGGCGGTGAATACGCTCAGTTTTTAAAATAATTTCTTAAGAAAATCAAATTTAGGTCTTTTGAAAAAAAATTATGATCGAAATGTTCATTAATAAATTGCCTATCCATAAGTGTCAATCCCAAAATAAAATAATTCTTACTTTACGAGGAGATACACGTTATCAATAATTATTTCACATTTATGTGGTTTCGTTGATGGAGACTATTTTAATATTTATTCCTTTAAAAAAATTGGATATGACTCTTATGGAATCAAGGTTATGTAGAAATATAATGTGTTTTTTATTAGTTGATATATCTTTTTAATAAAAAGTAGATAGCTCCTAAAACCGCACAAATAAAGACTAGCGCGACATTTTGCTTAACCATGCGCCTTAACCTACTGTCAAAAAAGGAACATGACCAATAACCTAACAGGATCTTAAGATCCAATGTCAATGTCGCGAAGTTTGTTTCTCCCATACATTCAGTTTACAATAATAATTATTTCACTAGATTAATCTAGTAAGATAGTTATGAATCGCTTTCATATAACTATATTCCGGTATATAGCTATATCCCTAGGGACATAACTATGTCACGGCTTTAACTATCTTACTGCGACATATGTGTTAAACAAGTTGGGGAAAAACGAACGGGACATGGAGGGAAACTATAATGCAAAAAAAAATTGACAGTCGCTATTTTAGTGATCTAATCGATAAGGATAAAATCTCTCGAAAAAACATTTATTTTTATTTTTATTTTATCTTCACGCACAATCCCTGACGGGGTAGCCAGAGAGAACAGATCGCCAAGTGTCACGATCCTTACATACCTCTTTCGCTTCTTTCAGATTCATTATCTTCTTCATACATGCACGTCTAGGTATCCGAGTACTCTTGACCCTCCCCTCTTCGAGCAGTTTGCTCACATGGTCTTCGAAAGTTAGTCTCGGTCTACCTTGACACCTTTTAATATTAACTTTCGCGCTATATATTTTCTTCACCATTCGGTCTTCACTCATTCGCTCAACGTGCCCAAACCATCGAAGCACGCCCTTATCAATTTTTGTGATAAGGTCATCTTTCAAACCTGCCATATTGCGAATCTCTTCGTTTCGCTTTCGGTCGGCCATGGTAACGCCGCACATTTTACGAAGAGATCGCATCTCCACTGCATTCAACTTGCTTTTATGCTTCTTTTGGCACACCCAGGCTTCGAAAAAACATTGTATCTAAAAATTATAAAAGCCCATGAAATCTAACAATTCTTACATATCAACTCAAACTATTATTCTAACATAGACTTATTTATTTTTAAACGTCAAAAGATCTTGTATCATTTTCTTAAAACTCTACAATAAGAGTACCTAAATAAAAGAAAAAAATTATGAAGTTTAATAATCAGCTAAAAAATTCTATAGAAAATACAGACAATTACGAATACACAGTCAGGTCATAAGTATTGTCACACAGTAAAAACTTTTCTTTTAGAATACTGGCCACAAAAACGTTTATTGAATTCGAATTTCAAATTGTTCATGAAAATAAAACTGTATACTTTTTAGAATTTTACTCATTTTTAAATATGGAGTGGACGCTTAAAGAAGACCGTGTTGGAGTTATTGCGTTACATCGTTGCGGTTACGCGCCAATTCAAATTTTTGACATACTGAAAAATTTGAATATAACCAAAAGATTCGTTTATCGAACCATCAAACGATACAATGAAGACTCTAGAGTAGATGACAGGTCAAGAAGTGGTCGCCCTCGGTCTGTTAGGACTCCAGCAGTGATAAAAGCTGTGAAGGCGCGAATTCAAAGAAATCCCAAACGTAAGCAGAAACTGTTGGCCCTTCAGATTGGGTTAAGCAGAACTACGGTGAAAAGGGTGTTAAAAAAACAGGACATCGTTTGAAAGCTCGTCTAATGGACCTGAGACTGAAGAGATGCCGCGCTTTGTTGAAGCGGTACGCGGGAAAATAATATTGGGAAACTCTTCGTCGTCGACTGGCTGTCGACGCGTGAAATCGACTTCATCCGGCACGAAGACTGGCCCTCCTCCAGTCCAGATTTGAATCCGTTAGATTACAAGATATGGCAACACTTGGAGGAAAAGGCGTGCTTAAAGCCTCATCCCAATTTGGAGTCACTCAAGGCATCCTTGATTAAGACAGCCGCCGATATTGACATGGACCTCGTTCGTGCTGCGATAGACGACTGGCCGCGCAGATTGAATTGTATTCAAAATCACGGAGGTCATTTTGAATAAATTTTAGTTTCATAAGAATCTATGTTTTGTTAAGTTCATTTTGGTATATAAATGGTTACATAATGAATAAACTTAAATAAACAATTATTTTACATTAAACTTGTGACAGAATTTATGACCTGACTCGGTATTATTAAGTGGCGAAGCTTGCGAAGTCACTTATTGATTTCACGATGTCTGTCCGTCTGTCCATCTGTCCGTCTGTCCGTCTGTCCGTCTGTCCGTCCGTCTGTCCGTCTGTCCCACGATTATCTCGAGAACGGTTTCGAATTTTCAAATTCTGTTTTCAGCAATCGATTACTGATCATCCAGGCATCTGAACCTCCTATTTTGAAACTGATTGCTCAACGGCAACCATTAGAAACCGCTACAAAGCTGATTGCTTCGCCACTTATCTATGCTGTTAACTTGCTAGGTTTATTAATATATCTAAATATGCTAATTTTTTAGACGCGACAAGTTTAAAAATAGAACGTTTTAATGTGTGAGACTTAGTTTAGAAATTAGTATGAACATATCGGTAACCTGTTGATATTTTTCTTAGTTTGCTGGCTGTGTTTGTTTTCTCGCTATTTTATAATCGTAATAGTTTATCAGGGAGAATTTGATTTGTTAGAAGCTTACTTTTTAATCCACAAAACCGATACCGTCTAAAACTCTTGTTACAAATGGTAAAAACGTTCGAAAATCCAAAATGACATGCCTCATGAGCGTTTTTATTTTTTCATCAAAGTTTCATTTAATTTTGATGAAAAAAATAAATATCTTTTATACGTCTATGATTCGGATAAACAATTCAATACCACTACCAGCAATAGGAATCATCCTGAGGATAAATGGAAACTTATTCAGAAAGATTTATTTCATTTCGCTGCGTATATTTTTCTGAAACGTGAAGACAAACAAGTGCACAGACTAACTGACAGACGTACTAATAATTTTTAACTACATTTTTTGTAAATATAACTAAACAATTGAATACAAAAATCGCTGAATTTATAATTAAATATGTCTAGTTTTCAAAACAATCTTTTTTTATTGATTTAGTGTCTGAATTGAGACATACTAACATTTTTATATTGCAAAATCAATCAAAATCATTAAAAGTAGAGCACTCCCACATGCTCGCGCGTTATGAGGCCTACAAGATTTACTACCTAGATATCGGAATTTTCAAGAAATGTGTACAATGCCCACAGCAACAAAATTTCGATATTTAACATACTTTGAGTGTTATCCAAAAGCTTCAAGTAGGGAAGCTACTGAAGTGAACTGAAAAAGTACAAATACACAATTTAAAATAAAAAATTTTGTACAACCAATTTTAATATAAATTATTAAGAATAACTCAAAAACTATTAGTCAGACCTTGATCAAATTTATATGCAACCACATATGAAGCACCAGCTTTCAAATAAAAAAAAAGAATTATCGAAATCGGTTCACCCGGTAAAAAGTTATGAGGTAAATCACATAAAAAAAAACTTACAGTCGAATTGAGAACCGGCTCCTTTTTGAAGTCGGTAGAAAATAAATGAATGTTATCGCAATGGATGATTGCTTTAGAATCTACATCCAGGAGACCGTGAGAGGAGATTCGAGTTCTATTACAATATTCAAACAGATATATCGCGCAATTCAAACTTTTTGAACTTTATTTCGTGGTCTGATGAAACAAATTTTATCAATAACGGAATGCAAATATTAGCTATGATAAGCGTAATAATCATTATTAGGAGTATTAGTTAGTTAAATGAGATTTTCGTTTAATATTTGGTATGGTACCAGGAGAAATGTGGCTGTGATGGTGTATATGTTTGTGTTAGTAAGGACACTAGAGTACTAGAAAAAACATAAAAATATTAAATCGTCTACGAAATAAATTTTACTTTCTGCCAGAGGACGTGTATTTCAACAAGACGGTGCTCCCGCCAATAATAGTAGAATATGCACTGCTTATCTCAATAACAATTTCAACATGTGTGTAGGCATAAACGAAAGAGTTACATGATCAGCAAGATCTCCAGATTCAAACAGGGGAAAAAACATGCGTGAGTATCATGGAACACTCAGTTGGAATGAAGTTCCTTTCGTAGTATATTATTAATGATAAACATATTATATTGATTAACAAATACAAATAAATGAATTTATAGCGTCTATTAAAATCAAGCGTCAATTAAAATAAAATAATATTTATTTCATGGCAAGATAAGAAAAAGTGTGACGGAGATGGATATTATTCCATCTCGCATCCTTATAGCCGCCAAGGCCGTCTACACTACGTCAGAAGGGGTCGTGACGGAAAAATCTTACACTTTTTCTCACCTAGGCGCCTTTAATCCGTCAATTTCGGTAACGTCCGATAAGGAACTTCATTCCAATAATAAAAGGTCTTTTGACTTTAAAAAAAATAACAGTCTTGGTTAGGATGTCAGTTCGAGTCGACCTGTAAGAATTGTTAGATTTCGTGATCTTCTTTTTCATTTCCCGTTCATGTCCCGTTTGTTTTTTTCCATCTTGTGTATTGTTTAGCACTGTTATGTCAGCATTGCAGTCGTCTTCGAATCATCTATAAATTAGTTCCCAATAAGTCAGTCCGGCGTTCTTTTGTTAAGTCATTACTGAGCTCAATTGTAAATAATCAGTTATCCAGAATATTTATTTATTTTAAAGGATATCCTACAGTATTTGTAATGTATACAATTTATTGCTTTCTATCTTTGCATTACATATTATGTTTATTGAATTACAAATTATAGGTAATCAACAGTCAACATGATTAAATTTAATGAAAATAGAAGAAAAAGTACAAAAATTGAAGAAAAGGGCCAATATATATAATATTTATCAATAAAATACATAACAAAGGTGCATCATACACTCAGAATATTTTTTCTTTTATAATAATGTAAGGTGTCGTTAAAAATGTGGAGATATGTGTTATAATTTGATTTTATATTATAGCTACGTGTCAAGCAAGAAATTGGCAGGTTTTTTCCCAGATTACTTTTATGTTTATTTCCTTTAATTAGCTAGCTTGTATGACAAGCTAGGCGTGTGCATTTAGCAGTAGTATTATTTAATAGTTTGTATGCGTAGGTATATGGATGTGGAGGAGGCGAGAGAGGTGTGCCAGGATCATGCCAAATGGAAGTCCGTAATCTCTGCCTACCCCTCTGGGCGAAAGGCGTGAGTGTTTATGTTATGTTAAAAAGTCATATCTAGCAGTGATCGTTTTAATTCTAAGGAATGCATGTTAAAATGTTCCGCGGTATTATACTGAGCAGACGTGCATTTGGTTGTCTTCTTAAAAGTAAATAACTGTGTTTTTAAAAAAAAGCAAAATATTCAACAAGTGTGTTATGTGTGCTCACGACTAGTCGATACGGATTAAGAACCACAAAAGCGCCCCTCACCACCTCGAGTAACAAAGAAAATACTATATTTTTCATCTCGGTCTCGATACCGAGGCAGTGCGAGCACGCATACAAAGACATCAGTGCACTAGCGATCTGTTGTAACGTCGTTCTTGGTGTATGCTACTAGTCATGAATATCAGATGCTCACCGCCTGGCAAAAGTAACTCGAACACTAATTTGTCGTCACGAATTTACGATTGAACAACAAATTACTCATAGAAAACACAAACAGCCCGAACATATTTGCAACTGCAATTGTTCGTCTGAAATTCAAGAGTAAAGACCTTACTACAATGCAACAAAAATTCACAGAGACGCAAGAAACAATAATGACCCTCATGCGTGAAAATATAATAGATATGGAAACCCAGTTAAATGATATGAAAGAAGCTACTGTAAGCCTCAGTAAACAAGCAAATGTCAATGAAGTCCCAACTGTTAGATCTAGCTACGAAAACGACCGATACAGATAATAAAATCCTGACACTGGAGACGGAAATTACACTGATGCAGGACAAAACTGTTGCTAATAAGTCTGAAGTTATGTCAATTAAAAATAAAACTGCCACAAACTTATACTCATCTGGCCTTGAGGCAACGCCGTCTTAGACCATTCCGGGGCCCTTGGGCACACAAGAATTTGGGGCCCTGTTGGAAGGTAAAAAAAAAGCGATGACTAAAACATTTTTCTGCTATGATCTTATATTTATTATAGTTAATTGGTAAAAATCAAATAATATGTTATTAGATATAAGTATGTTGGTGGTTTGAATTGGTTACTCTTACGAGTGATTTCCTTCGTGATTTCTGTTGTGCAACATCTTCTATTATATCTTCAAAGTCTATTTTTTGAAGACTGTTTGAACACCTCAGTGAAACCTCAGATGTTGCTCTAAATAGGTACCCTAATGCACAGTTGGTTTTTCTGGGGAATTTTAATGTCTGTCATCAGGACTGGCTGTTCCCATACCAGAAAACCGAACGCGCTGGAAGAGAGGCGTGGGATTTGGCCTTGTCGCTGGGGCTCTCCCAGCTGGTACAACTAGGGTACCTGATGTGGATGGGCACACAGCCAACTGCCTCTACCTTCTGCTGACGACCGATCCAGACAGGTAGGACGTTCAGGTTACCTCACCCTTGGGAACTTCTGACCACTGTCTGGTGAAATCTGTGTCGTTATATTCCCCACCTAACTACGATTTCCACGGAGTGCGACGAATGTGGCGATACAAGTCAGCAGATTGGGATGGGATGCGGCATTTCTTTGCATCTTATCCTTGGCGGCAGGTCTGCTTCTCCTCTGAAGACCCGTCGAGCTACGCGGATACCATAACCAATGTGATAAATCAAACGATGGAGTATTTCATCACCTTTGTTGACTTGCCCATTGGTGGTAAAGCTCGCCCATGGTTTAAAGCCGAGTGCGCTTCTGCTGAAATGTACAAGCATATGGCGTACTTACCCTAAGTCGATGCTCGAGACCGTAAAGCTCCGGATGTTAGCCTTAAGAAGAAAGCCTTTAACAAAGCCGCCAAGTCCTGCAAAAAGTCATTACGCCAAGACAGTTTCGACCGAATTAAACGCATCAGCACAAAGCTCTCTGTCAAACCATCTGACAGTATAGCTTTTTGGTCTCTCGCCAAAGCGGTCGAGACAAACTTCTGTCGGTCTACACTGCCTCCGCCTGTAAAACCAGATGGCTCACTGGCGCATGCGTCTAAGGAGAAAGCGGACTTATTTGCTTCTCTTTTTGCTTGCAATTCGCGTCTGGACAGTAGCAACAGCATACCATCTCAATTACCTCACTGCGGTACCTCTTTGTCAGAGCTCCGTATCACCAACAAGAAGGTTCTTAAAACCTTGCGAAGTTTAGACGTGAACTAAGCTATTGGACCTGATGGTATACCAGCTATAGTTCTAAAGGTCTGTGCACCTGGGTTGTCTCCTGTGTTGACACGCTTGTTCCGCCTCTCATTCAGGACTAGAATAGTGCCTAAATCTTGGAAGCTGGCCAATATGTGCAGCCTGTGCCTAGAAAGGTAGGTGTACCGACCCTGCCAACTATCGACCAATTTCAATTACCTCCATACTCTGCAAAGATTGAGGAGCGTATATTGAACGCCCACTTCATGGCACACCTAGAGCAAAATGATCTCCTCAGTGATCGCCAGTACGGGTCTCGCCGAAATCGATTAACTGGGGACCTTCTAGCATATGCCACTCACATGTGAGGCGAAGCCCTCGAGAACAGTGGTGAAGCACTTGCTGTTTCCCTCGATGTTTCGAAGGCCTTTGACAGGATTTGGCACGCTAGTCTTTTGGGCAAGCTTTTAGCGTACGGTTTATCCCCTGGCCTGATTGTCTGGGTGAAGGACTTTCTGAGTGAACGGTCTCTTCGGGTCGTCGTTGAAGGCTGCTCATCCGATACTGTGGCGACTAACGCCGGTGTTCTTCAGGGGCCGTTCTCTCCGCAACTCTCTTCCTGCTGCATATAAATGATCTGCTCATTTCCGGTATCTATGGGTATGCAGAGGACAGCACAATTGTGGAGAGATACTAACCAAGCGCCCGGACCAGTCGGGATCAAATCCAGTCAGAAAGAGATGCTATCGTTGAGCGTGTGTGTGTGTGCGTCTCACACTACAGGCAGTCTCCGAATGAAGCGATGCCAATCTCGTGAGATTTAACGCCTCCAATACACAAGTGTGTCTCTTTACCGCTAAAAAGAGCCCGCTTACCTGAGCTCCTACTTTCCGGAATGTATCCTTGGAGTACAATGACTGCCTTCAGTTGTAAGGGATTTAATTTTCTCCGAACCTAAACTATGGGCAGTTCATTGAATCTAGAGCCAAAGCAGCCCTAAGGAAACTTGGTGTCCCTGCAAGGGTGTGGCGGTACTTCACGCCGGGGCAGCTTCTTACCTTACATAAAGCGCAAGTCCGGTCATGCATGGAGTACTGCTGTCACATTGGCAGCATTGGACTCTGTAGATTAACGTGCTAAGAGGCTCATTGGTGACCTTGATTTGGATGAAACCAATCTTGTCAGCCTCGAGCACAGGCGCAGAGTAGCCAGTCTGTCGGTATTCTATAGGATGCATTTCGGTGAATGTGCGCAGGAATTACACGCTTTAATTCCTCCCTCTCCTTTACACCATCGGACAACCAGACGGTCTGCGGGTCTTTATCGCATTGTTGTCGATATTCCACGCATTAGAACCAAATGGTTTGCTTCGTCTTTTGTAATGCGTACAGCAAAGCAGTGAAATAATTTGCCGGCGTCTATCTTTCCGTCCCAATACAATCTGGGCGTCTTCAAGGCAAGAGTGAATATGCTTTTGTTACGATAAGACAGTGTGATTTACCATCTAAGGCTGCATCACCACTTACCACCAGGTGGGATTGTGGTCAAGCACTGGCTTATAATAAGTAAAAAAAAAATATCACTTTCTATACATGTAATTGACAAATTTGTTAGTCGTTCTTGTAACATACGAGTTCGTAATTCATTTTTTATTCTCTTTAGGTGTGAAAATGAGCGCTCTCCACTACAATTGGTAACCATTAAGCAAAGAAACCAGAAAGTCACTAACAACACCCTAATCACATTTACTCTATTATTTTTTTATGTCAGGTTATATTTTCATGAAATAGAAAAAAATTGTATAGTCTAAGCGAATATATCGGCCTTTCGGGGCCCCCTGACGATATAGGGGCCCTGGGCACGGGCCCCGTGTGCCCTTATGGTAAAGACGGTACTGCCTTGAGGAGAATATAATGCACGAAATACGAGGTCGTACATCCAGAGAAATAAATACGTAGAACATTCAATAAGTTTTAAGATATACAAAAACTATTCTAGATACTATTAATATTTATTTTACATCTTTTCAAAATATTTTCCATCATGCGCTATACAAAGTTTCATTCGTCTAAACCAACTCTGAATACACTTTCGCCGGTCTTGGTCTGACAGGTCGAAAATCGCTTCTTCGTAGGCAGCCACGGCTTCTTCGGCGCTTGAAAAAAACTTACCTTTTATTTTTTCTTTGACTCTTGGGAACAAAAAGAAATCACAAGGAGCTAAGTCAGGGCTGTAGGGTGGGTGACTTAGAGTTTCAACACCAGATTCCTTAATAAATGCTTTGTTCTAAGAAAGGTATGTGAAGAGGCGTTATCGTGATGCAGCACGATTCCCAGTAACCCGGTCTTTGGTCTTCTCTCCTGCACAGCTTGAAAAGCTTTGGGTTATGCAACTTTAATATACCATTCAGAGTTGACTGATCTACAATTTTCCAGCATTGACGTCGACAAATGTCCGCCAAAAAAACAAAACAACAAAAAAACTAGCCACAATTTTTTTGCCGACGTTGCGAGGTCTTTGCAGTTTTGTAGGTAACTGTCCTTCTGAGTAGACCCATACCGATGATTGCCTTTTATTTTCGACGGATCATATTGATAAATCCATGTTTCGTTACATGTAACGATTTCTGAAACACGCCTAGATGCCCCGTTTTCAAAACGCAGACACATTTCATCGCACCAATCCACACGAGTCTGTTTTTCGCTTTCGGAGAGCAAAGTGAGTATTATGGCAAATCCTGTACAGTGAGGGAGGCCCATGTCAAAATTTTTTTGATATTTTTTGTGTTATAAAGAAATGTGACATAAAACTTCTAGTCTCTGACCTAATTTAAGATCCGCTTCTCTAAGTCAAGCTGTTTAGTGTCGTTGTAAAGTTGTAGAAGTTTCTTTTCAAGCAAATTGGAATAAAACACCCTCTCATAAACATGAGCTATGGTAACTCAGGAGCTTAGCGATCGCTGTCGATCACCGTCGGCACCAATGGAATTGTTGATTGTAATTTAAATTGCTGATTCACCACGGCGGTAAAGGAAAATATCGTGATGAAACCTGCATGACTCAATGCCACCATTTAACAAATTCGTACCTACACTTTAAAATAATAATTATAACTTTTGATAGAATGAACCAATTTTAATAAAACAAAAACTAAATGTTACTCAAATATACGTTTTATGATTGTATTGACGATTCTTTTATAATACTATAGCACTTTAGACGTAATACGTTCATAAACAAAACTAGGCACAAGAAAGAACGCCGAGCTGAGGGTAGTAAAATTTTGAATACGGCAACGGAACTCAAGGAGCCAGCAGCTAGCCGATTTCATGGAGAAAGAGGGACTCTTTATGATCAACTCTTTATTCCAGAAGGGGCCCCACAGGAAGCGGACCTGGTCGAGCCCCGACGGTTCAACAAAAAATGAGATTGACTTCATTATGATGACTAGACAGCAACTGTTCAGTGATGTCTAAGTGATCGCGAGGGTGAAAACTGATAGCGCACACTGAACCTAAACAATAAGTTGTAGAGGTGTCGTCTAAAGAAGTCTAAATAAGAAAGAGTTGATTGGTGACATACTTGCTCAGTACGATGATCTGGACTTATTTGCTGATGGATTGAGGAAACTTATTAGTAAATTAAGATATATTCTAACTAACATTGTAAAATTTTTTAACCCAGACATTGATTTTATTTTATTTACTAATTTAATGATGTGTAATATTAATTTGACTAATTTTGTTTTATTTTATTTTTTTAATTTGTTTAATTGGAGGCAGTTATTTCAATTATTAATGTTGGATATATATATATAATTTTTTTTTTTAGATTTAATGTAGGTAATTTATTTTGTAATTTAATGTTATGTGTTTTATTTAATTAAGATTATGACTTAAAATTGATTTAATGTTAATTTAATGTATCTAATGTTACAAGCGTGTTCGATGCTATCATCTGTTAGCTTGTAAGCATGTCTAATAATAAATAAATAAACTCTCCGTCCCCCTCGTGCTCTAATTCAAAGTCCCGAAACCTTTCAGTTCAAGCTACAAAACCGTTTTCAGTGTCTCTAAGATTGATTGCAATGACGTGGACGATATCAATGGCAAGCTCATGGAACCTGTCCATGCGGTCGGAGCTAAATTTTGCAAGAGCCGCCGCAGAAGAACACAAAAACTCTCCGATCACACTCTTAATCTCATGGCTGTTAGACGTGAAATGAAGCTGCAGTCTTCAGTGCATTTGACAGCATACAGGCAACTAAACAGACAGATCTCCAAATGCATGGGGCGGGACTTACGTAACTTTAATACTGCTCGTATTTAAGAAGCGATCGAGCGGAACTAGAGCTCCAAAGTCTTTGCCAGGCATCTGTCTGCCAGAAAGAGCCAACTGTTGAAGCTGAAGACCGAGTGTGGCAGCATCGTTTCCGGGACACCTGAGATTTTGAGTGAGATTGAGAGGTTCCATGTGCAGCTGTACACATCATCGTTGGAGCCACACGCAAGTGTGAGTAACGATCCAAGTGCGAGTCTTATCCGACACTATTCCGACGATATTCCGGACGTCAGTCTGAGGGAGATTAGAATGGCTCTTCAGTATCTTAAAAACGGCAAGTCCCCGGGTGAGGACGGAAATACATCGGAGTTTCTGAAAGCGTGTGGAAAATCGGTACTAATCGGTACGGAAGCTATTTGATTCCATTCTCCATGGAAGTGTGAGTGGCACCACTCCGGAGCCGTGGAGCAGAAGTGCGCTCAAGACTGCGCTTTGTGGCATTCCTTGGGGGAGGCCTATGTTCAGCAGTGGACTTATATACTATATATATATAGTACCTATTTATCGCTTTTATTTAACTCCTTTCCTATATTTTTTCAAAAAAATTCTTTTGTCACACTATTTAAATAATTAGTGTGAGATGCATCGTACAGTGCGGGATATTGGGCCACCTGTTTTATCAGTTTCTCTTCCACGGAATCGGTGAAACTCATTTTTTTGAGAAAAATTCAACATGTCGCTCGGGCGTTGGAATTCGGAATCATGACTGCAGCGACGACACGTCGCCTGCTGTTGCTATCTGCGGTCGGCTACGGAATGGTAACTTTATAGTAACAAAATATTTAGGAAAAAAAGTTAAAATTAAATTTCGCCATTTTTGTTTGTGGAATGTTAACGTGTGAGAAATTCGATCAAAAATGTGATCACTTTTCTGTTCTATATGTTATTTATAATGTTATTGTACATCAAACTAATTGTGAAGATATTTTCTTTAGTAAATTCCAAAACGTTTATATATAATAATTTAGCTCTAAATTTTAATCACTATACGCGATCATCGTTTATTGATTATATGTTGTTTAAAATGTATTCTAATCAGTTTTTTGTGTTAAATGAATGCAAAATATAAAATAATGATTCACTATTAACACGTTGATAGCAAATTATAAACGAAATATCTGTTGAGATGTCTAGAAATTATTAAAACCTATTTTTCTCATTTATTTACTTATTTATTCAAATTTATATTGGATAAACATTATATACTTATGTATATTGTGTATATAAGATGTTATTGATATTGGTTTAAAGGGAATATAATGTACTATTATAATATAGAATAATTGTCTCCAGTATGTATTAAACTTTTCTTGTAAAACTCGAAATAAAAAATAAATACGATTTTTTTGATATTCCCATTTTTAAGCTTTATTTTTAATTTGACAAATTTTCTTTTAACAAAATAAAATTTTGAATTCTTTTAGTCTTTTGAGAATATTTTTCTTTGAATGTAGCTGTAGTAGTTTTTCAGTAGTAATCGTTTTTGTTAAGACTGTCTCGCGTGGTCGTAAAAAATAGTGACTTTTAATTTGCGGACAGGTCAGGTGAGAATCAGTCGCGCGGGGCGGACGGTTGAGTGGATAAACATAACGGTAAGCATGAACGTATAAGGCGGTAAGATAAAAAGTTAGTCCATTAAATTTTTTAAAGTGACCTCGTATTCAGTGGATTCAACAATGAGTGGGTACAGGGGTAATTTTTGTTTACATATAATACATACATTAACATTTTAAAATATAATAATAATGTCCTCCAGACCGAATTTCGGCCACGGCGGCCAATCTCAACGGAGACTAGCCATCTGCACAGGACAGGATTATAGTGCCCAAGTGTATGCGCAAGCACAGGTGCACTCTCTATTCCCTCACTCTCATAGCCCGATGGGACGGTAAACCGACACGACCGGAGAGAGATCAGGCGCAGGACCAACGGCTTTACGTGATTTCCGAGGCACGGGGGTGAAACACCGCCAACTTCCTGACTTCGGGCAGCTATTGAGAATTTCTTGATGGGAAAACTCAATAACTGATTTTTTTGGCCCGACCTGGGATTCGAACCCGGGACCTCATGATTAGCAGTCGCACTACTGCAACCACTACCACTGGTCTAGACCAACGAGGCAGTCAATAAAATATATAGGTATTGCGAAACAAGAACAAGTGGATAACTAAGAGGACCCATACACCTACAATAATATTGCGCAATGTTGATGATTGCACAATATTATTGATAAGCTAACAGTGGTAGAGCTACGCGGCAGCTTTTGCTGTTGCACGGATGGGCCGGCTCGAACCGGGGTGGTACCACGACCTCACAGAATACCAGCGTGAAGTAGAGGTTTACCTCTGCGTTTCGCTTGGTGAGTGCAGGTGGCCGGAGGCCCTTTTTACTGGAAATGAGGCATTCCATCTTAGTCCTCACGGGTGACAACGCATCTGCATTTTGATTTTTAATAGAGGATAGATGTAGATGTCTATGGGCCGCAGCAGCCACTTACCATCAGGTAGACTGTGTGCTCGTTTGTAACCCTTATCCTATAAAAAAAAAGCTCCGAAACCCACACGGTACAATCAAATTGAGCCAATAATTAATTACAAATAATTTAAGAGATAATGTTAAATTTAAATGATTCAATACTTGGCTGGGCGCGGGAACGAGGCATAAACCCTAGCCGCCCGGTGAGAACTGCTAGAAGCCAGTATTGAAATTCGAAAGCTTCTATGAGCGAGGTTAGTTCAATCATTATAGCTAAAATAAATTTAAAATTAATTGAGTACTTTTATGACAATGATAAGTTACATCTTTATTTCTGAACTCTTTCGTTTCACGTTGCTATGATATTTTGAAAATTCAATTGATTAAAAAGTATAAGAGTTTGATAGCAAATTTATCAAGAATCATTTCATGCCTACACACTTTTCATGTATCGTGTACGGGTTTCTTTAAACTGGAAAAAAACCGCGCTTCATTTCACGTTGCTATGACATTTTGAAAATTTAATTGATTAATAAGTATAAGAGTTTGATAGCAAACTTATCAAGAATCATTTCATGCCTACACACTTTTCATGTATCGTGTACGGTTTTCTTTAAAACTGGAAAAAACCGCGCTTCGGGCCACTTTCTGGGACGTGAGGGCGGGGACGCTCAACCGGGAGGGGGAGGGAAAGTGGATAAAACTTAATTTCGCTCTACATCATAAATATGCCGACCGATAAAAGTACTCCATTAATTATGCCAATTTTTCCATACATTGCTATCAAATAAAATATTTAATTGCAATTATAAAATGCTTGAACTAGGTCTTGTCGCGTACCACCGACACGTGATGACGCGGGTGAAACCGCGGGGCACAGCTAGTATGTTCAATAATATTGTACAATCATCAATATTGCGCAATATTATTGTAGGTGTATGGGTCCTCTAAATTACAAAAATGAATAAAGTTTCACTAAATACAAAATTAATAAATTTATATGCAAGTATAAATTTTGTATTTCCTCTATTTGTATGGGCACGCAGATAATGAGCCCAGTTCTGAAGATATATCACTTTGATGCTCGGGCCAGTCGGAATCAAATCCAGTCGGAAAGAGAAGCTATGATTGAACGAGCGTATCTCTCACTGCAGACAGTCTTCAAATGTTGGGCGACGTTCATCTTGTGAGATTCATCGCCTCCAAAATCAAATGCGTGTCTCTTTGTCGCAAAAAAGAGCTTTTTAACCTTGGCACCTTCTTTCCGAAATTTATCATGTATATATTTCCATGTCTGTATTCCAATTGTTGGGGGTTGAGACTTCAGTGCACTTGAACAATTGGCCGGTATATTGAGCCCAGGACGAAAGCAACCACAAATAAATTAGTAGTCTACTTAGCTCAAGAAGTGTAAGTGAATTGAGTATTGCTGCCATACATGATCGTAGCTTTGGAGCAATGGAAATTCGTGCTAACACCCGTATTTATAAAGAAGTAATTACTCGTTGCTAAGTAATTTCTTCATTAAGTCATTACTTAAGGTTAGAATTCTTAGTAACAAAATCTCATTCTATAGTTCAGTAACGCACTTTACTTACTTGAGCAAATTCCCAAGTAACGCTCGACGCTTAATGGTTGTTTCTGTGTGACTACACTTCGTGACTGCGTTTATTTTCATGAAAAAGCAAACGTAAGCTAAATTATTTTTTCAAAATCATGCAATAATATCTTTGAAATTACTTTATTTGATATAATAATGTTATATAAATTATTTACATAATGTTATAAAGTTTATAATATCATTGTTGTTATTTAATTGTGTCAGTACAAAAAAAAGAATGCTTGGAGAAACAAAACTTTTGACATGTTATAACCCTTGTAAATTTTTAAATGTTCAGTTTTACACATGGTTTATGTGCCGACACGTGATTTTTTACTTATAAAGATTATACATACAACGTGTACAAAAACCCTGTGATTCCCTTTAAGTGCGTTATCAGAGTCAGTATTCAAACGTAAAGAAATAATTTTTTTTTCAAAAATCTTGAACATTTAAAAATGTTATTTTAATTCAAAAAAATTATTTGCAAATTGTATGTGGTTTTATTACCTCTAACTGACACGAACATCGGTCAAGGGGGTTCTTTCACAATCCTCTTATTGTCCGTATAATGCAGAGGTAATAAAACCACATACAATTCGCAAATTATTTTTTTAATTAAAATATTTTTTTAATGTTCAAGTTTTTTTGAAATAAAAGTTATTTCTATACGTATGAATACTGATTCTGATAACGCACTTAACGGTAACCCCAGGGTTTTTGTTACATGTTGTATAATCGTTGCTTTAATGCTATCCAAAGTTTCCATTTCTTATGCAAAATAACCTTTAAGTAGTGCTTAAGTAAAGGAAATGGTGACTATTACTTGGCTGAGAATTCTAACTTTTGACAGTTCTAATTTGGAGCAATTACTTAACTATAGAATACAAATCATTACTCAAGTAATTACTTTTACTCAAGTAATTACTTTTACTTGTATATAAATACGGGTGTAAGAGGCTTACCTGAATTTTGTTAAAGCCAAACCTTACCAGTGTCGAGCACATGTGAAAAATAATCAGGTTTTTGGTGTTCTATAGGATGAGTTTCTGAGAGTTTGCCTAGGATTTACATGACATAACTCCCCCCCCCCCCCCCCTTCTCATCACTATCGGACAACCAGAAGTTTGGCCAATCTCCACCTCTTTATGGTCGATGTGCCACACATTTAATCAAATGGTTTGCTTCATAGTTCATATTAGGTAACCTATTTTGGACTGATCCTAAACCCTAAGAAACCAAAATTTCGGTTTTGCACACCATACCATTACTTTAATGGGTTGCCTCGCAAGATATAAGCGCTTGTGACTTTAAGATATTGTTAAGGCAATATGGGAACATAGTGCCATGCGTCACCTATATTATGGTTTACTACATAACGTTTCACACAAGTAATATTGAGATCGGAAAGCTTATGCAAACTATGTACGAATAAAGTATAAAAAATAAAAATACTACTAAAGTTAAAACTATCTTAAATAATATTTCTAGAATATGCGGTTAACAATTTCGTGTTTAGTGTTATTTGATTTTTTTTAAGTAAGTTCGTAAAGTCATCGTATTGTATTCAAATGAACTAGAGGTGACATAAAATTAACAATAGGGGTCAAGGTTACAATGAAAGATAATTAAGAATGAAACATATGTTGTGTTTATGCTTCATTCTTAATTATCTTTCATTTACGTTTATATTCGAACTTCCTTAAATCTAAGCTCATCACTATTAGGTGAACTTACCGGGGAAGGACCACGCTCTCACAGAATACCAGCGTAAAATAGCAGCTTAACACTGCTGTGTTTCGTATGGTGAGTGAAAAGAACCAGAGACCCTTTTTCTGGAAAAGAGGCATACCATCTTAGTCCTCACGGGTGACAACGCATCTGCATTTTGATTCTCAAACGAGGATAGATGTAGATGTCTATGGGCCACATCAACCACTTACCATCAGGTGGACTGTGTGCTCACTTGTCACCCTATCCTATAAAAGAAATATCTTACCACGTCGTTGCTCCATCTAGTGGGGCTCCACAATTCGCCTGCTGGTACGAGGCTGCCACTTGAGAAACTTCATTTCCCATCGGTTGTCGGTTCTTCGAGCTATATGGCCGGCCCGTTGCCACTTCAGCTTACTAATCCGTTGGACTATGTCGTTTACTCTGATTCTAATGCGGATATCTCCATTTATAAGCTTATCACGCAGGGAAACCCCGAACATAGCCCTCTCCATTGCTAGCTGAGCAACCTTGAGCTTCCTCACATGGCCAGCGGTCTCAAATCCATAAGTCATCACTGGCAACACGCGCTAGTTGTACAATCTTGGTTTGAAGTTTTGAGGTAAATCTGACGAGAAGATGTGTCGTAATCTCCCGAACGCTGCCCAGCCGAGTGGAATCCGTAGATTGATATGTCGGTCGAAATTGGACTTACCTAGTCGGACTATTTATCCCAGATAAACATACTCGTCAACAACTACGAGCTTAGTGCTTCCAACAACAACCAGCATAGGTGTGACATGGATATGATTTTCGTTTTGTCCACGTTCAGTACTATTATATAAGTTATATATTAATTTTACACATTTTAATTAATATTTTATTAAATTATAATTCGCCTGTACATTACGTTACAGTTAGTGATCGCAAATAAAGCAGTTCCACGACTCACAACAGGGGTTTTTTGTTTAATGATTTCGACGAATTAAACCTTAATTTCAAATTACTCATAAATCGTAGTAACATAAGATATCATTAATAAACTATTAGAAAATATCATTTTTTATGAACTGACAAAAAGGTTATAGTTGGGTAGATAGAGTTGATTGTATATTTTTTAATATTTTTCTTTAATAATTTAATAAAAGAATGAGCTCGTTTCACGCTCTTATGGAATTCTAGTAAAAAGTAGCAGCACAAATGCTACTTTGTACTAACAGTGAGTGATGGGGTCCAAATGTGTACTTTTTTATTAGTATCGAGCCATTCAATTTCAGTCACAAGTGGTCAACCCTGACGCGTAAGCAACAGTACAGTGAGGATACATATACATATTTATTAGCTACAGTAACAGCATCCCTTGACGAAAAGGTCGACTACGTGCTCGTTTCTCACCCCTACTTGAACAAAAAAGTGTGTGTGTGTGTGTGTGTGTGTGTGTGTGTGTGTGTGTACTTATGTACGCACGTAGGAAGTTATATTTCTTTAGAGTAACACAACAAAAAATCTTGAGAGACAATTTCCCACTGTAGTTGTCGCTATTAGGTGTCAGTGTGTGCGCGCATCGTAACAAATTCATGGTGTCGTTTTTTGTTACGATGCGCGCACACACTGACACCTAATAGCGACATTAGGTGTCAGTGTGTGCGCACATCGTAACAAATTCATGGTGTCGTTTTTAGGTGTCGGTGTGCGCGCGCATCGTAAAAATTCACTAGTATAACTTCACAAATTACTTAGAATACGAATGTCGTAGGTGAGCGTCGATTTTTTGAATACAATTCAATTTTAAAAGCTCCAGTTTGATGAGCTACGTAAATGCTTGCCTTAATGTTTGAAACTAACAAAGGTTTTCGATTTCTGAATGTTGAATTCCTAAAGATTTTAGATTTTTTTCTAAGATTGGTGATAGTTTAGATCATAAGGCTATATTTTTTAATGAGTTTGTAAAACTTGGTAAAAACTACGAGTATTATAGCCTATTGGGTAGCAATCAGTTGCATTATTAAATAGAGTATTGAAGCAAATATCCTGAATATGCATAAGGAAACGACAAGTAAAGAAGTGCTACACTACGAGCGAAATCTACGTCACCCGTTATATTATCACCAGGTATTCTCCCATCTGATAACACAATTTATTTCAGTCAAAGCACATAATAAACTACACAGAATTTACAGTCTTAAGAAAATTATAAAGATGTCGAAAGTGTGTCACAGTTTCGGTTGCTTTAAAAGATATTCAATTTTTTACAAGGTGATAAAAGGTTATGTCTATGATACAATCAAAGCATATTTGATACTATAAATAAATTCATTTTCTGAATATAAACAATTTACTAGTTTCTAATTAGTTATATATACTAGTAAATTGTTAAGAATATTTTTTTTATTTTAACTTTGAATATTTGTCGTGAGAAATCATTCGTTAGCGAAATGAGCAATGTTGATATTGGTATCTATAAAGTTTTAACATTTTTTTTAAAACATGTTAAGATTTTTTATAGGATAAGGGTGACAAACGAACACACAATTCACCTGATCGTAAGAGGATGCTATGGTCCATAGAAATCTACATTTATCTTCAATTAAGGAATAAAACGCATCTAGCATTATCGCCTCTGACGACTGAGATGGAATGCTTCGGTCCTTCGGCCGGTAAAAAGGGTTTCCGGTTCTCTACACTCACCATACAAAACACAGTAGCATTAAGCTCATATTTTACGCTGATATTCTGTAAGAGCGCGGTCCTACTCCGGTCGAGTCGACCCGTTTGTGCTGCGATCATAATAGATATAGCTGCAGCGTGGCTCTACCACGTATAAGATATCAAATATGTACAAAGATTTTATAATAGTAGATATTTGCCGAATTATGGTTTCGTAAATTAATCTACCATCTCATTTAATTCTAATAATATCACATGAAATCATCTATAAATTCTTTTTTTTTCAACCTATCAGAATTGACGTGTGTAGAGTCACACGTCTCGCACTTTTGACACTGCTTCCGCTTGCCGATCTGTGTATTTTTTCTGACATGTATGAAATATGTATGTATATGCTTATGATCAGTAGTAGACTGCTGCAGGCTGATGATGATGATGATGTAAGAAATGATACACTGCCATCTATCAAAGCAGTCGTTTTGGGTCAATTAGTTGGCGATGCTATCACCCCTGTGCCATGAAAAATACGTAAAGCATTGCCATTGGTCCTGCGTCAGATCTTTCTCCGGTCGTTTCGAATTACGTTTCCATCGGGCTATGCATGTGAGGCAATAGAGAGTACACCTGTGCTTGCAGATGGTTAGTCTCGCTTGAAACTGGTCGCCATGACCAAAATCTTGGTCTGAAGGATATATTATAGTAGCTGGGTGAGGTCATTCAAAGATCATTACAGCGTAATAATATGACTTGCCATAATTTATATTATTAATATATTTTATAGACTATACGCATGTGAGAGCCCTTATTAAAATATCATTAGTCTTTTAAAATAATAATGAGGATAAAATAAATGATCGTCATGGTTTGCTAGGAGCTGTTGTGTTTACATTGTCAAGACTTTTTAAGTGATCTGCATAAGCAAATAAACTAAAAACTTAATATGATTAAATTATTTTTTTTTTCACACAGCACATTCTTAACACAGTTTTTCCTGGTATTATTAAAGTAATGAACGAGTTAGCAGTGTATTACATTATTTTAAGCGGCCACAGCCTATGGTTGTTCGAAAACAACTATGCACAGGCACTAAACAAGACAAATAGGCTAATGAATTTATATATTTCTGTTATACCGGGGGAAGAGGGGGGGTAGAACTTTATTCAAAATCGATTTTTATCAAATGTTCGGGGTTTTTTGAAATCTTTGTCGGGATCAGCAATTTGGGCGATAACAATCCTACAAGCAACTTTGTTTATAGTTGCTCCTTAAAGAACTACAATTTTTTTCAAGATAGCGGTACCGTGTGTGCTATTACAGGGTACAATCCACCCATGTACCGATAAAGTTCTTATTCTACTGCGTTTGGACCGGAATTTTGTTAATTACCTACATATATGCCAACTTTGAAGTCTCTCACAATTTTATTTACGAAATTAATACAATTTTAAAGCGAAAATATAAATTCTCTTTCTTTCCGGACCCGTGGTAATTTCGAAAAGCCTGAAAATAATTTTGGTGAATATTATTACCTTCTGAAGTACCAAATTTGAAGTCTCAAATAATTACGGAAATATGGCAACTTTAAACCAAAAAGAATAAATATACTTTTTATTCCAGATCCCGTGAGAATTCCGAAAAATCCTTATTCTTTGTCCACATATAAAGAGAACCTCTGTGCAAAATTTCAGCTTTCTCGATACAAGAATTAGAGCTTGGTGAGTCAGTAAGTGAGTACGTGAGCGCGTTCGTGAATCGGTACAAGTCTTTTTACATAATTTGTTAATAATGCGACTGTGGAAAAGGTCCCGCTGGGTTTCTTGCCGGTTTTTCTCGAGACAGAGGATATTTTCGAACCAGTGGTCAAAGTAAAAAATTAATTTCTGCAGAAATTATAAAGGATGTACACCACACCACTTAACCGATCTTCGATCGATGCCATTGATCCACGTCGACCGATGTCAATCGATTAGTGTGGCAGCATTAGCTGATCGACGGATACTGGATGACAAAACGTTGTTCAATCATCGATCGACAATTAATCGATATGGTTCTGGGCTCACCATCAGTATTTTTCAAAAGGTATACAGAAGAAGTCGCATTATTGTTGGCCAATTCGCTTTTACTCGTATTATTATTACAGAGACGCAAAAGGCAGACGACTCTGGATGTGACCATTTTTTAAGGCCAGAGATAGCTTATTTCATCTAGACGACTTTTTAAATAGCGGTCAGTGGAGCGGTGCAGTGCCATCGATCAAAGATCTCAGACCTTAGCAGCTATTACCGCCCAATTAACGTACTCATATGTTACTAACCTAAGTCGATAATTTTAAGCTTTTTATTACAATAATAAATCTGTATTCATATTACAAAAGATTTTTTCTGTTTTTTCTCGACAGATAATTTAATTTACATTACAATGTTCCAGTACTTGTTTTAATTTGTAAACAACCTAGAAACGTAATTATAATGAGTATAGACAAGTACATAAAAAGTTCAAGGTAAAACGCACGGTAGTTCAGGTACTTGTAGCATCCGTATTATTGTAGAATTGATTTCAAAGTAATAACGTAGAATTAAATGAAACAATTTTTTATGGATTATATTGCGTTTAATTTAACTTGTTAATTCCAGACGTTTCGAGTGTTTTACAGCACCCATGGACTCATGGTCACGGGGGGGACTGAGGTGTTGGACATCCCGATGCCATAGTTAGCCCGGCTACCTTCAGTTTTTGAATATTAATTTTTGGTCCGATCTACGCAGAATGAGCTTACAGTATCTTAAAATCTTGTATACGTGGGTTTCGACTTAATTTTATTAACTATAGGATCCCAAGTAGACGGTAGCACATATCCATCTTCTCTATTGAAATTAGGATGTTTTTTTTATTTCAATAGCCTTGCGAATCATCTTTGGCAATGGCAATCGGTATTCTTTTACGAGGATATGTGGTCTATCAAATCTAATGAAATTACGGGGACGATCTTGAACATGTTCACAAACTACAGACTTCAACGTCAGTGCTTCAGTTTAGCTATAATATTGTCCATAAAAATAATATAAAATGTATAATATTTTCCATAAAAATACGTAAAAGAAAAATACACCGTGTGGTAGGGACAAAAAGAATCCAAAATTCAACACCCCGTTGCATCAATCTATTTTATGCTACTGTTAACCATAACTCTAGATACCAGGCCATAATCTCCAAAAAAAAACCATAACTGTATTTTATGTTTACCATCATTGATATGTTTTGTATAATTCAATGTTTACCATAGTTATTTTACTAAATGAGGGTAATAATAACCTGGTAGGTATGAAACCCAATATAAATTTACTTAACAAAACCTTTTTTTAAGATTACCATTTTTACTATATCCATAATATATTATTTATATTTTAACTTTTCATAAACTTTAAATACCTTATCATAATAAAATAGTTTATTATAATAATTTTGAAATGTAATTTTTAAGAGACAGACTAAGGTGCTAGTTAGGTGAATATGGAGGGTTGGAGAGCAAAGAGAACGTTACGTTTAAGAGGCGGGACTTCCATAGTAAAAATAATTGCATGAAATTACGCCAAGCTACTCTACCAACATCAAGATATGATATTTAGTTTTGAGAAACAGTGCTGGCAACATTGACGAATTACAATAGTGCTGTAAATGTCTATCCTCGAATAATTTTATCGATATAACCTTTATCGATATATTGTTTATCGTTATTTTTAAATAAGTTAGATCTCTATACTGAATTATTTATGAGAAATAATTTTTTTAACATGGGGATTTTAAAATTGGAAAGTGTGATTGGAAAGTAAAAATGCCGATGAGGATAAGAAATCAATGTATTTTACACACAGCAATTTATAATTATATCTCTACAATTAGGTACAAAAATATGTATAAAAAAAATATAAAATAAAAAACGCACTATTATATTAGTAATTAATTAAGTAAAAAATAAATGACTCCGTTGCGCAGTGGCTAAGCGTTTGGCTGCGTCACTGCAGGACCGAGGCTTCCTTCGCGCACTGAACAATTGTTGGTATGCTGTAAAATAAAAAGTCTGCGTCTGGATGCTTGTTTTCAACGTTAGTTTTTTTAAGAGTATAAATATTGGGTTTTTAATACTGATTGGATTAAATTGCTTTTATGTGTAACAAATACTATGTACAAATCGCTAGGCTTCTTCACAGAGGTACCTATGTACATACTATTCGCAGAGATCGTTTATTAATTGTCGCTTTCAAAATGAGTGCTCATTATAGCTAATGTTTGTAAATGAATCTATAAAAAAATATTTATAACCAGGTAATTACCAATAACTTTGAGTTCATTTATATAATCGAATTCTTACCAAAACGTGACTTTAGAGGTATATTATCTTTTGCTACATGTAAATGAAACCTAATTAACATACACATAATTGTGGAAGTTTAAATTAAGTCCACGGAAGAAATAACAGTTCGTTTTAGTTGGGTTCTAACGCAATGTTTGTCACAAATATGTCTTAACGTGTGTGTTACGGACGGCGAGGGAGCCGCCGCCCCGTCGCCCCTTCATACCCCGTTGCGCCCCGCGCACCCCCGCACACCGGTAGTACAATGCACCTCTACTACTCGTAGTAGAGGTGCATTGAAATTGTACAATGTTGGCGTACCATGGGAGAAGATAGCCCTTGACGTTGCGGGGCCGTTTCCGGAAAGTGAAAGTGGTAACAAGTATTTCACGGTTGTGATGGATTACTTCACTAAGTGAACAGAAGTCTTCTCCATTACAAATCAAGAAGCTTCAACAGTTGCAGATAAATTAGTTCATGAAATCTTCTGTCATTTTGGAGTACCTTTAGAGATTCACAGCGATCAAGAAGGAATTTTTAGTTTCAAATATTCCAGGAAATTTGCCAAGGTATGGTACTCATAAAACAAGAACAACTTCTTACCACCCACAACCTGATGGGATGATAGAACGATTTAATCAGACATTGGAGAGGTACCCATTAAAAGTTGTGAAAATCGGTAACGAGACTGGGACAAGCACATACATTCGTTTTTGTTGTCATATCGAAGCGCTGTTCACGAAAGCACATCCGTGACACCAGCTTTCGCAAACTTTGGAAGAGAATTACGGCTGCCTGCAGACCTGATCACCGGAATACCATTATGCTTGATAACTTGTTGCCATCTTGTGGATATTGACATAATCCCGTTGCTGTAGAAATCTTGGGATTTTTCATCATAAAAATGCAAAAAGGAGTTATTGACAGTCCTCTCTTGATGTTAACCTAACACTACCCAAAGAATTCTGAAGAGACCGAAACAGGTGAAAATTTGAGGTTGCAAAATCAGGACTAAATGGTTGATGCATTAACACTTCCCAACCAAGCTCTCTCATTTTTGCTGAGTGGTCAAATATGTGTGTGGTCTAGCGTTATCATGATGAAAGACCACTCTTCTTCTGTTGGTCAATTCCGGTAATTTTTTTCTTAATTTCTTGCTTAGTCTCAGTAGTTGTTGGCAGCAGAGATCCAAATCGATGATTTTCCGGGCGGTAAAAGCTCTTAATAAATGATGCCCTTCCAATCCCATTATGGTGGTATGGTGTGTTTATGCACACAACATCACCTTATTGCCTGTGTGGTGTCTGTGGAGCATGCGTACCCTTAGACCATTATATTTTACGCACGTTCTTGTCGTAGGTGATACACTTTTCATCACCAGTGATCAATGTTTTCAAAAATTGTTCGTTTTCATTACGTTTCAATAGAGAATCGCAAATAAGTACACGATTCATTAGGTTTTTTTTTTCATTGAGCTCGTGTGGTACCCAAATATCGAGTTTTTTTGTATACAGACTTTTTCAAATTGGTCAAACTGTTTTGTAGTCAATGCTCAATTCCTCGGCCATATTGTAACTACTAATATGTCGATTTTGCTCCACTTTTACAAAGATGGAATCGACTTTATTCGTATGAGGTCGACCAGAGCGAGCTGCATCTTTGACATCAAAATTCCCTTGAATCAACTTTGTGCAACCCTTACTGACACTGCATTTGGTCCATAAACGTGACAATTTTTTTTCGCGGATTGAGTCGTATTTTTCCCTTTTTCGTAATAAAACTTCAGAATGTATCGAATTTCTTCGTTAGATTTACTCATATTGGCGAACAGAAAAACAATTGAAAAATGGCGGGAAAGTGTCTTTTAATTTTATTTTTCAATTTATAATGTTTTATATATATTGTAGCTTGTAATGCCAGTTACTGGACTCCACAGAATCAGTAATTCATTTACGGGGCAATGTATACGCTTTTACAACAAAATCCCAGAACATATTCAAAGTTTGTTAATAAACAAGTTTAAAAGTTTTATTAAAGAAAAACTGTACAAAAAGGGTTATTATAATATCAAGGAATACTAATGAATGAAAATAACCCCTGGGAATAAGAATAAGGTGATCGCCACTATGCTATGGCTATGGTTCTATGAAAAATCATTTAAAAATTGTATAGACGAAATTATTGTTAAGTGAAATATATTTGAAAAAAAGTCCCGCTGGGTTTCTCGCTGGTTCTTCCCAGAATAGAGGTATTTTCCGAACCAGTGGTAAATAAAAAATGACTTTCAATAAGTATTATGTAATAATCAAAATTGTATAAAAAAAATTGATATTAAAACCAGCCATATACAAACAGTATAACCAAAGAGATTTTTCTTCAATGTTATACATACAAATTACGAAAAATCTTTTCCCCCAGCTATTATGTCCTACCAATGGGCACAAGTCTCCTCTCATTCCTGAGAATGTTATAGTCCACCGCGGCTCCGGCATGAGCGGACTTTACATGTCCCCGAAATATTTTATTTGTGAGAAATACCCGCATCTCTGACAAATAAAATATTCACACCGCTGAGCATGTGTTAGGTAAATTAGCCCTTTTTGCAATCAGTAATTACAAGGTTCGTCAAGTACTGTGAAATTTACGGTGAGCGTTTAGCCCCAGAGCAACCATGTCTGATTCACTATACTCTTATTTACGGTTATGTATATCTACTGGTACCGTTCATCGACACCACTAAAAGTGTTTATTTTGCTACCGCATTATCGACGATCGGTGTTATATTGTTTAATTAGATATATTCGCTAAGAACTCATAGTGTAAACTGTGAAAAAAAACAAATGCGATTGCTAAATGCTTAAATGCATATTCATGTTTTCCGTTTATCATTAAGTATTTGATTGCGGCATCGTTTTCGTATCATATTTTTAGCTACTCTTGCTAAAAACTTACTTGTATTTATATTTTCCGTATACTTTGTCATGGCGGTAATCTAAAGTTGCCTTAAACACATCATGATCATCACACTGTGAAACAAGCCTATAAGCCTATCCCAAAAAAGAGGGCATTAGCCATAATCACCATTTGAGGCAGTTGAAAAGCGGATTAGTAACGTATTTACTAACGCTATTTTCTCTTTACAGGTCTAGAACACACTGATTACATTAAACTACGTTTAATATGTGTTAGGTCTTCACAAAGTATTCACTTTGATACCTATACCTTATACGTACGACTCGTGTTTAGACGCCTTAAAAATTATAAGATTAAATACAAGAACATCTTTTTTGCATTCAAATGTCTTGTATTTAAACCACAAGTTTAGCTAATTAGGAGAATATGGCAATTGAGGTAGGATAGACAAATCTTTTGAATTAAATAATTTGAGTGTTCTGGCAGACGTATGCGCCGCTGTCTCGTGGTGGACTGTGTGTTCGTTTGTCAACCTATCCTATAAAAAAAACTAGTACACCTGATGGTAAGTGGTTGCTGTGTAATCAAACTGCAGATGCGATGTCACCCGTGAGGACTAAGATGGAATGCCTTGTTTCCAGCTAAACGGGTCTCTGGTTCTCGGCACTCACCATACGAAACACAGCAGCGTTAAGCTGCCTGTATACGATGGTGTTATGTGAGATCGTGGTCCTTCCCCGGTCGATCCAAGCCATTCGTGCTACAGCTATACATCTATCCTCAATAAGGAAACAAATTGCAGATGCAATGTCACCCGTGAGAACTAAAATGGAATGCCTCGTCTCCAGTAAAAAGGGTCTCTGGTTCTCGGCATTCACCATACGAGTCTCTTCTTATCATGGTCTATTCCCATGGCGCATGTAGTGACAATCTTTTCTGCATATACATCACGCATGCGATGGGTGGTTTCTCTGTGATTTCTTGCATTAGTTGGTGGTAAGCTGCTTAATGCTAAAGATGGTATTTCTTGGCATTTTCCTGGTGGTCCTAGTGACCGTTGTGTAATGTAATCCATTGAAGTTTTTCTCAGTCAATTATGTACTGCACACGTCGTTTTAACAAGTAGTTCAACTTTTTACACTGACAATGAAATCAGCTTTTCAAAGATTTGGAATTTTGATACTAATAATCCGAAAGTATTTTATACCTCACGTCGAGATTTTGACAGCCGATAGTTAGATATTTTTAACTCCCCTCTAGCGTTATATGATTTTAATATATTAAAATATAACTGAAGCCAATAAATCGCAAAAGGAAGATTGATATGATGATTGATAAGGCAATTAAAGAGTTAATAACTTTAAGCGAGCAAAACAAAAACCAAATTGAAGATGAGTTTGACTTCTTTTGCAAAAGTTTGGCAGTACAACTCGAGAAAATACCCTTGGATTTAAAATGCCCTGATTAATATGTCAAAAACAACTTCAATCGGTAATGACCCAGAAACGTCTCACACATATGTCACAATCATTATCCGAGTCAATTTACTCCTACCAAGTATTCAATCCCAATTTTCCATCAAGCAGTCACCTCAATACGATAACTACTATGTCATCCTACAAGTTCACCGATTGTGCCTGTATCCATGAACTCTCCATAAGAGACGTTTAAAATAATAGCAGCTGTTACTTCCACCCAAGAAAACCTGCTCTTATAAGTTCCTCGACATTAAAATTCCATACCTCAGAATCATCACTACTATATCACTCAACAATGAATACATTCGCCGAATCAAATCACAGCAGCTAAAACATCCACCCAAGAAAACATACTTTCACAAGTTGTGAAAAGTATTATGTGAATGTTGATTGCCGAACTTGTACATTTATATTAAAAAAAATTCAAGAAGGGAACTTTATTTTTTATTCAATCAAAAGTATTACTCACCTTAATAAACTTTACAAGCGCCGTTCAAATAGCTTCACATACTTTTTTGGAAAAGTAGGATATTATATTTCGATGTACAAAGTTCCAAAAGGATCTCCAGCAGTAAAGTATCTCAGTACAATTTGTAGTTTTGTTTGGTTAGATAGAGGTACAATCTCTCATTAAAGTAATTTCTTTCGTTATAAACGAAGCAATAAGTAGGAAAATTCTTCAAGTTTAGTAAGAAAAAGTTTTTTATCCATTCGCAAATGATTGCAAAATGGTTCAGGATCTTCATTGCCTAGTTCTCTGAACAATGTATCTGAAGTTTACAACACTACTTGCAATCCACGCTCGCACCCACTCACATTCCTAGATGCACGACGTCATTCGACAACATATTGACAGAAAAGGGTAGGGGAATGATCTTTTCTATGTTATTCCAGCTAAGCCGTAACATTGAATGAAAAAAATACGCATGCACTCGAGT
The DNA here is from genome assembly GCA_033319125.1 of Parnassius glacialis. NCBI lineage: Eukaryota > Metazoa > Arthropoda > Insecta > Lepidoptera > Papilionidae > Parnassius > Parnassius glacialis. The sequence continues at coordinate 20,767,009 of JAVANC010000010.1, read as the reverse complement.
GAGCATTCTTTTGAGTGAACTGTCTGATTTCGCCTTAACCGTTCTTAGATTCTCTAATACTACAGTAGCCATGTGGCTCGTCTTGCACAAATACGTTGCTTTATTTCTGTGTGCTTCGCACAAGACTATATTCTATTGAAGTTGTGTTGTGTCATGAGCCATAAAGATCCTTGTAAACCTTACAAATGTAAACCTTACAGCCATATTTTATCGGCAGTCAGTATAACGTAATAGATTTTTCTCATCGTCGTCAAATTACTTAATGCATCATTGTTCGCGTGGACGTTAGAATCAAGTGATGTAATTAATTATTTTGACACGATTTATTAGCTTAGTATGTATCTATGTAACGGAATTTTTGAATATGATTTTCATTTCCTTCAAAACGTCGGATTGATTTAAAACTTTTGACCGATGGCAATGCAATAATTTAAATAGTTTGTCCCATTACACTTGCCAGGATCCATCAGGCGATTTTTCCATCCCTTATACCCAGTATAGAATAAAACTTTCCGGAGAAAGAGCCTGAGAAACGGCCATCTCCCACATAAGTTACCGACTTTGAATTAAAAAAAAACGACAAAAACACGCTTTTGTAATTAGCCGCACTAAAAAACTAGAAAATAAATAATAGTTTAAAAAGAACTAAAAAACAATCTTTCGTAGATAACCAAACTAAAAAGTAGAAAGTAATTTTTAATAAGTTTAAAATAAGAAAATAGTAATTAGCATAAAATTTCAATTTATTGTAAAAAAGTTTTTAAAAAAAAAGTTTGATGTCATTTTTTGTAAATATTTTTGTGGATATTTGTAAAATTAGCATCATCATAATATGTCTGAAAAAGCACCCCACGCTTTTTCTTACAATGAAATGGATTTTTATGTTAATCACTATTTTCTTATTTTGCTGCTTATTTTTAGTTCTTTAGTTTCTTTATAATAGACTATTATTTATTAATTAATATACCATGATATAAGAATATTAACATATGTGATCGCTAGGAATAATTTATTAATTAATGTAAGACAGAACGCCTTTAATCGTTTACACGAAACAAGATTTTTCTATTAGATCTTTACCAATAAAATTACCGTTTTGTTGAACTGGCCACTTTGAACTGTAATAGCCCCTATGTAATATTATGACACGGTACGTATCGAATTGCAAGTAAAATGTCTGGTTTCCAGGCAGAGAATACCAGACCAGGTACTTCGGTGTACTTAAGATAAGGCTTTCCTGTCCCCAGGATGTACTGAGGCTAAAAATTACAAACATTCCACCTGTTACTGTGGCATCTGCACTGCTCCACAATAATACAATTCTAGGCTGGATTTAAGTTTATGAGGAGGGCATTCATTCACCTAGTGTTGAGGATGATGATTATCATTAAAGTTACAGCCTATATGTATACGTCCCACAGCTGGGCACAGGCCTCCTCACATTTCTGAGAGAGAAAACATCATTAACTAATACATATGTTTCTGCTTAAGTAGTTTTTGTTTCAAAATCCTTCACAACATAACCAGAAAAAAGTATGCTACTATACCTACATAAAAACCTCACAACCTACATAAAAATACTTATAATCGAAAAAGTAAATCCACTGCTGGTCTTATGCCTGCATGACGCCGAAATGAATCTAACAGCATTCTCGTTTTCTTCTAGGATAATATAACCGCGATTTTTAATAATAATATTCTGATAGAAAAGTATTTTTCATCAACAACATTGAGAAAACTCGCATAAATTACGTTCAAAATGAAAATATTGTAAAATGATTATTCTCGACTTCATTTTAAAGCAAATTAAACATGAAATCATTTCTATATATCATCATCATTACAGCCTTTCATAAGTCCACTGCTGAACATAGGCCTCCCCCAAGGAATGCCAAAGCACGGTCCTGAGCCACCTGCATCCATCGACTTCCTGCATGTCTTACCAGGTCGTCACTCCATCTCGTGAGGGGTCGCCCTACACTTCGCCTACCGGTACGAGGCTGCCACTCAAGAATCTTTCTCCCCAACGCTTGTCGGTTCTTCGAGCTATATGGCCGGCCCACTGCCACTTCAGCTTACTGATCCGTTGGGCTATGTCGGTTACTCTGGTTCTAATGCGGATATCCTCATTCCTAAGTTTATCACGCAGAGAAACTCCGAGCATAGCCCTCTCCATAGCTTGCTGAGCGACCTTGAGCTTCCTCATACGGCCAGCAGTGAAGGACCACGTCTCAGATCCGTAAGTCATCACTGGCAACACGCACTGGTTGTACAATTTGGTATTAAGGTTTTGAGGTATGTCTGACGAGAAGATGTGTCGTAGCTTCCCGAACGCTGCCCAGCCGAGTTGAATCCGTCGATTGACCTCTCGGTCGAAGTTGAACTTACCTAGTAGGACTATTTGTCCCAGGTAAACATACTCGTCAACAACTTCGAGCTTAGTGCTCCCAACAACTACCGGCATAGGTGTGACATGGACATTAAACATAATCTTTGTTTTTTCCATGTTCATCTTAAGACCTATCCGTTGGGAGACACTATTGAGGTCATTGAGCATAGTGCTTCGGTCCTCCAGCGATTCCGCCATAAGAACTATATCGTCGGCAAATCGAAGGTGAGTGATGTACTCGCTATTGATGTTAATACCGTATCTTTTCCAGTTCAGAAGCTTGAAAACGTCTTCCAATGCAGCGGTGAAGAGTTTCGGGGATATGACGACACCCTGTCTTACACCTCTCTGCATTTGGATAGGTTTCGTACTCTAGTTCTGTACTCGGATAGCCATCGTAGCCCTACTGTACAAGCACTTCAGCACTTCGATATACCGACAGTCAACTTGGCACCGCTGAAGGGACTGCAGCACCGCCAAAATTTCGACGGAATCAAAGGCTTTCAAGCATAGTGGCAAATTGTACTCCTCGGAATTCTGTACAACTTGCCGAAGGGTATGTTTGTGGTATATGGTGCTAAAGCCCTTTCGAAAACCGGCTTGTTCGAGAGGCTGGAAGTCGTAAAGTCTGGATGCGAAACGATTCGTTATGACTCTCGAAAACAGCACGTAGACGCGGCTCAGAAGGGAAATCGGTCTGTAGTTCTTCAAGAGAGCATTGTCACCTTTCTTGAAGAACAAGACCACCGCACTTCTGAACCACGCCTTCGGTGTAATGCCACCATGGAGGACGGAATTAAAGAGCCTCTGAAGGGCTTCCAATACCGGTTTTCCACGCGCTTTCAGAAGCTCCGCTGTAATTCCATCTTCGCCAGGGGCCTTGCCGTTTTTAAGATGCCGTCCGGGATATCTTCGGAATAGTGTCGGATCAGACTCGCTCTTGGATCGTTACTCACACTTGCGTGTGGCTCCAACGATGACGTGTACAGCTGCCCATAGAACCTCTCAATCTCACTCAAAATCTCAGGTGCCCTGGAAACGATGCTGCCACACTCGTTCTTCAGTTTTGACAGTTGGCTCTTTCTGGCAGACAGATCTCTGGCAAAGATTTTGGAGCCTTGGTGCCGCTCGATCGCTTTTTCAATACAAGCTGTATTGAAGTTGCGTAAGTCCCGCCGCATGCATTTGGAGCTCTGTCTGTTCAGTTGCCTGTATGCTGTCAAATCTGTTGAAGACTGTAGCTTCATCTCCCGTCTAACAGCCATGAGATTAAAAGTGTGATCGGAGATATTTTGTGTTCTTCTGCGGCGGGTCTTGCAGAACTTAGCTCCGACCGCATGGACAGTTTCCACGAGCTTGTCATTCATATCGTCCACTTCATTGCAGTTTTCTAGGCACTGAAAACGGTTTTTTAACTCGAGCTGAAAGGTTTCGGGACTTTGGAACAGAGCACGAGGGGGATTGAGCGTTGACTTCATTAGACGAGACCTCTCCAACTTAACGTTTAGGTTCAGTGTGCCTCCAACCATTCGGTAATCACTACCAGTTTTCACCCTGGCGATCACGGAGACATCACTGAACAGTTGTCGTCTGGTCGTCATAATGAAGTCAATCTCATTTTTTTGTCGAACCGTTGGGGCTTGACCAGGTCCACTTCCTGTGGGGCCGCTTCTGGAAGAAAGACTTCATCATAAAGAGTCCCTCTTTCTCCATGAAGTCGGCCTTGGCCTTGGCCTTTGGGTTCCGTTGCCCTATTCCAAATTTCCCTACTTTCAGCTCACCGTTCTCTCTTGTGCCTAGTTTTGCATTGAAGTCTCCCATTACCACCGTATATTGGGTTTTGGAGGAATGCATGGCTCTGGAGATATCCTCATACATTTCCTCCACCTCTTTCATCGGGGTATGCAGAGGTTGGTGCGTAAAACTGTATGACCTTTAGCTAATACCGTTTGGTGATTCTGAGTATAAGGTACGCAACCCTCCTCGACACACTCCCGATCTTTACAACGACAACAACGTTAACGAGACACTTGTGGACAATAAATCCGACACCTCCTTGGGACAGATGGTCGCCCTCACGGTGATAGAGCAAGTTGCCGGATTCGAGGATTACCGTGTCCTCCCCCTCTCTTCGGACTTTGGATAATCCTATAATATGCCAGCGTAACTTGTCTATCTCTTCTTCCAGCTCCACGATCTTCTCGTCAGTCCTCAGGGTGCGTGCGTTGTACGTTGCCAGGTCGAGTCGTCTAAGGTCGCAACCGAACCTCCACCGGAGATTCTTAGCACCCCCTGCTCCGCTGTTTCCATGGTCGCCACCGTAGCCAGGAATAGCGGGGCCGCCTGGGACTGGTGGGCCGTCTCCTTGTTACTCTCTTTATAGGGGGGTATTTGCCATAGTTGCCACGCTTTGCGAGCAGGTTGACAACCGCAGTTTTTTTTAATTTTGGCTATTATCAGGAAGATGCTGCTGCCCATCTCCTGCCCGTTTCCCTTTGTCGCCTTTTACGACACCCACGGGAAGATATGGGGTAGTGGTTATTCTTGACCGCCACTACACGGCATATTCTTGACCACCAGTACACGGCATATTTATATTAGAATGTATATTATTTCTATAATATACATTTATTTAATGCCGACTAAAACATAATATTTGGAAAAATTTCAATATCAAAAAACTTTTTAAAATCAATGTTAACATAATATAAAAAGAACAATGGCAAAAAAATAGTTGCAAAAAGTTATTGCGTCTAGATATAAGTTATAGATATAATGCGTTTTATTATTTTTCTATGATTTTTCTAATAAAAATGTATTTAAATTAAAGCCAAAGAAAAAATCAAACATTTTTGGGAATATCCAATGACTTAAATCATTTTACTCTATTCGAGTGTGGTCATTTATCTATTTCATACTATTTTCGTATAACTTTCTAGACTACCAACACAACACACACACACAAAATATTTTTATAGGAAGTTATTATTAGTAATACTTATACTATCAGTAATAATTAAAATAAAAGTGATATGGTTGAAGATAAGTCTCTTACAAAGAACTCCCTACAGTAAAACATTACCTCAATCATAGTACTATGTAACAATTCCATTTAATGTTATGGCAACATTAGCTAAAACAAAATGTCACTGTTCTTAGGGTTTCGTACCCCAAAAGAATAAAACGGAACCCTTTTAGGATCACTTTATTGTCCGTCTGTCTGTCAAGACCCTTTTCCTCAGGAACGCGTGAAGGTATCAAGCTGAAATTCATATCAAACACTCAAGTCTACTATCCCTTGGATCTGTGAAAAAATCAAACTTCTAAGCCAACGCAATCAAAAGATACAGCCGTTTATTCCGCAAATTTTCGACATTCGCAAGGGAATCAAAACCTACAGGGTACTTCCCATGAACTCAGAATCTTAAAATTTGGTACGAAGCAACGTATTATAGCATAGATTAAGGAAAAATTGCGAAAAGCATAATTTTTTAGTAAAGGAGACGGTCCATTTCTGGCCCAGTCTATGTACAATATACAGTAAAAAGGGAAAAATTCAGGGATTTTGTTAAAAATAAAATGAGATAATAAATCAAAATAAATAACTTGCAAAAAATAAAAATGCAATCCCAAGTTTCTGATGGTTTTACAAGATGGTGCCATTCCAGTCATAAAAAAGTAAAAAAGACACGGTCAAATGTCATTTCTGTCAAATAATATTTTTATTTACTTCGAGCTTGGTTGTGTAGTTCAGAACTCTACTCTCTACTTGTTTTACTCCACTTATGTTTTTAGACTTAATGATTTACGTTTTAGTTGATATCGGACATCTGTATTCTGTAGAATCACATTTTGAATCAGTAAGCAGGTATGTACTAAAGAAAGATGCTTCCTTAAGCTATTAAACGCATTTGAATGACATGCTTCTGTCTGTAGTCTGTTAATAATGATTAATTTCTACATACGTTCATAAGGGCTGCAAAATATTAATATGATGTAATTATCTTTCAATTCACCTGTTAAAACATGTTGCACAATTTAAAATGCGCTTCTGCAATATAGATAGTTAATTAAAATAAGATTGTATTGTTCTAGATGGATGAAAATGCACCAATATATCCACAATGTTTTGCAAACGTATTACAAGAATTATCTCGGCACAAATCTTGAAAATGAGCTCCAGTGCCCTAATGCCAATACTATCAGTATATCGTATATTTGGTGTCAACGAAGACTGGGTAGCAGATAAGTTGTGACCCAATTAATATCATCCCAACAAGACTCTGTTTTAATAAGAGGCCGTATAACATCTCGCCATCACTCGGGCAGAGCTTATTATACATATTATATACTGTTGACGAGACAAGGGACAAGTTGCGATGAGATGATTGCAGGTTATTATTGCAGTTTCTCTTCTGGACAACAGACAGTGGGTTGCTGTGCCCACATAATGACCGTTGTCTGGTATTTGTGTTGGGCTCGGTATCAAAATTCTATAACCACACCGGCCTCAATTCTGGATGGTATTTTAATAGGAAAGGATTTTGAAGTAGGATAAATAAATAAAAAATTAAAAATTAAGCAGTTTTATTTATGTTTAGTATCCAAAATATGATTGACCTAATGTTTCACTTTCTATAATTCATAGGACTGTTAACCTTTGTTATGACATTATCCCTGCTTCAAATGTCTGTCAAGGCTCAAGGCACACGCTGAGGACCTGTTATATGAAAATATTTGTACGCCGGAAACGGCAGAATATTTAGAATGCCAATTCTTTTGTAACAACTGTAATGTACCATATTATAACAAATAAATTATATTATCTATGATTGTACCCTAGCACTTCACCAGCCCAGATAGACACATATACTTGAACAGAAATTAGTATTCAGGATTATTCCGTATAACCACCTTATAACAGCCACTCTAAGGTAAAATAAGTTAAATATATTCTATAAGATTAGTGCAATAAAGTAGTATCTCACTGAGGATTTTGGGCTAATGAATGCAATGAAATAATTTTGTGCGTAGGCACCGTTGATTTATCTCAACAATCTTCTTATCTGGAATTTGGTAGTACTTTTTACATTTGTTTTCTCCTGAACTGCATTTATGATATGCAAATATCAACAAGAACGTTAGTTGTTTTAAGACCAAAAAGCACATACACAATCTATAATACACTTTATTCGTGTTTTGATCAAAAAATACAACGTTTTTGCCCTACTTTCCTACTATTTTCGAGACATTTTAGCTATTTTACATAATAAATCTACCTGATAGGCTATACGTGATATGAGTATATCACAGACTAACTAGTAGATTCTACCCGAGAGTATATTTCAGAGATGACAGCTAACGTCAAATCAAAACGACGTCAATCCGCCATTAGGGTTGCATTTATTGGTGAGAATAAAATATAATTGCACTGAAATTAAGGTGAATTCGTGGATTTGAATGATCAAAAGTGGTTTAATATTTTATTTTAATTTATTTCCATGCTTGTACATAAACTAGGCCTACGCTCCATACAATTTTGGACCGTCTCCTTTCATAAAATAAAAATATTTTTACTAATTTTAAACTTATATACCTACTGACTTGTTCGGAACCCTCGGTGCGCGAGTCCGACTCGCACTTGGCCGGTTTTTTTTTACTGGGTTTACGGCTCTGGGTCCTAGCTCTTCTGAGAACATCACTGTATGACACAAAGGCCCTGGAGCTATGCCATCTAAAAACTCTCAATTATGTAGGTAGATACATTATATAGAATGTATTAAACTATCATCAAACAACCACAGGACGCATGACATTTTCCAAGTGACAAAGACATAACCTAAAATGGTTCAAATCTAAATATCTTTTTTTGACGCCTTTTTTAGAACAAAATTCTTTGACAGAGTTCTTAAGGGACTGACGCTTTACATTTTAAGATATTTTTGATATATAGACGCTACCATTCCTTCTCAACTAATTTTATGTATGAAAGTCTGCCATTGTTCTTTGAGGGCTGCTCAGATAATCATACCCTAAATTCACATGAGCGATGTTTGTGTATTTCAGTTAATGATACGCTTAAATTTAGATCTTTAATTAACTGACAGATTTTAGTTGGTTTTATATTTGGACATAAGCGAGCAATTGACATACAAGTGACGTCAACATTATCTACAATATTGGAGGAAATATTGCAAACCTCACTTTAGTTCAAACAGAGCTTTGAGTAATGCATGATTTGAACTTTCAGGAGCTTGTTTTAGCCGTGGCTCTATCTGGGAGAGATATAATTTAGATTATACCTTATTTAACTATAACCCGTATTTAATACTTAAAGAAAGCAATGTTAATCAATATCATATAATTGTTTATAAGTATTCATTTCCTTAATCACATAGAGAATTATTAACGAAAAAAGGAATAAATATTAAAGATCATTTTGACCAAATTTCAATTGATAAAGTAATCCTCACTAAAAATTGCAATAAGAAAAATTAGAAGTATCACCATGAGACAGCTAGATTAGTTTATTTTAGTTCCTTTCATAGAGTGATGTCTTATGGAGTTTTGCTATGGGGTAATGCGACTGACATCGAAGCTATATTTGTTTTGCAGAAGAGAGCCGTACAGACGATTTATAACTTAAATTGTAATGAGTCCCTTAAAGAAAAATTTAAAGAAATAAACATATTATATTTTTTTTTATAGAATAGGGGGCAAACGAGCATGCGGCTCACCTGATGGTAAGTGACTACCGCCGCTCATGAACAACCGCAACACCAGGGGAATTGCAGATGCGTTGCCGAACTTTTAGAAAGGTGTAAGCTCTTTTCTTGAAGGTTCCTAAGTCGTATCGGTCTGGAAAATTTGCTGGTGGTAATTGATTCCACAAGGAACTCGTGCGAGGGAGAAAACTAAATAATCTAAATCGCACAGTGGTGGACCGCCAATCATCCAAATGGTATGGATGGTAATGCGAGTTTTGTCGAGATGTGCGATGGTGAAATTGAGCGGCTGGAATTAGTCCGAACAATTCCTCAGAGCACTCCCCGTGATAGATGCGATAAAATACGCAAAGAGATGCAACATCTCTACGCAGTGCCAGTGTATCGAGCCGATCAGAAAGAACTCGGTCGTCGACGATTCGAACCGCTCTGCGCTGGATGCGGTCAAGTGGAAGGAGCTGGCACTGGGGTGCCCCGGCCCAGAGATAAGAACAGTATTCCATGTGGGGCCGAACTTGCGCTTTGTAAAGTTGCAAGCGATGTGCCGGCATGAAATACTGTCTCGCTCTGCTGAGCACGCCAAGCTTTTTAGAGGCCACTTTGGCCTTCCCTTCTAAGTGACCACGAAACTGCATACTATTCGATATGTTGACGCCAAGGATTCCGATACTGGCTGAGGCAGTAAGGGGAGTGCCTTGAAAGCTTGAAACTGAGGAGATACGACAAAGGGGTTCTTTTTAGCGGTAAACGCGCAAACTTGTGTCTTCTGGGGATTGAACTGGACTAGATTTAGTCGGCCCCAATCCGAGACTTTGTTAAGCAAAGACTTGACTTCAGACACAAGTTTGTCCCGGTACTCGGCGACGTTTTCCCGTGAAATATTGGCACGGCCGGTATATAAGGCATCACCAGTGCTGTCGTCTGCATAGCAATGAATGCTACCAGTTAGCAACATATCATTGATATGCAGGAGAAATAGCGTTGGTGATAGTACGCAGCGTTGTGGAACACCAGCGTTGATAGGCTTGAAATCAGAGCATGCACCGTCTACTACGACCTTGATTCTCCGATCAGCAAGGAAACTGGTGATCCATTTGCACAATTTCTCGGCAAGCCCATAGGAAGGAAGCTTCGAAAGAAGCGCTTTGTGCCAGACCCGATCAAAGGCCTTCGCTACGTCCAAACTAACGGCTAATGCCTCCCCCTTGGACTCTACTGCCTCCGCCCATCTATGAGTTAAGTAGACTAGGAGATCACCAGCTGATCGACCCCGACGAAAACCGGACTGGCGGCCAATAATCAGCTGGTGATCCTTAAGGTACCTCATGAGCTGGCAGTTTATAATGGCTTCCATTATTTTGGAGAACAAGGAGGAAATATATTAACTTTGAGATCGCAATATATTTATGAAAAAGTAATGTATGTACATAAAAAGAAATAGCTTTGATAAGAATAAAGGTATTCATACTTTAAACACTAGGAACAAACATAAGCTTGTAATACTAGTTACTAGACTCCATAGAATTAGTAAGTAATTCATTTATGGGGCAACAAAATCTCACAAATTGTACAAAATTTGTCAATAAACAAGTTTAAAATGTTTATTAAAGAAAAATTGTACAAAAAGGGTTATTATAATATCACAGAATACATAAATGAAAAAAAAACCACTGGGAATGTGGTGATCACCGATCACAGGAAGCAAAAGAGGTGTGTCAGGATCGTACCAAACGGAAGTCCATAGTCTCTACCTACCCCTCTGGGTGACAGGCGTGAGTGTTAATGTATGTATGTATAAGTAAAAATGGACTGTTTGCTAAAACAATAAAATGACCGATAGACCATAATTCAAATATTCATTCATTCATGCATGACATCCTTAGTCCACAACTACACATAGGACTTAGTTAACACGGTTGGCTTGCGGGTTGGCAACCGTAGTTTTTTTTCCTTACTGTTAATGGAAAGGCGCTGCTGCTCATCTCCTGATTAGTTTCCCTCTGTTCCCTCTTACCGACTCCCACGGGACAATATGAGATAGTAGATATTCTCACACCTCCTAAACAGTGTATTGTTAATCCATATATTGTTATATATATTTTTTTACATATTACAATTTTATAGTAGGCATTAAATAGTAAAAACTTGATTTAATTTTATTATATCTGCAATATATATTTATTTAAAACTAAATTATCAATTATAATAATATTAATATTATATAAATATTGTTAATAATATTGCAATATTATTTTAAAACATACATACTTTTAAGTTTAATTATGTACATAGACATTATTATACTAATTATGACATTTTTGTTTTAACTTTTATAAGCTTACCTGAATATATCATTGGCTCATTCACTTGTTAATTAAGGTTTCATTTACAACACATATATTTACTTTCACACACACCTGTTGCGAAAATAATCACGAAGCAACGCTATCACAAGTAGCTTGTACAAACGCGAATGATACGAATATATCGCGTGCGTGCCTCCCAAGAGCAGGTCAGCAACTGCTTTTTGTCTATTCAGTGATCGCTGTGGGCGTTCTGAATCTGAACACCTATGTTAAACTGAAGACACGAGAACCAGAAAAAAGTAGCAGATTTACTATTAGATAATGATAAAATCCCGTAAAGTAATTAATTCCCTTGTGTTCAAAAACATTCTGTTAAATTCTAGGAAAATATATGGGATCAATTTCCTATTATTCTTTCACTAAACTAGACATTAAAATGAAGCTTCGTTTATGGTTTAATTATTAAATTTATTCTATTTGACGAAAATAATCGATTTAAACGAAATATTGCTGTCATGATTATTGGTATTATTGTTTTAATAAACGCGTTAGATCATACCCTGCTTTGTAAATGACGTTAGAGCTGTTAGAGTCAAATGAGAGAGGAATAGAGAGTGTTTTAAAAAATATATATCTTGTAAATGTCGAAGGAAAATATACATATACGATTATATAAAATGTAGATTATTTGTCTTGTAAGTGGAGGCGTGGTAGCGCAGAAGCTAAACACTCAATAAATATTTCACAGTACGCGAGCAACCTGGGCACATGAGTAAAGAAATACTCATGTGACCCAGGTTCGATCCTCGTCACCACCAATCAAATATTTAAAAGCAAATTTTGATTTAACATCGCGAGGAAACCTGCTTGTCTGAGAAATTAAATGAAATTAAATATTTACACAAATTGTGTAGTTCGACCACGGAGCAAATACAAAGAGGAGGTGTTGTAATTAGATTTCACTATGTAACAACGCGGGACAATTTGCGGGGTGAGGGGCTTTTAAACTCCGCCCACTTAAGTTCGACACTTCGCATTGAGGCAGCACGATGTACACATAGAATTATTACGTAATACTTTTATGGAAGGACACTTCCTTTTCCTAAAACCCTCTCTGAAGTGAGAATAAATCTCTGCCCAAGAGTGGGGTGTATGCTGTATGTTATACAATGTGATGTTTTTTGTAAATTGGAATTTCTTTTATTAATGATTAATATTTTTCGTCGTTGAAATGATACTAAAAAAGTTAAAGTTACAGCCTATATACGTCCCACTGCTGCTGCACATGCCTCCTATCATTTCTGTTGCATACCAGTTGCAATTTACCACGTGCACGCGGGGTGAAGGAAATCGAAATCGATAGTGAAATTGTGAAGAAACCAGCATGTCTGAGAGATAAGCAAAAATATTTCGAAAACATGTGAAATTCGCCAACACGCACTGGGGCAATGCGGCGGACATTTCCTTGTCCTTAAACGGATAATAGCCCCGTATAATAAAATCATGTTAAATTTATCTCATTTATTAGTTTACTTAACTCTCTTATGGACAATCAGTCAAATAATTTAATTAAAATAATTGTATAATTAAGTTTTATAAGTATTATGGTTCATTTGTTTTTGCATAATATGGCCGATTTTCCCCACTATGACGACATATACTCGTAGTAATCAACATTCTATCTAATATTGTCTCTCTTCTCATTCTCACTTCTCTGTGCTCGATTATGCAATATTATTAGAGAAAAAGGTATGCCGCTACTAGGCAGATATATGTACGTGGTAGAGCCATGCTGCAGCTATATTATGTTTGTAGCACAAATGGGTCGACTCAACCGGGAAGGACCACTCTCTCAAAGAATACCAGCAAAAAATTGCAGCTTAACGCTGCTGTGTTTCGTATGGTGAGTGTAGAGAATTGGAAACCTTATTAAGTACTGGATCTGCATATTGATTCCTAATCGAGGATAAAAGTAAATGTCTATGGGCCACTTGCACTTACCATAAGGTGAACTGTGTGCTCGTTTGTCACCCTTATTCTATAAAAGATATCTCAGGATTGGTCAAAAGTGGGACAGAATTTCCAGAATTGACAGAAAAGACTGCAAATTCAGATTATGAGTTCGGATCCAGCATTCGGCTACGTAACATAAGCATTATTTATAATATAATTTCCAAATGTATTTTATTAATAATACTATTATGTTAACTATATTTTAAAGATAATTGGTATATATTGAGTGCAATAAAAATTCTATCTGTCTATTAAACTTTACTACTTAAATTAGATATCGGGAGTATTAATAATATTAATAGCGGTACTAATAGGTATTCTTTTTATGACAATAAGGATGTCAGTGCAAGGGCCACTCCAGAGCAGAATAATGGTAACAATGCACTGCTAGCATGTGGACCGAATGTCCCGGTACTGGATATGGGGAGATGCCGACGCATAATGCTTCATTGTAATTTATTCAAAGCTTTCGTGTCCTAAGTTCGGATCCAACACTCGAAGTTATTAGTGTTATTAGTATTATTTAAAAAATATAAAAAGCTTTCGCTGCTACACAAGAAATGATTTAATACCTCTAAAAGATATGGATAGCTTTTATAACTGATTGAAAATAAAAAGCTAGTATTTGTACTAACATTAAAAAATGGCAGCAGAGTGAAAGCACGCATAACAATAAGGCCAACTTAGTATGTTTTTTATTTTTATTTTTTCGGTACGTACATCATAACAAATAATTGTATGTGACGGCACCTGCACCGTTGCAGGTGCGGCGGTGTCGGTCCAGCTAGACAGAATTCTTGTAAATAACACGTGTTCGCACACCTGCACCCTTGCACCTGCGGTGCCGCCCGTCCTGCTTGTATAAAACTGACGGAGCGGCCGCCGTTAAGGCAGTCTTGGCTCTGACGTGGAACGGTACGCTTGTCGTATTCCGTTACTAGTTTATCCTAGACTCGTTGGATAATTAATTCGTGTAAACGAATTAATTATTATTCCTAACCACAAAATTAGTCTCTGTACTATACTCAATTAGCCTTTCTACATCAGAAGTAGGATAAGTCCCCATTTTTGCCCACATTTAATCTTCGAATAGTATGAGGATTATTGCATTTGTGGAAGACTGTAATGCATTCCGCATTGATGAATCTGTTTTTATGTTAAATACCGTAATGAAATTTGCTATGCTACTTACGATATTTTCGTATCATTAAAGTGTAGAGAAAAGATAAAGTGAAATTATTTAAGCCAATTTTTTTAATTTGTTCGAGTTGTATTAAAAGTACCCCGCAAGTATTTTCATTATTTCTTGATGTACCTAAATATGTTAACAAATGTCGAAAGAAGTTGGAGGCTTTCTAATTAACTTATTCAATTTTTTTTGTAATTTGATAGTTCACGCGAAACATGATTATCATTTGCTATATTTTGAAGTTCAAAACGTTTAAGGGATGTACCAAAATAAAGGATTAACTTTAACACGAAATGAATTGAAATTAATAAGTGACATTTTTGTGTTCTAGTGTGTTGATCAGTGTTGCAGTTTGCTCCGAATATTGTGTCGTCGACAAGATTGGGGTTTGATGTCGAGGGATTCGTAGAAGTCTCTACAACAATAATCAATGAGGAAGATGTTGTGATGGCTAATCGAACATGGTCAGGTACGGCCGAGCGCTGGTAAGATTGAGCCTACACCGCTACAGACGGTAACTTATCGACTGATCTTACGGCAGGGCAATTTAAGCGGCCGCCGAACAAATTATGCTTTGGCGCTGTAAATGGACGTCTGAGGTCGGCTTTCGTAGATTTTGCGCAGTTACCTCCTTCCCTTTGAAATATGTTGTGGTATTTGCCTCTACACATAGTTTCTGTTTTTTTTTTTTTTTGCAATGTTTTCAAATGTCATACAGTTGCCGTTTCTTAAGAGAATATGTGATGAATTTTGGAAGCTCGGAATTCCATGGTTCGCAATACATTTATCTCGATTTCTTTTAATTTTACAAAGCAGTGCAACGATTCTCTAGCGCTAGTACGGCTACGGCGCGTCGGCTCGCTGGCGCGATTGTAGCACGAACGCAGCAGAACGAAAAGCTGGAGTGCGTTTGCCCGAAGGTAGCCATATCGGCGCGTTCATGACTTAAATGAAGGCTGGGATGTGTCTGGGATGTTGCTGTTGGTTTACATACTTAGGTGTTATCATCTCACTACGTCCCTCACGATACACTTTTGTGTGATTGTGACAGGGACATGTTTGAGGTGTGGTTGGTCTGTAACTTTTCTATACTGAATTGAAAAAAAGAGAGTAAGAAAAAAAAGTGGTTCTTGCTATCATTGCAGGGCGTTTGCCGGTCCAATGATATAGCTACAGGGAATAGTGATTCCGGACTAGCAAAAACAGTACTTGAAAAAAAAAAAGAGAGAAAATAGAAAAAGCTACAGACTAATCATTCCGATCTAGCATAAAGATGATTAAAGTTTTGTAGGGCTTAGTGCCGGAACAAAACTGATTGTCGCCCAAATCTGAAGGGTCAATATGGACCGGACCAGATACTGTTTTATCAGGATGATCGAACGATGTTTTTCTTTCTACAGATAAGTAAGATTGTGATGGAGCGCGTGCGAGGACGCACGCATGTCAGCATGGCCGTGACGGCACCTGCACCGTTGCAGGTGCGGCGGTGTCGGTCCAGCTAGACAGAATTCTTGTAAATAACACGTGTTCGCACACCTGCACCCTTGCACCTGCGGTGCCGCCCGTCCTGCTTGTATAAAACTGACGGAGCGGCCGCCGTTAAGGCAGTCTTGGCTCTGATGTGGAACGGTACGCTTGTCGTATTCCGTTACTAGTTTATCCTCGTCGGATAATTAATTCGTGTAAACGAATTAATTATTATTCCTAACCACAAAATTAGTCTCTGTACTATACTCAATTAGCCTTTCTACATATGCTTATTACAAAATTTAAAAACAACATAGCTAATAAAAGGTATTCTCATACAGAAAACCTTACCTTGGTATAAACCAAACTCTCTGGCAAGAAGGCCCTGCATCGTTCAGTTAATTCTGAAAATAAAACCCAAACACCTACGCTTATGTCGAACTCGAAGATGAAAAGGAATACACGCTTAATAGAAAACCCCTTAAATTACAATGGTATATATGACTTTGAAGTTCACATAACAAACCAAATTATTTGGAGCAATAATATATCAGATAAACGTTTCAAATTCATCAATCATTGTTACTATGTAATAAGTGCAAAAAATCTTTAACCTGATTTGTTTCCCTCTGCATCCTTTTACGAAACTCACGGGATTATATGGAGTAGTGGATATCGATACACAGCTACTACACAGTGTAATACGACATCCAAAATTTATTTCATTACTCATCAAATGACCCGTGTAGTGGCGGGTAACAATATCCATTACATCATATCTTCCAGTGGGTGTCGTAAGAGGCGACAGAGGGAAACTGAGGCAGAAGATAGGCAGCAGCACCTTTCTGATAACAGCAAAACAACAATAAAAAAACTGCGGTTGCCAACTATGGCAATATACCTACCATGATTAAAGTTACCGTAGCCCTTTCCAATTGCTTCTGGGCGCAAAAAAAATCCCTCAATACAATTCCATTACCAAGTTCTCTGTATCAACTACTATATTTTAAGTCAGTTAAAAATTATTAAATTAATTTATTTTTAAAAGTGTTTTTGTCTCTACCACATAACAACTGTCAATTACAACTTATAATAGAGCCTATTATAACTTATTGAGCTTTGATAAGGGACAGCGCAACGGTAACGAGTCACATACAGCTCAAAGAAAATTAAGTATAAATATTTTGCAATTAAAATAATTGGGGGGACTTTATACAATTTCACGTAAAAGTAACAGAAATTGCCGAATGGTTAGAGGCACACTGAACCTAAACGTTAAGTTGGAGAGGTCTCGTCTAATGAAGTCAATGCTCCGTCCCCCTCGTGCTCTGTTCCAAAGTCCCGAAACCTTTCAGCTCGAGTTACAAAAACGTTTTCAGTTCCTAGAAGACTGCAATGAAGTGGACGATATGAATGACAAGCTCGTGGAAACTGTCCATGCGGTCGGAGCTAAGTTCTGCATGAACCATCGCAGAAGAACACAAAAACTCTCCGATCACACTCTTAATCTTATGGCTGTTAGACGGGAGATGAAGCTACAGTCTTCAACAGATTTGACAGCATACAGGCAACTGAACAGACAGATCCCCAAATGCGGGACTTGCGCAACTTCAATACAGCTTGTTTTGAAGAAGCGATCGAGCGGAACCAAGGCTCCAAAGTCTTTGCCAGAGATCTGTCTGCCAGAAAGAGCCAACTGTCAGAGCTGAAGACCGAATGTGGCAGCATCGTTTCCGGGACACCTAAGATTTTGAGTGAGATTGAGAGGTTATATGGGCAGCTGTACATGTCATCGTTGGAGACACACGCAAGTGTGAGTAACAATCCAAGAGAAAGTCTTATCCGAAACTATTCCGAAGATATCCCGGAGGTCAGTCTGAGCGAGCTTAGAATGGCTCTCCAGCACCTTAAAAACAGCAAGTCCCCGGGCGAGGATGGAATTACAGCGAAACTTCTGAAAGCGGGTGGAAAACCGGTACTTGTAGTCCTTCAGAAGCTTTTTAATTCCGTCCTCCATAGTGGCACTACTCCGGAGGCGTGGAGCAGAAGTGCGGTGGTCTTGTTCTTCAAGAAAGGCGACAACGCTCTATTGAAGAACTACAAACCGATTTCCCTTCTGAGCCGCATCTACGTGCTGTTTTCGAGAGTCAATACGAATCGTCTCGCACGCAGACTTGACGATATCCAGCCTCTCGAACAAGCCGGTTTCCGAAAAGGCTTTAGTACCATGGACCACATACACTCCCTTCGGCAAATTGTACAGAAGACAGAGGAGTACAATCTGCCACTTTGTCTTGCGTATGTGGCCCATGAGAAAGCCTTTGATTCCGTCGAAATTTGGGCGGTGCAGCAGTCACTTCAGCGGTGCTGCAAGTTAACTGTCGGTATATCGAAGTGCTGAAGTGTTTGTACAGTAGAACTACGATGGCTATCCGAGTACATAATCAGAGTACGAAACCTATCCAATTGCAGAGAAGTGTAAGACAGGGTGACGTTATATCCCCGAAACTCTTCACCGCTGCATTGGAAGAAGTTTTCAAGCTACTGGACTGGAAAGGATGCGACATTAACATCAATGGCAAGTACATCACTCACCTTCGATTTGCCGACGATATAGTCTTTATGGCAGAATCGCTGGAGGACCTAAGCACTATGCTCAATGACCTAAATAGTGTCTCCCAACGGATAGGTGTTAAGATGAACATGGACAAAACAAAATCATGTTTAACGTCCATATCTAACCTACGCCGGTACTTGTTGGGAACACTAAGCTCGAAGTTGTTGACGAGTATGTTTACCTGGGACAAATAGTCCGACTAGGTAAGTCCAACTTCGACCGAGAGGTCAATCGACGGATTCAACTCGGCTGTGGGCAGCGTTCGGGAAACTACGACACATCTTCTCGTTAGACATACCTCAAAACTTAAAACCGAAATTATACAACCAGTGCGTGTTGCCAGTGATGACTTACGGATCTGAGACCTGGTCCTTCACTACTGGCCGTATGAGGAAGCTCAAGGTTGCTCAGCGAGCTATGGAGAGGGCTATGCTCGGGGTTTTTCTGCGTGATAAACTTAGAAATGAGGATATCCGCAGTAGAACCAGGGTAAACGACATAGCCCAACGGATTAGTAAGCTGAAGTGGTAGAGAGCTGGTTCTTTTGTCGCTCAAAGGCTTAGTATATCCATTCATCGACGAAACGCAGCCATGGTTCTTGGCACGATACCGTGAGGAGTAAGACTGTACGATAATTTAAGTTATTAGTTTCTTTTATTATAGTTTTTTTTAATATTATATTGTAAGTATCAAGTAATAATTATAATAATACGCTTTGAATTTGTTCTAGTAATTATTATTTATTAATCAATCTATTCTATTAAATATATATAGCGAATAGGCAAAGTCCGCTGAGTATGTATAATTGAATACCAATGGTAAACTTATTTCTTTACACAAAACATCTACTTAGCAATGTAAATTTGTATTAGTTGCATATTTTTCTTGATGTAAGTATGTAATAGAAGTATAATTTAGTTTTGTTTGTAATCATTAACTTACCGATTGAAATTGAAATAAGAAATTTTAAAGCGCGCTCTTAAATGAATGGGGTGGTGGACAATTACTACAAATCCTATCAACTAAATAAGAATCTTATTTTATTTTATAACATATCTGCTTTTTCTACCGACTTCAAAAAGCAGCCGGTACTCAATTCGACTGTATGTTTTTGTTATGTATGTTTCCTCATAACTTTTTACTGGGTGGACCGATTTCGATGATTCTTTTTTTATTTGAAAGCTGGTCCTTCACATGTTGTCCCATATACAATTGATTTTAAGGTCTGACCAATAGTTTTTGAGTTATTCTTAATAATTTATATAGAATATCGGTTGTACAAAATTTTTAATTTTTAATTATTTTACAAAGGAGTTGTAGAATAACGTAGACTTCTGTTGCTGAATGCTTATCGTTAAGTTACTTGTAATGATATGAGACAGTGCGATTTACCATCTGGGGCGTCATCACCGCTTACCACCAGCACTTGATTGATATAACCTAAAAATATAGATCGAAATAGCTATAAAATTAACTACTTTTCACAAATAATTTTTCTGTTTAAAAGCGTCAGTAAAAACAGATACAACATAGCGTGTTTTATGGCAATACCAGTAGGTTTTTCTACTTTGTACTTTTAGAGTAATTGAAGATGTTTATTTTTAAAACCATTATATTTCCTTATTTTAAATACTCAAAGTAACAAAAATGTAAATAGAAAAATATACTCAATTTAACTACAGCATTAGAAACGAGATGCCGTTGCTTAACATCAACTCTGAAATAACACCTACATGCACCGACTTCCTGCATCTGTTACGAGGCCGTTACTCTATTTAGTGAGGGCCGTTTTACACTTCGCTTACCGGTACCAGGCTGCCACATGAGAACCTTCAGTTATCGGTTCATCGAGCGATATGATGGCCAGCCAATGGTCACTTCATTTCACCGATCCATTCGGCTATGTAAGTTACTCTGGTTCTACTGCGGATATCCTCACTACGCAGTCTATTAAGCTTATGGTCGCTAAACTCCGAGCATAGCCCTTCAATAGCTCGCTGAACTACCTTGTGCTTTCTAATACGGCCAGAAGTGAATGATCACGTCTCAGATATATATGAACATTATCAACTAGCAATCCGAACTGGTCACTTTTGTTTTGTCTATGTTCAGTTTAAGACCTATCCATTATTTCTTTATTTCTAAAAACCAAAAAATTATATTATAAGATATATAAAATATATCAAATTTACGTGACCAGTATATTAACCACATATTGATCTTTCTAAAGGTTTAAATACAGGCCGTTTTATAAATTTATGGCGTGATCCTCTTAATTAGGACCTTTATTTACGTCTCTTGAAAGAATGAATATTCACGAGAGCAATCGAAAGTTGTTGGTAGTGCATTATAAGCTAAAAGACCCCGTATACGAACAAAGGGCTCAAAAAAGGTTAAGAATATTAATAAATCGTCCCTATTACACCTGTATCAGGTTCACATCAGTCAATTCCTTCTTAATTAATCCCTTCCCGCTTGGAAAATGTTCACAACATTTATATCAAATACCAAATACAAGGGCTTCGCTCTCCCACGTTTAAAAAATGTTGGGGAAGGTGGTGAACACTAACCAACCAACGCGCACCTCCCGAAGGGGAAGTTAAGTTGGGAACTGGACCTTAGTCTACAGCAAAATAACTGGCGAACCAGTAATAATGAGCTTGGCCCCTTGGTAGTGCGTAACCACAAACATCGACCGAAGTCTTTCAGCGACTCTGTCATATGAATATTTGTCGGCAAATCGAAGGAATTCTGAGTGAGTGACTATTATATAATATTTTATACAAGCTTGAGGCAGACGTTGTTCTGCCCTTTCTGGCTGATGATAAGTTTCATTTCCACACACACACACACACACACACACACACTTTTCTATATTTTCTTATTACACGCATAGCTAAATCCTCTCTATGACTCAGAATCAATAGCCATTATGAAATTAAGCTTATAAGAAAAGGAAAAACATAATCCTTCTTCTTTACTATTCAGTAAGCGGATAAAAAGTTGTCTGTATGTAATAACAGTGGTAGAGCCACGCGGCTTTTGCTGTCGCACGGATGGGCCGGCTCGAACCGGGGTGGTACCACGACCTCACAGAAAACCAGCGTGAAGTAGAGGTTTACCTCTGCGTTTCGCTTGGTGAGTGCAGGTGGCCGGAGGCCCTTTTTACTGAGAATGAGGCATTCCATCTTAGTCCTCACGGGTGACAACGCATCTGCATTTTGATTCGTAATCGAGGATAGATGTAAATGTCTATGGGCCGCAGCAACCACTTACCATCAGGTGGACTGTGTGCTCGTTTGTCACCCTTATCCTATAAAAAAAAAAGAAGTCGCGTATATTAATGCGTGTAAACGCCATACAGAATACGATCAAATCCAGCCGCAGCGAATGTACGTCACACAGATTAGGTAACAATAGGAACACTGGCCATAAAAAATCCTCCGTGAGTGCCACCACCTGCCAGACAGGCGTTCCTGCAGACGTGATGTAAGTGTAAGGCATCACCACCAATTGCATGATCAGCACGGCTAATCAGCCGCAGAGCGTGTCATGAATCTACCGCTCACCTCAAGCTTCCTCAGATTATCCCTCCAGCTACCACCCGCATGAGGTCGACACATATGCTCCACCAACCAATACAATGGCAGATATATCCAATAGTCAGTTATAAGATAATAGTAATAATTCGCCATCAGAAGGGGTTTGTGTCACTGACGTTGAGTTTATACATTTTTCGATCATGTTTGTCTCACCCACCAACAAGTTGCCTTCAATCATTCAAAGGTGGAAATTTTATAGAGATATATTATTATGTTGTTATATAAAACATCATGGAGGTCAGACAGTCTTCAGCCCAGTAATGAAGGGTCCTGACTTTGGCAAAGCTAATTAGGTTGTTATATATTTTAGTTTTATATTATATGTTTAGTTAATAATTGATACCTTCTGTAATAATGCTTTTGTATCATAGATCTTACTATCATAAGTCCCTAGTTTAGGACTATACATTATGCAACAGTACTAACAGCAGTCGGTCAGCCACGTCGGACCACCCTATATATATGTACACCCATGGGTATGTGTCTCCGGCAACGCCCTCATATAAGCAATCATTACAAGAACATTCCAATGTAATACAAGAACACCCTCATTAATTTACAAATTTTTTGACCCATTTTCAATTATATTACAAATATTATTTATCTTTATTATTGCAATATAATCGTCTTGTACTTCTATTATTTATTCCATTTTGAATATTTTAAGCACAGTTTTAATAAATTTTACGGTTTTTAAGGTCAGTATTTCGCCTTCACTATACTATAATATTTACTATTCGAAAAGAATATATTTAAATTTTATGCTTATTAACGCATATTAATTGTACAAATTATTATATCTATGATATTTAAATGTCTCTTTATTGAATTTATTTATTATTAATTAATAATAATAATAATGAGTCGTCACAAGTTCATTGAGCATAGTGCTGAGGTCTTTCAGCGACTCTGTCATATGAATATTTGTCGGCAAATCGAAGGAATTCTGAGTGAGTGACTATTATATAATATTTTATACAAGCTTGAGGCAGACGTTGTTCTGCCCTTTCTGGCTGATGATAAGTTTCATTTCCACACACACACACACACACACACACACACTTTTCTATATTTTCTTATTACACGCATAGCTAAATCCTCTCTATGACTCAGAATCAACAGCCATTATGAAATTAAGCTTATAAGAAAAGGAAAAACATAATCCTTCTTCTTTACTATTCAGTAAGCGGATAAAAAGTTGTCTGTATGTAATAACAGTGGTAGAGCCACGCGGCAGCTTTCGCTGTCGCACGAATGGGCCGGCTCGAACCGGGGTGGTACCACGACCTCACAGAATACCAGCGTGAAGTAGAGGTTTACCTCTGCGTTTCGCTTGGTGAGTGCAGGTGGCCGGAGGCCCTTTTTACTGGAAGTGAGGCATTCCATCTTAGTCCTCATGGGTGACAACGCATTTGCATTTTGAATTGTAATAGAGGATAGATGTAGATGTCTATGGGCCGCAGAAACCACATACCATCAGGTGGACTGTGTGCTCGTTTGTCACCCTTATCCTATAAAAAATACACAATCATTTACTGCCTACATACCAAATTTAATAGAAATCCCTCCAGTAGTTTTTGCGGGAATCGTGAACATACAATTTTTCTACAGATTTATTATATATTTTTTTATGTATGTATGTATAGTAGATATTGTCTAATATAATAAAAGTAAGTAAGATACAATAAAATAAAATATATATATTGAACATGATAACTTTCAATACTGATAGTGTCACTAATGGCGCCCCCTTGACATTGTCGTCCCGGGCGACCGCCATGTGACCCCCTTCTAAACCAGCCATTGTTTCTCATTTGATTAATTAAGACTTCTAAACTAATTGTATCTACATATTAACATACTTTATTCATTATACTTGACTGCAAAGTGCACCTCATTCGAATGCAATAATAATTATTTAATTTTCCAACACACACACAACAACCGTCACGACGCATCTGCATTTTGATTCTTAATTGAGAATAAATGTAGATGTCTATGGGCCACAGCATCCTCTTACCATCGGGTGGACTGTGTGCTATACTGAAAGTTTTGCGTAACTCGTAAATAAAACAATTTATATGTAAACTAATATATTTACTGCTTTAAGTAGAGATACTTTTAGCCAGCACAGTTTCACGCGTGGTCTATCGATAAAAACAGCAATAATGAGTTTAAAGCATACTGTCAAATATTACACGGACAGGCTCACAACGGTGTACGCCTGTTTCCTAAATCTGAGTAAAGCTTTCGATTTTGTCTCGTACGACATCTTATGGTGTAAGTTGGAAGGCGTGTTTTACCTGACGGCTATACCAATTTGCTTAAGTATTGGTATAGTAATCAAGTGAACTATGTGAGATGGGCGAATGAGTATTCCAAGCCGTACAGGATGGAGTGTGGGGTGAGGTAATGGGGGCTGACATCGCCGAGACTCTGCAACCTGTATATGGACGCATTGATTTGAGAGCTCAGCAGCATGCGTGTCGGCTGCCATATCGGCAAGGTGTGTGTGAACAATAACAGCTACGCGGATGATTTGGTTCTGCTGGCACCCTCAGTAGTGCGCAGAGAGCTCTACTCGGTGTTTGTGAAAAATTCGCTGTCTCACATGATTTACTATACAATACCAAAAAGTCGGAGTTCATGGTATTTAAGGTTGGCCGTAAATGTACTAAGGCCCGTATTAATAAACGTTACTTAACGATGAACTCAAGTGCGTAATCATTTGATACACCCTCAGATATCAGCATTTCAAGATCGTTGCTAATTAATAAACACATAAAAACAGTATCTCAAAACGTTGTACTTGGGAATACTGTTCTGTGACTTGCACTCAAGTACACACACTTGAGAGCGGAGTTTCGTTTATTAATCAGTGCGGCTCAGCTGATATCGTAAACCTAAGCCGAATCTTGAAATATATTTACTAACTAGCTGTTCCTCGCGACTTCGCTCGCATGTTAGGGTTTTTATGTTTTTGCGCGGAACCCTTAAGAGGATTGTGAAGCTGTAAATTTTCATACAAAAAGCGATAATGTTTCCCCCCCGTAAATATAGTCCAATTTTAATAATTTAAGCCCGTACGTTTTTATTTTAAAGAAATATTGTATACAATATAAGTTATTAGCATCTAAATATCTATATTTTTGACTTAAAAACTTCCTCGCGCGTTTTTTTTTAATTAAACTAAACTGGTTACTAAAAAAGTAAAACGTACAGGCCTAGATTAAAGTGTACTGAATCTAATAAGACCAAAATTTGCCTTCAAGACTTGCAACTCTCTCTATCGCACGATACGGGTCGGGGGGCAGGGGCATATTGTAGTGATTTTAGGGGTGGTGGGGTGTAAATACCAGTATTTTCCGATTATATTATAAAAATAAAAGTTATATTTATAAAATGAGCCGTGGTAGCTCAGATGGTTAGCGCTCGCTATATGTTTCACAGTAGGTACGCAAGAAACCCGGGTTCGATCCCCGCCGGCACCAATGAAATTGTTAATTGCAATTTAAAGTGCTGATTTACCACGTGCTCGGCAGTGAAGGAAAACATCGAGAGGAAACCTGCATGTCTGACAAATAAAAAAAAATATATTTCGAAGACATGTGAAGTTCGCCAACACGCATTGGGGCAGCGCGACGGACCTTTCCTTGCCCTAAAACCCTCTCAGAAATGAGAGGAGGCCTGTGCCCAGCTGTGGGACATGTATATAGGCTGTAACTTTTAGAGGTGTTATCGATATTATTATCGCCTAGGGAGGAGAAAATAATATCGATAACCTAGAAAGATAATACCTCTCATGAAAAAGTTAATGTCTGTGTTTATTCAGTGTTTATCGATTATTTAGTTATTAATTTAGTCTTTATTGAATAAGGACATTAAATTAAAAATATTTCGAGTTTACAATAAAGTGGGTAGGCAAATAAATAAAAAGTAACAACTTGAAGAAATTATTATTGTTTATTATTACATATTACTTAATTACACTCTTTCTCGAACTGTCATTTCTCTAGGAACTCGAGGGTCAATCATTTCTGATAATAAACATTAAAAATTAAATGAGTAAAGTCTTGGCTGCATTTTTGTTGCCCAAAAGTGATCATGGTTTATTAAATTAAGTATGAAAACATGAAAAAGTTGTGTCCATACTACGAAAAAACAAAATTGCCTACCAGTGATATGTAATTATCCCTGGACCTGATAATAGTAATCATGGTTTCTTTTTTCTTTTTGTCCTTCTCGTATCAAACAAAATTTGGTTTTTTTTTAGTTATGGCCTACAAATGTAGCATATTAGAATCAGAAATAAGACATTTTCATTTAGAGAATCATGTCCAATAAACCCATCGGGAGTTGTACCTAAATAATAATCTTCGGAATCAATAAACAGTCCACACTCCCAAACTTTTAGATTATGTTTCCTAATCGTGATTCCTTGCAAAATGAAATTGCAATCGAAATATTTTTTTATTTGCTAAATGATTTATTTCTACAATTCTTCGCCCATACAACTTATCTGACTCAATCTTGACTAACTCTGGTTCAATAATTAGCTCGACAGTCGAAGACGTGTGATTTTTGATTCTCTTTGTCAGATTCGATTCCTTCGTCAACTGAAGTACATCGTCCTTGCACATTACTGTCTGGTAATTATTTGTCTATCTCGGAGTCACTGAAAAATAAATAGAAGCATAATAGTTTAAATTATATTTTATGGCTAACTAACGCGGGCGAAGTCGTGGGTGAAAAGCTAATTTACCTATATAATTCGGTTCATCGTTTAAATTTCTGTGAGAGCGTAGTCGTTCCCCGGTCGAGCCGACCCACTCGTGCTACAACTATACTACTATCTCGAAAATTTTAGCATTTTACTTGGAATCATCGGAATTCCACAGTAACAGTGATACGAACAACTTCTTCTAACGGACTAATATTATTACTGGACAAGTGGTAAAATTAAAAATTTTGTACAACCGATTTCAATAAAACTCAATATATGTAATGGTTGAAATAATTTCCATAAAATTTGTATGAGACCAAATGTGAACAAAAAAAGAATAGGTAAGTATTCAAAATCGGGCCGGAGAAATGGGTGAACATATTATAACAACATATAAAAATAAAACAAATATACATACAGCCGAATATAGAACCCCTCCGTTTTTGTAGTTAAATCAACATCAGTTATCCCATACTTTTATATTTTGTGGAAAAAATTTCGGCCATCTCCTGCCAGTCAACAAATGTGTGTAAGGTGGTAAGGTACGCGATCAAAGTAAGTATAATTTATTATAAGTAAGTAAGTAAGTAAGTACGCCTACTTACCTGTTGCCCGTCCTTTCGATTTACGAAGCAAATTGCATATTTTTAGTTTTGTCTCTAATCTTTCTCTTCTATTCTAAAATGTATAAAATTATTTTAGTTGTCGAATGTAATACACATGTCATAATCGAGTGATTATGTGAGTACATAGTATATAGGTAGATACTTACATAAAAAAATAACAACCCACTTCTATAAGTTATATGTAGTAAGTCCCCACGTCTACATAGACTATGCAATATAATAAAATTACAAAGTAACACAAACAAATTCAATATGTAACTTGTCGTAAATGTACGCAAATATAGGCTATGAATGAATGAACGCTCCTCCTGCTGGTATCGTAGTGTGCGTAAAAATTAGTGTAATATGTTGTATTTGTGTTGTTCACGCCCGGAGCCCGGCGGGAGGCAGAACGTGCGTTATGAAACAGGTAGCATTTTTGAAAATACCTACTCGAGTCGCGTATCGGCACTTCACAATCCTCTTAATTCTTTTTCTAAAATAAAAGTAGCCTAAGTTACTCCTTATGAAATCAGCTACCTGCTAGTGAAAGCCCCGTCAAAATCGGTTCAGCTGTTTCGGCGATTAGCCGGAACAAACAGACAGACAGACAGACAAAAAATTTAATAATTATGTTTTTGTTATAAGTACCGTATATACTTTCATATGCAATTAGTAAAAAGCTGTAATTTTGACATTAGAAACAGAAACTTCAATTTTATTTATTTGTATAGATAAGATCATAACCTCAATATTAGGAAGCCTATGTTCAGCAGTGGACTTGTGAAGGGCTGTAATGATGAACCTCAATATTGTACTCAAGTGCGTGTACTTGAGCTGAGTAATGTTTATACGGATCCTAGCGTTGTACCCCCTATAAAGCTCTATAACGAATCACTAGAAAGGGTCTACAGTTTTAAATATCTTGGACATATCGTGTCTGATAGCTTTAAAGAGTATGAAGACATTGAAAGAGAACGTAGGGCACTGTCGGTCAGGGCGAATATGTTGGTGCATAGATTTGGTTGCTGCACTGACGCTGTCAAGATCACGCTTTCAAAGCATATTGTACGTCATTTTATTTTCTGCAGCCAATAGACCAACTACACCAAAAAGGCCTATAGTGTCCTACGTAAAAATATGTATAAACTATATTACTAACATTCTCTATTAACAATTTCTATGGATTCAAGTTGTCCGAAATAGACAATTATTAATTATTATTTATTACATATCACCATCATCATCATCATCATTACAGTCCTTCACAAGTCCACTGCTGAACATAGGCCTCCCCCAAGGAATGCCACAAAGCACGGTTCTGAGCCACCTGCATCCATCGACTTCGTGTATATCTTACCAGGTCGTCACTCTATCTAGTGGGGGGACGCCCTACACTTCGTCCGCCGGTACGAGGCCGCCACTCGAGAAATTTTTTCCCCCATCGCTTGTCGGTTCTTCGAGCTATATGGCCGGCCCATTGCCACTTCAGCTTACTAATCCGTTGGGCTATGTCGGTCACTCTGGTTCTACTGCGGATTTTCTAAGTTTATGACGCAGAGAAACTCCGAGCATAGCCCTCTCCACAGTTCGCTGAGCGACCTTGAGCTTCCTCATCCGGCCAGCAGTGAAGGACCACGTCTCAGTTCCATAGGTCATCACTGGCAATACGCACTGGTTGTACAGTCTCGTTTTCAAGTTTTGAGGTATACCTGACGAGAAGATGTGCCGTAATTTCCCGAACGCTGCCAAACCGAGTTGAATCCGTCAATTGACCTCTCGGTCGAAGTTGGACTTACCTAGTCAGACTATTTGTCCCAGGTAAAAAATATACTCGTTAACAAATTCGACCTTAGTGCTCCCAACAACCACCGGCATAGGTGTGATATGGACGTCAAACATGATTTTAGTTTTGTCCATGTTCATCTTAAGACCTATCCGTTGGGAAATACTATTGAGGTCATTGAGCATAGTGCTTAGGTCCTCCAGCGATTCTGCCATAAGGACTATATCGTCGGCAAATCGAAGGTGAGTGATGTATTCGCCATTGATGTTAATACCGTATCCTTTCCAGTCCAGAAGCTTGAAAACGTCTTCCAATGCAGCGGTGAAGAGTTTCGGGGATATAACGTAACCTATATTACACCTCTCTGCAATTGGATAGGTTTCGTACTCTGGTTCTATACTCGAATAGCCATCGTAGCCCTACTGTACAAGCACTATATATAATTTTTATTATTTTTATTTTTATGATTTATAATTTACAACACCCATGGTCACGGGGGGACGGAGGTATTTGACAACCCAATGTCATATAGTTAGCCCGGCTAAGTTAGGTTTTTGAACATTAATTTTTAGTCCGATCTACGCGATAGAATCCGCAAAATTTTATTATTTACTTCCGTTCATTTAATTACTAATGGTATAAATGGTTACGTCATCTATTTGTAAATTTGATGTGGCAAATCTCTTTTTGCAGCAAAAAAAACTAAACAATTCGGATAATTTTGCAGGACGTCCATTCGGCCGCGCAACTAGATTTAGTCTAGTGAGCTGTGAACTCTTGTTTTTGTGATGTTAGGGCTTTTAGCCTTTTTGGCTTTTACAGCTTCATCGGACTCAGAGCTGTGAGAAAAGTGAGTGTTGAATATTATTTCCAATGTTACTTACGTAAAGACCTTCACCTATGTGAGTTTGAGTGCACACATGTCTACGAGGTAGCGCCTGCAGCTTTATTAGTTGTAGCACGAATGGGTCGGCTCAACGAGGATAGGACCACGCTCTCACAGAGTTCCAGCGTAAAATAGCATGATATGTTTCGTATGGAGAGTGTAGAGGGAGCCTTTTGGACAACGCATCTCCATTTTGATTCTTATTCTTGAAGTGACACTACGCATCTGTAGCTTTCTTTTTTTTGAAGTTAGCTGCAGATCATGCCACTTACCATCGGATGCATTGTAAATTTGATTGGTGACTTCAATTTTATAAAAATTAAGAAAGTTACGGCGTATATGCATCCTACTGCTGGGTTTCAACCGGTATTCGTATATGATAAATTATTGGTGTAACGTATAGAAATAAAAATTAACAACAATATTTTAATGCTACCCATATTCGGCCGTTAGCGAAGATGATTGCCGTGTACTAAGACATTTTTTGAGACGAGGGCTTAGCCCCTATAAGCAGCTACAAACAGTTTATTACGGGTGACTACCTAATAAAAGATCAAAGTCAGAGCCATGCCACAGCGGTTAAGCGCTCGTTGCAAACTTTCTGAAGACGCGAGAATGAGAGATTTGATTCCTGCCATCAAAAACAGAATTGTTTTGTACTGATTTAGCACGTGCTAACCTGTATGACTAAGAAATAAAATATTTCCAGCATATGTGAAGTCTGCCAACAGGCACTGGAGCAGCGTGGCACACTGATTGCTGTGTAGCCCTCTCAGAAACAGCAGGCCTGTTCCCAGCAATGAGATGAGGGTTATTTTTCAAAGTGTATACAAATTTTATGTTCAAGTTCAAATATATAAATAATGATCTACCGTTAGTTTTTGAAAATACGAGTAAATAAGGCTTCTACGTTTATTTGAAGTTATCCCAAAAATGAATGTGATTTATTGCCGACCAAGCGACCCTTACGAATGTGTGCGCGCCTAGCTAAATAGTAGGCGTCAGAAATTTTGAATTACAATCAGTTAAAATAACGCATGATCTATTTCGCATTCTAAATTTAAAAAATAAAAAGGACAGAATGTTTGAGATTTCTCTTAATTAATTTTTCTTCACCAATCGCCTATATTACTTATTCTGAACCGTCTCTGCAAATTTGAGGATATATTGCAAAATAACCCTGTATAAGCCACAACTTTACTTCTTATTTCATAAAAGAACTGAGTCGATTGAACCAGGACAATTAAAGGGCAACAAAAAAAAAATTGATGTACCTACATTAATATTCACAACTGTGGTCATTTACTTAATATACAAACAACAAAGTTTTTTTTAAATATCTATATTTATTGTAATAATATAGCAAAACCCAACCCAAACGACTTAAATAATATACATATAAATCTTAACATGTATGTTAATTAATAACAAAGAGATTAATAATAAAAAATTATACTAATTTGTACTTCAAAATAGTCGCTAGTACAGGATGGAACATATTAAATGTAAAAGCTTAAAGCAGTAATAATGGTTATAATATACGAGTTAAATTTGAACAACAATAACAAAAAATAACATTTCTAGTACATATTTGTTTCACAAAAAATAATATTTTATACCTATATTTTATTATTCTTTCGTTTTATTTGTTTCGGTAGCCTTTCTCTTCATTTAAATATCGAAGTGAAGTGTCTGTTTGTAATATCAATATAACAGCCTTTTACTAAATAACAAAAACACTATTTTTAAAATGTTTGCCTGTCTGTTTGTTCCGTCTAATCTCCGAAATGGCTGGACCGATTTTGACGGGACTTTCATATGAAGATAGCTGATATTATAACGTGTAACTTAGACTACTTTTATTTTAGACAAAAAATTGGACTCCGCGCAAAAAAATTAAAACGCTAATTTAAACGAAGGCGAAGTCGAGGGGAACAGCTGGTATTTAAATGTAAATACAATTTTGGTACCTATAATGACTGTATGCTAATGGAAATCTTCGTCAAAAATAATTACCATATGATAACTTCTGAAGTTGGGGTTCTAATTCTTCGATACACTCGACAAAAGCTCGCAAGACGCAAAAACAACCGCATCGCCTATATCCCGCGTCATCCCCCCGCCCTTGTGTAGTTTAGATATCGACTATACAAGAACATAATAAAGTATATAGATATTTACTATGTACCGTGCAGAGACGGTGTAAGAATATCCACTTAGGTGTTCGTAAAAGGCGACAGAGGGAATTAAATCAGGAGATGGGCGGCAGCGTCTTCCTAATAACGACTAAAAATAAAAAAAACTGCGGTTGCCAACCCACTTGCCAAGCGTGGCAACTATGGCAAATATGCCCCCTATTATTCAATCTATGGGGGAGGCCTATGGTCAGCAGTGGACTTTAATAGGCTGTAACGGTAACGGTATATAATTTGCTACAACGATATATTTTGCGATGGTCTGCGAAGTTTATATGTGAGAAGACAGCCGGCATCCAACCAACGTGATCGCAACCGTTGGGACACGAGGCAGATGACCTGTATCCAAGTGAGTGCACATGCATTCCTTCACATCCTTCCTGTAGCGCGAATTTAGGGACATTTACAGTATCGTGAAATAGTAAATTCGCACCGCCTCATACGGTCCATAATTTTCGTAAAATCATCCTTTTAATAACTCTGAACCAGCAGTTGGTCATTTAAACCAACACGCGATTATTGGCCCTTCACCAGGATTAAAGCATAGCTGGGCCTTCTCGCTAAATTATAATTAATTAACCAATTACTGATCACTCCGGCCGGGATAATTTAATATTATCCACCATTTTGGTCACTGGTCAATGTCTTATCCACACACTAATAAGACTTATCACCGACTTCAGAAGCTACTATGTGGAAACTATTTTATTCTTTTTTGATTTTTTTAAAAAGTATTTTTAAATGAATATTTTGGTGATATCAGTAACAATAATTTCTTAACGTGTTTCTGACAGTATCAATAAAACTTTTTCTTTTTTTTTAAATTATAATACAAATCTGAGAAGACGTCGTTCAATTTTACTTAGTTCTTACAGATTCATAATTTTATTTTAACACTAGTAACAAGCAGTGTAGCGTTGTTCAGATTAAAAAAATAAAAGAGCACTTATGTTATTATACAATTTTCTATCTTTTTTTAATATTTTTTTAATAAAATTTTTCGAATAAAATATAACCTAGATTCCTTGACATTGTTCTCTATCTGTTTGTAATATTTCACCACAATCGGTTCAGCCATTCCGAAGATCTAAATAGACAGATAGATATACAATCAAAACTTTAAAAAATTATGTTTTTATAGGATGTAAAAACCTAATTAGCTTACTAGAAGCCACTTATTAAGTGGCGAAGCTTGCGAAGTCACTTATTGATTTCACGATGTCTGTCCGTCTGTCCGTCTGTCCGTCTGTCTGTCAGTCCGTCCGTCCGTCCGTCTGTCCGTCTGTCCGTCCGTCCGTCCGTCTGTCCGTCTGTCCGTCCGTCTGTCCGTCAATACCACGATTATCTCGAGAACTGTTTCGAATTTTCAAATTCTGTTTTCAGCAATAGATTACTGATCACCCAGGCATCTGAACCTCTTATTTTGAAATTTTTTTTTTCCCGTTAGAAACCGCTACAAAGCTGATTGCTTCGCCACTTTGCTATGCTGTTAGCTTGCTAGGTTTTTAAATATTACAAACAGACACTTTATTTTTTGTTATAAGTACTATTACAGTTTTCAACGTTTGTAGTTGCAGTTTGTATAAGTTATGTGAAAAATAATAAATATTATTATTATTACTGTTAAAACTTAAGTGTTAAATCCGCAGTATATACTTTAAGAACAACAATGTTTTTAAATTAATATTATATTTTTCCAAAAAAAAATTAATGAAATGCTGTTTACAAAACTAATAAAAGTTATATTCCATGAATATATTATAAAAAGTTTATATGAATAAAGTATACTATCAGAAATAACTTTCTACTTTATCGAATGCTTATAAATAAAATAATACTGTGATTATTTAAATTAAATCTTGTCAAAATGCCCTTCATGTTGTAAAATATCTTAAGTTTAAACAAATACTTACTCTGGAATGCAACATTTCTTAAAATAAACAACCCGTACGTAAATAACACATGTAAGTAAGTAGGTATATAAAATTTGGCAAGGAGTACATAATGATTTATGTTGTTTTAAAATTTGGATCCGGTTCCTCTTCCAATGTTCCATCACCGCTTCGAAGGGCTCTGTTTATGATCATCGATGAAGTGGCTGCTTTTACTGAAAATAATGAAAAATTCTCTTTTAATGAAATTGATTAATCCATCGTCAAAACTATCATTATCGTATTTTCGCAACCACCACTGCTGGATATGAATGTAGGGTGGATTTATAAAAGTAAGTCTTCATGCTTGGCAAGCATATTGCATCAGCATTAGATATCCTACACATTTCACGAAATTAATTGTCTATTATTTATCTTTGTCAAAGTAACTTTAATGGCGGCTCTACACGCTCGTCGAGACACCACGAGACAGGCCGAGTACGAGTGTGTACATGGTGTCCTCGTCGCGTCGCGTCGCGTCTCGCGGCCCTCGTTCGCTCTCGGAAGCGTGTCGGTTTTATGCGCTCGAGTCAAAGGGTCTCGTGAGTCTCGCGATGAAAACGAGAGCGCGCCTGTACACACTCGTTCGTTTTCTGATAATTATAAAAATTATCAAAAAATGGTTCAATGTTGTTAAATACAATATAGGAAGTTACATGGTTCTATTACAGTGAATAGAAACCATCCACCATGGCTTATTAATTTTCTTTTTATTGGAAATATGTAAAAAATTATAATTAAAAATAGCAAAGGCAAAACACAGCAACAGTTTCTTCTACGTCCATCGCAGTGCGCATCTGGAGTTCAAGTGATACAACGAGTGTGTACATGGTGTGCTCTCGTGTCGGACCTCTACGCGACGAGAGGCACGCGACGCGACGAGACGAGCGTGTACAGCCGCCATAAGATGTTGTCTGAGCTTCTATGATAACTTAAAATAATTGGAGTAATATAAAGGTTTAATACTTAGTATAAGTTTATAAATTTTTACGTTGACCATTAACAATTTGCACAACTGGTGGTCCCTTCCATCAGCCTAATTTGATTAAATTATCCAATTGTTGTTGTAATTGAGGCTAGCAATTTTAGAGACTTCCCGAAAATCTTTATAAAAAATTAGTGTAAATGATCAGAAATACTATAGATTTTCACAGCGATACTTTTCAAGAGTAAGATAGTAATTTTAAGGCATGTCTTCAGAAATATGTTTAATTAAAATAAAGAATGTCGTACTCTTAAAACGATTGTTAATGAGCTTTTGATTGATAGCTGAATCTCAGAAGATATAGTTTAGAACGCATTGTATGTAAGTGATATATACGATGCAATATCTGAGCTGATGATCTGAGAAAGGATGGAATCACTCACGTTTTTCATCAAAACCGGTCTATATAAGTCAAATTATTCAGTAATCTACTTACAGTCATAAGCCCATCCGATTTTGGCGAATGCATCTATGAAATTCGTCGATATGTTAAATCGACCCAGTTCCGATGTTCTGTAATCCCACGGGAACACATGATGATAGTTATGCCAGCCCTCTCCTAAGGCAGCTATACTGACTAGTTTGTTTTCCGAAGGCTTGATGAACCTAAATAAAAACAAGCAATCACTTATAAACTAGCCGGAGGCATCACACCTAAAGAATTTAGGTAAATTAAAAAGTATATATATTTTTAGGAGTATTTGTAGTATTGACATTGGACATGGAACATTGCTCTGCGCCCTTATATTGTTCGCCCTGGAACCAAGTGCATCGGAAAACTATGGATTTTATTGTCGATCATTAGCAAATTGCTATATATACTATTTTTATAGCGGACTAGCTGCATAATAGATACATTTAAAAAAAAAGTATTAGATTTTGAGGTTATAATCGAACCACGAATATTACGGTTTTATATAGCTTCGAGTGATTTTTAACGAACTGAAAAACGATGTCCTTAAACATTTATGTAGCTATTTTTAGTACCTATCTAAATAATTAGGTATACAGTTTTTGTTCTAAAGCCTAAGTGTATGTATGTGCAACGTATAAATGCACAGAATCTAGTAAACATACCTGCTTTCTAAGCGTTGGTTTTGAAATTAGTGAAAATGTTTGTGTGTATTAATGTAAAAATAAAAATGTATGTATATAATGGCTGTTAGCATTTAGATGTTGTCATTAGCATATACGGTATGGTAAGATACCTAGTACTTAAATGTATAAGGATTTAGGCTGGTTTCAGTAACGCCGCAGACATGCCGTCGAACAGCGAGCGTGTCAACCACGGTTTCAATTAAGTTTCAACAGCGCGCGGCAACGGCATAACTATTATCAACTACTATCTAGTGCATTTGCAAGCGTGTGCGTCTGGACAGCGCTGTTCAAACGCCGGACTATGAAACCACCCTTACAAACTTAGTAACTACCTAATTGGTAGAATAAGTTGTCTTTACACCTTAACTTATTATGTTTGAATTAGAAATAAAACACAGATTTAATTTCATGTTTATAGTTCATCTTCTAAATTGGAAATTACAATATTGCCTAAAAACTGTGCAGGGATGTCAAACCATATAATGGTCATAACATGGGCGCATCAACCGATGGTTCTGCATACAACGATGCAACTACAGTAATATTGCACGATTGCTTGTCTGTTCATCTTTCAACAACGTTGAACCACCAGCAGAGCCGCAATTTACACAAAATACACTTTTAATTGCGTATGCGTAAGTCCGTTTATGAATGCTAGGTTATCGTTTGAGCGGTACACAGTTCCGAAAATCACAGCAAGGTAAGTCGTTCTTGAAAGCAATCAGAGTCCGTTAAAATTGCCAAGTCTTAATGTTCAATATATAGTCCCGAAAGTCACCAAAACACCGATACAATTACAAAGAGCAAACGACGCCAACCAAAATAATTTTGACAAAGTGAGAGATGAAAGTACAAATTACAAAGTAGGAATGTTGATTTGAAATTGTTTAATCATTTGTTTATAGTAAAATAATCGATTTTCTAGATCGATATAGATCTGAAAAATCCTTGTCCGATGTCCTGATATCGACTTAGTACACTCCATCGATTCAATGAATCGATCCAAAACCTCTCGAATCGGACTTACTCAAGAACTAACTATATTTCAAACGATCCAAGAAATACTTTTGCATAGTTGGAACATCTGTTCCTTGTGGCAGTCTTTTTTCTGTTCTGTTCTGGTTTCGATCCCAGGGTCGGACATATTATTATTGTGTTTTTATAACTTGAAGTTCCCAGTAATAGCACGGAGTCTGGATTTGTGCCCGGTGTTTGGCAATACGCGCATCCCCTATTATATGGGACGTATAACATAACAGTACTACACACCTCTACCTACTTCTTCTGGGAAATACAGACGTGATGTTATTTTTATTAATTTAATTATGTTTCCACGCAATTACTTGTATTTACGGTAAATTATCGTCAATAATGTTCTGTGTCTGTATTAGGCATGTTTGAAAATGTCACGATAGATCGAAAATTGATCTGTTAATGTAATGTAAATAATTTAATCGAGAATCGATTCCAGTATGTTCGATTTGAATCGATTAGGAGATCGTTTTTTTTTCGTGAGAGACTGACAAGTGACAAGTAATCATTTAGTGACATCAATAATAGGAGCGCCAAATATTATACGTTTTTTGGATATTTCCTAAGATTTATTATAGTCGTACGTTACAAACAGTATTACATACATCATATTTTGTCATACGATAATATTAATACCTTAACAATTATGACAATATACTATTATACTTATAATAACAAGTCTCTACTTCTTCCATACTTGTAACAATATTAATAATAACATCTGTACCTAGTCTGCAATATTACTCTTTTTAAAGAACACATTTATAATTAATGCAGTAACGATAAGTGTTTTTTTATATTAATGTTTGTATACTCGTAAGTTATCCCTTAGTAAAAAGTAAAATACACTCCTTTCTAAACGATCATTAGAAAATACTGAATTATCTTTACGAATATTTTTCTTCAGCATTATTCTTACTACTATTCAAAATCGTGTATGACCTCATTCATTAGTTATAGTAAATTTTTTAAATTATACTTTTAGAGAGTAATATAAAATAATATAAATAAGTGGTAATTTAATGTTTTTATTGTAGCTTCTTTTTGCAACTTTATTCGTAATAAAGTCAAAATGTAATTTAGATTAAAAAATATGCAACAGTTCATTATAAATTCAAAGATCAATTACAGTCGATTGAGCATCCCTAATCATTTTTCGACACCACATGATGTTTGGCGAAGATGACGACGATTAATGTTATTAGTCGAGTAGAATACTTTTTAATGTTCATTTTGGCATGCAGCTAGTCCGTGTTATAAAAGTATTTGCAATTACTATAATAAAATAGACAATTAATTATTGTGTATGTCCGATGCTTTTATTACACAGAGCGATTCTGGACACTGTCCTTTAACTTCAAAACATTTTCATTGGAATTCGCTTATGTTAGATAATTAAATTCTTCACTTGTATTTTCAGAAAATAATTATGTACTCCGTACGTATTCATTTTAGCAAATAGAATACTGTTGGACTGTTATTTTAATTAAGATTTTAATATCTTTATTGTATTTAAATAATAGTTCAACTACAAAATTTACTACAATTTCATTTACCTGTCATAAGGTCTATTCCCCCACAAATGTGCAAAGCTGTTCACACTAAAGGCAATGTTCAAGTTTATTGTAAATCTGGTGACGAAGCTTACTACAAAGCTGTTAATCAGACTCTCATCCCAGCAATAAACAGGAATCCATATAGGCAGTATCACATTAAGTAATGCAAATAGAGGAATAAAGAATCTGAAAAAGAAGAAGCACAATTAATACAATGTTTAAACTGGTTTAAGCTTTTTGTAACATATTATTACAATGAATCTGTATAATATTAATGTTTTCAGTATATTTCTCTTAAACCCGTAATTTAGCTATTATACAAGTATATGTATATATAAGTTGTAGAAAGATATATCACGATTTATTTTCTATAATAATCTTTAAATGAACATACACGCAACTATAATATATATTTTAGACTAAGATATATTATGATACTAACCAATATTGAAAGATAGGAAATATAATATACAGTTATATTGATGACTAGCTTTTCCTCGCCACTTCGTCCGCGTGTAATTTAGGCTTTAAATTATGTTGCGCGGAACCCTAATTCTTTTTCTAAAATATAAGTAGTATCAGCTATTTGCGAGTGAAAGTCCCGTCGAAATCGGTCCAGCCGTTTCGGAGATTAGCCGGAACAAACGGAGAGACAGACAAAAATTTTAAAAATTGTGTTTTTGTTATGAGTAACCGTATAATACTTTCGTATGCATTTATTAACAATTACGACATCACAAACAGACACTTCAATTTTATTTATTTGTATCGATATCTTTTGAATTACATAATACATACTCGTATTATTGCGATATAGAGTGATTCATGTTACTTGAGTACTGGTAATTTTGTGCATAGTTGTATCATGTTATTATTATTATTATATACGTATATTGGTGTCATTTCGCCAGCCTCGGTGGTCTATTGGTCGTAAGCACGACTGCTGATCATATGGTCCGAGTTCGAAACCCGGGTGGGGCCATAATCAGGTGTTAGGTTTTCCGGTCAAGAAATACTTAGTACCAACTAAGAGTAACGAAGTTAGTGGTGATTCAAACTCGTGCCTCGGAAATCACGTAAAGCCGTTAGTCCTACGCTTGATTTCTCTCTGGTCATGTCGATTGCCGTCCTGTCAGACTATTAAAATGACCTCATCCTTTCATAGTCCGATGCAGATGCGCTAGTCTCCGTTGGAACTAGCGCCGCTGTGACTGAAATTCGTTCTAGATCTCTTTATTGTTATTATATCGTCTTTGATTAATTCATAAAGTGCCACTAATGACTACTTCGAATTTATTAAATAATTATCATCATCGTTTCAGCCCATCACAAAACTACTGCTGAATATAGGCCTCCCCCAAGTAATGTCGCAAAGATCGGTCTTGATCCACCTGCGTTCATCCACTTCCAGCGTTTCTTACCCGGTCGTCAATCCATCTAGTGGTGGGCCGTCCTACACTCCACTTACCGGAACAATAAGCGTTAGTAGTTTATTAAATACTGAGCGAATTATTTTTCTAGATAGTTCGTAATATAAATAATTCCACCTGGTGTTTTTCATTCTTTAAATGCAATTAAAAAAAATCACAATAACAATAACAATTTAATCCAGATTTATTATTTTTACAAATTCGACATCGGGATTGTCCTTTGAAAAACTATCAACTTTTTTTTCTTTTCTTTATTTCTTTAGGGGATTTTGTCCTGTACGGATATGGGCTGCATCGAAATTTGACCTACATACAACTCTAAAAAAAAACCGATAAAAACAAATGAAAATTAACATTCTATAATGTTAAAAAGGTATGATGTTAAATCTGACGAAGCTATTATAGCTTCGTTAGCATTGATATATTAAAAGAATATATCAATGTTCGTTAGACGCAGACTTACTTATATCAATGTTCGTTAGACGCAGACTTACTTAACTAACTTTACATTTATACCTACATCCAGACGGAACGGAACTGAATGGGATACTTTAATGGCCAATTTAAAATTAAACTAGTTATTTCAAATTGAATTAAATCATATCTTTTTATCATAATTTAAATCATATTTTTAATTCCTCATGTTTTGGGTGCTTTGCAGCACCCACGATCATGGGGAACTTAGGTGACTGACGTTTCGCTTCGTTACGTTGACCTTCAGCCCTTTAACTATTACTTTAAGTCCGATCTACGCAGAATGAGCTTACTGTGTATTGAAGCCTTGCAGTGGTATGCTTGGGCTTGGGTTTAGTTTTATTTTATTAGTTACAAGATCCCAATCAGCCTCCTTTCTCGACGAGGTGGTGGAGAGATTCAGTATTTAATTCCTTACTTTAATATTCCATTTATTGTGCGCTACTACGAATACGACGAACATAGCTTACTCCCAGTATTAATTAGTCACGGTCTGTGGTAAATTCATTACCACATTTAAGTAATTCTACGCTTTCTGAAAATAATGACACAAGCACTGGCCTTATTATTTTCCCAAAAAAAAAAACAAATGATGTTTAAAAAATGAACTTTAAAGACATTTATCATGTTGCGTCTTTTCCAAATAGCGGTAAATATTTGAAATACTTTTTAAAACATAATAGCTTTACATATAAAATGTTTGTTAAATACTTAGCATAATTTTTTTTATAGGATAAGGGTGACAAACGAGCATACAGTCCACCTGATAGTAAGTGATTGCTGTGGCCCATAAACATCTACATCTATCTTCGATTACGGATCAAAATGCAGAAGCGTTTTCACCCGGAGGACTAAGATGGAAAGTCTCGTTTCCAGTAAAAAGGGTCTCCGGTTCTCTACACTCACCATACGAAAGACAGCAGCGTTAAGCTGCTATTTCATGCTGGTATTCTGTGAGAGTGTGGTCCTTCCCCGGTCGAGCCGACCCATTCGTGCTACAACTATACTACTAATAGCTGCAGCATGGCTCTACCGCGTTAAAAACATCTACGGCTATACTTGATTAAGAATCAAAATGCAAATCCGTTGTCAGCCCTGACGAATACGATGGAATGCCTCGTTTCAAGTAAATAGGGTCTCCGGTTCTCTACAATCTATTATGCACTTGTATTCTGTGGCCGTCAAGGATATGATCACAAACTGCAGACTTCCCCTGTGACTGTTACTTTGTTTGCCGTGTTGTGGCGGGGCAAGAGAATCTACTACCCCATATCATTCCGAAGACGTCGTAAGAGGAGAAACAGGA
The DNA here is from genome assembly GCA_033319125.1 of Parnassius glacialis. Taxonomy (NCBI): domain Eukaryota; kingdom Metazoa; phylum Arthropoda; class Insecta; order Lepidoptera; family Papilionidae; genus Parnassius; species Parnassius glacialis. Next base: position 20,724,694 of record JAVANC010000010.1, on the reverse strand, counting down.
GATGGGCAGCAGCATCTTCCTGATGACAAGTGAAAATAATAAATAAATGTGCGGTTGCCAACTCGCTTGCCAAGCGTAGCAACTATGGCAATATGCAAAATGAATAAAGTTACGAAGACACGGCCCCCTAGTCCCCAGCGGCCCTGCTATTCCTGGCTACGGTGACGACCATGGTAACAGCGGGGCAGAGGGTGCTAAGAATCTCCGGTGGAGGTTCGGTAGCCACCTACGACTGCCACGCGTGGCATCTATAGCAAATATCTTTGAGGCAATCTATTTCGGAAGCCTAATATAAGTAGCAATGAAGTTTTAATTAGATTAAATGGTGGTTGTTGTTGAATGCGATTAGTCTTCATCGCTACGCTCTCAGAATCCGGATAAAATGGAATTTGCCCAGCTTTGACGTTTTTTTTAGTGTTAAGAAAATATTTTTTTTTTGTAAAATATATAAATTTATTATTTGTAAAAAGTTGAATGCTGAGAAATTCGGGGCCCTTTAGTACATACAGTATTAAATCCGGCCCTGATTATGACATTTTGATAAACATAATGTGATTTTATAAAGATCACTGCTGGCGATTTTTGATTTTTCATAATGATTTACTTGTTGACATAATGGCGGTTAAGTTCCTTATTACGTTGTAAACAAAATTCAATACAATGGGACTTATTCAAACAATAGCTGTAACCGCGATTTGTAACTCGCAAACGTGTCATTGTCACCTACGCATCCTACTAATAACTAGAAATGAAACTCTGTTGCGTATTTAATTTAATAACTTCTTTGTAGTAAACCTAAATAACATACACTCTGGAGCAGCGCGGTAGCCAAATCTCTCCATAATCCAAATAGAGGCGGCCTTGTGGGAATACCAACTATGAACCACGGGCATGCAACTTAGAACATTATTTTACAAACAAAATGATACGTTTTATGTGCTTCCATCTACATTCCGAAGTGCTAGGCTAGACTTATTTTAATCTTTTTTTTATATAGGATAAGGGTGACAAACGAGCACACAGTCCACCTGATGGTAAGTGGTTGCTGCGGCCCATAGACATCTACATCTATCCTCGTTTGCGAATCAAAATGCAGATGCGTTGTCACCCGTGAGGACTAAGATGGAATGCCTCATTTCCAGTAAAAAGGGCCTCCGGCCACCTGCACTCACCAAGCGAAACGCATAGGTAAACCTCTACTTCACGCTGGTATTCTGTGAGGTCGTGGTACCACCCCGGTTCGAGCCGGCCCATCCGTGCGACAGCAAAAGCTGCCGCGTGGCTCTACCACTGTAATCTATGTATCTGAATAGAGGGCACACTTATATATTAAGTCTATGCATACGCAATGATCCATGCGCACTACGCAGTTAGTAGCGGTCACTGGTAGTTACGCTTGAATTGTTATTAATATTTATTGAACATTAAAGACCCCGATTCGAGTCCAGCAGATGTGTTTACTTTTCCTTTTTTTTTCAAGTTCCTTCTTTTGTAAGAATTAAGCGCCATCTGTTCGGCAAAGCACGACACTAACGAAAATTAAATTTGGGTCGCGCATCTATCTCTAGTATATTTATAGTAATCTATGCTATGAACAAAGCCACGAGAGATTTCGGAGTAGACGCACGTTCGATCGCCATGGATTTCTAAACACAGAAAAATAAGAAAGTTGTGTTTGTTCCAATAAATGAACATCGCTTGGAGAGGTTTAGAAGTAATGTAATAAAAAGACTTCCATCACTTTCGTTTAAAAATAGTGCTAATTATATGTATGCTACATTATTTAAAATTATAAGTTGTGAATTTAGTAGAATATTTACTTCTAAAACTTTCTCTTTTAACAGTCGCAAATCATTTAATGAATGGGCGACAGTAGGAATTTATAAAAGTAGGCGAAGGTTATACGAGCTTTATGATGAAAGATCATATAATAGTAGTGTTATATTTAGAGATTATGTAAAAACATATTCTAAAATATTTAAAAAAGTGTGCTCCACTGCTAAGGCTTTACATTTAAGCAACAAAATTAAAACTGCAAACGACAAAATTAAAATGACCTGGAGAATAATAAATAGTGAAACGGGCAAGGTCAAACCGCGCAACTCGGATTTTCAATTGAATATTAACAATAATTTAACGCGATCTGATCAAGAAGTTGCTATAGCTTTTGAGAAACATTTTACTGATGTTCCTTTTTTGACAACAAAATCATTAAATTCTTCTCCTACTGTCGCCGAATCATTGCTCAAACAAAATGTAAAGGCTTGTTCTAATACTTTTAAATTCCATAGAGTACTGCCAAAAGATATCGTTAAATATTTTAAAGCTATTGATGTTAAGAAAACGGCAGATTTATGGGGGATTTCCGTTAAAGTTATTTTATCTATAATAGATATATTAGCACCTTATCTAGCCACTATATTTAATATAAGCGTCGAATCTGGTGTGTTTCCTGATTTAATGAAACATAGTAAAGTCATACCTATATTTAAATCTGGTAGTACAATAGACCCCGCCAATTTTAGACCAATTTCTGTACTACCAACATTAAGTAAAATTTTTGAAAAAATTATTTTAGATCAGATGTTAAGTTTTTTTAATATTAATAAATTGCTACATAAAAATCAATTCGGTTTTACAAGGGGTCGCTCGACAACTGACGCTGGAGTTGAGCTTATTAAACATATTTTTTGTGCATGGGAGAATTCAGAGGATGCTTTGGGTATATTTTGTGACCTTTCCAAGGCCTTCGACTGTGTTCACCATGAGACATTAATCAGGAAGCTACAGTACTATGGTGTCAAGAACACAGCGCTTAAACTTATTATTTCATATTTAAGTAATAGAAAGCAGAAGGTTATTATCAATGGTAAAAGTTCTTCCGGGTCACCTGTACTAATGGGTGTTCCTCAGGGCTCGATTCTCGGCCCATTCCTGTTTCTGGTGTATATTAATGACTTACCTCACCTTGTAGGGGATAGTCATGATATAGTATTATTTGCTGATGATACTTCCTTGATTTTTAAACTTAAACGTCAATCATTTAAATGTGACGAAGTGAATAATGCTATATCAAAATTAGTGCATTGGTTTAACGTTAATAATCTGCATTTGAACGGAAATAAAACTAATTGTGTTAAATTTACAACAACGAATGTTAAAAATCTGAATACCAATGTGTTTTTAAATGGGGAGGAATTGAGCCCTGTTGTATCTACTGTTTTTCTTGGCATCACTCTTGACGCAAAGCTTCAGTGGGGCCCCCATATATCCAAATTAGCAAGCAGACTAAGTTCTGCAGCCTATGCTGTAAAAAAGATTAGATGTCTCACTAGTGTCGAGACAGCTAGATTAGTTTATTTTAGTTATTTCCATAGCATAATGTCTTATGGGATTTTGCTATGGGGAAATGCGGCTGATTCAGAAACTATTTTTGTTTTACAGAAGAGGGCCATTAGAGCTATTTACAATCTAAAACCGAGAGAGTCTCTTAGAGATAAATTTAAAGAAATTAATATATTAACTTTGGCCTCTCAGTATATTTACGAAAATTTAATGTATGTTCACAAAAACAAAGATAGTTTTAGTAAAAAAAGTGATATACATTCTGTAAACACTAGGAACAAACACAAGCTAGTGATGCCAGTTTCTCGACTCCACAGAGTCAGTAATTCATTCTTGGGGCAATGTATACGCTATTACAACAAGGTCCCGGAAAGTGTACAGGTTCTCTCTATTACCAAGTTTAAATGTTTTATTAAGCTGAAACTGTATAAAAAGGGTTATTATAGTATAAATGAATACATGGTTGATAATAACCCCTGGGAATGAGGTGGTCGCTTCCAAGCAGTTTCTAAAATAAATTTTGTAAATAGTTCGTAATCATTTATATTGTAAAATTTATTTTAAAAAAATTGTCCCGCTGGGTTTCTTGCTGGTTCTTCCCAGGACAGAGGGTTTTTTTTCGAACCAGTGGTAAAGTAAAAAATGACTTTCAATAACAATTACACATGTAATGTATATTGAATAAAAATGATTCTATTCTATTCTATTCTATTCTATTCTATACATACGATTGTTACATTCTAGTATTGTTTCCTTAGTTTCCTCCCTTTTGCTCTTGTTCTTTTGTTTGTATTCAATGTAGTATTTTTTGGATTGTTTTATATTCACCAGTGTTAAATGGAAATTCAAATTTAAATAATTATAACTGACTTATATTGAACTTTGGACTTTCTTTGTTCACTATACTACCTGAGAGACAGTGCAGTTTCAAATACATTAATCGTTACATTGGTGACCTCGACGTGATCCCAGTTTGCGTGTTCGGATCACGTCGGGGTCACCAATTCAATGTAGTCCGTTATTTCAGTGTTAGTTAGTTATTTAAATGTTAGTTTAGTCCATGTCTGAGCGAGTGAAACAGTGAAGGGCACCTTGGCGTGATGAGAGTGTACTTAATATCACGGACGTAACTTCCGAAGGTTACCGAAGTATTCCGTTGGGCGCGAGCGCGCGCCGTGGTTTTGTTCATAATTCGTATTCCCACAGTCTTAACATTTATTTTTTTATTTCTTATTTATATTTCTGTACCTGTTTAACGAACTAAATAACTTTAAATTATTATTAGAAACTGGTACCTGAAACACAGTTATACTAGCTCAGGGACCAGGAAATCAATGAATTTATATAAAAAGCTTGTGTTATAAAATAAATAAATATATAAAGGCGTGTACTCAGTGCCTTTCACCTATTTCTGCTGTCTAGATAGACTCTTAGGTAGAGAAGAAGTCCTACCACTCAGTAAAACTTTCCTTTCTATTATTGATCATTATTTCTTAGATCACAAAAAGTTTTAATTGTTTCGCTTATAATCCCGTATAGTGGCGGTGTAAGAATAACTCAAGGAAGGGAAAAATCAAGAGATGGGCAACAGCATTGTCCTAATAACGACTAAAAATAAAAAAATGCGCAACCAACCCGCCAATGTTGCCAACCGTGGCAACTATGGAAAATATCCCCCCTATGAGGCAATCTATTGGGGAGGCCTATGTTTAGCAGTGGACTTTAATTAAGCTGTAACTGTATTAGTTGAAAAAAAATTGTTTCGAACCTTTTTTGAATTCTCACTACGGGATCTGCAAGGAGGTCCAACGAAGTCAGTCGCAGGGCGGCGCGACGGTTTTCCACTGCCGGGTGTGGAGTGAGTACCAGCCAGCCCACGTGAGCAAACCAAAAACCACGGCGTACATCGTGTGGGTCGGCTACGGTTTCCGAATATTTGTGGTGTACGCGATGGTCCAACGCCCACGTGTAAATGTCGCGCTGAAAAAAAGAAAGTTGGATATAATTATTTTTCTTCAAATGTCAACTGCTGGAAACCTCACCCGTAGTAGGGAGGATTTGCTTTAAGAGGTTACCTTGAAAATGAATCGTAGTTTTGGGGGTGGCTTAACCCTTTGTCGGTGACGCTCACGAACGACTGAGGCAGTGTCAAAATGAAAGTGACGCAATTATTTCATGTACGCAAATTAGGAGACAGTTATACCGAGCACGTGCTCGAAAATAATCTACGTAAGCACCAAACAAAATTTTTTTTAACAAAACTTCGTTACGGATCATACGTGGTAGAGCCATGCTGCAGATATGTTGTAGTACGAATGAGTCGGCTCAACCGGGGAAGGACCACGCTCTCACAGAATACCAGTTTCCATGTTTCGAATACCATGTTTCGTATGGTGAGTGTAGAGAACCAGATACCCTTTTTACTGGAAAAGGCATTCCATCTTAGCCCTCACGGGTGACAACGCATCTGCATTTTGATACGCAAACGAGGCTAGATGTAGATGTCTATGGGCCACAGCAACTACTTACCATCAGGTGGACTGTGTGCTCATTTGTGACCCTATCCTAAAAAAAACGGATAAAAAATGTATTATGTGAAGTTAGATATGATTATTTATTGTGATATAAAAATATTTTCATGAACTTATTAGTAAAAACATTTTGGTGGTATAGAAAATGTAACTAATTAGAGCCTACTTTACAATTTTTCTATCGAGAAAATTACATTTTATCGTGTATTTCTTTTATACAATCTAAGATCATATAGTCCATTTTCAATTTTCCAATTTGGTCGATAAACTTTCGCCTAGGCTGTCCTTTCCCGACTCTGGCGTTCACCTCTGCAACATAAATTTGCTTTGTCACACTTTCCTCATTCATTCTTTCTACATGACCAAACCACCGAAGCATTCCTTTCTTAATCATCTTGAAAATGGGCCAAATCAAGAGTACCTTTAACCGACGAGCGTGTATGCGTAGGTATATGGATGTGTAGGAAGCGAGAGAGGTGTGTCAGGATCGCGTCAAATGGAAGTCCATAGTCTCTGCCTACCCCTCTGGGTGATAGGCTTGAGTGTTTATGTATGTATCACATAGTCAAAAATTGCATAACGAAAAAATTTGGTTCGTAATATGCGAAATACAAAAACCAACAAATATTTGAGGTATCATATTAATCGCTACGCCAGGCGAGCGGATTGGCGATCGTAGATGCATCTTTGACTTCCTGCCGCGAGTCCGTATTTTTATTTATGGCATGATAGACATCGTTATACCGCCATTTATATGAAGTTATGAAATATTCCTGTCAACTCCCATAGTCGCCACTTAAAGTATCCAAACACGATGAGGGTAAAAATTTGCTTTGCTTTAATAGAATTAGAAATAGTTTTAACATAGTACTGTTTGTATATGACCTCTTTCTTTTTATTTTATTTTATTAAGAAATGTTACCACCACACTAGGATTTTCTCCTGTGTCGTGGAGGCAGTTTACAAACATAAATTACACGAGGACAAACATCCAGACCGGGAACAATTATTTGTAGGCCATACAAATAATTGTTCCCGTTCTCACAGAATACCAGCGTAAAATAGCAGCTTAATGCTGCTGTGTTTCGTATGGTGAGTGTAGAGAACCGGAGACCCTTTTTACTGGAAACGAGGCATTCCATCTTAGTCCTGACGGGTGACAACGCATCTGGATTTTGATTCGTAATCGAGGATAAATGTAGATTTCTATGGGCCACAGCAACCACTTACCATCAGGTGGACTGTGTGCTCGTTTGTCACCCTTATCCTATAAAAAAAATACAAAAATACTTGTTCCGTGCGGGATTTCAACCTGCGGCCGCCAGCGCAACAACTCATTATTAAGCCACTGCACCATGGAGCCGTTAAGTTTTAATAATAAGTTGTTCACTTAAATGGTAGGCGTAAGTTTTAGCACATAAATACCCATGATAAACCTAACCTATCTATTAATATAGCGCCATATTATTTACAGAGATTAACTTGAAACCCGAAAACCGCCGCTTCCAATTTCATTACTTTGTTACACTCGTATATATTATGATGATTGATGACATACCTACGTCTTTGAGGGCAAAACTTATAAAAAGAATATTAGAGTATTCATAGCTGTTGTATTGAGAGTAAAGGGAATTTGTCGCTAAAAAAATAAAGAAAGTAGGTCTCAATAGAGTAAATAAACTTATAATAAAAGTTAAAACCGATTTCAAAAACTTAAAAAGATACAAATAATTTAAGCATAATTGAATGGGTTCTGAAATCTAGGATTAAATTCTTCTATACAATAATGTCTTCAATTCAACTTAGCATCGTTTCCGCGACAACTGAGATTTGGAGTAAGATTGAGAGGTTCTATGGGCAGCTGTACACGTCATCATTGGAGCCACACGCAAGTGTGAGTAACGATCCAAGAGCGAGTCTTATTCGACACTATTCCTATGATATCCTGGAAGTCAGTTTGACTGAGATTAGAATGGCTCTCCAGCAACTTAAAAACGGCAAGGCCCCAGGTGAGGATGGAATTACAGCGGAGCTTCTGAAAGCGAGTGGAAGACCAGTACTTGAAGTCCATCTGAAACTCTTTAATCCCGTCCTCCATGGTGGGACTACTCCGGAGGCGTGGAGCAGAAGTGCGGTGGTCTTGTTCTTCAAGAAAAGCGATAACGCTCTCTTGAAGAACTACAGACCGATTTACCTTCTGCGCCGCGTCGACGTGCTGTTTTCGAGAGTCATTACGAATCGTCTCGCACGCAGACTCGACGACTTCCAGCATCCTGAACAATCAGCTTTCCGAAAAGGCTTTAGTAAAACAGACTACATACACACCCTTCGACAAATTCTACAGAAGACAGAAGAGTACAATCTGCCGTTTTGCCTTGCGCATGTGGACTATGAGAAAGCCGTTGATTCCACCGAAATTTGGGCAATGCTACAGTACATTCAGCGGTGCCAAGTTGACTGTCAGTATGTCGTACTACTGAAGTGCTTGTACAGTCTAGCTACGACGACTATCCGAGTACAGAATCAGAGTACAAAACCTATTCAACTGCAGAGAGGTGTAAAACAGGGTGACGTTATATCCCCGAAACTCTTTACCGCTGCATTGGAAGACGTTTTCAAGCTTCTGGACTGGAAAGGATACGGTATTAACATCAATGGCGAGTACGTCGCTCACCTTCGATTTGCCGACGATATAGTCCTTATGGCAGAATTGCTGGAGAACCTAAGCACTATGCTCAATGACCTCAATAGTGTCTCCCAACGGATAGGTCTTAAGATGAACATGGACAAAACAAAGATCATGTATAATGTCCATGTCCATGTCACACCTATGCCGGTAGTTGTTGGGAGCACTAAGCTCGAAGTTGTTGATGAGTATGTTTACCTGGGACAAATAGTCCGACTAGGTAAGTTCAACTTCGACCAAGAAGCAAATCGACGGATTCAACTCGGCTGGGTAGCTTTCGGGAAATTACGACACATCTTTTCGTCAGGTATACCTCTAAACCTGAAAACGAAATTGTACAACCAGTGCGTGTTGCCATGTGTATGGATCTGAGACGTGGTCCTTCAGTTCTGGCTCAAGGTCACGCTCAAGGGTTTTTCTGCGTAATAAACTTAGAAATGAGGATATCCGCAATATAACCGGAGTAACCGACATAGCCCAACGGATTAGTAAGCTGAAGTGGTATTGGGCCGGCCATATAGCTTGAAGAACCGACAACAGATGGGGAAAAAGGTTCTCGAGTGGCAGCCTCGTACTGGTAAGCGCCTGATTTTTAGGGCAACTTTTATTGTGAGGAGACATTTAACCTTGAATAAAACTACCTTTATGGATTCTATGGCGTCATTGGTTGAGGAAAAGTTTCTTCGTGTTCTGTTTGTATAAAATTGAAGAAAAATCTCTTTGGTTGTACTGTTTGTATCTGACTGGTTTTAATATCAATTAAGGAAAATAAAAATAAAAAGTAAAAAACACTGTTCCGCCATTTTTTAAATTGTTTTTCTGTCCGCCAAAATGAGTGAATCTAACGAAGAAATTCGATACTTTCAGCAGTTTTATTACAAAAAAGGGAAAAATGTGACTCGAGCCGCGAGAAAAAGATTGCACCGTCAGATTTTCACCTGTTTCGGTCTCTTCAGAATTCTTTGGGTAGCGTTAGGTTAACATCAAGAAAGGACTGTCAAAAGTACTTATCGCATTTTTTTGATCTACAATCCCAAGATTTCTACAGCAACGGGATTATGTGACTACCTACAAGATGGCAACAACTTATCGAACAAAATGGCACATATATCTTTATTATAATTTAAGTATGAAAAAAAAAATGTCTTGAATTTGTTGATAAAATACGAAGAAACTTTTGCGATGACCTAGTATTATTTACTTTTTTTAATATTCAAAATATTTGTGATCTTAGAGTTAGAGTACCAACTCTAAGTTTGTGATATATTCAATACACTCTTTTATATAGTTTTTCTATTTTCTGTGATGTCATTGTTAACCACTTGGCGTTTTATATAGCTGCATCGGACTCGGGACTCGAACTTGGCTGCGAGCTATAAAAAATGACGACTGATGATGGTAATGGTTCAGTTCGTGACTGAACGTCAGAAATCCAGTACGGTATTTCTACGTACGAATCATTGTAGTGATGAATTACCTAACCTCTGTCGGAACAGGAGTATGTGGATCTCCCAACACCACTACACTAGGAAAGACACAGTAGTGGTGTTGGGAGTAGTGGTGCTGGGATTAGTGGTGATGGTGATAGTGCACGCAATTGAGGGAGGGCGGGAGGTGCTCTTCAAACTAGGTAAGACACATCATTTTATTTTATTGAGCGGATGTACGCGAAGTAATTTTTTACCAACGTTAATATAATGGCCTTCCGCAAAGCAACGCCTGATTCTATTAATTATTGACATTTTTCTTCGTGACGGTCAATGTTCTGGGTGTTAAGCACCATCCGGGCACGATGTGTACGCGATGTTGAGGGGTCTGCGGGCGTGGCGTGCCCCATTCGTAATCCTGATTGTTTGTAACATTAGGTGAGTGCGAAGTGTCGTTGTGTGATGGGCCAGCGACTTTTGGGGCTTCGGAATCGATAGAACCGGGGGTTCAATTAGGCCGTTACGAATACATAGATTGCTACAAACAACTTGTAAGTTGTCCACTGATGGATAATGGATATTGTCAAGCTTTGCAACCAAATTCGCGATCACAATAGGTACTAGATGTATATAAAGACAATATATACATTTGTAATACATTGATATAATGTATTTAAGACTTAGTTATATCTTAACATTTACAATAACTATATATATATATATAAAAAACTTAATAATTTTAATAGTGGTAGAGCCACGCGGCTTTTGCTGTCGCACGGATGGGCCGGCTCGAACCGGGGTGGTACCACGACCTCACAGAAAACCAGCGTGAAGTAGAGGTTTACCTCTGCGTTTCGCTTGGTGAGTGCAGGTGGCCGGAGACCCTTTTTACTGGAAATGAGGCATTCCATCTTAGTCCTCACGGGTGATAACGCATCTACATTTTGATTTGTAATAGAGGATAGATGTAGATGTCTATGGGCCGCAGGAACCACTTACCATCAGGTGGACTGTGTGCTCGTTTGTCACCCTTATCCTATAAAAAAAAAGAAAAAAAATATCTTTACTTTATTGTACACCACAAAATACGAAAAAAGTAGATTAGAGGAAGTAAATCTCAGGAGATAGGTATAAATAAGACGATATTATCGCTAAAGAGCGATCTTTTCCAGACAACCTTATTATTATAAGTAGTATATGTATTATGTAATATTATACTATTCCCACAATAAAGAATTAGATAATGTTTTACTGTTTGTAATGTTGTGTGTTAGACTGTGTTCCGTGCCTTTAAACAGGCCAATTTAAAGATTTCTTATATTTACGCGAATACTATACGTGGAATAAAACAAATTTTATATTTATTATTTATAAACTAAAAAGGCACAGGCCTCCACCAATTTCTTCGTAGGTTCAAGCTGTTACTTCGTCACGGTGTGGTTAGATGGACTGTTAGTTCATTGTCAGTCTAATTTTAAAAAGAGTGTGTTTGCAAGAACAAAAGAAGTTTATGCGTGCATTAAAACACACACACACACACACACACACACACACACACACACAGCGTGAGGACACGCCTGAGGTAGATTATCTCTCTTATCAGATTATTTCTCTAATAAGTATTTCTTTAAGTTCAAATTCTACAGATTATCCCTAATCCACCTGTCTAATCCATAATCCACCTAAGTAATGCTGCTGTAAGGTAATTCTATACTGTTCCTTATAATTTTACTTGATTCCAAAAACCAGTGAAGGTTATTTATTCGACTGTATTTAATAAAGAAATAAAATTTTTAAACAAAGTTTGTATAAAAAGGGTTATTATAATATTAAGGAATTTATGGATGAAAATAACCCCTGGGAATAAGGTGATCGCTATCAAGCTATTTCTAATTTTTTTTGTATTGTTAATTGTGTAACATATTATATTATAGTAAACTGTTTGTTTTTTTTAAAGTCCCGTTGTGTTTCTTGCTGGTTCATCCCAAGAAGGAGGTTTTTTTCTGATCTAGTGGTAAATTTAACAAAAGGGTGACTTTCAATAAATATTATTTATAATAATAAAAAAAAATCCTTTATTTTCAAGAGTTTTAATACAAAGATTTGTCGAGTGTTCCATACTTAATTAACTAACTCGCTGTTTTCCTTACGGTTGGCTAAATAAGACTATTAAACTATATTATATCTAGAAGGTTGGAATGATTAACATGCATAATGGTTTGGTTTAATTTAAATTCCAGCTCTAGTGGCGTGATGAACTATGTTCATGTAAGCGTGTATCTATACATATAATAAATCTGTAGAAGAGTCGTGTCTGTAATTCTAATATATTCTTGAAAAAACAAGTCCAGAGGACTAACTACTGCTATTTAGTTTAATTAAGTATAGCTGAAAGTATATTTATATTCTATAATAATTAATGTCTTGGATTTCTATTATATTCTAACACTAGCTGTGCCCCGCGGTTTCACCCGCGTTATCACGTGTCCGAGGTGCGCGACATGACCTAGTTCAAGCATTTTATAACGGCTAGGGCTTAAGCGTCGTTCGCGCGCCCAGCCAAGTATTGAATTATTTTAATTTTACATTATCTCTTAAACTATGCGTCCAAATAACATGGTATAAAGAACAAAGTTTATCTTCATAAAATTGTCTTGATGATGATGTAACTTTCGTTCGTAAGGATAAATAGGCCACGCCTAATAATGACGCTCATAAATCACTTTTAAATTTTCAATATTTTTTGTCACAAAATACCAAATTATGGCTTATGTATAAGAAATAGACATATGGTGTCGCGGACTTTTTTTTAAACGGAGTAAAGGTCTATATTTTTCTAGAACATTGTATTTACGTATCGCTAACGATAACAATAGCGTACGCGGATAAATCATTTCGGGAGTGCTTTTTCTTCTGACTTGCTTAACAAATATCCATATTTAAGGCTAGCTGAGTAATATATCTTAATGCTAGATAGCCTATACTATTCCACATGAATCTGGCTATAACATACAAAAATAATTTTTCAAATCGGACTGGTAGTTCCAGAGATTAGCGCGTTTAAACAAACAAAAAAACAAAAAAACTTCCGCTTATTATATTAGTATAGATAAACTGTCTGAAAATATGTATATAACGCAGGAAACTGCAGAATATTTAGGATCTGAATTATTTTGTAACAACTTAAATATACCATATTCTAACAAATAAATTATCTTATCTTATCTTACGTCATAAAGGGTACTTAAGTCAAATTGGTGGTTTTTAGAATTTTTGTCTGTCTGTCTGTGTATTCGAGATTCACGCAAAAACTACAGGACTGACTTACATGATATTTTGTATGTAGGTAGTTAGTAACCCGGGGCAACTTATAGGCTACTTTTCATCCGATTACGGAACTTCAAAAAAGAAGGTTATGTATTTTCCTTCCTTTAGATGTTAATTTTCTAAAATATCTTAGTTATATCACAGAATAAATAGTAGTGGTTATAGGCGGGATGACGGGTGTTTTTCAAATAATTACCATATTTATAAATAAAGTTTAAAATATAGTTATAGCCTTGGTAATATAATTTGAAACTACACCGATTTAGTTGTCAACAGCGCTATCTATCATCAAATGGAAAAAACCGGCAAAGTTGGAGTCGGACTCGCGCACCGAGGGTTCCGAACAAATCTGTAGGTATATAAGTTTAAAATTGATAAAAATATTTTTGTTATATGATTTAACTAAAAATTTATGCTTTTCGCAATTTTTCCTTTTTCTGTGCTATAAAACGTTGCTTCGTACCAAATTTCAAGATTCTGAGGTCACGGGAAGTACCCTGTAGGTTTTGATTTCCTTGCGAATGTCGAAAATTTACGGCATAAACGGCTGTATCTTTTGATTGCGTTGGCTTAGAAGTTTGCTTTTTTCACAGCTCTAAGGGACAGTAGACTTGAGTATTTGATATGAATTTCAGCTTGATGCCTCAACGCGTCCCTGAGAAAAAGGGTCTTAACAGACAGACAGACAAACATACAGACAGACGGACAACAAAGTGATCCTATGAGGGTTCCGTTTTTTTCTTTTGAGGTACGGGACCCTAAAAAGTATATTTTGCCTTCAGTTACTAATAAATGAAATAACTTACATTTTAATGTTTAAATAATTAGATTTTTAAAATTATTTAAAAATTAGTTTTTTAGTATTTTTTTTATTTTATTATAGAAGTGTAATAATTTCAATGGATAATAGTGACGTCTATCGAAAATATGAAAATTGATAAGGTTTTTATTTCAATTACCAATCTATATGTAAACTGATTAAAACTGAATTGTCTGCAATTATTGAAAATTTTTCATTCTCATTATAGTTTATTAAAGAGATTTTTATATATATCGTGGTCAGATCGTAGAATTGACCATATATCTGGTGACTTTGATAAGCGATCTCTGAGCTCCTTAGAGGGCAAGGAAGTGAGTTTTGTCTGCTCCTCCCCAAGCCGAGATACAGTAGGTGAGCACCGATTGGGCCAAGACCACATAGATTCGATTTTTAAGTTTGTTGCACATGACTTGCCGTAGTGATTTGAATACCCATATCAGTTTCCTAGTGCTGTTTTTTAAGAGTTCCAAATGTGAGTGCCAGTTAAGTCGTTGGTCCAGCTTTATACCTAGGTATTTAGTTTGGCTGACTTTTTCAATAGTAGGGCAGTCGCAAATCAGGTTACCAGGGTTAAAGCACGTGTGGATTTTTATTGCAAAGTTATGATCAGGTTGGGATTTGTTAGAAGGAGTAAAGCAGATGTAGTTTGTTTTCTGGGTGTTCAAGGTAAAAAGGTAGTCTCTGAGCCAATTAGATACGTTGATTAATCCCCTGTCAGTACTTGCTTGGACAGTATCGCGGGTGCTACCAGTAAAAACGAGCGCAATGTCGTTCGCGTAGGAGTATATCCTGCCCCCGACATCCCGTAGATTACATAGATCATTTATGTATATTAAAAAGAGAGTTGGGCCCAGGACTCTACCCTGCGGGACTTCAAAACTAAGCGTGGCTTTATAACTGTGTAAATTATTTGTTTTTACTTCCTGAGTTCTATCCTTTTTTTTTTTTATAGGATTAGGGTGACAAACGAGCACACAGTCCACCTGATGGTAAGTGGTTGCTGCGGCCCATAGACATCTACATCTATCCTCGTTTGCGAATCAAAATGTAGATGCGTTGTCACCCGTGAGGACTAAGATGGAATGCCTCATTTCCAGTAAAAAGGGCCTCCGGCCACCTGCACTCACCAAGCGAAACGCAGAGGTAAACATCTACTTCACGCTGGTATTCTGTGAGGTCGTGGTACCACCCCGGTTCGAGCCGGCCCATCCGTGCGACAGCAAAAGCTGCCGCGTGGCTCTACCACTGTTAAAATGTTGTTATCCTTTAGGTAACTTTTAAAATGCCTGAGTGGAGTATCCCTGTGTAAAAGAATAGGCACAGAGACGGTGTCGAAATTCTTTTTGAGTCCAAAAAGACTGTAAGACATTTGTTGCCATTGTCTACTTTACCAACTATAGTAGAAGTGAGATCAAGAATCGCTTCTTGAGTTGAAAGACCCTTTCTAAAACCATATTGAGAAATTGATAGTCATTTAAATTTATTTAGGAAATTAACTAATCTATTGTTGAGCAACTATTCAATTTTTTTGGAGATGGAGGTAAGGACAGAGATAGGCCTATAATTACTTACATCCTCTCTGTTCCCACTCTTATGCACAGGGGTTATTATATAGGCCTCTTTAAGGCGCTGGAGGGAAACACCAGTACTAAAGCAAATGTTTGCGAGGTTACGTATGTACGGTACCACAAGGCATACTTTAGAAATCTATATTGAATAACATAGTTTCTGTTTCTGTTCCAAATGTAAAGTTGTAGCTGATTTTTATTAACCGATAAAATAATAAAAGTACTGTTCCTATAAAAATATCAATCAATCCGTCTAATAAAATAGTTTGCATCCTCGTACAAAAGAAGGGCATATACACACACACAAACATATGTCTATATATATATATATATATAGACATAAAAATTTAACGATAAGCCAACACAGGAGGATAGACCTGCCCCGGACTAATCGGGGAAAAAAAGAAAAAAAATATATCCCAATTATATTTTAAGTTATATAAAAAAAATGAAATTCTTCAGAAATTGAGACCGTTGATATTTTTCACTACCATGACCACAATTTTTTAAATATTTTTTTCTTTTTTTTATAGGCAACCTGAATAGTACTGCTATCTACCACAATTCTTAAAAACTCCAGAATAACTCTTGGTTTATCACGAAAATTAATTAAACTTATTTTATTCCCTAAATTTTTTGAAGACTTTTACTTTTAACCAAATTTAACTTATCGTGGAGTAAAAAAAAGTATGAATACTAGTATGGCAAGTTTTTTTAAAAATTGGCGCAACTAACCAACATTCCAAAATGGTATAATATTCTAGGAAAACAAGTTATAAAAAAATATGGGCCTATTATTTCTTAACAGGGGCCAAATGACGGTCGGGTGTAATAAAAGTATTAGTTCTTGAAAAATGTTTAATATTTCAAAACAAATGGTACAAACAGTTTCACGTGTAATTTATTAAGTTATTAACATTATAGCAAATGTTCGAACTGTTTGCCACCAGCATTAATACATGCACGACATCGCCTTAAAAATGATCGTTTTATTTGTCTTGCATATCTTCTGCTATTAATGTAATCAGCAGCCTGAGTGATATTTCGACGAAGCTCGTCCAATGTCACAATGGGTTTTGAGTAGACCCTGTTTTTAAGACAACCCCAATAGAAGAAGTCCAGGGGGTTGAAATCGGGTGAACGGGGAGGCCATAAGATTGGTCCAAGTCGCCCGATCCAACGCCTTGGATACTCTTGATTTAAATATTCTCGCACAGGAGGGGCATAATGTGCTGGAAAACCATCATTTTGGAACCACATGTTTTGAAGATCACTTAAGGGCACGTCGTTTAACAATTCTTGCAAGTCATTTTGTAAAAAGTTTAAATAACTATTGCCATCTAAGTTTCCTTGTAACTCAAAGGGCCCAATTACTTTTCCATTTAATATGCCGGTCCATAAGTTAACCTTGAATTGATATTGGGATTTGTCTTGTCTCATCAAGTGTGGATTTTCATTACTCCAACTATGTAGGTTGTGAAGATTTAAATACCCATCTTTCTTGCACGTTGTTTCATCCGACCATAGAATTTTGTCTAGGAAGTGGGGATCTTCACTGTGCCTTTGCAGCATTACACGGCAAAATGTGACCCGTAGCGGATAGCCCCGCGGTAATAACGTCTGCACACGCCTGTAGTGATATGGGTGAAGCTTGTAAAGTTTTAATATTCGATGTGCAGAACTTTTCGGGATTCCTGTAGCTTCTTCTATGGCACGTACCGAATTAGTCGAGTCATTTTCTATCTCATTGAGAACTTCTTCATCACGATCCAATCTAGGTATGGCATACGACCCTCCGAAAACGCTTGATGCACATTAATAAACACTCGAAATCAGGATATTTTTGAGCATTTGGGTATCTTTCTCGATACAGTCTGCTAGCAGCGTTAGCATTACATCGGCATTCTCCATAGATTAAATGCATATTAGCGTATTCCTGTGGTGTGTACGGTTGCGGCATGTCACAAAACACACAATCGTAGTCCAAGATAATGCCAGGTCAGTTCAGTTTGCAGATCACTTCCAGTCCAAATAATGCCAGGTCAGTTAAGTTTGCAGGTCGATTCCAGTCCAAAAAGCCAAGCCAAAAGTCGATAGTATGTACGAGGGCCACGTAAGTTGAATTGGGAACGGTGCGCAGTAAACAAAGGAGCAGAGCGTACTGAACCGACTTGCTGAGAATAATAACAGCTTCTCTACCTGCCCTTTTGTTGTCTCTTTTTAACGTAAATATCTCTATCTATCTATCTCTCTGTAACATCTAAGGTATTAATGCCCCATTCGAATTCCTAGAAATTGTAACAGGAACCCATTTTGGGCATGTAGTAAAAGTGATTACTGACAATTACAATTTAAGGAATTTGGCCCCTGTTTAGAAATAATAGGCCCATATTTTTTTATAAGTTGTTTTCCTAGAGTATTAAACCATTTTGGAATGTTAGTTAGTTGCGTTAATTTTTTAAAAAAACTTGCCATACTAGTGTTCATACTTTTTTTTACACCACGATAAGTTAAATTTGGTTAAGAGTAAAAGTCTTCAAAAAATTTAGAGAATAAAATAAGTTTCAATAATTTTCGTGATAAAACAAGAGTTATTCTGGAGTTTTTAAGAATTGTGGTAGATAGCAGTACTATTCAGGTTGCCTATAAAAAAAAAGCAAAAATTATTTAAAAAATTGTGGTTATGGTAGTGAAAAATATCATAAACGGTCTCAATTTCTGAAGAATTTCATTTTTTTTATATAACTTAAAATATAATTGGGATATATTTTTTTTCTTTTTTTCCCCGATTAGTCCGGGGCAGGTCTATCCTCCGGTGTTGGCTTATCGTTGAATTTTGGGACACGTTGTATATATATAGACATATGTTCCTCTCTTCAGTATCTATGTAAAGAAGATTATCAGATATACTGATTTTGAAACAATTTTGAAATAATTACTAAATCTTATTTACAGGTCTTAAAACAATTGAATTTAATTGACGTTTATTTTCATCTACAATTGACGTCATAAATTGAAGTGAATTAGTACAGTCAATGTCTAGTGATTTAAAAACCGTATTATCTTGCTTTTTAAATTATTACATGTTAGCATATTATTTTTATAATATACGATTATATTATCTTTGCTTTATTTCTAAAATAATACATTTATTTCTCTCTTGCGTTGACTATTGCCTTGCTACGAGGATCTGTTTCTAAAGTTTACATTTTTATTTAAATTATCAAACAGTTTGTGGGAGATTACTCGGTCAATTTATACATATTAAACAAAAAATTTTTATGGTACGGTACAAAGAACGTTTTACCATTGTTATTTTAATCCAATTTACCATCAACTCGTAACAAAATATGCTAAAAAACCTGAGCGAAAAACAATGTTTGTATTGTTTATGGTTATTTTAAATAATAAATGTCATCTATATAACATGTCAATTAAAGAGTTATTATTAAGGTTATTATTACCAAAGAGTATAGTAATCATAATAACTACAGTCCTTCACAAGCACACTGCTGAACATAGGCCTTCCCCAAGGAATGCCACTAAGCACGGTTCTGAGCCACCTGCATCCATCGACTTCCTGCACGTCTTACCAGGTTGTCACTCCATCTAGTGGGGAGACGCCCTACACTTCGAGGAACTCTTTATGATGAACTCTTTCTTCGACCAATCTTATTTTTGTCGAGCCCCAAAGGTTCGACAAAAATGAAATTGACTTCATTATGACGACCAGACGACGTGATGTCTCAGTGATCGCGACGGTGAAAACTGGTAGCACCCACCGAATGGTCGCTTAACCTAAACGTTAATTTGGATAGGTGTCGTCTTATGAAAACAACCCTCCGTGCCCCTCGCACTCTAATCCAAAGTCCCGGAACTTTTCAACTCGAGTTACAAAACCGTTATCAGTGCCTAGAAGAATGCAAAGCAGTGGACGATATGAATGACACGCTCGTGGAAACTATCCATACGGTCGGAGCAAGTTTTGCAAGACCCGCCGCAGAAGAACACAAATACTCTCCGATCACACTTTTTAATCTCATGGCTGTTAGACGGGAAATGAAGCTGCAGTCTTCAGTAGATTTGATAGCATACAGGCAACTGAACAGTAAGATCTCCAAATGCATGCGGCAGGACTTACGCGACTTTAATACTGATCGTATTGAAGAAGCAATCGAGCGGAACTAGGGCTCCAAAGTCTTTGCTAGAGATTTGTCTCCCAGAAAGAGCCTACTGTCAAAGCTGAAGACAGAGTATGGGAACGTTTTTTCGGGGACACCTAAGATTTTGAGTGAGATTGAGAGGTTCTACACCAACGTTCTACACCACAGTTCTACACAACAGTTCTAAACCACACCCAAGTGTGAGTAACGATCCAAGAGCAAGTCTTGTCCGACACTATTCCGATGATATTTCGGACGTCAGTCTGAGTGAGATTAGAATGGCTCTCCAGCACCTTAAAAACGTCAAGGCCCCAGGTGAGGATGGAATAACAGCGGAGTTTTTGATAGCGGGTGGGAAACCGGTACTTTTAGTCCTTCATAAGCTCTTATATTCCGTTCTCTATGGTGGCACTGTACCGGAGGCGTGGAGCAGAAGTGCGGTGGTCTTGTTCTTTAACAAAGGCGACAACACTCTCTTGAAGAAGTACAGACCGATTTCCCTTCTGAGCCGCGTTTACGTGCTGTTTTCGAGAGTCATTACGAATTGTCTCGCATGCAGACTCGATGATACAAACAAGCTGGTTTCCGAATAGGCTTTAGCACCATAGACCACATACATACCCTTCGGCAAATTGTACAGAAGTCCGAGAAGTACAATGTGTCACTATGCCTGGCGTATGTGGACTATAAGAAAGCCTTTGATTCCGTCGAGATTTTGGCGATGCTGCAGTCTCTTCAGCGATGCCAAGTTCACTGTCGGTATATCGAAGTGCTGAAGTGTTTGTACAGTAGGACTACGATGAGTATAGTAATATATAGTGAGAATAACACGTGATTAATGGCTGAAAAAGTTAGCGACCTCTTAAGAAAATTATATTAGTAAATGTTTGTAAAGCTAAAAAGTATTAAAAGTTAACTACTTGTTACAAATAAAGAATAATTAAAACTGGCAATTAAAATGTAAAGTTTTTGAATCACCTCAAGGCAAAAATGTAAAATCAACAATTTAAAAAGAGCTTCCATACCGAATTGCTTATATTGAAACATTATAAATGAACCCATCACTTTAAGTTAGATCGGTCAAGAGCTCTAGAATATAATATGATGATGTTGTAAATGTAGAAAAACAAGTCGAAATTATTCAAGTTCCTTGTATTAAAGTTGAACCCTAATAAATATAAAATATAATTGTCGAATAATTACTATTTTACCTTTCAGTTATAGGTTTGGAAATAAGCAGCAGCGTCTTCCTAACAACGACTAAAATTAAAAAAAAAAACATTGCGGTTGCCAACCCACTTGCCGTATGGCAAATATCCCTCTAAGAGACAATCTATGGGGAGGCCAGGCCTGTTCAGCAGTAGACTTTAATACGCTGTGACTGTAACCGTAACGGTTTCGGTTTCGGACCGATAGCTATTTGTATTTCGTTCCAATAACGAACATCTCACAACAGGTTTTTTGAAATATATATTTTATCTATACAAATAATTAAAATTGAAGTGTCTCTTTGTAAAGTCAAAATAACAGCTTTTTACTAAATGCCTATGAAAGTATGTACGATATTTATAACAAACAGACATTTTTAAAATTTTTGTTTGTCTGTCTATCTGTTTTGGAAATAATCTCCAAAACGGAAATTTTTGTCTGTCTGTCTGTTTGGGTTAAAATTTCCAATATGGACCATCGATTTAAATGCCCATATTTTTTTGTAGATAGTACTTATATAATATATAGAATATAATGATAGAAAGCGTTTTGCAAAGTTTCAATGTGTGGAAATGCGTACTTTTTGAGAAAAAAATTATTGAAAATCAGTTATTTTTGCAAATTTATGTCAATTCCTACGGTAAAACTGACGCTATTTTATATTGTTATTGTCATCGTCGGTAGGGATGTCGATTCTTTCCGTAAAAGACCGATTTTATAAATCGATTCAAATCGTAAGTTGATTCACAAAAAAATCGATTTCTAAAATTTCGATATTTTTTCATGTTTGCATTTATAATGGAATTATAAATCCATTTTATGAGAACAAAATCCCCTTCATCAGACATAAAATAGGGGGACTGATTAAAAGGGGTTTCTGTATCTATTTTGAGACTGCAACGTCTCCGGCGCTGCGGGAAGAGCAGCCTCTACGCCTTTGCGTAACAAATCGCATGCATCCCTCCTCGCCTCCGCAGCTTCGGCTTGTTGGTCGCCTTCGGCGACCAGCCTCAGCCGCTCCGGCTCGTCCGATGCCTACGACTTGTTACAGCAGGCGGAGGCTGCTCCCCCTACGCGCCTCCGGCTCTTTATAACCACTCTAGGGGTAGGACAGACTCGTACCAGGTGGAGTCGGGGTCAATTAATTCGATTCTTTGACATAAGTTGAACCTCACCTATTTTATTTGTTATCTGCCCTAATAAAAATAAATAAATTAAAATAAAACAAATTTCAATAAGGGATTATTTACTATGGTATCTTTCTGGTTTTTCATAAAATGGATTTATATTTACATTATAAATGCAAACATGAAAAAATATCGATATTTTAGAAATAGATTTTTTTCGGAAAGAATCGACATCCCTACCGACGATGACAAAGACAATACTTTCTGATGTATTACTTTTCTCTATGGACAATACAAAATAGTGTCAGTTGAGTGTCAGTTTTACCGTAAATATTGCAAAAATAATTGATTTTCAATATTTTTTTTTCTCAATAAGTACGCATTTCCGCACATTGAAACTTTGCAAAACGCTTTCTTTTAGTAAGTACTGTCTACAAAAAAATATGGGCATTTAAATCGATGGTCCATATTGGAAATTTTATCCGTAATTTGGGCTACTTATATTTTAGAAAAATAATTAGGGTTGCGCGCAACATAATTAAAACCCTAAATTACACTCGGTCGAAGTCGCGGGGAACAGCTAGTTTTAAATAAAGTTACGAACAAACAAGCACAACATAAAAGGCCCACTAGCACCCTTATCTTCTTATCTTGCCTATGAGATAACGGTAATCGTTTGTTATCACCCTCACGTTAACTTTATGCATAAATTTATTTAGTTAGGTTTAGCTTTAAAAACATTTATTTTTAAAAAAAACAATTCCACTTACATGAAAATAATATTAATATTTAGTAAACTTATTCTAATGGTCGCCGAACACTCAGTCAATAGCTTCACAGCCTCAATTGAATAGAGCAAAATTTTCAATTATACAACATGTAACAAAAACCCTGTGGTTCCCGTTAAGTGCGTTATCAGGATCAGTATTCAAACCTATAGAAATAACTTTTTTTTAAAAACGCGACCAATTTTATTATTGCATACCTTAAGCGCTTAAGAAAGCGCAAGGTATGTTCTACTATCGCCTAAAAATTGAGATTCCAACGTTTTATCGAATAAAATCGTATCTAGCAATCATATTATACATATAAATGATATAAAAAGCACATTGTTAGAAAGATAAATGATTGTTGAACTTATTAATATTTTTTTTAAATCGTTTAATTGCTAGTTTTAAATAAAAAAAGGGGTTTTAGTGGCTTATGGTGTGGATTTATCAAGCCCGGAAGGCTTGTAAACACTCTAACTTTTGAAAATATCAATTGTTTAACTCAATCTATTTTTTAATATTGCATACCTTAAGCGCTTAAGAAAGCGCAAGGTATGTTCTACTATCGCCTAAAAATTAAGATTCCAACGTTTTATCGAATAAAATCGTATCTAGCAATCATATTATACATATAAATGATATAAAAAGCACATTGTTAGAAAGATAAATGATTGTTGAACTTATTAATATTTTTTTTAAATCGATTAATTGCTATTTTTAAATATAAAAGGGGGTTTTAGTGGCTTATGGTGTGGATTTATCAAGTCCGGAAGGCTTGTAAACACTCTAACTTTTGAAAATATCAATTGTTTGACTCAATCCATTTTTTAATCTCTTCATCTATCATGTGGGAAGCCACTGAATGTAAATGGCAATGTAATTTTGTTTTGTTTAGCTATAATTAATTATTTTCGGCTCCAAAATGGCGAAATTTTCGTTGATTTGGTAGCCTTGTATGTAAATTAATTCTGTAAAGGGAGCTAAAGCCACAGAGTAGTTTACTCACTCACTCAGTTCGACGCACAGAGTACTTTTTATATACTGGTCAGTCGCCGTCGTGAGTGGACATTGCTTCGGATGTTTGCAGCGGCTCAAAAAGATCGCTGTACAAATACACAATACTCGAATAACCAAATTTCTTAAATACCTGATTATAATAATAATAAGAGATTTTTTTTATTACAATATTTTAAAAGCACAGAATAAATAATAGTAGTACGTACTAAAAGTAAGTAGTATCAATTTTTTTGTCATGGGTGACATTTCATGGTTTTCGAGCATAGATTACCTCCTAATAGATTCCGCATACAGGGCCACAACCGCGCGCAACACATACTTGCTGTCTTGCTGTAGCTAGCATACGAAGTGTCGCTAAGAATCACGACATCAGTTTTTACCAAGTTTGTGACCCGTAGGCACGTCCGAGTTCTTGATAATTTAAAAATAGTTTTGTATCCAAAATACATTACAAATGGCTTCTTGTGCAGTGAAATGATGTGGCAAGTCAGCTAAGATATCTAGTTATCAAAAAGATGGCATAACATTTCATCGGTAAGTAAATTCTATTCTTATCACGTTAACTTATTTCAGATGCACCGGAGATCATTTTATACTGGAGAAAAATTGGTGAAAAGTGATAAAAATTAAGCACCCGTTGATGTCTTTTTGAAATGTCCCTTTCACTCGTTACGTAAATTACAATAGTTGTCTTTGTCTAACAACAGCACGTGTATCGATAGTGTTGTGATTTTTAAGTCGATATTTGTTTGGTCATTGTTTAATAATTTTTTTGGAGTCATATTATTTTATAAAAATAATTACGTATCATTGTGGTACCTACATATATGTTATAGGTTTCCTAAATGCCCCGAAAGGAAAAAGATGTGAATGTGACATGTCGAAATCCAACTATTTTTAACGGATTTAATGCGATTACATTTATTGTTTTTATTTGGTATTCTAGTGTTACATGAACTTCAGTAATACCTTACTATTATTATTAAGTACATCCAAATTTTTAAGACGTGCCGTATGGTGTATATATAGTGTGTAATTAATAATACTACTTCTAGACACCCGTCCCTACCATAGGTGCAAGTGCAGATATTGCAGCTAACAATACGGAAATTCCTGTGGCCGGCACATCGTTGAAAAAATTGGTATGATTATAATAACAATTAATTACATGATTATAATTTGTATAAATGAATAATAAACGTATTATAAGTACCTTAATAATTGTTGGTAATATTTTAAAAGAAACGAATACGTATTTCAGATTACTGATTCACCGCTGGAAGACGCAAAAAACTCGCCAACACCTAAAAATCAGAGCCATTGCTTAGAAACGGCTACAAAACAAAAAAGATAATTTTTTTTCTCCTATACCTGATACGCCATCTGTATTTGATACTTCAGTTAAAAACTTCTTTATAGAAGAATCATGAAATTAACCAACTTAATGAATAGAAAAGATAAAAAAATTAAAAAGTTAAGTGATTCCAACAGAAGACTAAAAAGAAAAATAGTTTCTTTGAAGTCATTATTGGTAGAATTAGGAAACAAAAATTTATTAACAGCCGAAAACAATGACCTATTAAGTTCCTTAGGAGTCAAATGTAGTGAAATTATGCGTCGTCAAATATTGAAAGGAAAATCAGGCAAAATTGTTAGAAAAAAAATATTCACTACAGTTGAGAACTTTTACACTCACCATAAATTGTTACTCAACTGTGGCTTATAATTATGTACGCAAAGCATTTAATACTTGTTTATCCTCTGTAAAAACACTAGGAAAGTGGTACAGATCTGTAGATGGTCGTCAAAGTTTTGTAACACAAACATTAAGCAGTTTTATTAATTAGAATATTTTTCCTGAAATTAAAAATGCCATCACGAAAGTTGTATTCATGTCATTGATTTATCTAAGAGTGTCATAGCAAAATACATAGACATAAGATTACTCTACTTATCCAGGAAGACAGATCCTAAGAATTCCGTGAGACAATTTTATAGTAAGCTTATCCGTTTTAAAAATCAGTCAAACATATATTTATAAATTAAATGTACATATATATGTATAGATTGTTTTATTTTTTAATATACATCAAATAAAAATTGATCAATATATTTATTTATCAATAATCAATAAATCCCAAATTTATCGATAAACGTCCCAACCCTGTTCCATCACTAGGGTTTGGTGCATTCTAAGTTTGACCTGAAAATATCCAATCACAGCGCATTTGACACGTCCCCCGCAACCCTTGTATACCGCCACATTTGGTGAACATAAAACAGAACAAATATTCAATGATGCGGTATCTATTAGGAGGTAATCTATGTTTTCGAGTGTTGAAACCGATAGGGTTGTCGAAATATAAATCCAAGATGGCGGCCGCAAAAGGTATAAATTTTTTCATCATGGGTGTCATTTTCATGGTTTTCGAGGGTGTTGAAGCCGATAGTGCTGTCGAAATGTAATTCCAAGGTGGCGGCTGCAATGGGTATCAATTTTTTCATCATGGGTGTCATTCTCATGGTTTTCGCGAGTGTTGAAGCCGATAGTGCTGTCGAAATGTAATTCCAAGGTGGCGGCTGCAATGGGTATCAATTTTTTTATCATGGGTGTCATTTTCATATGTTTCGAGGGTGTTGAAGCCGATAGTGCTGTCGAAATGTAAATCCAAGATGGGGGCTGAATTAGGTACCAATTTCTTCATCATGGGTGTCATTTTCATGGTTTTCGAGGGTGTTAAAGCCGATAGTACTGTCGAAATGTAAATCCAAGATGGCGGCTGCAATAGATATCTTTTTTCTCATCATGGGTGTCATTCTCATGGTTTTCGCGGGTGTTGAAGCCGATAGTGCTGTCGAAATGTAAATCCAAGGTGGCGGCTGCAACGGGCATCAATTTTTTTTATCATGGGTGTCATTTTCATGGTTTTCGAGGGTGTTGAAGCCGATAATGCTGTCGAAATGTAAATCCAAGATGGCGGCTGAAGCAGGTACCAATTTTTTATCATGGATGTCATTTTCATTGTTTTCGAGGGTATTGAAGCCGATAGTGCTGTCGAAATGTAAATCCAAGATGGCGGCTGTAATAGATATCAATTTTTTCATCTTGGGTGTCATTTTCATGGTTATCGAGGGTGTTGAAGGGGATAGTGCTGTCAAAATGTAAATCCAAGATGGCGGCTACAATAGTTATAAATTTTTTCATCATGGGTATCATTTTCATGGTGTTCGAGAGAGTTGAAGCCGATAGGGTTGTCGAAATGTAAATCCAAGATAGCGGCTGCAATAGATATCTTTTTTTCATCATGGGTGTCATTTTCATGGTTTTCGCGGGTGTTGAAGCCGATAGTGCTGTCGAAATGTAAATCCAAGGTGGCGGCTGCAATGGGTATCAATTTTTTTATCATGGGTGTCATTTTCATGGGTTTCGAGGGTGTTGAAGCCGATAGTGCTGTCGAAATGTAAATCCAAGATGGCCGCTGCAATAGATATCAATTTATTCATCATGGGTGTCATTCTCATGGTTTTCGCGGGTGTTGAAGCCGATGGTGCTGTCAAAATGTAAATCCAACGTGGCAGCTGCAATGGTTATCAATTTTTTCATGATGGGTATCATTTTCATGGGTTTCGAGGGTGTTGAAGCCGATAGTGCTGTCGAAATGTATTTAAACTACTTTAAAAATTGCGTATAATCATGTTATATACGTATTTTTTTATGCGCTTAAGGTATGCCCAATTCGTTTTACCAATTATATCTTCATCTATCATGTGGGAAGCCACTGAATGTAAATGGCAGTGTAATTTTGTTTTGTTTAGCTATAATTAATTTTTTTCGGCTCCAAAATGGCGAAATTTTCGTTGATTTGGTAGCCTTGTATGTAAATTAATTCTGTAAAGGGAGCTAAAGCCACAGAGTAGTTTACTCACTCACTCAGTTCGACGCACAGAGTACTTTTTATATACTGGTCAATCGCCGTCGTGAGTGGACATTGTTTCGGATGTTTGCAGCGGCTCAAAAAGATCGCTATACAAATACACAATATTCGAATATCCAAATTTCTTAAATACTTGATTATAATAATAATGAGAGATTTTTTTTTATTACAATATTTTAAAAGCACAGAATAAATAATAGTAGTGTGTACTAAAAGTAAGTAGTATCAATTTTTTTTGTCATGGGTGACATATTCATGGTTTTCGAGTGTTGAAACCGATAGGGTTGTCGAAATATAAATCCAAGATGGCGGCCGCAATAGGTATAAATTTTTTCATCATGAGTGTCATTTTCATGGTTTTCGAGGGTGTTGAAGCCGATAGTGCTGTCGAAATGTAAATCCAAGATGGCGGCTGCAATAGATATCAATTTTTTCATCTTGGGTGTCATTTTCATGGTTTTCGAGGGTGTTGAAACCGATAGTGCTGTCGAAATGTAAATCCAAGATGGCGGCTGAAATAGGTACCAATTTTTTCACCATGGGTGTCATTTTCATGGTTTTCGAGGGTGTTGAAACTGATAGTGCTGTCGAAATGTAAATCCAAGATGGCGGCTGCAATAGGTATCTTTTTTTTCATCATGGGTGTCATTCTCATGGTTTTCGCGGGTGTTGAAGCCGATAGTGCTGTCGAAATGTAAATCCAAGGTGGCGGCTGCAATGGGTATCAATTTTTTTATCGTGGGTGTCATTTTCATGGGTTTCGAGGGTGTTGAAGCCGATAGTGCTGTCGAAATGTAAATCCAAGATGGCGGCTGAAGCAGGTACCAATTTTTTTATCATGGGTGTCATTTTCATTGTTTTCAAGGTTGTTGAAGCCGATAGTGCTGTCGAAATGTAAATCCAAGGTGGCGGCTGCAATGGGTATCAATTTTTTTATCATGGGTGTCATTTTCATGGGTTTCGAGGGTGTTGAAGCCGATAGTGCTGTCGAAATGTAAATCCAAGATGGCGGCTGAAGCAGGTACCAATTTTTTTATCATGGGTGTCATTTTCATTGTTTTCAAGGTTGTTGAAGCCGATAGTGCTGTCGAAATGTAAATATAAGATGGCGGCTGCAATAGGTATAAATTTTTTCATCATGGGTGTCATTTTCATGGTTTTCGAGAGAGATGAAGCCGATAGGGTTGTCGAAATATAAATCCAAGATGGCGGCTGCAATAGATATCAATTTATTCATCATGGGTGTCATTCTCATGGTTTTCGCGGGTGTTGAAGCCGATAGTGCTGCCGAAATGTAAATCCAAGGTGGCAGCTGCAATAGTTATCAATTTTTTCATGATAGGTGTCATTTTCATGGGTTTCGAGGGTCTTGAAGCCGATAGTGCTGTCGAAACGTATTTAAAATACTTTAAAAATTCCGTATAATCATGTTATACGTATTTTTTTTATGCGCTTAAGGTATGCTCAATTGGATTTACCAATTATTTTTTAATATTAATGGAGTACTTTTTAAAATAATTTAATATTCATAAAAATCACAAATTGTTATGAGAGAAAAAAAGTTGAGTATCCAACGTAGTTTAAAAGTTAATAGTCATAATTTAGTTTTCTAATCGATTTGAATCATTATTAAAAATTTATTAAATTAATAAAAGTCGCATCTCTTTATCCGCATTATTATTAGTTGACCTAAATATATTCACTGTCCTATTAACAGGGATTAACAAGGATGGTAATAGCGTGGGCTCGCTCCACATTTACAGAAACACAATATCTGATTACAAGGCTACGCGTATTCGAAGGGGTGATGGTATGCTTGTGGCAATTCAATGTTCTCCAAATGTATGGGTACGCTTTTTTATTTTTTTCGCATAATATTCATCGATAGTGGAGATTTTTATTTAATTCTGATCTTGTATCTTCTAAATTATACCACAAAATGGTGTATTTTCTGCTAAAAGTGAACCACCTACCTACATAAAATCAGAAAAATAAAATGAGCTCCATAAAATTATCGAATAATGTTACCGTCTTTATTATGTCGCCAATGAGGGCTTCCACTCACCAGATGTCGCTAGTAGCGACTGAGGTAAAGTTTTTTGTTACACAGTGTCAGTTAATTGAGAAATTAGTTTTAAATAAATAGTTTATCATTATCTAGAATATTATATTAATACACAATACAATGCGTCAGTGGTTTGATTTTTAATTTTTTGCACTTTATAACTCTTTTTTTTTAAATCGGCTTTTAGTTATATTTTGTAGTTTGGTTTATTCATTTCTAATGTAATTAATATAAAATATAACTAATAATATAGAAACAAACTTTAAAGATTACATTTTCCTAAGAAATTATCATCCCCGCTATGAAATCTGTCAAATATTTTACCTCACTGTAAAGTGGCGCCGCCCTGGTGGCAGAAAAAGTCGTGGATGCCCTCATTATCCAGATTTCTATGTAGAAAAGTTATTTAGTGCCACGCATGGCGGGTTGACAGGCGAGAGAGTAATCGCAGTTCTTTTATTATATTGAGTTGTATCTGAAAGATGCTGTTTACCCTCTCCTGTTTCATTTCTCTCTATCGCCTCTCACGACACACACCAGATCACATCTCACTGCACAAATCAATTGATATTTATCACTGGTATAAAATTCAAAATTATGTTGTAGATTTGTTTAGAGAGTTAATTTTATTTTTCATGTTTCCTTTTTATAGAGGCATGGAATTGCCCTCGTTTTCGGCCCACAGTATCGACCTTCATAAGACAACCATATTGAACTGTAATATATTCAAAACTCTTCGCAAATTAAAAAATTCAATTGTATCATCTCTTTCAGCTCATTGTATGTAAAGGAGAATGGAATTTAGAGCCTG
This sequence comes from Parnassius glacialis, assembly GCA_033319125.1. Classification (NCBI taxonomy): domain Eukaryota; kingdom Metazoa; phylum Arthropoda; class Insecta; order Lepidoptera; family Papilionidae; genus Parnassius; species Parnassius glacialis. The sequence continues at coordinate 20,693,893 of JAVANC010000010.1, read as the reverse complement.
ACGTTAACAAATTCGTTTATATTTTATAAAATTGGCAATATTTTTCTTAGGTAAAATACAAAAAAAGTAGCTCTTTATACAATCTAGATTTCGAAAAAACAATAAAATAAGAAATAAGTTAGAAAATCGATTGCAGTGTATTCTTTATGGCAATAAATCGTTTACCATAAAGAATACACTAGTGAAATTCTCGTTTCTGAACGTTATCTTCCAATAGAGGACTTCTCATCTTGAAATCTTGAAACTTGACTTGACAGTTCAAACTTCAAACTACTTACTGAAAAGAAAAAGATAGATTTTCGATTCGATTTGAAACGAGTGCAATATAATCGGTTCTCGATTAAATTGACCATTTTAATATCTATTTTCGATTATTTCTCTGTGTTAACTCGCGAGATAAAAAATTAATTGCGTACATATCTACAAAATAATAATAAAAAATACAAAATATCAACATTCCAACAAGTAACAGTTACAACAACAATTCAAGCAATCGATCTCAGATCGTTATCTCTAATAATCACTTCACTTAGTTGTTGTTGTTTTAACTTTCGTTAATCGTTTCATCATTTCGTGTAATTATTAACCATAGCATTTTGGTGATTTTATACTGATCCTGTTTTTATATCTTTAAGTAATTATAGTAAAAACTAGCCTGCTACAGTGTAGTAACTAAATAACAGTGAAAAATCACCTGTTACAGTGTAGGTAATAGGTAATCTCACTTTTACTTAATATGCTACAATAACTTAGCTCCCAGCTTGACAAAATCTTGCCGGATTTTCAGCTATGAATTATTTATATATACGCTTTCAAATGGTCCTACTTTCATCTTGTTAACACTTGGGCCCAAGAATGTATGGAGACGTCTTCTTCTTCTTTGATATCTTTAATATTTAATATACTTTTTATCAAAATTATTACTATCCATTATGGTTTTAAGTGCGAGCGCAGCACTTGGTAGTTAAGGCTCTAAAGCTCTAATACTTTTTGCCTAGAAATCCAGGTTGGTTGGTTGACATCAGAAAGTGATAACCTGATATCAATTTCTGACGTCAAGATACGGTGTACTCTTTGATGCTGGTTATATTTAAAGGGTTGGGGAGGGGGGCATATCAGTTTCAGGCTATTAAACATTTCATCTTAGTCCTCAAGGGTGACAACATATTTGTAACCGTCTATATTTCAGGTCCGTGGCGAATGTCCATGAGCTACAGTAGCCACTTAACATCAGGTGGGCAGTTCGTAAAAAAACGAAAATACGTAATTAATAGTGTCGGAAAGTGTTTAGATAGTTTTCGAAAGAGCCGTGATCGAAAAAGACTAGGAGAAGAATACGTTATAACGTATTTCCGAGCTATATCCAGCATCTACGAGTATTTGAAGCAGTTCGTTGTAAGTTGTTAATATTGTTAGGGCTTATTTTTAAATCATCAAATAAAAGTAATCCATCTACTAAATTATTAACCTGATCGATAATAAAAGTGAAACAATTGTACTAGTTTATTAATACAACTATAATTTTTAATCTGTATTTTATACTATGAATAAGTTTTATCAGATGCTTGAAGTCTACCTATGGTCGTCCAACTACAGTTTTAGTATAAAAACACATAAATATTACACAAGAAGTGTGTCACGTCAACGTCTATCAATTAAGAGGGTTAATGGGAACAATTGACATTATTTTACAGGCGAGACGGGTCTGTTCATTGAGCACAATGTAGTATGACGAAAGACTTATTTCTTTCCGCTCATGGAAAATTTCGTAGCGACCTTATCGTTAATTCTCTTCCAATTTGTACGCTACAAGCGTAATGTTTTCTTGTCACTACGCAAGCTAGGTTCTGTAGTATTAAAATACAAATAATATAAGAATGTTAAAATTAATAAGCCAAGAAGCGCGTATAGAATACAAATGTCTTACCTAGTTTGAAGACCTTTATTTAATATAATGGATTTCCGCAAAGTTACGTATTATTTTATCTACATTTAAAAAAATAATGTTTGTTTGTTTGTATTTTATGCGCTGCCATACCGTTCATCAGATTGCGTTAAAACTTTGTCAACTTATTGCTGGCACTAACGCGAAGTTTATAGGCATAGTACAATTAACTTATAGTAGGTGGCGCGCGTATCGCAACAACAAATTTATTTGAAAGTGATATATCATTCAATTTCAATGAATGTATCATTCCTAATTAAACAATACAATTGTTCCAAATTTAAAAGTATCTTTCCACAGTTATTTCTTCTGCGGCAGCAACGCCTTGGGAACCAGCTATTATTATAAAAAAAAAGTTGTACATCATTTATTGAGTGAGTAAAATTAAAGAACTATTAAAATTAATATACAGAGCATTTTAAAAGACTGTGTATTATTAAATATCATATAGTTTAGTGTTAGTACGTGTAGATTACTAGGGAAATGTAGTCAAACGTGACGTATTTTAGTCTTAGAGGCGTAACAAGAACCAAGTAACAAATAAGCGAAAGAAAAACTTGTTTAATGTTGATTGCCTGTAGCCTACATTTTGTGTCACTCCGCTAAAGGTTAAATCAGTATTTCTCATCTTTTACTAATATATTATTCAACATAAGCAATATCGGTTGTATGAAAGACAATCGCGATAAGTGTAAAATTTTGAGCTGATCAAAAATTTCAAGTGTATTAATTATGCATCTGAGTCCATGACTCAGATTCTTCACTTCTTTTACTTATGGAGCGACTTCATCTTACGGTCAACGTTCCATAAGGTGTGGTCGAAGTTTCTCTGTGTGATAGAGTTCGTGTTGAAGATTTATTTCAATAGGGGTTGATTGGGTTGGCCAAAGGAAAATATGTGGACGGTGATCATATAGTCTGAAGAACCGACATTTGACACGGAAGAAAGGTTCTCGAGTGGCAGCCTCGTACTAATAAGCGAAGTGAAGGGTAACAACCACTGGATGGTGTGGCGACCTTGTAAGAGATTCGTGAAGTAGATGAATTCAGGATATAATAGAATAGAACAGAATAGAGTAGAATATAATAGAATATAATAGAATAGAATAATAGAAAAGAACAGAATAGCACAAAACAGAATAGAACAGAACAGAATAGAATAAAATAGAATAGAGTATGTTTTTATTTAATATAGATTATAAGTAATTTTTAGTGAAAGTATATTTTTACTTTTAACACTGGTTCGTAAACAAATCTCTGTCCTGGGTAGAACCAGCAAAAGCCAGCAAGTGACTCAGGACTCATTCCTATGTTTAGCAGTAAACTTATGAAGGACTTTGATGATAATAATAAAAGATAGTGCTTAGTTTAAAAAATGAAATATGAAATTTGTTACTCAAGCACGCACGATCGGCTGGACGGATTTAGATGAAATTTTAGCGCACAAAGTCCACAGTCTAAACTATCAAATGTGTGACAAAAGATATATAGAGTAGAGCCATGCTGCAGCTATATTGATAGTATAGTTGTAGCACGAATGGTTCGGCTCGACCGGAGAAGGACCACGCTCTCACAGAATACCAGCTTAAAATAGTAGCTTAACACTGCTGTGTTTCGTATGGTGAGTGTAGAGAACCGGATACCTTTTTTACTGGAAAAGAGGCATTCCATCTTAGTCCTCACGGGTGACAACGCATCTGCATTTTTATTCTTTATTGAGGATAGATGTAGATGTCATGGGTCACAGCAACCACTTACCATCAGGTGGACTTTGTCACTCTATCCTATAAAAACATAAAAAAAAATATGTCTCCGGAATCAGCATCTACGTGAGTAAAATCTTTGGGCTCTGCTTACACAGTTAGAGAATGAATGAATGAATCCATTTATTCTTTCTTCACAGTGGGTAATCTTAGTGCTAATTATTAGAGAAGTGCCGGACTGGTACGAAACTTTAGAGACACTGTTGACTGCTGTAGCTATAATACACCTGTACTACAGGTCACCAACAATTCCTCGCGGAAAGAGAACAACCATGGAAATACAAATCAAAAACAAGGAGATTATAATATGTAAGTAAATAAGCTGTCGTTATTGCAGATTTCACATCAATGGGTGTATGTATGTACTATGTATGGTAGGATGAGTATCTAAAATATGTTTATGCTATTTACAGATGATACACAAAAACTAAAAACAAGATACAAGCACTGTGAGAAACATGCAATGTGCTCACCCAATTATAGGCAACTACAGCTAGCATAGAGTAATGTTGCGAAAAGTTAAATAACGTAAAATTTAATAGTACAGTAGCAAAATTGCGTATTTATGAGAAATTAAAAAGTTTACATTTATCGTCTAAAATTTAGATTCTAAAGAAAGTAACATTTTTCTTCTGAAATTATTTAAATTGTCATTGTCATTCAAATCATAGATTTAGTATATATATGTATACTATATCTATGTTGAAAATATCCAAATCAGATGGCCTAGATATATCATTATATAGTCTAAACATTCTGCATAATGCTAAATTAATACCGAGGTTAGTCCTGTGATGTGAGACCATAAACAGCTTGTAGACATTAAAACGGGTTATCAGTTTATTATGTGTGTATGTGTGTGAGTGTGCGCGCGCATGTGTGTTCGTGAATAAGGATGTACATATAATTGTATTTAAACCAAAAGGGAGGAAAAGATACAGGAATAGTAAGAGGACAGAACTGAGCAAGATCATTATTTATTTGAACGATTTCATTAGATTTCGGTCACTTCATAGTCTGAAGGTTTCAAAAATCAAATTAGTACGGATTTGCAACATGATTTGAATAACGGATAGAAATTTAGAATATTATTCAATATATTTTACAGGTATGGACCTATAAAATAGAAGAATTTGTGTTAGTTAGCAAAATAGAAGAATTGGGTGCGACATACAGCACCTTTTCTGCGTTTGTTTTTCAGAAGCTCCGGATCGTATTTAGATTGAGAGTGTTTCATATAAAAGGTTAGTACTCGTATGATGAAAGTATGTCTCACTGTTAGAACTTCTCGTAGAAGTCCACTGTTGACAAGCAGAACGGGAGACCTGCACTGCAATTTAGGGTGACCATTTGAGCTGTTTTAACCTCGATTAGCTGTGTTTTAGAAGCATCACCCCATGAGCCGATGCAGTAACCCATGCGTGATTGACATAGAGCGTAATAGACCATCTTGATGATTTGGCAGTCAGCTACGTGTTTTCGAAATCTTAAAATGTAAATGAGGTTGCGTAACCTAGTAGAAGTACCATAATATGTGGTTTGAAAGTCAGGTTTTGGTTTTTTATAATACTGAGATATTTAGGTTTGTCTGTTCTTTGTAGGTATAGCGGAATAAAAGCAAATAGGTAACTCAGAGTTCACAAACGTGGTCTGTGATGGAAAGAGAGGGAGTAGGGGTTTATCTCGACCTACGCGTAAAGGTTATTTATTTAGCTTTGGCGATGCTTAATGTCAGCACAATACTTTGTAACCAAAAGCAATTACTAGTAAAACTGCTTTGTTTAGAATCAAAGACCATCCTTCAACTATTACCACTAAAGAATAATGCAGTATCGTCGGTAAATGTGAATATTTTCCTGTGATAGATTAAGCGAACAATTAAATAGACAAAAGTATAAAGTGATGGTAATTTATTCGTGTATTAGATTTTTTTCTGTACATTTCTGAAGATAGGCATAATTATATTACCTACTTGAAAATTGAGTATTACATAAATATAAATAATCTATAAAGAAGTGAAGGTATATCAACAATATCTTTTACATGGAAGAGCCATTATGCAGCTATATTATGATAGTAGCACGAATGGATCGACTTGGGCGAAAAGCACCATGCTATCATGGTATTTGAGTAGAGAATCTCACAGAATACCAACGTCAAATAGCAGCTTTATGCCGCTGTGTTTCGTATGGTGAGTGTAGAGAATCGGAGACACTTTTTACTGGAAAAGAGGCATTCTATCTTAGTCCTCACGGGTGACAACACATCTGCATTTTGATTCGCAAACGAGGATAAAAATGTAGATGTCTATGGGCCACAGCAACCACTTACCATCAGGTGGACTGTGTGCTCGTTTATCACCCTATCCTATAAAAAAAAGAGAATCGTAAACCCTTTTTATCGGAAACGAGGTATTTCATTTTAGTCCTCAGGGGCTACAAGACATCTGCATTTTGATTTTCTTAATTGAGGATAGATGCAGATATCTATGGGCTACTGCATCCACTTACAATCGGGTGAACTGTGTGCTGTTTGTCACACATATTCTATAAAAAGCAATTCACAAAATTTCATGGGAATTTGTTTAACTTTAAACTGCTTTCGTGAAAAATTACCAATCCTGTAATTATCACGTTTTTCTTCTAGACCATAATTTTCCTGTCATATATCATTATATTTGAAAAAGTGTATTCAGAGAGGTATCTTGTACTGCGTAAAATCGCAAAGCTTGAATTTCGAATAGTCAGTGATGAAAGTACACTTTCATCAGAGTTACTCACTACATTCTATCGGATTCAATATTCACTTCCAAACTAGATTGTCATTTAAAATGTAGCTACATTTTTCAAGGGTTTTCTCAAATATACTTCAGTTTCGAATATATATATATATATATATATATATATATATATATATATATATATATATTTCGATATCACACTTTTTTTACAGTGTAGCTGCGATGTAAGATATTCACTACTCCATATAATCCCATATTATGTACCTATCGTAAGAGGCGACAGCGAAAAACTCAAAATAATAAAAAAATTACATGAGTGAGTGTCGTGGAACACTCGGTTGGAACGATATTTCTTACGTAGTAACTAGTAATGTTATTAAATATATTCTCTTAAACCACTTCTGGTAAGCTTAAAATGCTTGTGTTAGAAGTGGTTCACGACTGTAGTCAAATCCCGGATTTGAACCCACGACCTTTCGAGTTCACGGTCCGCTCCCTGTCATTAGGCTACTGACGCTTCTAATATATGATTATTATGATGAATTACTAGCATCTATTAAAATAAAACGTCATTTAAAATAAAATAATATTTCTTTCATGACATGATAAGAGAAAGTGCGAGGGAGATGGATATTATTCCATCTCGCTTCCTTGTAGCCGCTAAGGCCGTCTACACTACGTCAGAAGGGGTTCTGACGTGAAAACACTTACACTTTTTCTCGCTTAGCCCCCATCCGCCAAATTCGTACCGTCCGATTAAGAACTTCGTTCCAAAAACTGCGGTGGCCAACCCACCTGCCAAGCGTCGCAACTATTGACAATTCGCCCCTATTGGGCGACCTATAGGGAAGGCCTACGTTCATCAGTGGACGTTTATCCTTATTAGGCTAATCAATAAACAAATGAATAATTTTGAGAAAAATGAAAAATTAATTTGAAATTAGAATTCTTAGTTAAGCAAAATGTATTTTGATTTGAAATGTCCAGTACTGCAGAATGGGAATTTTATAGGTAAAAACGTAAAATGTTTTTTTTTAATTTACAATGTTTTTGTATAAATTAATTTTACATCACGAATCTTGCAACAAGCAAGTTTAATTTCAATACAATGTGTTCACTTCATTAAAACGACAACTTCACACCCGTGTTATTATTTGAACTACCACTGTTACCGAAAACTTAATAATTCCCTTTGCTTACGTAAGTAGGTACTATACATTCAATGAAACTGATTTTTCGAGATGTTATTGGGTTTGATTTTCTTATTTTTATATTTTATTGAGTGCTTTGCAGCTCTCGTAATCGAAAAGTTTCATTGAATACCATTTGAGTGATTTGTTGATTAAAATACTCTTAATAAAATCTACTGTTTTTAAACTTGCGCTTTGGTTATAAAATATAAACTAAGTATTTGATAATTTTTATATGAAAGCTGATAGTTCTCGTGTGGTCCCAAATGAATTTGATCAAGGTCAGACCAATGGTTATTGAGTTATTCTTAAATAACCTATATTACACTACGTCAGAAGGTGTTCTGACGTGAAAACAGTTACAACGTCCACTGATGAACGTAGGCCTTCTAAGGCATACGTTCATCAGTGGACGTTTATAGACTGTAATGGATGGCAAATGGATTTCAATTTTATTTATATTATGTATGAGTAGATTGTCGGTAAACGTTTATTTCTTTGTCGTTTGACAATTTTCTCAACAGTTCATTCTTCAAGACGAGTTTACACTACGAAAGTGCATAGTAATCCAAAAATGCATATTTTATTGAGTGCTTTGCAGCTCTCGTAATCGAAAAGTTTCATTGAATACCATTTGAGTGATTTGTTGATTAAAATACTCTTAATAAAATCTACTGTTTTTAAACTTGCGCTTTGGTTATAAAATATAAACTAAGTATTTAATAATTTCTAGTCCTATTATCGTAGACCGTGATTAAAACCTTGCTGGAAATTTTTACGCAATTAGGCAGAATATAATTTTGATCCTAAAGTTGCAGGATCGGGCATACTAGGAGTACTCATAGTTGAGTCAGTTGTTGAGTTTTGACGGCTGTATACTTTAAGTAGATACTGTCGAATCCCAGATCAGTAGAGGTCTATATCTAGCTGTGAGCTTGTTCTGAGCAGGAAATGACAAGTATATATTCTTTTTACACGCAAATACACACAAATGCTAGACATGCTACAAATTACCCATACCTACAGATTTTTTTTGGTGCATGTTTGCATATATGAATGTTTGTGCCTTTGTGACCTGCTGTAGCTGAAATGGTTTCACGGATTTTAAAGTACAAGGTGGCGGCCGTGAGATCCATATCTAGAACCTTAATTTTTTTTTAAGGACATTATGCACTACATTATTTAATCCAAGTTTTAAAACAAAAACAAAAAAGAAGATACCTTCGGAATATCTACACCGCTTCTACTACTATCAGAATATTTTTTTTTTATATAGGATAAGGGTGACAAACGAGCACACAGTCCACCTGATGGTAAGTGGTTGCTGCAGCCCATAGACATCTACATCTATTCTCTATTACAATTCAAAATGTAGATGCGTTGTCACCCGTGACGACTAAGATGGAATGCCTCATTTCCAGTAAAAAGGGCCTCCGGCCACCTGCACTCACCAAGCGAAACGCAGAGGTAAACCTCTACTTCACGCTGGTTTTCTGTTAGGTCGTGGTACCACCCCGGTTCGAGCCGGCCCATCCGTGCGACAGCAAAAGCTGCCGCGTGACTCTACCACTGTTAACAAATTATGTTAATTTCCGAACAGCAATACAATAAAAAAACATTACACGAAATTCATTTTGTGATATATTATTATTGATAAACGTTTTATATTATTGATTAACAAATACAAATAATGAATGACTAGCGTCTATTAAAATGAAGCGTCATTTATAATAATATTTCTTTCTTGGTAAGATAAGAAAAAGTCTGAGGGAGATGAATATTTTCCATCTCGCTCGCACTATAGAAAGGGTCGTGACGGAAAAATCTTATATTTTTCTCGCCTAGCCCCCATCTGCCAAACTCGTACCTTCGTTCCAAAAATGATATTACTTTAGCCTTACTTAGCCTTATAATTCATTTTTTATTTAATTTATAAAAGCGACAGTTGCGCCTAATAGTTCATGGGATGAAATGTGAAAATAAAGCCAAGGGTTCGGATCCGTGATGCGACTACTATCGTGAGCCGCAACTGGTCCTAGCATTGAAATAACAGATGGAGTGGTTTTTGGGACTGGTTATGAGTAGTATTTTATTACGTTTTCTTTCGTACGTACTTAGAATGAATGGGTCGGTTTGACCGGGGAAGGACCACGCCCTCACAATACCAGCGTGAAACAGCAGTTTAATGCTGCTGTGTTTCATATGATAAGTGTAGATAAGCAGAGATCTTAAGAAGAGTTTTCACTTCTGATTCTGACGTACACTCCTACGACTGCCAGTTCTTTTTTTACTGGTAACGTGGCGTGCTATCATAGTCCTCGAGGGTGACAACGCATCTACATTTTTAAATCTTAAAATCTCTCGAGAAAAGGTGTCTATTGCTCCCCCCCCCCCCCTCCCTCCCCGAACGGCTTATCGCCTTGTCGTGGCGATGGGGCTTAGTGCCGCGGCTTGGATACCCGCGGTTAACAAAGAGGAACCCACTTGACAGGCCCGTGGTGTAGAGCCGACCCGAGGTGGCCACTCCGGGTGGGCTTGTCGAGCCCACTACAGATGTGTGTTGGGGGGCTACAGGGAGATGAGTGTCCTCTCCCCCTACCGCGGCCGCCGAGGTTGAGTCGCGGAGGAAGAGGAGTGTCGGTATGGGTCGCCCGCCATACCAACACTCCTCTTCCTCACTTCACTCAGAGTCGCGGAGGATAGGATAGGGCGAGCGTGCCGATGCACCGCTCGTCCTATACACGGTGACTCTGATGGGGCCGCACCGTTGATGCGGTTGTGGTGGGGCTGCAGGGGAAAGGAGTGTTTGGTATTGCGAGGCATCGCTCCCTACCCTCCGCAGCTGAATCTTGGTTGGCAGCGGAGCCACAGATCAGATCCGCCGCTGGGGTCTGGAAAGCTAGTGCTTCAAAGTGCTCGATTTTTCCTGGCCCCATGGCCTCCACCTATGGGACTCGAGGGAGTCTGTTTCGCAGTTAGTAAGAGGCCTTGGATAAAGGCGCGCCTTGTATTCCTGGTGGGCTTTACCTGAGAAGTAAGGGGGAGGGGAGGAGAAGTCCTCCCGTAGAAGGGGCTGCCATGAGGCGGCCAGCGCTAGTGGGGCTGCGGATCTGTGCGAAAGCATTCCCGTGGGCCTGCGAATATAGGGTGAAGGTGGAACAGCATGGGGTTTTATTAGGTGCGAGTCCGACATTATCCGTCCTTGTCCCCGCGAGACGGGTATGCGTAAGCATTTCCCCATGAAAAAAAAGGTGTCTATTGGCCACAACATTCAGGTTGACTGTATGCTCGTTTTCCACCCTTATTCCATAAAAATAGCTTATCATTTTACTTAAATTAAGAATTTTGCAGATCACAATTTTTTGCATGCAAGGTGTAATCCGGACCAAAATCCTTGAATCATAAAATTATTTGACGAAATTTAGGTTATTTGTCGAATCTCGTTTTACAGTCATAAAGACAATAAAGTACGAGTATACTAAAACTTTACTTATCAAAATGTGATAGCGCAAACGTAATACAATCATACAGTATTAGTCTGGTATTATTCAGTAATCTCCGTCATATTTTACGATGTTTTAGCTAAAGACAACTTATACCTGCGACTTTCCATGAGTGGACCATATGTCTACTGGGTTATGAACATAGATACTAATAGTCTTCAAAGTATCACATGAGATGGCAGTTAATAATGGATTCCATTATTTTGGAGAAAAAAGTGGGGATAACGGTAGGGCTGTAGCTGGAAGGATCCGAGCGGTAACATTTTCTAGGGATCAGATCGGATTGTCGGATCGCATTAAGGCAATCTTCCTTGACCTTGGAACAGTCGTTACGACTCCTAAAGAAAATGAGTACGGGAAAAGACGCGTAAGGACCGGCCCCACATACGTTATGACGAACTTATGAATAAAAACTGTCACTACAGTCTAGCTTTACCTAATGTTATCTACCACATATGTACCATGAAGACTACATTTATAGTTTTAAATAGCTAGTCATACAAATGCCTAGATAGAAATTTTTGATAGAAGTTATATATAATCATTTGTAACAATTTTGTCTATCTGTCTTTTCGAGCTAATATTCGGAATGCCTGAACTAATTGTGATGAAACTTCAAAACTGTATTTTATCCGAAAAGATAGGCGTTTTTTAAGAGAAATTGAAAAATTGGTAAAGACCATATCTTTGATGATTATCTTAAACTAAATAACAAAATTAATTAATCCTACCCAGGCGAAGTTAGTTGTAGTAGCTAGTTGTTTCTTTTTATAGAATAGGGGGCAAACGCGCATACGACTCACCTGATGGTAAGTGACTACCGTCGCCCATGAACAACTGCAACACCAAGGTAGTTGCCGGCCTTTTAGAAAGGAGTAAACTCTTTTCTTGAAGTTACCTATGTCGTATCGATCCGGAAAAATCGCCCGTGATAAATAATTCCACAGAGAGGTTGTACGAGGAAGAAAACTCCTAGTAAAAAGCACAGTGGTGGACCACCAAGCATCCAGATGGTGTGGATGGTATCGTGAATTTTGATGCGAAGTGCGATCGTAAAATTAGGCGGCTGGAATTAATCTGAACAATTCTTCAGAGCGCTCCCCGTGGTAGATGCGATAAAAAAGCAAAGGGATGAAACATCCCTTCGCAGCATCAATTGGTAAAATAAAACTCGAAAAATGGATGACTCATGAATTAACCAACGTGCTCAGAGGAGCTCGGATTGTAGCTTGCCCTGCTTTGATGAGTAGGTAAACGAAAGCATTGTGTAAAAGTTTGACTTGTGATGAAAAGTGGATTCTCTACGATAACCCCAAGAAAAAAGGGTAATACCCAAACCCAAGTCAAATACTTGAACTATTCCCTAAAGTGAAGCCCATAGAAAGTTAATGGTAACTATGTGTTGATCATTTCATCTAATTTACTATAGCTTTTTAAGAACGACTGATGTCTATCGCGGAGAACAACACAGTACTAGAAGTCTTGCCTGTGATGTTGCTCGGCTGCTCTCCGTCACTGGTATTGAAATTTTAAGTTGGGATAAACGTTCTGGGCTTTACCATTGTCTCCTCGTACGACAATGACTGCTAACCTCTAATCGCCTCGTCGATCCTCGATCAGAATACTTAAATTCTGATTCGTAATCAATATTGCCAAGACTGAATACCATAAAATGAAATTAATTTTCATTACATATGAGAATAAAGAAAAAAAGTGCCATACCTGTCCAGTAATAGTGAAAAGAAACGCAAGAAGGACTCTCAAAGGCGTTTGCGCTTTGTAGGCTCTATGCGACCAGAGCCTGTGCACGCCGGCGGTAATTCCGAATCCCGATGTGTAAATTGTTGCAAATACTGTAAAAAAAAAACAATATAAACTATAAATTTTCATCACTAATTAGTTTATCCTATGATGATAGTAGTAACGCCGATTTACCGTTGCGATATTTTTTAAAGAAGCACTTGCTCATCGTTAGCTCTCGTGCCCAAAAAACTTAAGGGGATGAATCATCTCAAAGATAAGGAGCTAATCAAAACACGCACAATAAAAGAAGCAACTATTTTTGTTTGTACGAGGGCGGCACTGAAAATTTCGGGAATCAAGGAAGTGACACAACATTACTATTTAAAAATGTATTTATTGCTTTTCGAAGTATTCTCCGCGAAATTTGACACATTTTTCCATACGATGGAACCAATCATTGAAGCAACCATTCCATTCGGAAGTTGGGGTCTCCAAAATGGCCGTTTTGTAGGCGTCCACAGCTTCTTCAGGTGATGAAAATCTCTGTCCACGCAATTTATTCGTTATTTTAGGGAAAGTATAGAAATCATTAGGGCTTAGGTCGGGGCTGTACGGCGGATGGTCTAATAATTTTATGTTTTCTTGCTCTAAAAACTCTTTTGTTCTGTGTGCGGTGTGAGAACTCGCATTGTCGTTATGGAGGATGATGCGGCGGTTGCAGTTCTCTTTACGGGGTTCAGAAACGACCTGTGGCAAACAAATGCTAGCATACCATTCTGCATTAACCGTTCTTTGTCCCTCAAGAGGAATAGTCGTAACATGACCGGTTTTGGAGACAAACGTGGCCACCATTTTTTTGCAACACTCCGTGAACGAACAATTTTTGTTGGCTTTAACTCATTTTCGAACACCCAAACTCGTGACTGGTTTTTTGTTTCGGGTTCGTACGCATATATCCAGGATTCGTCACCTGATACGATGTTGTATAGAGCATTTGAGGATCCTGCATGGAATCTTTCGAGAGTTCTGACGCATAAAGTAACGCGAGCCACTTTTTGATCTTCACAGAGCGAATGCAGTATCCATCGGGAAAACAACTTTTTTACACCTAATTGTTCATGCAAGATTATTTGTATTTGACTCATGCCAATTTCTAAAGTTGCTTGAATTTCGCGGTATGTCACATGTCGATCTTCCTCAATCAGCTTACGCACAGCATCAACGTTTACTTGGGTGACAGCAGTTTTTGGACGACCTTGACGGGGATCATCACTGAGCTTGACACGTCCACGTTGAAATTCAGCAAACCAGCGATAAATTGTGGTTTTGGATGGGGCTTCATCACCAAATGCATAAATCATCCGGTCAACACACTGTTTTTGTGTTAAACCACTTCGAAAGTCATAATAAATCATCGCTCTTGAATTTTCTCGAGTCAATTCCATTTTCTCAAGGACTAAACAAGTTTGACAAAACCTTGTGACATGACCGAGAATCTTTTTTTTAATAAATAAATGGTATTCGATTTTTAAAACCAAGGAGTTTTCAATTAAAAAGATTTAATATGACAGGAACAGTGGAAATATTCCATTCCCGATACTTTTAGTGCCGCCTATGTATTTAAGTAATTTTACAGGCTTCTACGTGTTTTACTTTAATTTATTTCAGTTGCTGTGTTTGTGGTATTGTCTTATAAAACAAGTGAAAATATTTTTTCTTTTTTGCTTTAATGTTGGTTACTTTGATAATTAGTCAAATATTTCTCAGATCAACTGTTTTTTGTTAAATTATTTTTTAAGCTTTATATTCCTAGATTTAAACATAGCCATTGGATTTAATTTAAAAAAATACAAAGTTTAGTTTAAAGAGAAAGTGACCACTAGATGTTTCAGTTTTTGCACCATTTAATCATTAATTTTTATTTCGTTAACCATGTTTTCTATTTAATAAAACTAATTTTATCGAATTTTATTTGACTTATTTTTTACTTTACAGCACCCATTTTTTAGGGAATGACTGAGGTTTTGACGTCTTGATTTCATAGTTAACCGATCTAGAGTAAGGTTAGATAAAAAGTACAGATTTACCTACACTAGCTGTATCTACAGTTACCATTCTATGAAACGACTGTTAGCGACAGAGTGGAGCAAAAAGAAACGGCGCTCTTGATTAAGCTGTATTGAGGGAATTTAAGCCCCGTTTATCCAAAATCCCAATAAATTAATAAATAATTGGTAAACCTTTCTCCACACAGTAACAGTATGAGACACAAATCAAATAAAATATTGTTAAAAATTTAATTGCTGGCAATCCTACCCGCCTAAATTTTCATATCCTGTAAAATGTATTAACAATAGAAAGAAAATAAATATAGAAAGATATTATGTAAAATCATGGTTTAGTAATTAAAAAAAACTTAATTCATATAATTGTAATGGTTTCACGTGCCAATGTATTTTATTGCATTCCTTCATCGTTTATTTATTAAACTGGAACATAATAAGCGGACGATATTTGCGTTATTATTATAATAAATTGAAAGTAACAGGGTTTACCAAGCTAATGATTAATGAAGACTCAATATTTTATAACGTTTTTTTGTTTAAACAAAGCAATTTAAAATAAAAAAAGTAATTTAATAATTGTAAGTAACTTTACATGTAATGCAGTGTCGAATGCAATAGCAAAGATAAAAAAGTTATGTAAGAAAAAGAAGTGCTTTGCAGAACAAGGAAAGGTGTTCAACATTCTGATATTATAGTTAACCTAGCCCAGGTTCATCTTCAGCTTTTCATTATTAATTTTTGGGCTATTCTATGCAGGATGAACTTACACAGTCTTATTCTAAAAAGTAATTTCTGATTAGTCTAACTTTAAACTAGAATCTGATTCACGAAAACTGTCCCGCGGTAATAGGCGAACTCAAATATATAGTATGGAATTTGAGAGCAATTGTCAAATTTGAAGACGACTATAGCGCCACGCCTAGGGGACTTCTTTAATTAGAAAGACTCCTTAAACCATAGTTTCAACTCAAGTCTGTATCACAAATGTGGTATATATATATAACACAAATGTGGTATATATATACCACAAATGTGGTATATATATATCTATATATACCACATTTGTGATAAGAAGGACAGTGTATTTAAGTCTTGCAGGGATATGTTTGGTTTTGGATTTAATTGATCAATTATACGTCACCAAGCGTGGTTGCAATCTTTTTTTTTTATTAATCAAAATAAAGGTATATCTTCAATAATGTAATAATGAGGTGGAACCTGAACATGTTTCATTTAATGTTTAACATTTGCGTTACTATGCAAATCATTTTTCGTTTCGTTCAAAAATCAATTCAACCGATTCTGAGTAAATGTTTTATGTGTGCTTGAATGGGTCCTTGAATGGTTAAGATTCACAATTGGACCCGGTAGGTGCCGCTGTTGTCGGGATTCAGAAATCACCCGTGCGAAGCCGGAGCGGATCGGTTGTCGATCGATCGCTCTCATTGTCGCTTTGTCAAAAAAAATTAATTTGTACGTAGACAGTCGTTCGTTGTAATAGAGAACGTTAGCGCATCTCGTCTCGTAGGTATAAACAACTTGAATGAAAAAAATGAAGATAATGATGTTCCCCGCAAGAATCCGTTATAGTCAGTCCGGTGAAATGTACAGTAGTCGTAGTTGAATCGTAAGTATTATCACATTTTAATTATAGACAGTCTTTAGCCCACGACTACGCCAAAAAACAAAAAAGGCAATTCAACGCGTTCAAAACGAATGTACTCGTTTCTCGTTTAACATCCCAAAGAGAGCCCGTATCACTCCATATCTTAATAAAAACAATATTTTAAAAATGGACGCACATAGGAAGCTCTACTTGGCTTGCTTAGTTCGTAAAATTGTTAAAAATAATAATCCATTGTTTTATATAATAAATTCTCTGGAGTAAGAATGCCCATGAAGGAAATACACGTAGAAGAGCCTCAAACTATATGCTGAATATTCCATGTCATTAGACAATGAACTACAAGGAATGTTAAAATATGGAAAGATTTGCCACCACCCATTTTTAAACAGCGGCAGCTTTTGCTGTGGCACGGATGGGCCGGCTCGAACCGGGGTGGTACCACGACCTCACAGAATACCAGCGTGAAGTACAGGTTTACCTCTGCGTTTCGCTTGGTGAGTGCAGGTGGCCGGAGGCCCTTTTTACTGGAAATGAGGCATTCCATCTTAGTCCTCACGGGTGACAACGCATCTGCATTTTGATTCGCAAACGAGGATAGATGTAGATGTCTATGGGTCGCAGCAACCACTTACCATCAGGTGGACTGTGTGCTCGTTAGTCACCCTTATCCTATTAAAAAAAAAAACCTTAAAAGAAAATTTTAATATTAATTATGCAAAATTAAAAAAAGGATTAAAAAGGAGTTTATTTCATAAGTCTTTTAGATCGAATGTCTGTATACGTATTATACGAATATTTAAATTTAATGTTTTATTCATTTAACACGTATAATGTAATGAGGGTAACATCACTTATACACAAGTACCTACTATTTACGTGCGTCCAAAAAGATCAAAACAGCAAGTACTGGCTGAAAACCAGTGCTGAGCATAATGCCCAGAGAATACTGAGTCTGTTCCCTTTGTCTCATATTACTACTTATACATAATCATAAGAATAAGAAGTTTTGAAGAAAATTAATAGCTTATAGGCCAGTAGGTAGCTAATTAAAATTTCTACTAAACATATTTACCTAAAATTACATCGAACAAAATGTCAAACAAAAACCAAAATAGTGGTGACATAACATCTTTCTTAAAATTAAAAATATTTTATTCAGTTTAGGCCTATGACATCAAATCTAACACAGATTCTACGCGCGACCACTACAAACTACAAAGAAGAAACTCTGTGGCCACCATTTTTTTTAGAAAATGATAGTTACATTTTACATTTTTAAGTAATGAAATGGTAATTATGTTAGTATTTGTAAATAATTTCATTATGCTAGGTGATCCCTTGAGTTTTAGATTTGGATGTGTTGTGATTTAAACTGTATTTTTGTTACGGCTTTCACGCGTTACAACGACCTTAAACTAATTAAGCTGCACTGAAAAAAGCACGAAATAAAAATGCTTGCAAGGAAAAGTTTCACACTTGGCTCTCGCTATGATTCCAATTTTGAACAGTAATTTACTTAATCTGTTATTTTGAATTTATGTTCAGAAGCTATAGGAACCTTAAAGAAAAGTGCCTAGGTACTCCTTTTAAAATTCTGGCAACGCACCAGCAATTCCATTCCTCTGGCGTTGCAGTTGTTCTTAGGCGGCGGTAGTCACTTACCAACAGGTGAGCCGCATGCTCGTTTGCAATGATTATTGATTAATTGTTATTGGATAAGTTTATTGATGCAGCTGTATGCAGCTATATGAAATTAGCTGGTCGGGACGCAAAAAATTCTTCAAAGGTATTTTGAAGACGTTTTTAGACTAACGATTGACCAAAAAGCTTCGCCTTCATTGTTCTCAGTTCTTCATAGTACACATCTGTAGTAATGCTTATTCCGTTCTGTAAGAAGCTGTAATGAATCACACCGGTGTTAGATCACCAAACAGTGACTGACTATCACTTTTCTAGGGGTAAGTTTTCGTTTAGGGCACTGTTTAGCTGCTGAACCAGGATCCAACTAACTTGCTAAGCGAATCCATTTTTCGTCGCAGGTAACAATGCGGTTCAAAATTTCTTAGTTTGTTTGTTTGTTTGTGTGCCTGTTCAGCAGTGCAAGACACGTCTCGACGCGTACCTCGCGCTGGCGATTTTTGAGTTCGTGGGGATCCCGTTTGTAAAGTTTTTACCTTGCCAATTTGACGTAAATGGACCAATAGTGTTTTGATGCTAACGTCAAAAGCTGCTGCTAATTCAGCCGTAGAATGAGTATCATCAGCTTTCACAATCGCCTTTAATTTGTCATTATCGACCAAAGTTTTTGGACGACCACGGGGTTCATTTTTCAGGTTAAAATTTCCGGTGGTTTTTTTATAGGATAGGGTGACAAACGAGCACACAGTCCACCTGATGGTAAATGGTTGCTGTGGCCCATAGACATTTACATTTATCCTCGTTTGCGAATCAAAATGCAGATGCGTTGTCACCCGTGAGGACTAAGATGTAATGCCTCTTTTCCAGTAAAAAGGGTCTCCGGTTCTCTACACTCACCATACGAAACACAGCAGTGTTAAGCTGCTATTTGACGCTGGTATTCTGTGAGAGCGTGGTACTTCCCCGGTCGAGCCTACCCATTCGTGCTACAATTATACTACTAATATAGCTGCAGCAGCATACCACGTATAAAACGTTCGTTCGTTTGTAGTATTCACTTCGTAAACGTCGTTGATATTGCGCGCCGTTTGTGTCGCGTTGCTGCCATGATGGTACTCATATTCCATTATTCAATTTTTAATGTATCCATAATGACGAAAAAGATTAAAATGCGATGAAAGCATAACGTTAATCAATAAAATAATAACTAATTTTCAAAAGAGAATTCCACGTTTTTAAAATAAAAGTTAATTTGAAATTAGAATTGAATTATTTTGATTTGAAATGGCCAGTACTACAGAACGGCAATTTCATGGGTAAAGACCAATTATATTCATTATATATACGTCTACATTTCAAAGGCACAGCTTTAACCTTTATTTTAAACACATTTATTATTTACCTGAACGTGTTACGTGGTGTGCACCCTGGTGATTAAGGGACGTTGAATCTAAATTTCACAGAGTGGTGATGAGAACCAATAATACAACGGGATTATGTCACTATCTACAAGGTGGTAACAAGTTATCGAACAAAATCGCACATATATATTAAATGTAATTAAACTTTGAAAAAAAATATTGAATTTGTATATAAAATACGAAGATACTTTTTCCCGACCTTATATTAGATTCAAAAAAATTAAAAAGTACTGGAACGTAGCCTAAATAACCGTCATATAACATTATAAAACGTACTGTTAAAAAGCTTCTATTATATTGTTATCGAATTAAAATAAAGTTGTTTACTTACCAAATAACGTTGTGTAGAATTTAACACTGTTTGTGCAAACAAGAAGTAATCCATAGATTGTAACCACATGTAGAAATATTTGCACTATTAGATCCGGCCACCTTATTCTAGCGCTAAATTCCATAGCCTCATATTTGCTTATGTCAAAGTCTTTATCACTATTAAATTTCTCACTTGCACTGTCTTCTTGCAATACTGGATTGTTGTTCTCACATAGTTTTATGTCACTTGATCCTTTAATACCGTTTGGTTTACGTCTCATATTTATCTGCGCTCCTCCTTCATCGCAGACGTCGACGTTTTGTTGTGCCGGTGCCATTCTAGTGAATGCAACAATTTACAATTTGCTCATAACTAAATATTACTATCAAATGCGTGACAACATACATTAAAATATTTAGTGTTTATTGAAGCACGTTATCTGCTGTAAGCGACTTAGGATTTAATGTTACTTGTACATATTAAACTAAACCGTTTTATTCCAAAAAGTTATACTTATTATATAGTTAAATACCCTAAGTACTTGTGGGAAAACTAATCACGAAATCATAGTTTTATTCTTAGAATGAAATTTAGAAATCATTTGTTTAATGCGTTATAAAGCGTCTGTAGCCTAATGGCGGGGCGCGGACCGCGAACTCGACAGGTCGTGGGTTCGAATCCGCCATTCGACTAATGTCGTGAACCACTTCAAACACAAGCATTTTAAGCTTACCAGAAGTGGTTAAAGGGAATATTAGTAATGTTTAACAGCATTACTAGTATTTTTTTATATAAAAAAAATGTTCGTCATTAATGCTAAATGATGGTATTACTTTCCGTTATTTTAAGTTGATCTAATTCTCATTTTCGGCACTGACAAGAATTTTGACTTTTGGACTGCTCATAGTCTAGCATACTAGTTTCACATCCCAACTTAAATCAATATTTATAGCAGTAGTTCACGAGCTAAGCTTTTGCCTTGAACTTGTTAGCTTACCACAATTTATCACGTGCTCTACGGTTAAGTAAAACATTGTGAGAAAACCAGCACGTTTAAGAAATAAAATATTTTGAAATGATTTGATGATCATCAATACGCGTTGGAACAGCGCGATGCACTGGCCACATAATCATCTTAGAAATAAGTATAGGTCTAAGCAGTGGCACTTATAGGTATATGACATATTATTATATATATGACTTATATAATGTTTTTTAATTGTTACAATTTTAGCTAAAGATTTTCCAATATTGTTTACTGTTTAAACGATAGACTGTTAATATAAATTCCAGTTGTTAATATCTTAATCATACTACGGCACCATATTCATTTAGACGTTTTCATTAAAGGTTATTTACTGCGCATAACTTAAGGTCAATTTAGGATATTTTAAATACCTGAGGGTAAATTTATCTTCTTTCTTTCATTATCAGCCAGTAAAAGTCGACCGCTGGACTTGGGTCTTTTTATTTATTTATTTAAACTTTTATGCACAAAAAATAAAATCGTACATATTGCAGACATAATGCCATAAGGCATTCTCTCCCAGTCAACTATTTACGCAGAGATAAACATGGGGGAGGTCGTGCAGCAAAAATAAACTATATTGAGAAAAATGGTAGCGAAGTTCGAATAAACCAGAATATATTATATAAAAGATATATTATACATATATCAAACAAATGTACATATAATAAACGTACACAAATACATAAATCTACTTAAATACATACAATGTTTTCGTTGTAGGAAAGATTTTCCGTAATCTCCACGCTTGGGAGGCGCATTAGCAATCACAGAATCTGATGTCTCGCACCTTTGTCGATTGTTGCCCTGTTGCCGAGCCAGTTATTATAACATCTAGTACGAGTATCTAAGTCCCTCAAGTCTTTACTATAATCATGTTCTAAAACAACCACGGAATAAATGGATGATTATCTTACGCCGCCACGACGCAAGTATTAAAGATATGCTTATATGTAAACACTAGTGATGGAAGATAAATACTAACACAACGGCGTGACACTAAATTCTTTATTATTTTACTTTTTAATAGCACCGTCTACTCGCATGTTAGAATTAATGATGGTCCTTTATCGATACAGCCCCTGTTAAGCCTCTGAAAAATTAATCAATTTGCATTCACTATATATAGCATTAAACTATAGACTGTTTAATGATGTTGTAAATCAATGTTGTTTCTTCTATAATATCCATCATCCCGCAAAAGTATACAAGGCCTCTTCCGTATTAGAAAGAATTTGCCTAAAACATGACGCATGGAATGGGTATTATTGACGATTGCAGTACTAAATACTAATAGTTCCCTGTCCATGTTATTAATTAAGGAGTGGTAATTCAGGGTTTGAGCGCACGCCGTAAATATTACAGTAAGCAAGTCGAGTTCGAACATACTGAGATTTGTTTGACGTCCCGATGTCTACAGTTAGACATTTAGTAATATTTCGATCAAATAAATATATTTTTTCGCAGAAAAAACATGTTTGAATTTTTCAATAAAATGGCTATAAACTTTAATGAGTACTAAAGAGAAATAGTATTTAGAATGTAAAATTTTTGAACCTGAGTTCCTCAGATTGCCATCAGAGAAAATAAACACGATTATTACTTACTTAGGCTACAGTTTTTGTTATCCGTTTTATGAATCGTATCTGAGATAAAACTTTATTAGTCACACTTCATAGTAACAATTTTTTGATAAATCGGTCTCGTTAGGCATGATTGTGAAATGTGTGTCTGTTTAAATATTTACGACGACCTTCTTTCCTGGTCTTTCTAGGTAAGAAATTAAAAATAATAATTTCATTTTAGGAAATGTCCATTGTCATTAAAAATCAAACGTAGCGATCATATATGTATGTAATTATTCTAGGGTAGTGATTCTACTCTTTGATTGAAAATTTATACTCACTAAAAATAAGCGAATTGTTTACCACCACATTTATTGATGTAAAGGCAAGATTACTAACAATGTGTAGCACACACGCTATAAAGAGATACACATGCTGTGAAATGAAACGACTAAAAGAACTTAAAAATTACAAAAAGTTTGAAACGCTGACAACATTGTTATTATTATAATATTTCAATTTTCAACCATGTGGGTATTGTAAATATCACACTTTCAGCGGCACCGTATGGTTTTTCTGCGTGGTACCTACATAATAATAAATTCAAAGAAAAATGTATCAAGGACACTATACAATAAGAGCTATAATAACATACTCATAAATATCGGGTGAGTACCGAATATAAATATTTCGGCTAACACGCCATGATAAGGGCCAGGTGTTCAAACAGTGTGTCAATGACTTATCTATTTGGGAAATCTTATCTTTAAAGTAAACAGTTCACGCTATATCTACATACTCTATGTTTAATATATTATCGGCGACTAACTATGCGTCATGTCATATAATAATCGTTAATATTTGCAGTCAGTCTGATTATCTGATTTTAATCTTGATATCGTTTCTTGCAAGAATTATATATCACAGACTGGATAAGGATCTCTCCCAAAGTTAAGAAGATATTATTATACATATATAAAAATATATTACAGTCCAACCTCGATATAACAAAACTGAAGGGAATTAGAAAGTATTCGTTATACCAAGTAATTCGTTATAAAGAGGTTTGTCATATAGAGGTTAGGTGGAACTACGATTCGTTTTAACAAGGTAGGAAAACTTGTTTATTAACTTCAACATTTCGTAAATAGTCATCTGCCTGTCGTGTACGTGTCTGAACCTATCAAGACATGATTTATTGTGGAATTAAGTGGGAATAATTAATAGGATACGTTGTCAAGATTTCAAGTTGAAAAGATTGGTTAATTAGAGGTAAATAATACCTATCTATATTCTGCAATTATTAAAATTATTTAAAAAAAATGTTTTTGATAAATACATTCGTAATGTAGAGTTATAGTTTGCATTAGCTCTTACAGTCTACAGGTCTAGGGGTTACAATTCTAAGGGTTTTGTTACATCAAGGTTACGCTGTATTTATTTATAAATGGATCATTCTATCCATTCGCATAAGCCGCATTGGAATAGAAAAAACTGATTTTGAAATACAGTTTTGGAACTCGTGAGTTTTATAACAATACTCTGAATCTAAAGGTAAAACGCTCAGATTAAAGAATAGACAGATGGAGCGCGTAGAACACGAGAGTGAAGCCACGAAAGCAAATACAAATTCAGAAGCGAATACAATCTCGCGCAGTGTTGCCAACTGCACCGTAATTACGGTAAAAACACCGTAATCAGCATAGATCTACCACCTACCGTAGGATTATAATTACGGTAGCAAAATACACCGTAATACCCAATGAAGATCGTATCTAAATATGATTATCTATAAACTAAAATAATTTTAGCGAGTTTGATTGTTTACTTTCTTTACGTTACAGTATTTTCCTTTTATTCTACCGACAACACTGTTTTATGCGTCGGGAAATCCCCCAATAGCGTGGTACCAGCTTGGAGATATTATGCGAACGAATTCGGGGGTGCTGTATGTATTTGAATTTCAATGAATACTTAGAGCTTTTTAATTTTCCTAGTTTATTTGTATCATAAACGAGATACGACTAACATTTCATTAATACTTAAAATTACGTAAGAGTTTGTTGTGTTGTGTTGTGTTGTGTGTGATCTGAGTGTTTAAAAATATGGAGAGTGATGGCGACAGCGCTACTGATCGAGAAGATAGCTTAACACGAGTACCGGCTAAGAGAAAGCGTTATAAGCAGAAGTTTCGGGAAGAATGGTTGCTGAATAAAGAATATAGTGACTGGCTAAGAAAGGATAATAGGGACTTATCGAAGGCGGTCTGCAATGTTTGCAATACATCTTTCAGTGCCGAAATAAGTGTAATAAAACGCCACAAAGAAGGAACTAAACACGTGAATAATTTAAAGAGGTGTAGTGCTTCAACGTCCAAAAAACAACAGTCTATAGTAAGCGTTTTTAAATCCATGCCAACTAATGAAAAGCAATTGGTAAAGACTTCAGAAATAAAATTAGCTGCTTTTGTTGCTGAGCATAAGGTATCTCATAATGTCATGAATCACTTAGCAGATTTGTTACCAAAGTTGTTCCCAGATTCTCAGATAGCCAAAGATATTAGATTAAAAAGAACTAAAGTTCAAGCTGTGATAAATAACTGTATTGGGGAAACTGAAAAAGAAAACTTGATCAGTGACTTGAAATCACAAATGTTTTCAATTTTGATAGACGAAAGCACAGATATTGCTGTAGTAAAAACAGTAGCTGTAGTGGTCAGGTATTTTGATCCAATGATTGGTAAAGTTATCACTCGGTTTTGGAATTTGATTCAATTATTTGATGAGAAAACCACCGATCATGTTGCAAATGCCGAAAAACTTTTTAATACTGTTACAAAGATTTGGATTTAAGTCAACCCCCTGACGTATTTTGGCACCAGGTAAGTTTCCATGTAAACTCGAAGCAACGTGAATTCATATTGGTTTCTATTGTTATAGCAGCCTAATCATTTTTTTTTCAGGTCGCAGAACTGCGTGACCAACATCGAGAAGGGAATACCTATTTCCAACACTTGCCAAAATTTATGTTGGCCATTTTGTCTCTGCCACACTCGAATGCTGAGTGCGAAAGAGTCTTCAGCAGAGTTAACGATATAAAAACAAAAAAACGGAATAAACTCCTAACGAAATCCATCAAGGGAAATCTCTTATCGCAGCAAGCCATACAGCGTCACGGAAAAAACTGTGTTGATTTTAATCCCACTCACGCTATGATCGCAAAACATAACAATGATATGTATAAAAATATTGAAACAATTATACTGTCCGATTCTGATTAAAAATATGTTTTTTTTTAACTCTGACCCATAACATGCTACTAAATAAACAATAACGGTAATTCTACCGTATTTCAAATATATATTACAACATAATTTCGAAAATTCTACCGTATTTTTAGAAGAATTCTACCGTCCGCTAGATTTCAGACTTGGCAACACTGATCTCGCGTCAGTACTAAACTACGCGTCGTACTGCTTACACGTCACAAGTGATTTATTATTTTATGTTAAAACATGCCGTCTTGTGTTTTTAAACATTGTAAAAGTTGTTCCCAAAAACAAAGAAAAGAAGATGGAGTATCTTTCCACAGGTAACTATTGCTTATTTTAATGGTTTGTTATTTATGTTCCCTCTAATATATTTGGCTCTCTCGGAACACAAAATATTGTCAACAATTGGTCTGTGTTGCCAGTTGACATCGAAATATGTCTCCTTGAATTAGGGGAATGTGCATTGGACATAGGAGGATTGATTAATTTATACATTTATATACGGAAATAAGTTATGTATATATATTATATCTTTGTTCGAAAATCTTGTTATTTATTTTAACCCACCAATTAGTGCTATGTTTTTCAATTTTGAGATTTTCTATCGGCCGCTCTATTTTATTGTTATATACAATAATTTGACTTATGTTTTTGCAGATTGCCGACGGATCTAGTACTACGCGATGAATGGGTTACTATTATTCGTCAAAGTAGGCAGGATAATAATTGGATGCCTTCAAAATTTTGTGTTGTATGCTCATTGCATTTTAAAGAGGATGATGTATACTTTACTGAAAAAGGTCGTCGATTGATTAACAAAAGTGCAAAACCGACCAAAAATTTATGCGCGTTGCCGCCATCACCGGAAAAACCAAGTTTGGACCAAGTTGGTCCTTCAAACTTACTCGAAGCTAGTCAACTACCCGAAAAGTCTATTAAAGATAATTCTGTATTACCTGAATTTAGAGATTCCGACCTGGACTCTATATTCGATACACCTAGAAAAAGTCAATTAAGAAAAGATTTAAGAAAACATAAGTTGTTACGAGTTGCTACTAAACATAAGTTAAAAACATTACAACAAAAAAATCGACGACTAAAAAAAAGGAATGATTCACTAAAGAATATTTTAAAGGATTTAAAAGATAAAAACTTTATAAATTGCGACACTCATAGCTTGTTAAGTGAGAATATTATAGCAACTGAATTTTTTCATAATTTACGCATGCGAAGCTCCGGTAAAAAAATAATTAAATATTCCCCGGCCATCAGAAAATTTTGCTTATCTTTAAATTTTTACTCTCCAAAGGGCTATGATTACGTCAGAAAAGCCTTCAATAGTTGCCTGCCTCATCCTAAAACGTTGGCAAAATGGTATACCCACATTAAAAGCGAACCTGGATTTACCCAAGAAGCATTCACAGCGTTGCAAAAAATGGCAGAAGCTTCTCCTCATAAACTTATTTGCGCACTTATGTTTGATGAAATGGCGTTGCGCCAGCAGAAGCTGTGGGATGGTAAACGGTACATAGGGGTTGTCGATATGGGCGATGAATTAACAGAGTCTACAACTTTGGCATCTCAAGCATTTGTATTTATGTTAGTAGGAATAAACCAGCGATTTAAGATACCTTTGGGATACTTTTTGACAAACAATTTGACTGGGGAACACAAATCTCATTTAGTTAAACTATGTCTCATGAAATGTCACGAAGCTGGAGTCAAAGTTGTATCACTAACATTCGATGGGCATGCTACAAATTTTACTACCATGGAGCTACTTGGTTGTAATATAACTGATACTGAAAATATGAAAACAACATTTAAGCACCCCTCAGATGCTAGCGAAGTTGCATGCTTTTTAGATCCCAGTCATGTAATAAAATTACTTCGGAACCAGCTAGAAGCAAAAAAAGAATTCTTAAATACTAATGAAGAAATTGTAGACTGGAACTTTTTAGCTAAACTAAACCAGTTGCAAGAAGATGAGGGCCTACACTTGGCAAATAAACTTTCTAGAAAACACATTTCTTTCAGAAACCAAATTATGAAGGTAAAGCTTGCTACACAGACGCTAAGCAGGAGTGTTGCGAAAGCACTGCAGTTTTGTAGAA
This sequence comes from Parnassius glacialis, assembly GCA_033319125.1. Taxonomy (NCBI): domain Eukaryota; kingdom Metazoa; phylum Arthropoda; class Insecta; order Lepidoptera; family Papilionidae; genus Parnassius; species Parnassius glacialis. Next base: position 20,665,967 of record JAVANC010000010.1, on the reverse strand, counting down.
CTGATCTAAATCTTCCAGATTTTAAACGTTCGCAACCCACTGAAGAATTTGTTCAATTAATGAATGACATGTTTGATATTTTTAACTCACGAAATATGGCCCATTTCGATTACAGAAAACCTATATATAAAGGAAATAAAACTGAAATTTATGCACTTTTGGACCGGCTTCAGGATTACATACAAAAATTGCAAATAAAAAGTGTCACCAAAAGAATAGTTATTAAAGACCGTCGACCAACGTACGTTATAACGCGATTTTATAAGAGAGTTGTGGAAACAAGATGCAAACCTGGTTTTATTGGAACGTTGATAAATATATCAAGTTTAAAGTCACTTTATGAGCGTCTGATAGAAAAAGAAAAATGTATGGTGTTTTTACCTACTTATAAACTTAGCCAAGATCATCTTGAAATATTTTTTGGCTGCGTCAGAATGCATGGGGGCCATAATGATAATCCAAAGGTGAAACAATTTAAAGCCATATATCGAAAATTGTTAATGCATTTAGAAATGAGAAGTCTAGAAACTGGAAATTGCATTCCGCTGGAGAATATCTCAATATTGACGTGTACTTCCGCTACACAAATTATTAATTTAACAACTTCACCGTACCGACAAGAAGACACTGATAACTCTGAAGGTGTTTCTTTAAGTTTTCTAAAGGATTTGCCAACAGATGTCAACAACTTAGCACAGTATTTAGATGTGCCAGTTTTTAATGACATGAAAAAAATGATTGTTGGATATATTGCTGGATGTGTCATACGGTACGTCAGAAAAGAAATCAAATGTGAATCTTGCTTGACACATTTGGTATCTATGGAAAAACAAGATTTTCACAAATTGATTGGCTTGAGAGAAAGAGGAGGTTTAATTTTTCCTTCCATAGACACTTATAAAATTTTGTACAGCGGCTGAAATTGTAATACGAAAAATTTTAAAAGAAAACGTTGTAATAAAAACAAAAAATGATTATAGGCATGTAACTTCACGGGTTCTAAAGAGTTTTATTGGCAATCAAACGATGTTTATGAATCTGGAGAATGATCATCAATGTTATGGAGTTGATCACAAAATTAATCTAGTAAAATTATTAATAGAAAAGTATTTAATGGTCCGATTGCACTATATAGCAAAATTAGAAACGAATGCTCGATGTTTAGACGCTAAACGGCAATATTATAAGAAATTAGTGCAAAACAAAGGCTGTTAAGATTTTAGGTGTGTAAAATAATTGTTTATTACAATTATTTTTTACACCTAACTTTAACTTTAACTGTTGTAATATGTTGAATTACTTATGTTTTTCAATTATAATATACCTATTATATGATAATAGAGAAATGTCCAAAAAGTGTTATAAAGTATTTTTATTGTCTGATATAAATTAATAAAATCAATTAAATGTAATTAATTATGCGTATTTAACTTTTATTGAATCATTAATTATTTGAAAATAATTATTCTGTCTAAATACTACTTAATTACCTATAAAGCAAATGCACATTTTTAATTTGGAGTTGGGAAATTGGGAGTTTTTTCTCAATATCTGGTAACTTTACACACACGTAGGTGTACGTGTTCCTACAATGCCGCTCCTAGCTGTCACGCACACTTAAATAATAAGTGGCTTCACATCGTTTGTTGCGCATGTTCTATCTGTCTATTTCTATAATCTGAGGTAAAACGTTAGGGACTTTAATAAAATAGGGAGAATGATTAGTAGATTAGATAAATCAATCCAAAATTCACTATATTTTCATCTCTATTCGTATTTTTTAATAGGATTAGGGTGATAAACAATGACACAGACCACCTGATGGTAAGTGGTTGCTGTAGCCTATAGACATCTACATCTATCCTCGATTACGTATCAAAATGCAGATGCGTTGTCACTTGTCATCCGTGAGGACTAAAACGGAATGCGCCATTTCCAGTAAAAAGGGTGAGCCGCATGCTCGTTTGCCCCCTCTCTTAAAAAAAATGCCATTATTCTGACTTTCCTGATGCAGTTGACAGAAAATATCCATCACGAAATGGCAGCCATCTCAGATTCTATATGCCAAGCTGTCTTACGAAATATTGCTGTTCGATTAAATGAGTGCCATTCTAAAAAGTACATTTTCCTAAAATGTATATTTTATAATAAATAGGAGATTTTATCGATAGACGTTTACCGCTTTTTTATACACCAAATATACCTAAGCTTTCTTTTAAGACGTCTTGTATATTATGCTTATTGAATATTATAGTTAAAACATTATGTTAAAAATGGAAAAATTTAATTGGACTTACCTTTAATTTGTTAAATATGTTCTTTAATCTTATTTTACGCTATTGGTGTTCTAAGTAAATATATTAAATTAAAAAAAAACTTGTGTGCAGTTCACACGCGGTAGAAGTGAAACCTTCAAATGAAATGAAATATAAAATATACTTTTAAATATAAATTTCACGCCAAATTATTTATTAATAATAATAATTTTCAACCACAAATGCGGCATAAAATATAAAATGAAAGTTTGATTTTATAGCAAATAAATGTTACAATGTTTTTTAAACATGTGTAGCCTAAAGGGGAATGCCCAATTCTGGCCATGAAACGCCCAACAATTTGCATTTGTTAAAAAAATACTTCCTTTTTTATGGTAATTAATCTCGGTATTTATATATCCAGAAAAGATTGCAATATTTTTGCACAAAATAAAAGTACCGAAAAGATAAAAATGAAATTAGGTAAATCCGGAAGTCATTAGTTTGTGGATAAAATGCAAAGTGTTGCCAATCACAAATCTCGTTAAAAAGTCGATTCTGTTTTTTCAATCGATTTTTTATGGTGTCATTATTATAATGGTAATATTATTTTTCGATAATTATTATGATTTTATGATAATTAAACAAGCGAATTGCTAGTTGATTTACCGTGAACTCTTTAGAACATAACAAAAACCCTGCTGCACAATTTAACTGTTTTTCTTATCTGTTCTTAAAAATACATTTAAAGCGGAATTTACATATTATTTTATAGGATAGGGTGACAAACGAGCACACAGTCCACCTGATGGTAAGTGGCTACTGTGGCCCATAGACATCTACATTTATCCTCGTTTGCGAATCAAAATGCACATGCGTTGTCACCCGTGAGGACTAAGATGGAATGCCTCTTTTGCAGTAAAAAGGGTATCTTATCTGGTTCTCTACACTCACCATACGAAACTCAGCTGTGTTAAGCTGCTATTTTATGCTGGTGTTCTGTGAAAGCGTGGTCCTTCCCCGGTCGAGCCGACCATTCGTGCTACAAGTATACTACTAATATAGCTTCCGCATTGCTCTACCACGTATAAGAAATAAAACAAAACATATTTTATAAGGCGTTCAGAACTTAAATCGAATCAAAGATTATTCGTTTTTTATGAAATTATAAATCAAATAAAAAATCGCTTTACTTAAATTTACGCTGTGTCAATTGCGGTTAAAAAACTTACTACTAACTTTGTTGTTATAAAACTGTTCTTGTGAAAATAAGAAACCTTTATATCTTAAAAATCTGGCCTTTTTTTAAACCAATTCCTTAACCATTTCATTCTTTTAATTGCATATTATCATTCCCATATGCTTTTATATGTGGGCACCCATGGCCGAAGTGTCTATGAACGGTGATGAATCAAAAGAATATTTTCTTTCGAGTAAAATTGCTTTGTAATAACGTCATCTACTTCATTCTTTAGGTAGAGGATAAGTCATTTAATCGAACGAAAATTGATTGACTCTCAAGGTGGGACGTAAAATAGACGCTAGGTGGCCTAAACACGACTAATTTAATATAATATTCTTTCTCATTCTCTCGCAGGCTAAGAGTTATAGATGTATTTGTTTGTCTCTTATTGGTTTCGCTTTTTCATTTCATTGGAGTTCAAATCACGACGATCCTAAAGAAGTTTTTAGTTCAAAAAATACATTCTTAAGAAGTTGAATCTGTTTTGTCACGCTTCATACCTAGTTCATCGCCATCCAATAAGTAAAGCGGTGATTATTAAAGCAAGATACCTCTTTTAAACGAGTTCTAGTGTATTTTTGTAAGTTTTATTATATTATTGTATAGGATAAGTAATGTTGGTAAATTAAAAGAAATACTTGCAAAAATTGCTCTCGCTTATTCATTCGTATCCAAAGTATTACATTCTTTTCCCTCCACTTTTATAACGGACGGTAATGAACCAGATTGGAAGTTAATGAAACAGTAATTATAATCACATAATAATTAACATTATTGTAAAAATAATTTACGTATTTGTACTTTACGTAACATTGACCAATCAACCGTCCATATCTGAATATTTAAAGCCCAGCCAGGTTTTTGTTATTCTAAACATATAAGAAAGATTGAGACATATCTTACAAAAGCACAGAAAAATATTTGTAGTGTAAATGATATGGAGCATGAGCACAAAGAGAACAGAAGAAAATGTAAATAAAAAATAGTGATTTAAAAAAAGACAAACATAATCACAAGTTAAAACCGCATGAAACAGACACACATCGAATATACATATTATGTATAATAGAAAATATAGTTAATGAACTATTTACAGACACAAAGCGTGATTTTCCTATTTTTTTAATAGAATAAGGGTGATAAACGAACGCACAGTCCACCTTGACGTATAGACGTATCTTCCTCGAAAAGAATCAAAATGCACATGCGTTACTCCTGTAGACCAAGATAGAATTCTTTGTTTCCAGTAAAAAGGGTCTCCGGTTCTCTACACTCACTATACGAAACACAACAGCATGATGCTACTAATTTACGCTGGGATTCTGTGAGACCGTAGTCCTACCCCGGTCTAGTCCACGCCGACCCATTCGTGCTACAACCACAATATAGCTGCAGCATAGCTGCACCACATGTAATAGAAATGAATAGTGATAAATTAGATGCAGACAAAAACAAGCAGGTGACAGGTACTTGGGAGTATTGAGCATTGGAGTTAAAAGCTCATCAACACATGCCAGTCAAGTACATGTAATTTAGTTTCTAATTCTATACAACCAAGTATAAATATGGCTGATTCTATAACTTTTCGGTGTGCCAGATAAATGAAAACAAGACTGAATCAACATTTTTTTTGGATATAGAGAGATATGACCATATTAATAATTATTCCTTCCGAATACAATTCGCAAAAATATTTACAATATGAGGAAGAATCTGCTCTTGAACGAATTCACCAAAGATTTGTTATTAAGACAGAATAACTTGACCAAAATGTCAAAGACAGAGCTAACCTAAGCTACAAATAATAATGTCCCTTTTGCGAAGTACCTTTTGATTCATAGCATTTTAGTTTTTCTCACAATAAAATTTTAGCCTATAATGGAAATGATCAAAGAGAATTTGAAAAACCATTAACCATGTTAATCACCTAGTGTCCAGGAAAGAAATAAATAAAAAATTCAAAAATAATCAATTTTTTTCCCCGCGGAACAGTCCGAATTGCGCGAACGGACGGACGGATGGCCCATAATAATAATTAGAATAGAATAGAATATTTTTTATTCAATTTTGATTACAAGTAATTCTTATTGAAAGTAATTTTTTACTTTACCACTGGTTCGGAAAAAATCCTCTGTCCTGTGAAGAACCAGTAAGAAACCCAGTGGGACTTTTTTTTAAAATGAATTTTACAATAAAAATTATTACAAACTATTTACAAAATTTATTATAGAAACAGCTTGGAAGCGACCAGCTCATTCCCAAGGGGGTTATTATCAACCATGTAGTCATTTATATTATGTTATTATTTATTATAATAACCCTTTTTATACAGCTTTTTTTTAATTAGGTAAATATTTGATCTTGGTAATAGAGAGACCTTGTATTTTTTCTGGAACTTTGTTGTAATAGCGTATACGTTGCCCCAAGAATGAATAACTGGCTCTGTGAAAACGAGAGACCGGTATCAGTAGCTTGTGTTTGTTCCTAGTGTTTACAAAGAGTATATCACTTTTTTTTTTTACTAAAACTATCTTTGTTTTGAACATACGTTAAATTTTCGTAAATATACTGAGAGGCCAAAGTTAATATATTTATTTCTTTAAATTTTTCTCTAAGATACTCTCTCGGTTTAAGGTTGTAAATAGCTCGTATGGCTCTTTTCTGCAAAACAAAAATAGTGTCTAATTTTTTTTATAGGATAAGGGTGACAAACGAGCACACAGTCCACTTGATGGTAAGTGGTTGCTGCGGCCCATAGACATCTACATCTATCCTCTATTAGAAATCAAAATGCAGATGCGTTGTCAGCTACGAGAACTAAGATAGAATGCCTCATTTCCGGTAAAAGGGTCTCCGGTTCTCTACACTCACCATACGAAACACAACAGCGTTAAGCTGCTATTTTACGCTGGTATTCTTTTTTTATTGTGCTACAACTATACTACTAATATAGTTGCAGCATGGCTCTACCATGAAAAAAAATCAAATCAGCCACATTTCCCCATAGTAAAATCCCATAAGACATTATGCTATGGAAATAACTGAAATAAACTAATCTAGCTGCCTCGACCCTCGGCTCAAGTCTTCCTCATTTAAAAACTCATTGGTATTAAATTTTTTAACATTCTTTGTTGTAAATTTAATACATTTAGTTTTATTGCTGTTTAAATGCAGATTATTAACGTTAAACCAATTTTAATATAGCATTATTCACTTCGTCGCATTTGAATGATAGACGTTTAAGTTTGAAAATCAAGGAAGTATCAACAGCAAATAATACTATATCATGATTATCCCCAACAAAGGAAGGTAAGTTATTAATTTACACAAAAAATAGGAATGGGTCAAGAATCGAGCCCTGAGGGACACCCATCTTTACGGACAACCCGGAAGAACTTTTACCATTGATAATAACTTTCTACATTCTATTACTTAAATATGAAATAATAAGTTTAAGCGCTGTGTTCTTGACAAAACACACCTAAAGCTTCCTCCGAATTCTCCCATGGGGAAAAAGTATGTTTTATAAGTTCGACTCCGGCGTCGGTAGTCAAGCGACCTCTTGTAAAACCAAATTGATTTTTATGAGGCAATTTATTTATATTAAAAAAACTTAACAATTGATCTAAAATAATTTTTTCAAAAATTTTACTTAATGTTGGTAGTACAGTAATTTTTCAAGCTTGTGGTCTGGAAAGGATACTGTATTAATATCAATAGCGAGTACATCACTCACCTTCGATTTGCCGACGATATCGTCCTTATGGCAGAATCGCTGGAGGACCTAAGCACTATGCTCAATGACCTCAATAGTGTCTCCCAACGAATAGGTCTTAAGATGAACATGGACAAAACAAAGATCATGTTTAATGTCCATGTCACACCTATGCCGGTAGTTGTTGGGAGCACTAAGCTCGAAGTTGTTGACGAGTATGTTTACCTGTGACAAATAGTCCGACTAGGTAAGTCCAACTTCGACCGAGAGGTCAATCGACGGATTCAACTCGGTTGGGCGGCGTTCGGGAAATTACGGCATATATCTTCTCGTCAGGTATACTTCAATACTTAAAAACGAGACTGTACAACCAGAGCGTGTCGCCAGTGATGACTTATGGAACTGATACGTGGTCCTTCACTGCTGGCCGTATGAGGCTATGGAGAGGTCTATGCTCGGAGTTTCTCTGCGTGATAAACTTAGAAATGAGGATATCCGCAGTAGAACCAGAGTGACCGACATAGCTCAACGGATTAGTAAGCTGAAGTGGCAATGGGCCGGCCATATATCTCGAGAACCGACAACCGATGGGGAAAAAAGGTTCTCGAGTGGCGGCCTCGTACCGGCGGACGAAGTGTAGGGCGTCCCCCCACTAGATGGAGTGACGACCCGGTAAGACATGCAGGAAGTCGATGGATGCAGTTGGTTTAGGACCGTGCTTTGTGTTATTACTTGGGGGAGGCCTATGTTCAGCAGTGGACTTGTGAAGCGTTGTAATGATGATGATGATGACTGAAATTGGTCTAAAATTGTCGGGGTCTAATGTACTACCAGATTTAAATAAAGGTATGAGTTTACTATGTTTCATTAAATCAGGAAACACACTAGATTCGACGCTTGTATTAAATGTAGTGGCTAGATAAGGTGTTATTATATATATATTATAGATAAAATAACTTTAAGGGAAATCCTTTTCTTTTGTTGAATGGTTTTCTTAACATCAATAGTTTTAAAATATCTAACGATATCTTTTGGCAGTACTCTATGGAATTTAAAATTATTTGAACAGGCCTTTATATTTTGTTCAAGCAATGACTCGGCGACAGTAAGAGAAGAATTTAATGATTTAGTTGTCAAAAAAAGAACATCAGTTAAATGTTTCTCAAAAGCCATAGCAACTTCTTGATCAGATTGAGTTTAATTATTGTTAATATCCAATTGAATATCCGAGTTCCGTGGTTTGACCTTGCCCGTTTCACTATTAATTATACTCCATGTCATTTTAATTTTATCGGATGCAGTTTTAATTTTGTTGCGTAAATGTATAGCCTTAGCTGTGGAGCATACTTTAAAAAAAATGTTAGAATATGTTTTTACATAATCTCTAAATAAAACACTATGATTATATGATCTTTCATAATAAAGCTCGTATAACTTTCGTCTACTTTTATAAATTTCTACTGTCGGCCATTGATGAAATGGTTTGCGACTGTTTATAGAGATAGTTTTAGAAGTAAATATTCTATTAAATTCACAAGTTATAATTTTAAATAATGAACCATATAAATAATCAGCACTATTTTTAAATGAAAGTGATGGAAGATGGAACTCTTTTTAAGATGTTACTTCTAAACCTCTGCAAGCGATATTCATTGATTGGAACAAACACAACTTTCTCATTTTTGTTTTTGTGTATGTAAGACAATGAGACCAACTGTCCACAGTGATCTGAACATAAATTTTGAATGACTGATTTTTGCAAGAGCTTAAAAAATTAAATTATTTAACTTAATCTATCTGTACAATGTTATCTATACAGTACAGGTTGCACTAGGCCCAGCAATACGTGTCGGTTCTAAGAATAAATTGACAAGATTACACGATTTAAATAATGAGCTAAACTTAATACTAATGAAAACAGTTTCAAGGAGATTGACGTTAAAGTCTCCACGTATTACAAAAGACTTGTTCTATTAACTAAGTTTGAACAAAACTTCTTCCAAAATCCTTTATATATTTGGCAAGTAGATTTGTGATTGTGGTGCTTTCTCCTCTGTCTGGTTTAGCATTTTCGTAATTTACAATAAAAAAACTGCGGTTGCCAACCCGCTTGCCAAGTGTGGCAACTATGACAAATACCCCCCAATGATTAAAGCAACAAACAGACGGCCCCCAGTCCCCGTCGGCCCCGCTATTCCTGGCTACGGTGGCGACCATGGTAACGGCGGGGGTGCTAAGAATCTCCGGTGGAGGTTCGGTTGCCACCTTAGACGACTGGACCAGGCAACGTACAACGCACGCACCCTGAGGACTGACGAGAAGATCGTGGAGCTGGAAGAAGAGACAGACAAGTTACGCTGGCATATTATAGGATTATCCGAAGTCCGAAGAGAGGGGGAGGACACGGTAATCCTCGAATCCGGCAACTTGCTTTATCACCGGGAGGACGACCATCTGTCCCAAGGAGGTGTCGGATTTATCGTCCATAAGTCTCTCGTTAACAACGTTGTAAAGATCGGGAGTGTGTCGACGAGGGTTGCGTACCTCATACTCAGAATCACCAAACGGTATTCGCTGAAGTTCATACATTTTAAGCACCAACCTCGGCACACCCCAATGAGGAGGTGGAGGAAATGTATGAGGATATCTCTAGAGCCATGCATTCCTCCAAAACCCAATATACGGTGTTAATGGGAGACTTCAATGCAAAACTAGGCACAAGAGAGAACGGTGAGCTGAAAGTAGGGAAATTTGGAATAGGGCAACGGAACCCAAGGAGCCAGCAGCTGGTTGACTTCATGGAGAAAGAGGGACTCTTTATGATGAACTCTTTCTTCCAGAAGCGGCCCCACAGGAAGTGGACCTGGTCGAGCCCCGACGGTTCGACAAAAAATGAGATTGACTTCATTCTGACGACCAGACGACAACTGTTCAGTGATGTCTCCGTGATCGCGAGGGTGAAAACTGGTAGCGATCACCGAATGGTTAGAGGCACACTGAACCTAAACGTTAAGTTGGAGAGGTCTCGTCTAATGAAGTCAACGCTCCGTCTCCCTCGTGCTCTGTTCCAAAGTCCCGAAACCTTTCAGCTCGAGTTACAAAACCGTTTTCAGTGCCTAGAAGACTGCAATGAAGTGGACGATATGAATGACAAGCTTGAGGAAACTATCCATGCGGTCGGAGCTAAGTTCTGCAAGACCCGCCGCAGAAGAACACAAAAACTCTCCGATCACACTCTTAATCTCATGGCTGTTAGACGGGAGGTGAAGCTACATTCTTCAACAGACTTGACAGCATACAGGCATCTGAACAGACAAATCTCCAAATGCATGCGGCGAGACTTACGCAACTGCAATACAGCTCGTATTGAAGAAGCGATCGAGCGGAACCAAGGCTCCAAAGTCTTTGCCAGAGATCTGTCTGCCAGAAAGAGCCAACTGTCAAAGCTGAAGACCGAGTGTGGCAGCATCGTTCCGGGGCACCTGATTTTGAGTGAGATTGAGAGGTTCTATGGGCAGCTGTACACGTCATCGTTGGAGCCACACGCAAGTGTGAGTAACGATCCAAGAGCGAGTCTCATCCGACACTATTCCGAAGATATCCCGGACGTCAGTCTGAGCTAGATTAGAATGGCTCTCCAGCACCTTAAAAACGGTAAGGCCCCAGGCGAGGATGGAATTACAGCGGAGCTTCTGAAAGCGGGTGGAAGACCGGTACTTGAAGTCCTTCAGAAGATATTTAATTCCGTCCTCCATGGTGGCATTACACCGGGGGCGTGGAGCAGAAGTGCGGTGGTCTTGTTCTTCAAGAAAGGTGACAACGCTCTCTTGAAGAACTACAGACCGATTTCCCTTCTGAGCCGCGTCTACGTGCTGTTTTTGAGAGTCATTACGAATCGTCTCGCGCGCAGACTTGACGACGTCCAGCCTCCCGAAGAAGCCGGTTTCGGAAAGGGCTTTAGCACCATAGACCACATACATACCCTTCGGCAAATTATACAGAAGTCCGAAGAGTACAATTTGCCACTATGTCTGGCGTATGTGGACTATGAGAAAGCCTTTTGATTCCGTCGAGATTTTGATGAGATGTCGAGAATTTGGGCGGTGCTGCAGTTCCTTCAGCGGTGCCAAGTTGATACAATACAATACAATACAAACACTCACGCCTGTCACCCAGAGGGGTAGGCAGAGACTACGGACTTCCATTTGGCGCGATCCTGATACACTTCTCTCGCCTCCATCCATTACATCCATATATTTACGCATACACACTCGTCGGTTAAGGGTACTCCTAATCTGGCCCATTTTCAATGTATCGCCGATTTGGTCGATAAATCTTCGTCTAGGGCGTCCCTTCCCGACTTTGCCGTTCACTTCTGAAACATAAATTTGCTTTGTCACTCTTTCCTCGTTCATTCTTTCTACGTGACCAAACCACCGAAGCATTCCTTTCTTAATCCTGGTCACAACATCATCTTGCAAACCACACTCTTCTCTTATCATACTATTTCTCACCCTGTCATTCAGATTCAGCCCTAGCATACTCCGTAACGACCGCATTTCTACAGCCTTTATTCTACTCTCATGTTTCTTCTGCCATACCCAACATTCACTACCATACATTAAAGTAGGGACTAACACACCATTATGAATTGCCATACGTGCCTTCTTTGACACATTCTGACTCTTCATAATAGCGTGTAGAGCCCCATTAACTCTATTTCATGCGTTCACTTGTCGTTCTATATCCTTGTCATATCTACCATCCCTGCTAAATAAACATCCCAAATATTCAAACTCATCCACTTTCTCAATCAACTCCCCTTCTATTCTTATTTCACATAACGTTTTACTTTCTTCTCTTTCAAAAACCATCACTTCCGTCTTACTTGCGTTCACTTTCATACCCCTTTCTTTCAATGACCAATTCATTAAAGTAACCATCATTTGCAACTCGGCCGCCGACGATGCAAATATGACTTGATCATCGGTGTACAAAAGGCATTTGACGGTTGCCTCACCCATTCTAAACCCACATTCTTCAACTTTCAAAGTTTGCAAACAACTGTCCATAAATAGGTTAAACAGCCACGGGGAAGCCACAAATCCATGTCTGACACCTTTATGAATGCCAAACCAGTCCGAGTAGACCCCGTTGATCCTGACACAAGCACTAGAGTCCCTATAAAGAGACCTTAATGCCTGTATCAAGCCAGTGCTCAACCCAAATGAGTTCAATGTTTGCCATAACACATTCCTGTCCACTCTGTCGTAAGCCTTTTCCAAGTCCATGAACGCACAAAAATCTTTCTGGTTTTTGGCCAAAAACTTCTCCGCTATCATGCGCATGAAAAAGACTTGATCCGTACACCCCATCCCCTTTTTAAATCCAACTTGCACATCTCAAATTTTTCCATCAATTTCTTCCATAACTCTTTCAATTAACACCTTAGCATACAGTTTACTCACAATGCTAAGCAAGCTGATACCACGGTAGTTTTTACAGTCCTGCTGCGACCCCTTTCCCTTATATATTGGGACTATAACGGCTTTGCACCAGTCTTCCGGTACCCGCTTCAGTTCCCAACATAAATTAAACAAGGTGTACAGCAGGCCTGCAACCACACCCTCTCCAGCCCTTAGCATTTCGAGTGATACTCTATCATATCCGGCTGCCTTACCTGCTTACATGCTTTTCATTGCTTTCACTATTTCATCTACACTTATCTCTCTACCTCTCTCCACTTCTTCCAGAATTTCTATTTCACTTACTTCAGACGACTCTTCACTCTTAAACACGCTTTCAAAGTATTCCTTCCATCTCTTTAAATTCGAAACTTCATCATTCAGCATGCAGCCATTCTCGTCTCGTATAGCATTCATTCTAGGCTGTTTTGAATTTCCTCTGGTAGTTATTACGAGCTTCCAGAACATTTTAATATTTGCCTGGAAGTTATCAGATATTCTTCTATCATTCTTATCTATCCTTTCTTGCTTTTTCCTTTCAACAACCTCTTTTACTCTCTGATTTATACGTCTAAAATCTGCCTTTTTTATTTCAATCTCATCATTGATACCGCCAGAATTACCAACTTTGGTTGCTAGTAAATCTAGCCATGCCCTCTTCTTTGCTTCAACTTCCATTCGTACCTCATCATCCCACCACAACGTATTACTTTTCCTTTCATTTGTTCTCTTACTCACACCACATACTTCGGTGGCTGTATCCACCAAAACCATAAAACTTTCTTAACATTATTCCATACATTCTTCAAGTCTAAATCATTCATACAAAATTCATTCAACACACTTATATTTTCCCTCAGTCTGCGTTTATACTTCTCTTTCACACATTCATCTTGTAACCTCTCTATTCTTATACGCTGTAACGCAGTGGTAGACACAGATATCCGATGCCGCCAACGCTTCAATAGACCATTAATTCGGCATAAGACCAAGTAATTATCCGTCCCTACGTTGGACCCCCGGTAAACCCTTGTATCTACCACTGCGCTCCTCATTTTTCCATCCACAATTATGAAATCTATCATGCTTCTATCATCCCCTCTTTCCCATGTATACATGTGAATTCTGTTATGGCGAAAGAAAGTGTTCGCCACAAAAAGATTCTTTTCCACACATATGGTGAGGAGGTCTTCACCATTCTCATTTATTCTTTCATCGCCAAACGCTCCTATTATCCTTTCATAACCAGACCTCTTCACTCCAACCCTTCCATTAAAATCTCCTAACATAATAATATTTTCATTTTCCTTGCATTTCGTCAACACCAGCCTTACCATGTCCCAAAACTGCTCTCGGATATAAGTGGGCTTAGACATATCTGGGGCGTACACCCCAAGCACAAACAACTTCTTTAAGCCCACTTTCATTTGTATCCACAGCAGCCTTGGGCTTACACATTCATACTCTTTCACACATTGACCCATTCTTTCTGAAAGGATGACACCGACTCCCTGGCATGCCCGCGCGTTCTCGTCTACACCAGACCAGTAAGCGGTATACATGCCATGTGCAGTGACATCTCTTCCCTTTCGTTTCCTCTCATTCACACATAACACATCTATTCCTCTATCATTCATCATTTCGCATATTTCATCCATATTATCATCACCCAAGTTGACTGTCGGTATATCGAAGTGCTGAAGTGTTTGTACAGTAGAGCTACGATGGCTATCCGAGTACAGAACCAGAGTACGAAACCTATCCAATTGCAGAGAGGTGTAAGACAGGGTGACGTCATATCCCCGAAACTCTTCACCGCTGCATTGGAAGACGTTTTCAAGCTTCTGGACTGGAAAGGATACGGTATCAACATCAATGGCGAGTACATCACTCACCTTCGATTTGCCGACGATACAGTCCTTATGGCAGAATCGCTGGAGGACCTAAGCACTATGCTCAATGACCTCAATAGTGTCTCCCAACGGATAGGTCTTAAGATGAACATGGACAAAACAAAGATTATGTTTAATGTCCATGTCACACCTATGCCGGTAGTTGTTGGGAGCACTAAGCTCGAAGTTGTTGACGAGTATGTTTACCTGGGACAAATAGTCCGACTAGGTAAGTCCAACTTCGACCGAGAGGTCAATCGACGGATTCAACTTGGCTGGGCAGCGTTCGGAAAGCTACGCCACATCTCGTCAGACATACCTCAAAACCTTAAAACGAAATTGTACAACCAGTGCGTGTTGCCAGTGATGACTTACGGAACTGAGACGTGGTCCTTCACAGCTGGCCGTATGAGGAAGCTCAAGGTCGCTCAGCGAGTTATGGAGAGGGCTATGCTCGGAGTTTCTCTGCGTGATAAACTTAGAGATGAGGATATCCGCAGTAGAACTTGAGTAACCGACATAGCCCAACGGATTAGTAAGCTGAAGTGGCAATGGGCCGGCCATATAGCTCGAAGAACCGACAACCGATGGGGAAGAAAGGTTCTCGAGTGGCAGCCTCGTACCGGTAGGCAGAGTGTAGGGCGATCCCCCACGAGATGGAGTGACGACCTGGTAAGGCATGCAGGAAGTCGATGGATGCAGGTGGCTCAGGACCGTACTTTGTGGCATTCCTTGGGGGAGGCCTATGTTCAGCAGTGGACTTATGAAGGGCTGTAATGATGATGATGAATTTAACTTAGGTACTCGTATTTCGATGTTTTATACGAATTATCGATACTGTAACGGCATTTAAAGGCAGCAATGTTAGATAATATATAACCTGTGTCGACATCCTATCTGACATTTTTCGGGAAATTCACTTTTTTATACATTTAAATTTAAAGTTCGAATTCGCATGTCTTAGTAAAACCTCTGAACTGATTTTTTAACTGTAACAAGATTTATCACAATCTAGTAATACCTTCTAACTAAATCATCGTATCAATTTAAGGCATTACCTCCTAACTTCTAAAATACTCGTCTCTATGTGATCGTAGTTTACTTCCGAGTGACAAATTAGAACTTCTTCTGTGACGGCGTACATACCCCACGGTGGGCGAATGTGGGAGGGGCGGAAGAACTGTCGTACAATTTGAAAAGTCAGTTGGCAGTAATTCCTATTGCGACAAGTTATAGTTTTAACTACGAGTGCCGGAATTATTAAATAAAATATGTTTTAATGGTGTTGGTAACGTATTGTTGAGATCTGAAGTATAACAGGTAAGAAAAATAAATATATTTTACGGCAAGGATAATTTGTTTATTCATTTAATGGCAATTATTAAACACTTTAAATTTTTTTTGTTGTGGATAGGATATCTTTCTCTTCCTTTTTTATTTTGTTGATGTAATTAGGAGGTACTAATATTTCAGTATAATATCGCGAATGGCAAAGCGTTATCAGGGAGTTCGAGCTGGACAAATATTAAACATACTTAGAGGACTTGCGCAAAACACGCAGCTTCAAACATCTTCTTCTAACCCATGTAAGTTTTTTTTAACTGAACTATAATTTCTGTGATAGGCAAATTCTAGGTTTGACTCTGGGGGATGAATTTTCCGTATTCTAAAGTTTTTATTATCGTTGTTTATCATCTTTTCAGATATGCCTGAGCAATTGATACCTGAAAAGAAAACAAAAGCCTCTACGAATGACTGCCTAATACCAAAGAAGAGATGTAAAATTACTAAATCGTATCCACTTTCAATACCAAAGAGTAACCATTTAATGACCCAACGACGTTGTTCTTCAGTTCCACCTACAATTACAGTTCAGTATCGAAAACAAAATGATTTTGATATTTACAGTGATATTTGTTCTGCAGATAGAGATATTAGTTTATCGATCGGCTCTCACTTGCGATGATACCAAAGAATCCGGTAGGAAAATATGTTCCTCAGTTCCATCTTCATATTTCAGTAATAATGAAAATACTGCGATGTTAGAACCTGAATCTTTTAACCTAATAGACGAACTAGCTCCTATGATGGTGACTATTCGGGCGATTACACTGATGTAACTTATTGTCCCTCAGACACTGATCGAGCTCCGGGCAATTCTAGTTCGCCGTTACATTTAGATGAACCATCCACTTCATTGGGTATCTACCACAGTAATACGAGCGAAGGAAGAAAACGCCAAATTAAAGGTGATCCGAATAATTGGAGGAAAATAAAAAATAAGAAGCTTCGTATGTTAGGACAAAAATGTCTGGGATACTCAAAGCCACAGAATAGAAAACTCAAACAGGACAAAGTAAGAACTGCTAGAAAATTAGGCGATAGATGCTATCTGCAGTTTTACAGAAAGAATAAGGTGCGAAATTGCGAAAAATTTGATCATAAAAGGCGATATGAGATACACAATAGTTTCTGGAAAAATATGAATTAGGACCAGCGCAAAGTGTATGTAACCGGACTTGTAACCCGTAAAGAAACGACACGCAAAACAAGTAGTCAGGCATCAGGCGAGAAGGTAGGTTTGACTATTTTTTGTCAATAAACTAATACCAAAATTTACAGGTTTGCTTTGTTGAACATAAATATTGAACACGAAGTATCTATCACAGAGAAGTACTTAGAGCCTGGTCATATTCAAATGGAGTATAACTCAACCCATGCTGAAATTGAAAGAAAGTTAAAAAATAGGGAGTTACATCTTCCCAGTGACTATATCACTGTGACGAAGGAGGCACGAATAAACCCTGCTTTGTATGAAGCTAGTATTATCCATTATGATTTTGTTACGGATTATAGGAATAAACGATGTGGAGGTACAGCAGCATAAGACCCGGTCAAAAAACTGGAGCCCCTCTTGTTGTTGATCTGTGAGTCATCTAGTATAGACCAGAAGGTACTATTTTCTTCAAAATTAACTTTGATGATAATTGGTAAGAACTACCTGTAAAACCGAGAAAACTAAATTCAATACAGTATACACATTTGCATGCCGCAACAATTCCTATAGATTCTTCTAAATAACATCATTTTCAAAAGTTAAAAGAATTATTACCAAAAGATTGCCACTTGTTCTATGATACTTTACCTCACGAGTGATCTTTAAAAAGCTTAAAACTTTTCATTACATTGTTCTTTCATTGCATACATAATTTTGAATTACTTGCATTGTATTCCTTACATTCAAACCAATTAGATTAGATTGTTTTTGTTAGAAGTCATGAAAATTGTTTATAAACAAAATGAAGAATCTGATTCAAAATATTTAACGTATTTGTCAAAGCCATTACCATCTAAGTATCTTAATTTATTACAAAAAATAAATAAATGTAAAGTAAATACCTCCTAACCACTTAACCGTCCGCCCCGCGCGAGTTATTCTCGCCTGACCTGTCCGCGTGTGACTATTACATGTGACTATTTTTACGACCGCGCGGGACTGTCTTAACAAAAACGATTACTACCGAAAAATACTATAGCTACATTCAAATAAAAATATGCTCAAAAGACTCAAAGAATTCAAAATTATATTGTGTTAAAACAAAATTAGTCAAATTAAAAATAAAGTTTGAAACTAAAGCTTTAAAATGGAAATATCAAAAAAATCGTATTTATTTTTTATTTCGAGTTTTACAAGAAAAGTATAATACTTACTGGAGACAATTATTTTATATTATAATAGTACATGATTTTCCCTTTAAAATGACACCAATATCAATAATATCTTATATACTCAATATACATAAGTATATAATGTTTAACCAATATGAATAAATAAGTAAATAAATAAAAAAATAAGTTTTTAATAATTTCTAGACACATGTCAACAGATATTTCGTTTATAAATTGCTATCTACGTGTTAATTGTGAATCATTCTTTTATATTTAGCATTCATTTAATACAAAAAACTGATTAGAATACATTTTAAACAACATATAATCGAAAGATGTTTTATAGGTCCAGATACCGTGTTGCTAACACACCGCAACGCATTGAGTTATACAAGACTAGAGGAGCAATTACCGCGCGTCGAAAAAAGTGAAGCCACTATCTAACCGCGAGGACGTAGCTTTGAAACCACCAAACCTTTTTAAGTAAACATATATCTGTCTTACTTACACAAGTCGAGAAAACAATACCGTCGTCGCTAAGATTAGATAAAGATAGACACACAAACATGCAGTGACGGGTTGGTATTGCCTACTATGAAATTTTACCCAAAAATAAGCAATAAAAAGGAGTTTTTTTTTAAGCTGCAGTTATTTGTTTTTATTTTAAATATGTATTTTTGCTTATCCGATGAATAGAAGTATAACTAATGAAATGAAAGATATTTTATTTAGAAGTATCTTTTATTGTTCTGATAAATCAAACAAAAAAATAAATCAAGTAAAAAAATTAATTATGGGTTTCTTAACCAAGAAGATCTGAGTTTGAAATATGCATCAATTGTGAAAGCATCGGCAAGTCTTTGTCTCCTAAATTTGGTCTCATGACATTAGCTACAAAAACTGTGGTTATTAATAAATTTTTAAGATAATACTAAATGGTATTAATCTGTCGTACTAATCCGCTTAAATAAACACGGTCGCCATCGCTTTTTCGTCCTTGTTTGTCTTGATCCCGGAAGTGCTTAGAACTAACGAGAGTAGATTTCGAAGGCACCCAGTGAGTCTCCTTTCTCATCAATCGTATTATTTCCACCCACTTCTTACGGTGTGCTGCATCTTGGGGTACCCTGCAAAATTATTAATATAAAATAGGTAATAAAATATAATTAATAGATCTATAGATCTCTAGAATATTTTAAAATAAGAATAATTAATTCCTTTTTATAAAGGTTGAAACATGATTTTTATTACAATTTCCAAAATATTTAAAATCAGGGCTAACAAGTTAACTTATTCCATAAATTATATAGTCGTAGTAGTGTAATGTGGGAAAACTGAATAGGCAGGAAAGTGGCAACATTGAACCTAAATTGCAATATTCGATTTTTTATTTATTTTTTTTGTGTTTTTTACGTTAATATGAAAACATAAACTAAAACTTACTTGTGGAAAGTGATTCCGCTTGATTAATTATGTTTTTATGAACTTGAATCGCATTCTTTTACAACGTATTTACCCATTTTATTGTCGTGAATCGTTCGGCTCAACTTGGTCGGCGTCGCATTGAACACTGAACCGACGTTAGCTGGGCATATGGCTGTGGCCATATGTGAAGTGGCAACGCTTTGGCGCGGCAATTACTTATCTAATGTAACATATAAATCAATGCCGCAACGTTCATAGTGAAGACAGTCTTTGATTCATGTGTGCGTGAGTACCACGTGACGCGCATATCTTACGCACCATGGCTGCATTAATGTGCGTGACTTCGGTAATAACAGTGCGAATCGATTACCCAAAAAATGTGGGAGATTTTATATTTCATTCATATTGACGTACCTATTGATTCTAAGAGTATAAAATGTGTGTGCGTGGCGTGTGCATTTGTGTGCGTGTGTGTATGGGGATATGGTTACTTATGTGTGTTTTATGTAGGTACGAACATCGCACTAAAATATTGAAGTTATGTAATAAAACCTAACTAAAAACTAATGTAAAAGTTAAAATAAATAAAAAAGCACAGTAGATATTTATGTATGTAACATATATTTATAATCTATTATCACTAAATATATACAGAGTACTACACTTTTGTACTGTAGGACACAAAATATTGCCGCTTTTTACGAAGACATTAAATTATTTTTCAATCCTATGTAAAATGACGAAGAAAAGTAAGTTTGATTAAGCGTAAACTTCGGCCAAGAGATAGCAAAATGTTTGATTTTTTTAAATTGCTCCGTTCCGTTGCTGCGTGAGGGAAGGACAAAAACAACTAAACAAAAAATCACACTTTCACGTTTATAATATTATACTAGCTGTTCCTCGCGACTTCGCCCGCGTATTATTTGGGGTTTTAATTTTATTGCGCGGTACCCTAATTCTTTTTCTAAAATAAAAGTAGCCCAAGTTACTCCTTGTGACTTCAGCAAACTGCCAGTGAAAGTCCCGTCAAAATCGATTCAGCCGTTTCGGAGATTAGCCAGGAACAAACAGACAGGCAGACGGACAGACAAAAACTTCAAAAATTGTATTTTTGTTATTAGTACCGTATATAATTTCATTTGTATTTAGTAAAAAGCTGTAATTTTGACATTACAAACAGACACTTCAATTTTATTTATTTGTATAGATTAGTATGGATTGTCAAGAATGATAGATAAACATTTAAAACCGGTTTACAATCGGCTTTTTGAGGGTGGAACTATACACTCGCGCTCTCTTTCTCGCTCTAGTAAAGAACGGTTCTGAATGACCAAAAAGGATAGAAGCACAGGAAAGTGCAATTTCATGCTGCCAGATGTAGTTCAACCCTAACCCTTAAAACGTTTTAACTCAATAGGTTGGGTAAAATCTGTAAAATTAGACTGTTTAAAACCCCTATACAGATAACCTTTGCGGTTGATCATGACATTAAAAAATGGTAAAAACATTTCATAGACTAGGCAACACTCGAATATTATTGCGCAGTATTATTACTTGTATTGACATTTAGCTTTCGTATTTTTTTACAAAGAAATACACCATAAAATTGTATAGTTACTTATGAAAAGTGATGTTCTTATCCTTATCTTTTTTCCAAGAGTAATTTTTAAATGATTTCACAGCACAAACAGTCATTTTGCGAAATTAAAAACACCGGTGCGTGATGTAAGTTCACAGTGAACGTCGCTGGCGTAATGGCGGAACGATCGAACGAATACGCCAATATTGGCGTCTTTGAAATGGAAGCGTTTGAGGCGCGCGTACACGGTATCTGGACCTATAAAACATCTTTGATATAATCAATAAACTATGATCGCGCATAGTGATTAAAATTTAGTGCTAAATTATTATATGGAAACGTTTTAGAATTGTCGTAATGATACATATTTACTAAAGAAAATATCTTCATAATTAGTTTGATGTACAATAACATTAGAAATAACGTGTAAATACAGAAAAGTTATCTCATTTTTAATCGAATTTCTCACACATTAACATTCCACAAACAAAAATGGCGAAATTTTATTTTAACCATAGAAGTATGGAGTGTAGAGTAGAAGGAGGACCATCTTATAAGGGGCGAAAGTTGAAAAAGTGTCCTACTATTTACTGAAAATAGAGGTTCCAAAACCTACCACAACAGCGCTGGCGTCTGGAAAACTACGATATGAAGATAGCTGTTGTGAACGGAGTGAAGTCAGCTGAATTCAAATATTAAAAAAATTTCATGACTAGAGTAGTTAGTAAAATGCCAGTATACAAAATCTCAAATATTTACGTAGAACAAAACCAAGCGGATTGGTCGGTACTTGTTTATTTCTCCATTTTATTTTAATTACTTTTGGCGCTTTTTTTTTAATTTATCCTATGCTACTGCAGCGCCACCCTTATTGGACACGTTTTTAGGGACACTTTTCATATATAGAGATGGTCCTCCTTCTACTCTACACTCCATACATAGAAGTTTACTCTAAGATTTTAACTTTCTTTTTAAATAATTTTTTTTTGGAGTTTATGGCCTGGTATCTAGACCTTTAGGCCAAGTCTTGAGTATTTTTATTCGGTTTATTATAATTTCTTCATAGTTCACTGCTTCACAATATGTTGATGCGTCACATTGTGCAGCCCTTGGGAGATTTTGACGGCAACTTGAGCCAGCAGGCAGCTGACAGTTGGCGATGGTATCTAAAGAGCGCCTATGCAAACAAACAGCTTATCTTGAGAATCCATCACCATCAGAGCACTTGTTTCACAGTTTCCACTAATAGTTCACATGCGCAGACACCTAATACACAAAATCGCACCACTTTTATATATCAAAGTCCACTTCAAACCATTATTTAAACAATAATACAGGAGCAGCAAACCGCCCCAGGTCAAGTTCCCGCCAAAACCTTTTTAAACAATATATTGTTACTATTATACAGATAAAATTCATTTTCACAGATGACAAATTTCATATAGCACCATCTATAATTTTGTACTGTATTAATAAGAGCTTTCTTTTGCGCTGTAAACCGAAAGATGTCGTTTGCTGATTAGACAGGTGAGGCAATAATTGTTTTTGTGGACTGGACTGTAGTCACCATAGATAATAAACTATATACCAGGTAGTCACCGTAGACGGTTGAGTAGCTAACTAACCGAATACATACAACACTATCGTATAATATATTAAAATGTCATTAGAAACAAAGAATTAATTATTCTTATTCATAATAAATAAACATATTCATCAATTTCAAATTAATTAAAAAATTAAACTGTTTTTTTCGCTTTGTGTAAAATTCTAACTTCAGCAATTAGAAGATATTGGCACTTCACCGTCGATATGTTACGTTAGGAGCAAATCAAATATAAATTAATTAAACATAAATACAGTAAAAATAATAAACAAATACGAAGAAAATATTATGTGTCAATTAACGTAGTCATTCTTCACATAAGACTAACAAATACATCTGAGAGAAAAATAATAGATTTCTTGCATTGAGTTATATGTACTACGTGCTAGAGAAGCCATTCCGAACATTGGCTATGTTCAACTGAACTGTAGTGCAATCCATACAACTAAATATTGCGTAAATTGAAGATTTGTGAATTCCATAAAATAATTATTAATACATTTTATTTAGAAATATGTTTGTTTAGATTAAATTAAGATATTTTATATTAAATTCGTATATTTATTTTATATTAATATCTTATTTTATAATAAATTAGTCTTCGCGCATGCGTGCCTACTACTCACTAAATTTGCTACTGAGTGCAATTTGTCCCACCAGTGGGACATTTGGAGGTAAAAAGTGGAATAAACCAAAGTAAGCGACGTCCGCTCTTCCAGTCGTCACTCCATCTAGTGTGGAGCACAAGTAAAGAGTCTACTCTTCGACTTATCCGCTTCGGTCGATAACCTTTATTCTAAATCTACCTTATAATTAAACCATAAATTTGAAGCTTGAACCATTGATAAAACTTTTGAAAATTGTACTAGATTGATAAAACAATCTGTTATAATTACATTGTTGCCTTTCCCTGCATCAATCAATGTGTCACTGTTTTTAGTGGGGTTGGTCTTAAACTGCACTATAGGTGCACTGCAAATAGTTTATAGGTACTTTTGTTGCTACAGTATTGTTAAGCACTCTCTGCCCGTGGGCCTAGGGGCTTATAAAATGGCGGCACACTGTTCTGAGGAGCATTAATTTTACTTAATGTAATTTGTATTAATGAGGGAATATTAAATATTTAAATAAGGTATTTTGAATGGCAATTTATCTTAATGAACTCCTAAGTATCTACTTAGTTATTGACGAAACAGTTAATTGACCCTTCGTTAAATGCCTTTCTATGGCCCAAAATGAAGAAGACTGATAGATAGTATCTTATATACTTAGTTGGTTCGAGGCCAGTCGAGCACCTTACATTCACAATATTTCTTACTTATTTAAGCTATATTGCCGATAATAATGTCAGCATAGCAATACTTATCCATAATAATTCAATTTTCATACTTCTCATAATTAGTTACTTTGAATATAACCAATCTTTCTGTCTCTCTTTATCTTTATTTTTCTCTTATCTTAAACACAATTAAAGGAAAATTGCATAAAAAATCTATTATAGGTAAATACCTAATTCATAATGGAAGTTACTTCCTTTGATTTTAATTAACGTGAATTCGTTATAGTAGTTCATTTACACAATGACTAATCTCGCCATAAAAATTCCACAGAAACAAGAATACATCAATAAAAAGAAACATAAATCATAAAACTCATAGTATGATAATGTTACTTACCAATTGTCACATTTTTACTTTACCTACATTTGTGTAATATATTTTTAATCAATGAACTTTATATTTTTTTTCAGTAGTTCGTTTGCACCTTTGTTACAAATTAATAAGATTTTTATAAGAAATTTATTTTTTCCCGACTTTAGCGTAACCAAAATTGAGAGTAATAATTGCTTGTGATCATATATTACATAGGTACCTACTACTTATATAATTCTTATTTTCCTTATTTTATCATCCGGCAATAGTCCACTGCTTGACATAGGCCTATGCCATTGTGATGATGATTTGCCATGTTCGCCAGGCTTGGCAAGCGGGTTGACGATCAGAATGTCAGTAAAAACAAATCCTATTATTTGTAATATTAAATACAAACACAAACATATAGCAAGACTTCAAGATATTCAATGCTCATTATGCGTAGATCGGACCAAAAATAATATTAAAAATATATTAATTTAATAAATCATAATCAAAATTTAAAATTTCTAGCTAAATAAGCTTTATCTAATGTATAAAAATTAAAAATGTATGTTTGTTTGTTCGTATTTTATGCAATATCATACTGTTCATCAGATTACGGTAAAACTTACGGTGCGCGAGATCGTACCGACAAATTTATTTGCAAGTTATATATCATTCAACTTCAATGAATGTATTATCATTCGTAATTAAACAATATAGCTCTTCCAGATTTAATATGATATTTCCACAATGTCTTTTTCCACGGTTGCAACGCGGTGGGTACCAGCTAATATATTATAATTCGTAATAATGACATAATTATAATGAATATTATAATGTCGGCAAATCGAATGTAGTGATGTCTCCGCTATTGATCTTGATACCCTAAGCTCTTTGCACGCTACTGTACTAGAGTTCAGTAGCTTGATAAAAGCTTCGGGTAAATAGTATAATAGATGACATATACAGGAAGTTTCGAAGATATAGTAGGTCTACCTATTCATATTCGTTTAAAATGTATCTCAAATTAAATCCATCCTTTTCTAATACTTGTCATTGTTGTTTCTTATTTAATCATATACAGACGATGTGTGTAAATAATTTAAAATTAAAAATTTTGTACAACTTACTTCAATATAAATTATTAAGTAGGTATAACGCAAAAAATATTGGTCAAACCTTGATCAAATTTATGAGACCACATGTGAAGCACCAGCTTTCAAATAAAAAAGAATCGTCGAAATCGGTTCACCCAGTAAAAAGTTATATATTATGATTATAAAAAGTTATACATACGTAAAAAACATACAGTCGAAATGAGTACCGTCTCCTTTTTGAAGTCGGTAGAAAATATACGTAAATTATATGCATAGACTATGAGCAAGCATTATGACTATGTATTTACTAGTTTACTTAATTATATTCTATGCCAAAAAAAATTTATTAAAGTAAATGATTTGATTATACATTAGATAATTTAATAGAAATAATACACAATTTAAAAACGATATACGAGCGGTCTGAATCTAATTATTCGGCTAACCAAACCAATAATTTTTGTCACATATCCGGTTATTTGTAGTTTTTTTTTATTTAAAATTTAAATTAGACATAAATTAGGCTTAGCCGGCTAAAACTAGATGTAGCCGATTGCGGTTTGTTAAATTTAGGTGTATTCGAATTATCCATGGTATGAGTAATGCTTGACGAAATAATCAACCTAGGTTTACCTGGGATTAGATTATTATCTCATTCTGTTTTTGGTATAGTACAAATAATTTAAATATTACATAAGTACAAAAAATTTAAATATTTTGCCACAAATAACACTGTAGTTCTAGACGTAGCGTAGGTTAGGTACTTAGACCTAGCCGAAAGCAACCGCCCACTCTTACTTTTATCCATAAATAAACCGAACTAGGTGTGTAAGTTAAGTTTGATCAACCGTAATCGGTTTCACCTAGTTGTATCCCTCTAATCCCTAATAGCCGGATATTATATTAAATAAAATTATTCGTCCGGTTATCGAATCATTTGTCACTTTCATTCGAACTCAAGTACCTACACACTATGTGTTACACATTTATTGATAAACTGTTTTTCATATATTATGAATTACAACTGCATAATTTCATTGAAATGTGATTTAAAAAATTAACCTTGTAAACCTAAAACAAAACCGTCACAATTATTGGTACTGTTCCCATAAACAATCCGGTTATCGTACGCTTTTCTAAGCAAAATTCAGGGACATCGGCGCACGAAATATGTTTGCCTAATGCAACAAGTTTACGCAACTGTGTACTTCGAAGACCTTTTCTAGGTCGCGAGAAATCTACTTCACAAAACACGGTGAGATTGATTCGTCATGTTACGTTAAGTTCTGGCGGAACAAATGGGACTTAACCCAGCGTGCCAGCGGCGCGCGCGGCGATCTATGGTGGACTAATGGTGTGGACTGGCTTGTACTCAGTGCTTCTGATGGGATGGGGTAGGGGCCATCTAAACAACACAACATAGACCAACCAATGCTGGCTAGCGCGTTGTACTACAGTGACAAATGGAACTCGCGATATGTCTGAAGATTTCTTGTAGTTATTTATTTTTTCTATTGCATATTTTTCTCTTTCATTCTAACAGAACATATTGACAACCTTAACGACTAGTAGTAGAAGCATTGTTTTATAATATTAGAGAGAGGAAATAGATAATATACCGTTGGTAAATGGTTACTGCAAACCGGCAACTAATTTCAATAAAAGCAGCATACGAAAGACAGCAGCTTAACACTGCTGTGTTTCGTATGGTGAGTGTAGGGAAGTGGATACCCTTTTTACTGGAAAAGAGGCATTCCATCTTAGCCCTCACGGCTGATAACGCATTAGCATTTTGATTCTTTATTGAGGATAGATGTAGATGTCTATGGGTCACAGCAACCACTTATCATCAGGTGGACTGTGCGCTCGTTTGTCACCTTATCCTATAAAGAAATTATAAAAAAAGACAATAGATGCAGTGCAACCCTTGAGGACTAGGGAGAAATATCTCACAGAATTTAGTATGTTCTTACTTATTAACTTTATACCGGAATATGGTACAGTGCACCCACTGCTGCTTGGTGAAAACATCCGCTCTTATAACAGGGTAACTTGTAGTCAGATCGAGTTGAACCTCAAAGACCACCATCAAAAACCACTTAGTAAAACATGTGATAAAATATTTATTGGAAAAAATTTGAGAAATTTAGATTTGAAATGAAAAAAAATATTTATTTCTTATGATTTTGTGATTAATAATTTTTTAATGGACATATCTGCTCAACAGTCAAAACATCCATCCCGTCTACGTATCAAGTATACGTAAGTCAGTAACTGTCATCCATTGTAGCGATTCAATTACCGCCATTTTTTTATTACTAGAAATTACTATTATACTTTTTTTATAGAAGAAGGGGCAAACGAGCATACGGCTCACCTGATGGTAAGTGACTACCGCCGACTAGTGCCAGTGTATCGAGCTGATCAGAAAGAACTCGGTCGTCGACGATTCGAACCGCTCTGCGCTGGATGCGGTGCTGGATACTTCGCTTTTAACACTAATGTATATAATAATATATAAATTTAGACGAAAAAAACATGTTTATTTTATTTTATTGTAAAAACCATAACGACATATCCATATATTTAAAGAAAACACGAAGTTAAGTAAATTATTTCTTCGGGGTAGTAAATTCAAGCCGGAATGGTTGCAGCATATAAGAAATGACGCCATCTTGAAAGATACTGTTGAGGGGATATACTACTAGGTAGCAGGACTCCTATTCCGTTTGGGTATGTGTTGTTCACACGCATATGTACATTTGAAGGAGCACCAATAAAACAATTAATATGTAGAAATCGAGACGTCTGGTATACATAAAACGTCCGCTCGCACTGGCGTTCCGCGTAGAAGTGAATGCGAGAGGGCGCTGTCACCACCGCGTTGATCCATTTATTTAGTTTCGGAACACCGAAGGGTAGATAGTAGATACTACACCCTCTTATAAATTTCAGCCGACTACGACATAGCAGTGCTTGCACTGCTGTGTTCTGAAAGGTGTGAGGTGAGAGTCAGTATAATTGCAGGAAAGTATTATATCTTAGTCCGCAGAAGTGATAACACATCTGTACTCTTTTTCGTTTGAACTTGGCTGCAAGTGTCCATAGAATGCAGCACTTACCATCCGGTTGAATCTAAGTTGGTTTGTCACTTGTTTTATAAAAAAATATCGTTTACTGTATAATTTTAACATTTAATTAATAATGACACATATCATCGGATTTATCCAAAGCTATTCGTTACGTATTAAGAAACTATGCGTCACCGTGGAGGCGACGACGCCGCGGCGGGGAGCGGTGATAACCTACGCACTAGTAGGGTTACCAAAAATTCAATCCCATTATCCAAATTCTAACGCTCATATTCGGCTTCTATTTGAACTTTCTTTACAAGCTAAATAACTTTAGTATGGTATTACTAGGTGGCCCTACACTCTGGTTACAATTATTCGTTGGTTGGTGGATCCTAAACTACTATATAGGTATACTACCTTATTGTACTAATAATAAAGAATACCTATACCTATTTAATTTATGTTAACTTGTTTTAGGGTGGATAAACGGAATAAGCCACAAAATTACTTGTAATCCTGATCTTTTTGTTTTTTTTTTACCGCTATTTCAACATATTTAATTTACTGTTTAAATAATTATTAATTATTAACATACCCACTTACATAAAGGAAACATTGTGAAGTGAATGGACTTTTTAACTTCTTAGCGATAGGAAATATGACTATTGCTGAAAAATACACAAATAACGAATAAAAAAAACGATAGAAAACTGTATTTATCCGACTGCTCTAGAATAAGGGTTTGGGCCTTGATGGACTTTAACATATGAGGTGTCGTTCGATTCGTGTTAATTGTGGAAGTGACATAGGCTGTATAATATTTATATATTGTATCCGCAAAATACAGGAAAGATATTTTACGCAGTCGGGTTTTATTAATTACTGTTATAACCATTTTATCTACTTAAACTTTTATGCAAAATAAATAAAATCGTACATATGGGGGACTTATAATGCCTTAAGACATTCTCTCCAAGTCAACCATTAGGCTAAGCAGACAGCAAAATGAAACTAATAATGAGAAAAAAAGGTAACGAAGTTCGAATAAACAAGAGTAAATGTACATATAATATAAGTATATTACTTAATACAGACGTACCCAAATATTACATTATATACGTACAAGTATTTTGCATGTTTTAAGCTATTTTTATCAAAATATATCAAACCTCACAGTTCAATTTTGTTTGGGGGCGGCGTAAAAAAATTGCCCCATTTCTTCAGTGGTATCATAAGAGGCGATTAAACAGCACCAAGACCATACCGTCGCATATATGCCAGAAGCAAAATGCAAATACTAGTAAGTAACGTCTAGCATAGCCTACAATTAGTATGGCCAGCATTAACGTTACAAGCTGATAAAGAGATCATGTTTTTGACTAACAGGGGATACCACATCAAAAGTGCGCTCGGTCTCTGTCTCAATCTAGAAGGCGTTGTATACAAAGTGTATTATTATGCTGCATGTCTTTCAATATGATAAACATAATCACATAAATTTATACTCGAAAAATTCTAAATTATTTAAAAAAGAAACCTATGGTCATGAAAAAAATGTAGTTCATTTTTAATTACTAGTGATTGCCTATTGGTCGGAATTAGATCTTTTATTCATTATTTTTATAAGTTTGAATATTATGTACGCACGCACGCGTTAATATTTATGTACGCACGTAGGAGGTTAAAATTCTTAAGCGTAACAAAACAAAAATAACTAAAAAATATTTAAGAACCTGGTGACAATGAATTGACGGCTCCGTGACGCAGTGGCTTAGTAGTGAGTTGCAGCGCTAATGGTCGCGGGTTCGATTCCCGCACGGAACGCCTACAAATAACTGTTCTCTAAAAAAGAAGTCTATGTATGTAAACTGCACCCGCGATAAAGGAAAAAATCCTAGTGTGTATGCTACGTTTTAAGAAAAATTGTAATTTGTTTTTATTAGGATTTTTAATCTTTATATTATCTCTTAATATTGTTTCACAAAATAAACATGCATCAATCACGTCTTTTGATGGGTAAATTTAACCTCTTTTATCTATATAAAGATATAAACAACTATATTAACGATTTTACATCATTATGCTGAGAATGCAAAACTGAGATACAATCTCCACACTTAAGTTTGCTTTACAAAACTGTCCTCTATATCCACATTTAATATATTGCAAAACATTTTTTTTACTTTGTACGTCGAAAGAAAATTACTTAATGCAAATATACTTTGAATAAAACATATTATATTGAATTATTTTAGATCCTATAGGTACTTACTTTTGAGCGAATCATTACTTAAACAAAATGTAAATGCGTGTACAAAGAATTTTACATTTCATAAAGTATCATCAAAAGATATTGTAAAATATTTTAAAACTATTGATGTTAAGAAAACAGCGGATCTGTGGGGGATTTCCGTTGAAGTTATTGCGTCTATAATAGATACAATCGCGCCTCATTTAGCTGTTATTTTTAATACTAGTATCGAATCTGGTGTGTTTCCTGATTTAATGAAGCATAGTAAAGTAATACCTTTATTTAAATCTGGTAGTACATTAGACCCCGCCAATTTTAGACCTATTTCTGTACTACCAACACTTAGTAAGATTTTTGAAAAAATTATTCTTGATCAAATGTTAAATTTCTTTAATATAAATAATTTACTTCATAAAAATCAATTTGTTTTCACAAGGGGTCGCTCGACAACTGATGCCGGTGTTGAGCTGATTAAATATATATTTAATGCATGGGAGAATTCACAGGATGCTTTGGGTATATTTTGTGACCTATCCAAAGCCTTCGATTGTGTTCACCATGAAACATTAATCAGGAAACTTCAACACTACGGTGTAAGAAGTGATGCTCTAAAATTAATTATTTCATATTTAAGTAAGAGAACGCAAAAAGTTGTCATTAACAGTATGAGTTCTTCCGGGTCGATGGTACAGATGGGTGTGCCTCAAGGCTCAATTCTCGGTCCCTTTCTGTTTCTTGTATATATTAATGACTTACCTTACATAGTAGGAGATAACCATGATATAGTATTATTTGCAGATGACACTTCTTTAATTTTCAAATTAAGTCGACATTTGCTAAAATATGACGAAGTAAATAATGCTATATCTAAATTAGTAAATTGGTTCAATGTCAATAATTTGCATTTAAATGGCACTAAAACGAAATGTATGAAATTTATGACTCCAAATGTCAAACAATTAAATACTAATGTAATTTTAAATGGGGAGAAACTGAGTCTTGTAGATACCACCATTTTTCTTGGAATCACACTAGACGCGAAGCTTCAATGGAGCCCCCATATATCAAAACTAGCAAGCAGACTTAGTTCTGCAGCATATGCTGTAAAGATTAAAAGATTAAAAGTCTAACTAGTGTTGAAACAGCTAGACTAGTTTACTTTAGCTATTTCCATAGCATAATGTCGTATGGTATTTTGCTATGGGGACACGCAGCTGACACTGAAATTATATTTGTTTTACAGAAGAGGGCCATAAGAGCAATTTATGATTTAAAGCCTAAAGAGTTGCTGCGACAAAAATTTAAGGAAATTAATATATTAACTTTGGCCTCTCAATACATTTATAAAAATGTAATGTACGTACACAAAAATAAAAGTAGTTTTACAAAAATAAGTGATATTTATTCTGTAAATACTAGGAACAGACACAAGCTAGTAGTACCAGTTACTCGACTCCATCGAGTCAGTAATTCATTCTTGGGGCGATGTATACGCTTTTACAACAAAATTCCAGAAAATATACAAAATTTGACCTGCTCAAAGTTCAAAAACTTTATTAAACTAAGTTTGTATAAAAAGGGTTATTATAATATTAAAGAATTTATAGATGATAATAACCCCTGGAAGTGAGGTGATCGCTCCCAAGCTATTTCTAATTTGTTGTGTTGTTAATTTGTGTAACATACATGATTGTAAGCTGTTATTTAAAAAAAAAAGTCCTGCTGGGTTTCTTGCTGGTTCTTCCCAGGACAGAGGTTTTTTTCGAACCACTGGTAATTATACAAAAGAGTGACTTTCAATAAGTATTATTAATAATCTATATTGAATAAAAAAGTTTCTGTTTCTGTTTCTGTTTCTGAGCATGTACATTTTTTAACTTTTTTCTTTGTCTATTATTCTCCTCTTTAATTTAGATATTGTTTTTAATCTTTCCCTCTTTCTTGGTGTCAATTCAATACCACTGATTGATGTGGTATAAGCAGATAAGCTAGGTACAGGCTCAATATCTCTGTACTGATATGTAGATGATCTACGTGGAAGATGAAGATCATCCTGGAATTCAAACAAATTAAATAGTCAAGACAGAGTTATATTAGTAGTATAGCTGTAGCACGAATGGGTCGGCTCGACCGGGGAACGACCACGCTCTCACAGAATACCAGCGTAAAATAGCAGCATAACACTACTGTCTTTCGTATGGTGAGTGTAGAGAACCGGAGACCCTTTTTACTGGAAAAGAGGCATTCCAACTTATTCCTCACGGGTGACAACGCATCTGCATTTTGATTCGCAAACGAGGATAAATGTAAATGTCTATGGCCCACAGTAACCACTTAACATCAGGTGGAATGTTTGTCACCCTATTCTATAAAAAATATATATAGAAGAATAATTCAACTTCTATACAATTATAACTAACTCAACTTTATGTTTCAAAGCTACTGGTGCTCTTCACGGCTTAAAAACTTTCTGAGCATCATTATTTATATTTAAAGTTACTTTATGTTCCCAGTTCATCTGTAAACAACTGTGAATATGTTTCCTTCAGTTGCTTTATTAAGTCGTTATGCTGTAAGTTGTTACAGTCACCAATACACAGTTTCATATTACTAAACAACGTAATTAAATCACGACCCAACAGAACTGGTTGTTTAATATCTGTTTTTATAATATAAAAACGAATAATTTAAGCACTTTCAGTTACAGTAGTATAAAAATCGTATGAAATACCTTTTACTAAATCGTTGTCATTCATTTCCAAATAATTGTTGCTCTTATAACAACTCATACAAACATATTTTAAATGCCCTTTTATATTACACTTTGGACAAAAATAATTCGCATATCGATATTTATATTTAGCATGGTTCTTATGTCCACAAACCAAGCAAGATATGTTTTTTTTTTGCTGTAGTTTGACGAACAGAATTTTCTTGGCCTCGTAAAGGGAAAACGTGTTGCGCTGCTGCTGATGATTTGGCTAGTTCCTCATCTTGCAATGACCTTTGAACTGCAACTCGAACACATCGTACGCTTCTTGCTAATTCCAACGCTTTCTGCTAATTCCAACGCTTTGTTGAATGTCAAGCTAACGATGTTTTCACTAAAAAACTTTTCTTTTTCCTCGGCATTCGCCAATCCTAGCACAAACTTGTCTCATAATATCGTCTCGAGTTCTATTTTAAAACCATAAAACTGTGCGAGACGACGAACCCGGGCTGTTTCAGTTAAATCTTTTTTTTTTTTTGTTTTGTTGGTCTTTGTTCCGCTTTATAAAAACATATCTATCCACAAACATACATTTCTTTTTTTTTTCTAGGTAAGGGGGCAAACGAGCATGCGGCTCACCTGATGGGTAAGTGACTACCGCCGCCCATGAACAACTGCAATACTAAAGAAATTGCAGATGCGTTGCCGGCCTTTTAAAAAGAAGTAGGCTCTTTTCTTAAAGGCCCCTAAGTAGTATCGGCCCGAAAAATAGCTGGTGGTAATCGATTCCACAAGAAAGTTGTGTGAGGAAGAAAACTTCTTCTAAATCACACAGTGGTGGACCGCCAATCGTCCAGATGGTATGGATGGTATTGCGAGTTTTTTCGCGATGTGCGATGGTGAAATTGAGCGGCTTGAGTTAGTCCGAACAATTCCGCAGCTCACTCCCCGTGATATATGTGATAAAATACGCATAGAGATGCAACATCTCTACGCAGTGGCAGTGAGTCAAACCGATCGGAAATAACTCGGTCGTCGACGATTCAAACCGCTCTTCGCTGGATGCGGTCAAGTGGAAGGAGCTGGCACTGGAGAGCCCATGCCCAGAGATGGGAACAGTATTCCATGAATTCCATATGAGGAAAAGTTGCAAGCGGTGTGCCGGCATGAAACACTGCCCCGCACTGCTGAGGACGCCAATTTGGTCTTCTCTTCCAAGTGAGCACGAAACTGCACGTTACTCAATATGTAGACTCCGAGGATTCGAGTCTCAAGCAACAAGGGGAGTGTCTTTAAACTGAGGAGATATGACAATGAGGTTCTTCTTAGCGGTAAACGCGCAAACTTGTGTCTTCTGGGAATTGAAATGGACTAGATTTGATCGCCTCCAGTCTGAGACATTATTCAACAAAGTTTCGACTTCAGACATAAGTTTATTCCGGTACTTGGCGACGTTTTCCCGAGAAATATTGGCACGGGCGTTGTATAAAGCATAAACAGTGCTGTCATCCGCATAGCAATGAATGTTACCGGTTTGCAACATATCATTGGTATGCAGAAAAAACAGCGTTGGTGATAGCATGCAGCCTAGTGGAATACCAGCGTTAATGGGCTTGTATCGGAGCATGCATCATCTACTACGACCTTCTTCGATCTGCAAGAAAACTGGTGATCCAATTGCACAATTTCTCGGGAAGCCCATAGGAAGGGAGCTTCGTAATAAGCGCTTTGTGCCAAACCTGATCGATGGCCTTCGCTATGTCCAAACTGACGGCCAACGCCTCCCCACTGGACTCCGCTGTCTCCGCCCATCTATGAGTTAGGTAATCTAGAAGATCACCAGCTGAATGACCTCGACGGAAACCGTACTGGCGGTCACCACTCAGTTAGTGATCATCAAGGTACCGCATGACTTGGCAGTTAATAACAATTTCCATTACTTTGGAGAACAAAAAGGTGATAGCGATAGGCGTCACACATTGCGACAAAACTCGCCATACCATCCATATTCCATATCATCTGAATGATTGGCGGTCTACCACTGTGCGATTTACAAGAAGTATTCGTCCTCGCACAACTTTCTTTTGGAATCGACTACCACCAGCGATTTAACGGACAGATACCACTTAGGGACTTTTAAGATAAGAACCAACTCTTTTTTTAAAGGTTAGGAACGTATCTCCAATTTTCCTGATGTTGCAGTTGTGCATGGGCGGCGGTAGCAGTGTTGCCAACGTAGGCAATTTTTCGCCAATGAGGCTACTCGGGATGGAAATCGGCTACGAAAAATTCTGAAATGCGACTGGTTGCCAAATAGGCTACTTGAGAGACGAACGATCGAACGTCAATTCGAGTAAATCCCAATAGAAGTTAATATAAGCGTAAAAATACCTCCTACGCAAAATGTACAAACGAAAATAAAAAAAACTAGTAACACTGTTAATTTCGGGGAATACCCCAAAACTAAGGCTCATATCCCCACTCTCACTCATGCTCACTCATCTGCAAACGTGCGCGAAAGAGACCGGTAGATCCGAATACACGGACAAAGCGTTAGGGAGTAGGGCTTCTAACTTAGCCTGTTGCACGTATTAAATAACCTGGGAAAAAAATGTACGTTTCCAGTTCCGGTGACGGTGAAAGTCTTGCTGATGCTTTGTTACTGATAGCAGCAGATGATCATTGCTGATTTTTTTTAATTTGATACTCTATGTACATCTTATGAATAAATAAATTGTTAAAAATTACGTTTTTATTTATTCATAGCGAAGTTTTGGACGTTTGCACTACTTTAGACTACCTCAGCTCAAATTCGGCTATATTAGGCAACTAAATCTGTGAAAAATGGCGATATCAGGTTCCAAGTTGTTGGCAACACTAGGCGGTAGTTACTTACCATCAGGTGAGCGGCATACACGTTTGCCTCCTCAACTATATCCCTTATATTAACTACATACTTTATATGCCCACATCGTATCACAGTAAGTATAATATTACGAGTATATAATATAATAAAACAGATAACACAATATACAGTATTATAGTAAACAGATAACTATCATCATGAAATCAAAAAGTTACGTTAGTGAAAAAATAAATTACTACTGGGAATTTTATTTCCCAGTGGTCTTACCAATTAGGTCTACTTGGTAAGGAAAAGACAATTGGGAATACACCACGCCATGAAGGTTTTAAAACTACTGGGAAGAAAATTCCTACTGGGATTAACCCTAACTTTGGAATTATGTAATTGTTAAATTATTTAATATTAAATAAAAATATTTTATATATACTTGATTTTGTAGGAGAAAATTTTTATTTATTTTAACTAAAAAAGAAAGTGTTAATATATTTAAAACGCTTTTCTTTTTCTAATATCAGTGAACATATCATGAGAAAAATAGTGTTCAATTTTTTTTATAATTAGGCTAGCGAACTGTTTGACTGAAAGATCGAAATAGTTTAGCATAGAACAGCGAAATGAATTGAGCGCTCCCAATGAAAAACTACTATGCACAAGAATAGCAGTAACCTTATAAAACTTACACCGAAAAACCACACCCATTGCACTAAAGTAATGTATGTATAAAAGGTCAAATGTATATACATAATGGAGATGATACCTATTTGTATGCATGCTTGTCTAGTAATTTTACTTGAATTAACTCTCGGTATCATAAGATATTATTATATTTAATATTTTTATTAAGTAAATATAAATCACATAATGCAATGGAAATAACTGAAATAAACTATTCTAGTTGTCTCGAGACTAGTGAGACGTATAATCTTTTTTACAGCATAGGCTGCAGAACTTAGTCTGCTTACTAATTTGGATATATGGGGGCCCCACTGAAGCTTTGCGTCGAGAGTGATGCGAAGAAAAACAGTGGATTCAACAGGGATTTTTAACATTCGATGTTGTAAATTTAATACATTTAGTTTTACTTTAGTTTAAATATAGATTATTAACGTTAAACCAATGCACCAATTTTGATATAGCATTATTCATTACGTCACATTTAAATGATTGACGTTTAAGTGTAAAAATCAAGGAAGTATCATCAGAAAATAATACGATATCATGATTATCCTCTACAAGGGAAGGTAAGTTATTAATATACATTATACACTAAAAATAGGAATGGGTCGAGAAATGAGCCTTGAGGGACACCCATTAGTACAGGTGATCCGAAAGAACTTTTACCATTGATAATAACTTTCTGCGTTCTATAACTTAAACAGGAAATAATAAGTTTAAGCGCTGTGTTCTTGACACCATAGTACTGTAGCTCTCTGATCTATATCTCATGGTAACATAGTCAAAAACCTTAGAAAAGTCACAAAATATACCCAAAGCGTCCTCTAACTTCTCCCATGCACAAAAAAATATGTTTAATAAGCTCAACTCCAGCGTCAGTTGTCGAGCGACCCTTTTTAAAACCAAATTGCAAGCAATTTATTAACATTAAAAAAACTTAATCTGATTTAAAATCATTTTTTCAAATATTTTACTAAAGGTTGGTAGTACAGAATTTGGTTTACTATGTAAAGGAAAAATGTGTAATATTTCATTTTAATTTTATGTATTATATATATATATATATATATATATATATATATATATATTTAATATTCTACCGACTTAACGATTTTGACTGCAAAGTCACTTAAAACTTTTTTTAAAAGGAAACTCACAGAATGGCTGGCAACAAAATGTTTTTATATGTTAGACAAATATATGAATTATAAAGAAATGTAAAATAATGGTGAAATATGGAAAAACTTATTAATTTTTTTTAACATTTAATTTTTTTTTGACATTTTTTTTGATACTATACATTTATATACAATCAATTAATTAATTCAAGTTTTGACATATATTTATTGTAATTAAAATACTTCACCCTAAAATATTTTTAAATACATAACTACATAATTATTTTCTTAAATATTTTACCTCGTTAAATTGTAATAATAATATTTTTTGTATATTGTAGATATTGCACGCCATTATCTTGGTAGAATGTAAGGTCTCATTAATAAATAACAACATCAGAATATTATGTACTACATTCTGGCAATAAATAAATTTGAATTTGAATTTAACTCCTACACTGCTTTCGCCGTGTCATTACTCAAATAAAATGTCTGTAAAAAAGAAATTGCAATTCATAAAATATTATCAGGAGATATTATAAAATAACAAACAGTGTTATCATAATATATGTATAAAATAAAAAAGGCATGCAAAATTTTTACGACACAGCGATATAAATCCAATCATTTCTAGAAACGTGACGCAGGCAATGATATTATAAAGGACCTCTTTTTTATATATAATATCATTGGACGCAGGACTCTTTCTATCATGAACAGAGTTTATAACGTTATGGTTAATAATTCATTGATTTAGGTTTAGGAATTGATTGAGCAAGTTTGAATATAACGACTTACACGGATTTTCTGCCGACTTCCAAAAAGGAGACGGTACTCAATTCGAGTGTATGTTTTTTTTTATGTGTGTTACCTCATAACTTTGTACTGGGCGAACCGATTTCGATGATTCTTTTTTTATATGAAAGCTGATAGTTCTCGTGTGTATCCCATATAAATTTGATCAAGGTCAGACCAATGGTTATTGAGTTATTCTTAAATAACCTATATTGATATCGCTTATATTGAAGTCGGCTGTACAAAATTTTTAATTTTAAATTATATTGCATTTAAATTAATTTGTTTTAATTCCCAAATTTTCGCAGCACTGATGGTATGAAAGAGGCGGGAGGAAGAGAGCGGGGAGTGGCTTAGGCGTTTGACGTTTCGATGTCATAGATAGCTCAGATTACCTCCAGCTTTTAGTTATTAATTTCGGTCCGATCTACGCAGAATGGGCAACTGTATCTTAGTCTTTCAATAATATGCTTGGGTTTGGATTTTATTAATTACAGGATCCCAAGCAGATGGGTAGTATCCAGCGGCCTACTCTATCATAGAATAAATAAACTCTATCGAAATTAGGATGCTTCATAATTTGAACTGCCTCAAGAATTCGCCATTTATGGTCTGACAAATCTGCAGACATTCTGGAGCGTGTTTCACATCAGCTACATGTTCTTTTACACGGGTTTTATGGATCTTTATGTTTGCCTTATATAAGAGAGACTACATTTACAATCAAGCTTGTGCAATCGTGCGTCAAGAGGGTTTTATTCGTGGTAGAGCCATGCTGCATCTATATTTCTGGTATAGTTGTAACACAAATTGGTCTGCTCGACCGGGGAAGGACCACGCTCTCACAGAATACCAGCGTAAAATAGCAGCTTAATGCTGCTATGTTTTCTATGGTGAGTGTAGAAAACTGAAAACGAGGCACTCCATCTTAGTCCTCACGGGTGACAACGCATCTGTATTTTGATTCGTAATCGAGGATAAATGTAGATGTCTATGGGCCACAGCAACCACTTCCCATCAGGTGGACTGTGTGATCGTTTATCACCATTATCCTATTAAAAAAATATTTTAACGAATGATAAAATTTGACTAATCTTCTTCGGCAGCTTGTAGTATGTTCTGATGGAAGCCTACTTCAATATGTAGTCAATCTAGTCTGTGTCTTTTCTGCTAAATGATAATTCAGCAGGCACATGCTGACTGAGGCCGGTTTCACTCGGTCACTGTAATGTAGGCGCGAACTTCATTCATTCACGAAGCTTCATGTTGTGCAAAACTTGCTTGATGTGCTGAAACTCGGTGGCCAGGTGTTGTCTGTCAGTCAGTCAGTCTGTCAAACCCCTTGTGCTCTTCGGAACAAGAATTTTCCCACTTTAGCTAAATTATGGTGATTCTTAAAAAGTTTTAAATTTTAAAAAGTTATTGCAAGTCATTCTTATATTTAATTTACCTTTAGTTAATTTAGCCTAAACTAGGGGTAAATTCCAGAGAAGAAACAGCAAGAAACCCAGCGGGACATTAAAAAAAACAGTTTACGGTCATTTGTTAAGTTACACAATTAACATCATCATCATCATTACAGCCCTTCACAAGTCCACTGCTGAACAAAGGTCTCCCCAAGGAATGTCACAAAGTATGGTCCCGAACCACCTGCATCCATCGACTTCCTACATGTCGTACCAGGTCATCGCTCCATCTAGTGGGGGCTCGCCCTACACTTCGCCTACCGGTACAAGGCTCGCACTCGAGAACCATTTTTCCCCACCAGTTGTCGGTTCATCGAACTATATTCGAGCCCAATGCCACTATACCCCCCCCCCCCCCATGCTGAGACTTACTGGCTGACACAATAATTAAAAATTAAAAATTTTGTACAGCCGACTTCAATATAAGTTATTAAGAATAACTCAAATAACTCAAAAACCATTGGTCCGACCTTGATAAAATTCATATGGGACCACACGAGAACTATCAGCTTTCATATAAAAAAGAATCATCGAAATCGGTCCACCCAGTAAAAGGTTATGAGGTAACACACATAAAAAAAACGCGTCGAATTGAGTACCGTCTCCTTTTTGGAAGTCGGCAGATTAGCAACACAAAAGAAATTAGAAATAGCTTCGTAGCGATCACTATATTATTATAACCCTTTTTATGCAATTGCCTTTTAATAAAATATATTTTTATACAGTTTTTGTTTAATAAAATGTTCGAACTATTACATATCGTTGATAAACATTTTAAGCCATAAGAGCAATCTATCATTTATAACTTAAAATTAAAAATTTTGCACAGCCGACTTCAATATAAGTTATTTAAGAATAACTCAAAAACTATTGGTCTGACCTTGATGAAATTCATATGAGACGACACGAGAACTATCAGCTTTCATATAAAAAAAGAATCATCGAAATCGGTTCACCCAGTACAAAGTTATGAGGTAACACACATAAAAAAAAATACAGTCTAATTGAGTACCGTCTCCTATTTGGAAGTCGGCAGAAAATATAATGACAAAAATCTAAGGAAATTAATATCTTAAGTTATGACTCTGTATACATTTACGAAAATGTAATAATGTAAGTACATAATAATACTAAGTGGTTTTGAAAAAAAAAAGTGGTATTTAGGTACTCTGTAAATACTAGGAACACACACAAGTTAGTAGTAGTACCAGTTACTCGACTCTACGGAGCGTCAGTAATTCATTATTGCGGCGATGTATGTGCTTTTACAATAGCCAATTATGATGATAACTCAGTTCTCTTAACTGGCTATTGTGTGGTGCACTGTAAGTTCGTTCGTTACTTCTAATTAAAAAAATGGTAATTTAATAGTATTTTTAACGCTTCTAACAAGAACTGTTTATGTTTTTCCTTATATAACGTAACGGTCATACCGTTACAGCATATCAAAGTCCGCAGCTGAAGCCTCCCGTATAAGTTGCCTCTCGTAAGTCTCGAAGACAGAACATTAGCTATAGTAGCCACATTTGGCAGGAGAGTTGATAACTGCAGATATTTTTATTAGTTATTACTGGAAAGACGCTGCTGCCCATTGAGTTATATGTACTACGTACTAGAGAAGCCATTACGAACATTGACTATGTTCAACTGAACTGTAGTGCAATCCGTACAAACTAAATATTGTGTAAATTGAAGATTTGTGAATTCCATAAAATAATTATTATTACGTTTTATTTAGAAATATGTTTGTTTAGATTAAGATATTTTATATTAAATTCTTATATTTATTTTATATTAATATCTTATTTTATATCAAATTAAAGTCTTCGCGCATGCACGACTACTACTCCCGCGCAT
The DNA here is from genome assembly GCA_033319125.1 of Parnassius glacialis. Taxonomy (NCBI): domain Eukaryota; kingdom Metazoa; phylum Arthropoda; class Insecta; order Lepidoptera; family Papilionidae; genus Parnassius; species Parnassius glacialis. Next base: position 20,623,572 of record JAVANC010000010.1, on the reverse strand, counting down.
GCGCGAAGATAGAGTAGGACACAATTTTTGTTTGGAATGGCTTCTCTAGTACGTAGTACATATAACTCAATGTTGCTGCCCATCTTCTGGTTTGTATACCACTGTTTACCCTTACGATCCACGGGAAAATATGGGATTGTCGTGCTTACACTGCCACTATACGGTGAGCTTTCTATTACGAGTTTTATTTTACTTGACATGTTAGTTGGTATGTTACTTTAAGTCTCTAAGCTTTAAGTATGTTCAAGAGGAAATAAAGTAAATTTTACACAGTTCCCGCTGTCCATCGAAACTATGTTAGAGTTTTGTTAATGAGCTGCTCTAGTATTGTGATACAATCTTGCCACGTCGAACACAACTTTGACGTCACATTGCGTGAAAGATTATTTTCTGCCGACTTCCAAAAAGGAGACGGTACTCAATTCGACTGTATTTTATTGCTTTTTTTTATGTGTGTTACCTCATAACTTTTTACTGTGTGAACCAATTTCGATGATTCTTTTTTATATGAAAGCTGATACATCTCGTGTGGTCCCATATGAATTGATCAAGGTCAGACCAGTAATTTTTGAGTTATTCTTAATAATTTATATTGAAGTCGGCTGTACAAACTTTTTAATTTTAAATTATGTAGCAACGTGACAAGATATTATTTCACGATCATGAAGTCGCACTATGTCCCTTCTTTTGATTTGCTGTAGTCTAATCATTAGACTTATTTTATATTCTGATAAAGCGCTGATTTTTATTTTTAACATGATATCGCTGTTTAATTTTTTTTTATAGAATAAGGGTGACAAATGAACACATAGTCCACCTGATGGTAAGTGGTTGCTGTGGCCCATAGACATCTACTTCTATTCTTGTTTACGAATCAAAATGCAGATGCGTTGTCACCCGTGAGGACTAAAATGCCTCGTTTTCAGTAAAAAAGGGTATCCGGTTCTCTACACTCACCATACGAAACACAGCAGTATTATGCTGCTATTTTACGCTGGTATTCTGTGAGAGCGTGGTCCTTCCCGGGTCAAGCCTACCCATTCGTGCTACAACTATACTACTAATATAACTGCGACATGGCTGTACCACGTAAAAATTGCAGACCAATTTGCGTAAATTCCAGATGACCGAAACAATTCAGTTCGATGAACTAATACTTGAGGAGATAAGAGCTCTCTCTGATAAACTGGCGCCATTAAAATGCCGTAAAGATGAAGTCATGGTCTTGAGAACTGAATTTGCCGATCTTAAATATTCACTACAGAATAGAATAGAATAGTTTTTATTCAATATAGATTACATGTATGTAATTCTTATTGAAAGTAATTTTTTACTTTACCAAATTTACTAACTACTTAATGAAAGTCCTTTTTTTATAAAAAAAATTAATACTAAATGGCGCTAAAATAATTTAATGACAAAATTAAGGACTTCAAACCGCGTCAAGTACATATCGAAAAAGTACAAAAACTTAATTCAAACCCGGTTAGAAGAACTGGAGCAGGAGTTGAACTCGGCGGAGAAATGGTCAAGAATGAATAATGTTGAAAGAAAGGGAGTACCTTAGACAAGCGGTGATTTGTTTGAAATCATATCCAAAATTGGGTCTAAAATACAATATCCGATTACAATGAACCAGATAAATTTCATCACAAGAGTACCAACCCGTGAGAAAGAGCATAACAAACCGATAATAATTTGTTTCTGCAACCGTTACGTGAAGAAAGATTTCGTGACAGCAGCCAGATATGCATCGAAGACTAGTCTTCTCACATCAGGTAACCTAGGACTTGTGGGCAATAATAAGATTTACATCAATAACCACCTGACCTAACCATATATTACCTTACTCTCTAAAACAAAAAAGGCAGCGGTTGAAATGAATTTTCGCTTTCTGGGTCAAGCATGTCAAGATACATGTAAGAAAAACCGTTACATCGCATATAATTATGGTGAAGTTGGAAGCAGACCTTACAAAAATAGTGTGATTTTAAACTTATTTTCTTTTTATTTTATGTCTATTATGTATAATTTGTTTTTGTACTAAATTAAAGTTATAATATTGCGGTGTATGTAGTTTACACAACAAATTATGCGATTGTAGATAAACTATTTTCCTATTTAATAATTTATTACATACTAGCTGGTACCCGGTGCGTTTCTGCCGCAGAAGAAACGACTGTGGAAATATCGTTTTAAATTTGGAAGAGTTATATTGCTAATTAGGAATAATATCAAATACATTCGTTGAAATTGGACGATATACATAAATATATAATACATAACTTTAAAAAGTCGGTACGATCTCGCGCGCTACCTACTGTATTTTAATCGTACTATGCCCATTGAGTTATTCAATGACTATGCCTATAACATTCGCGCACGTGCTAGCAATTAGTTGATAAAGTTTTAACGCGTTCCGATGAACGGTATGGCAGCGCATAAAATACGAACAAACAAAAATTATTTTTTTATATATTAAGCCGCGTATCCACCAAAAATGTTGACAACAGTTATGTTTCCTACTGTTTACAACTGTTTCCAACAAGCGTCTCCAACGAGGGAACAAATGTTGGCAACAAGCGTATTCCTTTTATGTTGCCGCCGAAAATGGAAACAAGTTTTGTTGGCAACTGCTGTGTTGGCAACAAAACTTGTAGTGTTATACTACTTACATTTCATTGTACACTATTTCTCCATTCTGTTCTTGATTTTCTGCATTCATGTTTTGCATCACTTTATACTATTTTTCCATTCTGTTTTTGATTTTCTGCATTTATATTTAGCATCACCTTTATTTCCATAGGATCCTGTAACGTTTTTACACAATAACATATCATTTTACTGCATATTTTCACACTATTTAGTACTTTTAAAATAGCTGTCAATGAAGTCTTACCTTTTTCGGTCTTTTATTGAATTCTCTGTAACTCTACAATTTCAGGCTTCGTGTACGCTGCCGTGCATTGGTTTTTCCTATGTGAATAATATCTCATTTCTTACTTAAATGTAATGATTTTCCAATTATATTCCTAAAAACCAAAAATTTTATATTTGACAGCCGTTATATATTTCGTTGTTGTGGTAACTTTTATTCAAATTCGTCTCTGGTATGATGTTCTTTCTACATAAATACTCTTTGGCTGTAGGTCATTTACAATAAATTTCCTTTTAATTTAAATAATTTCTCGTTCTCTCTAAAAAGGTATAAAAGCCGAACAATTGGAGAATACGGGACAGTCTCGCTTCAGTTCTCAAACGAGAAACATCTACTAAAGGCCTTATCCCGGGGCCGCTTTGCCCCGGGATCCTGCAAGCCTCCATCTATATCCGGCGCATCCTGAAGTCGTCGGCGCATCCTGCAAACCAGGCGCCGGGATCCTGCAAGCCTCCATCTACACGTGAAGTCGTCGGCAGTCTGCTTCAAGCGCGGGGCCACGCTACCTTCGGGCACGCTACGACTGCTTTCTCCAGGCGCTGAGTGCACCTACTGCCCGCGCTACCTTCGGGCACGCTACGACTGCTTGCTCCAGGCGCCGAGTGCGCCTACTGCCCGCGCTACCTCTGGGCGCGGCGACTACTTCTCCAAGTACTGAGCGCATCTACCCCAGGCGCTACGTGCGCCGGCTCCGGACGCTGCGTGTGCCCAGTCCAGGCGCTGCGTGCCGTCGCCGCTGAGAAACCTCAAGCTCTGCGTGTGCCCATTTCTACAAAAGCAGCGAGGCTCCAGGCTCCCCTATAAAACTATATTGTCCTATTCTCCTACCTTTATTTTTTTAAAACCTAATTGTAATCTCATTTCATCCATCATCTTCATATTTCTTTTTTTTATAAAATTGTAAATACTTTTCTGAAACTTTACATATATTATTTTCTTGGTCTACTTTTGTTGTTTTGCTGTTCTTAGGTTAGGTTCTTTCTCTTTTAATTGTCGCTTCACGACAAACTTTGGTGGAGACGCGAGTTTAGAGATAGCTTGAGACACTTTTGCTCTACTCATTATTACAGCCTTTCATAAGTCCACTGCTGAACATAGGCCTCCCCCAAGGAATGCAACAAAGCACGGTCCTGAACCACCTGCATCCATCGACTTCCTGCATGTCTTACCAGGTCGTCACTCCATCTCGTGGGGGGTCGCCCTACACTTCGCCTACCGGTACGAGGCTGCCACTCAAGAACCTTTCTTCCCCATCGGTTGTCGGTTCTTCGAGCTATGTGGCCGGCCCACTGCCACTTCAGCTAACTAATCGGTTGGGCTAGGTCGGTTACTCTGGTTCTACTGCGGATATCCTCATTTTTTAGTTTATCACCCAGAAAAACCCCGAGCATAGCCCTCTCCATAGCTCGCTAAGCGACCTTGAGCTTCCTCATACGGCCAGCAGTGAAGGACCACGTCACAGATCTGTAAGTCATCACTGGCAACACGCACTGGTTGTACAATTTCGTTTTAAGGTTTTGAAGTATGTCTGACGAGAAGATGTGTCGTAGTTTCCCGAATGCTGCCCAGCCGAGTTGAATCCGTCGATAGACCTCTCGGTCGAAGTTGGACTTACCTAGTCGGACTATTTGTTCCAGGTAAACATACTCGTCAACAACTTCGAGCTTAGTGCTCCCTACAACTACCGGCATAGGTGTGACTTGGACATTTTTTTTATATGATAAGGGTGACAAACGAGCACACAGTCCACCTGATGGTAAGTGGTTGCTGCGGCCCATAGACATCTACATCTATCCTCTATTACAAATCAAAATGTAGATGCATTGTCACCCGTGAGGACTAAGATGGAATGCCTCATTTCCAGTAAAAAGGGCCTCCGGCCACCTGCACTCACCAAGCGAAACGCAGAGGTAAACCTCTACTTCACGCTGGTTTTCTGTGAGGTCTTGGTACCACCCCGGTTCGAGCCGGCCCATCCGTGCGACAGCAAAAGCTGCCACGTGGCTCTACCACTGTTGAAAAATCGTAATAGAGGTATGTATGTGATCTATGGTGCTAAAGCCCTTTCGAAAACCGGCTTGTTCGTGAGGCTGGAAGTTGGCAAGTCTGCGCGCGAGACGATTCGTAATGACTCTCGAAAACAGCACGTAGACGCGGCTCACAAGGAAAATCGGGCTGTAGTTATTCAAGAGAGCGTAGTCACCTTTCTTGAAGAACGAGACCACCGCACTTCTGGTCCACGCCTCCGGTGTAATGCCATCATGGAGGACGGAATTAAAGAGCTTCTGAAAGACTTCAAGTACCGGTTTTCCACTCGCTTTCAGAAGCTCCGCTGTAATTCCATCCTCGCCTGGGGCTTTGCCGTTTTTAAGGTGCTGGAGAACCATTCTAATCTCGCTCAGACTGACGTCCGGGATATCTTCGGAATAGTGTCGGATAAGACTCGCTCTTGGATCGTTACTTGCGTGTGGCTCCAACGATGACGTGTACAGCTGCCCATAGAACCTCTCAATCTCACTCAAAATCTCAGGTACCCTGGAAACGATGCTGCCACACTCGGTCTTCAGCTTTGATAGTTGGCTCTTTCTGGCAGACAGATCACTCTACTCATTTGGTAATAAATATGAACGATCTTTGCTTGTTGATATTTTGTACGTATATCTTTGATTTTACTCATTGGTCATTAATGGTAAGCATTCGAGACACGAGAGCCGTGGTAGTTCAGGGGCTTAGCGTTCGCTGTAAATTTCATCGTATGCGAGCAACCCGGGTTCGATCTCCGCCAGCACCAATGTGCAATGATATTGTGATAATGATATAGTGCTGATACCGGCTCGGCGGTGTAGTAAAACATCGTTAGAAAATCTATATATTTGAGATATAAAAGAAATATTTCGAAGAGGCAGGCTGCTATCCCGCATAGGGGCAGCGCGGCGGACATTTCCTTGCCCTAAAACCCTCTCAGAAATGAAAGGAGGTCTGTGCCAAGCAGTGAGACGTATATAGGCCGTAATTTTAATTTAACTTTTATTCGCGTAACTTTTATATGCGTATTACATACATATCACGATGCATAAAGGTATTATTCCGAACTCGGTTGTACGCAGCAGTGCTGCCGCGGCAGTGCTGCCGCAACACTACTGGTCCCCATGTATTCTCTATAGGTTTTAAGAGATTACATTCCGAGCGCGGCAGAAATGCCGCAGCAGCAATGCAGCGGCAGTACTGCAGCAGTGTCGCCCTGCCGCTGCGAGCGAGAGACCAGTAGGGACGTGTCCGCCGCAGCGATATTGTCTATACGTGAATGTTAATAAATAAGTTTGCAATAAATATATTAATTTCTCTGATTTAGAAGAGGAACAATTAGTTAACTTAGTTGGACTTTATATCCAGCCCTTTATGATAGCAGTCATACTAATTATCGTAATAATTTTATTAAAGACTATATGGTAATATATTATATCGAAGGAGATCAATAACACAAGTTATTCCTCTTCCAACAATATAAATAAAAGTTGGTGATCAATCTAAATCTTGTCAACTAAAAGCAACTGAATGAAACAATAGCGCAACACCACGAACAGGGCAACACTGCCACCTTGCTCGGAATCAGCGCGGCATCCAGCACTGCTGCGCAGCACCACAGTGGCAAGTGGCAACACTGCTGCGGCAGCAGTGCTGCTTGCTGTCGAGATCGGAATCATACCTTAATTCTGCCTATATATATTATCTACCCACTTTTATATGGAATTTTTGTTTTCTGTTGTAATTTTAAATTGTGACCTTTCTTTTACTTTTATCGCATTACTGAACTATAGTAAGAAAGTTAGCTATAGTTAAGTTCCATAACGGTATCGATTAGGGTATATTACCAAAATGTACGTGGTGTACGTACAAAAACACTTTATATTTACCAGGTCGACAGTATGCATATGAATTATTTGATGACCGATATTCAGTATGGAGGCGGAATCGTAATTACTGTAGCACGTCACTAACGCGGCGGAAGGGGGGAGGTGAATTAATTGTTATGAGGAATAACCTTTCAGTAGTGGAAACGTGCGACCGGCAAAATTCAGCGTAAGATATTCGGGTCTCCATTTTACTAAAAAAAATCCAGATCACCAGAGACATTTAATATAAACATTTGTGGGTTTATCCTGTGCTGAGAAAATAGCCGTAACTCATACAATACCCAATTGCAATATGTTATACAAAATCAAATATATAAAATACTCGTGTCGCGGTGTTTGTTACCAAACTTCTCCGAAACAGCTGAACCGATTTATATAAAATTTTGTGTGCATATCGGGTAGGTCTGAGAATCGGCCAACATCTATTTTTTAAACCCATAAGGGTGACCAACCCCTAAATATTTTTTTTGCCAATTTTTTTATTTTAATTTTATTATGATTTAGCATTGAAAAATACATAAACCCTCTTTTTTAATCGCGATTTTTAAAACTAAAAAATATTTCCTAGAAATAATGTATATGGCAAAACAACGTTTACCGGGTCAGCTAGTATTGATATATATAAAATAATTATAGGTGATTTTAATTATGGTAGTCAAGAAGATTGGAAAGTTAGCAGCGAAAGTACTGAGTTGTTGTTACCTTTCAATTACTCCTGTCGAGAGTAATAATTGTGTTCTGTGCTCCCGTCAGTATATTTCTGATTTTCTCGACTCTGTACACACCTGCAGCTTATCTCAATATAATTGTATACGAAACTTAAATAGGAGACCTGGTGTTTTCTAATGTCCTTGCTTGTAGATGTTAATGAATGCTTTGAACCATTAGCAATGCCTGCAGATGTGCACCATACTACTTTGATTACAAATGATGATTTTTATGAAATACATAAACTAGATGAGAAGAAGAAACACACTTATCTTTTCCACACGGCTATTAGTTCAGCTCTTGACCTCTCTAGACAATGTGGTTACTTTCTTTCATAATAAATTATATAAACTTATAAAACAGATTTTTCCCATAAAATTCACAAACGCTCATCACACCTTTCATGATATAATTCTGCGCTACTATAGAGAAAAATACAAGTATCACAGTATCACAAGTATCAGCGTGCACAGGTAGACGTAATTTACACAGATTACAGCAAGTGTTTTGATCGTATTAACGATCGTGTTCTTTTACAAAAGCTGCTAGCTTCTAGCTGCATGATTACTTATATAGATGGTTTTCTTCTCATATAGAGAATCGAACACAGGTCGTGGTATTGCGTGGTAAAACGTCTGGTTGGTGCTCTATCCGTCTTATCACACCGATCGATGGCATCGATCGATAGTGGAATTGATTAGTCGTCGTCGATCGATAGTTTCTACCACACCAATCGATTGATGGTAGAATGGATTAGTCGACGTCAATCGAGCTGCTTGACTATTCGAGAAGCCGACCCATTCGTGCTACAACTATACTACTAATAAACATAGATGCAGCATGTCTCCACCACGTAAAAATAATTATAACATTTAGGAATTCAAGAAACAGTCATCTTATACTAGCCTGCGCCTTGTAATTTTGGACAGCAACTTCTGACAGTCTTAAGAAAAATAAATATTAAGTTTCATGTGGGTTCCATTTTACTTTTATTAGAAAACAAACTCAATTAAATATAGTATTTAAAATTCGAAACTGAATCAGTTTTATTTTTATTGACTGTGAGTTTTTTTAAATTAATATATTTGCCAGCTTAAGCTAAGTATATAATAAGTATTATATATTTGTTTCAGGCGACAAAATCTTCATCGCGTTAATTTAAAAATAAAAAATTACCAATAAGCAGACTATAAATATTAAAATTGTTAACCACAATTACAATCTGTGGAACAGTCACGGTGCGGCTATATTATGGCTGCAGCAATAATGGTTTGGCTCTATTGAGGAAAAACCATGCTCTTAAAGAATGCCAATGTAAAACAGCATCATAATACACACGGTGTCCAGCCAAGGACGGTAGGATAGATAGAAGGTAAGGTAACCCAAAAGCTTAAACGGTGTGTTCTCCGAACCCTCGTTTTGAAAATCTCGGTGAAGCAGTACAGTCCACGAAGTATCTTGATCGGCCGCTTATTGTTAATAGTAGTAAGCACTTCTGGGGATCGTTCGACATTGATACCATTTTCCGCTGCGCTTCTCAATCGCTTTACTTGGTAGATATTGATTGAACATTTTGAAATAGCGAAACTGTCAACTGACTCTTTGTTTCCCTGATCATCTTATTTAAAAATCTAAGTTTCGATTTGTCGTGAGGGATTGTCGTGCTTACACTGCCACTATACGGTGAGCTTTCTATTACGAGTTTTATTTTACTTGACATGTTAGTTGGTATGTTACTTTAAGTATGTTCAAGAGGAAATAAAGTAAATTTTACACAGTTCCTGCTGTCCATCGAAATTATGTTAGTTTTCTTCATGAGCTGCTCTAGTATTTTGATACAATCTTGCCACGTCGAAAACAACTTTGACGTCACATTGCGTGAAAGATTATTTTCTGCCGACTTCCAAAAAGGAGACGGTACTCAATTCGACTGTATTTTATTGTTTTTTTTTTATATGTGTTACCTCATAACTTTTTACTGGGTGAACCAATTTCGATGATTCTTTTTTATATGAAAGCTGATACATCTCGTGTGGTCCCATATGAATTGATCAAGGTCAGACCAGTAGTTTTTGAGTTATTCTTAATAATTTATATTGAAGTCGGCTGTACAAACTTTTTAATTTTAAATTATGTAGCAACGTAACCAGCAAGATATTATTTCACGATCATGAAGTCGCACTATGTCCCTTCTTTTGATTTGCTGTAGTCTAATCACTAGACTTATTTTATATTCTGATAAAGCGCTAATTTTTATTTTTAACATAATATCGTTGTTTAATTTTTTTTATAGAATAAGGGTGACAAACGAGCACACAGTCCTACTGATGGTAAGTGGTTGCTGTGGCCCATAGACATCTACTTCTATCCGCGTTTACGAATCAAAATGCATATGCGTTGTCACCCGTGAGGACTAAGATGAAATGCCTCGTTTCCAGTAACAAATGGTCTCCGGTTCTCTACACTCACCATACGAAACAAAGCAGTGTTATGCTGCTATTTTACGCTGGTATTCTTTGAGAGCGTGGTCCTTCCCCAGTCGAGCCGACTCATTCGTGCTACAACTATACTACTTATATAGCTGCAACATGGCTCTACCACGTAAAAAACCAATTTGCGTAAATTCCAGATGACCGAAACGATTCAGTCCGATGAACTAATACTTAAGGAGGTAAGAGCTCTCTCTAATAAACTGGCGCCATTAGAATGCCGTAAAGATGAAGTCATGGTCTTGAGAACTGAATTTGCCGATCTTAAATATTCACTACAGAATAGAATAGAATAGTTTTTATTCAATATAGATTACATGTATGTAATTCTTATTGAAAGTAATTTTTTACTTTACCAAATTTACTAACTACTTAATGAAAGTCCTTTTTTTATATAAAAAAAATAATACTAAATGGCGCTTAAATAATTTAATGGCAAAATTAAGGACTTCAAACCGCGTCAAGTACAAATCGAATAAAAACATTTTAACAAAAAAATTAAACCGCCGAAAAAACTAAAAAGCAAAAAGTAATAAACCTTTTTATTTAACCTTAATAACTAAGTTCTTAATCCAATTTAAGTATACCTAAGTATATATTTTTGTAATTATTTTGAGTTTTTAATTAACCTTAATAACTAAGTTCTAAAACTAATGTAAGTATACCTAAGTAATTTTGAGTCGGCGCCAAACAAGCAAATTAATTAATTATGTAATGCGGCATTGTTAATTTGATTTGGTTATTTCTTTAAATTTAAGGTAATTTACTGGTCTTTGTTCATTAATTGTTTAGCGCCGACTCGAAATTACTTAGGTATACTTTCATTAGTTTTAGAACTTAGTTATTAAGGTTAATTAAAAACTCAAAATAATTACAAAAATATATACTTAGGTATACTTAAATTGGTTTAAGAACTTAGTTATTAAGGTTAAATAAAAAGGTTTATTATTTTTTGCTTTTTAGTTTTTTCGGCGGTTTAATTTTTTTGTTAAATAGTTTTTATTTTATAATTTTTCGTGGCTTTAATCTACTAATTACTACATGCTTAATTTTTGAATACTTTCAAATTAGTTACCTACCTTACTATAGCTATTAACTGTTATATAATCCTACTTTTACTATTATTTGTTGTAGAATATAAATACTTTTTAAAAAAAACCGGCTTTATATACCACCATGGGTAGGCCTCCAAAAATGTTGCTCGAATGAGAAAGAGATATTTAGAAGAATGTAATAATGAGAAAAAAAAGGTGGTAAGCAAATAGAAAGAGAATTAGATTAACACGTTAACAGGAGAGTTTAGATCATCGCGAGGAAAGACTGTAAGCATAAGAAGCAGACTAAAAGATAGCTATGGTTGTGTGAAGTGGTAGCAACTTTTCAAAGTACGAAGGGTTATGGCGACTCTGAGCGCAGGATGTTGCCGATAATTTTATGCTGAGCCGTCACGGTTCACAAATTACAAGGTACGACCCTTGATAAAGCTGTAATCGACCTCGGAAAGAAAGTGTTTGCCAAAGGGCAAACACTGTATATGTGGCACAGGTATATGTGGCTCTGAGTAGAGTACAAGAACTTGAGGGAATTGCTTTATCTAATCTAGAGCCAAATAAGGTATTACACAAACCTCAGGATGAACGAGCTTTAGCAGAAATGCAGAGACTGAGAGGTCTATTTTTTTTATATGATAAGGGTGACAAACGAACACACAGTCCACCCGATGGCAAGTGGTTGCTGCGGCCCATAGACATATACATATATACTCTATTACAAATGAAAATTTAGATGCGTTGTCACCCGTGAGAACCAAGATGGAATGCCCCATTTCCAGTAAAAAGGGCCTCCGGCCACCCGCACTCACCTAGCGAAACGCAGAGGTATACCTCTACTTCACGCTGGTTTTCAGTGGGATCGTGGTACCACCCCGGTTCGAGCCGGCCCATCCGTGCGACAGCAAAAGCTGCCGCGTGGCTCTACCACTGTTAACATTGATTACAATGAACCAGATAAATTTCATCAGAAGAGTACCAACCCGTGAGAAAGAGCACAACATACCGATAATAATTTGTTTCTGCAACCGTTACGTGAAGAAAGATTTCGTGACAGCAGCCAGATATGCATCGAAGACTAGTCTTCTCACATCAGGTAACCTAGGACTTGTGGGCAATAATAGGATTTACATCAATGACCACCTAACCTAACCATATATAATAAAACCTTACTCTCTAAAACAAAAAAGGCACCAGTTGAAATGAATTTTCGCTTTCTTGGTCAAGCATGTTAAAGATACATGTAAGAAAAACCGTTACATCGCATATAATTATGGTGAAGTTGGAAGCAGACCTTACAAAAATAGTGTGATTTTAAACTTATTTTTTTTATTTCATGTCTATTATGTATAATTTGTTTTTGTACTACATTAAAGTTATAAGATTGCGGTCTATACAGTTTATCACATCAAATTGTGTATTTGTAGATAAACTATTTTCCTATTTAATAATTTATTACATACTAGCTGGTACCCGGCGCATTCCTACCGAAGAAACAGAAGAAACGACTGTGGAAAGAGTTATATTGCTAATTAGGAATGATAATACATTCGTTGAAATTGGACGATATATAACTTTCAAAAGTCGGTACGATCTCACGCGCTACCTACTGTATTTTATTGGAATATGCCCATTGAGTTATTCAATGACTGTGCCTATAACATTCGCGAACGTGCTAGCAATTAGTTGATAAAGTTTTAACGCAATCCGATGAACGGTATGGCAGCGCATAAAATACGAACAAACAAAAATTATTTTTTTATATATAAAGCCGCGTATCCACCAAAAATGTTGACAACAGTTATGTTTCCTACTGTTTACAACTGTTTCCAACAAGCGTCTCCAACGAGGGAACAAATGTTGGCAACAAGCGTATTCCTTTTATGTTGCCGCCGAAAATGGAAACAAGTTTTGTTGGCAACTGTTGTGTTGGCAACAAAACTTTGGTGGAGACGCGGGTTTAGAGATAGCTTGAGACACTTTTATTCTACTCAACATTACAGCCTTTCACAAGTCCACTGCTGAACATAGGCCTCCCCCAAGGAATGCAACAGAGCACGGTCCTGAGCCACCTGCATCTATCGACTTCCTGCATGTCTTACCAGGTCGTCACTCCATCTCGTGGGGGGTTGCCCTACACTTCGCCTACCGGTACGAGGCTGCCACTCAAGAACCTTTCTTCCCCATCGGTTGTCTGTTCTTCGAGGTTGTCGGTTCGGCTGAAGTGGCAGTGGGCCGGCCACATAGGCCGGCCCACTGCCACTTCAGCTTACTAATCGGTTAGGCTATATCGGTAACTCTGGTTCTACTGCGGATATCCTCATTTCTAAGTTTATCACCCAGAGAAACCCCGAGCATAGCCCTCTCCATAGCTCGCTGAGGGACCTTGAGCTTCCTCATACGGCCAGCAGTGAAGGACCACGTCACAGATCCGTAAGTCATCACTGGCAACACGCACTGGTTGTACAATTTCGTTTTAAGGTTTTGAGGTATGTCTGACGAGAAGATGTGTCGTAGTTCCTCGAATGCTGCCCAGCCGAGTTGAATCCGTCGATTGACCTCTCGGTCGAAATTGGACTTACCTAGTCGGACTATTTGTTCCAGGTAAACATACTCGTCAACAACTTCGAGCTTAGTGCTCCCAACAACTACCGGCATAGGTGTGACTTGGACATTAAACATGATCTTTGTTTTGTCCATGTTCATCCTAAGACCTATTCGTTGGGAGACACTATTGAGGTCATTGAGCATGGTGCTTAGGTCCTTCAGTGATTCTGCCATAAGGACTATATCGGTGGCAAATAGAATGTGAGTGATGTACTCGCCACTGATGTTAATGCCGTATCTTTTCCAGTCCAGAAGCTTGAAAACATCTTCCAATGCAGCGGTGAAGAGTTTCGGGGATATAACATCACCCTGTCTTACGCCTCTATGCAATTGGATAGGTTTCGTACTCTGGTTCTGTACTCGGATAGCCATCGTAGCTCTACTGTACAAACACTTCAGCAGCTACACTTGCGTGTGGCTCCAACGATTACGTGTACAGCTGCCCATAGAACCTCTCAATCTCACTCAAAATCTCAGGTACCCTGGAAACGATGCTGCCACACTCGGTCTTCAGCTTTGACAGTTGGCTCTTTCTGGCAGACAGACCACTCTACTCATTTGGTAATAAATATGAACGATCTTTGCTTGTTGATATTTTGTACGTATATCTTTGATTTTACTCATTGGTCATTAATGGTAAGCATTCGAGACACGAGAGCCGTGGTAGCTCAGGGGCTTAGCGCTCGCTGTAAATTTCATCGTATGCGAGCAACCCGGGTTCGATCTCCGCCAGCACCAATGTGCAATGATATTGTGATAATGATATAGTGCTGATACCGGCTCGGCCGTGAAGTAAAACATCGTTAGAAAATCTATATATTTGAGATATAAAAAAAATATTTCGAAGAGGCAGGCTGTCAGCCCGCATTGGGGCAGCGCGGCAGACATTTCCTTGCCCTAAAACCCTCTCAGAAATGAAAGGAGGCCTGTGCCAAGCAGTGAGACGTATATAGGCCGTAATTTTAATTTAACTTTTATTCGCGTAACTTTTATATGCGTATTACATACATGTCGTGATGCATAAAGGTATTATTCCGAACTCGGTTGCACGCAGCAGTGCTGCCGCGGCAGTGCTGCCGCAACACTACTGGTCCCCATGTATTCTCTATAGGTTTTTAAGAGATTACATTCCGAGCGCGGCAGAAATGCCGCAGCAGCAATGCAGCGGCAGTACTGCTGTGCAGCAGTATCGCCCTGCCGCTGCGAGCGAGAGACCAGTAGGGACGTGTCCGCCGCAGCGATATTGTCTATACGTGAATGTTAATAAATAAGTTTGCAATAAATATATTAATTTCTCTGATTTAGAAGAGGAACAATTAGTTAACTTAGTTGGACTTTATATCCAGCCCTTTACGATAGCAGTCATACTAATTATCGTAATAATTTTATTAAAGACAATATATGGTAATATATTATATCGAAGGAGATCAATAACACAAGTTATTCCTCTTCCAACAATATAAATAAAAGTTGGTGATCAATTTAAATCTTGTCAACTAAAAGCAACTGAATGAAACAATAGCGCAACACCACGAACAGGACAACACTGCCGCCTTGCTCGGAATCAGCGCGGCATGCAGCACTGCTGCGCAGTACCACAGTGGCAACACTGCTGCGGCAGCACTGCTGCTTGCTGTCGAGATCGGAATCATACCTTAATTCTGCCTATATATATTATCTACCCACTTTTATATGGATTTTTTTTCTGTTGTAATTTTAAATGGTGACCTTTCTTTTACTTTTATCGCATTACTGAACTATAGTAAGAAAGTTAGCTATAGTTAAGTTCAATAACGGTATCGATTAGGGTATATTACCAAAATGTACGTGGTGTACGTACAAAAACACTTTATATTTACCAGGTCGACAGTATGCATATGAATTATTTGATGACCGATATTCAGTATAGAGGCGGGATCGTAATTACTGTAGCACGTCACTAACGCGGCGGAAGGGGGGAGGTGAATTAATTGTTATGAGGAATAACCTTTCAGTAGTGGAGACGTGCGACCGGCAAAATTCAGCGTAAGATATTCGGGTCTCCATTTTACTAAAAAAAACCAGATCACCAGAGACATTTAATATAAACATTTGTGGGTTTATCCTGTGCTGAGAAAATAGCGTTAGCTCATACAATACCCAATTGCAATGTTTTATACAAAATCTAATATATAAAATTCTCGTGTCGTGGTGTTTGTTACCAAACTCCTCCGAAACGGCTGAACCTATTTATATAAAATTTTGTGTGCATATCGGGTAGGTCTGAGAATCGGCCAACATCTATTTTTTAAATCCATATGGGTGACCAACCCCTAAATATTTTTTTATTTTTTTGACAAATTTTTTATTTCAATTTCATTATGATTTAGCATTGAAAAATACATAAAAATTCAAATTTTCACCCTTCTACGATGAACCCTCTTTTTTAATCGCGATTTTTAAAATTAAAAAATAATTCCTAGAAATAATGTATATGGCAAAACAACGTTTACCGGGTCAGCTAGTATTAATATATATAAAATAATTATAGATGTTTTTAATTATGGTAGTCAAGAAGATTGGAAAGTTAGCAGCGAAAGTACTGAGTTGTTGTTACCTTTCAATTACTCCTGTCGAGAGTAATAATTGTGTTCTGTGCTCCTGTCAGTATATTTCTGATTTTCTCGACTCTGTACACACCTGCAGCTTATCTCAATATAATTGTATACGAAACTTAAATAGGAGACCTGGTGTTTTCTAATGTCCTTGTTTGTAGATGTTAATGAATGCTTTGAACCATTAGCAATGCTTGCAGATGTGCACCGTACAACTTTGATTATATATGATGATTTTTATGAAATCCAATAACACTTATCTTTTCCACACGGCTATTAGTTCAGCTCTTGACCTCTCTAGTCTCTAGACAATGTAGTTACTTTCTTTCATATTAAATTATATAAATTTATGCAACAGCTTATTCTTGTAAAATCCACGAGGCGCTCATCACACCTTCTATGATATAGTTCAGCGCTACTAAAAGTCTTAAAAGAAAAACACAGGTAACATAGCAAGTTTGAGTTATATGGTAATTTATCCGACTAGCAATTTTTTTCATTATTACGTAAAACTGCTTACCAGTTAGATCGAGACTGCTTTAAATTTTATATTTATAAAGTCGAATCTTCCGTAATTAGTGACCCGAAAACTTTCTGGCTTTTTATAAAATGTCATGTATTACGAGGACTCCTCTGCGATCACTGGCGAAGAAATTAGTAACATTTATGCTAAATATTTCAGTAGTACTTTGGTTGTAGCAGTATTGGAAACATCTGATTCAAAATTATTTTCCATAACTGATTATAGTCCAAATTATTAGCTCAATACACGTTTCAGATGAAAGTCACATCTCCAAATCTGGTGGCCCCGACCATATACCCATTAGTATACATTATAAGCGATCGTTAACAGAAAAAATAGTTCCACAAGTTTGGAAGTCTGCCTTTATAACACCAGTATTAAATAATTTAAAATTTAAAATTTTGTACAACCGACTTCAATATGAATTAGTAAGAATAACTCAAACTATTGGTCAGACCTTAATCAAATTTATGTGAGACCACATGAAAAACACCAGCTTTCAAATAAAAAAATAATCATGGAAATCGGTTCACCCAAAAAAAAGTTACAAGGTAACACACCTAAAAAAACATACAGTCGAATTGAGTACCTTCTCCTATTTGAAGTCGCTAGAAAAAGGCGATAAATCGAATGTCGCAAATTATAGTGCCATCTTGAAGTTATGCTTGTTTTCTAAAGTTCTTGAAATAATAATTTATAATGAAGTTTATTATGCTTTCCAAACTGTTTGAGTGATGAACAACATGGGTTCCTTCGAAAGCGTTCAACCACTTCCAATCTCATTTCGGCTAATGAGTTCGTCTCTAAATGCATGGAGCAGCGTGCACAGGTAGACGTAACGTTTACACAGATTACAGCAAGTATTTTGATCGTATTAATGATCGTGTTATTTTACAAAAGCTGCTAGCTTCTAGCTGCATGATTACTTATATAGATGGTTTTCTTCTCATATAGAGAATCGAACACAGGCCGTGGTATTGCGTGGTAAAACGTTTGGTTGGTGCTCTATCCGTCTTACCACAACGATCGATGGCTTCGATCAATAGTGGAATTGATTAGTCGTCGTCGATCGATAGTTTCTACCACACCGATCGATTGATGGTAGAATGAATTAGTCGAAGTCAATCGAGCTGCTTGATTATTCGAGAAGCCGACCCATTCGTGCTACAACTATACTACTAATAAACATAGATGCAGCATTGCTCCACCACGTAAAAATAACTATAACATTTAGAAATTCAAGAAACAGTCATCTTATACTAACCTGCGCCTGGTAATTTTGGACAGCAACTTCTGACAGTCTTAAGAAAAATAAATATTAAGTTTCATGTGGGTTCCATTTTATTTTTATTAGAAAAATAACTCAATTAAATATAGTATTTAAAATTCGAAACTGAATCAGTTTTACTTTTTATTGACTGTGAATTTTTTTTTAATTAATATGTTTGCCAGCTTAAGCTAAGTATATAATAAGTATTATATTTTTGTTTCAGGCGACATAATCTTCATCGCGTTAATTTAAAAATAAAAAATTACCAATAAGCAGACTATAAATATTAAAATTGTTAACCACAATTACAATCTGTGGTACAGTCACGGTGCGGCTATATTATGGCTGCAGCAATAATGGTTTGGCTCTATTGAGGAAAAACCATGCTCTTAAAGAATGCCAATGTAAAACAGCATCATAATACACACGGTGTGCAGCCAAGGACGGTAGGATAGATAGAAGGTAAGGTAACCCAAAAGCTTAAACGGTGTGTTCTCCGAACCCTCGTTTTGAAAATCTCGGTGAAGCAGTACAGTCCACGAAGTATCTTGATCGGCCGCTTATTGTTAATAGTAGTAAGCACTTCTGGGGATCGTTCGACATTGATACCATTTTCCGCTGCGCTTCTCGATCGCTTTACTTGGTAGATATTGATTGAACATTTTGAAATAGCGAAACTGTCAACTGACTCTTTGTTTCCCTGATCATCTTATTTAAAAATCTAAGTTACATCACCTGTAATAATATCGCAAAGAAGCCGATACGAGCCTGCTTAAAATTAATTAATCATGTAAGTTTGTGTGGCACCCAACGTTGAACTATTCTCCATATGCGAGAATATTCGTGTACAATTTCGTGAACGCTTCCCGATCCCCGATCTAATCTATATAAATAAAAGGATAAGAGGTTTGCAGTTGTGCGCGTTTCACGGAAAATTTACTGGATAGATTTCAATTAGGTTTTCTAAATGTATTTCTTAGACACTTGGCCCTTATCAAAAAAAAAAATATGTTGCGATATCTTCATTAAATATAAAGTTATTAGAGTTTTAAGAAACGTTTTCTTGCCGCGGGGAAGTGGGGTTAGCGGTGTAGCACGCATGCGTAGGAGAGTCACTTCTACCTCTGCCTCATAAACTCATGATAAAGTTAGGGCAAGTTATTTGCTCGAGCGACCTGATGCTGTTCAGTTGCACCTTGATCAATTTCCCCCCCGTAGTTTCCTATTCTTTTCTCAGTAATTATTTACCGTTAAATAACAAATTTTCATATAATTAGTTTTCTTTACAGTCGTTTTTAATATTATATATATTGAAAACTTCCTTAATATATCAAGCACATCGGACGAAGTCGTTCTTATCAAATAAAATGTTCACTGCTAGCACGTTTCCTTCCGTAACAGCCGATACAGGCCCACGTCTTCTTTCATTTCTCAAAGTTAGTCAATCAGGCCGAAAATTGTTATACCAGCGGTGATCAATTATTTTAAAAGGGCCTTTATTTATAAATTCCATTGGAAGTCTATCAAACGATTCAACCGATTTTAGGCGAAATTAGAAATCGTTAAAATTATAGCGTAAAAATGTTCTCGACACAGATTCATTTTACAATGAAAACACTATTACTATTTCCATTTAACTTAAATAATTTACTATTTTTTTTTATTTGTAATAAATGTGGAGGAAAATTTTAAATTCTTACATTCGCCTTTACAGTAATATTTTTAAAATGAACTATTCAACCGGACAACGATATACACCAATAACTGGATGGTTTTAAAAGAAAGTTATTTTTTTTTTATAAATGCATTTAAAAGATAACGTTTGTTTCCATATTTGCATGTAGAAATAAAATAAGATTTTATATTGTACACTAGGAGGGAGCGCCACAGTATCACTGTTCACGTCGAGTCCGTATTTAAAATGAAATATTTTTTTTTCTATAAATAAGAAGCTAATAAATCCGTGAATTTGGATCAAATGTAACTCAGACGATATGGAAAATTGAAAATAAAGAATGAGAAAACCCAGTGAATTATAAGCCTTTTTAAAATAAAAAAAATCATAACGGTCAACCGTGTTGTGTTAAGTGAATCAAAACTATGAAAACATCAGTTGGTGACTTAAGTTATTAGATAAAGAATTTAATGCAAGAACAATCACTTGAACTTCAAACTCTGTTCATAAAGTGCTAAAAACAAACAAACAATTACAACAAATAAACCATTAAAAATAGCCTTAAAAGTGCTTATCATCGTCAACTTGGGCCATAGAAGTAGGACATACAAGGCAGAAATACCAACGCCATCTATCACTAAACTTGAATAATACGTAGCCTAACCATACTCAAGAGATACATCGTACTCAACATCCGATAACAATCGAACGAACCAAACTCTTTATTTCACCTCATAACCAATAGAGTGCGCTTTTCACAAACGCAATTTAAACAAACTGTCTTATAGCACACAAAGTTTATAAAAACACTAATAAAATCATGGAAGTAATAAAAAGCATGCTGAGAAACATGCAAAAAAAAAAAAACAAAGCAATAAAACATCGATATGCTCTAAATGAAAGAAGACATAAAAACTATAATTAACTTTAGTATAAACGAAAGTTTAGGAGCTTGGAAATTAAAAATCGACATCTAGAAAAGAAATTAGATGAGCATTCCTTAGCTATCAATTTCGGCAGATACACACGACGCAAAAAACTGGTATATTTGGAGTAGAAGAACGAGAAAAATGGTATCACGATTAAAAGAAAAAACAATATAAGATATAATATACAACTAGTTTAAGTTACAATATGAAAATAGTATAGAAGCGGTCAGAAGACTTGGGGAAAAAGGGCGGGAAAATACGATATGTCGTTGTTACGTTCAGCATATTGGGACTAAAAATAAATATCCAGCAAAACCAAAAACGCCTAAAAACTCACCATACTATATGAAACAGGACTACCCCCTAAAAGTCTTAAACAAACACAGAGAACTACAAACCCAAGAAGAAACCCCTGAGAGAAGAGAGTCGGGTAATAAAGCTTTAATTAAATACGACAGGCTCATTGTATTACCTAACAAAAAATAGGACTGTATCACAATGACATACAAACAAAGCAATTTTATATATATCGCCTGAATTAGCGACATTCAATTGCCAAAAAAAGACGAGAGCTATTAGCTTGGTTATGATGGCATTTCAACGCCAGTTATTAAATCTGTTTACAACAGCATATCTGGACCTTTTAGCTATATTATTAATGTAAGCATATTAGTGGGAATATTTCCCGAAAGGCTATACGGTATAAGGGTTATAGTAAAATCACTTTATAAAAGGAACAATAAAGCTTTGTTTCCTGTGTTTCCTAATATAATGGAAAAAGTTAATTTACGAATGAATTTACGCATTTTAGGTTAAATTTAATATACCTACTCTGCGATGAACAAAATGGGTTCCAAAAAATTAAAAGCATAAATATATCTGTTTTTGACCTAATAAAGATAGTAATGGCTAATACAGATACCAGAACCCCCATAATATGTGCTATATACACAGGCATGTCGAAAGCCTTCGATTATGTGAACTATGACATACTATTACAGAAATATCTGATTGAATGTACAGAGATTGCTAGAATTAAATCTAAACGTGAATGCAAATATTATGTATCGTCCTATAGAGAAATAAAATTCGGCGTACCGCAGAGGAATGTATTTGGGCCACTGCTATTTTTACTTTATGTAAACGACATCCCTCATCAAATCCATCATCCAATGGTATTATTTGCCGACAATTATACAGCTCTAATAAAATGGTTAAATAAAGATATGATTATATTTTGATTTTTGATAAAAATGATATAAATACTACGATTAAAACTATAATTAAATAGCCGAATTATAATAATTCACTTATCAATATATAAAAAACTAAAATAAAACTATCGGTAAATCCAATTGTGCATGCCCTAAGCGCATTGAAAAAAAATACGTATAATATGAATATACATAATTTTTTTAAAGTAGTTTAAATACACACGTTTTCACTAATAACCTTATTAGTGAAAACTTCTTTCCAATAATTTTAAGTCAAACTACAATTTTAAAAAAGTTAGGAAAATCCAAAAGTGCACGACTCATAATGCTCATATGATCATCATATTTTTTTTATAGTATAGGGTGACAAACGAGCACACAGTCCACCTGATAGTAAGTGGTTGCTGAGGCCCATAGACATCTACATCTATCCTCGTTTGCGATTCAAAATACAGATGCATTGTCTCTTTGCCTCTTTTGCAGTAAAAAGGGAATGCCTCTTTTCCAATAAAAAGGGTCTCCGGTTCTCTACACTCACCATACGAAACACAGTAGCATTACGCTGCTATTTTACGCTGGTATTCTGTGAGAGCGCAGTCCTTCCCCGGTCGAGCCGACCCATTCGTGCTACAACTATACTATAATATATATACTATAGTTTTTTTTCGTGGGTAGGAGTTGATTAAGTTAGACATATTTTAATACACTGAAATCTTTAATTTGTATAATATTATATCTAGGGACTTTTGAATATAAATTTAATGTTCCTGTGATATATAAACTCCTGCCAGTCAAGTCTGAAATATATTTAGAATAACTTGAACTCTTTAGCACATTCACTTCACTACCACATTGTTATAACCTTAAAAACAAATGGAGTCAATTAAGAAATCTGTTGCGGACCTCACTGAACATTTCAATTTAAGGATGGCCGAGTTCCAAAAAGATCTCAAGAGTTCAATTCCAGCAACAAGCCCCACTTCAAATATTAATCACCAATTTCATTCATTCCGGTGCTTTGTTTTAACTGCTTTAGAAAATTTGCAACTGCAAGTTGAACTATTAGCTCAACAAAATGATAACATGGAGATGAGATCTCGAAGAAAAATCCTGCTTGTTCATGGTATAGCCGAAGACAAGAAAGAGAACACATCCTCTAGTGTTGTCAAGGTTCTATCTGACCACTTGAAAGTCCCTGGTATTACCACTGATTCGATAGGCCGGTCACATCGTCTTGGTCAACCTGGCACTGATAAACCCCGGGCTGTGCTTGTAGAATTTAGAGACTATGGGACAAAAGAGAAGATATGGCTTGCAAAGAAAAATTTGAAAGGCACTGGGATTACATTGTCCGAATTTCTTACAAAGGGTCGCCATACTACATTCCAAGCGGCGCGCCAACGTTTCGGAGTTTCAAGGTGCTGGACGAGGGATGGCATCATCTTCGTACTAGGACCTGATCAAGTACGCCATCGTATCCATTCTAGGCTTGATCTTGATGCTATTCCGACCTCTGACTCAAGCCAAATCTGCTGCAACCTCGGTTCCAAGTGTGGTGAAAGACTCCAGGTCTGCTCAAGTAAGAATCAAGAGAATTGGTAAAAAATGAATCCTTTTTTGGAGCTGGTTAAATCTGTTGTATCTTGTGCGACTACCGTATTTCTGGTTTGTTTACATTCTTTTATTGTAAAAATTTTTAATTTATTTTTATTAATATATATTACCATTTTTCTTTTATATATACGATGTGAGGTAGTTTACTAGTAACTTATATATAAAAAAAACCATTTCAATGTAAACAAACAATAAGTGAATGAGGGCTAATAATCTTCCACTCACCAGATGTCGCTACTAGCGACTGAGGTAAAGTTTTTTGTTACAGTGTCATTTAATTGAGAAATAAGTTTTAAATAATAGTTTATCATTGTCTAGAGTATTATATTAATATATAACACAATGCGTCAGTGGTTTGATTTTTAATTTTTTGCACAGTATAACTCTATTTTTTTTAAAGTCGTCTTTTAGTTATATTTATAGTTTGGTTTATTCATTTCTAATGTAATTAATATAAAATATAACTAATAATACAGAAAGAAACCTTAAAGATTACATTTTCCTAAGAAATTATCGTCCCCGCTATAAAATCTGTCAAGTATTTTACCTCACTCGAAAGTGGCGCCGCCCTGGTGGCAGAAAAAGTCGTGGATGCCCTCATTGACATGACATTGGATAACAGTTGCACATTTTTATTTCTTTCTTCGGCGTAGGCAAAGATCACATAGTCATACAGCCGTACCTTATGGAATTTTTCACTTCTACATTTCATGTTTTTGTTTTTGTTTTTTTTTTCTTTTCTTATCACAAAGCAACATTTCTATAACAACTCTCTTTGTGCTTATTACATATTTTTATTTGTAAAATGTTATTTGTTTACAGTTTCTGGTAGTTTTGTTTTGTTTAAAAATTGTCTCTTTTTTATTTAAGTTATTCTGAAACATCTATTATTATTATTATTATTTTGTTTCATCTCTTTCAGACTGCTGGCGGGATAGAGATCTGTTTAGGTACTTACTTATATATTTAATTTAACTATTTAGTTTTATATTTATATATCATATATATTATATATTTTATTTCATTTTACTATGTTGTTAGATAATTATGATGTAGGTAATGATTCTGACGATTTCTTGTCTTTGTCGTCAAATGATAATACATCTAGTGAACTCAGCTTCCACAGTACAACATCTTCCATTCCGATAAATGTAGCACTTAATTCATATTTCTCAGATTCCCTGAAAAACTTTAATGTAATTCATATAAACGCCCAAAGCATTCCGGCTCATTATCCCGACATGCTTGCGTCCTTTGAATCCCATAACATTCACGCCATTCTAGTCTCTGAATCTTGGTTGAAACCATGCTTGCCATCCACTTCTTATTCTTTACGAGGATTCCATCTTATTCGCAACGACCGTGTTGGAAGAGGGGGTGGAGGTGTGGCAATCTATCTCCGTTCTTATTTACCTTTTGCGGTTGTAAGTTTGTCCCCCCAACCATCTCCTTCTAATGCGGCTGAGCATCTCTTTATTGAAGTAACCCTATCCAATACGAAAATTCTTCTTGGCGTTTGTTACAGTCCTTCTCTTCATATTGACTATTTCTCTTCTTTCGAATATTTATTAGAAAATTTAATCCCATTATATACTCACACCATAATCATGGGTGACTTTAACACATGCCTACTCAAGGGTGACTATCGGTGTGAAAAGCTAAAATCATTAACCGAGGCATGTAATCTACATATATTACCACTATCTGCTACGCATAAAATGCCTGACTGTACTCCATCACTACTTGACTTAATTATTGTATCCTCCCCAGATTTCGTCCTGAAGCATGGCCAGCATGACGCTGATCTCTTCTCTCATCATGATCTCTTATTTCTTACATACAAAGTTCGTCCTCCTAAAGCAAAATCGAGAATCCTTCTGCAACGTAATTTTAGTGGAATGGACAAAGAACGTCTTCTGGAAGATGCTCGTCGCATGGACTGGTCAGCTGTTGAAAATGCTTCAACAGTCGACTTGAAAGTCGAGTTATTTAACTCCTTTCTTATCCAACTTTATGACATCCATGCCCCAGTAAAACCAATAAAAATTAAACATTTACCTGCACCTTGGTCAACTGATAGTTTAAAAAAACTTATTATAAAAAAAGGATTTGCTAAAAGTAAGTTAAAAGCTGATAAATCGGAGAAAAACTTACGATATTATAATAAAGTACGGAATCGCTGCAATACATTGTGTAGGGATGCACAAAGACGCCATATTCATAAATCCGTCGAAAACGGTGACGCAGCCAAAGTTTGGAAGTTTCTTCACTCTCTTGGAGTTGGTAAAACATCCAATAATTCTCATCATCATAATGTTGATGTTGAATTCCTTAACAAATACTTCACCTGTTCTAGCACATTAGACAGCTCAGATAAAGACCGGACTCTGAGTATTCTTTCTTCAATACCAACTCCTGATTTTCCACCGTTTAATTTCTCTCCTTTCACTCATAGTGATGTTAAAAAGAACATTTTGTCCATCTCGTCCAATGCCGTGGGTGATGACAATGTTAGTCGTAACATGATCTTACCTATCCTAGAATTTGTTACTCCTATCTTCACCCATATCTTGAATAAATCCATCTCCTCTTCAAAATTTCCTGATGTTTGGAAAAGTGCACTTGTAACGCTACTCCCAAAAAAAGCCCAAGCTTTGCATTTTTCCGACTTTCGTCCTATCTCAATTCTCCCGTTTTTATCCAAACTCCTGGAGAAACTAGTTTTCTTTCAGTTAAATCTCTACCTAAATAGAAATTGTATCCTGGATCCTCTCCAATCTGGTTTCCGATCGGGTCATAGTACGACAACAGCGTTGGTTAAAGTTACTGATGACATTCGACGAGGTATGGATAACAAACAGCTCACTGTGTTAGTATTGCTTGACTTTAGCAATGCGTTGAACACTGTTGATTTTGACATCTTATTGAGTGTGTTACGTTCTATTAACATATCTCCTCCGGTGATTGGCTGGTTTCATAGTTATCTTTACGGCCGACGGCAGCGTATTCGCATCGAAGATGAGTTCTCATCTTGGTGCGAATTACGGGCTGGCATGCCTCAAGGTGGTGTGCTGTCTCCTTTACTTTTTGCTATATTCATTAATTCTATCTCTCAAAATATTACTTCTCTCTATCACATGTATGCAGACGATCTCCAAATCTACACTCAGTCAACTCTGTTAAATCTGCCTTCTGCTGTTGCCACCATCAACAATGACTTAGCGGCGATAAACCAGTGGAGTCAGCGTTATGGTCTAAAAATTAATCCGTTCAAGTCCCAGGCTATAGTTATTGGTGGTGGAGGGATGGTTTCCAGAGTTGATTGGAACAACCTACCCTCGGTGACATTAAATGACGTTGTCATACCCTACAGTAAATCTGTAAAAAATCTGGGAATATATCTAGATTCTACCTTGTCGTGGTCGCAGCAGTTAAAACAAGTGAGCAAAAAGGTGTTTGCTACTATGGGTTTACTTCGTCTTTTGCGTTCTTTTCTCCCCATTCCCACTAAGATTATGTTAGCACAATCCTTACTTCTCTCTATTCTCGATTATGCGGACGCAAGTTATCTCGATTTAACTGAAGACCAACTGAATAAACTTGAGCGAATTCAAAATATTGCTATTAGGTTCATATTTGGTTTGCGCAAATATGATCATGTATCCGAATATCGTTTACAGCTCAAGTGGTTACCCATTCGCTTTCGCCGGAATCTGCAAACTGTATCTCTTTTGTACTGTGTGTTGTTCAATCCTTTGACTCCAAGCTACTTGAAGGAAAACTTTAAGTTTCTTGGTCATGATCGACCTGATAGAGTTCTTCGATCAGCCGGCGAACTAATTCTAGAACCATGTTCATTTCAAACTAAATTTATGAAATATTCTTTTACGAGCCAAGCCATAAGGTTATGGAATGAACTTCCACTCCAAATTCAACGGGCACAAACTTTGGAAAGATTCAAAAGTGACGTCAAGAAGCATTACCTAACACTTTGTGGTTATTGATAACCAATTCTAGCAACAGATAGTTATTCTGTGTTTTTTTTTCCTTTTTGTTTTGTATTTATTTATTTATTATCTATGTATATATATGTATGTGTATATATCTATATATATATATATATATATATATATATATATATATATATATATATATATATATACCTATTTATTAAAATGTATGTTTATTTTATTATTATTTTTTATGTATTATTGTGGTATTTTAAGAAAATATAGTTTAGTTTATTTAGATATTAGTATGTAAGTGTAACATAAAACGCACCACCTCCTACTGTTCTTAATTCCAGTTTCTCTTTAGCCCAAAGGTTGTCTGGAAGAGATCGCTCTTTAGCGATAAGACCGCCTTATTGTACATACGTATATATTAAGTTTTCTCTGTACTGTATTTATTTGTTGTATATGTTTGGTGTACAATAAAGTATATACAATACAATACAATATAAATATAACTGCAGCTTGGCTCTACCACTCATAAATTATTTATCATCTTATTCAGGTAACTCTATAAAGTCCAAGGCGTATTTAAGTATATATATACATACATCCTACTTAATTTTAGTACGTAGCACTATTATTTATTCTGTGCTCTTAAAATATCGTAATAAAAATATCTGATTATTATAATAATCAATTATGTATGAAATTTGGTATTTGGGATATTTTGTACTTGTAGAGCGATCTTTTTGAGCCGCTGCAAACAACCGATACAGTACCCACTCACGACGGCGGTTGACATCGGAGTGAGTGAGGCAGTCTATTTAGTAAAATAAATTATTACAAGGCTGCTTAAACACCGAAAATTTCCGAATTTCTACGCCGAAGGAAATTAATTATAACTTAACCAAAGGAAAATTAAACTGCCATTTACATTCCATGACTTTCTACATGATAGATGAAGAGATTAAAAAATTGATTCAGTTAAACAATTGATATCTTAAAAAGTTATCGTGTTTACTACTCCATGCGGCCTTGATAAATCTACACTATAAGCTACTAAAACTACTTTTTTATGTAAAAATAGCAATTACGATTTAAAAAAAATAATAAATTCAATAATTATTTATCTTTCTGACAATGTGCTTTTTAAGTATATAATATATTTTATATGTTCAATATGATTGTTAGATACGATTTTATGCTACAAAACGTATAATTTTTTTTTTAAATTTTAATTATTTATTTATATAGGTATTTCAATAGTTAGCCAATTGGCCCAAGCAGATGATATATCTTGACAAAAAAGTCAATATCAAAACGGTATTAGGAGCTTACCATGACTTGGTAGTTCATAGTCCATTTTAAGATACGATATTATATTCTGCGGCAACTGTGGCAATAGAGAAAGCATTTTCAAAAACCAAAAAGCGCTGCATAAGAGCAATCTTTAAGCATTACAGATAGTTGTGTCCCCATTCATATTCATTGACCATAAGATATTAACTTTTCCGTGTCTGTATATTCTATAAATAGCGTTGTTTGTCAAAATTAATCACCATTTATTTCCTTTCAAAAATGAAACTCGAATACGAACTGTATGTACACGAACGCAATATAAAGACTTATTATTGACTTATTGTAGGTATACAGGAAGATTTCAAACAGATTTATTAAAGAAAAGTGTTAAAAGGCATGGCACCTGCCATTTATAACGAAATCCCAAATCTTGTAAAAAATCAAGCTATAACAATATTTAATAAGGGTCTTACTTCTTTGTTTGTTAGAAAGGTGCTATTACTCAGTTTCAGGCTTTTTAAATGATACTCATACTTAGACGCCCATTACATGCCTAGGCAAGCGTCAATCAGTTCGATCAATCATGATTGACGTTTGAATGATAGAATAATTTCAACATTACACGCTCATGCTGACTGATGTCAGTCAAACCCAAATTTTCGGCGGGAAAGGATCTACCTACAAACTAAGATCATTTTCGATTCACCGTTTAACTGTAATCTAATATCTTGAAAAGTAAAAGAATAAAAACGAATAGGAAAAATATAATAAAATATATTTAATATCATTTTACGCATTTTAACACTTTCACTGTCCGGTTTCCAGACACAATAGTAAGACAATAGCAGTGCCCTATATGTAGTACACGGGACAGCGAAAGGGTTAATTTAACGCGCGCCAATGTTTGACCTCTTCGAGCACATAATCGATACGCGGCTTTATTTGAAACGCATTTATGGACGAAAAATAAGCTTACCTTTTATATTTATTCGTATATGGTGGATGCCCCTATTACCAGCATTTTAGTGCCAATTTCAATTTTCTTTTGTGTACCTAATGCCAGCATAGCATAGGGCTACGCCTTTTGAGTTTTTGGTAGGTATCTATTGTAGGTAAGTTTTAGGGGCACTGAAATAAATTCATAACAACTTATAATTTTAATTATGCATGTCACAAGCATGGAGTATGTATTAAGACAGACGACAACAATTATTTTATTTAAATGTTCTACTTCTTACCTTACTGTGGTTTAGCTTTAAGCAGTTCCATTTTTCTTTTAACACTAAACAATTAATTAAAACAAACTTATAATAAAAAATATGTATTATAGTACATCGATTTCTTATAATTTAATCATCAAAGTTTTTGAATCTTCATCATCATTTCAGCCCTTCACAAGTCCACTACAGAACATCATCCTCCATAGACTGACGCAAAGCATGGTCCTGAACCACTTTCCTTGTTATAACTTTTTCATTTATGTTCTTAAGTTATAGTAAAATTAGTATTACTAAGTTGTAGTTAATTACATTTATTGTTTGTTTTTGTCTTTCTCAAAAAATTATTAAATATTGTATGGTGTTCTCAACATATACCAAATGTCTGAAAAGCAAGTACGTATCATTTGTTAAACTTTTAAATCAAAAACCAATTTTAAAAAAGTTTTTTTAAAAGAGTTTTTGCTATTAATTGTAGTTCCAGTTTATTTTTAATAGTCCTAAATGAGTTTTATGGTTGGGCTAACTTTGGCCTTCCTACGAATTATCGTCCTCGAAAGATATCAAAGCCACACATAGCCATGTGTAATAACTTTTCAGAATCCCAATTAAATGCGCCAAAAATTGTAATACAGGGTCGCTTTTCGGTAGAGTATTTTTTTCTACAGTGGGTTCCGAAGTAAATTATCAAGGAGAGAACAATAGCGAACAAGAATTACGACAAAAGCTCGAATTTGCTAGGGTGCAAGTTATTAACAACAGAGGTGCATTTTATTAGACGGTGCAGATTATGTATTATGGTCAGAGGTAGGAATTTTGAGCGTTTATTGTAAAAGGTTTTGTTTTATTAAAACAATTATTTCACAATCGTTGTTTTGTTTTTTCGTACTAGAAATATATTAGAGCCACTCATGGCCATGTGTAATTCAGAAATTCAGAATCCCTATTAAATGCGCCAAAACTTGTATTACAGGGCCACTTTTCGGTAGAGTATTTTTTTTCCACAGTGGGGTCCGAAGTAAATAAGAAGTTATGATTTGAGAAAAAAAAATTCATAAAGCTTAATATTTTCTTGAACACACCCATTAAACAACCATAAATAGTATGTCTAACGCAAGGACTCATGTGTATCAATCTATTGAAAATTATAAAAAAGATACAGGTGTAGATTTTTTCGAATTTTAGTAAGAATTAGAAAAAATGTCAACTTTCTCATAATAACACGAAATAAATTATAACTCTGCAGGGGTTGACCTTTAGGACCTCCCGTACAATTTTTTGCAGTTGATGACACCATCTAACTCCAAGTTGCGTTTGATCCACGACTTTTTGGCCAACCTGTATAGACGAATTGATCATAACTTCCTTAACTATAAAATAAGTTATGTTCTAATTAATGGTATTTATTCCAGTTTATGACAGCCCTGATTTATAATACGTGGCTGAAATCAGGTACTTCTTATTATGTACGTCAAACCAAATAACAGCCGGGCGGCTGACATTAAGCACGCCATACATTTTGTATATCTAATTACAGCCCCATTAATTTCCACTAAAATAAAATAAAAAAGCTTATAGATTTAAACAAAAATAGCTGCATTACTATGTCAATGTTAATTGTATCGGGACCATAACTTGCTGCTTTGTTTTGGCAACTTGGGCGTTGCTGGTATTATGGGCATCCACCCTACCCGGGGCTTTTCGTGTCCCACAACTCGGGGAGAGCATCAAAATTTAAAATTAAATCTTTTTCTGGCTGAAGCACGTTTGGCGTGAGTGGCGACTGGCTGCGCAAACGCGTGGAAGCCGCTTCTTCAATATATTCTGCATCCGCCTCCATTGCTGTCTGAGCGTTGATTGACGCGTGATTGACGAAATGCCATTACACGTTCAATCAAAATTCGTGACTGATAGTTGATTGACGTAAAAATCAAAATATCCAGATATTTGTCAATCAATTTCATGCAACCGTCAATCACTGCATTATACGGTACGGTATACGGTAGGTTATTCGTCAATCACAACCGTGATTGTTGTAAAACTGACTGCAAAACCTACCGTGTAATGGGCGTCTTAAATAACGTTCAGTTAATTCATTGTTTGTACTGTGCTGTTTGTATTAATAGTTTATCATGTAGCTACTTGCAATAGCAATTCGAAAATCTAAATTAATGTAATAATAATAATGCAATACTTTTAATTATTATAATAGAATATCAATTTATACTCATAATTATCATATTAAATCTATTTATAATTAATTATTAGTGTTGTATAGAAATACATTTTAATGTAATATTTGCATGCCAACGTAGTAGAATGTACGGACCTTTTATGTACTCTGTCAACACCTTATTGTGAATACCTAAATTCAATGCAAATAACTCAATATTATATTCTGTTCTATTCTATGAAAAATGAATTGTAAGCACTGTACAAACTAGTAAGCAAATATTATGTTCGAAAAGACAACTCAAGCTATCGAAAACGTACCAACGAAAATATCTTAATTCTACAGGAAGTATTAAAAAGCGTACAAGAAACTGCAATCTCATAAAAAATGGATAGAAAGTCTTCACGACCTTTAAAGAACAACGCACGACCGAAGAGAGATCCTATATATAGCAACTAACTTTTATAAAAACTTAAATACTGGGTGGCGATTAAGTTATCACATTAAATAACGCAGCGGTATATACAAGTTCATATATGTCGATTAAAATTATAAAATAAACAATTCTACCAAAAATAATAAAATGCATCTTTCAAACAAAATAAATAGCGTAAAAATTGACACAAAATAAATCACCTAATATTAATAATAGTTTACTGACCAGAAGTTTACTTTAGTAAACTATTTAGTAATCTGTGCCAGAAGTGACATGTAAAAACGGTAACGGTGCGGTAGGTCCGCAGTGCTCACGCGGCAGCGACATAGGTAATTATTTACGTACACTTTCCCGTTCATATGTAATTAGGAAAAATGGACTTTTGCGACTAGAATGTTAATTGTTACATATTTTTTTAGTTGTGTATGGTCAAAGAACGTTATATAGGATAAGTCTTTTCATTTAATGTGATAACTTTATCGCCACCCCCGTATACAGTGCCCCAGAACGACAAAATCTCTATAAATTTTATATATTTATTTAACAACCAACGAATTATCGTCATTATCATCCTCATCATAGGCAACTTATTAGGAGATAGCAAAGCAGATGGTGAATAGTTGTCATTCAAGGAATAACTGACATTTGTCAAATTTATATGATGTTATTTTGTTTTAGCTGACCAGGCAGACGTTGTTCTGCCCTTTCCGAACGACCTTTTGCTTTACCAAAAAGCTCCTGAAATTAGCAATAAAAAAATTGAGGTTCACTTATCGGGATAAAAACTATCCTATCTCTCAAGTTGGACCAAACTGCACACAGTCTGCAATTTTTTTTGAAATCGGTTCTATCTGTTGAATACTTACAGCAATACGTGGTGGTTATACTATTAAATGTGGGCTAATAATCTTCCACTCACCAGATGTCGCTAGGTGTGACTGAGGTAAAGTTTTTTTTTACATAGTGTCAGTTAATGGAGAAATTAGTTTTGTAGATAATGATAAAGTATTATTTATAATACTTTATCATTATCTACAGTATTATACACAACACAATGCGTCAGTGGTTTGATTTTTAATTTATTGCACATTATAACTCTTTTTTTTTAAAAGTCTTCTTTTAGTTATATTTATAGTTTGGTTAATTCATTTCTAACGTAATTAATATAAAATATAACTAATAATGCAGAAAGAAACCTTACATATTACATTTTCCTAAGAAATTATTGTCCCCGCTATGAAATCTGTCAAATATTTTACCTCACTCTAAAGTGGCGCCGCCCTGGTGGCAGAAAAAGTCGTGGATGCCCTCATTGTAGCTTATATTAAACGTTGTTTTTTTAACATAGCGGCATCTATTAAATATTTACTCAATCCAGTCAACAGATATCGACATCTGACAGAATCATGAAGCTAATACAAAGGGGAGACGCCATAAGCAACTATGCACTGTGATTCTAAGTAGGTCCTGACGTCATCATAGTGGGCGTGGCTTTAGTTAGTATACTGTCTGCATTCATCCTGTGCGCTTATGTGTTCAATCGGTGTATTTTCGTAGTATTAAGAAGAAAAGGATGAAATGTTGTGTTTTATTGTGTAAAACTACTCAGATACTCAGATTTGTAAATAATTTTTCACCTAATTTATTAAAATAGTTCTAGAAAAATCTCTTTGCGTCGGCTTTCAAATATAATTAAATATATTCGACACTAGACGGCGACACTTTGTGTCATGTGAACTAAAAATATAAAGGTACGTAGAGCTCAGTAACGATAAAATAATCATACGAAGGTGCTGAAATTTGTTTTGAATTCAGACAAAGAAATTTTAATCGCAAAATATTATTTTTATAGTTTATAATAATTTTGAGAAGAGGCCGTATTCTCGTCAAGTAAACCTCATAAAAAATAACAAAAGACAGGGCCCTAATTAGAATTCAATTATTTTTCCCAGTAATCCAACTTTTAATATTAAAATGCAGGAAATTGTACTTAGGCTGATTTTTACGAAATGTTTAAGTTATATTTAAGTGACATTCTATATGCAAAGAATCACTTAAATACAATTTAATGTTCTTAGATTGGCATTCAAAAAGTGCATTCGGATGCCTAATTTGGAATAAAATATTTATATTTTAATTGATTTGTAAATAAAATTATATTAATTATAATAATTTGTCTATTATTTTTTTTCCCTTAGAGATATTAAGTAGTATAACCCGCACATAAATAATAGTCCAGCCGTTTCTGCGTGAAAAAATTACACATACACAGTATATACTTAGTGTGGAATAAGCTCAAGGAGACAGAAAGAACACACAAAATTTCGCCTTTATAATATTAGTGAGATAAGTAGGATATTTAGTTCTAAATTAAATATCCTCCTTAATTATTGAACATAGAATATTTAGTTTCAAAGAGACTTTATTTTATGGATAAAATAAATATTTCTTGAAGGTTGACTTTCACGAAATGATAAACATATTTAAATTGTATTTAAGTGATTCTTTGCATATAGAATGTCA
Source organism: Parnassius glacialis (assembly GCA_033319125.1). NCBI lineage: Eukaryota > Metazoa > Arthropoda > Insecta > Lepidoptera > Papilionidae > Parnassius > Parnassius glacialis. The sequence goes on along the minus strand of JAVANC010000010.1, from coordinate 20,588,447 downwards.
CTTAAATATAACTTTAACAATTCGTAAAAATCAGCCAAGTACAATTTCCTTCATTTTAATATTGAATGTTGGGTTACTGGGTAAAATAATTGAATTTTAATTAGGGCCTTGTCTTTTTGTTATTTTTTATAAGGTTTACTTGACGATAGATGGCGGCCTGTTCCCGAAATTATTATGAAAACTATAAAAATATTATTTTGGCGATTAAAATTTCTTTGTCTGAATATATTTGCTTCATGAGATAGACGCTCCGATGCTATGGATGGCATCACATTTCATTTGTAAGTAGTTTTACACCTAATTTATTAAAATAGTTCTAGAAAAATCTGCGTCGGCTTTCAAATATAATTAAATATATTCCACACTAGATGGCGACACTCTGTGTCCTGTGAACTAAAAATATAAAGGTACGTAGAGCTCAGTAATGATAAAATAATCATACGAAGGTGCTGAAATTTGTTTTGCATTCAGACAAAGAAATTTTAATCGCCAAAATATTATTTTTATAGTTCATAACATTTTGTGGACATGCCGCCATCTACCGTCAAGATAGCTAAACTACATTGCAACATTGATATGGAAAGATTCGAGTAGTTTTACTATTTATCGGTAGATGTAGATAGTGTAAAGTGGGCGGGGCTTTGCATCCCCTCACCCCGCAAATTGTCAGGCGTTGTTACATAGTGAAATTTAAATACAACGTCTCCTCTTTGTATTTGCTTCATGGACAGAATCGTTTGGAGCTAACAGAAAATTGTGACTGTCAAATAATAGACAAATAATTTTTAATAAAATAATATTGTATTGCGACTATAAATTGAGATGTAAGCTATCCTATCTTTTAAGTTGGACCAAACTACACATTGACCAAAAATTTCATTGAAATCAGTTCAGTAGTTTAGGAGTCCATCGCGGACAAACAACGTGACACGTAATTTTTATATATAAAGATATATAATATGTTACTGTAAAAGCTAGAACTACGGTAAATTCTAAGATTTTGCAGAAAAACCTAAGATTTACCCCCTGTGTCACCCCCCGTTTTTATTTTGAGACTGCAACGTCTCCGGCGCTGCGGGGAGAGCAGCCTCTACGCATTTGCGTAACAAATCGCAGACATCCCTCCTCGCCTCCGCAGCTTCGGCTTGTAGGTCGCCTTGGGCGACCAGCCTCAGCCGCTCCAACTTGTCCGATGCCTACGATTTGTTACAGCAGGCGGAGGCTGCTCCCCTACGCGCCTCCGGCTCTATAAAAACACTCTAGGGGTAGGACAGACTCGTACCAGGTGGAGTCGGGGTCAATCAATTCGGTTCTTTGACATAATTTATTTATCAATTTTATACACATATTGTATTGCTTTAATTAATTCTTCGAAAACATCTTTATGCGCTATTTTTATTTTTCTTCAAAAAATATCGATATTTTATAAATCGATTTGTTGTGAATCGAACATCATCTCTTTATTTCTATATTCTACTTTCAAAAACAAGCCTCTTTATTTTTCTATATTCTACTTTCAGAAATCACTGTAAAAATGTTTTATAATTATGCAGGTAATATGATTCAATGTTTAATAAAAATACTTTCTACTTATATAAATATATTATTTAATTTCCAAAACCAACACTTACTGGTAGTCTTTGGTCAAACCTAGGATGTACCAAACTCTAACGGTAAAAGCGCGAAAAATCGTCGCATTTTATATCAATCCTTACATTTACCAGCTCATGTTAGTAAGTCCTAGGATTTAAAAGTAAAACCTAAGATTCACCAAAATTCGGGTTTTTACAGTAAAATATACATAAAGAACCATCTCTGCTACAAGCATACGGTGCTATCCAAATTTGGGGTTTGATCAGTCGTAGCGTAGCAGTCCCTTGCTGTTCTTAACAAGAATTGTTTTTAACGTGGTAGAGTCATGTTACAGCTATATTAGTAGTATAATTGTAGCACGAATAAGTCGGCTCGACCGAGGAAGGACCACGCTCTTAACAGAATACCAGCGTAAAATAGCAGCTTAACACTGCTGTGTTTCGTATGGTGAGTGTAGAAAATGAAAAAATGAAAAATGATTTATTGATTTACAATGATACAATTTAAAGCAGTCGCAAGGGCCCCTGTACTAGGTTGGTTACCTGTATTACTGGGTACCCCGCTCATCCACCAAGACATTATAATATTAATCAATAAATAACAAAAGGCAAGGCATGCGCTAGCATTAGGGAGTAATATAATTTATTACGTGTTGGGTATGTGAGCAGTGCTTTAACAATTGGTGAGGCTGTTCCAAGTATAAAAGTTAAGTAATAAATTGTTCAGTTTCCTCGTAGTTTAGTGTTAATAAAAATTGTGTTACTACACGTTTGACTTTAGTCCACGGTTAATATGCAATCTACTGTTAAATTTATTGAAAATAGATATAGATTGGAATGCGTATTGTTTTTGCTTAAATTTTGTTTTATTTTGTGGTATATGGCAAATTTTGGTGCTCCTACGTTTTGGTGTATGATGACGTATATAAGGTAAATGTCGATGAGTGTTTAGGGTGCAATTCAATATATAAATCTGGCGAGTGCTAAGCAATTTATAAGACCTATGTAGTTCAAAAGTTGAAAATCGAAACGGTTTAAAAAACATTACCTTAATTAGAGATCTTTGAGCTCTTTCTAGTGCTATTATACGTGTTTTTGCTGCACCACCCCAAACAGTTATACAATAACTCAGTACCGATTGCGCAAGAGCTTTGTAGGTGGTAATGAGGGTCGTTTCATTTGCAACACACCTGAGTTTTTTGAACACCCATGTTAGTTTTCTTATCCTGTCAGCGATGCTTTCAATGTGCTGACTCCATGCAAGATGCTGATCAATAGTTACACCGAGATATTTGATGGTACTAGTCCTGGTGATTTTATCACATGAGCAATTACTATGGCTATTTAAATAAGGATTATGGCAGGTATGAACTGTTAGATTAAAATTAGAATCAGGTTGTGAATTTTTCCGTATAGAAAAAGGTATGAATTTAGTTTTATTAATATTTAGGGTCAGAAGGTTCGATCTTAGCCAGTTATGTGGTGGATTCCGGAGTCAGCGATAACCCTTAGATTTTCCCATGATTTTGCATTAAAAATAAGAGCGGTGTCATCTGCGTAGGTATATATTTCACAATTTTGTAGGCTTAAATTGCATAAATTGTTGACATAGATTAGAAATAAAGTAGGCCCGAGGACGCTACCTTGAGGAAGACCATAGGAGATATTTGATGGACGGCTAAGATATTCACCAAGTTTGAGTTGTTGCTGACGTTCAGTGAGATAATCTGATAGAAGCGCATGAGGCAGACCTCTTATACCATATTTATTTAGTTTGTCTAACAGGATAGGAATAGAAACAGTGTCGAACGCCTTGGCCAAATCTAAAAAAACTCCATGACATTTGTTACCAGAGTCCAAGTGCTTACTTATTTCTTCAGTCAAAGCTAACACAGCGTCTTGAGTAGATATTCCATTTCTAAAACCAAATTGATTTTTAGAGAGCAGGTGGTTATCTATGAGATATTTTTTTAATCTGTTATTTATTAGCTTCTCCAGTATTTTGGATAGTACTGTTAACACAGAAATTGGCCTATAATGGGGGTTACTAATGCTCTTTTAAATGTTATGGAAAATCGGCCACTATTAAAGCAAAGATTGTAGATATGGCAAATTATAGGTGTAAGGGTATGTCTGCCCATTTTAATAAATAATGTAGAAATGTTATCCCATCCTGGGGCAGAATTATTGGAGAGTTTGTTTATGATTGAATTTACTTACAACGGATCGGTATCTAAGAGAGCAAAAGAATTCATTGGGGTTGGTATTTTATTTATGTAATTATTTACTATCTATATCTATATATAGGAGGGGAAGAGTTTTTTAGGTTTTCAGCCAAGTTTTTGCCTATACTAGAAAAATGATCATTAATAAGATTAGCAGATTCTACAGGGGAAGATGCAATAGTTGTAAGTTTATGTGTGTCGTCAGTTTTATCTTTATTAACATAGCAAATTGATTTAATATTTTTCCATAGAACTTTCGGGTTATTTTTTGCATTATCCAATATTTTCCTTTCATTAATTATGAAAGGAAAATATTGGATAATGCAAAAATTTTTAAGCTTCCGGACAAGTTTATGACAGTAATTTCTGTAGCGAGTATATGTTATTTTTAAAATTTGATTATCAGGATACTTTTTAACTTTAAAATGTAATTTATCTCGATTTCGAAGACATCGCAATACTCCAGGTGTTATCCATGGCTTGATACAGCGTTTCCTAACAGGAATTAAAAAAAAGCAAAGCATCAGCAGCCAGTGTTAAGTCTTGTATGTCTAATATTTTTATAAGCTTGGGCTTTATTTCATCAAGAGTTGTTACATAATTTACAGAAACCCTAGTTTTCGAAACATTGCGGCGTATATGCTTATACATTAGGTTTAAGAGAGTAGTGGAATAATCAGTAGGGGCATTAGTTAGTACGAGAGCTTTCGTTGGGTGAACTGTTTTTAACATCATATGATCATAGCACATTTTGTCGCGCGTTGGAAGCCTATGTGCAGGAAGTAATCCATGGTAAGCAAGTGAGGTTAAATAATTGGGGCAGTTTGTGTCTATGGAACCGAATTTGATATCTATGTTAATGTCACCGGTTGTAATGATGTTTTGATAACTTTTATAACAATGTCGTAAGGTTTGAAGAGATAAGGTGAAGTCGTCACTGTTTCGTATTGAAGGTGTACGATATATACCTATTATAACTGTATCTATAAGGGTAAGCACAAGACAAGAGGCATTTCTAATGCAAGGTTCTGATATTTTGTAGTTAAGATTCTTATGTACATAAAATACCACACCGTCACACTGATTTAAAATATTTTGTGTAAAATATGTATTATAGTTATTATTAAGTGTTGGAATGGGTTTATTTTTCGAAATGTGACACTCTGTCATGACTAGTATGTCACAATGAATGTTAAGTGAGTCCAAAGTTACTTGAAAATTGTCTAAATTTTTATAAATACTCCTTATGTTTTGAGTGAGAATGGTTAAATGGTTAAATGTAGTAATGTGTGAATGGCAATCCTCAGGCCTGCAGATAAAGGCCTGGGCAACTTCAGTATTGTCTATATCTGTATTGGTTTGAAACAAACTATCCATTATTAGTCGGAGAACGGTTTTCGTTCCTACTTGTTCGGTAACGAACAATTTTACGAGTATTACTCAGACTTGCATAAGAAGAGTATTCACTAAAGTTACTATAATGTGAAACAATATGGAAAATATTTTCTTTATGTTCGTTCAGGAGTGAATTTAAATTACTAACCTTATTATTAATTTTCGATGATAGAACAGCAGTTTTTTTAATATAGGATATGATGTGTATAAAAGGGTACGGTGATTAATTTTTGTGTTTCTGAGTGTTAAGTGTAAAGTGTGAATTTGTGTAAATGGCAGTGTTCGTAATGAGTACAAATAGTTATATACAATATGAAAAACGTAAACAACACAAAATGCAAAATAAAAGTAGACATAGAGGTAAAAAATAATAATATCAAACCAAGAACATGTTTTAGCTATAAATAAAAATAGTCATGTGTTGAGCATGTTTTTGATTTGAAATTCGTTCTCTATTTTTATGATCGGTGAGCTCTCATCCTTCCTCACCAAAACGTTTCCAAGCGATGTCCAGCAAAACTTATATTTCTGAGTTCTGGTTAATTCTCTAGCCAAGTAGTACAGTCTATTTGCTTTTTGTGTTAAATGGTCCGATAGAAAAATTGGAGTGTTGTTGCACTTTAATCCCAAATGCTGCGTGTTTAGTTTATTGTTTTTATTTTGGAAATTATATTTTTTTGCAGCGTGCAATATATTCGTCTTCTGTATGTAGGAAGACAATTCGACTACTATAGGCTTTCTGTCACCTTTGTTAGAGAATCTATAAATGTCTTTTATATCGTTAGTTTGGAGTTCAACGTTGAGCGATGTAGACAATTGAGTAACCATATTTATAAGTGATAATTTTGATTCATTTTCCATTTTCGGCACATTTTTTAGTTCAATTGAGCATTTTCGATACGATTTTTGCAAGTCCTCGATTATATTTTCTAATATGAGTATGTATTCTTTATCCTTCCGTCTTTTGCGATCCATTTCTTCCATTTTTTTCCTCATATTTTCAAATTGTGCAGACATAAATGCCATCGAATCTTCAATAGTTTTTAGAGAAGACGTAATTTGTATTCGTTCACTATTTTGTTGAGACATCCATGAGGATAACATGTCTTTTATTTCATTTTTGAATTTGCAGAGGTCTATGGGCGCCTCCTCCAAGCGTTTCCGCTTAGTACGCGTATTAAAGCTTGCTGATGGCGAAGATTCCGTATTACTTGAAATTTGTCGTAAATTGGATTCGGAGTTTGATTTTTCAGGTGTACGATACATTTCTTATCGGTTTGACCGGTTACGATACTAGGGCAGCAGCAGTACGTAGTGATTAGTCCGAAGGGAGAAACTAGTATATTGTCACTGATGCGTATATATTGCAAGGTAGTGTGGGTGGGATGCTAAAGTGACGAATGTTCGTCGCAAAAATTAATTTCAAACACAATGCAATAGTTTTTATGCACTTACGGTACCAGGAATGCAGAAGTACGTAGTGATTGGTCTATAGGGCGGAGCTAGTTGTCCCTGCTTCGTAGATACTGGGCGGAACTTCAGGACTTTAGTGTCGATGGCCATAATATGATCCAGTTATGCACTCCTATTTTTTTCTATGGATTTTTGTCACAAGTGAATTAATTAACTACGATATTGAATTTATTAATATAGGTTAGCACGTCTGCACTCGACTGCGGTCCGGGGGAAGAGGATGTAGAGAAGATGTAGAGAACCGGAGATCCTTTTTACTGGAAAAAAGGCATTTCATATTAGTCCTCACGGGTGACAACGCATCTGCATTTTGATTCGCAAATGAGGATAGAAGTAGATGTCTATGGACCACATCAACCACTTACCATCAGGTGGACTGTGTGCTCGTTTGTCACCCTATCATAAAAAAAAGAATATTTGTTGGTTGCCTAAAGCTGAGCGTGTTGATTGATAAAGTGTTTACTTAACAGTGTTTGAACATATGCGAAAGTAATCGGTGTAATTGTTGGACTTATAGCAAATAGTGCTGACCTTACCCTGGCTTATTTGTCAGCCACGTCTTTTCTCTAGATCCACTATTGCTTTTGATCAATTGTAAGCACGTTTAAACGTGGGTGGCATTCGTGTTTTAGCCCCCCAGTTGCTGCTCAGAGCTAGTAGTACCGCCACGATATCGGTCAGTATTAAGATGGAGTGGTCCTTTAGTTTCCTAACATCTATCGCTATCGCCGCCTAAATTATACCCATATATTAAACCCATACAGTTACCCATGTACTCTGGTTACGTATAGAACGTTCCAGACCTGATCCTGTCCCGCATTAGTTTTAAAATTATCTTTGTACTACCACTTATACAAAGCCATAAGATCTTGCAGATATTTCTATAATCCCTTGTTACTACACCCATGGGACGAGATGGGGTGATGAATTTTCTTACATCAAAACCACACGGGAAAATGCTAGTACGGCTAGTAATGTTCAAAGAACTATTTGTATTTATTTTTTCATAAGTATGTATTATATATTAAATGTTCACCATAAAGTGTCAAGGTTTCTTGACGACCCGTATTCCAAAAAAGGAGCACGGAGTGTGTGCACAATTCAAAGACCAGACACTATTTGTTCCGTACATATTATGAATAAAAAATGTAACGTAGCCAAATATTTTTAGATCCAAATATGACTGCTTCCTTCGCACACTACTCAATATAAGGAAAATTATTGAAAGCAAACTAAACTGAATAAACATTAGCGTAAAGCACTTCTAAGGGCGAATTTAGTAAATCAATAAAAACATTAGGGGGTCATTGTAGAAGGGTGCTTGTCGCGACCCCTGCCAGCCCTTTTCAGGGCTGCAATTCTACACAGCCAATTATATAAAATTCTACATGCCAACGAAGGTTAGGGCGTCCCCCCAAGGCGACGCACACCAGCTAGTCCCCGTTGGTGTAGAATGCAGCGCGCAAAGCGGCGATAGGGACCGCCACCCGTCACGCACAGCCCGACACGGCGGAAGGTGGAGGACAGAGTGCAGAGTTGGCACGTGGAATGTTAGAGGAGGCATGAGAGATAAGACGAATGAGTTGATCGAAATAATGAAAGAAAGAGAATTAGATGTCGTGTGTATTTCGGAGACCAAACGGAAGGGCAGTGGTACTGAAGAGCTCCCTGGCGGGGCATTAGCTCTATGGTCCGGAGTCCCGGAGAGCGAGAGCGCCTGCCAGGGAGTGGGGGTGCTGCTGTCGTCTTGGTTGGTCGATGTTATGACTGAATATAAGGTTGTGAACTCAAGACTTCCCTGGGTTCGCTTTAAATTGGGACTGGCGAAGTTATTCCTTTTGACTGTTTATGCGCCGGTAGCTTCGTCGTCCAGGGCTGAGCTGGAGGAGTTTTGGGAGAATGTATGAGAAGTTCTAGATTTGGCTAGGGGAAACGAAAGAATTGTTGTATGTGGTGATTTGAATGGATGGGTTGGTACCGCTTGACCAGGGTACGAGTCGGTGCTTGGAAAGGTTGGCGATAAAAGGGTTAATGCTGGCAAGCTTATACTGGCGGTATGCAAGGAAAAGGGTCTCCTTGTGACAAACACTATGTTTAATCACAGGAAAATCCATATGTATACTAGAGAAAGAAAGAGTGAGAGAAGTATGATCGATTTGTTCCTGGTGGATGACCGACTGCGAAAACAGGTGATGGATACGCGAGTGTTCAGGGGTGCTGACTTGGAAACGGATCACTATCTAGTGATTATTAGATTTAGGGGTCTGTTCGTGGGTTGGCGCTACCGGACGGCAGTAACAGAACCACAGTTGATCTGTCGCATCCGAAGCTGAAAGCTTCAGGAAGCGGTTACTAGGGACAAATATCATGCAAGGGTAGCCGAAAAGCTTGACACCATCGATCGCAGAAAAGAATGTGTGGAAAGAACATGGCAGAACCTTAGGGATGGAATGGTAAGTGCAGCGGAAGAAGTGTGTGGAACAATTAAAAGAGGCAGTAGTAAAAGAAGAGATGCATGGTGGAATGATGAAGTGAAAGAAGCTGTAAAGAAGAAAAAGAAAGCATGGTTAGACTACTTGGCCTCTAGTAATGATAAGGATATGAGAGAGAAGATGAAAGAAAGATATAAGCTGCAGAAAGTTCACACGAAAGCATTGATTGAGGAAGTGCGTGAAAGGTGTAGAATGGAAGCGGACGAAAGGTTGTCGCACAACTTTAAGGAGAACTCCAAACTCTTCTGGAAAGAGGTTGGAAGGACCCGAAGTGGTGCGACGGCCTTAAGAATGAACAAAGTGCTTTCGAGAACTAATGACGTCCTCACAGAAAAATCGGACGACATGCAGCGATGGAGCGAATTTTATAGAGAAATGTATGCGTGTGATGATCTTAGTGAGGGATCCGGGGATGACGCCGTGACTGGTACGCCAGACCCGGACCTCGATGACATTGAGGTCATCAGTATGAAAGAGATTGAACGTGCGATTCGAAGTTTGAAATGTGGTAAGGCTGCGGGACTAGACAGAGTTACTGCTGAAATGGTAATGGCAGGTTTGAAAGATGACCTTATCACAAAAATTGATAAGGGCGTGCTTCGATGGTTTGGGCACGTTGAGCGAATGAGTGAAGACCGAATGGTGAAGAAAATATATAGCGCGAAAGTTAATATTAAAAGGTGTCGAGGTAGACAGAGACTAACTTTCGAAGACCATGTGAGCAAATTGCTCGAAGAGGGGAGGGTCAAGAGTACTCGGATACCTAGACGTGCATGTATGAAGAAGATAATGAATCTGAAAGAAGCGAAAGAGGTATGTAAGGATCGTGACACTTGGCGATCTGTGCTCTCTGGCTACCCCGTCAGGGATTGTGCGTGAAGATAAGTAAGTAAGTAAGTAAATAAATAAAAACATTAGTTTAAAGAAACGCCTTTCGAAAAATCAAAAGTTATAAAGCATAATTTGAATTTTTTTTATCCCTATCCTGGGTAGATGGGCCAAAATGTCTTTGCACGGGTAACTGTGTTTCGATGCCATTTCAATTATTCCACCCTGCGTGAGCGAAAAGCCGCTATTCTCACTCTGATATCACTGCCCAATTACTAATTATTTATATATGGTAGAGCCCTGTTGCAGCTATATTTTTTTTATTTTTTATTATACTAATTATCCCAACAGGAATTGCTATTGGTATACGATTCCTAATGGTATGTGGTGTTTGGGGTTACAATTTGGTATTTATGTGTTATTATTATTGTTGTTTAATAGTGACTTTAAAAACATTTTTTTTGTGAGATTTATGTTTATTCATATTTTGAGTATGATTCACAGATTACATTTTTAGCAACTCTGATATTAAATGCTTTTCATTTAATTTACTACGGTAGCTTTACTTTGAAATGTATGACGTAGGAATTTATCTGAATTAACTTTTATTTTACTTATGTATTGCACATATATTACAGAAAGCATGCTAGAAGTATTTGAATTATCAACTATCGGAACTAAATGTCAATTGTATCACCTATGTACTTTTATTGAGGTCTTTCATATTATTAACAATGTGTGTGATATGAACTTTAAAGGTTTCAATGCTGGCTTCCTTACTAATTATTTGAGACATATCATACGAATTAATTTTTAGCATTGTGCATGCAACCTCGTGATTTGCCCGTTTTACTAAAATTTTTTTTTATAGGATAAGGGTGACAAACGAGCACACAGTCCACCTGATGGTAAGTGGTTGCTGCGGCCCATAGACATCTACATCTATCCTCGATTACGAATCAAAATGCAGATGCGTTGTCACCCGTGAAAACTAAGATGGAATGCCTCATTCCCAGTAAAAAGGGCCTCCGGCCACCTGCACTCACCAAGCGAAACGCAGAGGTAAACCTCTACTTCACGCTGGTATTCTGTGAGGTCGTGGTACCACCCCGGTTCGAGCCGGCCCATCTGTGCGACAGCAAAAGCCGCGTGGCTCTACCACTGTTCAAATAATAATAAAAATACAGGACACTGCTGGATAAGATGTGCCATAGACTGGATACTAGATAAGTCGCATGGGCAATTGTCATCGTTTGCTGAGGAACTGTGTTATTGCAAAATTGGGCTTAAACGCTTGAATGAATTTTGTAAGATCTTCATATGTTGGAAGCAAAGATTTGGTGTAAATAGAATGGTTGTTTTGATAATAAAATGATTTCATTTCTTGTTGCAGCTATATTAGTAGTATAGTTGTAGCACGAATGGGTCGGCTCGACCGGGGAAGGACCACGCTCTCACAGAATACCAGCGTAAAATAGCAGCTTAACACTGCTGTGTTTCGTATGGTGAGTGTAGAGAACCGGAGACCCTTTTTACTGAAAAAAAGGCATTCCATCTTAGTCCTCAGGGGTAACAACGCATCTGCATTTTGATTCTTTATTGAGGATAGATGTAGATGTCTATAGGCCACAGCAACCACATACCATCAGGTGGACTGTGTAATTGTTTGTTACCCTATCCTAAAAAAAAGCGTTTTTGGACGGAGTTTCCACCATCACCCTATCACTTGCGCCTCATCCGTCAGTCATCATGACATCTTCTATATAATTTGTTTACCCTTCTTACACCAGCAGGTTATAAATTATAATGTTATCTAATGGAGACGGCTCGGTGGCGAAGTGTAAAAACGTTTGGTTGCGGCGCTGCGGGCTGCGGTTTTGATTGCCACGCTGATTTATTTCACATCAATTATTTCAGGATTTACGAGTATTTTTATGTGCAATTTATGATTTTTAAGGGAAAAAAATAAGCCCCGTGAATAAAACACATAAAAAACAAGTCTGCTTAAAAAAAAATGTAATTGAAAAAATATATGCAGTGGCGTCCTTTGGTCCGTGTGTCGGGAGGTCTTCTCGCTTAAAATAGATATATAAGCAAGAGATTGATATACCTATATATGTACGAAGCGGCACTGAAAATTTCGGGAATCAAGGAAGTGACACAACGTTACTATTTAAAATTTATTGCTTTTCGAAGTATTCTCCGCGAAATTTGACACATTTTTCCATACGATGGAACCAATCATTGAAGCAACCATTCCATTCGGAAGTTGGGGTCTCCAAAATGGCCGTTTTGTAGGCGTCCACAGCTTCTTCAGGTGATGAAAATCTCTGTCCACGCAATTTATTCTTTATTTTAGGGAAAGTATAGAAATCAGTAGGGCTTAGGTCGGGGCTGTACGGTGGATGGTCTAATAATTCTATGTTTACTTGCTCTAAAAACTCTTTTGTTCTGTGTGCGGTGTGAGAACTCGCATTGTCGTGATGGAGGATGATGCGGCGGTTGCAGTTCTCTTTACGGAGTTCAGAAACGACCTGTGGCAAACAAATGCTAGCATACCATTCTGCATTATCCGTTCTTTGTCCCTCATGAGGAATAGTCGTAACATGGCCGGTTTTAGAGTCAAACGTGGCCACTATTTTTTTTGCTACATTCCATGAACGAACAATTTTTGTTGGCTTTAACTCATTTTTGAACACCCAAAGTCGTGACTGGTTTTTTGTTTCGGGTTCGTACGCATATATCCAGGATTCGTGACCTGATACGATGTTGTATACAGCATTTGAGGATCCTGCGTGGAATCTTTCGAGAGTTCTGACGCACCAAGTAACGCGAGCCGCTTTTTGCTCTTCACAGAGCGAATGCGGTATCCATCGGGAAAATAACTTTTTTACACCTAATTGTTTATGCTAGATTATTTGTATTTGACTCATGCCAATGTCTAAAGTTGCCTGAATTTTGCGGTATGTCACATGTCGATCTTCCTCAAACAGCTTACGCACAGCATCAACGTTTTCTTGGGTGACTGCAGTTTTTGGACGACCTTGACGGGGATTATCACTTAGCTTGACACGTCCACGTTGAAATTCAGCAAACCAGCGATAAATTGTGGTTTTGGATGAGGCTTCATCACCAAATGCAGAAATGATCCGGTCAACACACTGTTTTTGTGTTAAACCACTTCGAAAGTCATAATAGATCATCGCTCTTGAATTTTCTCGAGTCAATTCCATTTTCTCAACGACTAAACAAGTTTGACAAAACCTTGTGACAAGACTGAGAATCTTTTTTTAAATAAATAAATGGTATTCGATTTTTAAAACCAAGGAGTTTTCATTTAAAAAGATTTTAATATGACAGGAACAGTGGAAATATTCCATTCCCGATACTTTTAGTGCAGCCTATGTATTAAATAAAATTTCATGTATTCTCAGGAGGATCCCTATTGTTTTTTGTTATTGAACTCAACACCGTTTGAAATTTATTAATGAAAGTCAATCAAATTCTCTGTTTTTTTTTCTTTTAAAAATTATCGTCATTACACTATGGACACTAGTGTCTCTCAACGGATAGGTCTTAAGATGAACATGGACAAAACAAAGATTATGTTTAATGTCCATGTCACACCTATGCCGGTAGTTGTTGGGAGCACTAAGCTCGAAGTTGTTGACGAGTATGTTTACCTGGGACAAATAGTCCGACTAGGTAAGTCCAACTTCGACCGAGAGGTCAATCGACGGATTCAACTCGGCTGGGCAGCGTTCGGGAAGCTACGACACATCTTCTCGTCAGACATACCTCAAAACCTTAACACGAAATTGTACAACCAGTGCGTGTTGCCAGTGATGACTTACGGAACTGAGAGTGGTCCTTCACAGCTGGCCGTATGAGGAAGCTCAAGGTCGCTCAGCGAGCTATGGAGAGGGCTATGCTCGGAGTTTCTCTGCGTGATAAACTTAGGAACGAGGATATCCGCAGTAGAACTAGAGTAACAGACATAGCCCAACGGATTAGTAAGCTGAAGTGGCAGTGGGCCGGCCATATAGCTCGAAGAACCGACAACCGATGGGGAAGAAAGGTTCTCGAGTGGCAGCCTCGTACCGGTAGTCGAAGTGTAGGGCGACCCCCCACGAGATGGAGTGACGACCTGGTAAGGCATGCAGGAAGTCGATGGATGCAGGTGGCTCAGGACCGTGCTTTGTGGCATTCCTTGGGGGAGGCCTATGTTCAGCAGTGGACTTATGGAAGGCTGTAATGATGATGATGATGATGATACTATGGACTGGACTCGAGCGGAGTAAGTATGTAAATCTAGGTAAAAGGAGACATTTTTTTAAAAATAGTAAGAGCAATGTGGGGGTTTGAGTTATACAAATTATCAAAGTGGTTTAACTCATCAAATTTTGTTTTTAAAACAGATTTAATACTATCTAAAAACAACGGCGCACCTAGCATATCTACGTGAAACAGCCGGGGTATAGCGATTCCGTACTAATAGTTTTTATTCCTGGAAAAATTATTGAAATTTTGAATTAAAGTATCTCTGTTAGAACTGTAATCTATTACATTATTTCTGACAAAATTGTGTAATGAAGTTTCAGGTAACGTAATATTTTGACTATTGGGACATGTTGGAAATTGAATGACGGGGTTATGAAGAAAATCTGGACCGAACCACCAAAGTGTAGACGCGCTGATAGTACCAGCCTTCACCCCGCGGGATACGAGATCTTCAGGATTAAGTTTGGTAGGCGGGCCAAAATACTTTATGATTCCTAAAAAACGGCCCCTTCGGGTGAATTTCACTTTTTATGGGAAAACAGTACTAAAACAAACTGTAAGTGCATTAATTCATAAATTTGACACTAATTCCATACATAAAAATAAGATATAATCAAAATTTTTATTTTTTTTTCTGCAAATTACGGTAACAACGTTGTCTTTCTTAGTAACGCAGTTGTTCTTCATACAAAATATTACAGTCTGAGCACCAGTCTCATGATATAAAGAGCAATCTCTCATAATATCTTCTAGATGGCATTGTCCCTGATTATCATTATCAAAAATATACGTTTTGGGCATTATTACAATTACAATAGATATTTTTTACCTAAAACGTATAATAAAATAAAAAATACTTTGCACTCTGTCCCCAACGATGAATAAAATCCTAGCTACCTTGCGTGGCTATATGAAAACAAACCTTAAAGTAAGTGTATTAAATATGAATGTACGCCATTTTGTTCGACTTGTTGTAAATCTTAAAATGAATAATAGATGCTGCGCGCGTTGAGCACGCTAACCGAATCAATCGCTTCACAGTTGTTGGGAGAGGTGGGTGTGTTTATTGCGTAGCCGCTGAGTTACCAGCGTCGAATGGTAAGTACTGATGATATTTGCATTATTACTATTCTCAAACATAATTAATTAGGTATCGGCTATGACAGTGACAAAATGTTCGCATTTTGTTTTTCCATTAAGTGCACATTAACGATGTAGTCAAATATTTACAACTGCGTTACTTCTACACTGCGTTTACGTAAAAAGTAACGCAGTTGTGGCATTGGTAATAAAGTTGTTTTAAGTGTATTTTTTAGGTTAGTTATACATTGTTATATCCAAAATACCCATAATTAGCTTCTTTTTTTTCAGGAAGTAACTTTTACACTGAGACGTGGTCCTTCACTGCTGGCCGTATGATGAAGCTCAAGGTCGCTCAGCGAGCTATGGAGAGGGCTATGCTCGGGGTTTTTCTGCGTGATAAACTTAGAAATGAGTATATCTGCAGTACAGCCAGAGTAACCGACATAGCCCAACGGATTAGTAAGCTGAAGTGGCAGTGGGCCGGCCCTATAGCTCGAAGAACCGACAACCGATGGGGAAGAAAGGTTCTTGAGTGGCAGCCTCGTACCGGTAGGCGGAGTGTAGGGCGACCCCCCACTAGATGGAGTGACGACCTGGTAAGACATGCAGGAGGTCGATGGATGCAGGTGGCTCAGGACCGTGCTTTGTGGCATTCCTTGGGGGAGGCCTATGTTCAGCAGTGGACTTATGAAAGGCTTTAATGATGATGATGATGAACTTTTACACTAAATGGCTTTGTCACACGCTGAATAGTAACGTCGCTGTAGGCTTAAGTTAAAGCAGGAGCCGCGACGAAACACTCGTAATAATAATGACAGAGCGAGAGCATAGAGCTGCCAAGCGTAAATGGAAGCCTGCGAATAAGAAACGCCGAGAACGTCAATAAGTTGCTCAACAAATTACGGACATTATACCAGCTTCCACCCCACGTTCGGGAACTCTACACTTTGACGTAGGTCTAGAGGTTGAAGACAAATGCGATGAGATAGATCTGCAGTATAAAGAAAAAAAATCTAAAATTGATCTGAAAAGGAATGACTGGAAAAACTGACGAGAAAGTGTAATAAATACAAAAAAAAAGATACCAAAGAGCTAAAAAGTCAAGCAATGGTTCTCTACATAAGAAATATTCTACGTTATCCAATGCCATCAAAGATTGAAGACAAGAAGACAAAAAGACAAGAAGAGCTTAAAGACAGTTTTCTTTTGAAAACATAGCCTTAAAACGAATTTTTTGAAGGAAAAGACATTTCAAACTCAAAAATGAAGACTGATATTGTGCGTGAGGCTTTGAGCATTGATCAGATGAAACAAAAACAGACAGTAGTTGTTTTCGCCAAAGAGGGTATTGCACTTGCATGAATCAAAAAAAAATATCAACCAGTTGCTGTTCCCTTCATTGAAACAATCAGAAAAACCAATTATTTGAATATATTGAACGACGAAGAAGCCCTATCAACATATCATATCATATCATCTAATATTGTTGCCGTATCTAAAAGAATTTACTATAATACAGTTTTTTCCTCAACTTCCAGCTCTGACGACGAGCTTATTGCTAACTTTGCCTAACCATCAGTTTCTAACATAAAAGAAATGCAGCTAATTGAAAAGGATAACGTTCATCCATTAAAAATATCAGATGGAGTTCATGTTTAGTAAAAGTTTCCATTGTTAAAAACAAACATTATGCTTACCTAGGTGTCGAAAATATTAATTTAAATTTATTATTATTTTTTAAAATCTTCTGCTCCAATTAGGCATTAAAAAGAATTTTGGCTCAGTTTTAGCTCAGAGTTACACCAAAAAAAATAGTTTTTAAATTGAAGTCGTACAGTCGTGTCCCCAGTAAAGCGCCACACAGTTCTAAGCGTGGTATAGTTGTTGGCTTTATAGGTGCTACCTTATTTTTGGAGGCTAACAGGTGAACATAAACCGTTCCATCTTCTACGACCGATCGAACATACACACATGCGCCGTAAGCACGCTCAGAAGCATCCGTGGAGATGTGAAGTTCAATCAAAGAAGTGCTGATACATAAAACCTAACGGGGAATTCGAATTGAGTTTAGATGAGGAAGCGAAGTGACGAATTCAATAAATGATAATTTTATCTCAGCTGGAACGTCTTCATCATAATCAAATTTATGTACCCAAAGCTGCTAAAGTAAATTTTTGGCCTGAACAATGCATGAACCAATGAGACCAAGGAGATTAAGAACCTCACTAATTAAGGATAAAATAATGCGTTTTGTTATTTTGTTTATAGCACTCGATTTAATTGAAAAGAAAAGATTGTCCACATGTGAGTCCCAGAATAGTCCTGTTTTGCTTGGAGATTCATTAACATTAAGAGCCTATTCTGAGTGCTTGTTTTGGATATTGGTTACTGACTCCAAAATTTCAAGGCTATTAGGCTGCCACTTTATAAGGTAAAATTTTGCTGATTCGACAGTATTAATGAAAATTCGACAAAGTTGTATTGACTGACTCAATCGAATCTTCGCCGCTTAAGTAGTCATCGACATAAAGGTCGCGTTTAATAGAGACTAAACTTTGGAGTCTGAGTACTCGTCAGCAAGGGAACTAAACACCTTGTGGCAAGATACGGAGCTAAAACAGTGCCTTATGTTACTGTATTCAGAGAATAGGTTTAAAAGGTTCAAAAGAATCGAACCCAAAGACGATTTGTTATAATGAACGCTTATGAGACTCCACTAAAATGGCCCTATACATTTTTTCAATGTGGCCCATTACAAAAAACCTATGTGGTCTGAATCTTAAAAGAATAGAAAGCTAATCTAGCTAGACAGTTGGACCTACCATCAGAATATCATTAAAGCATTTGCTTGAGGCAAATCCTTCAAGTGTTGCTGTATTTGCTGAAGGGTCGAACACCACACGAAGTTTTGTGGTGGTACTCGACTCGCGTACAACAGCATGATGCAGCAAACAATAATTATATTTAAAACGATCTGATCTTTTGTTTTCAGTCACGTGATTAAGTTGTATGTACTCATTAATGAATGCAAGATATCTTTGTTAAAAAGTAAAATCGCGTTCAAACCTACGCTCTAATGAGAGAAACCGATGTTTGGCCATGACGTAAGAGTCGCCTAAGCTATCAGGCGAATCCTTTAATGGTATAGTGACTATGAAGCGGCCATTTGCATCGCGACGTGTCGTTTGTTGAAATTTATTTTCACACGTCTGCTCTTCCGTAGAGAAACCATGCACAGAAGACACGGAGTCTAACTCCCAAAAGCGTGTAAGCTGTTCAGACTTTTCTTGTGACGCAAAATGACACAAAGAAGGCTGAGTACAAGGAGGCGTTTGATACATACAGCCTGAAATAAGCCAACCCAATTTGGATGAGTGAAGCTTGGGTTGGTTATTACCTAAACTTATAAAGTTTGAACCTAAGACCTCCCAAAAGACTTCAGCGCCTACGAGAATATCGATGGCTGAAGGTAAATTAAAGGTAGGATCTGTTAATTGAAGACCTGACGGTATAGATATTTGATGAATATCCATATAAGAGCTAGGCAGTAATTTGTAATTCTAGGTAGAATGTAACAGTAAATGCTTGCCAGATAACCATCCAAATAAGAATGAATATGTAAGTTACAGGTCATTGAGGTACTTGAAGTCTGACCGTTAATACCCGAGATTGTGGAGCTTATGTTGCGTCTTACCAAGCCGAGCTTTTCACACAGGTCGCGGGTGATGAAGTTTGAAGTACTACCGTTGTACAAGAGGATTCGGTTAGTATGAAGGTCTCCATTGACGTCTGACACGTTTGCCAATGCTGTGGAAAGCAATACAAGAGCCTGGTTATTATAAGAAGAATTTGAAGGAGAATAAATAATGTTTGTAGAAAGTACTACACTGTCTACTGTTGGTTTTGTATCTAATATCTCCCTATGTAAGAGGGTATTGTGTTTATATTTGCAGTATTTGCAATTACAAAGTTTGCAGGACTTATATGTATGACCTGGTCGAAGGCAACTCATGCAAACCTCACTTTCGGAAGCCCTTTTAATGCGTGATTCAATATCTAGATATCTAAAGTCTTGACAATTAAATAAAAAATGATCCTTAGAAGACAAAGGGCAGGTAATGTTCCTAGGCGACTTATGTTATGTTGTGTGAAAATTTTTAGTTTTTGTTGTATAATTGTTAGAAGTCGTAGAAGGTTTTGAAAATTTGTTTTTATTATTGTCTAAAGTTCCAAGAAGATCAGCTCTGTTAATCAAAAATTTAATAAATTGCGCTAAATTTGGTAATTTGGGTAAATTGTTTTTTAATTCTTCCCATTGACGATTAGTTAAAGGTTCAAATTTTTTGGACATTATGTATATAATAAATGTGTCCCAGTGTTCAGTAGGTTGACCAAGAGCATTAAGAGCCCTTACATTTTTATATTTAGCATCTACCATATTACGCAGCAACCTACTACACTCCCTTTGTATGTTCGAAAAGTTAAAAAGAGCCTGCTAATGATTATTCACCAATAATCTCTCATTATCGTACCTCTCGCACAATAATTTCCAAGCAATAGAATACTTCGTGGCTTTAAAGTCAATGCTTTTTATAATTAAAGATGCACTGCCTGCCAAGGCAGCACGGAGATAATGAAATTTATTATTGTGAATAAGAGAAATGTACGTATCTTTAAACTCGAGCTAGTGCTGATTGTCTCCGTCGAAATGAGGCAAGTCTATCTTTGGTAGTCTGACAAAGTCGTGCTTGCAGCCAGAGGCGACTGTATGGGTACCGTCATCACTGAAGGATGCGCCGAGCACCACGGTAGGCGTCAACTTCGAGAGAAGCGCGCGTGCTCGGGATACCTGCGCGTATAATTACGCCTCAAATTGCTCCTGCTCTGAGTACGCAGCGTCAATGTCCTCCGACATCAACTCCAACTCTGTTTGTAACACTTCGAATTCACCGTAAAGTGATTCTGTTTTACCAACACGGAAATCCAATTCCGCTAACTGAGAAGAGCTTAAATTGGTGCAAGGCTCAATTGAATTTAATTTAAAATTTTTATTGAACATTTAGCTTTGCTTTTAAGCTTCCACGACTTCTAACTAATTCTTTCAATTTAGCGTCAGACATTATTCTAAAGAAGTCCTAATATACAATTAAAATATTATGCAAATTTTCAATGCAATAGAAAAGGCATACAAAAATAAAAATGCAAAAAATAATAAGCGTAACATGTAGCTAAGAAAGCAAAAAAGGCGGCCACTTGTAAAGTATTGCAAGTAATAAAAACCGGTCTTAATTAGTTCTCACAATGACAGGAATGTCGAAGCATAGAAAAAGGTAAACAGGTGTTGCAAACACGTGGGTCACGAACAAAGACGTGCGATGTAAAATAATGCAAAAACAATAAGATAATTTGACTTTAATAACTTAATAATAAGATACTTATGAAGAGATCAATGCGCGATGACCCATATAGTACCACTTTAAATTCCTGAATAAATTAAACGAAGAAAGACAGGAAAAAGACAAGAATGGAACGAACTCACTCAGTAAAATCTGTTTTTCACTGTCCTCTATATGTCCTCCAAAATGTCGGCAGGTTGACAGTCTGTCCAAAGTCCACGGGCGAATTATGCAGCAAATAAGACTGCGATCTCTTTAAGGCGTCGAAGGACCACTGTTTAGTATCAAGCTCCAATTGTTCTGGTGGAATTCCTGACTCAAATAAGTACTTTAGTCCAAAGTCCACGGGCGAATTTTGATATAGGGTAAGATTAATTGAGCCTTGCACCAATTTAAGCACTTCTCAATTAGCGGAATTGGATTTCCGTCTTGGTAAAACAGAATCACTTTACGGTGAATTCGAAGTGTTACAGACAGAGTTGGAGTTGATGTCGGAGGACATTGACGCCGCGTACTCAGAGCGGAAGCAATTCGAGGCGCAATATTACGCGCAGGTATCCCGAGCCTGCGCGCTTCTCTAGAAGTTGACGCTTACCGTTGTGGCCACCGCGTCCCTCAGTGATGACCGTACCCATACAGTCTCCTCTGGCTGCAAGCACGACTCCGTCAGACTACCAAAGATAGACTTGTCTCATTTCGACGGAGACTATCAGCACTGGCTCGAGTTTAAAGATACGTACATTTCTCTTGTTCACAATAATAGCAGTATACATGATATTAATAAATTTCATTATATCCGTGCTGCCTTGGCAGGCAGTGCATTTTTAATTATAAAAAGCAATGACTTTAACGCCACAAATTATTCCATTGCTTGGGAATTATTGTGGGAGAGGTACGATAATGAGCGATTATTATTGAATAATCATTAGCAGACTCTTTTTAACTTTTCGAACATACAAAGAAAGTGTATTAGGTTGCTGCATAATATGGTAGATGCTATCCACTTTTTTTTATAGAATAAGGGTGACTAACGAGCACACAGTCCACCTGATGGTAAGTGGTTGCTGTGGCCCATAAACATCTACATCTATCTTATATACGAATCAAAATGCAGATGCGTTGTCACCCGTGAGGACTAAGATGGAATGCCTCGTTTCCAGTAAAAAGGGTCCCCGGTTCTCTACACTCACCATACGAAACACAGCAGCGTTAAGCTGCTATTTTACGCTGGTATTCTGTGAGAGCGTGGTCCTTCCCCGGTCGAGCCGACCCATTCGTGCTACAACCATAATATAGCTGCAGCATGGCTCTACCACGTATAAAAAGTCTCACCTACTGCTGATTCTGGCAATTTATCAGTGGCGTGATAGTCAACATTAAAAAAAAAATGTGATGCCTTTCCTACACAGATTTAAAGGATCTTTTTTCTTGGTCGCGCTTTTTCAAGCGGATGTTTATAAAGGCAAAGGAAATCTATATCAATCAATCTAGAAATCCTTTTAGTCAGTCGCTTCTTCTTTCGCGTTGAATAGCTGTGATTCTGAGCACCAATTTATTGGAAATCTGATATATTGTCTCCAATAACTATTACGTTAAAGTCGTTGCTCTTGTCATACCTCAACAAAAATTATATCCTCCCCTTAAACATATTTTATCTGCTTTATATTCAGCCATTTCACTGGTTTTCCTTCCTCATATTTCGTTCTATTTTTCATAATCTCACCTGCAAGGTGCTTTGGGTCAAGGAACTGGTCGTTGTTAAATTCTTTTACATGGTAGTTCTCTTGTAAATTTCTTCGTATCAATTCCTATACTTTGTATGTTCCTATTACGTTTGTAAATAAAAATCAATTTCATCACGGATAAAACAGAGGTATTTTCTCTTTTCTTCTCTATTTCTGTTTGGACATAATAAGGGCATTTTTTAATTTATTTATTTTGCATAATATCTATGTTTTACAAATGTTATTAAAAATATAGTACAACACATTAACCATTTCTGGTGTACAAAATTATTGAATTTTAAAAATGTTATGTATTATTAAGTAAATAATAAATTAAATTTACAAAAAAATACAGACATTGCATAATAAATAAACAAAAAAACTAGAAAGTGACCTAATGAACAAAAACATTTCTTACTATTTGCACTATCGCATCATTAATATTTATAATTTCATGTCACATTATGTAATTTAATTGTCAAAATATTATTATTTTAAAAAAATCACACAATTTAAAGATACTGTTTTTCCAACAACTCACTAACCGAATGAAAACATTTATTAACTAGCCACTTTTTCAACTCGTTCCCGAAACGCTTGCTTGGTTGTAGTTTTATATTAGTGTGTATTGCGTTAAATACATTAGATAGCCATTTTTATAATAATTAACTGTTTTTGTTATTACGCACTGGGTACAAAAAAACTCAACTCAGATTACACTTTTTGAAAATATTCCCCGGTAAGTTATTTCAGAAGCTGGCTCAAAATCATTTTTTAAACACTTATCTTTCTACATTTTTTTATAGGATAAGATTGACAAACGAGCACACATTCCACCTGATGGTAAGTGGTTGCTGCGGCACATAGACATCTACATCTATCCTCGTTTGCGAATCAAAATGCTGATGCGTTGTCACCCGTGAGGACTAAGATGGAATGCCTCATTTTCAGTAAAAAGGGCCTCCGGCCACCTGCACTCACCAAGCGAAACGCAGAGGTAAATCTCTACTTCACGCTGGTATTCTGTGAGGTCGTGGTACCACCCCGGTTCGAGCCGGCCCATCCGTGCGACAGCAAAAGCTGCTGCGTGGCTCTGCCACTGATAATATGCATCCTTCGAATATTAATATTTTTATCTGCGTTGGGTGTCTTTTATACTGTAATGATTACATACAGTAGTAGTGCCGTGTAGTGGCGGTCAAGAATATCCACCACCCCATATCCTCCCGTGGGTGTCGTAAAAGGCGACAAAGGGAAACAGGCGGGATATGGGCAGCAGCATCTTCCTGATAATAGCCAAAATTACAATAAAAAAACTGCTGTTGCCAACCCGCTTGCCAAGCGTGGCAACTATGGCAAATACCCCCCAATGATCAAAACAACACACAGACGGCCCCCAGTCCCCGGCGGCCCCGCTATTCCTGGCTACGGTGGCGACCATGGTAACGGCGGGGCAGGGGGTGCTAAGAATCTCCGGTGGAGGTTCGGTTGCCACCTACGACGACTCGACCTGGCAACGTACAACGCACGCACCCTGAGGACTGACGAGAAGATCGTGGAGCTAGAAGAAGAGATAGACAAGTTGCGCTGGCATATTATAGGATTATC
The DNA here is from genome assembly GCA_033319125.1 of Parnassius glacialis. NCBI lineage: Eukaryota > Metazoa > Arthropoda > Insecta > Lepidoptera > Papilionidae > Parnassius > Parnassius glacialis. Next base: position 20,564,350 of record JAVANC010000010.1, on the reverse strand, counting down.
CGAAGTCCGAAGAGAGGGGGAGGACACGGTAATCCTCGAATCCGGCAATTTGTTCTATCACCGGGAGGGCGACCATCTGTCCCAAGGAGGTGTCGGATTTATCGTCCACAAGTCTCTCGTTAACAACGTTGTAAAGATCGGGAGTGTGTCGACGAGGGTTGCGTACCAAATCACCAAACGGTATTCGCTGAAGGTCATACAGGTATACGCACCAACCTCGACACACCCCGATGAGGTGGTGGAGGAAATGTATGAGGATATCTCTAGAGCCATGCATTCCTCCAAAACCTAATATACGGTGTTAATGGGAGACTTCAATGCAAAAGTAGGCACAAGAGAGAACGGTGAGCTGAAAGTAGGGAAATTTGGAATAGGGCAACGGAACCCAAGGGGCCAGCAGCTGGCCGACTTCATGGAGAAAGAGGGACTCTTTATGATGAACTCTTTCTTCAAGAAGCGGCCCCACAGGAAGTGGACCTGGTCAAGTCCCGACGGTTCGACAAAAAATGAGATTGACTTCATTATGACGACCAGACGACAACTGTTCAGTGATGTCTCAGTGATCGCGAGGGTGAAAACCGGCAGCGATCACCGAATGGTTAGAGGCACACTGAACCTAAATGTTAAGTTGGAGAGGTCTCGTCTGATGAAGTCAACGCTCCGTCCCCCTCGTGCTCTAATCCAAAGCCCCAAAACCTTTCAGCTCGAGTTACAAAACCGTTTTCAGTGCCTAGAAGACTGCAATGAAGTGGACGATATGAATGATAAGCTCGTGAAAACTGTCCATGCGGTCGGAGCTAAGTTCTGCAAGACCCGCCGCAGAAGAACACAAAAACTCTCCGATCACACTCTTAATCTCATGGCTGTTAGACGGGAGATGAGGCTACATTCTTCAACAGATTTGACAGCATACAGGCAACTGAACAGACAGATCTCCAAATGCATGCGGTGAGACTTACGCAACTTCAATACAGCTCGTATTGAAGAAGCGATCGAGCAGAACCAAGGCTCCAAAGTCTTTGCCAGAGATCTGTCTGCCAGAAAGAGCCAACTGTCAAAGCTGAAGACCGAATGTGGCAGCATCGTTTCCGGGGCACCTGAGATTTTGAGTGAGATTGAGAGGTTCTATGGGCAGCTGTACACGTCGTCGTTGGAGCCACACGCAAGTGTGAGTAACGATCCAAGAGCGAGTCTTATTCCACACTATTCTGAAGAGCGAGATTAGAATGGCTCTCCAGCACCTTAAAAACGGCAAGGCCTCAGGCGAGGATAGAATTACAGCGGAGCTTCTGAAAGCGGGTGGAAGACCGGTACTTGAAGTCCTTCAGAAGCTCTTTAATTCCGTCCTCCATGGTGGCATTACACCGGAGGCGTGGAGCAGAGGTGTGGTGGTCTTGTTCTTCAAGAAAGGTGACAACGCTCTCTTGAAGAACTACAGACCGATTTCCCTTCTGAGCCGCGTCTACGTGCTGTTTTCGAGAGTCATTACGAATCGTCTCGCGCGCAGACTTGACGACTTCCAGCCTCCCGAACAAACCGGTTTCCGAAAAGGCTTTAGCACCATAGACCACATACATAAACTACGGCAAATTGTACTGAAGTCCGAAGAATACAATTTGCCACTATGTCTGGCGTATGTAGACTATGAGAAAGCCTTTGATTCTGTCGAAATTTGGGCGGTGCTGCAGTCCCTTCAGCGGTACCAAGTTGACTGTCGGTATATCGAAGTGCTGAAGTGTTTGTACAGTAGAGCTACGATGGCTTTCCGTGTACAGAACCAGAGTACGAAACCTATCCAATTGCAGAGAGGTGTAAGACAGAGTGACGTTATATCCCCGAAACTCTTCACCGCTGCATTGGAAGACGTTTTCAAGCTTCTGGACTGGAAAGGATACGGTATTAATATCAATGGCGAGTACATCACTCACCTTCGATTTGCCGACGATATAGTCCTCATGGCAGAATCACTGGAGGAACTAAGCACTATGCTCAATGACCTCAATAGTGTCTCCCAACGGATAGGTCTTAAGATGAACATGGACAAAACAAAGATTATGTTTAATGTCCATGTCACACCTATGCCGGTAGTTGTTGGGAGCACTAAGCTCGAAGTTGTTGACGAGTATGTTTACCTGGGACAAATAGTCCGACTAGGTAAGTCCAACTTCGACCGAGAGGTCAATCGACGGATTCAACTCGGCTGGGCAGCGTTCGGGAAGCTACGACACATCTTCTCGTCAGAAATACCTCAAAACCTTAAAACATAATTGTACAACCAGTGCGTGTTGCGAGTGATGACTTACGGAACTGAGACGTGGTCCTTCACTGCTGGCTCAAGGTCAAGGTCGCTCAGCGAGCTATGGAGAGGGCTATGCTCGGAGTTTCTTTGCGTGATAAACTTAGGAATGAGGATATCCGCAGTAGAACCAGAGTAACCGACATAGCCCAACGGATTAGTAAGCTGAAGTGGCAGTGGGCCGGCCATATAGCTCGAAGAACCGACAACCGATGGGGAAGAAAGGTTCTCGAGTGGCAGCCTCGTACCGGTAGGTGAAGTGTAGGGCGTCCCCCCACAAGATGGAGTGACGACCTGGTAAGACATCCAGGAAGTCATGGATGCAGGTGGCTCAGAACCATGCTTTGTGGCATTCCTTGGGGTAGGCCTATGTTCAGCAGTGGACTTGTGAAGGGCTGTAATGATGATGATGATGATGATTACATACAAGGCAATCATTCGATATATTTTTTTATTCCTTGGATAATGTCAGGGTTCGTTTTATTTACAGGCTCTTGTATACCTCTTTGGTCATTTACGTCAAAACAGTTCATTTCGTTCCGTTTATTGATTTCATCAGTTATAACTGCAGGAGAAATACTTAAAGTATTACAAAAAAAACTTCTAACATACCTGCTTTTTTATATTTTGCTTAGAACATAAAACCATGTTTGCATTTTTTTCTGGACGACACGATTACGTACATAGAGAACTCTTTTTGGCATTTGGATGGTAACATTGGCCAAAACAAACTTTTTATACCCTGAAGTTCCGATATAATCTACAAAACCTATCTCTATCAGGAGTATCAAAGATATCAAAACACTTAAATTGACATTTGGAGCAATCTATCTCTATTGGTACCTTGGCTGGTCTGATATTCGCTTTGGTTTTATAAGAAAAACCATCTGCTAATCTTTCTTAGCTACATTACGAGCCCAGCCAATTGGATCTGATATACGCCATCTTATTAATGTTCAATTGGTAATCTAATTGAACATTAATATTTTTTTAAATACCTCATCCAAAATATCTTAACTGTAATTCCGCGATATTGTTCGTAATCTAATCCAAGATAAATCCAATATTTAAGTACACGTATTTACAATTAAAGTTATATAGATGGTTTTTGCAGTAAAGTTTTAATGGCAAGATAAGTAAAATTATTCTATTATATATGTTAACATACTTTTAGTATTGTTTTACTCAATGTCTGTGAGAACATTTTTACATAACCTATCAAAAATAAAAAAGGTGTTAAAAATTCTTAAAACTTTTTTCAGGTTAACACTAGCTAAAAATACAAATTTATTACACAATTCACAAGGCATTACAGCCTTGTGAATTGTGTAATATTAAATATATTATGTTAATTATGTTCTAAAATGAAAATACACTTTAAAATATTATTTAAAAAAATACAAGGATTACATAAAAAAACCGGTAAAGTTCGAGTCGGACTCGCGCACCGAGGGTTTCAAACAAATCTGTAGGTATATAAGTTTAAAATTATTAAAAATATTATTATTATATAAAGTAAATAAAAATTTATACTTTTCGCAACTTTTCCTTGATCTGTGCTATAAAACGTTCCTTCGTACCAAATTTCAAGATTCTGAGTTCACGGGAAGTACCCTGTAGGTTTTGATTCCCTTGCGAATGTCGAAAATTTACGGCATAAACGGCTATATCTTTTGATTGCGTTGGCTTAGAAGTTTGATTTTTTTCACAGCTCTAAGGGACCGTAGACTTGAATATTTGATATGAATTTCAGCTTGATATCTCCACGCGTTCCTGAGAAAAAGGGTCTTGACCGACAGACAGACAGACGGACAACAAAGTGATCCTATAAGGGTTCCGTTTTTCCTTTTGAGGTACGGAACAAAAATGAATTTAAAAAATTACATTCGTAATTCTTCCTGTTTTCGACACATCACCATGTGCGAATTTGAATACTTGTAAATATGTTATATAAAAATATCCTATTCAATGCAAAACCTTCTGAAGTTTTAACTCATGATAAAGCATTATTTGTTAAACCAACGGAAAGTTTCTTTATCTCCAATATCAACAACAGCTTTTTCTAAGGTTAAACCTTGTCATTTATGGATCGTAATTGTGAAACCTAACTGTAATGGAAATTGTTTGACGTGAACAATTAATATTTCCACTTTTCCAAAATTTAGTTATACTTGGAATTGTAACAATACCATTATTTTCATAAGCAGATTGAGAGTAACTTTCGAAGTGAACAATTATAACTCGTGGCATTTGATCAGGTGGACCATGATTTTCTTCATAGATGATCTTCAACGTAACCTATAGCTCCATTCACTAATCCTTTCTCTATCCATAAATGAGAACGTAACATAACTTTACATCCAATCGATAAAACTATGAATGGTTCAAGTCCACCTGATGAATGTGCGTTAGCTAATTGTACTTTAGAACCATTATGAATAGCTGAAATATAACTGGCTCACGTAATTCTTTCAATTTTGAATGATTAATTTTTTTCATATCTTTATTAGTTGCAAATAACTGAATAGCATCGTTAACAAAATTTATTTCTTTTTGAGAAAAGTTTGAATACTTCTTGTCATTAATTTCTCATAATTCTGATGTTTATATTCACCATTACTTATATGATCAAACATATCTCGAAATGTTTGTTGAGATTCATTTTGTCAAAAACGATGATAAAAAATATATTTTTCAATACTTACATTATATAGTGATTTTCCTACTAACAGAAACTCACTTTTTTCAACTCTATCACGATCTATGTAACTACCACCAGTTAGTGACCGGATTTAGTCGATCAATAATAGATGGTTGCTGTTTTATATCTCCAAAAATATATAGAAATAATCCATTAAATGCTTCGTCTTGTTTAGAAGGAAAGGCTTTGCGTAATTCTAAGTATTTTTTTCTCAAAAGACTACATCCATTCATACTCATTTCATCCATAAATATAAATTTACATTTGCCAATATCTTCTTGAAATTGAGCGAGTGAATGCAAACTGAGATCTTTATAAATCTTATGAGTTCCTGATAGAAGTTTGGCATGTATAGTTGTACCATCAATATATATTACAATTTGAAGCATCAGATTTTTGACGTTGCTCTACCATGCTGCAGCTATATTAGTAGTATAGTTGTAGCACGAATGTGTCGACTCAACTGGGGAAGGACTACGCTCTCACAGAATACCAACGTAAAATAGCAGCTTAACGCCGCTCTGTTTCGTATGGTGAGTGTAGAGATCTGGAGGCCCTTTTTACTGGAACCGAGGCATTCCATCTTAGTCCTCACGAGTGACGACGCATCTGCATTTGAATTTGTAATCGAGGATAGATGTAGATGTCTATGGGCTACAGCAACCACTTACCATCAGGTGAACTGTATGCTCGTTTGTCACCCTTATCCTATATAAAAAACCAGTTGGTGCAAGTGATTGGTAAGAAGATGGCCCCAACGTTTGATTCTGTCGAAAAGTAAAATAATTGAGTTGAGTAACAATTCGCTTAATTAGTATTTCTCCTTCATTTCCTTGTAAATAACTAAGTTGTTGTTTTAATATATCAGATGGCAATATTAAAATAAAATACAGTTCACAGATATAACCATTTTTGATTAGCACTCTTTATAATATTGAAATCCCGAACCATACACTATACTCACTATAGTATAGCAAATATTATGGTTGAGAGCTTCAACATTTTTTTTATAGAGCACGATTTACGAACCACTACAAAGTAGTACTTTGACCTTATATACATTTATATGTACATATATGTCTATAGGAATCGTCTCGCGTGCAGACTGAACGACTTCCAGCCTCCCGAACAAGCCGGTTTCCGAAAAGGCTTTAGCACCATAGACCACATACATACCCTTCGGCAAATTGTACAGAAGTCCGAGGAGTATAATTTGCCACTATGACTGGCGTAGGTGGACTATGAGAAAGCCTTTGATTCCGTCGAAATTTGGGCGGTGCTGTAGTCCCTTCAGCGATGCCAAGTGGACTGTCTAATCAACAATTGCCCCACTGTTTGCATTACATAATTTTACTTGTGGCGGCGTCGTTTATATTTATTAATACCGGAAGTCATGTAAATGCTAAGATAACAGTTTTAACAGTGGTAGAGCCACGCGCAGCTTTTGCTGTCACACGGATGGGCCGGCTCGAACCGGGGTGGTACCACGACCTCACAGAATACCAGCGTGAAGTAGAGGTTTACCTATGCGTTTCGCTTGGTGAGTGCAGGTGGTCGGAGGCCGTTTTTACTGGAAATGAGGCATTCCATCTTAGTCCTCACGGGTGACAACGCATCTGCATTTTGATTCGCAAACGAGGATAGATGTAGATGTCTATGGGCCGCAGCAACCACTTACCATCAGGTGGACTGTGTGTTCGTTTGTCACCCTTATCCTATACAAAAAAAAATACTTAATATATATTAGTTACGCAAAATTTTCAGTGTACTTCAAGATAAAAGCCCAAACCGCTATACGTAGAAATCTGAACAGTAACTGTCTTTTAAACATAGAAATCCACTTAGAAAGAGTTTTGGAAACTTCAACCCCTAAAAGGTTGAAATGAATTTTTGTCAAATAAAGTAGTGCCGAAATTGATGTTAGTCCTATAGATAAACTAGAGGCATCGGAAGTTTAATTTTAGTACCAGAGTTAATACTTGAATTAGAGATAATTTTCGTTTTGTAATATATATTCCAACCAAAGACATTTAAGTATATATTTAAATCTCTTTGGTTTAACTATTTATTTTTGAATTGATACAATCTTCTTTTTTTTTTAATTTGTACTTTAAGTATCAATTTTTTTTGTTAATTATTAGTTAATACTTTTGTGCAAGCTGTGTCTAATTATATATTACGCGAAGATCCGCGATCCACGCGAAGTCGCGAGCTCAGTGAGTTTGTAATAAACCGACTTTATCTATTTTATACTAACGAAAACCACCAGACGTCTGCGATGCGCGCAATTCATCATTTTTGTCTATATCGCAGACAAGATCTTTTACCTTTCTCTAAGTCACTTTTAACAATTTGTAGGTACTATCGTGAAAAGCTACTGGATGAGATAGGATTTATAGTATTTAAGCCGGTATGGCGTATCTTTGAAATTTGTAATGTTTTTATTTTTTTATTTTGATTTTACTTTAAGCCGGACACACTGTAAAATCATATTATTGATATTTTTGCATTTCATAATTTTTATTGATAATTTAACGCGATAAAGCTCATAAAATTTGCTTTATTCAATTTATAAACTCTTTCAAATTAATATTAAATTTAACTTCATTTTTTTTCATAGGTTTTTCATTCAACTCTTTATTTAAAATCCAATTTTTTTCTGCTGGCCATACGAAATATAATATGGAATTTCATATTAAATATAATATGAATTTCATATTTTATATAATATGGAAAAGTAAGAATTAAACAATTAAAAATAACTTGAATGCTTGGAATAAATATGTGTATCCTTGTAGCATTTTATATATTTATAATATAATATTACTTAGTAAAAAAACCTTGCAGAAAGCACGCACAATATGCTGAAAAAATATACTTATAGCAGAATTATAATTTAATTAATGCTTATTTATATGGTATCATGGGTATCACACTTGTAGTGAAGCCTATTAAATTAAAAAAAAAATCACTAAAATCGGTTTACAATTTTTTATATTTAATAATCGTTACCTCCACATTAGGATTTTCTCCTGTATCATACGCAATCTATTTATCAACTGTTAACCGCTTAATATCTAACATTATGTATCAAAAAAAACACACTCGAATTTCAATTACAAATAACTTCCTCGTATTTTGAAGTCGACTAAAGAATATAATAATGAACATAGTATTCATAAGACCCAATTCAATAAAGATACTCACAGCCAAGTAAGTATAAATTAAATCATCATATCTCAATACATTTTGTATTTACATTAAAAATGACTAGTATGAAGTCCGCAATTGACATTGCTTGATTAAAAAAACAAGAAGCCTACCAAGCGTAATTGGCCTTTCAATACAAAATTAATTCGACTGTTAACCAAATGACAAAATGTATTTAATCTTTTTAAGCATTGACAAAAGAAAATTTTCGAACACTAAAGTGAAATTAAAAGAGACGCAAGAGAAGAGATGAATTGGAGGGGAAAGTGTTACACCGTTCCGATGAAACTATAAGTATGGGACAAAATCATGACGGCGCGCAAAGCCTTCTCTCGCGTGCACTAATGTGTACGTAATGAGCAAAAGTAAAGGACCCTATACAAGTGTTGCGTTCGTTTAAAAATAAAAGTGCGACAGTGTGTACGTGTGTTTTGACGTATTAGTTTGCGGCGTGCCGGTATACCGGTAAGCTTTCGTTTTAAAAACACAAATATATTTTTCAATTTTTAATTTTAATTTTTGTGGCATCGTTTAAGACTGATTGGTATTTCATTATTTTTATATGTTCAAATTATAATTATTTATGTATTTAAATGAGCTTGTTTAAACCTATTTTTTATGATTGCCTGAATATAGTATGTAAATGTAACGTTCTATTTATTTATTCTTTTTTACATCTACGTTATAATAAAGGGATATATAGGGCGGACTTAATGCATTGTGGCATTCTCTACCAGTCAACCCTGGATGATTGGAGAAGCTGTGGCAGGTGCAACACCATTCCATAAATTAATAAATAAGTAAAAACATTATATCTTATAACAAAAAGCAAATAAATAAAATATTTTTAAAATATACAAACTTAATATTATCTACTTTGTAATATAGGAAAAAATTAATAGTAAATATATAAACGGATACTTATTTATACAAAATTTCTAAATAAATATAAAATAATATAACACAAAAATAAAATAACATGATGCATATTAAAATACATATTATACAAAATATCAATTACAAAGCGAAAGCGGGAGAAAAACAAAAATCGGATAAATCGGGTAGTATTATTATTCTATATATAAATGATGTTTAAATTTCATACCTCTGATCTAATTTGGTATAATTGCTGAATGGTGACGTAAGAGAATCCATCACACAATTACATCCCGCATCGTAAAAGGCGACTAAGTGATATGCAAAAAAGATATTATGTCCTCCGACAGATTTAGGGAAAAAACTTTTTGGGGATAGGCCCATATCCTGTTGTGGCCTTAAAAGAAAGAATAAATAACATTTAGTTAATAAATAAAAAAAAACTTTTGTGGTAATTTTCGTAGGAAGAAATACATAATTCGAATGTTGTTTATATCTAGGAAACGACAAGTAATATTTTATTTAATCTGTTTAAGATATGTTATTAAAATAAAAAGAGTACACATAAATAGCTATAATTACTTGCACTGGCTCTAAATGAACATTTACACTAATTAATAAACGCTATATTTCTATAGAATAAGGGTGACAAACGAGCACACAGTCACATGATGGTAAATGGATAATGCGGCCCGTAGACGCCTAAATCTATGCTCTAAGTATTATAGAATGTCTAATGACCAGGAAAAACTCTCCTGTTCTCTTCACTCACCATATGCAAACACAGCAGTATAAAGCTGCTATTTTCGCTGGTTTTCTGCGAGAATAGGTTCTTCTTTTGTCGAGCCGATTCCATTCCTGCTGCAACTATAATGTACGAGTTCGTAGCTCCAACGTCTCGTTGAAAATCGAATTTAACTTAAAATTCTCATGAAACATTATAGTGGTAGCTAAAGGAACAAGCGTTGACCTTAAAATGTTCATAGTACACGAAAACACCGATTTTAATCCTCACCGCGACCGACAGTTAACTGTAATTTTACGAGTAAGTGTATTTACCACGTACTTAGGAGTAAACGAAAACAGTGGGAGAAGGTTGCATATCTTGTGTCAGTAATAAAAGGAGAATTCCGGATTTAAATTCTATGAATAATTATGGTTAAATAGCCGTGATAGCTCAGCTAAGAGCTATTTGTAAATTTCACAGTACGCGAGCTACAGAGAACAGAATTGTTGATTACAATTTTAAGTACAGACGGCGGTTAAGAAAACATCGTAAATAATTAAAAATTTAAAGTTTTGTACAACCGACTTCAATATAAATTATTAAGAATAACTCAAAAACTATTGATCAGACCTTGATCAAATTTATATGGGACTATATGTGAATCACCAGCTTTCAAATAAACAAAGAATCATCGAAATCGGTTCATCCAGTAAGAATTTATGAGGTAACACACATAAAAAAACATACAGTCGAATTGAGTACCGGCTCCTTTTTGAAGTCGGTAGAAAAGAAATAAAAAAAATATATCCGCCCGCGTCACAACTATAGCAAATATCTTTTGAGGCAATCTATGCGGGACACCTACGTTCAGCAAAATGAAATAAGCAAATTTTAATTAAAAAAGAGATCGATTATACATATTTAAAACTAAAATTGACACTTCGTTCCAGAAACCCAATATAATTAAATACACCAATTGCTGTGCTAATTTTCAGTAGGACTATACTGCGTGGAGAGTTCCAAATGAGTAATATAAAATTGTTGGAATTCAAAATTATATTGGTGTTTATTTGCAATAATATACTGAAAATAGAATGAAGAACCAACTTTTAATCATTGAATTATTCAAAAACAAACAAGATTAAAGCCTAAAAAACCTAAAAAATGCGCATTGATCATGAACTGTAATGGTCCTACTGCAAAAACTAGGTCAGACAGTCAGACTTATAAAATTGTTGTAGTAATCGATTCTAAATACGACTGCAAAATTTCATATTATTCAGACGTCCGAAACTGGGTGAACCGGAATTAAAAAATCCATGACATACATACATAAAACACATACCACTAGTCCAACAAGGTGGTCCCGGGTTGGTTTCCCAGGTCAGGCCAAAATTTTCGGAGTCCGAAATCCGGAATCAAATTAGCGGTGTTTCATCTTGTATCGGAATGTACGTAAAGCCGTTGGTCCTGCGCCTTATCTCTACGATTACGGCGAATTGCCGTACCATTAGACTATGATAGTGATGAGTGATAGTGAGGAGTTAGAGAGTAGATATGTGCCTTCGCGCACACGCTTGCACCATTAATCCTGTCCTCGCAGATGTTTAGTTTCCGTTGACGCCGGCCACCGTGACCAGAAATGCTGTCTAGACTATATTATACACAGGTTAAGGTACTAAAAGAGCGTGTGAACAATGTTTTCTTTTATCTGCCGACTTCAAAAAGGAGACGGTACTCAATTCGACTGTATATTTTTTATGTGTGATACCTCATAACTTTTTACTGGGTGAACCGATTTCGATGATTTATTTTTATTTGAAAGCTGGTACATCACATGTGGTCCCATATGAATTTGATCAAGGTCAGACCAATAGTTTTTGAGTTATTCTTAATAATTTATATTGAAGTCGGCTATACAAAATTTTAAATTTGAAATTATATTTTTAAGACCAGCTTTTAACCACATCAAAAACCTTCAATAAAACATTCCTTCATAATGTGATAAATTGTATATACAAAGAGGACTCGAATCCAAAATCCAATTTTCATAATCATTTTTTTGCGGCTTCTACTGCTGGAGACAGTAGAGGCCTCTTCTGAGACGCGCTCCTTCAGTTACTTAGATAATTTTAGATGTATATCTAACATTAAAGTCACAAACTAGCTAATATTTTGCTAATTAAATTATATTGACAGCCTATAAATACCTTCAACGAATTTCAAACAAAGGCTTCTGATGCTTTTGGTGTCTATTTCAATCGATTCGAACCCGGGAACCACATTTGCATACCTGTACAGTTCAGATCAATAAATGAAGACAGACTGTGTGACGCCGAAACTAAGCAAACGCATGCAATTAAAAAATAATTTGCAACCAAAACGTAGTTTTACGCGTGTATATTGCAACATCGTGTGCGTCGAGCAGTGGACAGGTATGTGCTGATAAAGAAAGAAAACAATTTTGTGTGTGAGTGTGTGTCAACGTGTAAATAAGAAAGAAATGAAAGGAAAAATATCTTTATTTGTTGGTCTTTCAAAATTCTATTGAATAGTTTTTGGAAAATAAAGCACCAGAGTAAGTTCGCCCTCATACTATATTTTTTGAACAAAAAGAAAGTTAAAGTTGTTTTTTTTTCAAAGATATTCAAAAAAGTGACCGTTAAGCTATAAAATGATTTTACTGTGATGTAGTTTTTGGATATTCTGGAACATTTAAGGAGTAATGAAAGTACGCGTACTGATGTAAAGTCATCTATTATAGGTAGTAGGTACTCTTTTCAGGTCATTTAACTATTACAGTTCTATTACATAATGAATATTGTAATTTGAATTATTTAAATTCAAATTACAATATTTTACGGTATATTGAAAATAATGGAGTAGAAAACCCATAACATCAGGGCTTTATATTAGAAGCAGGCAAATGTTGCCAAACGCTCAAACGAACGGAACCGACCTCTTTGTGTTGAAGTAAGTTTTACGACTAACGTTTTTAGGACAAGAGAACTATAAAATATGCGAAAACAAAGGTACATCTTAAACGATTTAAGCATGTCGACAAATAATAATTCAAATATAATATATTAAAATGGTGTGTTTATTATTTTTAAAATGATGTGTTACAATGTACTACTAGCAACCATGGTGCACGGAAAACCGGAATCTACTTTAGAAAAAATAAAGCCTACAGATGCAGGGCTGGTAAACATGACAAGGATATAGAATGAAGAGTGAACACAGGGCACAGAGTTAATAGGGCAATTTACTATTTTATGGGAAGTCAAAATAAATGAATAACATCACGTATGGTAAAACACAATGCTGTGTTAGACCCTATATTCGTGTATGGTAGACAAAATTGGATATGGTAGAAGAAGCATGAGTGTAAAAATAATGCTGTAGAAATGCGGTCATTAAGGAATAGGTATGTTAGGGTGAGGGTATTGTGTGGTACCAAAAATTTCCTCACCCTAGAATATAAAAGCGTAGTTTGCGAAAATATGTTGTGATTAGGATTAAAAGAGGACTGCTTTGCTGGTTTGTATACACAGAAAGAATGAATGGAGTAAAGAGTGTCAAAGAAATTTAAGCTGCAGAAATAAGTAACAGAAAAGTTCATTGACCAAATTGGAGATATATAGATAGAGATTGATTAAATTACGAGTAACCTTAATCGACGATCACATAGGAGTAGATATATAGATGTGAAAGTTGCGAGAAATGTGTGGAACTATCATGTTAAGTGGAAGTTCTCAATCGCTGCCTACCCCTCTTGATGACATGAGTGAGAGTATATGCTATCGTATGGTAAGTCTACAATTGCCTTGCCACCCTTCAGAAGTATCATGAAATGCCTTACAAATGGCTCTCGTACCCTTCAGCAATGTGTAGCAATGTGTGCACTGCTCCTTGGTGGCAAAAGAAGGTATTTTCTACCGATTTCAAAAAGGAGACGGTACTCAATCCATTGTATGATTTTTTTATGTGTTACGTCATAACTTTTTTTTGTGTGAACCGATTTTATTTGAAAGCTGGTGCTTCTCGTGTGGTCGGCTTAAAACGTGAGACACAGCAGTGGATATTTTGGGCTGATGAAGAACAAAGTTCCAGTACTCCAGTGAAATTTTTTATCCGAAATTGCTAAATAAATATCTCATGAAATAAACAAAAATTATAAATTTAGGAATGTTTAATAATGACGTTGTTTTACACATATTAAAACAGAATAATTTGCATGCCATAACATTATATACACGCTATTAACATTAAAGTAGATAATTAAACGGACTCACTCGACCATAGTTATGATGTATGTATATGAAAGCTTTAAAGAATTTTGATCATAAAGTGATAAAAAAAGCGGCCAAGTGCGAGTCGGACATGCCCATGAAGGGTTCCGTAGCAGCATGTAATATAATTTACGATTTATGACGTTTAAAAAAACTACTTACTAGATCTCGTTCAAACCAATTTTCAGTAGAAGTTTACATGGTAGTGTACATCATATATTTTTTTAGTTTTATCATTCTCTTATTTTAGAAGTTACAGGGGGGGGGGGGGGGGGACACACATTTTACCACTTTGGAAATACCTATACCCCACTTGTATGAGTTTGATGGAAAAAAAGTGTTTGAGTTTCAGTTCTAAGTATGGGGAACCCCCAAAATTTATTGTCTTTTTTTATTTTTGTGTAAAAATCTTAATGCGGTTCACAGAATACATCTACTTACCAAGTTTCAACAGCATAGTTCTTATAGTTTCGGAAAAAAGTGGCTGTGACATACGGACGAACAGACAGACAGACATGACGAATCTATAAGGGTTCCGTTTTTTGCCATTTGGCTACGGAACCCTAATAACAGAGCAAACATGTTATTAGTAATATATATATATATAAAAGAAACTGTAAACAGTAGTGTGAGTAGGCGGTCACGTTGAATTGATTTATTTTCTTAAGAATTAATGAAAACATTAACATTAATTACGATCGAATCCGTCTTTACTAGTAAGGATGGTAGCAGTAGATTTTCTGCAAGCGGGCCTGTTTCCAAATATACACGTAAATAATTTTAAAGAATCAAGATGAAAGGGTTTATCGCTCTCTACGTTGTATCAAGATGAAACCAGTAACTGAATGTCTTGATTTTTCTTTAAAGTTGGTAGGCCATACTTTGACATAGTAGTTTTCCCTAATACAAACCCTGGACGGGTTGATCTTAACTTAGCGCCTACAATGTATTAAAAAATATTACCTTTTTTATATAGGAATAGGGTGACAAACGAGCACACAGTCCACCTGATGGTAAGTAGTTGCTGTGACCCATAGACATCTACATTTATCCTCGTTTGCGAATTAAAATGCAGATGCGTTCACCCGTGAGGACTAAGTTGGAATGCCTCTTTTCCAGTAAAAAGAGTCTCCGGTTCTCTACACTCACCATACGAAACACAGCAGTGTTAAGCTGCTATTTTATGCTGGTATTTTGTGAGAGCGTGGTCCTTCCCCGGTCGAGCCGACCCATTCGTGCTACAACTATACTACTAATATAGCTGCAGCATGGTTCTACCACGTTGAAAAAAAAATTACTATAAAAAACGATAAAACAACTTACGATAAAAAAAATATAGTAGTCATATTTGATAAGTCGGTTAGTGATAGCAACTTCCATTTGTTCTAGACCCCAATGTAGTAATTAACGGTAAAAACGAAAACACGGTAAAACGGAAAAAAAAACCGGTAATAAACACGTAATTAAAGGAATTCCATTAAAACCAATTGGATTTCGATAAATCGTCCTATCTACATGGTACTAACGATTTTAAATACAATGGAAGAGTTCTAACTTTCAAGTTTTGAGATATTTTAACATTTCCTATCTTCTGCTACTAAGAGTTTATCCGAATCAGGAATTATATAGAAAATCATAATTTAAATAAAATTGTACCTGATGTAACTACTTAGTTATAATTTAATTTAATTTTTATTTTTTCTAATTTTTGACAACATTCTTATTACGTAGTTTATAAAACACGTTTTATGTCCAACGCCTTAATAATACTTTAATTACAATAAACAACAAATATCCTTAAATTTTAATTGAAAGTATTCAGTTATTGCTATATGTGGTCACCGAAACGAAGAGGAAGACCTATGTGTAAACAATTTGTATAATCAATCAAAAACTCGTATAGCTATGACTCATTAGCACAGACTGAAAATCGATATTATTATGAAGATGTAAATGTTAAACGTAACTTTGTTCTTTATGTGTATAACCCAATAGGTATAACCCAATAGGCGACGCTGTGGTTATTCAAGGACTCATTTTCACAATATATGTTGGCTTAGTACCAAACAAGAAAATCACAAAATCTGGACCCAATAGGTGGTTTTGTGGTCAAGTTATAGATGAATTTAATTTAATTATATTCTAATAAGTCCAGAATGAATTCGGATTGAAGCATCATCACCTGCCAGAAATAGCATTAGAACGTCTGTCAAGACAGTGGGTTCTCTATTGGTTGACGGCAGAAATAGACATGATATTACCAACTCAAACTGACTTAATAAGTGGAATATAAGTCCTACCACCAAGCAAAGCTTTTTTTTATAGAATAATGGTGACAAACGAACTTACGGTCTACCTGATGATTAGTGGATGCTGTGGCCCATACACATCTATATCCTTCTTAGAACTCTTTATGTTCATAATTCACAAAAGCATACGTGTAGTGTATGATGCAGCTATATTATGTTTGTAAGCACGAATGGGTCAGCTCGACCGGGGAAGGACCACGCTGTAACAGAATATCAGCGTAAAATAGCAGCTCTATGCTGCTGTGTTTTGTATGTGAGTGTAGAGAACCGGGAACCCTTTTTACTGGAAACGAGGCATTACATCTTAGTATTCAGGGGTGACAACGCATCTGCATTTTGATTCTTAATCGAGGATAGATGTAGACGTCTATGGGCCACAGCATCCACTTACTATCTAGTGGACTGTGTGCTCGTTTGTCGCCCTTATTCTATAAAAAAAATTCCAATAGGAATGAAATTATACATACCTACGTTATGCACGTCCCTCTCGTTTTAATCGCCTCTTAAATAACGCAAAATTTTATTTTAAACTCTGTTTTTGTTTTTGTCGCTTTTATTTCGTTTTGATATGCTTTCGCTTTCTAATAAAGGCGACGTGACAAGTGGTGCGTTCGCGCGGGACTTTGTGCCGTTGCCATTTAAAATGGTTTCGTTATGGCTCTGTGTTAAACAAGTATAGGAGAGTATAGTTTGCGAGTCTACATTATTATATATCTTTTTGTATTGGAACACCGAGTATACATGGTTGTCCGTAGAGGAAAAGAGAATAGCTCCCGCTGAGTAAGGTGTTGAGTCCCAAGTAAATGTAGTTACGACCTGGTAAACATAATGTTGAAGACGATCACCAATGAAATCGTTAATGGCATTATTAATTCTTATTAAGTGTTAATTATCACTATTAGTCTGAAAATTATTCAAATCATGTAAACACATCTCAGAAATAAGAGGTGACATGTGCCTACCAATGGGACAAAATCTACTTATTTGATTTTATTTTATTCGATCTGCTTATATTTTTTATTTAGTTAATTCTTTCGATTACGAACCACACACGCTGCACGCTCGTCTGACTTACCTACTTCTTATAATTGTCTCACAGCAGGGAGTATAGAAAGCATTTGGCTATCGAAGAATAAAACATTGTTAATGAACAGCAATAGACTTTTTGTAACGGGGATAGTGGCTTGATAAACAATCGAAATTAAAAGTGCTATCAGTATTCTAGCTATTATGTTTTTTTATTTCGTCGATAAAATGCCGGCAACGCACCTGCAATTCCCCTGGTGTTGCAGTTGTTCATGGGTGGCCGTAGGTACAGTCAGGTAAGCCGCATGCTTGCTTGTCACCATTTCTATAAAAAAACATTGAGAGTGTGATATTCATAAGTTCATTCTAGAGAGTAAAAAACACTAACATTTTATAAAAAAATATCTATCTTAACTAAATTTTTGTTTATACGTATTTTATGCGCTTCCGTACCGTTCATTTTTAGGATTCCGAAGCCAAATGGCAAAATACGGAACGCTTATGGATTCGTCATGTCTGTCTGTCTGTCTGTCTGTCCGTCCGTATGTCACAGCCACTTTTTTCCGAAACTATAAGAACTATGCTGTTGAAACTTGGCTAGTAGATGTATTCTGTGAACCGCATTAAGATTTTCATACAAAAATAGAAAAACAGCAATAAATTTTGGGGGTTCCCCATACTTAGAACTGAAACTCAAATTTTTTTTTCATCAAACCCATACGTGTGGGGTGCCTTATACCTATGGATAGGTCTTTAAAATGATATTGCAGTTTCTTATATAATTTTTTTGTAAACTGAATAGTTTGCGCAAGAGACACTTCCAAAGTGGAAAAATGTGTGTCCCCCCACTGTAACTTCTAAAATAAGAGAATGATAAAACTAAAAAAAAAATATGATGTACATTACCATGTAAACTTCCATCGAAAATTGGTTTGGAAGAGATCTGGTAAGTACTTTTTTTAATACGTCATAAATCGTAAATTATGTTACTTGCTGCTACGGAACCCTTCATGGGCGAGTCCGACTCGCACTTGGCCGCTTTTTTTGTTCAGATTGCGTTAAAACTTTGTCGACTTATTGCTAGCACTTGCGCGAAGGTTATAGGCATAGTACAATTAACTTACAGTAGGTGGCGCGCGTATCGCAACAACAAATTTATTTGAAAGTCATTCATTCAATTTCAATAAATGTATTATCATTCCTAATTAAACAATATAACCCTTCCAAATTTAAAAAGATATTTCCACAATTATATCTTCCAAGGCAGCAATGCGCCGGGTCATCATCATTCATCATTACAGCCCTTCACAAGTCCACTGCTGAACATAGGCCTCCCCCAAAGAATGCCACAAAGCACGGTCCTGAGCCACCTGCATCCATCGACTTCCTGCATGTCTTACCAGGTCGTCACTCCATCTCGTGGGGGGACGCCCTACACTTCGCCTACCGGTACGAGGCTGCCACTCGAGAACCTTTCTTCCCATGCGCCGGGTACCAGCTAGCATTTAATAAAGTGTAATAGCCGATTTCAAAGAACTATTAACTTAAATTGAAAATTTTTAAAACCCCCCAAACAAAGAACTGATGATCTTCAAACCGCTGAAAATATTTTCTTGAATCATAACTAACAACACTCTTGATTAAGTCACCTTTCAAACAAAAAAAAAACTAAATCTAAATTTGTTCAACTGTTTGGGAACTACAATGCCTACAGACAATGACACACAGATAAACAGATATACACATACACAACTTAAACATATAACACCCGTCTGTTAAAATAATAAAATAACTCCATATTTTCATTCGTCATTAGTGTTGTTTAGTGTAAAGTTTACCGTTGTATCTAAAGGTGATAATGAGTTAATATGCTTCGTAAGTTTTACGTGCTACAAACGGGTGTCAATATTCGCACATAAGCATGTGCAAACATAAGGGCTCCCGTTCTTTCTAATGCACTTACATTTGATAATGCGTTCCAACATAATCTAACGTAGGTTCGGTTTAAATTTTAATTTTAAATTACGACATATCCAGATCCAAAAATCAAAAACTTATGTTTTAGATACATATTAGCATTGGCATGTGGATTGTATGGCAGAATCCGTGGCTAAGAAAGTATACAATATTATGTTAACTTCCACGTAATATTATGTTAAATTCCATTATATTTTGTTGCTGTAATAGATCGGATATGTGAATTTCCAAATTTCAAAAAATATCAGGTCCACATTCTACTCTCTTTATAGGATGTCTGTGCTTGTAAGTGTTCGTACGTTTGAAAATAAATGGTGATATCCTCTTTGGTTCAATTTTATTTAACATAATTATAAATCAATTTAATTTATAAGGACTTTTTGTTTTTATGGCATTTTATCATAATGGTTTTATTGATTATGATTTTATTCAGCTAAATTTTTTATTAATATTTATAGCAGATAATAATAGAATTATGAATCTCGATTACGTAGTGATGCGGCGATCGCTTTAAATTTTTGATTTACCACGTATTCGGCGGTGAAGGAATGTATCCACAGAGGTAAGTAATATTTTTTATAAATTAAGGCTGACAAACAATCCAACAATCCCAGAAATTACCACAATCCACCTGATAGTGAGGAAGTGAATATTGTAGCCCATAGAGATTTACATCTATGCTCGATTAAGAATCAAAATACAGAATGCAGAATCCGCTGACTTCTGAGAACTACGATGGAAGATTTCCAGTAAAAACCAACGCCGTCTTAGACCATATCGGGGCCCTTGGGCACGCAAGAATTTGGGGCCCTGTTGGAAAGTAAAAAAAGCGAATGACTAAAACATTTTTCTGCTATGGTCTTATATTTATTATAGTTAATTGGTAAAAATCAAATAATATGTTATTAGATATAAATATGTTGGTGGTTTGAATTGGTTACTCTTACGAGTGGTTTCCTTCGTGATTTCTGTTGTTCAAAATCTTCTATTATATCTTCAAAGTCTATTTTTTGAAGGCTGTTTGAACACCTCAGTGAAGACTCAGATGTTGCTCTAAATCGGTACCCTAATGCACAGTTTGTTTTTCTGGGGAAATTTAATGCCTGTCATCAGGACTGGCTGTTCCCATACCAGAAGCCCTAACGCGCTGGAAGAGAGGCGTGGAATTTTGCCTTGTCGCTGGGGCTCTCCCAGCTGGTACAACAAGCGACTAGAGTACCTGATGTGGATGGGTACACAGCCAACTGCCTCTGCTGACGACCGATCCAGACAGGTAGGATGTTCAGGTTACCTCACCCTTGGCAACTTCTGACCACTGTCTGGTGAAATCTGTGTCGTTATATTCCCCACCTAACTACGATTTCCACGGAGTGCGACGAATGTGGCGATACAAGTCAGCAGATTGGGATGAGATGCAGCATTTCTTTGCATCTTATCCTTGGCGGCGGGTCTGCTTCTCCTCTGAAGACCCGTCGAGCTGCGCGGATACCATAACCAATGTGATAACTCAAGCGATGGAGTATTTCATTCCCTTTGCTGACGTGCCCATTGGTGGTAAAGCTCGCCCATGGTTTAACGCCGACTGCGCTTGTGCTGAAAAGTACAAGCATATGGTGTACTTATCCTAGATCGATGCTCGAGACCGTAAAGCTCCGGATATTAGCCTTAAGAAGAAAGCCTTTAACAAAGCCGCCAAGTCCTGCAAAAAGGCATTACATCAAGCCAGTTTCGATCGCATTAAACGCATCGGCACAAAGCTCTCTGTCAAACCATCTGGCAGTAGAGCTTTTTGGTCTCTCGCCAAAGCGTTCGAGACAAACTTCTGTCGGTCTACACTGCCTCCACCTGTAAAACCATATGGCTCACTGGCGCATGCGCCTAAGGAGGAAGCGGACTTATTTGCTTCTCTTTTTGCTTGCAATTCACGTCTGGACAATAGCAACAGCGTACCACCTCAACGCGGTACCTCTACGTCAGAGGTTCGTATCACCAACAAGGAGGTTTTTAAAACCTTGCGAAGTCTAGACGTGGACAAAGCTATTGGACCATATATATACCAGCTATAGTTCTAAAGGTCTGTGCACCTGAGTTGTCTCCTGTATTGACACGCTTGTTCCGCCTCTCATTCAGGACTGGAATAGTGCCTAAATCTTGGAAGCTGGCCAATGTGCAGCCTGTGCCTAAAAAGGTAGGTGTACCGACCCTGCCAACTATCGGCCAATTTCAATTACCTCCATACTCTGCAAAGATTATGGAGCGTATATTGAACGCCCACCTTATGGCATACCTAGAGCAAAATGATCTCCTCAGTGATCGCCAGTACGGGTTTCGCCGAAATCGATTAATTGGGGACCTTCTGGCGTATGTCAATCACATGTGTGGCGAAGTCCTCGAGAACAGTGGTGAAGCATTTGCTGTTGCCCTCGATGTTTCGAAGGCCTTTGACAGGGTTTGGCACGCTAGTCTATTGGGCAAGCTTTTAGCGTACGGCTTATCCCCTGACCTGATTGTCTGGGTGAAGGACTTTCTGAGTGAACGGTCTCTCCGGATCGCCGTTGATGGCTGCTCATCCGATACTGTGGCGACTAACGCAACTCTCTTCCTGCTGAATATAAATGATCTGCTCATTTCCGGTATCTATGGGTATGCAGAGAACAACACAATTGTGGAGAGATAGCAACCAAGCGCCCGGACCAGTCGGAATCAAATCCAGTCAGAAAGAGATGCTATCGTTTAGTGTGTGTGTGTGTGTGTGTGTGTGTGTGTGTGTGTGTGTGTGCGTGTGTGCGCGTGTGCGCGGGTGTGCGCATGTGCGTGTGTGTGTGTGTGTGCGTGTGCGTGTGTGTGCGTGTGTGTGTGTGTGTGTGTGTGTGTGTCTCACACTACAGGCAGTCTCCGAATGGGGCGATGCCAATCTCGTGAGATTTAACGCCTTCAATACACAAGCGTGTCTTTTTACCGCTAAAAGAAGCCCGCTCACCTTAGCTCCTACTTTCCGGAATGTATCCTGGAGTACACTGACCGCCTTCAGTTGTAAGGGATTGAATTTTCTCCCAACCTAAACTATGAACGGTTCATTGAGTCTAGAGCCAAAGCAGCTCAAGGAAACTTGGTGTCTCTGCAAGGGTGTGGCGGTACTTCACGCCGGGGCAGCTTCTTACCTTACATAAAGCACAAGTCCGGTCATGCACGGAGTACTGCTGTCACATTGGCAGCATTGGACTCAGTGCAGAGACGTGCTAAGAGGCTCATTGGTGTCCTTGATTTGATTGAAACCAATCTTGTCAGCCTCGAGCACAGGCGCAGAGTAGCCAGTCTCTTGGTATTCTATAGGATGCATTTCGGTAAGTGTGCGCAGAAATTATACGCTTTAATTCCTCCCTCTCCTTTCCACCATCGGACAACCAGACGGTCTGCGGGTCTTTATCCCTTTGTTGTCGATATTCCACGCCATTAGAACCAAATGGTTTGCTTCGTCTTTTGTATCTATCTTTCCGTCCGAATACAATCTTCAAGGCAAGAGTGAATATGCATTTGTTACGATAAGACAGTGTGATTTACCATCTAAGGCTGCATCACCACTTACTACCAGGTGGGATTGTGGTCAAGCACTGGTTTATACTAAGTTAAAAAATATATCACTTTCTATACACGTAATTGACAAATTTGTTAGTCGTTCTTGTAACATAGTAGTTCGTAATTCATTTTTTATTCTCTTTAGGTGTGAAAATGAGCGCTCTCCACTACAATTGGTAACCATTAAGCAAAGAAACCAGAAAGTCACTAACAACACCCTCTTCTCATTTACTCTATTATTTTTTTATGTCAGGTTATATTTTTATGAAATAGAAAAAGAATGTATAGTCCAAACGAATATGTCGGCCTTTCGGGGCCCCCTGTCGATATAGGGGCCCTGGGCACGGGCCCCGTGTGCCCTTATGGTAAAGACGGTACTGGTAAAAACGGTATCTGGTTAAAAAACCCCTTCGTATGGTGAGTGTCAAAACACTCACCATACGAAGTACAACAGTCTTAAGCTTATATTTCACGCTGGTAATCTGAGTGGTTTTGAGTCAAATAATGGAAAGATATGAAGAATACAAAAAAAAAAATATTTACATCGCACTTATTGGTTACTCAAAAGCTTTCGACTCTATTTACCATGACTCACTTTGGTTGACATTGGAATCTCATGAAATACATTACCAATATATAAAAATACTAAAAGAAATTTATAGTCAAACTACAGCAATAATAAAAATGGAGAGACCAGGACAGCCATTTAAAATCGAGAGAGGGGTGCGACAGGGGGACCCGATCTCACCTAATCTATTTACTTGTGTACATTTTCTCAAAACTTGACTGGGACAGACGAGGAATCAACATCAACGGAGAAATTTTGAGTCATCTACGTTTTGCAGATGACATTATCATATTGAGCGAAAATCACGAAGATCTTGTATATATGGTTCAGTATTTATACAGAGAAAGCAGAAAATGTGGCCTACAAATGAACTCAGATATATATAGAAAACTTGTATATTGACAAATAGCACAAAAATGCCTGTTCAGGTTCAAAACCAACAAATGAGATATGTAAACGAATATTTTTATCTTCGGCAAAATGTTTCCTTTGACAACTTAACAATTACGGAAGTAAATAGAAGAATTAAATTGGCATGGAGCAAATATTGGATTATTAAAACATATTTTCAAGGAAAAGCTACCAATTAAATTAAAAAAGAAAGCGATGGATACTATTGTACTCCCCGCTTTATTATACGGATGTCAAAATTGGGCGCTCACAAAGAAAATAATATCAAAACTACAAGTTTTCCAACGAGCAACGGAACGCAGCATGCTTGACATAAAACTAAGACACCGACATAGAAACAGTGATATACGAAAAAGAACAAACATCATAGACGCGGCCAAATTGGCGTGCCAACTGAAGTAGAGCTGGGCGGGACATGTGGCAAGAGTCAATGATGGGAAATGGACTGAACGGGTGCTTCATTGGTACCCGCGTGATACGACGCGCTCGCGCGTCCGAATGCGGGCGCGCTGGTACGACTACATTTTAGAGGTGGCAGGAGCAACGTGGAACAGGCTAGCGGCAGACAGAACCTCATGGAAAAGGATGGAGGAGTCCTTCACCCTTAAATGGGTATCCCAATATTGCTAGTAATTAATATAATAAATTATGTCTCTATTTTATATTTGTAGCCAAATTCAGTTGGTTAACATTGACTTAAAGGAGAAGGAGACATCTCCATACATTTTTGGGCCCAGATGTTAACAAGAGGAAAGTCGGACCATGTGAAAGCTTATATATAAAAAATTCATACCTGAAAATCTGGCTAGATTTGTCAATCTAGGAGCTGTACACTGTAACAGGCGATTTTTCACTGTAATAACACTGTAACAGGTTATTTAAAAAAATAAAACAACAACAACTAATTTAAATAAATATTAGAAATATCGACCTGAGATCGATTACTTGAATTATTGTTGTTACTGTTATTTGTTGACATGTTGATACTTTGTATTTTTTCATATTATTTTGTAAATATGTTTTTTTATCTGCCTAGTTAATACTGATAAATAATTAAAAATAGATATTAAAATGCTGGATTTAATCGAGAATCGATTATATTGCACTCGTTTCGAATCAAATCGAAAATTGGTCTTTTTCTTTTTTCTTTTAAATGAATAGTTTTGAAGTTTGAACTGTCAAAACAAAGTAATAGAAATTACAAGTGGTTGGTAGTGTACAGACAAGAAATTTCACTAGTGTATTTTTTATGGTAATCTATTTATTTCCATAAAATGTTTATTTCTTTTTTCCTTATGCGAATAATAATATACTTTATTTCCAAATGAATATATCATATCAATATATCAGCTTTATCATTTAATTTTTTTGGATCCGAATAAATATAAAATCGTTTGCATCAATACAATCGATTTTCTAACTTATTTATTATTTTATTGTTTTTTCGAAATCTAGATTGTAAAATGAGCTAGTTTTTTGTATTTAACTTTAGAAAAATATAGCCAATTTTTTAAAGTATAAACCAATTAGTTAACTTCAGGCCCAAAAATCCCATTCTCCTTTTATTATTTTTAATTATATATTATACTAGCTGACCAGGCAGACGTTGTTCTGCCCTTTCCGAACGACCATTTGCTTTCACAAAAAAACTCCTGAAATAAGCAATAAAAAAATTGAGGTTCACTTATCGGGATAAAAATTATCCTATCTCTCAAGTTGGACCAAACTGCACACAGTCTGCAAATTTTTTGAAATCGGTTCTATCTGTTGAATTCTTACAGCAACACGTGGTGGTTATACTGCTAAATTGTAGCTTATATTAAACGTTTGTATTTTTAACATAGCGCCATCTATTAAATATTTACTCAATCCAGTCAACAGATATTGTCATCTGACAGAATCGTTAATGTACGAAGTACATGTATTTCCATTAAGCTAACAGATATATGTGACTGTCAAATAATAGACAAATAATTTTCAATAAAATAATATTGTATTGCGACTATAAATTGAGATGTAAGCTATCCTATCTTTTAAGTTGGACCAAACTGCACATTGACCAAAAATTTTATTGAAATCAGTTCAGTAGTTTAGGAGTCCATCGCGGACAAACAACGTGACACGTACTTTTTATATATAAAGAAGATGACGAAAATCTTTAATTAATGACAAAAGAGAAAAGAAAATTGACAATTACTTAAATATAAAATGGTTATTTACTGAAACATTATTTATAATCACAAGTTAATTTTGTAAATTAAATTTGAACTTTTTTTTGAAATCAACACTGATATTGACATGACATTTAGTAAAGGAAACAAAATTGCATGAATCATAATAATATTGTAAATTGTAAATGATTTCACCTATATTGGCTTTTGTATGCAACTCCGGAAATAAATGGCTATTATTATTATTATTCGGGGTATTTATATAGTAATCTCATTTGGTTGGGCTGAGTAAATATATTAGAGGAAATAATAAATAAACATAAATATTATTATTGTTATAGGGTATCTATAAAGTTTTCTCATCTGGTTGGGCTGTATAAATATATAATTGTAAATGAAAATGATAAACATACATAAATATCAATAAAATTGAATAAATACATAAAAATTACATAAATAAATAAAAACTCAACCAGATGGAAGTCCTCGGCAGGGGAGATCAAACGGCCGCGGGTTAGGGGGAAAGGTAAAGAAACCAGCGGACGATGCGGGCGGTATCGAGGAGCACCGCCTTCTGCATTTGAGCTTGGAGCGGTCCGTCACGGAGTCCCAGTCGCCTCAGATGACCCGAGAGGCTGACTGGGATTAACCCGTTCACAGAAACGACTACAGGTATAATTTCGGTCGGCAGTCCACCCAACATGTCGGTCACCTCGTGAGCCAGGTCCAGATATTTTGTTCGCTTATCTGTTTCGGCTTTCACGAGGTTCTCGTCATACGGAAAGGTAATATCGGCCAAAAATATCCTTGACTGTGCCCGGTCCATTATCACAATATCAGGTTTATTCGCAAGAATAGTCCTGTCTGTGATGATGGTCCGGTCCCAGGAGAGCCTAGCGCGGTCATTTTCGAGCACGGCTTCCGGCATGTACTTATAACAAGGCAGTTTCCGATCCACGAAACCGTATTTCAGAGTGAGCTCTTGGTGTAGAATCCTGGCTACTAGGTTGTGTCTATGCAAGTACTCAGAGTTAGAAAGCGCCGAACAACCATAGATGACATGCTTAAGTGACTCACCGGGATGGCAACAAACTCGACAGATGTCGACGGTGCCATCCTTTAGGATGTATCTCCTTTGGTTGTTGGTCCTAATAACCTGATCTTGTATTGCACAGACAAAACCCTCGGTTTCCCCGAAGAGGTCACCAAAACGTAGCCAGTGGAGGGAGGCAACTGTGTCTACGAAAGGCTCATGTAGAGCCTTGTAGAACCTCCCGTGGAGCTCCTTCTCCTTCCATACGGTCTCCCGGTCGGAAATGCTCTGTACTGCCGGGTCTTGCCATTGCTCGTTGGCTAAGGATAGAGGGGTAAGTCCTTTGTCACAAGAAATAATGTCCCTATAGAATAGATCATCCGCTCTCGTTAGAAAGTAATTAAGGAGGCTGCACACTTCGCGATTGTGCATGGTAAGCGCACTTAAAAGGCCACACCCACCATGTTTCCGCGGCAAGTACAGCTTCATAATCGACGATCTCGGGTGATGCATTCTATAGGACGTCATAGTAGTGCGGACTTTTCTATCCGGGGCGTTAAGTTCAGTTTGAGTCCATCTAAGTATGCCAAAGATATATATGAGAACAGGCATGACCCAACCGTTATTTGCGTGAGTCTTATTCACACCGGAAAAAAGGCTATTAAGTACTTTGGTCAAGCGTGCGTAAAACAATACTGCTTCATACCCGCCTCATCGATACCGATGTTCTGTGAAGTACCCAGGTATCGATATGTTTCAGCCTCGGAAAGGTCCTTATGCTGATGGGCATAGATAAGTCTGCCCGTCAATGTCCTCAGAGTTAGTAACCCTTGCCCTTTTGACAGGGCAAGGGTTCAAGCAGGGCTGAGAGGTTCAGGAAGAGGCAAAACCAGATTGGACTCAAACAATCGACCTGGAAGATACATCTCCTTATCCTTATGTGGCTATTCGCATCCGTCATCCGCTCGCCTAGATGACAAAGGATTGTACTCCACTGCCCCATACACTGCCCGAGGAAGTTTCTAACTGTACAGTTAACCTTGTACAGCTCGAGGACCCTCTTTAGCCATATATGGGGCACCGAGTCTAAATGCCTTTCTATAGTCTATCCAAGCGGCGGAGAAGTTCCGACGGTTGCGTTTAACCACTTTGCCAATGGCCGCGTCAGTGAGGAGTGGTTCCTTTGTTCCACGATCACCGCCCCGGCATCCATTTTGAGCACTCGACATAACCTGATTTAAATCCAGGTGACGAATGATTCGCGTACTCTAAATGGATGTCAGTGTCTTATATAAGGTAGGTAGACACGTAATGGGGCGGTATTTGCTAGGGTCTTTAGAATCATTGTCTTTAGGAACCAAATGAGTGATCCCAGTAGTGAAGAGGCTCGGGAGCGACTTTTGGTCGAGAGCTTCTTGAAACTGTCGGGCGAGTACAGCATGACACCCTACGAAACCTTCAGCCAGTAGTGATGCAGTCCATCGAGTCCCAGATATTTCCAGTTTGTGGCCCTCTGGACCGCCCCAGCTACGTTATCCAGCGTTATGATCACGGGGTCCATGGGCGTAACACTCGTATACTGACTCGCCACAACTTCCGTCCAAGGGCCCTCGCTATGGTTTACGGGCTCTGACCACAGAATGCGACAGTATCGGCCTGATTCGGTGCTGGACCCGTTCCACGTACCATTGGTCGTTCCAATGATTCATAGAGCCTCTTCTGATCACTCTGGAAGAGAAAATTCTGGGCGCCGAATTCGCTTCCCCCAAGAAACGATTCTCTGCTTCAGGTCGTCTATGCGCTCCGTCAGTTTTAGCGTTATATCCGGCTGGGACAAACTTGTATTTGTCTCAGCAAAAAATATTATTATTATTGTTATTATATTCTAAGTGGTCCCTCCCCCGGTCAAGCCAACCCATTCGTGCTACAACCATAATATAGTGTAGAGTACGTGTTGCCAGTAATGACCTATGGAACTGAGACGTGATCCTTCACTGCTGGCCGTGTGAGATGCTCAAGGTCGCTCAGCGAGCTATAGAGGGGGCTATGCTCGGGTTTTTTCTGCGTGATAAACTTTGAAATGAGGATATCCGCAGTAGAACCAGAGTGACCGACATAACTCAACGGATTAGTACAGCTGAAGAGGGAATGGGCCGGCCATATAGCTCGAAGAACCGACAACCGATGGGAAAAAAAAGTTCTCGAGTGGCAGCCTGATACCCGTCCTAACTGTACAGTCTGGTATACGTCCCTCCACTAGGAGTGACGACCTGGTAAGAAATGCAGGAAGTCATGGATGCAGATGGCTCAGGACCGTGCTTTGTGGCATTCCTTGAGGGAGAACTGTGTTCAATAGTGGATTTGTGACGGGCTGTAATGATGAGGAGAGTGAATCTACCACATTGGAAATAATATATAAATATAATATAATCCTGAGAAAACCTAAATGTTTTAGCAGAGTTTCAGAGTCCTCCTATGTATTAAAGAATAGCAATATAAAAAAAAACTCCACGAAGGTATGGAGTTGTGTGGAGTATGTTAGGGTAATTTACAAAGTACGAGAAAATATTAAAAAGTAAATAATAATAACAAACAATAATTATTTTTTTTTTTTACTTTGAAATATATTATAACAATAAATACATTTCAGTGAAAATCTGTTTCTGAACTAGATAACATATTGTTTCAGACAGCAGCG
The DNA here is from genome assembly GCA_033319125.1 of Parnassius glacialis. Classification (NCBI taxonomy): domain Eukaryota; kingdom Metazoa; phylum Arthropoda; class Insecta; order Lepidoptera; family Papilionidae; genus Parnassius; species Parnassius glacialis. The sequence continues at coordinate 20,534,479 of JAVANC010000010.1, read as the reverse complement.
CTCTTCCCTTAACGATTATACATTTCACTGTATACAAGACATGTCACTTATCAATTAGTAATTTAGAGTTGTAGTGTAATGTAAGTAAGCCTCCTTGTGTATAGTATGACAGTATGTATGTGTGTAAAATACGCCAGTATATTGTATATACCACCGTATAATACCATACCATAATAACGTACACTTACGATAATATGAGTAGCTGTATATCAAGAAAACACTAATTAATCATTTTATATTGCTACTTTGATAAAAAATGGTGTGAAAAATTTTTTACGTGGAAGTCCGGATGTTGATTTTGTATGTGGTTACGATAACTTCCGAAAAAATTGACATATCGAGAGCGGATTCTTTTATTAGCTTCAGAATTTAATTTTGTGTTTGTTAATAAAATGATTTTCAAGTTTTAAAAGTTTTATTGCTAGAATTTAAAGGCGCTTTTATTTTTTTCTTTAGCCCTTGATAGACAAAGAACAAATGTACCATACAGCCTATATCGCTTTTATACTTTGTGCAATCGATTATTTTGGTAATTTATTTTTTCATCAAAACTAAATGAAAAGCTCATGAGGCGTGCAGTTTTGGATTTTCCAAACTATTCTGTCTATGGTGTAGAAGGTTGAGTATAAGATTTAAAGAGGTACATAAAGTAATTGTTCAGTTTCGTTATAGTTTAGTTCATTAATGTATTCAAAATGTTTCATTTTGCACTCTCTAATATTTAAACATTGTATATCTATAATTTTGTTGATTTTAGTATGTGGGCGCAAAAAGGGAAATATTTACGTGCGAAATAGATTCAAAGATAACAACAGCGAGTTGATTATTAAAATTACACACAAAATTAAAAGCCCATAACCGTATATAATCCCGAACAGACCAACAAGCAACACTTCACAAGCTTCAAAATTATTGAAAAATTATAAAAACAAAATAAACACTAAATCCCAACTACGATAAAAAAACGGCCACTAAAAAAGACAACGATGTCAATTTTTATTACGAATAACCGGCCAAGTGCGAGTCGAACTCGCGCATGAAGGGTTCCGTACCATCGTAATATACGTTTCAAGTATTTTTAATTTATGTAAATAATAAAAAAAAATTCAACTGTCTACCTATTACGCTTCATAAGATCATCTATCAGCCCGCTGACTAGATGCGGACGGACAGGGGAGGCTTAGTAATAGGGTCCCGTTGATTACTCTTTGGGTATGGAACCCTTAAAAACAAATGTAACAGTGGTAGAGCCACGCGGCAGCTTTTGCTGTCGCACGGATGGGCCGGCTCGAACCGGAGTGGTACCACGACCTCACAGATAACCAGCGTGAAGTAGAGGTTTACCTCTGCGTTTCGCTTGGTGAGTGCAGGTGGCCGGAGGCCCTTTTTACTGGAAATGAGGCATTCCATCTTGGTCCTCACGGGTGGCGGCGCATCTACATTTTGATTTGTAATAGAGGATAGATGTAGATGTCTATGGGCCGCAGCAACCACTTACCATCAGGTGGACTGTGTGCACGTTTGTCACCCTTATCATATAAAAAAAAATCTAGTTTTTCGGATAAAATATAGCCTAGATCTCTCCTGGCATTGCTCTCTATCTGTTCGTAAGGTTTTTTTATAGGATAAGGGTGACAAAAGAGCACACAGTCCACCTGATGGTAAGTGGTTGCTGCGGCCCATAGACATCTACATCTATCCTCGTTTGCGAATCAAACGTTGTTAGCCGTGAGGACTAAGATGGAATGCCTCTTTTCCAGTGAAAAGGGTCTCCGGTTGTCTACACTCACCATACGAAACGCAGCAGCGTTAAGCTGCTATATTACGCTGGTAGTCTGTGAGAGCGTGGTATTTTCCCCGGTCGAGCCGACCCATTCGTGCTACAACTATACTATTGATATAGCTGTAGATTAGCCCGGATAGAGAGACAGATTTTTTTAAATTGATTATTTATGTTTTAATAGCATGCAAACAGCCCCCTATGCTTAATGAAAGTATTTTTTTTTATTTTAGAACAAACTTGACAAACGAGCATTTAGTCCAGCTGATGTAAGTAGACGCTATGGTCCATAGACATCTACATTTATCCTCGATTAGGAATCAAAATGCAGATAAGTTGTCACCCCTGAGAACTAAGATGGAATGCCTCGTTACCGGTAAAAAGGATCTCCGGTTCTCTACACTCACCACCACAGCAGCATTAAGCTGCTCTTTTAAGCTGGTATTTCGTGAGAGCGTGGTCAACAAATATAGCTGCAGTGTTGCTCTACAACATCTAAAAATTTATTAAGTTAGTATTGCAGACAGACACTTCAATTTTATTTATATGTATAGACGACAAACATGGCAGAAATAATACTAGACTAGCTAATTTATGTTTTAATGGAATTATAAATTATAACTTTTTTATTTTAAATATTTTTGGGTTAGGGATTATTGGGAGTAAGTAAGGGTTACCCAGATTTTTTATTTTAGGATATTCAAGAGATATCCGTGTGGTGATATCAGTGACGGCGTAAGGAAAATTCATTTATTATAATATCCCGTAGGTAACCAAGTAGTATCAGTGGTGAATAAAACAAGAGTATCTTCCCGATTATAACTCAAATAATAAAAAAAACTGCCGTAGTTGTGAAATGAGAGAAGTTCTGTACCCTGTAGTACATGTACCTACTATATAGCGGAAATTAATGCATAACTCATTGGAGAAAACCTTTGATACAATTTAAATCGCCCTTTTTATTTTATTTGTACGCAAATGATAATAACAGGTCTGTAATATCAGACGTTATTAACGGTAATTGGCACATTGCATTCTCTAAAGCGCTTCGGATACAGACTGCGTCATTGCGGTGAAAGTGGCATTGAATATAGTTGCGAACTTGCTGATGTTACACCGGCTTGAGGTCAAGAAACAAGTTCCGTTGTCATTATTTACATATCTTTCAGAGGAAGTAAAAGTGAACGATGAGCAAACACGCCTATGGATTGTGTAGGGTGTTTCTTACAAGTGTCGTTTATCGGGTTTATTAATTCGCATGATTAAACTATGTATAGAGGCCTTGCTCGTATATCTCTTTCGTATTATTTGTTGATCGTAAATTCCGTCGCCTTACAAGTCATAAAATAGCATACCGTTGTTGATTAGTGGTGTGGTGAAAGTATTACACTAGCCTTTAAAATTATTAAGTTTTTAAAAACACTTTTATGCGGCGTGGAAACCCTAAAGTATTATAACATCTTTTCTTGGTGTTTACAAAACTTTTGTAGAGTAGTCACGAAGTCAGAGAATTATTTGCAGATGTATTATTATTTTTTATTTCATAATATCTAAACAGTTTCCCTGTCCGCGATATATATACAATAGCTAAACAATTGAAATGTTCATATGTGATTCATGGGACAGGGAAAGGATTAATACAAAGGTAATAATGGCCGCCTTATTGTCATCTGCCATTCTTTCATTTGATAGTGGCAGAGCCACGCTGCAGCCACGTGAATAAAGAAACCGACTATTTCTCTGTGCTTCAGCTACATTATGTTTGTAGCACGAATGAGTCGCGCCTAGAGTTACCATAGATCCTGAGATTTCAGGATTTTTAGACTCTTCTCAGGATTGCGACTGGATTTTGCAAATCTCAGGAAATCTCAGGATTTTTAGAATTTGCAATATAATATAGCTTACATTTTAAAGATCTCTTTAATAAAAAGTTAAACAAACTAAAAATAATTTTCCTTTGGTAATAATTCCACAATTAAAATCAAAACTTATGTATCCAAGTAGGTACTTAAACAGTTTTATCATACTTAATATGTGAAGATACCTTTTCAAGTAAGGTTTTCTTCGCAAACTGTAAAAAAATCTCAGGATTTTTAAATGGAAATCAGGCCTTTTCTCCGGACTTTTAATTTTTTCATTTGGTAACCCTAGTCGCGCCAATCGGGGAAGACTTATGTTTTCATCAAATACCAGCGTGATATAGTAGTTTAACGCTGCTTTGTTTCGTATGGCGAGTGTAGAAAACCGGGTGTCTCTTTATATTGAAAACGGGACATTCCATCTTAATCCTCAGTGGTGACAACGCATTCTGCAATTTGATTCCTAACCGAGATTTATTTATTACCCGGTGAACTGTGTACTCGTTTCTCATTTGATGCAAGGTTGAGGGAGGAGCAAGGGGTATGCACGTGGATTGCTCTACCACGTACGATACCATTATTGGCCAACCATTGACACTTTAATATTAAACATATAGCGTATTTCTAGAAAATTATTTTCTTTTCTATTTTCTGAAATGTTTATGACACCAACTATTATCGAGTCATCGTAGTTTAAAAACCTCGTTTTTGGTAGCACGCAAGCATCTTTTTCGAGCTTTTAAAACTACATTTAGCAAATGGTTGCATTTTACTTGCAACACTGCTTCCGTGAGTTATTTATAAGTGCTTTAGAAGGCATTCGACTCTCAGTTCACAGCAACAGTTTTCGTTTCAATCAAGTTTCACGCAAAAAGGAGAAATTGCAAAAATTAATGACAGTCTTGTTGCAAGAACTAAATGATCTCTGTAATGACTTTCGTTTGTCGCCCGTATAATAAATAACTCCAAAAATATTATGAGTGTTATTACTATATATAAGAGTACATAAAAAATTGAGTTGTACGTAAAAGATAGTCATGCATGAAATTGACACAAGCTTTATTAGATTCTTATTTTTTTTAAATACATTATCGAAATGAAAAATCTGTAAAAATGAAATACTTTTTTTAATAAAGAATTCATAACAAAAAATTAAGATATTTGACGGCTCATTTTGCTTATATTCGCAAATTTCCTGGTTCCGCATCTCTCGTCATAAAGGATTTCATCCATTTTCTACTTACAGAAATTCTGACGGCAAGGAGATCCTTGCCGGTACCGAAAACTTTAATTTTAATTCATAATTAATAAAATAAAAAATTCAGAAGTAATAAGAAGTAGTACAAGTAATAATATTAGTGTTTTATTTTGATTCCTTAAAAAATAGCCTATAACTTCTTACAAAATCAACTTATTAAATATTTTATTTCAAGTTTAATACGTGTAAATACACTTTACTTACGTGGTAGAGCCATACTGCAGCTATATTAGTAGTATAGTTGTAGCACGAATGGGTCGGCTCGACCGGGGATGGACCACGCTCTCACAGAATACCAGCGTAAAATTGCAGCTTAACGCTGCTGTGTTTCGTATGTTCAGTCTAGAGAACCGGAGATCCGTTTTACTGGAAAAGAGGCATTCCATCTTATCCTCACGGGTGACAATGCATCTGCATTTTGATTCGTAATCGAGGATAGATGTAGATGTCTATGGGCCACAGCAACCACTTACCATCAGGTGGAACGTGTGCTCGTTTGTCACCCTTATCCTATAAAAAATCACTCTAAATAAGACAGGAATTTCTTGCAAATAAATCGGTCTCTTTTTGTGGTCAGCCTGAATTCGGCGTCAGTTTGTGCATGAGACAATAATATGATGTTCTCGACGCACTACTTTTTTCCGTTTACTACACGATGCATTTGCCATTGTTCTTATTTTGTAAGAGCAGTAAGTAGAGTATGAGCATTTTTGTACATGTAACAGTTCCTCTGTAATGTTTTCTTCAGATATAAACGTTGTTTTGCAATAAATTATGTACGTCACCTCGTAAATATCTTTTTCAAAGTTGGTGTTTCTGATCATTATTTTATAAATGGTAATCTCAAAGCTATGCTCAGAGATTTCATGAAATTTTTGTAGCTTAGTGTTTTTTTTCTTACCTGTTGACATTGTGGCTGTGTATAACATAAGTAAGTATTAACCCATGCTATATTTATTCATAGCATAGTAAAAAACCATAGTGCACATGCTTGTCTTCCTGTTATAATATATCTGAGAGCAGATCTTGTCAAGACCTACCCTACGCCTCCCTTTTATTTAAATTCATTACCATTTCAGACTTGCCGCTATTCTATTACTGCGACGTTTTCATTATAAATTAATATAAGGTAGACTATTTCAGCTGGCTGGGGCTTATGAGAAATCTAGGTACCCGTCAAAAAAATTATCGATACGCCAAAACATTCGTAGTAAGCCTAGTATTTCATTAGTTCTCCTGGGATTTTTCGTTTTTTGAATCATACAGTTTCAATTAATGTCAATTTATAATATGGCTTCTGTAGCATATTATTTGTTAATAGAGTCAAAATGGATCAGTTATCACATATTATATTAGATGAGCTACCAAGCACGGGCTTTGAAAGTTTTTCAAGTTTTAAAGTTTGACGTAATAATTCTGTGAATTAAGGCACATTTTTGTAAGACCTCTCTAGTATTAGCAGTATATATTTACTGCTAAGGCTATGGCCGTGGCTAATCTTATTGTTCTCTATGGCAAATTAGTGATTCGACGAGAAACACACGATGAAAAATATTCTGTTGGTTGCTCTTTCGCAGACGGATGTCCTTTAGAAGGTTCCTTCCTCTCTACCAGGTACCAGTTTCTCTGTCGTCCCTTCATCTACGTCTTCAATGTTGCTGTGTACATATTTACTGTCTTGGTTATCTATTTTGCTGTCGGTCATCAGCAATAGTATCTCTATTATACTTTAAAAAGCTGATAAAAATTGAACCATACGGTAGTCCGTCCAAGTTTTGTTTCACCATGACAACGTTGTTTCGTAACAGAACCTAAAAATATAAATACACTTAAAAAATACACACAAGCGATACGAAAACTTATAAAACTGGGCTTAGTTCCAAACCTTAAGATGATCATGCGTCATTTTCACTCGGTTGTTATATTTGCAAAATGGTGTACCTTAACTCCTCAGATTATCTGAGTTTACCTCGATTACGGGCGCGCCTTACGACAGTTATAGGCTACAACTGAGATATTGTAAATGCACGGCGCGTTATTCACAATAATTAAAAAGAGAGAGCAATTGTATATCGTCTGCGTCAATTATGCACAGACTATCATTATACGGCACTTATACGATATAAGTTATTTTCTCTAAGAATCTTGATACTAAATCAGTGCAAACTCTTGAAAGCTTAAGTTATCAATATATATAAGCTACGCTCAATGCCGTCTTAGACCATACCGGGGCCCTTGGGCACACAAGTATTTGGGGGCCCTGTTCGAAAGTAAAAAAAGTGAACGACAAAAACATTTTTCTGCTGATCTTACATTTATTATAGTTAATTGGTAAAAACCAAATAATATGTTATTAATTAGATAAGTATGTTGGTGGTTTGAATTGGTTACCATTACGACAGTGGTTTCTTTCGGGATTTCGGTATTGCAAAATCTTCTATTTTTTACCAACTTCAAAAAGCAGTAGGTACACAATTCGACTGTCTGTTTTTTTGTGTGTTTAACTTTTTAACTTTTTTTGGGTGAACCGATTTCGATGATTTTTTTTATTTGAAAGTTGGCGCTTCGCACGTGGTCCCATGAAAATTTGATCAAGGCCTGACAAATCGTTTTTGAGTTATTCTTAATAATTTATATTGAATTCGGTTGGACAAAAATTTTAATTTTAAATTATTTATTCTCTTTAGGCGTGAAAATGATCGCTCTCCATTACAATTGGTAACAAAATATTTATAAAAATGTTCACTATTTAGAAAAAGATTAAATAACCAGAAAGTGACTAAATACCCTCACTTGCTCTATAATTTTTTTGTCGGGTTATATTTTCCTAAAATAGAAAAAAGATTGTTTATTGTAAGCGAACAAATCGGCCTTTTGGGGCTCCCGTGACGTTAGGGGCCCTGGGCACGGGCCCCGTGTGCCCTTATGGTAAAGACGGTACTGGCTACGCTGCATCATCATTGATGTTGAAGAAGATGAAGGCAGAAAAGGTCGTCACGACTTTTTCTGCCACCAGGGCGGCGCCACTTAAAAGTGAGTTATAATATTTGACAGATATCATAGCGGAGAAGTTAATTTGTTCGGAAAATATAAAAGTTAATTTTTCTTTCTGTGGTATTAGCTATATTTTATTTTAATAAGAAAAAGAGAAAAAAAAACTTATATTTATTTTTTTATTACTTATTATTTTTTATTTTTTTATTATTTTTTATTACTTATTATTTACTTATTAAAATTAGAAAAATTAACAAAAATTTAAGAGCAAACCGCTAAGGCATTGTTTTGTGTATTAGTATAATACTTTCGAAACTGATAAACTTTTATTAAAAACTAACTTCTCAATTAAATGACATTGTGTAGCAAAAAGCTTTACCTCGGTGTCAACTAGCGACATCTGGTGAGCATAAAATTATTAGCTCTCATTCAGCACCAATGGGTCGTCTCGACCGGTAAAGAACCACGCTCTCACGGACTACCAGCATAGAATAGAGGTGTGTTGCTTGTGTTAAAAGAAAGACCTGGTTTGTTCTAGTCTGCGTTCGTTTGTCACGTTTATTTCAATAAAAAATAAAATAACTAAAATATAATTATTTTATGCGTAGGTTATCTTATGAAATAATCTAATTTAATTAGGCGTATGAAAATGGTCACTCGGGGTTTCAAGGGCTAGATGTTTGCTACAATCTATACATAATAAAATCATAAGCAGGTTTTTTGTATGTTTGTCTTTGTGTTTATGCCCGCTAATCAACAATGACTGTACTTTTTGAATCTGTTTCATCAACAATATATTGAGATAAGTTTGGGCTAACATTTGGTGTTAGTTTTTCATTTAAATCAGTTGACAAATAAAAAAGATATCTCAATTTGAAAGCGAGCCTAGAGCGTTCGCGCTTATCCTTTTAACTTGTGCACGTTTTGGCACAAATCTGAAATAAAAGCAATGACTGGCTGTTTAATAGGCGTGAGATGACCAAACGATTGGGTGAAGAACGATTACGTAATAATAACCCCCGAAACAAAAACAAAGCTGATGATCTTCAAACAGCTGAACAGGTTTTCTTGGAACATAGCTAAGTACGCTCGATTAAGACACCTTTCAAACAAAAGAAACTAAATCAAAATCGGTTCATTCGTTCAGGAGCTATGATTCCACAGACTGACTCACATATACACAGATACATACTACAAATATATAACAACACATACTGTTCACAACAACTGTAACACTCTTCTGTTTTCATCGGGGATTAAATAATGTAGAGATAGTTTAATTTAAAACTGCAAAAAAGTGGTAAAATCTACCAAAATACAAGAGAACAGACGCGGGTAGTTTTTGATTAGTCGACCACTACTTTTGTAGCTACATAATATAGGCTACTGCTGAGCATACAGCTTTCATTTTTGAGAGGGTTATGACGAAAGGAGACAATTTCTTTTTGTATGGAGAATGGGCCCACCGCGAATTTCAGAGAACATTAATGAAATGTGTGTCGATTTATTCCTTATTACTTCTAGATTACTATAGTAAAATTAGTTTTACCATATCTAAAGGGAATGTCGAGAAATTAACAATCAAACAGCAAGCTCGACATAACCTAAAATTTAAAACGAGCGACTGTCTAATAGTTTTTATAGATATTCTATGTCATAATAGTGTACTGTGCTCACAGCATTGCTCCAGTGTGTATGTGTGTGGATTTAGATCAATAAGAAGTTGTTTAACTTCACAGTGTCATTTCTATATATTAGTAGGATGCGTATCTCTCTTACAAAGCAATAAGGACCGTGGCCGAGCTCACTTGACTACTGTTGTATACTAGCGCCATTTATTATCTATCTACGGAAGCGGTTGCGATGTATATCGATATGAAAATTTGGCGCGCTAAATACATCGTTCTTTATTTAATACATTTCCATAGATGTCGCTACATGGTACCGCTAAGTAGGATTGACGAAGTCATTGGGCTCTAGTTTACTACATGAGAACAATCTAAGTTCACTTCTCGCAGGTACCGCTGAAGTTAAGTATTTTATAAGTTGAATAAAGTATGCCGTGTGAAATCAGCGTGATAGAATAGATTACTCCATTTCATCCCATCGGTGTAGTAAGTAGCAGATATAGAAGATACCAGAAAATCTTTATAAATACGTGTAAAAAGTGATTTATGAAACAAAAAATACTAGATCCAGAACTTAGATTGGCTAAAGTTGTTCAAGAAAAAAAAAGAGTCAAATTGAGAACCTTCCTCTTTTTGAAGTTGGTTAAAAATTATGGCAAAATCTCATGTTCAGCAGTGGACTTTTGCAGGCTGTAATAGATTGATAATAGTTGGGCAGCATAATTGCCGCCAGGGGAAATTTCTCTGGAATAGAAAAATAGACTAACGGTCTAATAAAGTATACAATATAAAATAATATGAAATATAAAAAATGATTAACAAATACAAATAAATGAATTACTCTATTAAAATGAAGCGTCATAATTTGAAATAAAATAATATTTCATTCATGGCAAGATAAGAAAAGTGTGAGGGAGTTAGATATTATTCCATCTCACTTCCTTATTTCACCGTCAAAGCCGTCTACACTATGACACAAGGGGTAGTGACGAAAGAATCTTACACTTTTTGTCGCCTAGCTCCCATCCGCCAAACCCGTACTGTCCGATAAAGATTTTCGTTCCAAAAGTCAGTTGAAAAAGAATCTATCACTCCAATCTGATTACGTGGGTGTTGACTGTAAAAAATTACTTTTCATAAAATGTAAAAGCAGACTTCAGACAACTAAAAGGAATAAATGATTTCTCAAGTTGGTAGTAGGCCCTAGTGTAAAGAAAAATTAAAAGAAAATAGTCCTTTGAAGTTATCTTAAACTTTTGATTAAAAGTTGATTTTTCCCTATTGAGTGGACTAAGGAATACCAATATTACGGGCAAAAGGTGCAATATTGAAACAAAAAATACTGGATCCAAAACTTACATTGCCTAAAGTTGTTCCATTAAAATCGTTGCAAGTCGTCAAACGGATACAAGGAATAAATAATATGTACTTCATTAAAATAAACATGTACTTACCTACTTCATTTAGAATACAACGGATTGTAACTAGATCTAAGTCATTTTATATTGAATTATTATTTTTATAAATAGCAGTGCTTGCACTGCTGGGTTCCGGTCCGGAGGTTATAGAGAGTCAGTATAATTATTTTAAAATAGGCAAACTGAATGGTATAGTAAAATAATATGAATAACAAAGGCAGCGTAATTATCGCTGGAAGAAATTGGTTTGAAATATAAATAAATAATAACCTTACTTAATTACTAGTAGCAAATTGTACAAATTTTTATACAATTCTGGTGTCGAACGAGGCGGCTTGGAAATAATTATACATTAAAAAATTTGTACAGCCGACTTCAATATAAATTATTGAGAATAACTCAAAAACTATTATTCAAACCTTTATCAAATTTATATGGAACCACATGAGAAACACCGGCTTTCAAATAAAAAAGGAATCATCGAAATCGGTTCACCCAGAAAAAAGTTATACATAAAAAAAAGAAAAAAAACATACAGACGAATTGAGTACCTCTTCCTTTTTTAAAGTCGGTAGAAAATTAGTTTTAATTAAATGTAAAAGCAGTGTTTAAAGAACTGAAAAGAATAAAATTATTTCTGAAGTCAGTGCCCAGCCATAGTGTAAGGAAAATTAAGGCCCGATTGCAGAATGTGAAATTATATTATTCTTTCAGTTGTTTGAAAAGTTTAATTTATCTTAAACTTTTATTTAAAACTTGATTATTCACTTTGAGTGGGCTAAGACTATAGGCTAAGCTAAGCTAAGGCTAATACCACAATCTTGATGTCTTCTAAATATACTTACACCAAAAACTTCACCCCTATTTTTCCACCCTTATGGGTGAACATTTATGAGTACTTAGGGACCCTGATGTATAACCAACAATTTTACTGGAAAAGAGGCATTCTATCCTAGTCCTCACGGCTGACAACGCATCTGCATTTTAATTCGCAAGCGAAGATAGATGTAGATATCTATAGGCCACAGCAAACACAATCAGGTGGACTGTGTGCTCGTTTGTCACCCTAATTCTATATAAAAAAAAGTATCATCAATTGACGAAGATATCGCGTAACACGTGATTTTAAGCGTAAAGAACTTACAGCCGAATTATAACCCTCATTCTATTTTTTTGAAGTTCACTAATCTTCCTTTTTTTAAAAAAAAGAACGTTACCCCCACACTAGGATTTTCTCCTGTGTCGTGGAGGCAGTTTACAAACATAAACTGCACGAGGACAAACATCCAGACCCGGAACAATTATTTGTGGGCCATACAAATACTTGTTCCGTGCGGGATTCGTACCCGCGGCCCCCAGTGCAACAACTCATTGCTAAGCCACTGCGCCACGGAGCCGTAATAAACATGAATAATTCATATCCTGCAACAGCTGGAAGTATCACCATAGACACCAAGTCAGATGTAAAATCTCCGCACCGGCGCGCCGGTGAGGAGCAGCGTCAAAAGTGCAAGACGTATGGATTGTAACAAATCCCCCGTAAAATGGGAGAGCCTCATGTCCGGCAGAAGAATTCGAGTTACCGTTCATGTTAAAACAATAATAAACGTGTACAGTATTATTTTCTGCGGACTTCCAAAAAGGAGACAGTACTCAATTCGACTGTATGTTTTATTGTGTGTTACCTCATATCTTTTTACCGGGTGAACCGATTTGAATGATTCTTTTTTTGTTTGAAAGCTGGTACTTCTTGGTGGTCCCATATGAATTTGATCAAGGTCAGACCAATAGTTTTTGAGTTATTCTTAATAACTTATATTGAGGTCGGCCTTACAAAATTTTTAATTTCAAATTATAGTTTTCGTGTAAGATCTCGCATTCAGACTCTATTTTTGTAATTACTTTTACGGCATCTGATATTAGCAGAGCCCTAGTTAATGTCTTTCTTCGAGAAAGCTTAGTGCTTTCTTGACTGTACAGTGCAAAGAGAAAGTGTTTGTGGTAGACGGTTAGCTCTCATTGCAGTATAGCGTTAATGACATGTGGATCCTACGTTTATATCTCAAAAGTAACAAAATGTTTAGAAAAAAATTAAACTTTTAATAAAATGTGAAAGCCGACTATAAAACACCGAAAATAATAAATTAATGTCCAGATAAAAACTTCTAAACTCAATGACAAGATATTCATTTGGAAACTATGATGTGACAATTACTTTATTTTCTTAACCGAGTTCAAATAACGAGAAGTTTTTATATTCGACGCGAATATATTTTATGTATGTCCACCGATATCTCGGATACGGCGTTATAGTTCGGGAGTGTTTTTATATAAACATAAAAGATTCTTAATATTGATATGCTCAGTATAAGATTGTTAGGTTAGCTATTTACGTAATAACTTAAGACAGAAGGGCCTTTAAGTAGGGACTGAATAAATTAACCGACTTGGTATTACATGGATATCACAACTTTTTACGGTAGAAGAACTGAGTTGCGAGTCTTGGTATTTTTAAGTTATGATTTTGATGGCATCTCATTTCGTTTTGTAGATAGTTAAATCTAGGTGCCTATCTACACCTATTATTCCATTATTAGGGTTCCGTATCTCATAAGGAAAAAACGGAACCCTTCGTTGATGATGACGTGATCCTATCACTTTGTTGTCCGTCTGTCTGTCTGTCTATCTGTCTGTCTGTCTGTCTGTCAAGACCCTTTTTTTCAGGAACGCGTAGAGGTATCAAGCTGAAATTCATATCAAATACTTAAATCTACGGTCCCTTGGAGCTGTGAAAAAATCAAACTTCTAAGCCAACACAATCAAAAGGTACAGCCGTTTATGCCGCAAATTTTCCACATTCGCAAGGGAATCAAAACCTACAGGATACTTCCCGTAAACTCAGAATCTTGAAATTTGGTACGAAGCAACGTTTTATAGTACAGATAAAGGAAAAATTGCGAAAACCATAAATTTTTAGTTGCATCATATAATAAAAATAATTTTAATAATTTTAAACTTATATACCCACGGATTTGTTCGGATACATATATAGGTACACAGATTTGTTCACTGCTAATGTAACTTTGTAATTCTATATATTTATATGGGATTACAAAGTTATTTATGCAGTTGGTGTATCTCGAAAACTTGACCGAAATTGCAAAATATTTTAGTCTTTCCTTGATTTATACACTAACTAAACAATAATTGTGTTCCAAATTTGAAGCTTCTATGTTTGCTAGAAGTGCTTTAGGGTTTTAATGATCAGTCAGTGAGTGAGTGACAAAATTAAGAATCTTTGACTAGTTACAATTCTTAAACTACTTGGTTCAAATTTAATAAAATTTAAGGAAATATACCAAGTTTATACAATGCCGACTTGGTTACTGAAAATTCAGACTTCTAGTTTTATCCACAACGAAGTTATAGGGTTTCGAAAATGACCTGAACTGCTTCGAGAAAAGGAGGGTACGGCCGTGCCGCTTTTTTGCTCAACTTAGCGGGGGCACTGCTGTGCCCCCAAATAGGTGTAGTAAATGTGTTTTAAGCAAGAGACATGTAATTAGGTATTTAAATGCTTACTGAGAAAACTCGATGACCTAAAAACTTTTCCATTATCGTTATAAGTGATCGCTTGACGACTGCGTAGCCCACAGTCAGTATTATGCCGCAGGGCTTGACTCCAAATTCCTAACCTGAGACTGACACTACATTTGTACGAAATCACAAATGCTTTCTTTACCTTGTACAAATCAGGAGATAGGCAATAGCGTCTTCCGAACAACAACTACTCGTATAAAATAAAATCTGCGGTTGCCGATTCGCTTGCCAAGCGTGGCAACTATGCCAAATATTTCTAATGAGGCATTCTATCGAAGAGTCCTATGATCGGCAGTGGACTTTTGATAGACTGTAACGTAAAGTATGGGATAAAAATAATGTCCTTATGTACCTTAATAAATTCCAATATCGGCGTAATATTTATTGGATATCTTATGAAAGAAACAGTTTATATATATATATATATATATATATATATATATATATATATATATATATATACTAGCTGACCAGGCAGACGAAGTTCTGCCCTATCCATTACCATTTGCTTTCCCAAAAAAACTCTTAAAATTAGCAATAAAAATATTGAGGGTCACTTATCGAGATAAAAACTATTCTATATCTCAAGTTGGACCAAACTGCACACAGTCTGCACCATTTCATTGAAATCGGTTCCATCTGTTGAATACTTACAGCAACACGTGGTGGTTATACTACTAAATTGTAGCTTATATTAAACGTTTTTATTTTTAACATAGTGCCATCTATTGAATATTTACTCAATCCAGTCAACAGATATCGTCATCTCACAGAATCGTTTGGAGCTAACAGATAATTGTGACTGTCAAATAATAGACAAATAATTTGCAATTAAATAATATTGTATTGCGACTATAAATTGAGATGTAAGCTATCCTATCTTTTAAGTTGGACCAAACTGCAAATTGACCAAAAATTTCATTGAAATCAGTTCAGTAGTTTAGGAGTCCATCGCGGACAAACAACGTGACACGTAATTTTTATATATAAAGAAGATATATATAAACTTAAGAAATCACTTTGCCTTTATCTTGTCTCAAATAAACTTACCGAATTCTGTAGTTGACGAGTTGAATGATATTTTTGTACCTGCGAACGAAATACAGTGAACCTGGATAACTGGGACCTTCCTTAAAGGACCTGCAAATTTGTCTCACTTAAAGAGGTAGGTATTCCACTTACCCGGTGTCTCAGATATCCAGGTATAAATAAATATCTGTCTCGTTTACAGAGGGTTCCAAGAGAAGTGAGAATAGAGGTTATTTCAGTTATAGGTGCGATTATTAAATAAAATAACATATTTTATAAACATTATACATGAGTTGTAATCTTTATTAACATCAAAAAAGCAATTAAACAAAAATAATTAAGCACGTTTTTTTTATAAACAAAACGAAAATGCGTACAGATTAAAATAAACAAATCTGGACGATAGCAAAACCAAACTAAAACTGGAGGTCCTTTTTACCCACCTAATTAGCAAAGTACGGAATTTGTATTAGCTTGTTTTGAACAAAACGAGCAAGTCCCTCTTTATAGGAGTCCATCCAATTTAAATCGGTCAACGCGTTTGTGCAGTACTCGTTTCGTCCTTTTTCAAAAACTTTATGTAGGGGTTTTAATACTTACGGCTCTTGAGCCGTGGTAGCTCCAGGACTAAGCGCTCACCCTATATTTGATCATAAATTAAATTTAAATAATTATTTCATCAAATATAGGGTGAGATTTTTTAATTTAAAAGTAGGTTTTCTAGCGGTGGTTCTTTTGTTTGTGTTTGTCAAAATGTTTTATCAAAGTCGGTTCAGCAGGTTGCACATCACCAACTCTTTTGTTTAGGTAGGGGATTTATTAAATGTTCATATCATTATCATATGATCATATGAGTTTTATATCTCATATTTTAAATTGGAAAAATAATTGTTTTTTTTTCTTAAGCTTGCAAATTTACTGGCAATATATTTCTTCATCACCAAAAATTTATATTAGACTCGACTTGCTCGCGTAATACCACGTCACAAGAAAAGAGCCGACACTTTTCTCTATTGTCGGTAACGCACCTGGACCTTTTTAGTAGTTACTTTTCATCAGGTGAGCCGAATAGCCGTATCCCCCTTCTTCCACTTCAAATAAAAATGAATACAGTCAGTTACAAATTTTAAATTATCACAACAAAATATTTTCTATACTTAGTTGGAAAAGTGATACGAAAATTGGAATTGGTTTTTTAGTGTAAGGTGTGAAACGAGCAGGTAGGGTGGTGGTTGTCAGATTTTAATACAAAATGGGTAGATGTACATTTTTTTATATAGAATAAGGGTGACACATATTTTAAACATTAAATATATTCATGATAATGTTATAAAATAAATATTGATTCTTTATTCTATATACTTGGTATATTGTAACTGTTCTAAGTGTTTTGTTTACTAACTGTGTTTTAATCGGCCGCCGGGTTTGATTCCCTCTGGTATTTGTACAGTCTAGAAATAATTATTTCCGGTAGGTAACACCTATATCGTATTCGTAAAGTTTCATCAAAATCAATTCAGCCATTCCAAAGATCATTCCATTAAAAACTAAACTCAGGTTCAAATCTGCTATCTATTATATTTTTTTACTATTCCTTATAAATATATAATATTTATTGTCATTTAAAGTGTCACATTTTATACGTGGTAGAGCCATGCTGCAGCTATTAGTAGCATAGTTGTAGCACGAATGGGTCGGCTCGACCGGGGAAGGACCACGCTTTCACAGAATACCAACGTAAAATAGCAGCTATTGTGTTTCGTATAGTGAGTGTAGAGAACCGGAGACCCTTTTTACTGGAAATGATGCATTCCATCTTAGTCCTCACGGGTGACAACGCATCTGTATTTTGATTCGTAATTTAAGATAGATGTAGATGTCTATGCGTGATAAACTTAGGAATAAGGATATCCGCAGTAGAACCAGAGTAACCGACATAGCCCAACGGATTAGTAAGCTGAAGTGGCAGTGGGCCGGCCATACAGCTCGAAGAACCGACAACCGATGGGGAAGAAAGGTTCTCGAGTGGCAGCCTCGTACCGGTAGGCGAAGTGTAGGGCGTCCCCCCACAAGATGGAGTGACGACCTGGTAAGACATGCAGGAAGTCGATGGATGCAGGTGGCTCAGGACCGTGCTTTGTGGCATTCCTTGGGGGAGGCCTATGTTCAGCAGTGGACTTGTGAAGGGCTGTAATGATGATAATGATGATGATGTAGATGTCTATGGGAAACAGTATCCACTTACCATCAGATGGACTGTGCTCGTTTGTCACCCTATCCTATAAAAAAAAACATTAATAATGCCATTAGCGCCGGCATGATCGATCTCGCATTGCACACGTAGGTGCTATGAAATTTAAGTCGAGCTACGTGCAAACACGCTATCAATCACTTATCCTAAACTACCAGTATGCGATGTCATGATTACACCTATACGATAACATGAACCAGGCTGGATTGTACATAGTGACGGAGCTACGAAAACCGCCACGGCACACCAAACCCGAAAAATAAATGTTTTTGTAACATGTTTTACTATGATTTGAACTCAATTTATGACCCCCAACTCGGTAAAACGGTACTCAATATGCTAAGCCATGTTAAGCAAGATGATAATAGTATAAAGCTATAATGTAAAATATATGTTTAAAAGGAACCAACTTTCTTCCGTCACACTTTTTATTCATAGATTTCGCTTTGTCACTTTTTGAAGTAACAATATTAAAATTAACGGCTTTGCAAACACTCTTAATATGTACGAGTATCATAACAATACCAACGAAAGGAAACGGAACTTTCTTTTCACGACAGTGACAATGTCAGTACTGTACAGTAAACGGCAAGTGCCACATAACGCCAGTTAAGCTATCGAACTTTCTCGATACATTCTCACGAATATGCTTTTTACTTATTTTAAATATTTTTAACCTTTATTGGATTTCCTTTGAAAAAAAAACAACAAATGTATTCTACAAAGGGTGGACTATGTATATAATTTTCATAGCCATTTTCTAGCAGTTTTAATGATCTAAAAGAAATTGGTATAGATTAATTTTATTTGTTTGTTTGGTAATGGACTTATACGGTTGCACTTTTGCCTATGTCAAGTTTTACGAAAATGTCTTTTACATTAATTTCTTTAAAAACTTCTCAATTTCTTGATGCATCACATTGCAAAGTTTTTGAGAGATTTTGACGGAAATTTGAGCTTCGATCGACTGTCTGCCAACCTCAAGTTATCTAGGTCTTCTGTTGCACAGAAACAGTGGTAGAGCCACGCGGCAGCTTTTGCTGTCGCACGGATGGGCCGGCTTGAACCGGGGTGGTACCACGACCTCACAGAATACCAGCGTGAAGTAGAGGTTTACCTCTGCGTTTCGCTTGGTGAGTGCAGGTGGCCGGAGGCCCTTTTTACTGGATATGAGGCATTCCATCTTAGTCCTCACGGGTGACAACGCATCTGCATTTTGATTTGTAATAGAGGATAGATGTAGATGTCTATGGGTCGCAGCAACCACTTACCATCAGGTGCTCTGTGTGCTCGTTTGTCACCATTATCCTATAAAAAAAATCTCCTCCATAGAGTGCCTCATAGTAAACTGTGGCAACTTTTACAATTAAACATATTTGCCACACTGGGTAAGCGGATATCGTCCCGTGGGTGTCGTAAGAGGCGACAGAGAAAAACTGACCAGGAAATGGGCAACGAAGTCTTCGTAATTATAACAAAAAAAATAAAAAATCTGCGGTTGCCAGACCGTTTAATAAGTGTGGCAAATATGTTATATTTGCCATAGTTGCCAGAGTTGTTCAGCAATAGACTTAACGTATAGTCAATAGTCTTGGAGGCGAATACAAAAATAATGTTTATTTATCCAAAAACTGAACCATGAATAATATAAAAGCGTAATAATTATAATCATAATAATTTACTAATGTTTATCATTTCCTTTCATATATTTTTCATGAACATGCGACATCGTTTGGCAAAATTAAATGTGTTTATCTTTACCTTTCACAGCTTTAATACCTTCTGCACCTGAACAATGACATCGTTTCAACGACCAAACACAATGCATGGAAAAAATATCGACAGTGATGCGAAAACATATCAGACATACGCAAAAAGGAGAGATTACGAGTAAGTAAAGTTTTCAACAGAAATATTTAAAATTAATATTCCAAAACTGAAAGTAGCCGGTTAACTATGACATTGGGACGTCAAACACCTTAGTCTCCCCGTGACCATGAGTTATAAACGGGTTAGAAATAAGTAAATTAAACGCGATAAAATCTGTAAACATATATTTATTCAATATTTAAGTTGTAATTTTTTATAGAGTAAGGGACCTTTCGTCTTACTATTAACAAATTACTATTATTTGTACAATTGAAATATAAACCTCCTTTTTTGTGGAGTCAGCTAAAACAGAATTATGAGAATTTAACTGCTACTACAGATGCTAGAAAATGCATGAAATATAAAATACACATTTTAACCAGCCTATATCCATCATCATCATAAAATAACAGTCCTTCACAAGTGCACTGCTGAACTTAAGCCTGCAAAAAGGAACGCCACAAAGCACTGTCTGAGCCATGCATCCATAGATATATGCATGCATCCATCGACATCCTGTATGCCTTACCAGGTCGTCACTCGCATCTAGTAGGGGGCCGCTTTAATGCGCTTACCGGTACGAGGTTACCACTCGAGAACTTTCTTCCCCATCGGTTGTTGGTTCTTCAAGCTATATGGCCGGTCCATTACGACCTCAGCTTACTAATCCGTTAAACTATATCAGTTACTCTGGTTGTACTGAGGATATCCTAATGTCCATACCCAGACCTGGCATTAGTAATTCACACATTTTACGATATGATACTTGTTGTGAATTCGTGTATCAAAATATTCTATTTGGTTAATAGATAAATTTTATGTCAAGTTTTAAGTTATTTTTTTTTTATAGGATAAGGGTGACAAACGAGCACACAGTCCACCTGATGGTAAGTGGTTGCTGCGGCCCATAGACATCTACATCTATCCTCTATTACAAATCAAAATGTAGATGCGTTGTCACCCGTGAGGACTAAGATGGAATGCCTCATTTCCTGTAAAAAGGGCCTCCGGCCACCTGCACTCACCAAGCGAAACGCAGAGGTAAACCTCTACTTCACGCTGGTTTTCTGTGAGGTCGTGGTACCACCCCGGTTCGAGCCGGCCCATCCGTGCGACAGCAAAAGCTGCCGCGTGGCTCTACCACTGTTAAAAGTTATAATCATCAATAGCTATTATTAGTAAAGTATGTGCGGGTAATATGGTCCGGTTAATATGGTCACTTTCTTATATCTTATTTTAGTCGATTTTAGTATTATGTAGTGTAGTCGGTATTTTTTATGTTGATTTTTCGAAATATTCCTAATATAGCCAAAAAATAGCAAACAAGCAATTTTTTTCTTAATATATTCTTAATATATACTTTCATTCATTGATTATATAGCAGGTTAACGCTGCTGTGTTTCGTATGGTGAGTGTAGAGAACTGGAGACCCTTTTTACTGGCAAAGAGGCATTCCATCTTAGTCCTCACAGGTGACAACGCATCTGCATCTTGAGTCTTTATTGAGATAGATATAGATGTCTATGGGTCACAGTAACCACTTACCATCAGGTGGACTGTGTGCTCGTTTGTCACCCGATCCTATAAAAAAAAAGTATACGCCTTTGTGTTTTATCGCTGTCCTCTTCTAACTTTTGGTTTTATAGGGCGGCAAAGCTTAAGGTGACCATATTACCCTCAAGTATATTGATTATTTCTGATATCATGTAGTGGAAAAGTTATTTTTTTTATAGGAGAGGGGGTAAACGAACATGCGGCTCACCTGATGGTAAGTGACTACCGCTGCCCATGAACAACTGCAACACCAGGGGAACCAGAGGATTTGCAGATGCTTCGTCGGCCTTTTAAAAAGAAGTAGGCTCTTTTCTTGAAAGTCTCTAAGTCGTATCGGTCCGTAAAAATCGCTGATGGTAATCGATTCCATAAGGAAGTTGTGCGAGGAAGAAAACATCTTCTAAATCGCGCAGTCGTGGACCGCTTATCATCCAGATGGTGTGGATGGTACCGGAAGTTCTGCCGCGATGTGCGTTCGTGAAATTTGGCGGTTGGGATTAATCCAAACAATTCCTCAGAGCACTCCCCATGGTAAATGCGAAAGAAAATGCAAAGGGATGCAACATCTCTTCGCAGCGCCAATGAATCGAGCCGATCGGAAAGGACTCGGTCGTTATATGTGTAGACCATTATAATATTAAAAATCCCTTCATTTTACATCGATCTTTCTAAGCCTAGTGTAACATTAAAGGTACTTTTCCATTTTTACATCAAAATCACTTACTATACTCTCTTTTCACAATTTTAATCGCTCTTTGAATTGCTGTTCAACAAAATATTTCATTTAAAATACATTAAATTGATATTCCATTAAAATAGTAAGTATACAAAACAATTTTGAAATAGTTTACGTAAATATATGTGCTAGTGACAAATGCAACTATGTCACTAATCGTATGCCAGTACTAAGTATTTGTTTATTTTCAGATGGCAAATAGTATGGAGAAACGTCTTGGCTTTCATTTATTTGCACGTCGCATCCTTGTACGGCGTTTACCTCATAATTACATTGAAATCTAAACTATGGACGCTGCTATTCGGTGAGTAAGATAACATCTTTGTAATTTTTGTTGCTATATTTCCAACTATTGGATAAAATTTAGAATCTTCGATATTGTGTAACTTTAATGAATTTGTCATTGACTTTAGAATTGCAACTGTTTAGTGATGTTTCAGTGATCGCGAGGGTGAAAACTGGTAGCGATCACCGAATGGTTAGAGGCACACTGAACCTAAACGTTAAGTTGTAGAGGTCTCGTCTAATATCTATAATAACTATAAGTCAACGCTCCGTCCCCCTCGTGCTCTATATTAGAGTACCAAAACCTTTCAGCTCGAGTAACAAAACCGTTTTCAGTACCTAGAAGCTGGCAATGCAGTGGACGATATGAATGACAAGCTCGTGGAAACTGTCCATGCGGTCGCAGATAAGTTCTGCAAGAACACAAAAACTCTCCGATAACACTCTTAATCTCATGGATGTTAGACGGGAGATAAAGCTACATTCTTCAACAGATTTGACAGCATACAGGCAACTGAACAGACAGATCTCCAAATGCATGCGGCGGGACTTACGTAACTTTAATACTACTCCTATTAACGAAGTGATCGAGTGGAACCAAAGTCTTTGCCATAGATCTGTCGCCCAGAAAGAGCCAACTGTCGAAGTTGAAGATCCAATGTGCCACATTGGATCTTCAACTTCGACAGTTAGCTCTTTAATTCTCTTTTGAAGAGCTACAGACCGATTTCCCTTCTGAGCTGCGTCTACATGCTGTTTTAGAAAGTCATTACGAATCGTCTCGGATGCAGACTCGACAACTTCCAGCCTCCCGAACAAGCCGGTTTCCGAAAAGGCTTTAGCACCATATACCACATACATAACCTTCAGCAAATTGTACAGAAGTCAGAGGAGTACAATTTGCCACTATGTCTGGCGTATGTAGACTATGAGAAAGCCTTTGATTCCTTCGAAATTTGGGCGGTGCTGCAGTTCCTTCAGCGGTGCCAGTTTGACTGTCGGTATATTGAAGTGCTGAAGTGTTTGTGCAGTAGGGCTACGATAACTATCCGAGGACAGAACCAGAGTACGAAACCTATCCTACCACAGAGGGGTGTAAGACAGGGTGACGTTATATCCCCAAAACTCTTCACCGCTGCATTGGAAGACGTTTTCAAGCTTCTGAACTGGAAAGGACACGGTATTACCATCAACGACGCGTACATCACTCACCTTCAAGTTGCCTTATGGCAGAATCGCTGTAGGACCTCAACACTATGCTCAATGACCCCAATAGTGCCTCTCAACGGATAGGTCTTAAGATGAACATGGACAAAACAAAGATCATGTATAACGTCCATGTCACACCTATGCCGGTAGTTGTTGGGAGCACTAAGCTCGAAGTTGTTGATGACTACGTCTATCTGGGACAAATAGTCCGACTAGGTAATTTCAACTTCGACCAAGAGGTCAATCGACAAATTCAACTCGGTTGGGCAGCGTTCGGAAAATTACGGCACATCTTCTTATCAAGTATAACTAAAAACTTAAAAAGGAGACTGTACAACCAGTGCGTGTTGCCAGTGATGACTTATGGAACTGAGACGTGGTCCTTCATTGCTGGCTAGCTGAGGAAGCTCAAGGTCGGTCGGCTCAAGGACAACCGGTGGGGAAAAAAGGTTCTCGAGTGCTGACGTCGTACCGACGGATGAAGTGTAGGGTGTCCCCCCACTAGGTGGAGTGACGACCTGGTAAGACATGCAGAAAGTTGATGAATGCAGGTGGCTCATAGGCCATGTTGACTTGTGAAGGGCCGTAATGATGATGAAATGTTGATGATATGTTCAGAGGCTGTAATGGATGTTGATCGGCTCTGAAAAAAGTCCTTTGCAAAAGTTCACGGCGATTTTAGTTTGCTATATGAATTAGCAACCGCAATCTGACCTGGCTGAAGAAGGTTGCCTTCGCGTACAAGTAAATTAAATGTCACCCCCAGCGTTATTATGGATTCCCTTGAAGTCTCTAAATATATAATAAAGGAATTAATTCGATTACTGATGTTAACACTTTCACTGTCCAGTTTTGAGACACAATAGTAAGACATAGCAATGACCTATATGGTACACGGGACAGCGAAAGGGTTATATTAGTGATGTGCACGTATATTTTTGAAATAAATTTTGATTTCTATTGGTTTCAGCTGTTCTTTTCGCATCTTTGTCGGCAATGGGAGTAACAGCGGGCGCGCACAGACTTTGGGCACACAGAGCATATAAGGCTAAATGGCCCCTGAGACTCTTTTTAGCAATGTTGCAAACAATGGCCTTCCAGAACCACATATATGAATGGGTGCGGGACCACAGGTACAACTTTTGTGTCATCTTGTAGTTATTTCTAAAGGATTTTAAGGGTAGTAGTTAGTCACAGCCTATATACGACTTAATGCTGGGCACAGGCCGCTTCTCATTTCTGAGAGGGTTTTAGAGCAAGTAAATGTCCGCCGCGCAACCCTAAGGCGTGTTGGCTAGCTTTACATGTCTTCGAAACCTTTTTAGGGTTCCGTAGTTACACAACATTGAACCTTTATAGATTTGCCATGACCTAAAACAGCTGTATTATAACTTTGTAATATATTGTAAACAGTTAAAAATAAACATTTTATATGAAGGGAGCGACTTATATGCTTTACTACTGTAGCTTTACGTTTTCATTTGCGGGATAGGCCGGAAGGATCTTTCATACTTACTTACTACTTTCAACTATTTTTAGTTGGTAAGCTAGTTATTGTAGGCCTTATTCAAAGTATTCATACAATCATATAGCATCATACAGTTTATTCGTCACACTCTTGGTTTACGCGGGCGACCTCAGGATAATTTAAGACAGTATATCTCAGGGTCGCTCAGCCGGGAATAAATAGATAGATCGTCAACTAATATAAAGAGAATCATCTTTGTACGAGTGGAATGATTTGATGTAAATTGTATTATTTTCGAAATCGAAGTTTTTTAATTTTTTTCAATACCACTCCCTATAAGTCTGATTTGAAATACATAGGTACTATGTCCTTCAGTTACAATATTCCTAATTGGACTCATTATTAGTCTTTATAGCGGTCAAACCGTATTATGTTCATTATCAACAAAGTCAATGTATTGTGTGGTCGGACACTCACTTGGCCAGTTTTTTATTTTTCTTATTTCTCAGACATGCAGGTTTCACGAGCAGTTTCAGGAGCACGTGGTAAATGAGCACTTAAAATTTCAATTAACAATCTCATTGGTGCCAACGGGGGCCGAACCCAGGTTACTCGCGTACTGTGGAATTCACAGCGAGCGCTTAGCCCCTGAGCTAAGGGTTAGGGGTACGGATTCAAAACTAAAAAGTAATGAGTTTGAGTCGAATTCTAGTGGTGAACCACTTCTAACATATTTCAACGTTGTACGGATTCGATCACGCTAACAATTTACACGGTGCAGCAAAAATATTACGGTTGCAATACGCTCGGGTCGCTTCTACCGGGGAAGGATCGCGCTTGTATAACATACCAGCGTGAGATTGCATCATGATGAATGATGACACCCCGAGACCCTCTTTACTGCGAAACGAAATATTCGATCTTAGTATTCAGATGTGATACCGCATCTGCGATCTTAATCGATGGTGTCTATTAGCCGCGATATCTACATACCATCAGGTGGGATGTGAACTCCCTTTCACTCTAACTTCTTTAAAAAAATAATGTAACTAGTGTGATGTTTACTCGTCCCACTTAGATATGTTCGAAGTAAAGTTTACACGATAAGATTGTTTAAGACTCGAATGTATCATAAACACAGAAATATTTTTACTGTACACCAAATATACACTTTGTGAAACACAAAGTGTATCTTTGCTTTTTACTTCAGTAAACTAAAGAATTTGTGTTTATGCACAAATATTAACTTCGATTCAATTGGTCTTTAATCGCACGACCAGAATACACCATTGTATAATTTCACAGGATATTCATATATTTACTTGCAGTCAGACGAAAATAATAATTTCAGCATACAGATGCGTTAAAAATTGTAATTTCTTTAATTAGTATTTCTATTCGCATCTCTTCGTCGCTGCTGATGAAAGAGGGCTGGTTCATTTCTCGCTCAAGCACTACGTCCTATACTTTTAATAGATATACATATATAGGCAAGTAATAAATATTATAGAAATTAAAACACAATAAATAGCTGTCTTCAGTTTGATGAGGGCTAATAATTTTCTGCTCACCTCACACATACTTTTATGCATATTTGTGGTTTGGTTTATTATATTATTTGATATTATTAATATAAAATATAGTTAATAGTACAGAAAGAAACAATTAACTTTTCCGAACAAATTAACTTCCCCGCTATGAAATCTGACAAATATTATGCTTCAATTTTTAGTGGCGCCGCCCTGGTGGCAGAAAAAGTCGTTGATGCCCTCATTAGTATACTCATACCTAACTCATTACTAACCAAGTCAACCATTTCCGTACCTCTAAGGCAATCTATGGGAGAGGTTTAGGTTCAGCACCTTGGAATTTTGATAAGCTCTAACTAATAAATTCATGAATTAACGCCTGATTCTAACTATATCTCTTATTAGGGTACATCACAAGTTTACGGAAACGGACGCTGACCCGCACAACGCCAAACGAGGATTTTTCTTCTCGCACATAGGCTGGCTGATGGTGAGGAAACATAAGGACGTGTTTGAAAAAGGCGCCACCGTTGACATGTCAGATTTGGAAAAAGACCCTATAGTTATGTTTCAAAAGAAGTAAGTAAAAATACTTTTTTACAGACGTGTGACTTTGGCTCAGGTTCTTCAATTCACTTTCTGTTTGCATGTTTTCATAATGAGGTAGAGCATTGCATTCACCTTTACTGCCATAGCATACTTAAACCCCTTGTGATTATTTTTGGAATTGATCAAGTATTTGTATGACTGGACCTGGTTGAAAAACAGAACAGAATAAAATAATTTATTATATATATATACTAGCGGTCGCCCGCGGCTCCGCCCGCGTGGATGTCGGTTACCGCTGCAAAAAGCCTACCCAGGAAAGACACGGTCAGCAAACAAAATGATTCCCAGGTCAATTCACAGACACCGACACTAACATCGACGAAGCAGTCACTATCCGCAGGCTGAACAGATTTTCTTTCTGTGGATGTTATTTGTTAAGTCCCGGAGTGCAACCTGTTGTTTTAGGATAGAAAACTTAAGCTATTATTGTAGAGCTTCTCTATACACAACATTTGACGTTATATTATTTTCTGGTAACAAAATATACTGATGGTCGGGAGCCCCGACCCGTGATAGGGCAACGTAAAGTTGCCCATGCGTAAAACATTCTTTTCGTAAATCAATTCCTACTAATTTGAATGTTTGGCCCTGGGATTTGTTTATCGTGAGTGCGAAAGAAATTTTTACTGGAAATTCGAGCCTTTTGAAGGGTATAGGCAAATCAGTAGGATCATGGGTATTCTTGGTATATGAGCTAATTCACCAGCTGCAGGGCCGGTGATAATCTTCGCAACTATTAAATTATCTTTTAGCTCCTTTATAAGAAGTCTCGTGCCATTACACATGTTGGGGGGTCTTAAATTTCTGAGAAGCATTATCGGCGTGCCAACTTTTAACGACAGTTCATGAGGTGGAAGCCCAGCGGGGTTCAGAGAATTTAAAAATTCCTGGGGGTAGTGCACTGCGTCCTCGATGTTAGTGACGGTGTCTATGGATTTATAGCACTTAACTTCACCCGGTACTTTCTGCATAATTAAATTGTTTATTTCGTTGACTGTTTCATTCCTGGGAGAAACTATTGCTCTACAACACAGCCAACGAAAATCATTTTGATGTAAGTTTTCGATATCAGGATATATAGCATCTATCAGACTATCTAAATTATAGACTATTTGCCCTAGAGACTCATCCAAAGTAACCGCATAATCGGTGCCGAAATTTAAAGATGGAAAAATTCCTTCTCCCAGTTTCAGCAGCTGTTGTGGAAAATTGCTATGCATATTTCCATACAGATGAGCTCTCATATTAGTACGCAAATTCAAATGTTGAACAGATGTCCAAAGGTGAGACGATTTTAAACATGCCTTCATAATATCTGCTCGCGTACCTCTGTTGACGACAGGAAGCGTTTGTCGGAAATCTCCAGCAAATACAAAAGTGATACCACCCATGACATTAGCAGAGCTTCGGAGGTCTTTTAAAGTACGGTCCACGGCCTCCACATGAGCTCTATGACTCATGGTGCATTCATCCTATATTACCAACGACGCGTCTTGCAGCAACTTACCAAGAGGCCCATTTTTCCGAATAGAGCACGTAGACCGTTGATCTAAAGATACGGATAGCGGGAGTTTAAACGTAGAGTGAGCAGTTTTTCCTTCGTTCAAGAGAGTTGCAGCAATTCCTGACGAAGCAACTGCAATCGCTATCTTCCCTGATTGCCGTATCTTAGCAAGTATCAAATTTGTGAGAAAAGTCTTTCCGGTGCCTCCTGGTGCGTCCAAAAAAAATAATCTCCCCATGTTATTGTTCACGCTGTCCACAATAGTCTCATAAGCATGTCTTTGATCTGGTACTAATTTTGGCACATTGTCATTAACAATCGCTGTTAGATCATTGCTGTTATACTGTTGTACCATTGTGTCAATAGTATTATTCTGGGTACGAACGGGAGAAGGTAATCCAAAATCACTTAAATTTTGTCGTTTAGTTCTAGAAGTTTGTTTTCTATTTCAATTAATACTTCATTATAAATGACTTCAGTGAAGGGTGAAGTGTTATCCTGATTTTGTTGTCTGATACGATGTCTAATATCTTCACAGAACTGATCTTAGAAAGTATCCCATAACTTCAATGGTTCCGATGGTTGACAAAATAAAAGTATGACTACGAACAACTCCCTTAGTTTTTTTGGACAATGTGATAACGAAGCTTCGCTTAAAGTGTTACCCCAATGATCATCGTTTTCAAGTAAACCTCGGTCACGGCAAGCTGATTGATACGTCTCTTTGACAATACCGTTTACAGTTTTAAGGTATGCAAATGAGGTCGGACCGCGTACGTGGTGCAGTAGAATCCTAAGATAAAAACACTCTGATTGGGATGGATGTATCCCGTAGACTCTACCTAAAGCGGCATCTTTTTTTATCCCCGGATGTCCAACTACATCTTCACCACGCTTCCTTCTAGTGAATGTATTATTTGCCCATGTATAGTATTGCGGGACTTCATGATACAGAAGAGTTTTCGCGAATTCATCTTCATTACAGAGAGCAAAAAATGCCAGTAATGTGGTATTGCGTGGGTTTTGGACAACTTGATGAGCTGTCCCTGGTGTAAAATACACCCTTTGACCGTTCTCTAGATGAACGGCCAAATGCACTACAGTAGGATGCCGCTCGTGAATGGGAAATTCAAATAAGCGCCAGACAGCTTCAGATGTGCTTATGTACCTGCCATTTAAATAGTTTTCGACCTCATCGTGTGGGTTTCTAAGGCTAAAAGTTGCCTGATCTGAACCTTTATTTATATACTTACATATATATTTAATGGCTTGGACAGAGTGGCAATACTTCACGTTTATATGAGCGTTAAAAGTCTTACATAGTAGCGGGGAGTATGGAACAATCCACCTATTATCTATCGTCACCATGTTGCCCCTGATTTGTAGCGTAGTGCTCCGACCGCCATTTCCTGTATCGCGCATACGATAAACTGGATACCCATCCTCTCCGGTCTGGGTATCGTTCATGAAACGGCGAGGGTAATTTTTTGTGCAGACACCGTTCTTCATGCATGGTGCAGCTAAATTATGTTCTCCGCAGGGTCCATGTACCATATTTTTAGTTATAATGTCGTGTAGTACCGGATCAATTTGTTAATCGGGTAGCTCCGCAACTATGACACTGTCGATCTCATCTGGTTGTATTTTAGTTTCTAGCCAGAACAGCAAATGACAATGAGGTAAACCGCGCTTTTGCCACTCCACACTTGCCATATAACATTTTACTTTACCGAATATATCTGTTCTTTGACAAATAATTTGATGAATTTCTTCATCTTTAAATGAAATACACGTGAAATTATGTCATGACGGTCGAAAGACCGTTGTCCTGGTAGCAGCTCGGCTTTTATTTCAGGCCATTCGGGGTTACATGTAAAAGTGACAAATAAGTCAGGTCTACCATAATTTCGAACGTACGTCATCGCGTCCTGCGTTTTCTCGTGCATGAAACGCGGAGAACCCGTAAATGACGATGGCAATATGACATGTTGACCGATATTTGATGGGTCAACATTTGCGTCATGATTTAAGGCATCTCTGAGATGAATGTAGTCATCAGCCCTCAGTCTTTGTTGATTCCGACAAATATAATTTAATCTTTCCGATATCATTTTCGCCATCATGTCAACACAATATTGACTAAATAAGTCTCTGTAATAATGTAACGGATTAAAAGAGTTAGTTCTAATCATTAATCTAAATGCATAAAATTGCATACACGAAACAGTTTTATTACGCGCATAACCCTGTTGAGGGATAGTCAAATAATAACCGTCTTCTCCTGTCACAAACATTATAGCATACTGTAGTGGATCATAGGACCGATGTAGCTCAGAAACTCTTTTGAGCTGCCCGTCTCTACCGTGTAAGACTATATCCCTGGGACCTTTGTCTTCATCGACCAAGAGAACAGCTACCTCGTTTACAGTAGGAGCATTATATCTGCCTCTGTGTGCTGTCTGTGGAGTGCGATCTGAATGAATAATTAACTTTAAATTATCTGAGGAGTTAAGTTCTAAGTTTTGTTTAAAACTAAGTATGTACACGTTATGATTATTTAAAGCGGTCTGTAATTCGTGAATTAAATCCATTTTTAAGGTTGGTGCGATGCTTGATCGCAACGATAACTGGTCTGCATCCGAAATAAAATATATTTGCAAGAACTGTGGGTTTTGGCCTGATGGTGGTAAAAGGCTACCAATTAGATGATACACTTGTCCTTCAATTTTAAAAGTGGGCATAAAATTTCCTTCCCTGATTTCTTTTGCGCCAAACGAAGTCATTTGAAAAAGACTATTGTATTTACGTATGTTTGTTAAAAAATGCCCAGATAATGGATGGTTATTAGTCAAAAGATTTTTTATTGGTTGTGGCGGCTCCTGCAGGTTAGGAAGACAAACTTTACCTGAAGCACAGCACATACCATTAGGTTCGTCCGCCCATTTCTTGGCAGAGCAGTTAGAGCAGACCTTATTCATGACTCCGATTTGGACGGACGCTTGTTGTGCATAATCAAACTGCGGATCATATCTGAAAGCCAGTCTGTTGCTGTTAGCTAAAATTCGATTGCGAACTCTATTTGTGGACAACTGCTGCCTCTCTGCCTGAGCTCTAAGTCGCTGCAAACACTCGACACTCGACTCTCTTTCGCGCAACTGAGAGGTCCTTATATTTTGTTCATGAAGACGTTGGGAACGCTCCAGGCTCGACTCTTGAGCGCGTAGCTCAGAGGTTCTCAAGCTTTGTACGGCAAGGCGTTGCGAACGCACGACACTCGACTCTCGTTCGCGTAAGTCAGAGGTCCTTACATTTTGTTCATGAAGACGTTGGGAACGCTCCAGCCTCGACTCTTGAGCGCGTAGCTCAGAGGTTCTCAAGCTTTGTACGGCAAGGCGTTGCGAACGCTCGACACTCGACTCACGTTCGCGTAAGTCAGAGGTTCTTACATTTTGTTCATGAAGACGTTGGGAACGCTCCATCCTCGACTCTCGTGCACGTAACTCAGAGGTTCTCAGATTTTGTTTTGCAAGGCGTTGTGAACGTTCGACACTCGACTCTCGTGCGCGTACCTGAGAGTTTCTCTGATTTTGTTCAGCAAGGCGTTGTGAACGTTCAGGTGAAGATTCTCCCATACGACGTATTTTTGCTGCCCGTGCTTGAGAACTATGTTTAGAAAGTTGAGACCTGGCTCTCTTAGGCATTTTCAAATGTTTAAGATAATGTTATTAGCGTGTAATATTCTAGCTCTAAAAAGAACTGTTGGTTAGCCCTGAAAAGAACTGTTGGTAAGCCCTGAAAAGAACTGTTGGTTAGCCCTGAAAAGAACTGTTGTTTAGCTCTAAGAAGAACTGTTGTTTAGCTCTAAGAAGAACTGTTGTTTAGCTCTGAGAAGAACTTTTGCGTAGGTGTAGTTTAAAGAACGAAACCTAAAAAAAATCGCACGAAAATTATTAGACTTCACGCACGACCGCTGCGTAGGGAGCCGACCGCGCGACTGAGCCACAGAGTACATTTTATAAACTGGAACTGAGACTGAGCCGCGCGGGTACCTTACTCATAGATCTAAACTCCCTCCCTCCCTCCTCCTACCCTCCCACACGCTCACCGGGCCTTGGTAACGCCTACTTCGCAACGGGCCGTGCAGCAGAAATCGTAATATTTTAATTTCGCTATAACTTCAGAACCAAACGTCCAATTTTAATCATTCAAAGACCAAATATTATCTACATTAACTGTACTTAGTGATGAAATAATTTATTTTGATAAGGATTAATAGCATGAGTAAAATAAACGCGTTTAAATGTAGTCCAAAAAAAAATCAAGATTTTTCAATAAAAAAAATGGTTATTGTGCCTCACTCGACATAGATAGGTATAGTGTGTCGCAGACTTTTTTGTAGATATTTATAAGATCTACAATTACTTAGAACATTTTATGGTTCTATCTTTAATAGTTTAGGCAGGGTACGCAAAATAAGTAACTTTTTTGTTTGATTTTTTACACCTTGTGTCCGAAAAAGACTAATATCTTACGGAACCCTATTTTTGTTCAAAATTAAATATAGCCTATATTACTCGTGGATAATGTAGCTTTCGAATGGTGAAAGAATTTTTAAAATCGGTCCAGTAGTTTATGAGCCTATTCATTACAATCAAACAAACAAACAAACAAAGTTTTCCTCTTTATAATATTAGTGTAGATAAGGATTAATAGCATGAGTAAAATAAACGCGTTTAAATGTAGTCCAAAAAAAATCAAGATTTTTCAATAAAAAAATGGTTATTGTGCCTCACTCGACATAGATAGGTATAGTGTGTCGCAGACTTTTTGTAGATATTTATAAGATCTACAATTACTTAGAACATTTTATGGTTCTATCTTTAATAGTTTAGGCAGGGTACGCAAAATAAGTAACTTTTTTGGTTGATTTTTTACACCTTGTGTCCGAAAAACCCTAATATCTTACGGAACCCTATTTTTGTTCAAAATTAAATATAGCCTATATTACTCGTGGATAATGTAGCTTTCGAATGGTGAAAGAATTTTTAAAATCGGTCCAGTGGTTTATGAGCCTATTCATTACAATCAAACAAACAAAGTTTTCCTCTTTATAATATTAGTGTAGATGTAGATATATATATATATATATATATATATATATATATATAACATTAAAACACACACACACACACACACACACACACACACACACACACACACAACGCACACACATATGTACACCAACACATGCAAAACATGTACGCATCATAGATGCAACAAACGCACGGGTGCATATTTTTATTTTTTATTATTTGTAAAAATTTTATTTATTTTGTTAACTTGTTACATACGCATAACATGTACGCATCATAGATGCAAGACACAAACGCATGCATATATTTTTGTTTTTTATTTTTCTTTAATTTGTAAATTTTCTATTTATTTTGTTACCTTGTTACACACGCACAACATATACGCATCACAGGTGCAACACATACGCATCCATATTTTTATTTTTTGTTTTCCTTTAATTCGTAAAATCTTTATGTATTTTGTTACCTTGTTCTGATTTGTGATAAGCTGGTAAGCCATTTTGTAATTGTAACTTTGTGGATATGGGAAGAAACTGAATCCCGATACACAGCTATTGCTAGTTCGGGAGTTAGGGCTTCAACTTTGTAGTGTCAATATGGTTTTATTCAATAAATAAATAAATTAATTATTATTATTATTATTAACATATTTTGTTGCACAATTAATATGAAAATAATTAGAAGCAGCATGGTAGTGATCACCCCAGGCCCTGAGATCCGTACCGTGTTTGTCCTTGTACAACGAAAATATTCAAAACGCTTTCACAATACAAGATAAAATTTCAGTTTAAAAAAATTATGATATGAAAGATCTGCAAAAGAAATCACAGTTTAAACTAAATATTTCTGACCATTTCATCACAACAAGTAACATGATAATTAATACATCGTTTCATTTTCTTCCAGAACGTATCTTATAGTTATGCCGATACTATGCTTTTTGCTTCCCGCCTGGATACCAGTGAAGTTGTGGGGGGAAAACCCATGGTATTCCTGGTACGTTGCCGCCATGTTCCGCTACACGTTGTCGCTGCATTTCACGTGGCTCGTCAACTCTGCGGCTCACATCTGGGGCAACAGGCCATACGACAAGTAAGCAATTGCTTCCACAATCACTTTATTATCATTTCACTCTACAGTTTCACAAATATTGCGAGGAAGCTGCCATGTAGGACAAATATCTCAGTAAACAATTTTCCGAATTAACTGTAACATATAAAAAGCAAAGAGTATAATTGTAAAAAATGTTTTTTTTAATAAATTATTTTTAACGAGGCATTCCATCTTGTTCCTCATATATTAGAACGCATCTGCATTTTGAATCTTATTCAATGGTAGATGAAGGTATCAACGGATATCAGTATCCACTGTGCTCT
This sequence comes from Parnassius glacialis, assembly GCA_033319125.1. Taxonomy (NCBI): domain Eukaryota; kingdom Metazoa; phylum Arthropoda; class Insecta; order Lepidoptera; family Papilionidae; genus Parnassius; species Parnassius glacialis. Next base: position 20,499,430 of record JAVANC010000010.1, on the reverse strand, counting down.
TTTACACACTTTTTTTAAACAATGAGGATTAATAATCTTCCACTCACCAGATGTCGCTAGTTGTGACTGAGGTAAAGTTTTTTGTTACACAATGTCATTTAATTGAGAAATTAGTTTTAAATAATAGTTTATCATTACTAGATTTATATTATTATATTATATTTATTATATATATTAGGTTATTATATTAATGCACAGCACAATGCGTTGGTGGTTTGATTTTTAATTTTTTGCACGTTATAACTTTTTTTAAAAAATCGGATTTTAGTTATATATTTATAGTTTGGTTTATTCATTTCTAATGTAATTAACATAAAGTACAACTAATAATACAGAAAGAAACCTTAAAAATTACATTTTCTTAATAAATTATCGTCCCCGCTATGAAATATTTCAAATATTTTACCTCACTGTAAAGTGGCGTCGCCCTGGTGGCACAAAAAGTCGTGGATCATTACTTTGCTTTTCTAGACACAAGTTCGGAAAAATGAAATGAAAAAATAATTTACGCATAATTAGTAAGCAGCTTTTGAAGTCGATGCTAATACACAGTGTTTTTCCAATTTAAAAAAGCACGTTTACAATTCGACTGAATGTTTTCTTTTTGTATGTACGTAACATAATAGGGATTATAAAAGTCCACTGCTGAACATAGGCCACTGCCTTATATTGCCTCATAAGCATCTTCATCGGAATCTTCTTACTAAGTAAGTTTGGCAAGATAACCATACCAAATTAATATATGTTTAAACCCTTAGTTACTTTCGTAGACTTAGTAGATACTTACGCCAGTATATCCTAAGTCTATGATTACTTTTGCTTCTTTTTAAATTAAGGTACCTGAGGGTAGTAAGGCCTAGCTAAGGGAAATTTGTAATAAAATGAAAAATGTCCAACATAATCAACAAGTTTTATTATTAATCAGTCATGTACTTAAATTACTACAGAGTTTAAACAAAAAATAGTTTCTCTAGCTCAAAACCAAAACAATATATAACTTTTTTAAAAACGCAGTCTGTAGGCCTTATTATACTTGGGCAGGGTAAAAAGGCCTATACTTTAAACTATCCAAAAGTCAACTTATACTACGAAAATTGGTATTCTTGAGATCAATAATCATTAACATAAAGCAATAGGAAGCATAGTGGTCTTAGAAAATTAAATAAATTGCCCTTATTCGCATCCATCAGGACATTGAAAGTCATCAGTATCTTCTGCAGTCAAACCGACACACTCTTCGTGGTACCACTTGGAGCATCGCGAGCATTGCCTCATCGCATCGTCCATTCGATCTTCTTTGCAGGCATGACAGTACCAACTCACTTGTTTTTGTGATTTACCTTTGACGGTAGTAGACTTTTTTGCAGATACGATTTTAGCTTTCTTAGTATTTAAAGTCTTTTTAAACTTCGTTTTTTCTTTTCTACATGTTTTAACATCAGTAAAATTGTCGTCTTGTTGATTTTGCTTTCTTTTGTTAATTTTCACTTCTTTACTATTTATTTTCTCTTGATTATATTTATCAAATAGATCTTTTGTGACAGGAGTACCTCTATAATTAATGGCTTTTCTTCTAACAGTCGGTGTGCATGTTTGAACTTTAACAGGCGTAGGCAGAAGATCATAAAAATAATTTCTTTTCAACCGACTGAGTGGTAAATCATCAGATTCATCTGAACCAGAGCTTGTTTCATAAACTGTGCGATAATTTGATGCTATAGCTGGTGATTGCTTAGTTTGTTCTGGGGTCGCTGGTCGAAGACAATCAACAGGTGAAATATTTCCAAGCAAGACATCGGGTATTGGAATCGGTGTCAAGATTGATAGTGAACTAGTAGCAGATTTTGAACTCTTCTGTTGATCACTATTAATAGGTGGTATATTTTCTTGATCACGATCAGGCCTTGAAGCTTCCGATAAAATAGACGGTGTTGTATCTCCGGATTCTGAAGCTTGTGCATGAGGATGTTCGAGAGCTGGTGCGTTTTCTTGTCCACCATCTGGTGCAAGAGCTTCCGTTAAAATGGAAGGGGCAAAAGCTGTTTCTGGTATGGCCTGTGGGTTGAAGGGATACAAGCCAGTCGCTTTAAAGCCACTCGTGATATTGCTGTGTGTCATACATTTAGATCAAACGCTTGAAAGAATGATATTAAAGCGTGCTTTAGTGAGTTTTTTGTCTCTGTTTTGGTCCAAAAATGATAACAATTCAGCATCCCAGTAATTCATGGGTTGTGTTTGAAGGTAGGCAGTACAAATTAATGCCAAGTGAATCGGATATATATCGACTATGGAAAGATCTAAATGACAAGCTGCTCCGTCAAATATCAAAAGGCATGGTCCCTGGCTTTTGTATCTAGACAAGTGTTTTAAAAATATTTTGAAAAGTTCATTGGTCATATACCCCTTTGCTGATTTTTCTACTAAAGATCCTTGAGGCAAATTATCGTACAATTCTGGTTTTAAACGTTTTCCCTTAAATATGACCATAGGTGGTATGGCTGTGCCAAGAGCATTAACACATCCTGCGATAGTAATGCTTTCAGCATGCTCAGAAGACTGCAAATGAACCCTTTTAGTCCCTTTTTTGGCCAAAACACTTTTCTGGTGGTGGATAGTAAGACGGCATCCTTTCTCATCCATATTATAAATTTTCTCGGAATGATCATATAAGTCAAATTTATCGTAGATATCTCTCAGTTTTTTAAAATCGTCATCAACAATAAATTTATTTAGCTTTTGGGCTCTAGCTGGGTTCATGAATTGCGCTTTTCTTATGGATATTTCATGGTGTCTTTTCATGAACGCTTTGAACCAGTCTTTGCCTGCGCGTTTGCCCTCATCATTAAAATTGTGTTTTATATTATTTTGCTCACAATATTTATACACCAATCGACGCAATATTCTTGGTGTCACAGGCAAGCCCATTTCAGAATACCGGATTATCCTTTGCACAAGTTGAGCTTCCTCTTCATCATTTAATATAGGTTTACGTCCCAAACTTTTCTTTAAACTGCCAGACTGCAGATGATTTCTTATTGTTCTTCTAGGAACTTTATAGATCTCTGCGGCCTTATACGTACTCAAAGTTCCTCTTTGTACTGCTCTAACAGCTGCGATCAGATCGTCTTCTGACCACAATGCCCGTTTGGGAGGCATCGTGACCGTAAGCACTGAAAACAATGATAAATAAATTGAAAATGTATAACTACGTAAATACTACCCACCAACAAACATTTTAAAAACATGCTCCTACTTATATAGCAGTTTAAAAAAATAGAAGTATAATAAGGCCTATAGTAAAATTTTATAGGCCTTAATATCCACCAACCACGTGGTTACAAAAAATAATAATAATAAAATTTTTACAACTACAAGCCCTTTAATACTGTAACCTAGGGACAAGCATATATTAATTAATAAACGGACAGTCAATACAGGTTTGTAAATATGATATTTTCAAAATAACTTACGTTTTACCGGAGCCAATTTTTATAATTCGTGCCGCGTGACCGCACCGCTGAATGATTTCGACGACACTAGCGGGGGGAGAAGTGCAAGCGTTCGTCCGCTACTTCGCAGCGACTTGTATACGCTCTGAGCTTGTGTGAGTGTAACCTTGATCGTCAATTACTGTATTTCGTACGTTTTTTGTCACTTAGGCCTTATTGCCCGACAGGCCTTAATACCCGCGGGTACCTTACTGCCATTACCATTAAAGCCTATCAAAATTCCACTGCTGAACATAGGCCTCCCCCATAGATTGTGTCCAGCATGGCAACTATTGCAAATATCCCCCCCCCCCCATATGTGAGTTTATGACATAGTTGTTACGATTGGCAAGCGGGTTAGTGACCGCAGCTTATTTTTATTTATTCAGTTAAAGTTTATGATATCGAAATTGCGCCTGACTCAATTAGGCAATAATAAAGCATAAAAAAATATTTGCTATTTCAGATATATAGGCGCTACTGATAACAAAACCGTTGCAATTTGCGCTTTTGGCGAGGGTTGGCACAACTATCATCACGTGTTTCCCTGGGATTACAAGGCAGCTGAGCTTGGACACTATAGCACAAATATTTCTACAGCTCTTATTGACTGGGCAGCAAAGTACGGTAAGAAAATAAAATCTATCGAGTATTGCTTAACTTAAAGGAATTTAACTTAAAAATATAGCTTTATACTTAAGTGTAGACTTATACACAATAGTTGCATTACGTATACACACAATTTTAACGAGGTAGAGCCATGCTGCAGCTGTGTTACTTGTATAATATTGTAGCACGAATGGGTCGACTTGACCGGGGAACGACCACGCTGTCACAGAATACCAGCATAAAATAGTAGCTTAACGCCGCTGTGTTTCGTATGGTGAGTGTAAAGGAGCGGAGACCCTTTTTACTGGAAACGAAGCATTCCATCTTAGTCCTCACGGGCGACAACGCATCTGCATTTTGATTCGTAATCGAGGATAGATGTAGATTTCTATGGGCTACAGCAACCCCTTACCATCAGGTGGACTGTGTGCCCGTTTGTCACCCTCATCTTATACAAAAAAAAACACAATATTCATGTTGCTATCCATGCAAACTGCAAAAGGATATCGTGATAAACGTTGGGCTTGTAAAAGTGGTTCCCTCTTTACTAGTCCATATATCGCACCTACTTTCCTGCATCTTATCTGCAAGGTCACGCTCACGCGTCACACACTAGACTTCAGTGTACTCGTGTATATGCGAGTGCGCGTGCACGTGCGTGTGATGTTAAAACAATTTTTCAAACAATAATTCGGGATTTCGCTTCTGGATAAAAATAATTTGTTTTCTTTTCAAACGAAAAAGCACGGTTTCATAAAACATAAGCTCCATAAGTACATGTTCCATAGTATGTTGAATGTTTCTTTATTGAAATAACTAATTGGGAAAAGAATTATACATGTATGTGTGTATATATAATTACTAATTCTAAAATCTCCCAAAACGCAATAAGCTCTTCAAACTGGATAAGACATGCCATTTTTTTCAAGCGGATGTAGATGTAGATTTTTTTATTAATAATAGAATTTATTGTAAATAATTGAAAACAAGAAATCTGTTCGGATATTATTATAGTAGTTTTTTGATTATATTTTTATCTTATTCCTATTGATGTAATAAAAAGGAATTGTGAGAAATATCTTTGCTGATTTACAAAATCAAATCAAAAAAACATAGAGTTGGGTCCTCCGTAGATATGGGCGCTTCAAAGCAAGTAGAGATCTAAATATGTATGTGTTTAAATTAAATACGAGGAAATGGGTAAAAGTTTTTAATAACATAATATAAAATTAGAGTTTACATATTAGAAATAATTTTTTCCGTTTTCATTTAGCATACCAGGCAGTGTTCGCAATTTGATATGGCAGCCCTGCTTGTGAAGCATTTTCTTTGAAACTTTACTAAAGTTAATAAGTCAGATATAATAACTCAGCAGATAGATAGTGAAGTTTCAGAACTCTGTAAATTGCTAATTCAAATATCCCTCAAGAACAGTTCCTAACTTTATAATCTAAATATAGTATCGTTATAAATAAACCTCTTTCACGCTTTAAACTTTCTATAGTGTAGTATTGTATACTGGGACCACTAACATTTTTTACCTATAAAATATGAATAGTTAAAAGAAATAATTATTGTATAATTAAATGTACGGAACCCTAATACAGCGAGAGCCGACTGGCAAATGGCCGGTTTTTTATTTATAAATTTTGAGTTAATGTCGTATACTTAGTATAATATGTAATAATCAAATATTATTTAAAAATAAATATTACATACTAATTTAATGATTGCCTTCGCCATTTTCTTTAATATTGTGTGATCCATCTCTGTTAATATCTCATTTCAAAAGTCTTGAGCGGTGAATAAGGGCAGTCTATGAGACATGATATTTAGAATATTCCGGAAAGGCTTGTATTCAGTAGCGGATTCAAAGGCTGATAAGGACTGAAGGATTGCCGTCGTACTTGATAGACTTACATAATTGACCAGGAGAACATCATTATAATAATTACCATCTGCCTACATCGAAAAATCTCCCAAAACTCAATATGGTTAAAACCAATCTTACCAGTCTCCAACTTAATTCCTCCTTAAACCACGGAATAAATAACATTCCTTAAACTTAATTCCTCCCTCTCCGTTCCATCATCGGACCAGACGTACGACTGGTCTCCATCCATTTTTTGACATACCTTGCATTCGGACAAAACGTAGTAGGCTTATCAATGAGTTGCAGCGCAGAGGGTAGCCGGTTCGAATCCCGCACGGAACAAGTATTTGTATGGCCTACAAATAATTGTTCCGAGTCTGGATGTTTGTCCTTTTGAAATGTATGTGTGTAAACTGCCCCCACGATACATGAGTAAATCCTAGTGCTGAGGTAACGTTAAAAAAATAAACGAAATTCGTACAGCAAAGGAGTGGAATAATTTGCCAGCATCTGTCCTTCCATCTAATTTACAATTGACTCCTGAAATACAGGGTATCCTAGTTTAGGAGTCAGGGCTCAATGATGTTGTATGAAATAGAAGTGTCAAATAAAGATATTATTATTAATTAAAATGTGGGTATCTTCAAGGCAAGAGTACCTAAATAGGCTTTTGTTAAGCTGCGCGTAAGTCAGTGCGCTTCTTCTTGTCTCATCATCACGTGGGGTAGTAGTCAAGCACTGGCTATTATCAATTAAAAAAAAAACATTCTAACTTGGAAATGCGTATTGTTCATAATCATATTTTTTCGATCATTTTCAGGCTTAGCGTACGATTTGAAGACCGTATCTGGAGACATGATCCGTAAAAGGGTATCGAGAACTGGTGACGGCTCCCATCCGTTAAGTAAAGGAGAGGCAAATTCAAATGAAGATCATCACCACCCGGAGAATCCGGTGTGGGGTTGGGACGATGAGGATATGCCAGAGGAGGATAGAAAATTAGCCGAAATAACAAACAAATCGCACTGAACGCTTAAAGTGTAGAGTACATTTTTCTGTAAATTTTGTACCAAATTATTTTAATGAAACGTTTAAGTTATTGCTTACAGCATAACAACAGGGTAGTAAACATGTTGTACTTAAAAAAAACAGAACAAGATAATAATCGTGAATAGTACAATAATGAAGGGTCAGTATTATGTAATCCATGTATTTATCTGTAGAAAATTATTTATTTATATATTTTATAAATTCTTTGAATATGTTAAGAATGAAAAATATCTACAAACCCAAATCTAAATGTGTGCGTGCGTGTGCATGCGTGGTTGTGTGCGTGCCTGTGTATGTGGTTGTGTGTTAGCTTGTACGTGCGAGAACGTGTACGCCTACGCGCTTTCTCGCGTTTGTGTGTGTGTGTGTGTGTGTGTGTGTGTGTGTGTGTGTGTGTGTGTGTGTGTGTGTGTGTGTGTGCGCGCGCGCGCGTGTGTGTGTGTGTGTCTTTGTGTGTTTGTTTATAAAGCAATTGTTTGGCATAAGTCAATTTAAATGCTCAAATTATTATATTTTAAAACTCCGACAAATATTCTTGAAAAGCTCTAATTGGCCCAAATAATTATTAGAATATGCAGTTTGTTCCTATTATTCTCTATAATTATTTCTGTATAATTATAAATATTTATTTATGATTTCGTATACGTAACTTATAAACAAATAGGAATACCGGTCATTAATTTTATTTTGTAAACATAACTTAGCAGATGACGTGACTATTTCAGTGTCTGTCATAAGCCTTGCTTTCAGATTTACACTGCAGACAACTATTGCGCAAAAAAAACTAACAGATTTTCGTTTTTAAATAAAACTATTTTATAAGAATTTTATCGCGTATATTAACTTATTTTATATTCCCGACGTTTCGAGCACTTTACAGTATCCATGTCTTCCCCGTGAAAATGGGTGCTGGAACATCCGGTGTTGGCCTTTGCAGCTAGGTCTATGATCTTCGCGTGTAGAGTCAGTCAGGCATACGCGCATATAAGAATTCGTGACACAATAGTGTCAATTACGATCACGACATGCTACTAGATGAATATATAAATAGTTTGTTTTAATTGCAGTGATTTTGTACGGTAAAAACGGCACAAGAGCACTTCATACGTGGTAGAGCCATGCTGCAGCTATAGTAGTAGTATAGTTGTAGCACGAATGGGTCGGCTCGACCGGGGAAGGCACACTCTCTCACAGAATACCAGCGTAAAATGGCAGCTTGACACTGCTGTGTTTCGTATGGTGAGTGTAGAGAACTGGAGACCCATTTCACTGGTAAAGAGGCATTCCATCTTGGTCCTCACTGGTGACGACGTATCTGCATTTTTCTTTATTGAGGATAAATTTAGATGTCTATGGGCCACAGCATCCACTTATAATCAGGTGGACTGTGTGTTCATTTGTCACCCTATCATGTAAAAAAACTTTGAATAATCGGGATTTAGATCGCAGTGATTGTGGTCGTATTTCGCAAAAAAATAATGCCGAATATTCGATTCGTAAAATGTTGTGTTTTTTTTTATAGGATAAGGGTGACAAACGAGCACACAGTCCACCTGATGGTAAGTGATTCCTGCGGCCCATAGACATCTACATTTATCGTCTATTACAAATCAAAATGTAGATGCGTTTTCACCCGTGAGGACTAAGATGGAATGCCTCATTTCCAGTAAAAAGGGCCTCCGGCCACCTGCACTCACCAAGCGAAACGCAGAGGTAAGCCTCTACTTCACGCTGGTTTTCTGTGAGGTCGTGGTACCACCCCGGTTCGAGCCGGCCCATCCGTGCGACAGCAAAAGCTGCCACGTGGCTTCTACCACTGTTAAAAGTTTTGTTAAACATAAAACATTACATTCAGCTATTATTGCTTTCAGAGTATAATTATGTCGGAAAAACGTAGTAAAAACGTACATATTTAATTAAAATGTTAATGAAGTGTTATGAGTAAATTAAAATGTTAAAATCATTAATTAAATCTCACTAACAAGCTAAATAATTGTTAAAGATATAAAAACTAGATTAATTTATTTTAACCCTTTAAGTAAATATCATTAAACTTTTTTTGTTATAGCACCTCCTTGTAATGTTTTGTAGGGACGGTTTTTACTACACATATAAATGTTATGTTATCTTAATTTGTACTTAATAATTATGGTGACAAATCGTGGCGACAAACGACGATGGTAAAAGTGTCAAAATAATAATTTTAATAACAATAATTTCTAAGCTTAATGTAATATAAAATATATACTTTTTAAATATTAAATGTCGTCTGATATCTTGTAACATTTAGTATTTATTTTTGTTATGTAGAATGTTCAACTCGTATATTATAAGGTGAAATAAAGTGCATGGTGGTAAATGGTAATGCTATTAAAAGAGCGACAGCTGTTTTACTTACAGTCCAAACCAAACCACTAAAAACCAAAAAACTATCATCGTAGGACTGTACATCAGGAGTGAAAACTTCTTAGCTTCACAAACATACATTATGTATATATACACATCTGTATATGTGTATCTGAGCGTGATGGTCACGGGAGTTCAGTGCTCTTTCCCCATCGCAAAAGAGCCCGACGTCCCTAAAGAAGTTTTTAATTCAAATAAATTTACGTCACCTCACATGTTTATTTTATTTTTTTTTATTTAAAAAACTTAAATGTAACACCTTAACCGATTCGTTGCGGCACCAATTTTCGACAACTTTTAGCTGTGGCGGCGAACAAACATTCAAACAAACAAATATTTCATGACACGCCTGGCGTTTCAAGCGCCACAGACACGCCTATTGTGCCATCCGCCATGTGTAAAAGTAATGTTCTTTTTTATGCTTTTTTTACTTGTTGAGACCTAATTAAGTTTATTTGACATCAAACATAAGTTACAAATGGAAGGATACTTGTTTTTAGTGGGTAACTATGTGTTTTTTACGCGTTTTCTTTGAAATTGGGAGAAATTGACTTTTTTTATGAAGAGATTACAAACCTTTTGTACTATTTTTTGTTGTTATAAAAAAATCATTTATATAAGTAGGTACAGCTAAATCACCCTGGAAAGCTTGGTTTTTATTAAATTAAATTTTCACCTAATAATAACATTTGTAAATATCTAACAATGAAGAAGCTTAAATTGAAAAAAAAAATAAGGTATATCATTCATTGATATTTACAAATGTTAAATATTATTTAATGTTATACAAATGTAAAAGTGAAGTCGATCTGAAAACGTCTAATTAGTAAGAATACCAAAACAAGTGTTTTCAAAAGGAAAAAAACGTTGGCGCTATACGGCGGCAGATTGACAAAAGACTATTTATTAGCGATTTTTTTATGCATGAACGGTTTCGAACTGTTTCAAGCAAAAATAAACCTTATACCATATCACAAGAGCACACGGTACTTCGTAGGTCCATTCGGCCAAATTATAGTAATAAGTCTGCACTTCAACCATTTTAAGCAAAAGAGATAAAGGTATTGTGTTTTTTAATAGGAGAGTTGTTTTCTAGAAACTTGTTTACAACTTGAGTTTGTGAGCGATCGAAATGAGTGCTATTATTTGTTCACTTGTTTCTTATTAGAGTATCTTTCCACAACATGTTTTAAAAACCTATAAAGTAAAAACGGTACCATAACAAGTTAAAAAAGGTTGTCAACTCCTGAAAATTTCAATTTTTCAAAATATCCAGAAACGAAGCCACAGGCATGAACTACTTCCAAAATAATGAATATTTTGTCCTGGATAAATTTTCCAAAAAAGCAATTTGAGCGAGTTATAACGATTTAAAAAAAGACACGCCTTGCGTGTCATACGCCACACACAAAAGTATTCGATGGTACGCCTGGCGTGTCACCCGCACTGAACCGGTTAAGGTAAAGGGTACATAGGGCGGACTAAATGCCATATGGCATTCTCTGCCAGTCAACCCTGGGTGCCAAAGACAATTGTAGGCAGGTGCGAAACATAATACATAAATAAAGTATATTTCAATTAAAATATAATATATATACATAGTACATACATACACAACATGTATTTAAATATATATAACATATATTTACATACAATAATACATATATGTAATGTGTATACATGCTTATAAACTTTATAAATATCCGTATTAATATATAAATAAATAAATATTTGAAGAAAGAAAAATGTCAGTTAGTAAGTGCCTTCAGGTAATGTTATCGTAGAAGTAATTTAAATGAATTTCTATTTGTAGCATTCTTAATATCATCGGGGAGGGTGTTCCAAAGATGTATAGCTTGTATCGTAAACGAGGACCTGAAAAAATTAGACCTATGCTGTGGAAACCTTATCCTCAGACGGTTTGATTGTCGTGGTATTCGACCGTCAATCCAATGAAGAAAATGAAAGCCTTAAGATAAGAAGGCGACCTTGGATCGTTGAAAATTGAATAAAGTACAAGTAATATTCTAGAGCATGGCCTTTCACGTATAGGTAGCCATTTAAGCTTTGAACGATAGGAAGATATGTGGTCATACTTACGTAAACCGAAAATAAACCTTATGGAATTGTTAAGAGAGTATATTAAAGTATAGTATATTAAATAGCAGCATTAGCCTGCTGTATTTCTAATGGTGGCCACACACGGTCAGTTAAAATGATCAGTTTAACTGACGTACATCCAAAAACTGACCGTGAATGTGAAATCGTTGAAATTTTTAACTGACGGCAACACACGGATTTTTTAGGACATGCGTCAGTTAAACTGCTCAGTTGAACTGACGTAGGTCCAAAAACTGATCGTCAGTGTGAAATCTTAAGTTGAAATTTTTAACTGACGGCAACACACGGATTTTTTAGGGCATGCTGTCAGTTAAACTGCTCAGTTGAACTGACGTAGGTCCAAAAACTGATCGTCAGTGTGAAATCTTAAGTTGAAATTTTTAACTGACGGCAACCCACGTATTTTTCCGGGCGCACCGTAATCCGCCGACTTCAGTTTGTTTCAATTATTGGTAAGTACATACTTTCTTCCTTAAAAGCCGTGGTAGCTGAGATCGTTAGCGCTCGCTGTAAGCTTGATAGTACTCGAGCAACCCGGATTCGATCCCCGCCGGCATTAATGAAATTGTTAATTCCAATTTTAAGTGCTGATTTACTACGTGCTCGGCGGTGAAGGAAAACATCGCGCGGAAACCTGCTTGTCGGAGAAATAAGAAAAAAAAAATTTCTAAGACATGTGAAGTTGGCCACCACGCATTAGGGCAGCGCGGTGGACAATCCCTTGCCCTAAAACCCTCTCAAAAATGAGAGGAGGCCTGTGCCCCAGTGCCCAGCCCAGGGACGTAAATAGGTTGCAACTTTACTTCAGTTGTTTGCTTAGATTTTATATATTTGTCGTATCTCCTCGGTTTCAAGGCACTCCCTTGCTGCCTCAGCCAGTATCGGAATCCTTGGCGTCGACATATCGAATAGTGTGCAGTTTCGTGGTCACTTGGAAGGGAAGGCCAAATTGGCCTCTAAAAAGCTCAGCAGAGCGAGGCAGGATTTCATGCCGGCACATCGCTTGCAACTTTACAAAGCGCAAGTTCGGCCCCACATGGAATACCATCGTGTTTGGGCTCATTTGAAAGGGCTCGGATAGACTAAGATGATTGAGTAAATATGCCATATTTTTTAAAAAGAAGTAAGTATTTAAAATACCATTTTAGATTAATTGTGGTTTGTGGTTTATTACCAGACTGTGTAATAGCAGGCCTGATGCGCGCCTTACGATAACATAAAAAATATTTTTCTCTAATATAAGTATTTAGGCACTTTTGATATTTATTTTTGAGTTTTTATTCAAGTATGTCCTCCAAAAGTCAAAACGTACTGAATAGCATACGGGTGCTTAAATATCAATAGGAATGTCGCCCTTTCATTCTTTACTATTCCTAAGGACACCGAAAGGTAATATATTATTATTTATAGGTAGATATAGATAATTAGGTACTTAGTTACTGACGCCATAGTTACAGATTTATTATTTGATTAGTGACCCGACCACAGCTTCGCAGTTTTCGATTTTTTCGCGTATAATGTCAATGACATTAAAATAGAGTTAAGCGTCAGTAGCCTAATGGCAGGGCGTGGACCGCGAATTTGAAAGGTCGTGGGTTCGAACCCGCCATTCGACTATTGTCGTGAACCACTTTTTGCACCAGCATTTTAAGCTTACCAGAAGTGGTTAAAGGGAATATTAGTAATGATTAATAGCATTACTAGTATTTAATTAAAAAGTCCTCCCAGTATTAGTGACTGCCTACTAATGCAAGATCAGCATATACTGGCTAATGATTGAAAGTAGCAGCACTTCTCATTGCCACTATTTCATTAATAATAAGGTCCTTAAAATTATATAAAAAATATCCCACGACAGCATATGTCTATCTTTTATGGTTGACTCACAATAACACGTGTAACTCCCGATAGCTTAACAGTTCGGAGATTTCTGATTATATTTCTCTACTCTTACGTTTATAACACGCTCACTCATCCCTAATTAAAAAAAGTTAACATTATTATCTATTCAATAAAAAAGAATCATAGAAATCGGTATAAAAACACCAAAGTTATACATGAAATACGCTAATAAGCCATCGCGCGTGAATACTGAATCATGCTATAAGGATTATTTTTGTGTAACGGTCGTCGCGCTCGACGCGGCTCGCGGCGGGATGTATAAAAAGGCGGTGGGTGCGAGCTTCATACAATACCATATATAGTATATTATCTATGATACAATATTTGGCTGTTGATGCGAATAGACGTTCAGAGTGTTCAGTGGTGTAGCGTGCCTTCGATGTGCCCTGTATCAAAATTTGTTGGGGGGCCCCAATGAAGAGTAAAGATTTCATAAAAAGAACAAAAACGCTTGCATTGAATTCAAATTATTATATATTGTTTTTAAGTTATTCTTCATCATCATTACAGCCCTTCATAAGTCCACTGCTGAACATAGGCCTCCCCCAAGGAATGCCACAAAGCACGGTCCTGAGCCACCTGCACGAACGAACGCGTCTTATTGCAGGCCAACCTGTGATCACGTAACGAAACATTTCAGTGGCCGGCAAGCTAGCTAATGGTAAATAGTTGCTGTGTCCCATAGACATATATACATTGATCCCCGATTAAGAATTAATATGCAGATGTGTAATTACCCCTGAGAACTAAGATGGAATGCCTCGTATACAGTAAAAATGGTGTCCAGTTCTCTATGTACACATAAATTATCGTCATTTATCACGACAACGGCAAAAGTACTAATTACACAAGTTCATCATCATCATCATCATTATAGCCCTTCATAAGTCCACTGCACAACATAGGCCTCCCCCAAGGAATGCCACAAAGCACGGTCCTGAGCCACCTGCATCCATCGACTTCCTGCATGTCTTACCAGGTCGTCACTCCATCTAGTGGAGGGACGCCCTACACTTCGTCCGCTGGTACGAGGCCACCACTCGAGAACCTTTTTTCCACATCGGTTGTCGGTTCTTCGAGCTATATGTCCGGCCCATTGCCACTTCAGCTTACTAATCCGTTGGGCTATGTCGGCTACTCTGGTTCTACTGCGGATATCCTCATTTCTAAGTTTATCACGCAGAGAAACTCCGAGTATAGCCCTCTCCATAGCTCTCTGAGCGACCTTGAGCTTCCTCAGCCGGCCAGCAGTGAAGGACCATGTCTCAGTACCATATGTCATCAATGGCAACACGCACTGATTGTACAGTCTCGTTTTCAAGTTTTGAGGTATACCTGACTAGAAAATGTGCCGTAATTTCACGAACGCTGCCCAGGCGAGTCGAATCCCTCGATTGACCTCTCGGTCGAAGTTGGACTTACCTAGTCGGACTATTTGTCCCAGGTAAACATAATCGTCAATAACTTCGAGCTTAGTGCTCCCAACAACTACCGGCATAGGTGTGACATGGACATTAAACATGATCTTTGTTTTGTCCATGTTTATCTTAAGACCTAACCATTGGAAAACACTATTGAGGTCATTAAGCATAATGCTTAGTTCCTTCAGCGATTCTGCCATAAGGACTATATCGTCGGCAAATCGAAGGTGAGTGATGTAATCGCCATTGATGTTAATACCGTATCCTTTCCAGTCCAGAAGCTTGAAAACGTCTTCCAATGCAGCGGTGAAGAGTTTCGGGGATATAACGTCACCCTGTCTTACACCTCTCTGCAATTGGATAGGTTTCGTACTCTGGTTCTGGTTCTGTACTCGGATAGCCATCGTACCCCTACTGTACAAGCACTTCGATATACCGACAGTCTGTCGTAAGGCGATAATAAAAAAAAGAACCTAAGCTAACAACAACGAAACAACAAAAATAGAACAAGAAAATAATATATTTAAAATTTAAAAAAGATATTTATAATTTTATATAAAAAAATGAAGTATGATGATGGTGATGGGTGACGTGAATTACAATTAAATAGAAAATAAAGATAGATGAATATTGAAGCGGAGCCTGAAGGTCAAAGTGGCACACGCTGCGCTTGGAGTAGGAGTAGGCATACGCTGAGCTTGGAGTCTCACAGGGCCTGGAGCAAGCACGCACAGTGGCTAAAGATAGCACGGGCACTAGTAGGTGGAGGCGCAGGCGACGACTCCAGATGAAGGCAAAGGCTTGCAGGATCCTGGAGTAGTGCGGCCCCGCACTTGGAGTAGGCTAGGCGACGACTTCGGGTGAAGACAGAGGCTTGCAGGATCCCGGAGCAGTGCGGACCCGCGCTTGAAGTAGGCTACGCCGACGACTTCAGGTGGAGACAGAGGCTTGCAGGATCCCGGAGCAGTGCGGCCCCGTGCTTGGAGTAGGCTACGCCGGCGACTTCAGGTGAAGACAGAGGCTTGCAGGATCCCGGAGCAGTGTGGCCCCGCGCTTGGATTAGACTACGCCGACGACTTCAGGTGAAGACAGAGGCTTGCAGGATCCCGGAGCAGTGTGGCCCCGCGCTTGGAGTAGACTAGGCGACGACTTCAGGTGAAGACAGAGGCTTGCAGGATCCCGGAGCAGTGCAGCCCCGTGCTTGGAGTAGACTACGCCGACGACTTTAGGTGAAGACAGAGGCTTGCAGGATCCCGGAGCAGTGTGACCCCGCGCTTGGAGTAGACTAGGCGACGACTTCAGGTGAAGACAGAGGCTTGCAGGATCCCGGAGGAGTGCAGCCCCGTGCTTGGAGTAGGCTACGCCGACGACTTCAGGTGTAGAAAGAGGCTTGCAGGATCCCGGAGCAGTGTGGCCCCGCGCTTGGAGTAGACTAGGCGACGACTTCAGGTGAAGACCGAGGCTTGCAGAATCCCGGAGCAGTGCAGCCCCGTGCTTGGAGTAGGCTACGCCGACGACTTCAGGTGAAGACAGAGGCTTGCAGGATCCCGGAGCAGTGCGGCCCCGGGATAAGGCCTTTAGGAGATGCTTCAAGTTTGGTAGCTGAAGCGAGACTTTTCGTATTGACCGATGATTCGGCTTTTATACCTTTTTAGAGAGAACGGAAAATTATTTAAATTAAAAGCAAATTTTTGTAAATGGCCCAGAGCAAAAGAGTATTTATGTGGAAATATTGAAATAAAAACATCAGACCGGTAACGAATTTGAATAAAAATTGCCATGACAACCAAATAATAACGATGTCAAAAACTAACAATTTTTGGTTTCAGGCTTATAATTAAAAAACGACAAGATTTAAGTAAGAAATGAGATATTATTGATATAGGAAAAAAAAATAGCGCAACAGCGCGCACGAAACCCGAAATTGCAGAGTTACGGAGAACTAAATAAAAGATCGAAAAAGGTAAGACTCCATCGACACCGATTTAAAAAGTGCTGATAGCGTGAAAATACGAAGTGAAAATGATTTGTTATTGTGTAAAACCGTTACAGGATCCTATGGAAATAAAGGTGATGCAAAAAGAAAATCAAAAACAGAATGAAAAAATAAATTTAAAACAGTGTAAAATGATATGTAAGTACCATAACACTACAAGTCAACTTGGCATCGCTGAAGGGACTACTGCACCGCCCAAATTTCGATGGAATCAAAGGCTTTTTCATAGTCCACATACGTCAGACATAGTGGCAAATTGTACTCCTCGGACTTCTGTACAATTTGCCGAAGGGTATGTATATGGTCTATGGTGCTAAAGCCTTTTCGGAAACCGGCTTGTTCGGGAGTAATGACTCTTGAAAACAGCACGTAGACGCGGTTTAGAAGGGAACTCGGTCTGTAGGTCTTCAAGAGAGTGTTGTCACCTTTCTTAAAGAACAAGACCACCGCACTTCTGCTTCTTGCCTCCGGAGTAGTGCCACCATGAAGGACGGAATTAAAGAGCTCCTGAAGGACTTCAAGTATCGGTTTTCCACCCGCTTTCAGAAGCTCCGCTGTAATTCCATCCTCGCCTGGGGCCTTGCCGTTTTTAAGATGCTGGAAAGCCATTCTAATCTCGCACGAGCACGAGGGGGACGGGGCGTTGACTTCATTAGACGTGACCTCTCCAACTTAACGTTTAGGTTCAGTGTGCCTCTCACCATTCGGTGATCGCTGCCGGATTTCACCCTCGCGATCACTGAGACGTCACTGAACAGTTGTCGTTTGGTCGTCATAATGAAGTCAATCTCATTTTTTGTCGAACCGTCGGGGCTCAACCAGGTCCACTTCCTGTGGGGCCGCTTCTGGAAGAAAGAGTTCATCATAAAGAGTCCCTCTTTCACCATGAAGTCAGCCAGCTGCTTGCCCCTTGGGTTCCGTTGCCCTATTCCGAATTTCTCTACTTTCAGCTCACCGTTCGCTCTTGTGCCTAGTTTTGCGTTGAAATCTCCCATTAACACCGTATAGTGGGTTTTGGAGGAATGCGTGGCTCTAAAGATATCCTCATACATTTCTTACACCTCCTCATCGGCCATCGGCCATCGGCCGTAAGCCTGTATGACCTTCAGCGAATACCGTTTGGTGATTCTGAGTATAAGGTACGCAACCCTCGTCGACACACTCCCAATCTATACAACGTTGTTAACGAGAGACTTGTGGACGATAAATCCGACACCTCCTTGGGACAGATGGTCGCCCGCATGGTGATAGAACAAATTGCCGTATTCGAGGATTACCGTGTCCTCCCCCTCTCTTCAGACTTCGGATAATCCTATGACATTCCAGCGCAACTTTTCTATCTCTTTTTCCAGCTCCAGGATCTTCTCGTCAGTCCTCAGGATGCGCGCGTTATAAGTTGCTAGGTCGAGTCATCGTAGGTGGCAACGGAACCTCCACCGGAGATTCTTAGCACCTTCTGCCCCGCTGTTACCATGGTCGCCACCTTAGCCAGGAATAGCGGGGCTGCCGGGGACTGGGGGCCGTCTCTTCGTTACTTTCATGGGAGGTATATTGCCATAGTTGCCACGCTTTGCGAGCGTGTTGGCAACCACAGTTATTTTATTGTTGTTTTGCTGTTATCAGAAAGATGCTGCTGCCTATCCTCTGCCTCAGTTTCCCTCTGTTGCCTTTTACGACACCCACGGGAAGATATGGGTAGTGAGTATTCTTACCCGCCACTACACGGATTTTTGAGTTATTACTTACAATTAATACTCCTAGGAACTAAGCTAGCCAAACAATTCAAATCAAATATAGACTTTTCGTGCCTTTTGTTAGGCGAACATAGCTGAAGATGATTCGGCTGCATTCATAGCTGAAGACGATTTCAGTTTTACTAAATTCTTTACTTCTATAGACAATAGTGATAGCCTTTCCTGTCCCATAGAAGTCCTTGGATTTTTTGCCCACACACTTTCGGGGCCCCTGTAGCCCGGGGGCCCCGTATCATTGATACGGCTGATACGGCGGTAGCTACGCCCCTGAGAGTGTTCGACCTTATTGACAGACAATAATTGATTTGAACAAACCGTGCTTATCAGCGTGACTTTTAGTCTACTCTTACGTTTAATAATTTATTTTTAGATTTCTTTGGTTGTTATTTTATAAACTAGGTATTAGTTATTTTGGTAGTGTTTAAATATTTCTTAGTATTAGCTTAATTATAAATTAAACTTTTCTTTTTTATTTAGCTGTAGTTTTAAATAGGTACCTAGGTATCAAATAGGTTTATTTCATTCTATCAGACGTAGTTTAGGTACTTACTTATATATTTTTAAGAATTTAATTTTGGATTTAAGGATTTATTTAGGATCCGTTTTATTATTTAAGTATGCATTTAGATTTTTTTAAGTGTATGGTAGCTATAGTTAGAACTTCTAACGTAGATTATTTTTTAAGGTAACTGAATGCCGTCGATGAAAAATAAAATACACAATGCCACCTAAAAACAATTATCTTTATCTCGAAATTTGCGAGAAGCTAAAAGAATGAGAAATGTGCGTTCTCAAGAATCGGCAGAGGAAAAAACACATCGGTTAAACTCTATGAGAGTTAGTGCCTCAACTTCTCGAGTCAATGAAAGCTCTCCAGAAAGAGAGATGCGATTAGCAGCTGACAGAGCGAGACGAGCTACATCACGGGCGTCTCGAAGTTGTTCTCAACGAGAGCTAAGGCTCACCATTGACCGAGAACAACAGGTGTTATCCCGAGAAGCTGAAACTGCTTCACAACGAGAATTGCGGCTAACAGCTGACCGCAAACGGCATACATTATCTCGCGAGTCCGAAACCTACACTGAGAGCGAATTACGTCTCACAGCTGATCGCGAACGGCATGTACTATTCCGTGAGTCTCAAACCTTCACTGAGAGGGAATTACGTCTCACAGCTGATCGCGAACGGCATGTACTATCCCGTGAGTCCGAAACCTACACTGAGAGGGAATTACGTCTCACAGCTGACCGCGAACGGCATACATTATCTCGCGAGTCCGAAACCTACACTGAGAGGGAATTACGTCTCACAGCTGATCGCTAACGTCATATTTTATCCCGAGAATCTGAAACTTTTACTCAATATTGAAACCGTTTGACAAATGATAGGGTGCACCATAATATTATTCGATCTCTTGAAAATGAACATGAGCTTGAACAACGACTATAGTTGGACGCGAATATTACAATTCTTTGAGACAAGAACGATTAATAAGTTTGTCTAATAAAAGGTTAATAATTGAAAATATTCGGTCTCTTGAAACGGACGAACAGCGAGAGGCCCGTCTTACTGCAGACAGATTTCGACATAGTCTTAATGACTTAGATGTACACATAGAAGATCAATCTACAAATTCGGTGGTGTGGTCCGATAAATATAAAAGTGGGTTTGCTTCTAACCTCACAATTGATTACAGATCATCTTCTGTAATAGGCGATATGAACGTATGTTCTTTTTGTAATGCTTCAAAGTGGAGTAAGGAGTCGGCTGGTTTCTGTTGTTCTGGAGGTAAAATAAATTTGTCTTCGTTCGAAGATCCACCGGAACCTTTGAAGTCACTACTTTAAGGGGAACATGTGCAATCTAAACAGTTCTTATACAATATTCGCACTTATAATAGTGCGTTTCAAATGACATCCTTTGGTGCTCAAGAAATCCCAGAAGGTCCTTTCTTGCCTACTTTTAAGATACAAGGTCAGGTTTACCATTTGATAGGATCCCTTTTGCCTGAAGACCAACCTAAGTTTCTTCAAATATATTTTGTATCCGACTACAACGAACAGTCGAATATAAGAAATCAATATTTTCCGAATTTAAATACTGAACTTATTTCACAACTTCAGAACATGTTGCATCAGGTTAATTTCTATGTATGCAGTTTTAAATTGGCGTTAGAAGCTCTTCCTCAAGATGGTGATAACAATCATAAAATTGTTATAAATGCCGATAGGCGTCCAACTTAGGAACACCCTGGGCGTTATAACGTTCTGTTACGGTTTCCCAATGCTAGGGAAAACCCTTAATCATAGGTAATAAGTGATTACATAGATTTCCTCTAAATAGTCATGTCATCATTTAAAGGCAGCTTTGCTTCCCGCTCCCGGGAACAAGTCAGTCTCTGCCCGACCGCTGAATCCATAACACCTCTGTATCATCTCGTGTCTGCCAGTTTCGACTCCGGGCTAATTAGAATTTGTAACCATTTCTATTTCTAAATTATACTATTTCCATTGTGCAAATAAAAGTGTTTTTTTTAAAACCTAGTTTACGAGGTCCCGTATAACATTGGTGGCAGCTTAAGGGATTTAAAAGAAATAAGTAAATCCTCGGAACGCCTCAATTCAGTGAAAATTAAACAAAATAAATTCCATATATACGTGTAATCGCGTCGGTAAAAAGTGCTAAATCCCAATCTTATCTCCGTGTCGCTGTTTCTGCTGTATACACCGCTGTACACCGCTGTATCCTGCTGATCTTACCAGACCCTCACGTGCCTTGTTGGGCATACTCCGAAGACCTATCACTCACCTTGGGTGATCTCGCCTGGCTACGAAATGATTCGTTTTGCCGTCATAGTTGCAGTGTTCCTGTAAGTACATTCATTCTACATCGATACTATTTGTGTTGTGAAAAGAAAAAAGTGTCAGTGATTTAACTATAAAGTCCATCGCATAATTTCAATTTAAAGTATTAAAAGTTTAAAAGTATTAGACTTAGTAACATTTAATTAATCATTCATTGTTCCATTGTATTATTTCTTTATCGTTCAGTTCCGAGAATAGTGCAACATTCCATTCTAATCTCAACTCCGTACCTCACGCGTTATCTTTGTTTTGACTAACTTGCTATGCCTAAGAACGAGCCTATTACCATGTCTAAAGAAACAAAAGAAATCGACATGAACTTTTTAAGTAAATTCATAAATAAATTTGACGGAAACCGCGAAAAACTTAATGCGTTTTTAAATAACTGCAGAAATGCAATAAGCCTTGCGTCACCGTCTCAACAAGATATAATATTAAAATATATTTTAAGCCAACTCGAAGGCCGTGCCGAAAGTGCGTGCTCCATTAAAGAATTCGAGAACTGGCAACAGTTAGAAGAGTTTCTCAAAAACCAATTTGGCGAGAAAAAGCATTACGCTGCACTACTCTCGGACCTCCAAGATTGTTGTCAAATTAATAGCGAAACGGTCAACCAGTTTGCACTACGCGTAGAAACATGTCTATCAAAGCTATTAACCGAAATCAATATATACCCACGAAAAAGAAAGGTGAACTGACTGGCCGTGTCGCCGCAATGCAAGATTTAGCTTTGCATACATTTGTAAGTGGGTTAAATCCTCGATTGTCAACGGTAGTCAGATGCCGTGACCCTGAAACCTTAAATGAAGCCATTGGCTTCGCTGTCGAAGATTAAAACCACCGAAGAAAAGATATTACAGACCTCTTCTAAGCGTAATCCTTCGGCAATAAATACCAGTTCGCTTAATCAAGGACGTTGGCCTCAACGTCAATCCCAACCAAGCCGAAATCCTACACAGCGAGGCTATTCAAACAATACCAACAGTCAAGGGCCGTCTACTTCAGGTCCTCCAGTGTGCCGTTATTGTAAAAACGTGGGTCACACTATCGATAATTGTAGGAAACGGGAATTCAATAATAACCGCTTTAGAGACCAAAATAATCAGAGACTATCTCCTAGACGCTATCAAAATAACCAAGCTCAAATCCACGCGGTAAACATTAACGAATGCAGTGACTACCCGGAAGATCAGGCTAAATCAAACGATGATTTAAACGCATAAAGGGCTCACGGTGGTGTCTCGTGAGACCCAAAAATCGAATTCCAAAACATTACCATATCAAAGGCACCAATACTACATCCACTGTATCCACTGTATCCTCTGTATCCCCTAACAATAGGGACACGCGGATTAACCGCAATAGTACATCCACTGTATCCACTGTATCCTCTGTATCCCCTAACGATAGGGACATGCGAATTAACCGCAATACTACATCCACTGTATCCACTGTATCCTCTGTATCCCCTAACGATAGGGACACGCAAATTAAACAAAATACTATACCCGCTGTATCCTCTGTATCCCCTTATGATAGGGAATCGCGAAGCAAACGCAACACTGTATCCACTGTATCCCCTGCATCCACTGTATCCTCTGCGTCCACTGTACCCTCTGCATCCTCTGTTCCTGCTATATCCTCTGTACTCACCAACAATAAGGACTCGCAACCTAGCCGCACCGCTGTATCCTCTGTATCCACCGGCCTCACCAAACGTAAAATCAATCATTCCATACATGCTAAACCTACCTTAGACACCACTGTTCCTTGTCCTATTCCTGAAACCAGAATTTATGAAATTAACATTGGTCCATTCAAGAAACGCTTACCCCATATCCTTGTGTATTCCTCAGTATCGGACACCACCTTATCTCTCCTTGTAGACTCTGGCGCAACAGTTAGCCTACTGAAACGATCTTCTATACAAAACCCAGTTGACATCACAACAGAGGTAATATTCCTGAAAGGTATTGACCCTATTGATCAACCTTCACCTACAATGGGCCATTTTCCACTTAAGATAAAAATAAATGATAAAAATAGTATCACACATAGAATCCATATAATACCTCAAATAAACTTACCTTATGATGGTATAGTTGGCACTGATATGCTAATCGCTTTTGGCTGCACAATCGACTACACTCATGAAACTTTGAAAATAGGTGGAAATGAACTAAAATTACATTACAATGAACCTACTTATGTTATTCCTCCCAGATCTGAAACCGTCATAGAATGCTCTGTCTCCAACCCTGAAGTAAAAGAAGGACTCGTACTAGACCAATATTATCATGAAGATTTACTAATCGCTAATTGCTTAGTCGCAGTCAAAGAAAACAAAAGAATTAACTTATCAGTAATAAATACCTCTGAAACTCCTATAACCCTACAGTCAAATCTAGATATCACACTAATTCCCTTAAGTTCTTTAACCAAACCTTTTGATCCAATAAACACTTACACAGTTTGCAATTTAAAAAACACAAACTCTTACCTCCGAACACAAGAAGTATTAAACCTACTTAGAGTCTCCCACCTCAATCCTGAAGAGACAAACGCTCTTCACGATGTTTGCTCTGAATACTCGGACATATTCTTTATTCCTGGCGACAAACTATCCCACACAAATGCCCTCAAGCATAACATAAAAACTAGCGATCAAAATCCCATAAATGTAAAATCTTATCGGTTCCCAGAGTTACATAAACAAGAAGTTAAAAAACAAATTGACCAAATGCTCGACCAGGGAATCATAAAACATTCAGAGTCTCCATGGTCTTCACCAATCTGGATTGTCCCAAAAAAAATTGACGCATCCGGACAACAAAAATGGCGTATAGTTATCGACTATCGGAAATTAAACGACATCACTGTTGGTGACAGCTACCCTATACCACAAATATCCGAAATTTTAGATCAGCTAGGACAGAGCAAATACTTCTCAACCCTTGATCTCGCGTCAGGATTTCACCAGATTTTGATCAATGAGGAAGATGCTCCCAAAATAGCCTTTAGTGTACCACAAGGACACTACCAATTTACAAGAATGCCATTTGGTTTAAAAAACGCGCCTGCCACTTTCCAACGACTAATGAATACCGCGCTCACAGGCCTCCAAGGTATACGGTGTTTTGTCTACCTTGACGACATCGTCATATATTCTCATGATTTAAATTCTCATATTGATAACCTTTCGTCAGTATTCCAAAGGCTTCGAAACTACAATTTAAAACTCCAACCTGACAAGTGCGAGTTTCTCCGACGTGAAGTCGCATATCTTGGCCATCAAATAACTAAAGATGGTGTAAAACCTAACCCCGAAAAGGTAAAAGCGGTAACTCAATTTCCTACTCCCAAATCCCCGAAAGACATTAAGTCCTTCCTCGGTCTTGTATCCTATTATCGCCGTTTCATTGCCAACTTCTCAAAAATTGCTAAACCTTTAACTCATCTTCTAAAAAAGGATGTCCCCTTTCTATGGGAAAACCAACAACAAGTCGCCTTCGACGAACTCAAGCACAAACTTACCTCTGCTCCCATCCTCATTTATCCAGATTTTTCCATCCCTTTCATCCTAACATGTGATGCCTCTAATTATGCCATTGGTGCTGTACTTAGTCAAGGTCCAATTGGCAAAGATAGGCCGATAGCCTTTGCCTCTCGGACCCTCAACAAAAGCGAATGTAACTATAATACCACTGAAAAAGAACTCCTTGCTATTTTGTTCGGTTGTAAAACCTTTCGCCCATATCTCTATGGACGAAAATTCAAGATCATTACTGACCATAGACCACTAAAGTGGTTATTTAATCATAAAGATCCCAGTAGCAAGTTACAAAGATGGCGCCTAAAACTAATGGAATATGAGTATGAGATCGAATACCAGAAAGGAAAACTTAATGCCGCTGCCGACGCCCTATCCCGATATCCTGTAAACCCAGTTCAACCATTAGACTCTGATCCTGTTCCATCCAATTCTAATCAAAATGAAGATGACTCCACACCTCAATTCAGCCCTCTTACTCTTGACGATCTTGACATCCAACTACCCCCTGATTCCTCAGACCTCGACGATAAACTACCTTCTGTAGACCTCTTGGAAGACGATGATTAGTGAATGGTAGTGACCAGGTATCGACGATCCTCCTACACCGACCACATCTAACAAATCTCCAGATCCTAAACCAAATCCTTCTCGTGACGATAATTATAGCAAATTTCTAAAAACAATGAGCAACAAAGACTTTAATAGTAACGCTAACATCCTAGAACATAACGAAAGCATTCTGAAAACTAACTGCAAAATCATTGTCATACCTACTTCCATCGATCTCGATGACTCCAACCCTCACGTAGAAGAAATTCTAAGTAACCTCGAAAACTCTAAAGAACTCTTAGATAGGGAAAGAACTCTTTATTCCTTCATCTCATTCGATCACAAAGGAAAAACAATATATTTTCTATTCACCAAAGTATACAACTTCCATAACAGTTCTTATGAAGATATTTATAAAAGCCTACTAAATCTTCGATGCGATATATTACGTAATCCCACTGATTCCAACCTAAGTTTAGCCATTACTGATTTCCAAAATCCTTTCGACAAACACATCTGGACAAAAATATACAACATGTTCTGCTATATCTTTAACAATACTCAAATATCAGTTCATATTTATCACAATGCTATAATTTACCCTACACCCTCCGAGATTCCCAGAATACTTCGTGAAAACCACGACATTCCAATTGCCGGACATTTAGGATCTACGCGAATGTATAATCGAGTAAAAGAGAGGTATTTCTAGAAAAACATGCGGACAGACATCGAAACATACGTGAAGAATTGCTCCCAATGCCAAAGTAATAAAGCCTTAAGACAAGTTATTAAATCACCTATGCAAATAACTACCACTTCCACCAAACCATTTGAACGAATCAGCCTCGACCTTGTAGGACCACTTCCAGAAGCTGGACTTAACAAACTCAAATTTATTGTTACGTTGCAGGACGACCTCACCAAATATTCCCTCGCTTACCCTATCGCTAACGCGACTGCAGAAGAGACATGTGAATGTCTGGTGCACTTTATTTCTGTCTTCGGCATCCCGAAGTCTATTTTAACCGATCAAGGCACAAACTTCACCGCAGACCTATTTAAAAGAACCTGCAACTTCCTGAAAATTAAACAAATCTGGTCTTCTCCATACCATCCTCAAACGCAAGGTGCACTTGAGCGCAGTCACTCCACACTTAAGGAGTACCTTAAATCTTATGTCAACGAAAATCATTCTGATTGGCATAAGTATGTTTATACCGCTATGTTGGCATATAACACATCTACTCATTCCACTACTAATTTCA
Source organism: Parnassius glacialis (assembly GCA_033319125.1). NCBI lineage: Eukaryota > Metazoa > Arthropoda > Insecta > Lepidoptera > Papilionidae > Parnassius > Parnassius glacialis. The sequence continues at coordinate 20,472,576 of JAVANC010000010.1, read as the reverse complement.
CACCATACGTACTCCTCTTCGGTCAGAAGCCTTTTATCCCGGACTCCGTCTACGAATTACAATCGGACCTAACATATCCAGAATATCTCAAATCTCTACACCATCGTCTAAAACTTTCACGTGAGAAAGCCTTAGAAAACATAAAAAGATCTAAGGAAAGATCTAAACAGTATTACGACACCCGGTCACGGCCCGTTCAGTATAAAGTTGGAGATTACGTATATCTCAAAAATCATGTGCGTCTGCGCAAAGCCCTTTCGCCTATTTGGAAAGGACCGTATAAGGTTGTAAAAATCAATGGCAGAAACACCTTGACATTACTCATAAGTAGACGTCATGTGACACATCACTATGACGAAGTTAAATTAGCTCCTAGATCTGAAACGTAACCCTAGTTATAAACATAACATTAATTTTAATTATATTCTATTACAGTAATTCCGCGCTGAGTCAAGAATTCTTACGTCTTTGACGAACAGTCCTGGTATCTACTTCGACCCTTTAGGTTCCTTAAGTTTAGTTGATAGTTATCTTAGTGTAGTTATCCCGTATGATGTGTCTTTTATCAACCCACATATTCTAAATCTGCGACTAGTCCTAGATAAATGCAAACAAGTATGTAATGATGGCAAAGTCTTTGATCGTTTGGAATGTACTAATCTCTTTGAACCGTTGAACACCCGTTATAATGATATAGCTCATGACAACGAAGCCATCTTCCATCTTACGTCTCGCCAGTCGAGAAGGTCTGCACTTTTAGGATTCGTAGGCCTGCATCAAAAAAGCTATTTGGCACAATGGATGAAGACGATGCCATCCGATATGACAACGCCATTACAGAGGTAGAAATAGACCAAAAGAAATTAGCCCTCCTGATGAAGGAAAATATACTAGTCACTACCTCTTCGCTCAGATCTTTTAACGAAACTCTGCATAAAATTAGACTAAATGAAAACCACCTGAAAAACGCAATTGATGGACTGTCCCAAGACATCCTAAATCTAACTTACGCTTCAAAAGAATTAGGTATTAGATCTCGCATGCTGGAATTAACTTCCATGATAGAAAGTAGTCTCCTAGCCATGTCCTTCAAAGTTGAGGACATAATTAATGCTATCATGTTTAGCAAATCTAACATCCTGTACCCTACTATCCTAACACCTAAAGAACTTTACCTCGAATTGGTCGAAAACTACAGATTCTTACCCAGAATCTAAACAACTCCCAGTTCCTTTAAATCTCGATAACATGCATACTATTCTAAATGTATCAGAAATATCTAGTTACTTCAATAAAGAAAAAGTAGTGTTTGCAGTAAAAATCCCTCTCATCAACCCTATACACTTAAACATATATCATAACTTACCTTCACTGGTCCCTCATGACAAAAATAATCCAGAGTCATATTCGACCATCATTCCATCCTACAAATATATTGGTATTAGCAAAGATAGATCAATGTATTGTAAGTTAGATAACCTAGATTATTGTAAAGTAATAAAAAATGATCATTACCTTTGTAAAACACCAATACTGTATTCCTCTTCCGCGATGCCCTCCTGTGAAAGCGAAATTATTACCAAAGTACTTACCTCAATCCCTTCAATTTGTGAAACTAAATTTATTCACGGTCACGTTAGCATCTGGCAGCCACTACGCTATAATAGATGGTTATTTGTAATGTCTGAAAAAACTAAAATAAGTATTGAATGTAATAACTCCCAAGTTACTGAAACAGAATTTAGTGGAAATGGTATATTGTACTTACCTCCTGAATGTGTCGCCTACTGTAAAAACACTCGTTTAACACCGCATGAAAATCGTGAAATTCAACTGAAAACTATTGTAACTAATTTTAACATTTTAAATGATTCCTGTTGTAATATTGTAGCATATAATAATATTGTATCAAACTTACCGGTAGTTAATCTTAAGAATGTTAACTTAGATTCCTTAGCTTATGATGATCCTGAGATCCTGAAAAGCCTTAACAGTATAATTGAAAAACCACATATTGTTTTATATCAAAAATATTACTCAGGTATCACAATTGTAATTATAGTTTTTATTATGTGCTTTATTATTTATAAGATGTATAAAACTGGCATACACAATAAAATGATGAAATCTAAAGAAAATAAAACTCCTGAAAATAGGGACATTGAATTAGATGACAGTAACCCCTCAAACATTAACACGGGACCTTCTCTTCGAATCGGCTAATTTTATATTTCATTTACTATAACATAAACTCCACTTTTAAGGGTGTAGTTTACTCTAAATCGGGGGGCTGTTACGGTTTCCCAATGCTAGGGAAAACCCTTAATCATAGGTAATAAGTGATTACATAGATTTCCTCTAAATAGTCATGTCATCATTTAAAGGCAGCTTTGCTTCCCGCTCCCGGGAACAAGTCAGCCTCTGCCCGACCGCTGAATCCATAACACCTCTGTATCATCTCGTGTCTGCCAGTTTCGACTCCGGGCTAATTAGAATTTGTAACCATTTCTATTTCTAAATTATACTATTTCCATTGTGTAAATAAAAGTGCTTTTTTTTAAAACCTAGTTTACGAGGTCCCGTATAACAGTTCCATCCACGAATGAAGTTGCTGTAGAATTGGTCGACCAGGAATGTGGTAGGCGTAATATCGTTATCCGTTCCAGAGACAATCGTTTGCAACATATTTACGAAACCCACAGGGCTTACGACAGTTTGCAATATCTTTTGCTATACTCTCGAGAGGAAGATGGTTATAATTGCGCTTTATACCAAACTGATCCGCGTACAGGCGCACCTAATTATAATAAAAAGATGTCATGCCTTCAATTTTATTGTTACCACTTGCAAGTGAGACGGAATAGATTTGTATACTTTCAACGTTTTCGTGGCTTATTCAATCAGTTTATTGTTGACATGTACGCAAAAATTGCCCCCGCCGAACGGGTTCCCGCCTTGTCGTGGCGGGGGGGCTTAGTAGCCGTGGCTTGGTCAACCACGGTGAACAAAGAGGAACCCCTTGGCTGGCCCGAGGTGTAGGGCCGGCCCGAGGTGGCCACTCCGAGTGGGCTTGGCGAGCCCACTTCGGATGTGTGTCGGGGGGCTGCGGTGAGAGGGGAGTCCGCACACTCTACCGCTGCAGCCGAGGTGAAGTCGCGGAGGAAGAGGAGTGTTGGTATGGCGATGCGCCACTCGCCCTATCCTCCGCGACTCAAACGGGGCCGCACCGTTGATGCGGTGGTGGTGGGGCTGCGGGGAGAGAGGAGTGTCGGTATTGCGAGGCGCCGCTCTCCCTACCCTCCGCAGCCGAATCTTGGTTGGCGGCGGAGCCATAGACCAGATCTGCCGCTGGGGTCGGGAAGGCTGGTGCTTCTGAGTGCTAGTTTTTCCTGGCCCCATGGCCTTCGCGCATCGGACGCGGGGGCGTCCGTTGCGCATGTGAAATTGGAGGCCGAGGAGGAGGGCGCGCCATGTGTTCTGGTGCGCCTTACCTGAGAGGGAGATGGGGGAGGAGTGGTCCTCTCTCGAGGAAGGGCCCCATGGCGGGCGGCCAGCGCAGGTGGGGTCGCGGAAGTGTGCGAAAGCGTTCCCGTGGCCCTGCCAGTATGCGACGAGGGTGGAACACCATGGGGTTTTAGTCGGTGCGAGTCCGACATAACCCGTCTTTGCCCCCGCGAGGCAGGTATGCGTAGGCATTTCCCCATGTAAAAAAAAAAGTACGCAAAAATTGAAACCGAAAGATTAGTTTATATACGATCTAATCAAAGGCAGCTGCGCGCTGAAGAATACGTGCACCTTCGCGACGCCATAATGATACGGTGAATATGGGCCGTTTAGTTATTTTACCCTCTTCTTTTACTGGTACCACGCTACATGCACGAACGTACTCAATATGCTTTTTGTTACGTAAGAAAATATGGACGTCCCGACTTATTTATTACTGTAACTACCAATCCCAAGTGGGATGAAATCACTCGGGAGCTTATTGAGGGTAAGCACCGCATGACCGCCATGATATTATCGCAAGAGTTTTCCATTTAAAATTAAAATCAATGATAGATCTACTTACCAAAGATAACATTTTTGGAGATGTATTGTGTTATATGTATAGTCTTGAGTGGCAAAAACGCGGCTTATCTCACGCACATATCCTGCTTTGGTTAAAAGATAAGGTTCGACCAAATGATGTAGACAGTTCAATCAGTGCTGAAATTCCAGATCCGATTGCAGATCCCGTGTTATACGACATTGTTAAAACTCATGTGATACATGGTCCATGTGGTGAATTTAACGGGAATGCTCCTTGCATGCAAGACGGTCGTTGCAATAAAATATATCCAAAAGCATTAGTAGATGAAACTGTAACAGGACATGATCGATACCCATTATATCGTCGCCGTTCAACAGACAATGGTGGTTTTACTGTTGAAAAGCGAGTGTCTGGACAACAGGTTACTTTAGATAATAGGTGGGTAGTTCCGTATCCGCCTGTGATGTCTAGAGCATTTCAAGCTCACATAAATGTTGAAATGTGTAATAGTGTTAATAAAATATATTTGTAAGTATATTAACAAGGGCAGTGACCAAGCTACATTTGCGTTGAGAAATGAACATGATGAAGTTACTAGATTTCAGTCAGGCAGATATATCAGCTCTTCAAAAGCTGTGTGGCGGATCTTAAGTTTCAACATTCACGAAAGATATCTACCTGTGACTCATTTGGATGTTCATCTTGAAGACGGTCAACGTATATATTTCAACGCCGAAAATGTTACAGAACGATTAGAGAACCCTAGACAAACAACTTCATTAGCATTCTTTCGACTTTGCCAATCTGATGATTATGTAAAATCTCTTTTGTATAAGGAAGTTCCATCGTATTATACCTACGATAAGCAACGATGTGTCTTTAATTGTAGACGCCGTGGCAGGCCTGTAGATAGCGAATCAGGTATTTTCAAAGAACATGTTCTTGGTAGAGTGTATACCGTTCATCCTAACAACGCTGAGTGTTTCTATTTGCGATTATTATTACATACAGTGCGAGGACCAATATCATTTATAGATTTCAGAAAAGTAGACGATGTTGTTTATCCAACTTATCATGCAGCTTGCCAAGCGCGTCGTTTGCTTGAAAATGACCAGCATTGGGATGACGCTTTAGCAGAATCCTGTGTTAGTGATGATCCACGACGGTTACGCCATTTATTTGTAACATTACTCACATTTTGTAATTTGTCAGATGCTGTACAATTATGGGAAAATATCAAGAAAAATTTGCAGAAGACTATCTACGGAATTTATCTTACAATGATGAAGGCGCAACTAATGATAATTTCCGTGATCTTGCGATAAATCTGTGCTTTTTAGCTCTTCAGGAAAACTTAACAGCAGTAGGCGGTAAATCACTCTGTGAATATGGTTTGCTAACACCAACCTCAGTCGGAAAGGTTACCAATAGGGAATATTCTGTAGAGATTGGTTACAACTCAATGGAACTGCTGGCAACATTAGAAAACGGTGTCCCAATGATGACTGCAGAACAACGTTCTGTCTATGATCGCGTGTGCGAGAGTGTTCAGAGTAATTTGGGTACAATATGGTTTTTAGATGCACGTGGAGGAACTGGGAAAACCTTTTTGACTAAATTAATATTAGCTTATGTTCTAAATCAGCGTAAAATTGCTCTTGCCGTGGCTTCATCAGGTATAGCTGCAACAATGCTACCAGGAGGTAAAACTGCTCAGACTATGTTTAAAATACCTACTGATTTAGATCGCATGGAAATCCAACCTGTTGTATTTCAAGAAATAGCGACAAAGCTAAGGTATTACGTGAGTGTAATTTAATCATTTCGGATGAATGTACGATGGCCCACCGAAAAGGAGTAGAAGCGGTAGACAGAACTTTAAGGGATATAAGACAAAATGATCGACCAATGGGCGGTATCACGGTTTTATTTTGTGGTGATTTCCGACAAACCTTACGGGGAACCCGAGCTGATGAGGTTAGGGCTTACCTAAAAAGCTCTTATTTGTGGCGTGATATACAATCGGTACATTTGACTATAAACGTGCGAGTGAGAACTGGAGATTACCCGGATGATCGTCAATTTTCTGATAAATTATTAAAGATTGGGGAAGGTACCTATCCACAACTACACCAAGGAAAACTTATTCTGACGCCTGAGTTATGTTGTATAGTGCAATCCCAACCACATGTTATATCGTCGGTTTACGGTGACGTAACATTTATATTAAATAGGGACAATTTTTGGCTATGCGAAAGATCCATTTTAATTCCTCGCAATGACCAGTCATCTGAGATTAATAACAAAATACTGTCGAATATACAGGGGAAAGCAAAGTTTATAGTTCAGTAAATAGAATGGTCGATGAACAAGAAGCCACTAATTACCCGATAGAATTTTTAAATTCTTTAAATATGCCCGGACTTCCTTCTCATGAAATTTGTTTAAAAATTGGCATTCCGATTATTCTGCTCCGAAATTTAAGACCACCACAACTTTGCAATGGAACTCGGCTAAAAGTAACCCAGTTGCAACAAAATATAATCGAGGCTTAAATTTTAACAGGTTGCGGTGCAGGAGAAACCGTCTTTATTCCCAGAATTCCCATAATACCAAATAATTTTCCATTCCAATTTAAAAGAACTCAATTCCCAGTATCATTGTGTTATGGAATGACAATTAATAAGGCTCAAGGGCAGACTTTTCGTGTTACTGGAGTAGATCTCGGTGTCAGTTGTTTCTCGCATGGTCAGTTGTACGTCGCTCTTTCCCTGATTAGCAGTTCTAGAAATCTTTATGTTCACGTGCCGGACGGGTCAACTTTCAACATAGTTTACCCGGAAGCTTTGCGCTGAAGTATTTTTGTTCCATAAGTACTTAAGCCTCATGTGAACGTGATCTAAACAATATTACCAATATATTAACTTAATAACACACAAGGAGTTACACTCCATCCAAAGCCCAGCGACACTATAACATATATAGGAATGACGTCTTAGCAAAAGTTGTTTAGTCTGATGGGCATTTCCTGTTGACTTACAAAAATAAAAGATCTAGAACGTCTTGAATCGTCTCGCGAATCACGTTGTTTTCCCGTCCCCGGGCTCTTAGAATTCAACATCAGACGTTTCAGATCTTCGATTTTGACGACCCCGTTGTCGCTGGCATAAGCAACAGGATCCGCGTACGAAGTCGCGGGCAGAAGCTAGTGATTATATAAAAGTGTAATATATCCTTAACTAATTATATATTGTATGAATTATATTTTAATTTTCAACTTTCAAATAGTTATTGTGGCATTCCTTAGGGGAGGCCTATGTTCAGCAGTGGACTTGTAAAGGGCTGTAATGATGATGATGATGATGATGAAATAGTTATTGCTGTTTAAATAAGGGAAACCTAATGTTTAAATCTGTTCATCTGTACAATTACACACGAAAACTATTCATCTTACCAACTACTGAGTTTTTATTATATCTTAAATAACGTCTCTACTTAAGTCATAAAATATGTATATATATATACATATAGTTATTTTAGTCTATAATGAAATATTTTCTTATTTTTTGACTAGGTTTTTGGTGATAGAGCACGCTGCAGGCATGCTAGCTTTACATAGCTGCAGCAGGAATGAGTCAGCACGACCGGGATAAGACCACGTTCTCACAGAATACCAGCGTAAAACAGAAAAAATTATGCTGGTGTATTGATTTTTTAAAATTATTAATCGAGAATATAATTGGATGTAAATGTGTCATAGCATCCTCTTACCATTGGGCCGACTGTGTGCTCGTTTGTCTCCCGTATTGCGTTAAAAAAACCTTTGGTCCCTAAAAATCATGATTCAACATCATTCCTTCGTCTCTCCAATCTTCTGATGTAACTATTTCACCGATCAGCGACAGAGAACAGTGTTAATATTACTAGATATCTTGTATAAGAATGTATTGAAAAGGTCTCTTTTTTTCTCGTAAAGAGCTAAATGGGCATTCAAATTTAGTCCTTTTGGGTTGACAGCGCATCAGACTTTGATTCTTAATCGAGGATAGATGTCAAAGTAGCACAGCATTCACTTACCATGAAGAGAAATATGTGCTCGCTTGTCACACTTATTCTATAAAAAAAATTAGCATAATTTGCAGATAAAAAGTATAAAGATATGAGAAGAGAAGAAGTAGTTTTTGAAACTACTTCTTCTCTTCTTCACATCCTCGCAACTTCATTTTTTTAAAAATTTAAGAACGGAAGTAACTTAGAAATAATTATTTTAACAGTGGGTACCTATAGTGTAATATCTACAATTACTCCAATTTGCTATTACTAGTTAGTTCGTATATAAAGCCGGCTTGAAGCTTTATTACTTCGTGCCTAATATTATTTTCAAAACTTCACCACTTTTCCAAATAAAATAGTAATTTATACTTAAAAAGTGCAATTTAATGGTAAAAGTGATCAAGTGCATGGATTATTCCAACACCGAGGGTCCCGAATTTTAATATAACAGCACGTCAGAAGTCAAAACTTCTTAGCTTCACAAACTTGTAAACATTATTCTCTGAAAGCTGCGTCGAAGATTACTGCGAATTGCAAGTATGACAATTAAGACAAATTTGCGAGCCACAATTTGAGAGGCTCATGTCCAACAGTAGGCTTTTATGGGCTGATCATGGAGAAGAAGAAAGTATATAAAGAATATATTATTCCAATAAAAATTAATTTTTGTTTTGAATAAGGGTGAACAACGAACTCACAGGTTGTTACGAAATATTTTTAGGAAGTATTCGTTATTAGAAATTATTTTTATTATTAATATAGTAATAAAATTTTCATATATTCCTCTGTTTTACATGAAAAAAAAATGATTATTATCTTATTTATAAATACATATCAATTTTATAAAATTCAATCAATTTAATGCTCAACATTATTTTGATCAATCTTATGTGTCTGAACGTGACGGTCACGGGAGTGCAGTGCTTTTTCCCCATTAAAAAAGTGCCCAACGTACCTGAAGAAATTTTCAATGCAAAAATACAAACGTTGATATTACGCACTAAGTAGGTATATACGAAAAAGAAACAAAGACAGGACTCTATATTTTATAAATTTTATAAACCAACGTTGATATTACGCACTAAGTGGGTATGTACGAAAAAGAAACAAAGGCAGGACTCTATGTTTTATAAATTTCATAAACCAACGTTGATATTACGCACTAAGTAGGTATATATGAAAAATAAACAAAGGCAGGACTCTATCTTTTATAAATTTAATAAACCAACGTTGATATTACGCACTAAGTGGGTATATATGAAAAAGAAACAAAGACAGGACTCTATCTTTTATAAATTTCATAAACCAACGTTGATATTACGCACTAAGTAGGTATATATGAAAAAGAAACAAAGACAGGACTCTATCTTTTATAAATTTTATAAACCAACGTTGATATTACGCACTAAGTGGGTATATATGAAAAAGAAACAAAGGCAGGACTCTATCTTTTATAAATTTTATAAACCAACGTTGATATTACGCACTAAGTGGGTATATATGAAAAAGAAACAAAGGCAGGACTCAACAACTTCGCGCCGCTTCACGCCCGCCCTCCGGACGGGCGACCATTACCAAGAGAACTCCTCCCTATATAGATTAGGGAGTTGAGTAAATCCCACAATGCCACAGAAAGGCCAACATAGACATATTTATTTTACCAAACATATAGAGAACCAACTCACATTAATTAGATAAATGCCAAGAAGGCACCCAAGACCGGCCCATAGTTATGGGCCGTGATGAATACCCAGGCAATGGGGAGATGCCCGAGGCCTGTACCTGCAGCGCTAAGGCGTATGTAGAAGAAGACAACGTAGTAGGCAGGACTCTATCTTTTATAAATTTAATAAACCAACGTTGATATTACGCACTAAGTGGGTATATATGAAAAAGAAACAAAGGCAGGACTCTATCTTTTATAAATTTTATAAACCAACGTTGATATTACGCACTAAGTAGGTATATATGAAAAAGAAACAAAGGCAGGACTATATCTTTTATAAATTTTATAAACCAACGTTGATATTACGCACTAAGTAGGTATATATGAAAAAGAAACAAAGGCAGTACTATATCTTTTATAAATTTTATAAACCAACGTTGATACTACGCACTAAGTAGGTATATACGAAAAAGAAACAAAGGCAGGACTCTATGTTTTATAAACCAACGTTGATATTAAGCACTATTTTTTTATAGAATAAGGGTGATAAACGAGCACACAGTCCACCTGTAAAAAGGGTATCCGGTTCTTTACACTCACCACACGAAACACAGCAGTGTTAGGATGCTATTTTACGCTGGTATTCTGTGAGAGCGTGGTCCTACCCTAGTCGAGCCGACCCATTCGTGCTACAACTACACTACTAATATAGTTGCAGCATGGCTCTACCACGTATAAAAGTAAAAGTAGGTATATACGAAAAAGAAACAACTCTATATTTTATAAATTAGAGTAGGTACAGTCAAGTCTGGCAACTTTACCGATGGCAAAGCTACCTTCAACTTTGCCATCAGGGGTGTGCTGGTACAAAATTATGATTAACACAGAAAACGTAACGATTTTCGGTATATGCCACATTTTGGATGAAAATAAAATAACTAATTGACAGCATTTCTTTCGATAAAGCAACATGAGCGTTAATTTTGGCATTTTGTTTTAACGCGGAATTCTGCCGGCGAAATAACCTCGTTGTTCAGTGTTCCAGAACTTGTATTAATTTTCGTTTAAAATATTAAATGTATCAAATACTTAAAAATTTAATACTAATTTTAATTTCGTCATTGCAAACATGTTTGGCTTTATATTTCTGAGTTTTAATAAACAATAAAATTGAATAGGGTTGTCGAGTTCCTTGTCTATAATACATATCGATGTTATTTTCTACCTATATGGGTTAACAACGAAAGTCGTCGACAACAAACATTTATTAAATGTTTATTAATTAACAGATTTCCAACTTAACCTAGACTAAAATTATAGCTAAAATTCACAAAAATTGGGAATTGGCGTCCGAAACAAAATGATTATCTTTGTTCTAAACACTTCACATACGACTGTTGTGAAGTGTCATAATCGTACTGTTTTATTGGACACGAGAAAGACACCCCTTTGAAAAAGTTTAGTATTATACCCCACAATATTTTCTGGTAGTACCAATACCAGTAAGCATAAAAATATTAGATTATTATTTCGAATGTTTTTTTATTAATTCTTCTCCACTTGTTTTCCCCGAGACCAACCCATAGCCAAATGTACAAAGGTCGCCTGATGATGACTTTGTGTTTGGACGTAAATTTGTTAAATCTGTTTAAATGTGACCAATTTATTATATCATGGGAATAAATTTATAAGGGGGAAAGTAGTCCTCAAGTAAGGAGGGGTCCTCGCTGGTGGGACTGCGGATGTGTTTGAAAGCGTTTCCGTGGCCCTGCCAATATCTGGCGAAGGCGGAACATGGGGCTTTAGTAGGTGCGAGTCCGACATAATCCGTTCTTACTCCCGCGAAGCACATACCTCATTTGAAACCCGGAATAAAATCCATTCTGTAGTTACTAAAACATAGACCAACGCAGCGTCGATGTTGGTTTTATATGAGGTATAAAGCTTGCGTCCAAGGCCCAGGTATTAATTGTTACATCTATTTATTGTATGGCATTATATTTATATAATACAAAAATAGAGTGGACTTACGGGTAGGCCTGAGTATAGAATTTTTATCGATATATTTTGTCACACTGTCTTATCTCTATTATTAGTTCCGTGGACGGTCACTTCTGCTGTCAATGCCAAAATGGCGAAAATCAAATCGCCTCATTATGTCGCAGTGTATAGCCAATCCATATATAGAGGTTAAAGAGGGACATTTAGAGACTGTTACTTTATTTTTATTTGAATAAGAACAATTTGCTTTAATACTTTAAGCAGACAGGTGCTATTAAAAAAAACATAGAACTTAAATCTTCGGCGCACATCAAGAAGTTGTCATATAAAGGAAGGAATAATGCTACCCGCCTTTTTGCACTGTCTTAATCGGATAAATTTAAAGTAATATATCGGCAGAACTCCTCAGTAACATTTTGTTGAAAACCCCAAATAAAATTTTACTATGTATCCAGACATTATAGTATATATTATACATTATAGTATGTATCCAGACAATTTGGCCTACTGTCCAGCTCCAATATTAGATAGCGAGATGATATATTTTATCTCTCTATCTACTCTATCGATTCAACACCTATATTATAGTGAAAATCCCACCCAAATCCGTTCTCAGGTTCACAGACAGACAGAAAATATTTCCAGAAATCGTTGTTTTGACATTTGTATCGATGTTATAGAATACTAACAGGAGTAATTAGAATTCTAGACAAAAAAATGTAATGCACAGAAATCGCTCTCTTAGAGTTTTATTAAGTAAAGTTGTGGTACAATTACACATATTTACCACTGATGGCAAGCGGAAGGATTTTAATTTTTTAAATTCGATCATCTATCGGTTAATACATTTTGGTATAATTATAATCACAAATAACTTACATTTATGTTATTCTTATTTTTAAACATTTACAAAAATAAATTAAAAACCCTACAGAACTTTATTTTAAATTCTTATTTCTAGCTCCACTGTTGCTTCTACTTATTTTGCTACCAATCTGGATGATACACGTGACTTGCTATATCTCCATTTTGCATCCAAGGCAAGTCTGCATTTAACGGGATATCTTTTATTTCAGTGTTACCATTTATAAAAATGTCCTCTTGATAATCTGGAGAAAAATCATCGATGATTTCGCCATTTGGCTCTGAAGGATGGCTTTTGGCTCGGGAGTGATGTAGATTACTCGAAGCCGCATATTGCTTCTCATTGTGATATCCTACGTTGGCATAAACAATTCTATGCTGATTTGCTTCGTTAAATGCGTTATTTCTTAACAACGTAAATACTGCGCCTGATAACGCCATGTTGTTTAACATTCCTACAGCTACTGTCATCAATTTTAAAGCAGGCAAGACGAATGGCAGGATTGCAGACATTATTAGTCCAGGAAGTAATAGGAAGGGCACTATGTTATAGAATTTCTTATGCAATTTCTTCATATAGCCACGGCCGGTGTTCATTTCGTCACCTGGAATTGAAATATGATTTTAGATTTTTTTTAAATAGTTCTGAAAACCATAGACCGTATATGCGTAGTCTCTTTGATTGTAAATTTTATAGTTATCGCATTTTTCTTTTCTATGGATGAACAAATGAGTGATATAGTTTCTGAACATTTTATTCACTAGCTATAATCTATGTATTAACCTAAATAGAGACGCTCCACCTGAGCGAATAAATATTTAATAAAAGTTACCGAAAAATACTCGTAACATTGGCAGACAACTATGACGGTTTCAAGGTCTTGGCACACAGATTGAAAAGTAAAATTTTTTATTAATAATTTGCGTTATTTAAATTAAGCTGCATTTTATATATATTGTTGATAATATTATTTGCCATGTATAATTTTCACGGCAGACGTATATTGTGGTTGTATCACCCAGGCAGACAACAAACTTCTGGGGCGTCTATAGCGCGTACTATAATAGCGCTCGCTCTAATACAGTCTTTATTTTTCTTTGGCAAGTGATGGAATAGTGCCATTTCTTAACAAAAAAATAATTTATCTCAATTTAATAATTGTCACTCGTACTATATTAATAAAAATAAAGTAGAGTTCAGTATTGTAGTAGAACTATCTTGTCTATGAAGAGGCAGATAGTAAAATAATTTATCATGCATGCAATATCGTCGATCAAGCAAAATATATTGTTATTAGAAGCCCTGATACGGATATCATAATAATCATGCTTGGTAATATGCAACATTTAAAAAATAGCTCTTCTCAAGTATGGATTCTCACGGGAACAGGAAATAATGAACGATTCATAAATATTTCAAAAATTTATGAGCAACGTGGTGATTTTAAAAAAAATATTATTTTTATGTTTAGATTCATGGAAAAATATTGTTTTTATAATATTTTAAAATATACTAGCTGACTTATCGGGATAAAAACTATCCTATCTCTCAAGATGGACCAAGCTGCACACAGTGTGCAAAATTTCATTGAAATCAGATCAGTAGTTTAGGAGTTCATGGCGGACAAACAATGTGACACGTAATTTTTATATGTAAAGATTTATAATTTTAAAATATATTTTTATAATCTTTTTATTAAAAAAAATCTGTTGTAAAAATTAAACACTATGCATTATTTAAAATAGGGCTCTGGGTAAATAAATTAAATCCAAATCTTAAAAGTTTCATGTGATTAGATAGAATTTTATTAAAGCCAGGAAAATGGGAATGTTATTGGAAATATCGGAGTCATCCCCGTCTTGTTTTTATTATTTACTATTTTCCTATCTGAATACAATCTGGGCGTCTTCAAGGCAAGAGTGAATGGTGGCTTTTGTCACGCTAAAACAGTGCAATTTACCATCTAGGGCCGCATCACCACTTACCACCAGATGGGCTTGTGGTCAGCACTGGCTTATAAGAAGTAAAAATAAAATTATTGGAACGACAACCATGTCGTATTACTGTACTCCGCCGGTGAATAGTAGTATTTTGCTGAGTTGCATATTCCTAGTAGAATTTCTAACATTTTTGTATAAAATATAGTCATAAATAGAATCAGTAGTTACTTTGCGGAAATCCATTATATGAAAGATGTTAAAAAAAGTTAGCTATGATCCCCGTAAATAAATATAATAAAAATATAAGAATAGCTGAATCTTGAAACTAGATGGGATACGTCACTTTTATTTTATTTATTGATGTGGATCTCAGATAATTAATTTTTAACATCTTCAACCAAATATAATATTATCGAGGCTATTAGGTACCTGTAAATTATAAATGGTCAAAAAATCTGTCCGTCAGAAGTGAAAACTTCTCAACTTCACAAACATATATACAGACACACATATGTAAATATGCATGTACCTGAGCGTGATGATTACGCGAGTTCAGTGCTTTTACTCCATCACAAAAGAGCTATATATTAAACATATACAAACATATCTATATATTTATATATCTGAGCGTGACGGTCACGTGAGTTTTTTTTACAGGATAAGGGTGACAAACGGGCACACAGTCCACCTGATGGTAAGTGGTTGCTGTGGCCCATATACATCTACATATATCTTCGATTAAAAATCAAAATGCATATGCGTTGTCACCCGTGAGGACTAAGATGGAATGCCTCGTTTCCAGTAAAAAGGGTCTCCGGTTCTCTACACTCACCAAACGAGCCTTTATTTACGTGGTAGATCCATGCTGCAGCTATATTAAAAGTATAGTTGTAGCACGAATGGGTCGACTCGACCGGGGAAGGACCACACTCTCACAGAAAACCAGCGTAAAATAGCAGCTTAACGCTGCTGTGTTTACCACCAATATACCATATATAGCTGCAGCATGACTCTACCACGTAATAGAATGTGTTTTTCCCCCATCCCAAAAGAGCTATATATTAAACATATACACATACATCTGTATATATGTACCTGAACGTGAAAGTCACGCGAATTCAGTGCCTTGTACACTTGCCCATCCCAAAAGAGCTATATATTAAACATATACACACACATCTGTATATATGTATCTGACTGTGAAGGTCACTCGATTTCAGTGCTTTGTCCTCATCCGAAAAGTGCTACATATTAAATATATACACACACATTTGTATCTATGTATCTGAGTGTTTCTGAGCTATATATTACACATATATACACACATCTGTATATATGTATCTGAGCATGACGGTCACGTGAGTTTAGTGATTTCCCCCATCCCAAAAGAGCTATATATTAAACATATACACATATATCTGTATTTATGTACCTGAGCGTGAAAGTCACGTGAATTCAGTGCTTTGTCCCCATCCCAAAACAGCTACATAGTCATCATCATCATCATCATCATTACAGCCTTTTATAAGTCCACTGTTGAACATAGGCCTCCCCCAAGGAATGCCACAAAGCACGGTCCTAAGCCACCTGCATCCATCGACTTCCTGCATGTCTTACCAGGTCGTCACTCCATCTAGTGAGGGGTCGCCCTACACTTCGCCTACCGGCTGCCACTCGAGAACCTTTCTTCCCCATCGGTTGTCGGTTCTTCGAGCTATATGGCCGGTCCACTGCCACTTCATCTTACTAATCCGTTGGGCTATGTCGGTTACTCTGGTTCTACTGCGGATATCCTCATTCCTAAGTTTATCATGCAGAGAAACTCCGAGTATAGCCCTTTCCATAGCTCGCTGAGCGACCTTGAGCTTCCTCATACCAGCAGTGAAGGACCAAGTCTCAGTATAATAATATAAATCATGAATATTTGTAACTCGAGCTGAAAGGTTTCGGGACTTTGGAACAGAGCACGAGGGGATGGAGCGTTGATTTCATTAGACGAGACCTCTCCGACTTAACGTTTAGATTCAGTGTGCCTTTCACCATTCAGTGATCGCTACCAGTTTTCACCCTTGCGATCACGAAGATACTCGTATCACTGAACAGTTGTCGTCTGGTCGTCATAATGAAGTCAATCTCATTTTTTGTCGAACCGTCAGGGCTTGACCAGGTCCACTTCCTGTGGGGCCGCTTCTGGAAGAAAGAATTCATCATAAAGAGTCCCTGTTTATCCATGAAGTCGGCCAGCTGCTGGCCCCTTGGGTTCCGTTGCCCTATTCCAAATTTCCCTACTTTCAGCTCACCGTTCTCTCTTGTGCCTAGTCTTGCATTGAAGTCTCCCATTAACACCGTATAGTGGGTTTTGGAGGAACGCATGGCTCTTGAGATATCATACATTTCCTCCACCTCCTCATCGGGATGTACCAAGGTTGGTGCGTAAACCTGAATGACCTTCAGCGAATACCGTTTGGTGATTCTGAGTATAAGGTACGCAATCCTCGTCGACACACTAAATCTTTACAACGTTGTTAACGAGAGACATGTGGACGATAAACCAGACACCTCTTTGGGATAGATGGTCGCTCTCCCGGTGATAGAGCAAGTTGCCGAATTCGAGGATTACCGTGTCCTCCCCCTCTTTTCGGACCACCGATAATCCTTTAATATGCCAGCGTAACTTGTCTATCTCTTCTTCCAGCTCGACGATCTTCTCGTCAGTCCTCAGGGTGCGTGCGTTGCCAGGTCGAGTCGTCGTAGGTGGCAATCGAACCTCCACCGGAGATTCTTAGTACCCCCTGCCCCGCAGTTACCATCGTCACCACCGTAGCCAGGAATAGCGGGGCCGCCGGGGACTGGGGGCCGTCTCTTTGTTGCTCTCATCATTAGGGGGGGTATTTTCCATAGTTGCCACGCCTGGCGATCGGGTTGGCAACCGTAGTTTTTTCATTATAATTTTCTGTTATCAGGAAGAGGCTGCTGCCCATCTCCTGCCTGTTTCCCTTTGTCGTCTTTTACGACACTCACGGGAAGATATGGGGTAGTGGATATTCTTTACCGCCACTACACGGCACATATAATATATGCCGTGATGTGTGTGCATATTAAACATATACACCTGTATATATGTATCTAAGCGTGATGGTCACACGAATTCAGTGCTTTTTTTCCATCACAAAAAAGCTACATATTAAACATATATACTCACATCTGCATATATGTACCTGAGCGTGAAAGATTCGCGAATTCAATGCTTTGTCCCAATCTCAAAAGAGCTACATATTAAACATATACACACACGTCGTTATATATGTATCTGAGCGTGATGGTCACGCGAATTCAGTGCTTTTTCTCCATCACAAAAAACCTACATATTAAACATATACACTCACATCTGTATACAACGTGTCCCAAAATTCAACGATAAGCCAACACCGGAGGATAGACCTGCCCCGGGCTAATCAGAGAAAAAAAGAAAAAAAAATATATCCCAATTATATTTTAAGTTATATAAAAAAAATGAAATTCTTCAGAAATTGAGACCGTTTATGATATTTTTCACTACCATGACCACAATTTTTTAAATATTTTTTTCTTTTTTTTATAGGCAACCTGAATAGTACTGCTATTTACCATAATTCTTAAAAACTCCAGAATAACTCTTGTTTTATCACGAAAATTAATGAAACTTATTTTATTCCCTAAATTTTTTGAAGACTTTTACTTTTAACCAAATTTAACTTATCGTGGTGTAAAAAAAAAGTATGAAGACTAGTGTACACCAGTAGTGAACACCAGTATGGCAAGTTTTTTTAAAAATTGACCTAACTAACCAACATTCCAAAATGGTATAATACTCTAGGAAAACAAGTTATAAAAAAATATGGACCTATTATTTCTAAACAGGGGCCAAATTCCTTAAATTGTAATTGTCAGTAATCACTTTTACTACATGCCCAAAATGGGTTCCTGTTACAATTTCTAGGAATTCGAATGGGGCATTAATACCTTAGATGTTAGAGAGAGATAGATAGATAGAGATATTTACGTTAAAAAGAAACAACAACAGGGCAGGTAGAGAAGCTGTTATTATTCTCAGCAAGTCGGTTCAGTACGCTCTGCTCCTTTGTTTACTGCGCACCGTTCCCAATTCAACTTACGTGGCCCTCGTACATACTATCGACTTTTGGCTTGGTTTTTTGGACTGGAATCGACCTGCAAACTTAACTGACCTGGCATTATTTGGACTGGAAGTGATCTGCAAACTGAACTGACCTGGAATTATCTTGGACTACGATTGTGTGTTTTGTGATTTAGAGTTCTGGCGCATTTTGGACTGTTTGGCGTTTAACATGCCGCAACCGTACACACCACAGGAATACGCTAATATGCATTTAATCTATGGAGAATGCCGATGTAATGCTAACGCTGCTAGCAGACTGTATCGAGAAAGATACCCAAATGCTCAAAAATATCCTGATTATCGAGTGTTTATTAATGTGCATCAAGCGTTTTCGGAGGGTCGTATGCCATCCAATAGGAGAAGCGCTGGAAGACCTAGATTGGATCGTGATGAAGAAGTTCTCAATGAGATAGAAAATGACTCGACTACTTCGGTATGCAAGACAAATAAAACGATCATTTTTAAGGCGATGTCGTGCATGTATTAATGCTGGTGGCAAACAGTTCGAACATTTGCTATAATGTTAATAACTTAATAAATTCACGTGAAACTGTTTGTACCATTTGTTTTGAAATATTAAACATTTTTCAAGAACTAATACTTTTATTACACCCGACCGTCATTTGGCCCCTGTTAAGAAATAATAGGCCCATATTTTTTTATAACTTGTTTTCCTAGAGTATTATACCATTTTGGAATGTTGGTTAGTTGCGTCAATTTTTAAAAAAACTTGCCATACTGGTGTTCATAATTTTTTTTTACACCACGATAAGTTAAATTTGGTTAAAAGTAAAAGTCTTCAAAAAATTTAGGGAATAAAATAAGTTTCATTAATTTTCGTGATAAAACAAGAGTTATTCTGGAGTTTTTAAGAATTGTGATAGATAGTAGTACTATTCAGGTTGTCTATAAAAAAAAAGAAAAAAATATTTAAAAAATTGTGGTCATGGTAGTGAAAAATATCATAAACGGTCTCAATTTCTGAAGAATTGCATTTTTTTTATATAACTTAAAATATAATTGGGATATATTTTTTTTCTTTTTTTCCCCGATTAGTCCGGGGCAGGTCTATCCTCCGGTGTTGGCTTATCGTTGAATTTTGGGACACGTTGTATATGTACCTGAGCGTGAAAGATTCGCGAATTCAGTGCTTTGTCCCAATCCCAAAAGAGCTACATATTATCCATATACACACACACACACATCTGTGTATATGTATCTGAGCGTAACGGTCACGTGAGTTCAGTGTTTTCCCCCATCCCAAAAGTGGCCAACGAGCCTAAAGTTTTCAAAAATATTTTTTTTTGCTTTAAGACTTTGTTAACCAAAAGTAACCTTAATTATCCAAAAATATATTGGTATTGCCTACTATATATTTTCCTACAATTATGATAGTTGTAACCCTAATATAATAAATATCCGGTATAAGGTTCGAATTCCAATAGGAGGAAATAATTTATGCGAAATCACAGATACTACCTATGTGTTTTGATCTTGCTATAACAAAGCTTGCAAATCAAGAATTGTTACCGGGAAATGTCAATATTATGATGAATTTGCATTTGATGTAACGCACATCAAAAGGGTGAAATTTCACAGTATTGACAATAATATAACTATGCACTGCAGACTAAATAACCTCTTATTGTTTTAGAAAGTTGATGCCTTGGTCTACCATATGCGGAACAATACATCGTTCACCATAATTAGATCATTAATTTAATATTAATAATATAATATAATATAAAATATAAAAAAATACAATATAATTTAATATTATTAGATATGCTAAGTCTATTTATTGTCTCCACGCCATGCGCATTATACATACATAATGTATACTAAACAATAAACCTGTTATATTGTTAAAGAATATGGAACATAGAGTTTGTGGATACCATAGAAATGAAATAGTTATACATATTTAATTCACCTTTCACTATACAACGTTCGTTTGATTAGCATAATATTGCAATTTATTCACTTTCTCGCCCACAAGTCACGGTTCATTGCTGAAGATTTCTTATTAGATTGTGTATAATATCGGATCAATGGAATTTTTATTATGCAACTACTACCATATTCTCTCGTTTATTATAATATCGATATTACAACGAGCTGTTCGGTGTAAATTTCACAGTACGCGAGTAACCCGGCTTTGATCCCGCAAGCACCAATAAAATTGTTAATTTAAATTATAAATACTGATGTACCACGTGCTCGACGGTGAAGGAAAACATCGTGAGGAAACCTGTATGACTAAGAAATAAAAAAAATCGAACACATGTGAAGTTATTGCCTCGCCTACACTGATTGGGGCAGCGCGGTAGACATTTCCTTGCCCTAAAACCCTCTCATAAATTAGAGGAGGCATGTATAGGCTTTAACTTGTTAACTTTAATATCGATATTGCCTAATTAATTATTGTTATATTTCTCCCTTTTTATCAGCCATTTTCAATCCTCTGTTTGGGTATTGTTCGTGGTAGAGCATCGTTGCAGCAAGATCATGGTTGCAGCACGAATGAATCGACCCTTCGTAGGAAGGATCATATTCGCACAGAGTACGAACGTAAAACAGCAGCACTAATACTGCTATATTTTTATGCAGAGTAATGAGAACCGAAATCATTTTTAAAAATTGCTTGGCATAAATAATTGAAATGTAATATTGTGCTTATGGTGCTTGTTAAACGAAATGTAAACGAAAATGGTCACAGAAGTTTTATGACGAGTTAGACAAGCGAACTAAGATTCCACCTGGTAAGTGGCCACTGCAGTCCTTGTGTACCTTTTTTCATAAAACAATGGTGACCACATAGACCACCTGATGGTAAGTGAATTGTTGTTGCGCAGGAACTAAGTCTTGTAGATACCACCATTTTTCTTGGAATCACACTAGACGCGAAGCTTCAATGGAGCCCCCATATATCAAAACTAGCAAGCAGACTTAGTTCTGCAGCATATGCCGTAAAAAAGATTAGAAATCTTACCAGTGTTGAAACAGCTAGACTAGTTTAGCTATTTCCATAGCATAATGTCGTATGGTATTTTGCTATGGCAACATGCAGCTAATACTGAAATTATATTTGTTTTACAGAAGAGCAATTTATAATTTGAAGTCTAAAAGAGTCGCTGCGACAAAAATTTAAGGAAATTAATATATCTTTGGCCTTTTAATACATTTATGAAAATGTTATGTACGTACACAAAAATAAAGGTAGTTATACAAAAATAAATGATATTCATTCTGTAAATACTAGGAACAGGCACAAGCTAGTAGTACCAGTTACTCGACTCCATCGAGTCAGTAATTCGTTCTGGGGTGATGTATACGCTTTTACAACAAAATTCCAGAGAGACATTTGACCTGCTCAAAGTTCAAAAACTTTATTAAACTAAGTTTGTATAAAAAGGGTTATTATAATATTGAGGAATTTATGGATGATAATAACCACTGGGAATGAGGTGATCGCTACCAAGCTATTTCTAATTTGTTGTGTTGATAATTGTATAACATACATGATAGTAAGCTGTTTTTAAAAAAAAAGTTCCGCTGGGTTTCTTGCTGGGTCTTCCCAGGCCAGAGGTTTTTTTTCGAACCAATGGTAATTAAATAACAGAGTGACTTTCAATTAGTATTATATATAATCCATATTGAATAAAAAAAACCTGTTTCTGTTTCTGTTTCAATCAAAATACATATGCGTTCTCACCCCTGAGGTCTAAAATGGAATATCTCTTTAAATATACACTGGTACGAAAAGGTGTCCGGTTCTCATCACCTGCTTTACGAAACACATAGTTTAAATCGAAACATACATTACTACTTTTCCTACTTTCTAGTCAGACTAGAGGAAAAGGTAAGAGGCTGGTGTCTACTCAGACCGGCTTCTAGACAAAAATAAGCCCTAACATCTACTTAAATTGCGATGGATCTCGACAATATCTTTAAGAACACAATAAGTATAAATATTATTTAATAAATCTTTCGAGGATGTAATTACGAGTAAATTCTACTAATTATGTCAGAACAATTATTATCCCGGATAGACACCAGAGTTGTTTGTGTCTTAAATTACTTAGAGATCGGGCTTGGTTAGTTATGAAAATGCCGGCTGTTAATCTGCCGACTCTCAAAAAGGAGACGGTACTCAATTCGAGTGTATGTTTTTTTTTTTGCTTTTTTTATGTGTGTTACCTCATAACTTTGTACTGGGCAAACCGATTTCGATGATTCTTTTTTTATATGAAAGCTGATAGTTCTCGTGTGGTCCCATATGAATTTGATCAAGGTCAGACCAATGGTTATTGAGTTATTCTTAAATAACCTGTATTGAAGTCGCTTATATTGAAGTCGGCAGTACAAAATTTTTAATTTTAAATTATGTTATTTGTAAAATCGATCCTGGGGTGGACTGAGGTAGTAGAACTATCTATGTAGTAACTAAAACTACTCATTAAGAATTATTACTAAGTCACTCCCATTTTATAACGTATGGCCGCAGTAAGAGAATTCAATAGAAAGTAAAAAAGATAACGCCTAATTAACTGCTTCAATTTGACAGTAGTAGAAATAATAAAAAAGGATTAAACTACGATAAAAATAAAAATAAAATTTACTTTTAACAACATCAACGGTCAGCGTTCCGTTACCGCTACTACTCAATTGCAAAGTGTAATCTGAATTAATATTGAGACCGAGTCGGCGGTATTGAAGCAACGCTTCCGTCCCATCACACAGCTCCGTAAAAAGTTGCTCTTCTGATTGATTAGTGTATCGCCGCCATGGAAACTGTTGCAGATCCGAGTTCAAAGATATATTTTCATGCTCCGCAATCGATTTGATCGCTTTTTGCGCGCGCCATGCACTGAACGCTGTTAAACATTTTGTTGTGCCTAGTGTTTGTGCGCAAGCCAAAATTTTTGGTACGATTCGATCAGATGTACCGATACCTAACACACGCGACGGTTCGAACGCATTTGAAATAGAAAAGCAGAGCGCTAACGCGACGGTAGCGGTGCGCCCGCGCATCTCTGCGGCCAGACTGAGCACATGTATTACCCACACCACAGCGTTACTAGAAAATAGAAGGGAAAATTGCTACAGTTTCTTTACTGGAACCACAAACGAAAGTGAAATGTGGCTATTTAGTTACAAACCTGTCCGCTATTAATCTTTGGTTTTTTTTTCTGTCATATTTCTAAGCTCTCTAGAAATAATTACCTGCAATTTATTAAACAACCACGCGAAGGTTTGAAATGTCAGAAATGTAATATTCCAACGATAATTGGCCAACCTTTCTAAACAAAATAGTACTTTAAATTAAATAACAAAATACGTTTATACGAGGCATCACTTGACGGAGACAGATTACATTGTTGATGATTTTTTCTGTCCTAAATTTTACTAACATCATCATCATGATCAATCTCTCAACCGTGTACCACGCCAAATAGCAAAGTTGTCTTTACATTTGCTTTACGTACGTGTTAAAGCGGATTAAAAGAATCCATCCACAATATTTTGTCCAATGAGTGCCGAAAGAGACATCTGTGGAAAAGACCAAAAAGATGTCGTTGCCACCGATAAATGCCAGTAAGCCTTGTATTTTCCAAATGTTAAATACACCACTATACCACACTAACGAAGGGGAGGAGCATCAAAGCTGGTAATCAGATATCAGTGCTGTGACCGCCAATTTCTTTGTCAAGTGTGACGTTGTCGGCAAATATTTTCAACAATGAGGGATAATAATCGTCCACTCACCAGATGTCGCTAGTTGTGACTGAGGTAAAGTTTTTTGTTACACAGTGTCAGTAATTGAGAAATTAGTTTTAAATAATAGTTTATCATTATCTAGAGTATTATATTAAAATACAACACAATGCGTCAGTGGTGTGATTTTTAATTTTTTGAACTTTATAACTCTTTTTTTAATTTTTCTACTTTAAGTTATATTTATAGTTTGGTTTATTCATTTCTAATGTAATTAATATAAAATATAACTAACAATACTGAAAGAAACGTTAAATATTAAATTTTCCTAAGAAAATTATCGTCGGCCGCTATGAAATCTGTCAAATATTTTACCTCACTCTAAAGTGGCGCCGCCCTGGTGGCAGAAAAAGTTGTGGATGCCCTCATTGAAGAGGGCTTTAAGAAGCAACGAACTGTTACAGCCTGATTAAATATAGTATAGAAGCTAAGCTTCTAAGAGAATAAAAAAAAATTAAATACTGCACTCCCTATTTTTCCATCCTTAGTTAATTTTGATATTTAATAAAAAAATCATCTTTAATTCAGACTCAGAATATCCTAAATCATCTTAATATTAGTATCATAAAATGTACTTAACAACTTGAATTATGAAAGCAAATGTAAAGAGAAAATAATGCAAAAAAATGACACAGTTCTAGTTTCCGGTACGCTTACCCGGTACGTTAACTGCCACTTTTGCGATCAAAGTATAAATAAATTGAATCTGCCTACTACGTTTAAAGGTATTCTCTATCTATTATATATATATATATATATATATTATTAAAGGTAAATATTTTGCAATATTCTTAACAGATTCTTCTGGTTTTCACTTTTTTTTTTACCTAATGTAAAACATTCGAATACCAATGTGCTATTAAATGGGGAGGAGTTGAGTCTTGTGGATACCACTGTTTTTCTCGGTATTACTATTGACGCGAAACTTCAATGGGGCCCCCATATATCTAAATTAGCAAGCAGACTTAGTTCTGCAGCATATGCTGTAAGAAAGATTAGAAGTCTCACAGATGTTGAGACAGCTAGATTAGTGTATTTTAGTTACTTTCATAGCGTAATGTCTTATGGAATTTTGTTATGGGGTAATGCGACTGATATTGAAGCTATATTTGTTTTGCAAAAGAGAGCCGTTCGGGCGATTTATAATCTAAATTGTAAAGAGTCCCTCAGACAAAAATTTAAAGAAATAAACATATTAACTTTGGCATCGCAATATATTTATGAAAATCTAATGTATGTACATAAAAACATAAATAGCTTTAATAAGAATAAGGATGTGCATTCTTTAAACACTAGGAACAAACATAAGCTTGTAATACCAGTTACTAGACTCCACAGAATCAGTAATTCATTTATGGGGCAATGTATACGCTTTTACAACAAAATACCAGAACATATTCAAAGTTTATCAATAAACAAGTTTAAAAGTTTTATTAAAGAAAAACTGTACAAAAAGGGTTATTATAATATCAAGGAATACATGAATGAAAATAACCCCTGGGAATAAGGTGATCGCCACCATGCTGGTTCTATTAAAAATCATTTAAAAATTGTATAAATTAAATTATTGTTAAGTGAAATATGTTTGAAAAAAAAAGTCCCGCTGGGTTTCTTGCTGGTTCTTCCTAGGACAGAGGTATTTTCCGAACCAGTGGTAAATAAAAAATGACTTTCAATAAGAATTATGTAATAATCAATATTGAATAAAAAATTATTCTATTCTATTCTATTCTACTCTACTTGTTTACTCGAGTACCTTTCTTTCTCATCGGGTTTCGATTCTTCGAGCTATGTATATGGCCGGCCCAATGCCACCTCAGCTTACTAATCCGTTGGGCCATGTCGGTTACTCTGGTTCGGCTACGGATGTTCTCATTTCTAAGTGTTATACAGGGTTATTTTCATAGAGTAGCCAAATTTTAAACTTAATTTCAAATATATGAATAATGACATACCGTTATTGCTTTATTGGATGTTTTAGAAAATAAGCGTAAATAAGGTTTCTACTTTTATTTGATATTATCCCAAATTGAATATGATTTATGGGCAACAACGTTTTTGGCCTATTGATCGTCCATTTCAAATGTGTGCGTGCGCAGTAAAATCAGTTAAAATAAACCTAGCAAGCTAACAGCATAGCAAAGTGGCGAAGCAATCAGCTTTGTAGCGGTTTCTAACGGTTGCCGTTGAGCAATCAGTTTCAAAATAGGAGGTTCAGATGCCTGGGTGATCAGTAATCGATTGCTGAAAACAGAATTTGAAAATTCGAAACCGTTCTCGAGATAATCGTAGGACAGACGGACAGACGGACAGACGGACAGACATCGTGAAATCAATAAGTGTCTTCGCATGCTTCGCCACTTAATAATGGACTACCACGCATTTTGAATATAAAGATTAAAGAAGAAGATTAAAGAGAAAGAAGAAAGAAGAAAGACAGAATATTTGAAATTTTTTAATTAATTTTTCTTCACCATTTGCTTATATTATGTAAGTACTTACTCTGAACCTTCTCTGCAAATTTGGCGTTATTACAAAATAATCCTGTATATAGAAATGAGGATATTAGCAGTACATATATACAGATATTACAAATCTTTAACTGTCTCAGTCTTATGAGACAGTTAAATAGATAAGGAATGAATTTTGGTTCTGAATAAAAAGGCGATGGAAGAGATGGAGAATTTAAACTTTGAACAGCTAATCACCGTGACACGTGGTTGTATCATCGCATCATATTCTATTAAAAGTAGAATGAATTATCGTCGGCAACAAAATTGGTATTTCGTCCTACTTAAACAATGAAGTGCTTAGCAATTTAATTAGCAGGTCATTCTGTTTTACTGTAGTAAAATGCGAACGAAAATTATACTTATTACAATGGTATAAGGTGTAAATTAAGAACGTTAGCTTTATTAAAATTCATTAAGGCACAGGTATTAGTATACTAAGTACACCTTACTGCCATATTGTTCAAATTAAAACAATATATTGATGTTAGTTCCTTTCCCACGGTATTCTAGTTCAGAGAAAGAGAGAGAAAATTAAGTACTAAACGGGATGTTCTATATACTAATGTATCATCATCATCAACTATCATAACAATCATGAATCTATTAACAATCCACTGTTTGATTTTATGTTTTATAAAACTGAAGTGACAAGTGAACTTACAGTTCACTCGATGGTATGTGGATACTGCAGCCCATGTACACCTGCAGCCAACTTCAGACATGAAGACAACATATTCATTGTCACCTCTGAAAACTAAGTTGGCGGGCCTCACAGCCTGTGATTGAACTGGCCCTATATTATATCCTTCAGACTGGAACATAGCGGTCTGACCACTGCTATTTGGCAGTAAGAATATGTGTGAGGGTGGTACCTAACTAGATGGACTCTGGCAGAAAAGAGGTTTAAGAAATTATGGTTAAAGCATGAATGGATCGGCTCAACAGGGGAAGGACCACTTCTCACCAGGGCTCGGAACCGGTTTAAAAAGAGCGGTTAATTTCGATTAATTACCGGTAAATGTGTCGCTCCTCCAACTACCGGTTTAAAATTATCCGGTTTTTATTTAACCTAAACGATAAAGGTTACCGGTTACTTAATGGTTTTGACACCCAAATTAACCGGTTAATTCCGTAAAACGTTAAGGCAGTTATTTTATTTTATAGAATGGGGGCAAACGAGCATGCGGCTCACCTGATGGTAAGTGACTACCGCCGCCCATGAACAACCGCAACACCAGGGGAATTGCAGATGCGTTGCCGGCCTTTTAGAAAGGTGTAAGCTCTTTTCTTGAAGGTTCCTAAGTCGTATCGGTCCGGAAAATTCACTGGTGGTAATTGATTCCAAAAGGAAGTCGTGCGAGGGAGAAAACTTCTTCTAAATCACACAGTGGTGGACCGCCAATCATCCAGATAGTATGGATGGTAACGCGAGTTTTGTCGCGATGTGCGATGGTGAAATTGAGCGGCTGGAATTAGTCCGAACAATTCCTCAGAGCACTCTCCATGATAGATGCGATAAAATACGCAAAGAGATGCAACATCTCTACGCAGTGCCAGTGTATCGAGCCGATCAGAAAGAACTTGGTCGTCGACGATTCGAACCGCTCTGCGCTGGATGCGGTCAAATGAAAGGAGCTGGCACTGGGGTGCCCCGGCCCAGAGATGAGAACAGTATTCCATGTGGGGCCGAACTTGCGCTTTGTAAAGTTGCAAGCGATGTGCCAGCATGAAATACTGACTCGCTCTGCTGAGCACGCCAAGCTTTTTAGAGGCCAATTTGGCCTTACCTTCCAAGTGACCACGAAACTGCACACTTTTCGATATGTCAACGCCAAGGATTCCGATACTGGCTGAGGCAGCAAGGGGAGTGCCTTGAAACTGAGGAGATACGACAATGGGGTTCTTTTTAGCGGTAAACGCGCAAACTTGTGTCTTCTGAGGATTAAACTGGACTAGATTTAGTCGCCCCCAATCCGAAACTTTGTCCAGCAATGACTCGACTTCAGACACAAGTTTGTCCCGGTACTCGACGACGTTTTCCCGGGATATATTAACACGGCCGGTATATAAGGCATCACCAGTGCTGTCGTCTGCATAGCAATGAATGCTACCAGTTAGCAACATATCATTGATATGCAGGAGAAACAGCGTTGGTGATAGCACGCAGCCTTGTGGAACACCAGCGTTGATAGACTTGAAACCAGAGCATGCACCGTCTACTACGACCTTGATGCTCCGATCAGCAAGGAAACTGGTGATCCATTTGCACAATTTCTCGGGAAGCCTATAGGAAGGAAGTTTCGAAAGAAGCACTTTGTGCCAGACCCGATCGAAGGCCTTCGCTACGTCCAAACTAACGGCTAATGCCTCCCCCTTGGACTCTACTGCCTCCGCCCATCTATGAGTTAAGTAGACTAGAAGATCACCAGCTGATCGACCCCGACGAAAAACGTACTGGCGGTCACTAATCAGCTGGTGATCCTCAAGGTACCTCATGAACTGGCAGTTTATAATGGCTTCCATTATTTTGGAGAACAAGGAGGTGATGGCGATAGGCCTGTAGTTGGACGGGTCTGAGCGGTCGCCTTTTTTAGGGATCTGGTGGACCAAAGCTCTCATCCATGAATTCGGGACTACGCCTTGGGAGTAGGAGTACCGGAAAAGACGCGTTAAAACCGTTTCCAACTCCGGAGCACACGTCTTCGGCACAATGGGAAGGACTCCATCAGGCCCACTCGACGTGCTGACGTCCAGGGAGAAGAGTGCTTTGCGCAAATCGCACATCAGGCATGGAGCACTTACATCGCGGGATGGTCGGCGGTGTGTTCCCCCCGTCATCTAGAGTCGAGTTGGACGCAAAAAGAGAGCTCAACAGATCGGCTTTCTCCTTTGCGGCATGGGCCAGTGAGTCGTCCTCTCTGTGCAGAGATGGAAGAGATGGCTGACAGAAGTTCCCTTGGACAGCCTTGGCGAGAGACCAGAATGCACGGGTTCTCAAAGGAAGGCGAACTAGCTTCTCGCCAATTCTGCCGATGTGCTCAGACCTTGCCTTGGCAATGACGCTTTTCAAGGACCTGGAGGCGGAATTATACTTCTTTTTAAGTGCGCTGGTGTTTACATCCCGAGACGTTGATGCGTCAGCCCAGGCCCGGTAGCACTCCTGCTTATAGCGTGATGCAATTTTGCAGGAGCGACCAAACCATGGCTGGGATCTGCCTCCGATGGGCACCACAGAGGGTGGAATAAAAAGTTCCATACCCTGAAGTACCACATCAGCATCAGAATCGGCAACAATGCTGGGATCTTCGGGCGAGAAGCAAACCCGCCCCCAAGGGTAGGATGCAAAAAAAGACCGCATCCCGTCCCAATCAGCTGACCTATAGTGCCAAACACGGCGGCAAGCTGCAGATCGCAACTGCGATTGGAGCGTAAGTGGCACCATATTTCGGATCAGACAATAGTCCGAAGAACCCAGAGGGGCATCGACGGAGACCTGATATCTGTCCGGATGAGAGGTCAGCAGAAGGTCTAACAGGGAAGGTACATGGTCTTCCATATCCGGGATCCACGTAGGCGAAGTAACCAGTTGTGTTAGACCATATACCAAAGCAAAGTCATAGACAGATCTATCCGCATGATCGGTTATACGAGAACCAAGCCATTCAGCGTGGTGGGCGTTGAAATCACCGAGTATCACGATCTCTGCGGATGAGACCTGTTGTAGCACGGAGTCTGCAGCTATTAAGGACGTGGTCGATGAGTCGGCCTGTGTCGGCATTACCGCTATGGGACCTATAGGGGCACCCGCAGACGCGGGGATGGTCGTCGCTGTCTACGCGCAGCAATAGGATGGACAGGTCCGTACCTTCAAGACTGCCGAGGCGTCGAAAACAGATGTCCTCTCTGACATACACGCAAACTCCAGCCCGGGGCACAAACGAGTGTTCTAATTAGTACCCCGGGTAGGAGAGATACGAAGTATCAGCCGGAGAGGACACCTGTGTCTCGGTTAGAAAGAGCAAGGCCGGCTTAGCTATCTCCAGATGGTAGTGGACGGCGTTAAGGTTTGAATGAAGTCCCCTGATATTGTAGAAATCCACGATAAGCGTGGCAGGGGTTGCCTTTGTCTTCTTGCTACGCTTGCCCCGCGCAGGTTTCGTCTTGAGTGGAATTTCGCCCCCCCCCCCCCCTCCCAGAATACGCGGGGCAGCCTGAGCACCCACGCCCAGGAGTGGAGTAGTTTGGTCGTGGATGCTCAGCGAGGGATTCTCCAGGGGTGCTGGTACCCTTCTGGGGTAGTCTTTTATTTAATTCCACTACCATGTTGATGGGGGGGGGGGGGGAATCGGGCCTCCGGCCACCAGCACTCACCAAGCGCGACGCAGAGCTAAACCTCTACTTCACGCTGGTATTCTGTGAGGTCGTGGTACCACCCCGGTTCGAGCTGGCCCATTCGTGCGACAGCAAAAGCTACCGCTTGGCTCTACCACTGTTAAGTTATGAATAGAACAAATAAATTCACGTTGTAAGGTTCTTAAGCAGCATCGCCGCATGCGGGCATACTTATCATCAATTATCTGTCTTTAAGCGATACGTTTTTTCAGTCGCGATCAGGGTGTCTAGTGGGAGTTTGTCGTTTACGAAAAACGTGAAAGTATTAGAGAAGTTTTGAATAAAGGCAATTATTGTGTTTGGTTTATTCGCTAAGACTGGACTTGTCTCATAACGAAGAAAATAATTTATTCCTGTGTATCGGTTGTTTATTTATGATGGGCAGAAAAAGTTTATTCCATGTTTACGTTTTAACAGTGGTAGAGCCACGAGGCAGGTTTTGCTGTCGTATCGATGGGCCAGCTCGAACCAGGGTAGTACAACGACTTAACACAATACCAGCGTGAAGTAGAAGTTTACTTCTACGTTTCGCTTGGTAAGTGTAGGTGCACGGAGGCCCATTCCCCCCCCCCTCCTTAAATATGGTAGCGGTATCAAATAAAAACTACCCCAGGAGGGTACCAGTATCTTGGTGACGGAGAATCCTTCGCTGAGCACCCATGCCCAAGCTACTGCTCCCGAGCGTGGGTGCTCAAGCTGATATTCCGATATTCTGACGGGAGGGGGGGGGGGGGAGGGATATCCGCAGAGATCGTGATCCTTGGATAACGACCATCACGTCAAATGGCTCGGTTCACATTTAACCGATCATATGGAAAGATTTGTTTATGACTTTGCCTTGGAATATGGTCTTACACACTACTTTTCCCACGCAGATTCCAGATGTGGAGGATCATGCACCTTCCATGTTGTAACTTCTGCTGACCCCTCATTCGGATTGAGATCAGGTTTCCGTCAACACCCCTCATGGCTCCTAGGGCCATTGTCTTGGCCGGAGGGTGGTGTCACTCACACTATAGTCGCGGTTGCATTCTGCAGGCTGTCGCTGTGTTTGGCACTATAGGTCAGCCGATTGGGACAGGATGCGGTCTTTTTTTGCATTCTCACATTGGGTTTGCTTCTTGCCGGAAAATCCCAGCAATTTTACTGATTCTATCGCTGATGTGGTACTTCAGGGTATGGAACTTTATATTCCATCTTCTGTCATGCTCATCGGAGACAGATTCCAGCCATGCTTTGGTCGCTCCTGTAAAATAGCATCACAATATAAGCAGAAGTGCTACCAAGCCTAAGCTGACGACATCTTTACATCCCGAGACGTTGATGTCTCGGGATGTAAACACCAACGCTCTTCAAAAGAAGTATAATTCCGCCTCCAGGTTCTTCAAAATTCATTGCCAAGGCAAGGTAAGAGCACATCGGCAGAATTGGTGAGAAGCTAGTTCGCCTTCCTTCGGTAACCCGTGCATTCTGGTCACTTGCCAAGGTTATCCAAGGGAATTTCTGTCAGCCATCTCTGCAAAGAGAGGACGACTCACTGGTCCATGCCACAAAAGAGAAAGCCGATCTGTTAATCTCTCTTTTTGCGTCCAACTCGACTCTTGATGACGGGGGAACACACCGCCGACCATCCCGCAGCTTGAATGCTCCATGCCAGATTTGCGGTTTACACAGCGCTCGGTTCGCAAAACATTCCTCTCCCTGGTCGTCAACAAGTCGAGTGGGCCTGATGGAGTCTCTCCCATTGTGCTGAAGACGTGTACTCCGAAGTTGGCACCGGTTTTAACGCATCTTTTCCGGTACTTCTACTCCTAAGGCGTTGTACCAAATTCATGGAAGACAGCTTTGGTTCACCCGATCTCTAAAAAGGGCAACCGCTCAGACCCGTTAAACCACAGGCCTATCGCCATCATCTCCTTGTTCTCCAAAATAATGGAATCCATTATAAACAGTTTTCGTCGAGGTAGGAGGAGGATCAGCTGGTGATCTTCTAGCCTATCTAACTCACAGATGGGCGGAGGCAGTAGAGTTCAAGGAGTAGGCGTTAGTTTGGTCATAGCGAAGGTCTTAGATCGCGTCTGGCACAAAGCGCTTCTTTCGAAGCGCCCTTCCTATAAACTTCCCGAGAAATTGTACAATTTGATCACCAGTTTCCTTGCCGATCGGAGCATCAAGGTTGTAGTAGACGGTGCATACTCTGATTACAAACCTATTAACGCTAGTGTTCCACAAGGCTGCGTGCTATCACCAACGCTGTTTCTACTGCATATCAATGATATGTTGCAAACTGGTAACTACGACAGCACTGGTGATGCTTTATACACCGGCCGTGTCAATATTTCTCGCGAAAACGTCTCCGGGTACCGGAACAAACTTGTGTCTGAAGGCGATTCATTGCTGAACAAAGTCTCGGATTGAGGGCACTTAAATCTATTCCAGTTCCCAGATCCCAGAAGTCGCAAGTTTGTACGTATACCGCTAAATAGAACCCCTTTGTCGTATCTACTCAGTTTCAAGGCACTCCCCTTGCTGCCTCAGCTAGCATCGCAAGGGAAGACCAAATTGGCCTCTAAAAAGCTTGGCGTGTTCAGGAGAGCGGGGCAGTATTTCATGTCGGCTCATCGCTTGCAACTTTACAAAGCGCAAATTCGGCCTCTTAACTCTGGACCTGGGTACCCCAGTGTCAGCTATTTCTACTTGACCGCATCATGCGCAAAGCGGTTCGAGTCGTCGTTACGTCCGAGTTCTTCCTCGTCTCGATTAACTGGCACTGCGTAGGGATGTTGCATCCCTTTGCATTTTCTACCTCAGGGAGTGCTCTGAGGTTCGGTTTAATCTTAGCCGCCATATTTCATGAACCCACATCGCGTCAAATTTCACGATACCATCCTCACAATCTGGATGCACGACGGGCCATCACTGTGCGTTTTACTAGGAGTTTTCTTCCTCGTACAACTTCTCTGTGGAATTGTTTACCACCGGCGATTTTTCCGGACCGATACGACTTAGGCACCTTCAAGAAAAGAGCTTACTCTTTTCTAAAAAGCCGGCAACGCACCTGCAATTCCCCTGGTAGTCACCTGCAGTAGCCACTTATCATTAGGTGACCCGCATGCTCGTTTGCCCCCTTTTCTATAAGAAAACGTACGATGAGGAAACCCAAAAATCTAAGTGCTTGATTGAGGGCTGTAATACGACTATCAAGGTGGTTTCTAGAACACTCATTATAACCAAATTAATCCAATAACCGTACTTGGCACGAACCGGGATTCAAACCCAGGACCAAATCATGATGCAGAGTCGCGCTAGTAACCACTAAACCAACGAGGCAGTCGGCAATCGGACCAGTGAAAAGCCCATCAAAATCGGTCCAGCCATTTCGAAGATTAATTGGAACAAACAGACATACAGACAGACAAAATTTTAAAATTTTATTATATTACATACTTTCATAGTATGTATTTAGTAAAAATCTGTTATTTTGACGTTACGAACAGACACTTCAATTTTATTTATTTGAATAGTTCCATATTAGTTAAATTTGTAAAAAAATTCGAAAGTGATTTTACTATATTATTTTGACCTTAAGGCGTGAGAAAACTTGGCTGCACTTTTAATCATTCTCTTTTACATTTCAATACAAGATCGTAGATATCAGTGTGATTTATACTGATTATCTAGTTAATTGGTAGTTATTAATAATTACTTTAAATAAAAGACAGGATTTTTTACTGTATGTATTTGGTTACAGTCGACAGCAAAGTATAGCCGAATTTAATCATAATGATTTTCTAGGTTCAAATTATTTTCCTTTATTAATTTCAGTATCAGTAAATTTGATTTCATCTATGTGGTTACCTTGGACTCTATTTAGAAAAGCTAATATTTTTTAGTAGCATCTTGTACGTATACAACATGATAAGATATGCTCCAATTCCTCATTAATGAGATGTGAAAAATGGCAATTTCTTAGTTAGAAATCTCTGAACATTTTTTATCGTGTTTAGACATGCCTTCTAGATAAACTTTACATCTCAGAAGTAGTCATTATTGATTTTGCAAAGACGGATATAGAGATTGGTCCTAATCACGAGCTTCTGAATTAAAAAAAAAATGGTAATCTGCCTCACTTTAGTCCTAAAAAGAACAAATACTATAACATATGTATAATTTCATAAACTTTTATAAATATCATGTTCTGTTAAGAAAGTTCATAATTTATTGCGATATGTTACTAAAACTAACGACATTGAATTAAAGATGCAAAGCGTAATTTTAATATAAAACGTTAAATATAATTAAAGTCAATTTAAATATATAACGTCAAATTAAACTTGATATCGAAACTTAATTTTGAGGTGAACATAACGCATAATTAGTTGAAACAGAACTTACATCTTCTGTTATTTATAATACGGCCGTTGCTGTAAGATGAAAAAAATATGAGGAAGTACGTTGCAAGGCAGTTGCGTTGATGCAATGAATATATCGTACGTGTGTCTAAAAACCTAGTGATTTAAACAGAGGGCAGCCGTACAAAGTTGGGTGCAAGTGAGGTAAGGGAGAGGGGAGACATTACAAAACTTGGTTTTAACCGGTTAATTCTTACTACCTAAACCTAAATTTGTGAAAACCGGTATTCCGTAAAAACCGGTTTTGACCGAAACCGGTTAAGAATTTGAACCGGTTTACGAGCCCTGCTTCTCACAGAATACCAGCGTAAAATAGCAGCTTAATGCTACTGTGTTTCGTATGGTCAGTGTAGAGAACCGGAGGCACTTTTTACTGGAAATTAGGCATTCCATCTTAGTCCTCAGAGGTGACAACGTATCTGTCTTAGTCTTTGTCACCCTTATTTAATTTAAAAAAATATATTGTGACATCTTATAACACTCGACAAGGACGTTCAAAACTCACAAGTTTTTTTAAATATATAAAACCATACTATGCGAAGATCCGTTTTCCAAGTACAGATTATGTTTTATTAAACGCTTTACATTGAATGGTAAACTAGTGCGAATAACAAAACGAAAGCCTGAGAGACCAACAACTAGCACGCAAAGAGTCTGTTATTGCATTTAAAGTTGCTTCTACACTAAACACGTCACGAATATTCGTGCAATCCGCGATGAATTCCAACGGATTTTCGGAATACAATGCAATTATTTGGGCGAAAGTTTTTTTTTCTGCATTCTATCAGTCCTTAGAAAGAAATGGCCTATATTTTTGACAAATGCAGTTGATCATTAGCATAGACACGGCCAGGGCCACGGTTGTCGATCTTGCCGCGTGTCGAACAGTTTCACCGTGTTACGTGCCGTGACTGTCGACATGTCTGGTAAGTGTTGTCCGCTTCGAATTCGCTTCGTGCGTTTCATTTCATTAATTATTCAACTGCGTGTCTAATTCATTTGACGATTGTGAATTAAATTGTCAATTATCAATTTGATCATTATAATCCAGTGATGCGTTACTTCATGCGTGCATCATGTACTCGAAGGTTATCAACCGACGGGCGACATTCTCTTATTTAAATATGCAAGAATAAATTATTGTTATCTTAGGAGCGCTTTTTTCTTTTATTCTTTAACATAAACAAATTATAACTAAAAGTGAAACTGGTATCAGCAACACTGAATGTTAAAACTGGTGATACTGAACGGTATAGAAACTGCACGTGCAACTCGGTATAGCGCCAGTCAATACGTCCTAGACTAGGCTTGAACAGTCATTTACGAGTAATAAGACGCCTGAGTCATTAAACGCTCGCACTGAAATAAATAATTAGTCTTTTTTGTCAAATTACCTATGACAAGTTTAACTTTAGGCTGTCTTTCAATTAGTATAAACCTTGTAATTTACTGATTAAAGTTTGTACTGATGGGAAAATATGGCTTTATGATACAGAAAGAAAAGAAGTACCTACCTACGACTACGGCTTACGACATTTTGCCGTCTGCAACGTTATAGTATTTCTTTTTTCCGTTTTCCAGTACCTACATTAATTTTTTTTATTTACAGCGTTTTTAAGGCAAATGATTTCAAAATCTTTCTTTTGTAGTGAGTGGTAGAGTCATACTTTTATTTAGTCACTATGGATAAAAAGTTTTTATCGGAAAATATGGTCTGTAGTCAAAAAATCTAAGTACTAAAAATAGTGCTAGGTATAAAAGTCATCGCGCTAGGTGAATGTGAATGTTATCAATGTGTCTAGCTATAAAAATATCGCTTTTCCAAGCCGATAATTACTTGTAGTACATGATGGCGTCAACAACTGGTGGTGTATTACGTCCCATTTTTAACTCCAGACGCAAACAGAGGGTATTATAAGTTTGACCTCTATGTGTGTCTGCCTGTGTGTCTGTCTGTTTTTTATTTAAAAGCAGGTTTTCTAACTATGTTTCTTAGACATGTTTTATCAAAATCGGTTCAGGCGTGTGAAGATCATCAGCTCTTTTTGTTTCGGGGGTTTTTAAAATCTTCAATTAAAATAATATAAAACACAGTCTAGCTTACAAAATAACCGGCCAAAACAAATTTCTAGTATACAGCCCTCTTAAATGTTTTATTTATTTTTATTTTTATTATTTGGTATTATAGCGGCAAAATAAATACACATTCTGTACAAACTGTCTACCTCTTACGGATCATGAGATACAGCCCGCTGACAGGCAGGCGGACGGACAGCGGAGGCCGGCGTTTATTATTTGTTGGAATAGGTACATTAAAATCTTAATCCCCAACTTTTACACCCTTTGGGACGGATTTTTTTATCTAAACGTATATGGAACCACTCCTAAAGTATAAGCTATATATAATCGGCCAAGTGCGAGTCCGACTCGTACATAAAGGGTTCCATACCATCGTAAGGCACATTCTAGTAGGGGAGCCCCTTAAATTCTTAATTTATTTTTAATTTTATTATTTGTTGTTATAGCGGCAACAGAAATACACATTACGTGAAAGTATATTCTGCTTATCTACCTATAACTGATCATAAAATACAGCCTGCTGATAGACAGACGGACGGACGGAGGGATGAAAGGACGGACGGACAGCGGAGGCTTCGTAATAGGATCCCGTTGGTTACCCTTTGGGTACGGAACCCTAAAAGTACTGTCAGTCGTAGTAGTAGCACGTTCGAAGTGAAAACTTCTTAGCTTTACAAACTTGTAAACATTATTTTTGCGTTGGCAAAAAATATTTTTGGGAAGTATTTTTATTAGATTTTTTTTATCAACGTGTTAATATAGCAATAATATTTTCATTTACATGAAGAACAATATTTACTATCTATATAATACAAACAAATTTATAAAGACATATCAATTTTATAAAATTTGATCATTTGGATTTTCAACATTACTTTCATCAAAGTTATTTATCTGAGCGAGACGGTCACGCGAGTTCAATGTTTTATTCCCATCCCAAAACTGCTTAACGTGCCTAAAGAAGTTTTCACTTCAAAAATTCTATTAGAAAAACCTATAAATTTTCAATAAATTCATAATCACACTCAAAAGTTATTAATTTTGTTTGACTAGATAGATGAACAATCCTCCAACAACAAACAATTTGGCAAGCTTATTTAAGACTTGCAATTAAGCGACTTAATATTATATATATTCCAATAATTGGAACGGGGTAGCTTTTTTAAAGACCAAAAAATTTAAAAAGGGCGGTATTTGAATGCAAAGAAGGAACTCTACCATGATGTAAAATATAGTCTGTTCGCTAAGATATTGTCGATATACCACAAATTATTTCGCTTTATTTTGTTATTTTTAATGTTTTGTTAAACAAATGCTTTTCAATTCTACGAATAAAATAGAATACTATTTTATTCTTATGATTATTGTAATAGAAAGTATTCTATTACAATAATCATAAGAATAAAATTAAAATTTATACAATTTAACTATAAATTCCGTCTTTTAATTTATACAATTTAACTATAAATTCCGTCTTTTAATATTAAAGTTATTTCTTGTGATACATATTTAATAAGTTTATAATGTAAAATATAGATATAGATATGGAAGAGCGGAGTCACCTGCTACAGGCTTTAAAAGGAGACTCCGGCCACAAATGATAGTAAATTAAATATTTTTAGTGAAATAAACTTTATTATTATTATTCTATTTTTTCTCTTTTTTATTATTATTATCCTTGGCTTAAGGTTCGAGGGATTCTAAAAAATCAAGAAACAAATTAATGTTGTCAGGATTTACTATAGTTTGTTAGTACCTATTACTAATTTTGTAAATTGTAAAAGAAAAATAATAAAAAAGAAAGTTAAAATAGTAATGATTTCTTATATGAAAGCGACTACAGTACTTCTACTATATAAATTAAATGATTGTTTTTTCTTTTTTTATTAGAATTGAAATGAATGCCTGCAGTTGTGCGCGCATCATGGAGAAAGTACTGGATAGATTTCAATTAGGTTTTCTAAGTTTTATTTCTTAGATACTTGGCCCTTATCTAAAAAAAAATATTGCGATATATTCACTTAATATAAAGTTATAAAAGTTTTAAGAAACAACGATTTTTATAAGCACTACGTGTTCAGTGATGTGTGTAAGCAACGCGGACAAAGTCGCGGGTACCTAGTATTGAATAAAATTACTTTTACGTATTTTATCGTATTTACCATTACCATTAGCAGGTCTCTAATGGTATCGTAAACGCGATGAAATCAGAGGAGGAGACCTATGTTTAGCTGTGAATTTAAAAGTCCACAGCTAAACATAGGCCTCCGCCATAGGCTTCCGGTATGTATTACTCTACTCTATGACTAGCCTCATAGGAGGGATATTTGCCGTAGATGTCGCTTGGCAAGCGGGTTGGCAACTGCAGTTTTTTTATTATTTGGAGCTGTAATCAGGAAGCTGCTGCTGTCCATCTCCTGTTTTAATTCCCTCTGTCCTCTCTTACGACACCCAAGGGATACGGGGTAGTAGATATTTTACGCCGCAACTACACGTTCATCGCGCTTAATTTTACCTATTTTAATTACCTACTGATGTTTCGAATGTTATTAACCATGGGTTACGCTTGGCAGCAGACTTTCCGAAACATTAGAGTACGTGGTATGTGGGACTTAAGAGACCACCAATCCTTGCAAAAAAAAACGACGGGTTGCACTCCGGGAGTGCCGGCAGATGTGAAAACTTGAATATTAACGTTGTGCATTTTTGATAATTTGGAATGGCGGAGATTATTTATAATTATCTTATTTCATTTATTTTCATTCGAAATTATTTGTTTGGTAAACCTACACCGCACATGTGCTTATTGTGATGTTATGAAAATATAGGTTAATGCTATAAAGTATAAAAATATTACAAATATTACATCTATAATGTGTAAGTACATATGTATCTATATTAATAACTTCGTCAAGCAGTATAGTAGACTCGATCGAAACCTAATCTTAATAATAAAATTATATTAATTAATATATGAAAATTAATTAAACCTAACGTACTTCCTCTCCTATGCCGCGCCGGCTGTCTACTCTCCGTCCGTCTTACGAATTTTCGATCAGGACACGTGACCTGACGCGGGTTTAACATTTTTTACCCATTACAAAAAAAGTGCACAACGCCGCTAAAGAAGTTTTCACTTCAAAATATCGATTCTTGCCAACAACGATTCGTGAGTCTATTAAAATTGATAAAAAGCTCTTATTTCAACAGAGAAAGTTGTTTGGAATCCTCTTATTAATAAAATTAAATCTAAATTCAAGCATACCATTGCAATGCTTTAAGACATGTATCTTATTCTACATAAATTAGACCAACATTTATAATTAAAAGCTTTGAAATTGAAGGTTCGTCGGTGCTGCAAATACTCTTTTTTTATAGGATAAGGGTGACAGACGAGCACACAGTCCACCTGATGGTAAGTGGTTGCTGCGGCCCAAAGATATCTACATCTTCGATTACGAACCAAAATGCAGATGCGTTGTCACCCCTGAGGACTGAGATGGAATGCCTCTTTTCCAGTAAAAAGGGGTCTCCGGTACTCTACACTCACCATACGAAACACAGCAGCGTTAAGCTGCTATTTTACGCTGGTATTCTGTGAGAGCGTGGTCCTTCCCCGGTCGAGCTGACCCATTCTGCTACAACTATACCAGTAATATAGTTGCAGCATGGCTCTACCACGTACTCGAGACTTAGAGCGTTAAAAACAGGTGAAATTTATTTTTTCATCACTTATTACTCACGCATGCTTTTTTATTTTATATTATTTAATAAATATATTTAATTTCATGTTTTATTTGAATAGTTTTTCTCCTTCCGAATCTTATTTCGTTTTAATGCAAAGCTTAATATCCAATAAAGTAATAATAATATTCACTTGAAGCTGAATGAAAGTAACCTTTACGTCAAAACCGATTTAAATTAAATATAGTATGTAGATTCTTATAATGGCAAGAATCGAGATCAGTGTATGCTTTTATCCTGATTAACGCAGGTGAAGCCGCGGGCCACAGCCACAGCTAGTAATATGAATAACTAATGAAACAATGTCTGACAGCTAAAATTATTATCTGACAACAGCTATTCACTTGTTCATTGTAAGTGGCGTTGGATTGGAAAAGCCGCAAAAAATGGACGTAGGCATTTGCCTCCTCCATTTCTACTACTGCTCTATATATGATATCCTTGGGCTAAGGCCCTGGAGGATTACATATAGAATATTAATTACAAATAATAAGAATATTCACATGGACATGTTAAATATATTAACTAATGTACTATATAAGACTTTAAGAAAGATAAATAAAAGATATTTATATAAATATATCACTTCTAACAGAATAATATAATTACATAATATATTTGTGAATACATATTAAAACACAAGATATTACGTATATAAATAATTGAAATATTGCATTAGTCTCTCTTTGCAAATAATTAATAGATAATTCTAAACGAAACCTAATGTTAATTCTATGATTATGTCTACTATTACACTTTCCCCACTTTTTGGGGAAAATGTCATTTACTTGCAAACGTTACTAATTTGCTTGTGTACGTGTGGGCAAACGTAATTACAGGCCGCTTATGCACACATTCATTGTGTTGTTGCTTCAATTTTGAACGGAATTTTGAATGACACTATCACTCTAAGTCTAATTACTCTATGCTCCCAAGTCTAATGAGGGCTAATAATCTTCCACTCACCAGATGTCGCTACTAGCGACTGAGGTAAAGTTTTTTGTTACACAGTGTCATTTATTTGAGAAATTAGTTTTAAATAATAGTTTATCATTGTGTAGAGTATTATATTAATACACAACTCAATGCGTCAACGGTTTGATTTTTAATTTTTTGCACATTATAACTCTTTTTTTTTAAAAGTCATCTTTTAGTTATATTTATAGTTTGGTTTATTCATTTCTAATGTAATGTAAATTAATATAAAATATAACTAATAATACGGAAAGAAACCTTAAAGATTACATTTTCCTAAGAAATTATCGTCCCCGCTATGAAATCTGTCAAATATTTTACCTCACTCGAAAGTGGCGCCGCCCTGGTGGCAGAAAAAGTCGTGGATGCCCTCATTTTCTGATGGTGTCACTTCTACCGCGTGTGTACACTTGTTTTTTTTTAATAATATGATTTAATTTGTGATAAGCATCAGAATTAACAATTAAGAAAAAACATTATATCCCAAAGTAATAGTATGAACTTGTGGGTCAGAGCTGTTAGAATTTTTTTTAAAGTAAAAGTCCCAGCCTTTAATAAAAAAGCAAT
The DNA here is from genome assembly GCA_033319125.1 of Parnassius glacialis. Taxonomy (NCBI): domain Eukaryota; kingdom Metazoa; phylum Arthropoda; class Insecta; order Lepidoptera; family Papilionidae; genus Parnassius; species Parnassius glacialis. Next base: position 20,429,384 of record JAVANC010000010.1, on the reverse strand, counting down.
TTTTTATTATTTTGAATTATTATCAGAAAAATGCTGCTGCCCATCTCCTGCTTCAGTTTCCATCTGTCGCCTCCCACGGGATGATGCAGTGTTGTAATTTACTACGCAACTTATAGTTTTCTAACAATTTTTTAGTTTAGTTACATTATGACATAACTAAAACTTATAATTTGCAACGCCATCTAGAGGCGGCATAACTTAAAATGTTGCTAAAACACAACGTGATCAGTAATGGTCTTAGAAGCTATGTCTTGTAACTAATGGTGGAGCTATGCTGCAGCTATATTATAGTTGAAGCACGAATGCCGACCTATTCGTGCTTCAACTATAATATACTCGACCGGGGAAGGACCACACTCTCACAAAATACTAGCGTGAAATTGCAGCTTAATGCTGCTGCGTTTCGTATGGTCACAATATATACAGTAATCTATGGTCACAGAATAAATAATAGTTAAAAGAAGTATGGTGAGTGCAGATAACCGGAGATAACCGCATCTTGTACATCGGATATAAAATGCGTCAATCAGCGACAGGCAACAGTAATACATTTTAATATATTTTTCGAAATCTTCAAGCTTTGTAGGCGTAATGCGTAAAGATTACGCTAAGCACTGCAAACTACGCGAAACGTCTTTTTTCGGCAGTGTTCTGTTCAAGTAAGATGAAGTGAAAACAGACATTATAATCATCATCAGGCCATCACTATCAGATACATACTATTCACAAAAACTAAGAAGAAATTACATGATGTTAAAATTAACGTCTAAGCGTGTTAAAAAAGGGTGAATCGCAAAGTCACTTTCGATCACAATTACATACTGTTTGATCGCTATCAGAGAACGTTCCAATGTCCATCGGGAGTACTGTGCCCGTTAATGATTCGGCGTTAGTCCTAAAACGGTGTCGATATCGGGGTCGGAATTTCTACGCCACGAGCACGTTGTACTGCACTTTCTTTTGACGTTTTTATTTGGTCTCGCCGACAATTGTCCTCCGTAGGACACTTTATATCCTGCCATTCGATCATATTGTACATCAGTTATCGTCAGGCGATCGTCTGGTCACCATCAATTTTTTTATTTTATTTTTTGCACAATCTAGATCAAAATGTGTAGAATGTTCGGTGTTCTATCCTTGGCTTACGTGGCTATTTTTATTACGGTTGTACAATGTAACGAAGATGTCTCGTCACGGGGTGTTATCGATTATTTGAGCAAAGGTAAATGAAATAGATATACTTATTAACTGTAAATGATAAAAATCAAATCACTAATAGGTATGAATCATATTGAAACGTCTGTCTGTAATAATGAAATTACCTTTTATTAAACTGTTATTTGCATGCTAATACGACACGATTTTTTTTTTGGAAGCGGAGGCAAACGAGCATATTGTGGTTCACCTGATGGTAAGTAATCACCGTCGCCAATGAAAATTCGAACACCAGGGTAATTGAAAGTGCGTTGCCAGCCTTTTAGAAAGGAGAAGAATCTATTATTGAATATCCCTAAATCGTATCATATCCGAAAAACCAAAATAAGAATAAATTTCATAATGTGGTTGTGCAAAGCAGGAAATTCCAATGAAATGAATAACCATTTTTTTTCTAATCTTTGTTTGTCTGTCTGTCCAGTATGAATGGCTAAACCGATTGTTATATAATTTCACGAAGAAATAGCGAGCAACGCCTAGAGTGGTCTAGGCCATATTTTATTCGAAAAACTTGCAGTTTTTTTTTAAAGAAATCGGAAAAATTTATAAATAAAAGGGCTTTGATGATTACCTTAAATCTAACGCCACATTAATAGATCCATCCCATCATTAATTGGATATATTAATATAGTTTCAAAAACATTCAAAGCTCGTTGTATAAACACTAACTTAATAGAAAAATTTTCAAAACTTTAACGTTTAATCCTTATTTCTAGACGAGTTTTACTTTTGATGAAAACAATTTTACCGGAATCAGATTGGAATCTTCGTAAATCAGTACTTAAAATTGCAATTAATAATTTTATTTGTGTTGGCGGGAATCGAACTCAGGTTGATCGCAAACTGTGAAATTTTAAAAATAAAAAATAAATTTGGTTTATTGGCAAGGTTTCCATTAACGTTTTTGTTACGCTGTGATTACTTGGACTATGTCAGAGAAAATAGAATAGGAAACAAAATGTGAATTGTGGTATACAATACACATTACTGTCTTAGGAAAAAATATTTTTGGTAATGCTATTATAATGGCAATAGTAAATCGTGGGAGCAAGTTGGAGATATAAAAATTAGGCATGAGTGAGATAATGATCCATAATGATATATTACAATAGTTGTTTCCACGTTAGAAAATAGTGGTTTAAGGGCTGGCTGAAGACCTTTGGAAGGAGTGTGACAAAGTCATGCTATCAGCATAGATTATAACCACCACTTAGGACATTGTAATACTAGAGCGTGTGTGAGTCATTGTACGCATAACTTCACTAAGTCCTTACCTTTAGGCTCTTTCGTCATTGACCTAAATGAAAATAATGCAAAGTATATTTCATTGCGGATGATCATGACTTGATACAGAAGCTGTAGCTACTTACTGTCAAGTGAGCCGTACGCTCGTTTGCCTCTTCTTTTTCTTTGTAAACAGTTGTTTAATTCTTGTTAATAATCATACGAAGCTAAGCAACATCATGTTGAGTTGTATTTTTATACGTGATAGAGTCACGATACTCGATGCAGATTTATTAAAATTGTAGCAAGAATAGATCGGTTAAACCGGGGAATGACCACACTCTCACAGAATACCAGCGTGAAATAGCAGCTTACTGCTGCTGTGTTTCGTATGGTGAGTTTAGAGAACTGGATACTCTTTATACTAGAAACGAGGCATGCCGTTTTAGTCCGCATGGTTGACAACGCATTCTGCATATTGAATCCTAATCAAGGATAAATGTAGATGTTAATGGGCAACAATATCCACTAACTTTCTGGTAAACTGTGTACTCATTTAATCAAAATTAATCTTTAACAAAATAGGTATTATATATGCTATGGTATAAGTATAAATTTAGCGTAATCCTGTCAAACTGAGTCATTTTTCTGCCACGTAAAACAATGTTAGTTAATTTTTTCCTATAATATAATAAAATAAGCTATTAAATTCTACAAACATTTTCAAATAATTGACAAGGCCTGCCAACTTTTCCGAATTTTCGCGTGTTTGGACATGATTTGAGCCATCTCGGCAATTTACCTTGCGGGACTGTTTAGTGTTTTGGTCATATCGCGGAAATCATTCAACAGTCAATCATTTTACTATAAATACTTACAGAAATGTTTTAGTGCCCAAAAAGTCAACAAAAGTGTAAAAAAGGTGTAGAATATAATAACTGCTGCTGGCTGCTATCTGACTGAGATCCAGTATAACTATAGGTTATAAGGCATTCCAAATTAGTCCTCAAAAGTGACACTGCTTCTGTGGACTTGTTTAAAATTGGTTGCAAATGACCATGGGCTGATGTAGCTATTAACTACCAGGTGGAATATAAGTTTGTCACTTCAGTTTTCTAAGAAAAAAAAATCTGTACTTCTTTGAATAAAGTCATCATAAAATCGTTCTTAATTGTTGCATCATATACTGAATAGTGGTATTCACAGTGGTACATAATCCATAAATTCGTATTTAATTTCAAAAATGTTCACCTTTCAGATAATGACGTCGGCCGTACGTTTGGTCGTTTTGCTCTGAAGCGGTTGTCGTTCATCTTCCTGCCGGTGATGTTCACACTCGGCGTTATTTCAACCCTGCTGCTGGCGCTCGCCGTTATCTCTGTGAAGAATCTTGCCATTGGAGTGATCCTTCTTATCGTTGGCGTCAGTCAGGTAAAAATTAAACACTAAAAATTATAATCTTAATTCGTCCTTGGGAGTATATCACCGCAGAAACTTTTGCAATATATTTATTTTTATGTAGATACGATTGCTGTCCTATGGTGCATTAATAGAACTATATTTTTTATTTTGACCGTGCAGTCGCGGTGTACAAAAATCCACTATTGCTAATATTCTATCTATATCATCCAGTGAGTATTGTAAGAGGTGACCGAGGAAAACTGAAACAGGAGTTTGTAACAACATCTTCCTGATAACAACCGAAGAATAATATAAAACTGCAGTTGCCAACCCTAACCATGACACTATGGCAAATATCCCTATGAGGCTATCTATGATAGAGGTCTAAGTGCAGCTGTGAACTTGTGATTATCTGTAATGAACGAATGACTAAATTGTTTGTATATTGGGATAATGTAAGGCAAACATAAACTTTAATATTCATCTAACTAATAAACTATCCTGACAGGATAAATATTATAAAGTATGAATAAGTTACATATACCAAATGTATATTTGCTTCGTATGATTATTAACAAGAATTAAAGAAATTTTTATAAAGATAATTTAAAATTAAAAATTTTGTACAACCGACTTCAATATAAGCGACTTCAATATAGGTTATTTAAGAATAACTCAATAACCATTGGTCTGACCTTTATCAAATTCCACCACCTTTATCAAAGACCACACGAGAACTATCAGCTTTCATATAAAAAAAGAATCATCGAAATCGGTTCGCCCAGTACAAAGTTATGAGGTAACACAAAAAAAAAAACATACACTCGAATTGAGTACCGTCCTTTTTGGAAGTCGGCAGAAAAAAGAAGGGGTAAACAAGCGTACGGCTCACCTGACGGTAAGTAGCTGTAGCCTCTATTTCGATCAATGACGAAAGGACCTAAAGGTAAGGACTTAGTGAAGTTATGCGTACAATGCCTCACACACGCTCTAGTATTACAATGTCCTAAGTGGTGGTTATAATGTAGGTATGTTGATTGCGCTACTTTGTCACTCTCCTTCCAAAGGCCCTCAGCCAGCCCTTATACCACTATTCTAACGTGGAAACAACTTTCACAATATATCATTATGGATCATTATCTCACCCATGCCTAATTTTTATATCTCCAAACTTGCTCCCACGATTTACTATTGCCATTATAATAACATTACCCAAAAATATTTTTATAACACTTATGATAATTGAGATAGGAAGCAGCGTCTTTTTAATAACAATAAGAAACTATTGCAAATATACCCCTTACGAAGTAATCTGTGGGGAGGCCTTCATTCAGCAGTGGCCATGAATAGGTCGCAATGAATAAATTAATGATAGGGTATATTTCCTCAACAGTCGATAAAAATATCAGCCCGTTTCGATATTACTCGTATTTGAAGTCCGTTCATATATTTTGAATGATTCAATTATTTCGATTTAATAATAAGGTATATTTCTCGTTGCCACCAAAGGATTTGATAATTTAATTTTTAATTGCTGATCCAATGATGATTAGTTACTGAACTCGGCAGTAAAGGAAAATGTCGTGAGAATACTTAATGTCCGAGAAATAAAATTATACGAAACGTACAATACGTACGTAATGTACGCCAACACGCTCAAAAGCCGCACGGTGGGCTGATTGCTCCAAAACTCTTTCAGAAATAAAAGGGATCCCTTGAATTATGACCATTATATTACTATCTTCACAACGATAGTCTCATACCCGGCAGTGTTTGCGCTTTTAATCAATGAATACTTTTCATTTTCAAAACATGTGTTCTTTTACAGGCGGCGGCTAGATTATTCTTTGCGGCGACTTCGTCTGGTTCATCACCTTTGTTGCATCTGCACCCAAGAACTGAATTTCTGCCAGCACCCGCACCTTGGCCAGCTTCTGGTCCGCTTCTTTCTCCCTGGGCACGATCTGACAACGACGCAACAATATCCGACTAAATAATAATGTAAATCTTACCTGAACGTCGAGTTCTATAGTTGATATACCGAAAACTATTAACGGTTTCACCAACGAGAATAACTTTATTTAGAAACTATAGAGTTATGTAAGTTATTTATGCATTTGTTACGTCTACGAAAACTTCGTCTGTCCCTCGCAAAACGGGATTTTGTGACAGATAGACGACGATGATATGTAACGTATGAGTTTTATAAATATTAATAGACCTACACTTTAAGAAATAATTTATTGTATTCTTACAAAATTATCTTGTTTTATTTTATACCATACAAGCGATCCGCCCTGACTTCACACGGGTGATTTATGGATCTTGATATACAGCGCCATCTACCGGGTTCAAAGACACAAAAAAAAACATTAAAATCGATCCAATCATTTTCGAGTTTTTGCCACAATAACGGACTGCAATTGATTTTTATATAATATAGAGATCATCCATGTGGATGGGCCTTTACCCGAGACTCCATCCGCTTATAAAGCAAAGAAAATCTTGCAGATCTAAATTAGTGGTCTTTGGGCAAGTAGTTACACTATCAAAAAACACTTTAAACTAAAGTTTTTTGCTATTAGCACTTAAATTATGAAGAAGGAATAGTAAGATCTAGTAGGATAGTTTTGTTGTGTAACGGTGGAAAAGTGTTAAAAGTCGAAACGCATTAAAACTTTAAAGGCTTAGAAGATAAAGTGGATTATGAAGATTAGGGTTGTCTTATACCAAATTTCAAAACAAAAATCTTGTTTGAAACTTTTTTTTATATCTCTTTTAGCATTTTAATTTAAGAAAAAACAGCATGTTTTTCTAATAAAATATAACCTTGAAATACATACAATTTAAAAAAACAACTAATAAAAAAAAATAAAAACTTCAATTGTCATACAGCCAAATATAACCTAGATCAGTTCTGTTACCTCTTTCTATATATGCACATGTATATATATATATATATATATATATATATATATATATATGTATAGTACATGTATATATATATATATATATATATCTTTATATATAAAAAGTACGTGTCACGTTGTTTGTCCGCGATGGACTCCTAAACTACTGAACTGATTTCAATAAAATTTTTGGTCAATGTGCAGTTTGGTCCAACTTAAAAGATAGGATAGCTTACATCTCAATTTATAGTTGCAATACAATATTATTTTATTGAAAATTATTTGTCTATTATTTGACAGTCACAATTATCTGTTAGCTCCAAACGATTCTGTCAGATGACGATATCTGTTGACTGGATTGAGTAAATATTTAATAGATGGCGCTATGTTAAAAATACAAACGTTTAATATAAGCTACAATTTAGTAGTAGGTATAACCACCACGTGTTGCTGTAAGTATTCAACAGATAGAACCGATTTCAAAAAAAAATTGCAGACTGTGTGCGGTTTGCTACAACTTGGGAGATAGGATAGTTTTTATCCCGATAAGTGACCCTCAATTTTTTTATTGCTAATTTCAGGAGTTTTTTTGGGAAAGCAAATGGTTGTTCGGAAAGGGCAGAACAACGTCTGCCTGGTCAGCTAGTATATATATACATATATACACACATATGCACGAAAAAAAAAAACAAGAATAGAATAATTTTTATTCTATATAGATTATTAGATAACACTTTTTGAAAGTATTTTTTTTTTATTTAGCACAGGTTCGGAAAATGAAAATGCCTCTGTCCTAGAAAGAACCAGCAAGAAACCCAGCGCGATTATATTTTTTTAGACAAGTACTTTACGACCTACAAATATAATTGGTTCTCTACAAATATGAGGTTTACGATTCGACCATAATATGCTTTTGTATGTACAGTGATTTTAACAGTGGTAGAGTCACTAGGCAGCTTTTGCTTACGGATTTTGCTTACGGATGGATTGGATCGAACCGGGGTGGTACTACGACCTTACAGAACACCAGCGTTACCAAAGGCAACCCCTGCCAGGCTTTCCGTGAATTTATGCAATATCAAGGGACTTCATTCAAACCTTAACGCCGTCCACTACCATCTGGAGACTGGAGGAAAAACCGGCCTTTTTCTTTCTAACCGAGATACAGGTGTCCTCTCCGGCTGATACTTCATATTTCTCCTACCCGGGGTAAAAATTAGAACACTCCTTTGTGCCCCGGGATGGAGTTGGCGTGTACGTCAGAGACGACATCTATTTTCGACGTCTCGGCAGTCTTGAAGGTACGGACCTGTCTATCCCATGGCTGCGCGTAGACTGCGACGACCATCCCCGCGTCTACGGGTGCCTCTGTAGGTCCCATAGCGGTAATGCCGACACAGACCGACTCATCGACCACGTCCAAATGGCTGCAAACTCTGTGCTACAACAGGTCCCATTCGCAGAGATCGTGATTCTCGGTGATTTTAACGCCCACCACGCTAAATGGCTTGGTTTCCGTTTAACCGATCATGCGGGTAGATCTGTTTATGACTTTGCCTTGGCATATGGTCGACACAACTGGTTACTTCGCCTACTTGGATCTCAGATGTGGAGGATCATGTACCTTCTCTGTTGGACCATCTGCTGACCTCTCATCTCATCTCACGTGCATTCTGGTCATATCGCGACAAAACTCGCGATACCATCTATACCATCTGGATGATTGGCGGTCCACCACTGTGCGATTTAGAAGAAGTTTTCTGCCTCGCATAACTTCCTTGTGGAATCGATTATCACCAGCAATTTTTCCGGACCGATACGACTTAGGGACGTTCAAGAAAAGAGTTTACTCCTTTCTAAAAAAGTCCGACAACGCATCTGCAATTCCCCTGGTGTTGCAGTTGTTCATATGTGGCGGTCACTTACTTAAAAAAAACCTATGGTACGCAATATGTTCGTCAATTGTGAATCGATTTAAATGATTCCTTTTTTATTAAAAATATTATACTTCAGTCCACAAGCTTGTAGAAAAAAATAGGAGATGCATTTTTGATGTAAATATTGAGACGGCATTGAGATTGAGATATTTATTTGATTGTGGACTAATCATTCAAAATGGTAAAACATTAACTTTTAATAATAATCAAAAGCCAAGTCAGCTTTCGAATAATTAAGAAAAATATATTTTTTAATTTCATCAAAAACTATTCATTATATTATGCACCGACTTTAGAATGTGAAATTATTTAATTATTTTACTTTTTTGAAGTTGGCTTTCACTTTTTATCGTGTTTTTTTTTACCTTAGCAGCTACTCAAAAAAAACTGCTTAAGAAATTCAAATTGCGATAGCAGTCATATTATTATGCGCTAACGGAAAATCACCACATGAATCGGCGGTGGACGGACGCATTTTCAACGCAATTGGAATAGCGGTCAGCCGCCCGGCGCGGCGCGGCGTCGGCAAGTCATTGAACAATTCTGAACACGTGGTCACAGAATGGGTACGTCGAGGTCACAACGGATGTTGTTTACCTATATTATTATGGTTTAAAAAAAAATATGGGATATTTTCCTATCTCGTAATATAACTGGTCAGCTATCGATCTATGAGTATTTGGGAAAGTGCGTAGTCGAAGACCACAGAAATTGTAACAATAATACGACTTCTGAGTCGAAAACAAAGACCAGCCGTGGAAAGTTTAGTAGTTTAATACCAAAAACGACCGAAAGGCCGCATGATTAACCTCCCTAGCGGATGACGGCCACATGAATGCCAAAGAGCATAATTATAATCACTACGTATATGAGCGCTAAAAATTATGTCATGAACTGTGAAACAATGAAAATCAGTTTCATGACGGATTCAAACCGAAAATAAGCATCCAATAACACAAGCATTTTATTCCGGTTGGAGCCACATCACGCAAATCAAAAGTCTTATAAGTTCGTTATTTTCGATAACTCATGACCACACAGTACTACTTCAATTGATTTATTCGTAATATCTAAGCTCGTTTTACAGGTTCACCACATTAATTTTTTACGTGATAGAGCCAAGCTGCAGCTATATTATGGTTGTAACAAGAATGAGTCAGCTCGACTGGGGAAGGATCACGCTCTCACAGAATACCAGCGTAAAATAGCAGCTTAATGCTGCTGAGTTTCTTATGGTGAGTGTAGCGAATCGGAGATCCTTTTTACTGGAAGTTCGGCCGTTCAGAGAATGCGTTCCTGACACCTATCAGTTAGTCACGACTAGTGATGGGCACAACATAACACTGAGTTCGTTACCGTTCCTCCAAAATGAACCGCCGCGTTATTTTTAAGATTATTTTCGTTTTAAATTGGCGGAATCATTTAAAAATTATATTTTAGTAATTTAAGTGGAAACCAAAAAAGGTAATATTAATATAATAAAATTGTTTTATTTATTCTTTGTTACAAAGTTACAATCTGTATTTCTATGCAATGAAGTACATTGAATTGAATGTGTGTACAGAATATTAATCAGACTCCGATTCGCTTGAGGAGGTGGTGTCTTCATCATCATCTTCGCCTACATGTATAATTATATTATTATCAATAACAGAATCAATTCTGATATCTCGGTCAAAATGTTCCACAATCAGGTTTTTAGTCTTCTCAACAACCTTTGCCCAGCAGGGACTGTAATACCGATATTTTGCAAGTATCGATATCGGGTTATCGATAACAATACTGATATTTAGGTATCGATTTATCGATATTGGTATCGATATTTAATGTTAGTACAATAATATCGATACTTGAAATCAGAATATCGGTATTGGTACTGATACCAATATATCGATACAATACAAATAAATTCCTTGTTCTCGCGTCTTATTTACTCTCTCTAACGTCATACGTAATGTTCGCGTGTGTTCAAATTGTTCAATGCGTATTTCGATGAAATATGGCATGTATACACAGCAGGCGTATATTTATTTTTTGTCATATACTAGCTGTTCTCCGCGATTTCGCCCGCGTGTAATTTAGGGCTTTAATTATGTTGCTCGGGCCCTTAACTCTTTTTGTAAAATATAGGTGGATAAAGTTACTCCCTATAACATCAGCTATCTGCCTAATATACCTGGTAAAGTAAAAAATGACTTTCAATAAGAATTACACATGTAATGTATATTGAATAAAAAATTATTCTATTCTATTCTATTCTATGCCAGTGAAATTCCCGTCGAAATCTGTCTAGTCGTTTCGAAGATTAGCCGGAACAAACAGACAGACAGACAAAAATTTTAAAAATGTCGTTTTTGTTTTAAGTACCGTATATACTTTCCTATGTATTATGTAAAAAGCTATTTTTTTATAGGATAAGGGTGACAAACGAGCACAGTCCACCTGATGGTAAGTGGCTGCTGCGGCCCATAGACATCTACATCTATCCTCTATTCGAAATCAAAATGTAGATGCGTTGTCATCCGTGAGGACTAAGATGGAATGCCTCATTTCCAGTAAAAAGGGCCTCCGGCCACCTGCACTCACCAAGCGAAACGCAGAGGTAAACCTCTACTTCACGCTGGTATTCTGTGAGGTCGTGGTACCACCCCGGTTCGAGCCGGCCTATCCGTGCCACAGCAAAAGCTGCCGCGTGGCTCTACCACTGTTAAAAATCATTTTAACAGTGGTATCAAAATCAATAAATAAAATATTTATTTGTAATCTATACAAATAAATATTTTATTTATTTGTATAGATTAAGTCATTGATGGGATTCCTGTTCAAGCAAGTGATTATTCTTCAAATAAGATGTCTAGTTTGTATCTTTAATTTATCTTTAACTAGCTATTCGCCTGTAGCTTCGTCCGCGTGAATTACGGTTATATCGCGTAACTTTTATCATTTCAAAGAAACTTTTTTTTTTCAGGGTAAGTCATGTCTTTCTCTGTATCCCTGAATATACTGGTTGTTACAAAAAGAGGTGAATCTACTCATGAAACTGAACAATTTTACCAAAGAAACGCATGCTTATCAAAATCTATCTATACAAATAAATAAAACTGGAGTGTCTGTTTGTAATGTCAAAATTACAGCTTTTTAGCAATTGCAAATGAAAGTAAATACAGTACTTACAACTAAAATACATTTTTTAAATTTTTGTCTGTCTGTCTGTCTGTTTGTTCAGGTTAATCTCCGAAACGGCTGGAACGATTTTGACGGGACTTTCACTGGCAAATAGATAATGTCATAAGGCGTAACTTAGGCTACTTTTATTTTGGAAAAAGAATTATGGTTCCGTACAAAACAAATAAAACCCTAACACGCGAGCGAAGTCGCGGGGAACAGCTAGTTCTAAAATAATTTCATATACATAAATTGTCTAGTCACGAGGCCAATAACAACATAATCCTCAATAAATCAATTAGAATCTTTTAAATAACATCAAATGTCTTTTTTAACAATAATAAACCAAACGTACCATGCAACTTTAATTACTTAAAATTTAACATTTTAAAATTTCAAATATTCCAAACATTCATTTTAGGTAATACAATGTTTTTATAAAAAAATAGACATTTCTTAAATTTTATAGTATAGTGTAATAAATTTTTCTGAAGTTTAGTGTATTTTCAGTATAAACCTACAAGAGATATTACTAAGTAAGGCCGGTAGGTAGGTATACATTTTTTTAAATAATCTTAGTAAAAAAACAACAACTAGATAAACACTGATGCATTTTTTTTAAATTTTTTAAAACGTTACCCCCTACACTAGGATTTTCTTCTGTATCGCAGAGGCAGTTTACAAACACAAATTGCACAAGGACAAACATCCAGACCCGGAACAATTATTTGTAGGCCATACAAATAATTGTTCCGTGCGGGATTCGAACCTGCGGCCCGCAGCGCAGCAACTAATTGCTAAGCCATTGCGCCACGGAGCCGTCAAAATAAAAAATGTCTTTGGTTTTCGTTTGTGCACCGACCACTCGCTCACTTGATGCAGCGTTGCCGCTCCGCGTGACACGTGCCGCGAAATCTGGCAACGTCGCGCAGTCATCACAAGTATTGATACCCGATATCAATAAAGGTACCAGTATTTTTATACCGGTATAACACATATCACTACCAAATACTGATAATTAATTGATTTATCAATACTATTATCGATATTAATAGAAAAGTATCGGTATTTTCAAAATATCGATATCAGTCCCTGTTGCCCAGTCATCTCTTGTGACTTCCCCGCAGGCTTCTTTTAATAGGGTCATCATCTTTTTTGTGCTGAATGGCGGGGAAGTATTGTGGCGGGCGGCTTAACCTTTTATTTGAGCCCAGATTAGCTCAATCGCGTTATATTGGTAACGATACGGTGGAATTCTTAGAATGCGATGACCGTACTCCAGAGCCAGTTCATCGATTTCGTATCGCACATTTGCCGCTTTATTTTCTTTAACTAATTTAATTAGCTCTGGTTTTAGAATCTGCATATTTGCGTCAATGCCTTTTGCTTGTAACCAAGCCACCATTTCTTCTTTTTTATTAGCTTGGGTAGGTGGTTTCTGTATTTGAATCGAGTGATAGGAGGCATTATCCATGAATATTACAGAAGGCTCTGGTAGGCTGGGCAAAAGCACGTTCTGGAACCACTCTTTAAATGTAGTGGCATTCATTTCCTCGTGGTAGTCATTTGTGGTTTTTGATTGAAATGCCAGTAACGCGTTCTCCACAAAGTCGTATTTTGCAGAACCTGCGTGGCATATTATCAGACGGGCCCCCCTTACCCATTGGTACTTTCGACGTCGACGCTTGTGTATCATCCGTCCAAGAACGGGAAACCGTGTGATTGGCGTTTAGCCATGTCTCGTCAATGAACACGACATTATCCCAGTTATCAATATTTTTTGCTTCTCTCAAAAAACTTATCCGTTTTATAATTATGTCGTATCGTTCTAATAAAATTTTTCTTTTGTCTGTTTTTTTATACGAAAAACCAATATCTTTTAAGATTTTGGTTAAAGCAGTTTTACCCCCGCTAAACAGTCCAGCTTCTCTTAACGATGCCAAAAGCTTCTTCAATATCAATATTGTCATAGTGTTATAGTGTCAATATCTGTCACGGGTTTAGTTCTACGGTTCTTCTTCGGAGTACGTAAAATATTATCTTCCGTGCCAGTAGAGCCGAACTTTTCTTTATTAATATTTGTTATCGTTCGTTTGCTAACTCCAAGCGCCTGAGAGACGCGTTCTTGTACTTGTTCGACAGGTAACAGGGGTCCGCCATTTTGCCGCTCCCGCTCAAAGTAATCTTGCAGCTTGATGATTAACTCACAGGCTCCACTTTTCAATGTTTGTCCACGTTTAGGCATTATTATGCACCAAAAGTAAAAAGAACGCAATACAAAATACAATCGAAGTCCGATTTAGCGCCGATGTCAGTTTGAAAAGCAGAAACAGTCCATTAAACGAAAGCCGGGTAATCAAATAAAAACAGATCGAAAACACTTGAAGAACGTGGTCTATGCGCACGAAACGACAACAGACGACTGTTTTAGCGTCACAAAATGGCGGCCCATAACACCATTTGGGGTTACCATTTTCAACCTAAATATAAAAATGCTACTTTGTTTCGCGCGTTCGGTTTGGTCGTAGTTTTATTTTTATATCTAATAAAAGTTATCTTATAGTCCATTATTTTCAAATTCTTAAAAAGAAAAACAAAACGTATTATTTTATAAAGTATAACTGTATAAGAACAGATTACGATACTGTTATTGCCTGTTATTGTTAGCACAGCTACAAATATAAAGCGCTGACATAACCTTGTAATAGCGCAGTATAGATTTAGATTAATATTGTTTACCAAGTTATTTGACACTCAGTTTGGCACAAAATTATAACAGTCATTGATTATTGATATAATAATGTTGTTTTAATGCTCATCAATTGTTAAAACGGTAAACAACCAGCAAAAATATTTTTATCGTAACTGCAACGCCATTACAAAGTTACGTCGTCAGTTCAATCGCGACGTGTCAGGAACACATTCTCTGAACGGCCGAACTATAAGTTCTAAGGGGTCTCTATATATCTGCATTTTAATTCTAAATCGAGAATGTACATAATGTTGAGGTTTATGGGCCACAGCATTCACTTACCATCAGGTGGATTGTGTGTTCGTTTGCAACCTTTATACTATGAAGAAACGACAGTATACCAGAAAAACTCGTATTAAATTGGGATTTCCTCTGAAAACGTTAGAGGGTAAAATAATCTACTTATAAGTTTCTTGCCGTTTCTTGTGTGGAGACTTCGAACTTGTTAAATAACAAAATTTTGACTTTGGAATTGACTTTGAAAATTTTATTTCTTGAAAACCCATTTTAGTTAACTTCCATAATGTATCTGAGATAACTTCTAAAAATAGAGTAACAGAGTTCTACGTATTTTAAACAATTGTACATTTTTAGTTATCATTAACAAACTGATTTCATTCTAATAAAAAACAGTCTCTACCGTCTGCGTAAATTGTATCTTACCAATTCATCAGAATGCATTTTCTCAGACTCACTTTCTACGTTCGTTGAACTTGGTTAAGTCAGTGACTAGAATTTAATAACGTTAGTATTTTACACGCAAGTGATAATGACATTACTTGGGCCAATTTCAGCTTCGGCGTTAGCTATCGAGTAATTCCGAAAGTAATCAACCGGGCGGAACATGGCACAGCGCTTTTATTGTATGCACATATATAAATGTGATCTGTTGTCATAACCTGTGTGCGTGGTGACAGGCCAGAGCCATAACCAAAACCCGTAATAGTGGCTCAGTCTGAAATTAAGTCTAAAGATCCATGAAGTAGTAGCCAGATACTTAGACCTAAACCTCTACAAACATACAATTAATCATATTATGGCCACGCGTTAATCAGAAGAATATACGTTTTTCTGATCAACCCATATACATAGCCACGCGGCAGCTTTTTCTGTTGTACATATGGGACAGCTCGAGCCGGATTGGTACCACGACCTCACAGAATACCGGCGTGAAATAGAATCTCTGCTTCTGCGTTTCGTCTGGTAGGTGCAGGTGGCCGGAGGCCGAATGGCTTGGTTCACGTTTAACCGATCATGCGAGGAGATCTGTTCATAATTTTGCCTTGGCATATGATCTGACACAACTGGTTCCAATGCCTACGCGGATTCCAGATGTGGAGGATTATGCATCTTACATGTTGGACCTTCTGCTGTTCATCTGGACAGATATCAGGTCTCCGTCGATGCCTCTCTTGGATCCTCGGACCATTGTCTAGTCCGGAGTGTGGTGCCACTCACGCTGAAATCGCGGTTGCTATCTGCAGTATGCCGCCGTGTTTGGCACTATAGGTCCGCCGATCGGGATGCGATGCGTAAACAATTTCGCCGATACACAGGAAAATATAAATGTTGTTTTTATTCTGTTACCAGCTCTCGGTAACATTCGCAAGCCCTCAAATTCCACTAATATAACTTCCTTGGATTTTTTTCATCCCAAAACATCCAACGAAATAATTCATTCGAGTCTTTGGTAGACCCTTCCTTCATTTTTAGTATTAATATTATATTTATTATCAATAAATATAATATTGATTCTTGAGTTTTCCTGTTAATCAATTCTCAGTAACTGCCCTGAGTCAGGAAGTTGGCGGTGTCTCAACCCCGTGCCTCGGAAGGCACTTAAAACCGTTATCTTGCGCCTGATGTCTCTCCGGTCGTTTCGGTCTACCGTCCCATTGGATTATGGAATGATGGAATATAGAGTTTACCTATGTTTACGCGTACACTTGGGCACTATAATCCTGTCCTGCGCTGATGGCTAGTCTTCGTTGAGCCTGACTGCCATGACCGATATTCGGTCTGGAGGACATTATTATTATTATCAATAACATTTTATATCGTGTATACGTCGGTGGTATATTGTTTGTAGTATATGCTAATACATAGAGACAATATTTATTAGTATATACTTTAAACGCCTTCCGTGTAATTTAAAAATTATATTATATTAAAAAAAATCTCTTCAGGCTACGCAATCTTTAAATTAAATTATAATACGAAAATTCAGTAACATTTTTAATAATTTCTTGACTAGTTCACTCATCAAATATTTTAAAACTTTCATAAATGATATTAATACTAAGTATATTTATAAATTAGCATTTCATTAGAAAGTTTATATACTTTCAACCTCTGGTCTAGACATTTTAATGACGTTCTGCTTTGCACACTCTGTTTTATCTATATATGGTAGTAATGAGACAACAGCTTATCTGTTATTTTTATAATTTCATACTCCATCACTTGAAGCGTAACAAAGAAGTTAGTCCTGGACAAATCGACGCTTGAGTACCAAAAACTATTCCACCTCAATTTTTTTTAGGAGATTCTCTTTAAATTGTCCTAGTGATGATATAAATGATATAATTGCCATTATCGTAAAAAGTTATATGACCTTTTTTATTGGTATTTCATCAAAGAATATAAAGAAAAATATCTTTTATATTTTATTATTTTTCGTTATAGGTATATTTTTAATGAGTCAAAAAATTTGGGACTTTTCAAATATTAAAAAATTCATACTCTGAAAATATTAGTATTTTATCACAGAATATTAAAAAAATTGTCTCGTTTGAAAATAACAATTCCACGTAATTGAAAAAAAAAACGGTTTAAATAACATGCATTTATATCATCAGTAGGACAATTTGATGAGAATCGCATAAAACATTGAGGTGGAATAGTTTTCCGTACAGATCATGCGTCGATTCCTCCTGGACTAAGTCAAAATTATTATTAACTTTTTGAAGGAGAGTTTAAATTTTAATCATTTATGTCATAGTCAGTCATATTCATCTATTCCATAAACTATATACAACGTGTGGTAAAACATCATTAAAACGATATAGAACAAAATTAATTAACATTATTAAATTGTTTTCACTTAAAATGTCATGAGTATAGTAAAGTTACAGCCTATATACGTTCCAATGCTGGGCACAGGCCGTCTCTCATTTCTAAAAGGGTTATAAAGCATGGAAAAATATGAATAATGAATAATAATGACTAATGGGAAAAATGACTTCAAAGTATCATGAAATAATGCGTGCTATTTTACCATTTTATTAAGTTCAATGTTATCATTGACCGTATTTTCATTGACCTTTGTGATTCGCTGTGATTTCATTAGAGCCTTACTTAATAGAAACTTTTTTCCCATAAACAAATTTAGAAATGTCTTATCATAATCTCTTATAACTTGAAAATAAACCGAATAATTTTCACACAGCGTCATTTCGTGCAAGTTTTATGCATAATTGAGGCGATACTTATGTCGATTGACCACGTGTTCGGAAAGAAACGTTACGTGGTAGAGCCATGCTGCAGCCATATTAGTAGTAAAGTTGTAGCACGAATGGGTCGGCTCGACCGGGGAAGAACCATGCTCTCACAGAATAGCAGCTTAGCACTGCTGTGTTTCGTATGGTGAGTGTAGAGAACCCGAGACCTTTTTTACTGGAAGAGAGGCATTCCATCTTAGACCTCAAGGGTGGCAGCGCATCTGCATTTTGATTCGCAAACGAGGATAAATGTAGATGTCTATGGGCCACAGCAACCACTTACCATTAGGTGGACTGTGTGCTCTTTTGTCATCCTATCCTATAAAAATAAAGAAAAACATTTTTAGAAAATCTACATGGCTGAAAATTAAAAAAATATTTCGAGAACACATGAAGTCCGCCGACCCGTATCTATCTACTGAAGGAGCATGACAGACGAACTGCTCCATAACTTTTTCAAAAATAAAAGGAAGCCTCTGCTCAGATGTGGGACGTGGATAGGCTGTAGCCCTGAAGAGTACGTACTGAAATGTAGTACGTACTCACGCAGAGCGGGATCCTGAAGGAAGGCGCTACAGCAGGAATAACAGACGTGCAAAATAGCAGAATTATGCCTTTGTGCTTCGTATGCTGAGTCACGAGAGCCGGAGACCCTTTTTATTGGAAACAAAGCAATCCGTACTAAAATAAAAGTCCACTTAAGGTCTAAGCTATAAGTGACAACGCATTTTTTTATAGGAGAGGTGGCAAACGAGCATGCGGCTCACCTGATGGTAAGTGACTGCCGCCGCCCATGAACAACTGCTACACCAGGGGAATTGCAGAAGCATCGCCGGCCTTTTAAAAAGAAGTAGACTCTTTTCTTAAAGGTCTAGTGAAATTGAGCGGCTGGACTTAGTCCGAACAATTCCTCAGAGCACTCCCCGTGGTAGATGCGATAAAATACGCAAAGAAATACAACATCTCTACGCAGTGCCAGTGAGTCAAGCCGATCGGAAAGAAGTCGTTCGTCGACGATTCGAACCTCGAGTGGAGAGGTCCTGCCCAGAGATGGGAACAGTATTCCATGTGGGGCCGAACTTGCGCCTTGTAAAGTTGCATCTGCATTTTAATTCGTAATCGAGTTTAGATGTAGGTGTCTTTTGACCACAGCATCCACTACCATCAGGTGAACGGTTTTCCGGCGGTCATCCTTAATTATTTGAAAAAAAAAAACATAATGACGACCTAAGTAATACATAGCTAATGAGTTTGAGGACTTGATATTGTAAAGGCTAAGCATTTGGCAGCGTCCTTGTAGGTCACGGGTTCGATTTGTATGACCTATAATTGTTTCTGCTTAGATGCTTTATACTTATAAAATATTTCCACGGCTATGGAAAAATTGGTATACAATTGACTTCAATGTAGAAAATTCTAGAAAGGCGAAAACATTTTTGCATAGTTTTCTATGTGGCCAGTAGTAAAAAGAAAATCGTCAATCACTTGAGGACTTACCAGAGAAAGTTTAAGATTGGCAATGTTAAGATCCCACTATATCGTTTGATTATAAAACTAGTTTATAACCAGTTTAGGTTTGTTCTTAACCGATTACCAATTCGAAATTCATTACTATTAACCTATCAAAAGTTAATATTTCATCATATGAATCTATTCACCATAAATTAAAAAAACACGCCCAGTTATAATCACAATGAAAAATAAATTTTGGTGGTCACGTAGGTATATGGCTGCTAATTACATAGTTTTCTATGAAATGTAATGTTATTAAACCACATTCCACAAACCATTAGAAGTGTTCCTTCGATTACTACGATTGTTATACAACAAATGTAACAAAAACCCTGTGGTTCCCGGTTCCCGTTAAGTGCTTTATCAGAATTAGTGAAGTTTTTAACAGTGGTAGAGCCACGCGGCAGCTTTTGCTGTCACACGAATGGGCCGGCTCCAACCGGGGTGGTACCACGACCTCACAGAATACCAGCGTGAAGTAGAGGTTTACCTCTGCGTTTCGCTTGGTGAGTGCAGGTGCCCGGAGGCCCTTTTTACTGGAAATGAGGCATTCCATCTTAGTCCTCACGGGTGACAACGCATCTACATTTTGACTTGTAATTGAGGATAGATGTAGATGTCTATGGGCCGCAGCAAACACTTACCATCAGGTGGACTGTGTGCTCGTTTGTCACCCTTATCCTATAAAAAAAACCAGTGTAAACGGCAGAGTCGGGAAGAGGCGCCCTAGACAAAAGTTTGTCGACCAAATTGGCGATATTACTGAAGATGTGCCAGATTAAGAGTTTATAAATTCATGGAAGTATACCTGTACGGTAGTTGTTTTGACTGATCACAAGAATGGAATGATTAAGTCGGTACATATATCTGCACATATAAATGTATATGTGTGTATAATACTATCAGTTGGCAGTGCCTCGAAAAATAAGTGAAGCCGTTGGTCTTGCGAATGATCTCTCTCCGATCATATCAGCTAGTCGTCCTGGAATAGAAAGTGCACCTGTGTTCGCCCGCACACTCAAGCCCTATAATCCTGTACAGTTCAGACGACTAGTCTCCGTTAAATCTGATCGCTGTGACCGATATTCGAAATTGATTACTATATGTACATACACTTATATATTATCATTGAGTTATATGTACTACGTACTAGAGAAGCCATTCCAAACAAAAATTGTGTCCTACTCTATCTTCGCGCATGCGCGGGAGTAGTAGTCGCGCATGCGCGAAGACTTTAATTTGATATAAAATAAGATATTAATATAAAATAAATATAAGAATTTAATATAAAATATCTTAATTTAATCTAAACAAACATATTTCATAATAAAATTTGTAATAAAAATTATTTTATGGAATTCACAAATCTTCAATTTACGCAATATTTAGTTTGTACGGATTGCAGTACAGTTCAGTTGAACATAGTCAATGTTCGGAATGGCTTCTCTAGTACGTAGTACATATAACTCAATGTATACCTATTATGTTTACAACATATTTATGCAATCATTTTTATTGTAGGGTTCTTAAATAGTTCTTGACTAATTTTTTATCTGTTTAGTATTACAGTTTTTTTTTTGTGGATTAAATAATTATTTTGTTATATTAAAAAAAATGTTATTATTTATATTTATTATTTAGATAATCTATATAATAAATTAATAAATTTATTTAATTAGTATGTATCATATATTAATATCTTATATTCTTTATAATGTAAATTGTTTTGTTCGAGTATAAACCTTCCAATTAAGAGAGAGCCTATTGTTGGAATGTTCAAAATATTGCCCATAACTTATATTAATTACATTTATGTTTGAAATGTTACTGAGATATTTTATAAGACAAAAGTCACATTAATTAAGTAACTTGATCCTAATTAAGAAATAACCAGTACGTTTATTTTCGGATATCGATAGCTCGGAACAGGTGTCCATTTTACTCAATAGAGAGGAGTGCGAATTGTTCTTCGTGAACTGCACAAGCACAAAGGTAAAAAGCTTAAAGTTATACTTAGTTAAAAAAAGCGGTGACAGCTTGTGAGCGCAGTGCGCAGCATTTGGCTGCTGATCTGCAGATCGCGGGTTCGACT
This sequence comes from Parnassius glacialis, assembly GCA_033319125.1. Classification (NCBI taxonomy): domain Eukaryota; kingdom Metazoa; phylum Arthropoda; class Insecta; order Lepidoptera; family Papilionidae; genus Parnassius; species Parnassius glacialis. The sequence goes on along the minus strand of JAVANC010000010.1, from coordinate 20,407,677 downwards.
CTCTCACGAACACAATTTATATGGTCTACAAAAATAATTGTTCCGTGTCAAGATATTTGTCTATGTGCATTGAACAGCTTACCTTTCATCAACGAGCATGTACGAGTATGCGTAGGTATATGCAACAGAGATTGTATAACGATCAGCTAAACTTGGCTACTGGGTCAATGAAATAATGCATATTGTAATGCATACTGGTTCAATGAAATAATAGTGGAACCTGGAATGGCTAGTTTTTGAAACGTTAAGGTTAAAGTTTTCGGTATTTTCATATGGAATCTCGATAAAAAAGTATGTTAATAAAATTACTTTCATAATTACCTTATTTAAACTCAAAGCCAAAAATATCTTTATAATGATATGTTAACAATTATTAATAATAAGTAAAATAATACTAAATGTGTGTGATGAAATCACAATTGAAAAAGTTTTATCAAAAACAATATTCTGTGCACCCACGAAATTTTTTGGCTGGTCCAAAAAATGTAGAAATATTGCTTTTTAAGTTTATATTAGCTATGATAAATATATGGCAGTAAATTTTTTCATCAATTGTAACGGAAGTATTCTTTTTAATTGCATTTAGGAACTTATTTCAAAATTAGAAAAAATATTCTACATAATTATATTATTTATAACGAAAACAATTATAAAGATTCAAAAATATGAACTTTGCAACTTTAAATCGAGTTTAACAAAAATTAAATTGGTATTAAGAAATTTTTTATCTGGTATGGAATAACTAATTTAGTTGCATTTTATATAACATTTAATTCTACTTCGGTAAAAGTCTTATAGACGATAAAATAGATTCAAAACGGCGTTTTAAACTAGATGCAGTGGGGATTGGGAAATGCGCGAGCGCCGTACATTTACGAAGTGACGGGCACAATGAACGCTACATACGCGTATTGGATTTCCAGCTGCCTCTTGACTTTATTTATTTCATTTTTACTACTCGGATCTAGTTCAGCGTCAGAGGCTCAAGAAAGCACGCCCAGACAACAAGACGAATTGCCTGTGCAAAAGATTAAAGTGTACGATGGTGTTTATGTGGAAGTTCCCAAAGGAAATGATACGAGAAAACTGCTCTCGTTCGAAATTCAAACATCCAATGATTCGGAGACGGAAACAGGTCAGTAGCGTCGATATGAATAATTACAGTCAATTTTCAACTATTTTAAATTTGCAAATCTTTGAAATACAAAGTTAAGTTTTAATTTAAATTAAGTATTAATTACGCTTTAAGCGAAATAAAACGTACCAAATATATCATTTATAGAAATAAATATTTTTGTATGTGGTTACATATTTTTATATTGTATTATGTATATGTATTACATACTTTGGAATGAACACCGGCATTTTTCTAGAAATAAAGGAGACAATTTGATGAAATTAATATTCTTTCCTAAATAATCAAAGAACGACCATTATTGATTGTAATATAGATTAATATAAATCATAAATTTGATAAACGTGTTTTTAACCTTTGTGAAACTTCGTTCAGCATTTTGTAGAAAATGTTGCCTTGGAGTAGTAGTAGATAGGAAAAATTGACAAGTTTCTGTTGTTTGATAGCGACTGTGTTCATCGTGTATAGACTTTTAGACGAAAGCCTATAATGAAGACTTGAAATCTAATCAGAGACTAAAGTTTCTAGTCGTACACGGGACTTGTTCTTGAGATCTTTTGAGAAATTTACAGAAAGGACGCGATTAAACCAAAATGTTCCTGTTGCCTGGTGCGTGTTATCTATGCAGCACTAGTATCAGGACGGAACTTAAAATGAGATAATAGAATTTTAAAATAATATTTTTGTTATTAATTTAAATTAAATGTGGAATTCTAAGTCGAATGCAAACCATCTATCGACTTCAAGAACCAGTATAAGGAAACTACGATTCAATATAATTCAATAATAATAATATTTAGATACTGCTAATAGTTATATAATAAGTTTGATTTATTTAAATTGAAATATCAATTGAATTACTTTAATAATATATTATGAAAGTCGTGGATGCATCTAGAATATAGTCATAGAACATGTCTTAGATGTAGATTTAAAAGTTTCTTCTTTCATATTTCTTAAAATTATATGTTTTATGAAAACTATTTATATTTTAAACTTACAAAAAAGAAATTTAGGAATAGTAGTAGGCGCAGTGTGTCGTTTATCGTTAAATGGAGGAAAAGGCAGTCTTTGCAAATGCATATTTTATGCGTTTTAGATATACGCAAGAGAAAGATGTTGTGCAATCATTTAATATTCTATGAAACTCCAATATTTTTCATTCTTCGATAGTTTCAACGAGTTGAAACTCAAAGTCGGACTTATAAGTTGAAAACTACTAAGTTTTGCAAAATGGAACTTGTTAAAGTGTATTCAAGTTTACAATACTTCTAAGTAGTACCTAGTAGATACTTAGTAGATTTTTTTATAGGATAAGGATAGCAAACGAGCACACAGTCCACCTGATGGTAAGTGGTTGCTGTGGCCCATAGACATATCGACATCTATCCTCAATTACGTATGAAAACTCGTTTCTAGTAGAAAGGGTTTCCGATTCTCTACACTCACCATACGAAACACAGCAGTGTTAAGCTGCTATTTTACGCTGGTACTCTGTGAGAGCGTGGTCCTTCCCCGGTCGAGCCGACACATTCGTGCTACAACTATACCATTAATATAGCTGCAGCATGGCTCTACCACGTAAAATATATACTTAAACGTAAGTAGATACTTAGTTTTGTTTTTGTTTTACGAATAAAATATGTTTTATAGATATTAATTTGTGTGTTATAAGTGTAGTAGTGGCATCGATCATAATTATTCATGTCCCCATTTCGTCTTGTGGGCGTTGCACCTGATGGTAAGTAGATGAGATAGCCCATAGCCCCGTTACCACTAAAAACAATCTCTTATCCTCGTCATTAACCGTGTAAGGTAGTACATCATTATACTACTATTCTATGCGAGCGTGGTAATTTTCCGGTTTAGCCAACCCATTAGTGGTGCAACTATAATATTACCTCTACCTCCTGTCCTCTACCAAATATCTCCACGTTCTGTTTTTTCGTGACTTTTGACGCCTAGTAAACAGAACAGTTTTAGATCAGCCATTGTTAACTTACTTTGAAATTTCAATCAAGTGGGTTACTCGATATTACTGTGAAGTGTGTTTGTAGTGGTGATTTTATCTGGCATAGGTTTTTGCAAAATCTGTATTTGGAAAACCCATCGCTAGTGTTTACAATTGTATTGTATATTAATGTAAATTAAGTAGATCCGTACAGGAAAATAGATTTTTAAATGTGAAAGAGCCGCGCAGTTTTGTTTTGGTTGCAGCACGAAAAGCGAATAAGGCACAATAATGTGCCTCCGAGAGATGACTATATACTTAGGCCATTTGCTGTAGATACTTATAAAATTACCCACATATATATGTTGGTAATTTTATAAGTATCTACAGCACCTATAATCGTGGAAATAAATAATTTGTCCAATGGCAATCTGTCCGTGGGGTCCGCGCGCGTTTAAGTTTCTATAGGGACTGTATCCGAGGCTGGTTGTCGCCGCTGGAGACAAGAGTGCTGGTTCTTTTCTCACCCAAAAGCTAAGTATAGACATTCAGTAAGAAATGCAGTAAGAACGCAGCGTGTATTCTTAACATTCTATCGCGGTAGGAGGAATTTTGGATAGTGTTCGTTCGTTGTGTTTTTGTAGACCGAGTTTCAGTCAAGGCGGTCATTCTAAACAGAGACAAGCCTGCTGACCTGTCAGGATTATAGTGCCCGAGTGTATGCGCAAGTGCAAGTGCACTTTCTTTACCCTCACTCTCATAGTCCGATGGTATAATTATCCTACACGACCGAAGAGAGTCATTACTTGAATAATAAACACCAATGTATTGCATAAAAGAATAGGCAAAAACAAAACAAATCTACACAAATTGTCCATTATTTTCTTCGCAGTTTCATTGCAATTTGGTTCAATTATTTTATGAAAGTGAAAATGAAATAGTAATTTTGCGTGAAAATTACAGGCATCGAATTCGTGACGGCCGTTATTTATGCAGCAATTAAAGAGACTTGTAACAGAAACTGATGTTTCTCTTTCTCATTATTGTTATTAATGTCAGGATGGAAAAAGCTTGTTGAAGAGATTTGTTGCCATTAAACGAAGTTTTTTTTTATCGAATTTGGGTGATGATATGAGATGAGGACTAAGTTGGAATGCCTCGTATCCAGTAAGGGTAAATATTTTAAATCAATAATATAGCAATCAAATTATTGATTTCTTCCTATTGAATAATACTGGTTTTCAAATTTACGACAAGTATTTGAAATTAAATTAATGTATATAGATGTTTAAGTTGATAGTTGATAACTTTCTAGAGAGACTTTTAACGGGACCATCTTAGTCCTCAGGGGTGACAACGCATCTGCATTTTGATCGTTAATCGAGGATAGATGTACTCGGAGCTGTCTATAAGTCATAGCATCAACTATCATCAGGTGGACTGTGTGCTCGTTTGTCACTCTTATTAAGTGAAATAAATAAACAAATAACTTTAAGAGTTTGGTAGCGCAGTGGCATTTGGCTGCGGCGTTGCGGGACCGCGAGTTTGAATCCCACACGACACAAATATTTTCATCATAATTACAGCCCTTTACAAGCCCGCTGCTGAACATAGGCCTCCCCCAAGGAATGGCATGGTCCCGAACCACCTGCATCCATCGACTTCCTGCATGTCTTACTATTTTGTTACTCCATTAAGTGGGGGGTCGTCCTACACTTCGCCTACTGTCGAAGTTGGACTTACCTAGTCGGACTATTTGTCCCAAGAAAACATACCCTTGAACAACTTAGTGCTCCCAACAACTACCGGCATAGGTGTGACATGACGTTATACATGATCTTTGTTTTGTCCAAGTTCATCTCAAGACCTATCAGTTGGGAGGCACTTTTGAGGTCATTGAGCATAGTACTTAGGTCCTCCAGCGATTGTGCTATAAGTACTATATCGTCAGCAAATCAAAGGTAAATGATGTACTCGCCTTTGATGTTAATACCGAATCCTTTCCAGTCCAGTAGCTCGCAAACGTCTTCTGCAGCGGTGAAGAGTTTCGGGGATATAACGTCACCCTGTCTTACACCTCGCTGCTGTTGGATAGGTTTCGTACTCTGGTTCTGTACTCGGATAGTCATCGTAGCCCTACTGTAAAAACACTTCAGCACTTCGATATACCGACGTTCAACTTGGCACCGCTGAAGGAAATGCAGCACCGCCCAAATTTCGACGGAATCAAAGACTTTCTCATAGTCCACATACGCAAATCATAGTGGCAAATTATACTCCTCGGTCTTCTGTATAATTTACCGAAGGGTATGTATGTGGTCTATGGTGCTAAAGCCTTTTCGGAAACCAGCTTGTTCGGGAGGCTATAAATCGTCGATTCTACATGCAAGACGATTCACAATGACTCTCGAAAATATCACGTAGACGCGGCTCAGGAGGGAAATCGGCATGTAGTTCTTCAAGAGAACGTCGTCCCCTTTCTCGAAGAATAAAACCACCGCATTTCTGCTTCACGGTCCCGTTGTAGTGCCACCATGGAGGACGGAATTAAAAAGCTTCTGAAGGACTTCAAGTAGCGGTTTTCCACCCACTTTCAGAAAATCCGCTGTACTTCCATCCTCGCCTGGGGATTTGCCGTTTTTAAGGTACTGGAGAGTCATTCTAATGTCGCTCAGACTGACGTCCGTAATATCAACGAATTAGTGTCGGATAAGACTTGCTCTTGGATCTTTACTCACACTACGTGTGGCTCGAACGATAACGTGTGCAGCCGCCCATAGAACCTCTCAATCTCACTCAAACTCTCAGGTGTTCCGGACACGATGCTGCCACACTCGGTGTCAACTTCGACATATGGCTCTTCCTGGCAGCCAGATCTCTGGCAAAAACTTTGGAGCCATGGTTCCACTCGATCGCTTCTACAATACGAGCTGTATTAAAGTTGCGTAAGTTCCGCCGCATGTATTTGGAGACCCGTTTGTTCAGTTGCTTGTATGCTGTCAAATCTACTGAACACTGCAGCTTCATTTCCCATGTAATAACCATGAGATTAAGAGTGTGATCTGAGAGTTTTTGTGTTCTTCTGAGGCGGATCTTGCAAAACTTAGTTCCGAACGCATGGACAGTTTCCACGAGCTTGTCATTCATATCGTGCACTGCATTGCAGTCTTGTAGGCACTGAAAATAATTTTGTAACTTGAGCTGAAAGGTTTCGGGATTTTGGATTAGAGCACGAGGTGGATGGAGCATTGACTTCATTAGACGAGACCTTTCCAACTTAACGTTTAGGTTCAGTGTGCCTCTAACCATTAAAACTCGCATTCTCAAAGTCGTACCAAGATCTAGAACTTCTTACTTTCGAAAATTATTAACCCTGTCGCTGTCCCGTGCACTACATATAGGTCATTGCTATTGTCTTACTATTGTGTTTGAAAACCGGAGAGTGAGCGTGTTAACTTTCGAAGCGGGAAGTTATAAAGAATAATTTAAATCGTTTCAGCCGTTTCTAAGAATTCGGTGAACATACAGAGAAACATCGAATACACCTTTCTTATTTTTGAACTCGGTTAAAGTCAATAATAAACAAATCTAGTACAAATCTTCATTTTTGTCTTAGACTATTTTGATAAACATTTATTGAAAATCTATTTAATATGCAGGCTCCGTAAATTGTTGACGTTTTTTTTTTAATTAATAAAAAAGCTGATACCCATGAGCACTATTTTTAAATACATATTGAGTATCATTTTCTTTAACGTAATGTTATTAATATAACAAAATTGTTTATAAACCGCATTAACTTTCTACTGATCTAGATGTTTAATTCAATAAACAAGGGTTCTCATGGTCGTTACCCATCAGTAACTGTAATGAACAGTCACCCACATAACGGTTTGACGACAACAATAAGGTTTTTAGACGCATTAAATTTCACCACTTTCTTATCATCAGCAACGATATTGTAGTTCCGCGTCACGGTTATAGGTTTGGTTAGTAGATAAAAAATTGTGGTACACTGTTATCACTTTTACCGGACCCCTCGTCTTTGGATTCGACATGGAAAAAAAAAGTTTTATATTTAGTATAGATTATTAGGTATGATTATATGACATTAGTACAGTGCACGCCTCATGAGCGTTTCATTTAGTTTTGATTAAAAAATAAATTACCAAAATAAATCGATTACACAAAGTATAAAATCAATATAGGCTGTATGGTACATTTGTCCTTTGTCTGTCAAAGGCTATAGAAAACATGAGAGCGCCTTCAAATTTTAAATAGCAATAAAGGTTATAAAACTTGAAAATCGTTTTATTAACAATCGTCACTTAATAGGGTTCTTAGTAGGGTTAGGTTCTCTATTTCATATCAATAGATATGAAATAGAGAACCAGTTGATGTATCTTATTCTGAAGCTATTAAAAATCCAACGTCGATCCATGATTTTTTTCGGGAATTATCGTAACCTCATACAAAATTAACATCCGAACCAAAGATGTTTTATAGGACCTATAAAACATCTTTGATCCGAACGTTCACGTAAAAGTTTTTTCAAACCGTTTTTATCGAAATAGCAATATAAAACGATTTTTTAGAAATTAAAAAATAGATTAATTTGAGAGTTTTCTTGATATACGACTACTCATATATTATATAAGTGCAATATGGTTTTGATAGAGGTATTTTAAGACCACACAATTGCTTGACCTTGACTTATGATTTATGACTATAAATGCCTAATAACGCTTCGCGTTATGAGGCGTGCAATAATACCTATTGAACGTCATTCTTATCTTTAATTAACCACTGAAATTGCTTGGCAGTAATTACGTGATGCCCAGGGGTTATTATCATTCATAAACCCCTTAATATTATAATAACACTTTTAATACAAACTTTCTTTTCATTAGGTTTAAAGAATTTATTTTCAAAAAGACAAACAATGCCACTTACATGAAAATAATTATTACATTTTATTAATTTTATTCTAATGGTCGCCGAACACTCATTCAACAGCTTCACAGTCTCAATTGAATGGTGAAAAATTTTCAGTTATATATTCAGACAGCTGAGACTTAAAACTATTGAATGAGCTTACATTTTTTATCTTACAAGGCAATTTATTATAAATCAGTGCTCCTTCAAAAGTAATGCTTTTTTTTGCGTAATTTGTTCGTACCTTTGGTAGTACAAGTAAGCTAGGTCGACGAAGACTGCGTTTACAAATTTGTGATTTCTTTACAAAAGACAAGTTAGTGTGGATGGTTTTATCAAGTATTTTCCTAATTAAAATGCAAGTATTATATATATATGTAGTTGTTGAACGTTCATAAGTTTTGTTTCTTTGAAAATTTTACAAGTTGGTGTTAGATACGGATAGTGAAAAAGTATTTTTATTATTTTATTTTGTATCCTTTGAAGTTCCTGTAACTTAGTTTTAGCAGCGTTGCCCCAAATTTCAATAAGATAAATTAAATGTGATTTGACTAAAGAGTTATAAATAGTGTACCGCATTTTTTTAGGTAGGCAATGGGAAATATTGTGAAGTGATCCAGTAAGTGTCGAAAGTTTCTTTTTAATGTGATCTATTTGGTTATTCCATGTTAAGTAGTTGTCCATTCTCAAGCCTAGGTATTTTTCGCAGGTTTTTTGTTCTAAGGGGATGTTATCAATTGTCAGTGGGTCATGTAATGGTATAGTTTTGTTTTTTGATTTAAAAATTATGTAACATGTTTTAGAAGTATTTACCGTTAGCAAATTGTATTGGAACCACTCAAACAATAGTTCTAGATCTTCTTGCGCTTGCGAGATAATATCATGTATATTAGATCCGAAATAAAACAGACATGTGTCGTCAGCGTACAGAGTTATATGACCATGTAGCCCTAGTTCTGCGATGTGGTTTACATAGACTAGAAATAGGAGTGGCCCCAGTATGGATCCCTGTGGCACGCCATGCGTGACAGGTAAGGCACTACTTTGAAAATTATCCAGCTTTACTACTTGCAATCTATTTGATAGGTATGATTTAAGTATTTTAAGAGCACTTCCTTTGATACCGATTCTTTCAAGTTTTTCTAATAGCAATTTGTGACTTACAGTATCAAAGGCTTTTTTTAAATCGATAAAAACATTCTGTTTTTTAACTTGTTATTTTCGTGAACTGTGGACTGAGTTTAATGATCCTTTTTTATTAAATAGGTTATACTTTAGGAATGGTTTCATATAAATGTGGACAAAAAGTTCCATCCCTAAGGGTGTAAAAACTACGGATGAAAATTTTAGTGTACCTATTTCAACAAATAAATAGTACCTACCAACTTTAAAAAAACTAAAAAGAAATGATTTGAACATAATAGCTTCGGAAGTCGGGGCCTTAATTCTTCACTTTCTTCACCAACATACAGTATTCGATACACCGTCCTTAGCGCCAACTGACCATTTTGTCGAAATTATTTTATTTCTTTGTTTTCAAGCCGACTTGAAAAGAAAGAAAAAAAATAAAATAATTTCGATACCATAGGATAAAAGTTTAATTTTAATTTAAAAGTTAAATTTTTGGAAGTTATATTTTGCTACATCAGTACTGGCCGAAGAGTTTTCGTCTAGTGGCGTCTCACGCTTTATGAAATCATTAAAATTATCCTTTTACCTATATCTAGAAATATAAGTCACCATTTTAGATTCGTTTCTTTATCTCAATATCATTCTTATAACGGATCACTAAACTAAAGCAGCAATAAGTAGGTCATATGGCTCGAACAACCGATGACACCCAACGAGAAGTGGAGGGACAGGAAATAAATTGATGGATGCAGGTATTTCAGGATCCTGTTCTGTTGCATTCCGTGACAGTATAGAATAGAATAGAATAGAATATTTTTTTATTCAATATAGATCACATGTGTAATACTTATTGAAAGTCATTTTTTACTTTACCACTGGTTCGAAAAAAAAACCTCTGTCCTGGGAAGAACCAGCAAGAAACCCAGCGGGACTTTTTTTTTTAAAACAAATTTTACAATAATGGTTGTACTAACTATATAAGTACAAAATTTATTTTAGAAACAGCTTGGAAGCGATCACCTCATTCCCAGGGGTTATTATCAACCATGTATTCATTTATACTATAATAACCCTTTTTATACAGTTTCAACTTAACAAAACATTTAAACTTGCTAATGGAGAGAGCCTGTACACTTTCCGGGACCTTGTTGTAATAGCGTATACATTGCCCCAAGAATGAATTACTGACTCTGTGGAGTCGAGAAACTGGTATCACTAGCTTGTGTTTGTTCCTAGTGTTTACAGAATGCACATCACTTTTTTTACTAAAACTACCTTTGTTTTTGTGAACATACATTAAATTTTCGTAAATATACTGAGAGGCCAAAGTCAATATATTTATTTCTTTAAATTTATCTCTAAGAGACTCTCTCAGTTTTAGGTTGTAAATAGCTCTAATGGCCCTCTTCTGTAAAACAAAAATAGTTTCTGAATCAGCCGCATTTCCCCATAGCAAAATCCCATAAGACATTATGCTATGGAAATAACTAAAATAAACTAATCTAGCTGTCTCGACGCTAGTGAGACCTCTAATCTTTTTTACAGCATAGGCTGCAGAACTTAGTCTGCTTGCTAGTTTGGATATATGGGGGCCCCACTGAAGCTTTGCGTCGAGAGTGATGCCAAGAAAAACAGTGGATTCAACAGGGCTCAGTTCTTCCCCATTTAAAAACACATTGGTACTCAGATTTCTAACATTCGTTGTTGTAAATTTAATACATTTAGTTTTATTTCCGTTTAAATGTAAATTATTAACGTTAAACCAATGCACTAATTTTGATATAGCATTATTCACTTCGTCACATTTAAATGATTTACGTTTAAGTTTAAATATCAAAGAAGTATCATCAGCAAATAATACTATATCATGATTATCCTCTACAATAGAAGGTAAGTCATTAATATACACTAGAAACAGGAATGGGCCGAGAATTGAGCCCTGCGGGACACCCATTAGTACAGGTGAGCCGGAAGAACTTTTACCATTAATAATAACTTTCTGCATTCTATTACTTAAATATGAAATTATAAGTTTAAGCGCTGTGTTCTTGACACCATAGTACTGTAGCTTCCTGATTAATGTCTCAAGGTGAACGCAGTCGAAAGCCTTGGAAAGGTCACAAAATATACCCAAAGCATCCTCTGAATTCTCCCATGCACAAAAAATATGTTTAATAAGCTCAACTCCAGCGTCAGTTGTTGAGCGAACCCTTGTAAAACCGAATTGATTTCTATGTAGCAATTTATTAATATTAAAGAAACTTAACATTTGATCTAAAATTATTTCTTCAAAAATTTTACTAAATGTTGGTAGTACAGAAATTGGTCTAAAATTGGCGGGGTCTAATGTACTACCAGATTTATATAAAGGTATGACTTTACTAAGTTTCATTAAATCAGGAAACACACCAGATTCGACGCTTGTATTAAATATAGTGGCTAGATAAGGTGCTATTATATCTATTATAGATAAAATAACTTTAACGGAAATCCCCCATAAATCTGTCGTTTTCTTAACATCAATAGTTTTAAAATATTTAACGATATCTTTTGGCAGTACTCTATGGAATTTAAAAGTATTTGAACAAGCCTTTACATTTTGTTTAAGCAATGATTCGGCGACAGTAGGAGAAGAGTTTAATGATTTAGTTGTCAAAAAAGGAACATCAGTAAAATGTTTCTCAAAAGCCATAGCAACTTCTTGATCAGATCGGGTTAAATTATTGTTAATATTCAATTGAAAATCCGAGTTGCGCGGTTTGACCTTGCCCGTTTCACTATTTATTATTCTCCAGGTCATTTTAATTTTGTTTGATGCAGTTTTAATTTTGTTACTTAAATGTAAAGCCTTAGCTGTGGCGCACACTTTTTTAAATATTTTAGAATATGTTTTTACATAATCTCTAAATATAACACTACTATTAAATGATCTTTCATTATAAAGCTCGTATAACCTTCGCCTACTCTTATAAATTCCTACTGTCGCCCATTCATTAAATGATTTGCGACTGTTAAAAGAGAAAGTTTTAGAAGTAAATATCCTACTAAATTCACAAGTTATAATTTTAAATAACGTACCATACAAATAATTAGCACTGTTTTTAAATGAAAGTGATGGAAGTCTTTTTATTATATTACTTCTAAACCTCTCCAAGCGATGTTCATTTATTGGAACAAACACAACTTTCTTATTTTTCTGTTTCTTGTGTATGTAAGGCAATGATACCAACTGTCCACAGTGATCTGAACTTAAATTTTGAATAATTGATTTATGCAAGGGCTTAACATCTGTAAAAATATTATCTATACAGGTCGCACTAGGCCCAGCAATACGTGTTGGTTCTAAGAATAAATTAACAAGATTATACGATTTAAACAATGAGCTAAACTTAATACTAATGGAAGAAGTTTCTAGGAGATTGATGTTAAAGTCTCCACATATTACAACAGACTTGTTCTGTTTACTAAGTTTGAGCAAAACTTCTTCCACAATCCTTTCAAAATAGTCATAAGTAGCACATGGGGGTCTGTAAACACTCACAACAATGAGGTGCTCGAGCTCGACACAAGCCATTTCTACAGTTCGCTCAACAGAGAGGCTCACTATATCCTTACGTTCTTTATATAATAGTGATTTATCTGCTAGTATTAAGGAGCCACCACGTAAACTTTTTTCTCTATTGAAGGAACTGACCACCTGGTGATTTCTGAAATTAAACATGAAATTATAATCTTTTAGCCAATGTTCAGTAATACAGAGGATATGTATGTTGTTACTATTTAAAAACAATTCAACTTCTAATTCTTTGCCCATCATGCCTTGTATATTTTGATGCACCAGGTGTAAACAATTTTTATTACTTATTTGTGGGCTACATTCAAAGTTAATTAAATTCTCATTATTGCTAGAGATTGCCTCTATTGTCGCATTTACTAATTTAAATTAGTTGGAACTGATTCCAAATTAATTGTCAAATAATTATCCTGCCCAATAAAAGCAGTCTTGGTAGCCAAAAACTTGGCTGAGTTAAAAAGTAAATAATAAGATAGCACATTTGCTATCAGTCTTAAATTATATTTGGATAGGTAATACCTATCTTTTGTCCAAAACTTTTTTATTAAATTATTTATGTCAATTACATGAAATTTGTCATTATTATCATTACAATTATATGTCAAATTTAAATTATTATTACATATTAAATTATGCATTTGTATATTTAAATTATGTCTTAAATTATTTTCCTGTGGCAATCCCTGTATATAAGGCAGTGTGAACAAGGCAATTTTGAGTACATTTAAGTTATTAAGTTGTTCAATCTATATTAATAATCTATCTTAGTATGGTTATAATAAATAATAAAACCAAGAGTAAAACACGCCGATGAATACCCGTTGAAATAATATTTCCATTTATAAATGTATTTTTATAAAAGTGAACGTATTTTTTAACTATTATAAAATTTTTCGAATACAGGATTCGACTATTGAACAGCTTTGTTATTATAAAATTAGAATATTATGGTAATATCATGTTCGTTCCTCCAGATATTTTATATTATTTCTTTATTCCATTTGGAGGGACTCCCAAACTAATGTTATTCGATCCGTAACTGCAAAATAATTTTTTATGATTTTTTTGCCGCAGTGCCATAAGAGACACTTAGGTTCTTAGGAGTTGACAGAACGAAAATTAGCCAGAATATTAACAGTAGCATAGCTATTCCTGGCTGAGGACTGACTAGAAGATCCTGAAACTGAATAAAGATGGACAAGTCGAGCTGGGATATTATAAGATTGTCAGAGGTCTGAGAACAGGGGTAAGACGCAGTAATCCTCAAATTCGACAACTTGTTCAATCACCGGTTCACAAGGCTCTCATTATCAACGTTGTCAAAATCGGAAGTGTGTCGACCAAAGTTGCATACCTTATACTCAGAGTAACTAGACAGTTTTCGCTGAGTCACTTCATGGAAAATGAGGACTCTTTATGATAAACTCTTCCTGCTAGAAGCGGCTTCCCAGAAAGTGGACCTTGTCCAGCTACGATGATTGGACAAAAATGTGATTGACTTCATTATGACATCCAGAAGACAACTGCTACCTGATGTCTCAGTGATCGCAAGGGTTAAAAATAGCAGCGATCAACGAATGATGGTGGCAGGTCACGTCTAATGAAGTCAATGCTCCGGCCACCTCGTGCGCTATCCAAAGCCCAGAAAACTTGCTAAGCTGTTTGTACAGTAAAACTATGATAGCTATCTGAGTACAGAAACAGACTAAATTATCCAACTGCAGTAAGGTATGAGACAGATACACGTTATCTCCCCGAAAATCTTCTTCGTTGCATTGGAAGACGGTTTCAAGCTTCTTTACCGGACTGGAAAGAATACGGTATCAACATCAATAACGATTATGTCATCATCATCAGTACATCGTATCACGAGTCCCCCTGCATCCATCGAATTCTCCATCTCTTACCAGGCCCTCACTCCATCTAATGGGAAGCCACTTCGCTTACCGGTACGAAGCTGCTATAAAATATATAATCAATAAAAACAACTCCGTATAGTCTACACGAATTCTATTTTCTGCGGACTTCCAAAACGGAGACGGTACTCAATTCGACTGTATGTTTTTTTTATGTGTGTAACCTCATAACTTTTTACTGGGTGAACCGATTTCGATGATTCTTTTTTTATTTAAACGCTGATACTTCTCGAGTGGTCGCATATGAATTTGATCAAGGTCAGACCAATAGTTTTTTTTATAGGAAATGTGACAAACGAGCACACAGTCCACCTGATGGTAAGTGGTTGCTGCGGCCCATAGACATCTACATCTATCCTCTATTACAAATAAAATGCAGATGCGTTGTCACCCGTGAGGACTAAGATGGAATGCCTCATTTCCAGTAAAAAGGGCCTCCGGCCACCTGCACTCACCAAGCGAAACGCAGAGGTAAAACTCTACTTCACGCTGGTATTCTGTGAGGTCGTGGTACCACCCCGGTTCGAGCCGGCCCATCCGTGCGACAGCAAAAGCTGCTGCGTGGCTCTACCACTGTTAATAATTATTAATTAATAAAATTCTTATTAACTTATATTGAAGTCGGCTGTAAAAAAAAATAATTTTAAATTATTCATAAACATGTTTCTATTGTTGCAGGTCGTGAAAAGAAGCAAAAAAAGTTAATGCAAAAGATACTGCCGATGTTCATTATACCATTCCTCATCCAATCGACGATCGTGCCGTTCTTTTTGAGTATTCTTAAATTCATGTTACTCAAGTCACTAATGGTTGGAAAGCTAGCGTTGGCCCTTATTGTGTTAAACGCTTTTAAGAATAGTAATTCGTTTAAAGGAAGGCATGATGCCGAAATAGCGAATGTACATTATGGTTACCATGGCAATGGCATGGAAGAATACGGTGCCTACATTAATTAATTTGTAAATTGCATTCTAAGTCATTTTCGTCTAATAATATTTATTTTAACTAAGTAAATTAAACTAAGTAATACTTTAAGCTTACATAAAATTTTTACTAAGCTGATTTAAGATAACTCATTTTGTGCATGACCATAAAGGTCGAATGTAATCTCAAATCGCCTTTAGAAAGCTTTTTTCGCTGTCTGAAATCTACACCGACATTGCCAGTAATAAATTATTCAATAATTTATTTATTTTGTTTATTAGTTTATTAAGTTGCTAATATTATTTAAAAGATTATATCGTACATAATAATGTATTATTAATATATTTATTTGTCTGTGACGTAAGAATTTATTGCATTATAAACATTTTTTTTATTTAAATGGAATAACTGGTAAAGCTAATAACATTATCAAATTTCTCGTTAACAACACCAAGGTGACTTAAAATGCCTGTGCCAGGACATATCACTCAGTGCTCTCAACTGTTAGTTTTCTTTGTTTAACTTCTCTTGACAAAAACCACTCAATGTCTGTTTGTTTGGACTTGGCTGTTTGTTTGATAGTAACCCACTTATGATAAGTTTTGTTCTATTAGTTATAGTGATATAAGATATTTACCATAATTTATTTATTTAAAAGCTTGTGATGATGCATGTAATTACGATAAGATTTATGAATGGACTAAGTATTAATCAAATTGTATTTTGTAAATAATGAAATACCAATGATTAGGTATATTTGAAATAAAGTATATAACATATTAATGAATATTTTGATTGTGTAGTATTTAATGGATAATTTATTATCTAATCTAATTAAATAATATTTGTAGCGTACTATTAAATTTTTATAACAAATTTATTTAGGTTTTATATTAATAATAAAATGTTATGTTTTTCTGTTAACAAGAAATATTTTAATTTGTTTTATTTTGAAATCTCTTTTTCGTATGTCACCCATAAGTTCCTTAACAAGAAAGTCTCCTGTCTTCATCAACCAATAAAAGTCAGATGATGGAATTATTAAAGTGTAGAAACGCCTCGGAGACAGGTGCGCTTAGTGCAACATCATTGGAAAAGGGGCACATTATGGTGGAGGGTCAGTAACGGTATGGGGAGGTATTTGTATGGAATTCCTCGTCATTGAGAATGGGTCACTAACAGTGGCACAACATGTGTCTGAGACTGAAAGAAATCGTAGTACCATTTGCCCCTTTAATAGGAAATGTTATTGCACGCCCCCATACTGCGGACGTAGTTATCGAATACCTTCGAGGCGTTGAAAATAATGCTATGGGGTTGCCAGCGCGCGCCCGTGTTAAACCTATAGAGTTGGTATGGGATAGCTTAGGAAGGAAAATTAAAAAAAGAAATCCTGCCCTACCTAATCTAATAACGCATTACAGGAAAAATGGAACGCAATCATTCAAAATGTTATGTATTAACTTAAATTTTATTTATACTATTTGATCAAAGAGACTGGAAGCTCTTCGAAGAGCTACGGGGAGCAATACTTAGTACTGACTATAGTCCACCTTATAGACTTTCCTAATTATTTATTGACCCTACAGTAAGCCACCCCTGAAACTTCCCTCTAATGTAAAGCGCTTCAAATTTCACCTGTTCCCCACGTTTTTGAGCTCTTCGAGCTTTTCTCAGAATCTACCCTGCAGATTCGATCTAAATTCATAGAAAATCTAAGTTCAGCGAGGCCTTTTCAGATGCTGCAAGCCGCTTTTCGATCGGACACTGCGTTACAAAGTCATGAGATGTTTACATACATACACACACACATACACACACAAGCATACATACATACAGACATACGGACATCATGTCAAAAATAGCTAGAATAGCTTCTTAGGACCTCAAAATGTGAAGATTAGAACTCGATTTTCGAAAACCGGAGTGAAATCAATAATTTTCCGATTTTTGGAAAATCATTAATTTTCGTTGCATGAAGTTAAAAATGTTAAGTACAAAAATGTTTCTTTCCTGTAACATTTTGCCTTTTTTCTTTATTTGGTTAATTTTTGTCTTTTGATCGTTAGTTTTTTCTATGTTTGCAATTTTAAATTAACGAATAATAAGCAACATCCAAATTAATAAATATAACTCTCACAAATATCGATGAATACACACTTTTTATCGTTGCTCTAAATTTATCCATGAGTGTATAATATTATCAATTACAATATAGTTTATTTGCAAAATAAGCCGAGGGCGTCGTCGATATTTAAACCGCCTTTGATCATAATACTAATAAATAATAATTTGCATTGCACCATATTACATGAAATGTCTGTGGCGACGAGTGACGAGCACAATGGTGTCATAATAATAAACGTTGTAAGAAACTTACGTGATATATGGCATTCGAAACTATCGGGAAATGAGGTCAAGTTGTGACTGTGGCTCCTGATTCGCAATAAATATAAACTATAAGCTAACCAGGGATGGAGTTTCGATGTATGAGTTCGATTGAAATTTTTTGCCATGTGGCACGTTTTATTCCCTTGAAGTAATACTGCCATGTTTTGTTTGCGTTCTTTATTATGTTACCGTTACCGTTACATCCTATGAAAGTCTACTGCT
This sequence comes from Parnassius glacialis, assembly GCA_033319125.1. NCBI lineage: Eukaryota > Metazoa > Arthropoda > Insecta > Lepidoptera > Papilionidae > Parnassius > Parnassius glacialis. Next base: position 20,389,498 of record JAVANC010000010.1, on the reverse strand, counting down.
CAACATAGGCGTTCGCCATAGAATGCCTCATAGGGGAGATATTTTGTAACTGCAGTTTATTTTTATTTTTTGTCGTTATTGCTTATTAGGAAGACGCTGCCGCCCATCTCTTGATTTGTTTTCCTATGTCGCCTATTTCGACACCCACGGGATGATATGGTGTAGTGTATATTATCACACCGTCACTAAACGGTTTGTATTTTATGTGGTCTATATTATTAAACCGACTTGTTCAGGAGATTGAATGTAGTCGAAACTGCGCGAGAAACGTTTCCTAACGACTCTCAAAATCAGTTCAGAACACAAGTTGGACTCCAGTTCTTTAATATTCTTATCGCCTTTCTTGGGACAAAACTGTCACACTTTTGCTCCGCGTCTCTTGCGTAGCAACCGTGAAGGGCGGAATTAAAAAGCTTCTGAAGAACTACATACGTTTCGGTTTACTACCCGCTTTCAGAAGCTCAGATGTAATTCCATCCTCACCGGGTGCTGGGGAGCCATTATAATCTCGCTCAGACTGACCATCTTAGTCCTCAGGGGTTTCAACGCATCTGCATTTTGATCCTAAATCGAGAATAGATGTAGATGACTATAGGTCACAGCATCCACTTACTATCAGGTGGACTGAGTTTTTTTTTTGTATATGATATTTTGTATATGCAAACGAGCACACAGTCCACCTGGTAGTAAGTGGTTGCTGTCACCCATAGACATCTACATCTATCCTCAATAAAGAATCAAAATGCAGATTGGTTGTTACCCGACAGAATATATATGGTATGCCTCTTTTCTAGTAAAAAGGGTATCCGGTTCTCTACACTCACAATATGAAACACATAAATATGAAACACAGCAGTGTTAAGCTGCTAATTTACGCTGGCATTTTGTAAGAGCGTGGTTCCTCGGTTGAGCCGACTAATTCGTGCTACTAATATACCTGCAGCATGGCTCTACCACGTATAAAATGTGTGTGCCCGTTTCTTACCCTTATTCTATAAAATAAAAAAAAAATATATATATTCCTTTGTCCACCCAAAATGTCGGTGCCAAAACATAATGTATTGAAGAATTAATGGTCCGACTTCAGAAGAGTCAGTTACATAGAAATTATTTTATTATTTTTAGTTTTTGAAGCCGGTTTCACTTTTAATTAAAACTTTAATTTTTGATTAGAATGCCAGGCGAGACTTACCAACGCGTTACGCCGAATTTACAGTATGCAAAATATTTTCATACTATTGATTCAATATAATACGTTAAACGTTGCGTAAGGTTTTCTAAGAATTTTCTAAAATTCACTGTTAATATACGAGTACCTATTATTATCGAATATTGACTAAATTTTAGCTTTATCATCATCATTACAGCCCTTCACAAGTCCACTGTTAAACATTGGCCTCCCCGAAAGAACACCGCAAACTACGGTCCTGAGCCACCTGCATCCATCGTCTTCCTGCATGTCTTACCAGATCGTCACTCCATCTAGTGGGGGGCCTCCCAACACTTCGTCTACTGGTCTGAGGTTGCTACTCGAGAACCTTTCTTCCCTATCAGTTGTCTGTTCTTCGAGCTCTATGAACGGTCCATTGTCACTTCAGCTTATTAATCCGTAGGGCTATGTCGGTCACTCTGGTTCTACTGCGGATATCCTCATCTTTAAGTTTAAATTTTATTTTGACTTAGAATAAAAGAGGTAATAGTATTTATACGTGAAAGACGCTCATAGAAAACGACGAAGGACGATGAAACAGGTATGGACGGGTTCGAAAGCGCACTTGTTATTAACCAGTTACAATGTGCACCTATAAGTGTATAAACCAGTATTAAACTAAGTAAGTAAGGTGCGTTGGGGTAATACCGGACGGATTTTCGAAAAGTTGGAAGAGTCTGCCAAAAACTTTAATTTCTCGACATCCGTATACGTCAGATTTCTGGAACGTGGAGCAAATCGTTAATCGTTAAACGTAGTTTAGCTCTGAGGATCTTTTGCTTGCGTAAACTCAACGGTTTCTGCTTTAAAAGTGTGCGAAAACTAGACATACTTTTTTATATGCATAATGAAAAATTGGCTATTGAGGGGTAAGACCGGACTTAAATTTAAAACCACTTCTACTGCTTAGAGAACAAAGTTTATAAAAGAGATTTGTCCTATCTTTAACGCTGAAAAACATATTTCATTAAGATCTATAAAGTACTAGAAACATAAATGTTCCAAACGATTTTCTCTTTTTTTGTTTCTTGGCATCCGATCTTATCCCTGACATAAAGAAATTGTAATTTTATGTTTCTCAAACTTTGTTATGACATAAGATTGAATTACTCAATATAAGGGAAAGATCGGATGTATTTGATTATTTTATGGGAAAAAAATTAACAGTAAGGACTGGCGAAATGCCCTGGGATAATACAAGATTGAGGAAGATGTAAATATTTTAGCAAAGCAGCATTTGACGAAGCAGGTAGTTAGGTAAGTAGTTAATTGATAGATTATTTTGTGTGCATATTTGTATGTGTATCAACATAAGCAGGCGTGAGATTATTTATAGAGTTAATTAGAATCAGGATAAGGGCATGAAGTCGGAAAAAGTAAAGCAAAGTTGACTAGACCAGAAAAAGGAACGTGAGTTGAAAGTTTCCCGTGAAACTGAATTAGTTCTAAACATTATCTAATGAGATAAATATTATGTAATTTATTATTATAAATTATTTTTTAAATAATTATTAAGTGGCGAAGCTTGCAAAGACACTTATTGATTTCAGGATGTCTGTCCGTCTGTCTGTCCCACGATTATCTCGAGAACGGTTTCGAATTTTCAAATTCTATTTTCAGCAATCGATTACTAATCACCCAGGCATCTGAACCTCCTATTTTGAAACCGATTGCTCAACGGCAAAAAAAAGCTGATTGCTTCGCCACTTTGCTATGCTGTTAGCTTGCTAGGTTTATTATAAATTACATTTTGATTTGTAATAGAGGATAGATGTAGATGTCTATGGGCCGCAACAACTACTTAACATCAGGTGGACTGTGTGCGCCTTTGTCACCCTTATCATATAAAAAAATGTATTTTAATGTGTGCTTAAAAGTAATAAAACAATCATATTGTTTTATTACTTTTAAATATACAGACTTGCTTACGAGACTGAGCCCTATAGTCATTTGAGTAATCTCCGAAAAAATATACATGACCCATGAAAGTTTAACAACCACTGCCATATTTGTAACGGGCAAAGATCGGATAATATTCATCCGATCTTCACTCACGCGGGGAAACATCGGATCTCGGCCTGCAGCGATCTTAGCTCTGCATGGACCAGCTTTATCTAGCTATAACTTCATAAAACTTAGTATTCACACAAAATAATAACAAATGAAGCCATATTCTCGCTAAAAATCGTAATTAAAAGTGATAGGGAAAGATCGGATGGACAAAAATAATACAAAAATTACATTGTTTTATAAAATGCCGCGCAGCACAGCTCCCACTTGCCGGAGTGACTGGCGCGAACTGAGGATCGGGGCAGGATGAAATGGTGTCGTGTAGCACATTGTTAGCATTTCAAAATATAGGATAATTCGCCGGGAATTTGAATCCTACGGTCTTGCCCCATCACCGATCTTACCCCAACGCACCTTACTTTAAGTAGAAACATAATTTGATTCTGTTTTTTTTTTAATTTTTATTCTGAATCGTATGTTATACTCACTCATTGATCTCTCTACTTCGTCCCATCGTATATGTAATCCAACTGGAACCTTATTCAGCTTACTTTTTCTTCTTGACTTTTCTCAATAGCCAATAGAAAGTAATTCCTTTTTAAATAAGAATTGAAATAAATACACGATAAGACTCAATAAAATCGTTTCACAAATTTCTATCAAGAACGCGTGTGTACCGTTGCTGTGTCTCCGATTCCGTATTCTAGCCTACATCCGATGTTATCCCAGAAACGTTTCATCTGATAGGGATTACGACGAGTGGACGTCTATGTATAAACGAGTACACATGTCGTACAACGGGCTTGCTCAGTTGATCACTTTCAAAAATATTAACCCTTTCACTGTCCCGTGTACTACATATTGTCTTACTATTATATTGAGTCTGAAAATTGGACAGTGAAGTGTTACGATACTTTTCGCTAGCAGTAGGGATAACTGAGGTAGTTCTGAAAGTAACTGTCGGATAATGAATCGGTCGAAATCGACTCGCCAACTCGGTAATAATTATTTTTTTACTATTTAAAAAAGTAATAGTAAATAACCGACCTAGTGCGATGAATAGGCTTCCTGTCGCCGTCTTAGTATTGGAGAAGGTAGAATTCTCGGTACTGCATCCATGCATGGTATTGCTGATGATAATTTACGCGAGTAACTACTATCACGAATTAATTAATTAATTAACTAATCAGAAACTAAAAAGCAATAACATGCCGTACATTACCAATTCATAAGAGGGATTTTTTAAATTAACATTACTTAGGAAAATCCCTTAGGAAAATCTTTCATTATCGTAATTATTGCGTGCCAAATATAGTTACTCATTAATTTGAGAGCGAAATAAAATGAGTTGGAAATATACGGCAGTTGTTATAAAATGTTGTTAGTTACCCAGTCCTACAGTCTGATGATAAGAAAAAGGAGTAATATAAGTCTACTGCAGGTAATTATCTATTTAGAACTATGCATCTGAATCAGATTAAATAAGTACGGTTTAATTAATAACATGAAATGATAAACGAACCTACGCTTTACTCGATAGTCAGTAGTTTTTGCAGCCCTGCAACCACATTCAAATACACGTCTACAGATGCGTTGGTAGCTCTTGGGACTAAGGTGGAACTCTCTACGGCTTCACACAGGAGTACAGCGGTACACGCAGTGTTACTTTCGAGCGGACTTGGTAAGACAATGTCCAGACCGACTAAAAATTAGAACTCCTTTTCGTCCACATCGATATCTTTATCCTTTTAACGACGTAAAGATGAATTTAAAACTAAGCTCTGGCGACCGGCACATAGCGTTACAAACATTCGAACAAATTGAGTCAAAAATCTCACAGACATGAAGTATACCATTGACAGTGCGGGTATCGGCCGCATGGCCAGCGTGATGAGTTTGGACTTTCGAGTAAAGATGCAAATTTAGAGCAACTAAGGACTGAATAGTCTTTCCAGCAGTAAGACCCTTTTTAATTTATTAAAAAATTATGTGTACTTTCAACGTAAATGTGACAATGATAACTTCCTGGCGGGCATAGAACATAGCAGTGGCTAGCATCGATGGCTGTCGCGATGCGGGCCGCTGGTTCGAATCCCGCAAGGAAAATTATCGATTTGTATGGTATTTAAATAATAGTTCCGAGTCTAAACGTTTGTCTTTATAAAATGTAGGTATATAAACCTTTACTTTATACTGGAATAAATCCTTGTGTAACTTTTTTTTAAGAATTGAAAATATCATTAAATGGAAACAAATTAAAATCAAACAGAAGGGATATGAAGAGCGTTTGATAAGAAGATAAGATTTAATTGAAAACGCCTATTCAAGTAAACAAGGCATTGCAAATGAAGTGTTTGTAATCAGATTGCCTCCGTGGTGACCACAAGATAAATACAAATTTTCAGTATTAGTTTAATTACAGCTCCTTAGTGCTGTAACATGATAATAATTAAGCAACATTCTATAAACTCAAAGGGCTTGTTTGGTCTCTCCAACGTCATTAGATGTCTGAAATATTAGACCTTTAGTCGTTGAGAGGTTAGTACGAGATGAAGGTAAGTGGTAAATTATCAATTGATATCTTACGCTATCTCCACGCGGCAAATGCAATATATGTAATAATAAACTTAAAATAAAACTGACTTCAAGACCTAAAAGGAATAAAATAATTTCCACATAATCTGATAGCGTCTGAAGTTGGAATAATTTAATTCTTTGACAAGCTTAGTCTTAGTGCTTCTTTAAAAATTCAAAAGGTACCTATTAAATTATTTTCCCGACCGAAATTATTAATTTATGAATTTTAAGGGGATTTACAGTTTATACAAAAAAATTAAAACTATTTTCTAACCATTTTTGGTACCATTATTTTTTTCAAACGCCGAATCCACTTCCTACAGTCTATTATTTATTCTGTGCTACAGTATAGTGACGTGGAGTGGCAGGCTCTCGATGCTGTTCTAACCAACCTGCATGACCAGCGTGGCAAGTATGGGCAAATTTTTAAATTACGCATGATTTATGCATGATGAAGAACAATACAGAGATGGTTGTAACGCCGTGTGGTGTCGTCGTAAGTCAATGTGAAACCCTATTTTATGCCGTGGGTTAATGGTGATATAACCATTTCGTTTACGCCAGACCTAAAATGTCCAGACTGGCGACGAGCAACGCCAAATACGACAGCCAAGCGTGGCGATTAATGCAAATATTCCCAATAGCGGAACATGTCCACCTGTGGACTTGTATGGGCTGGTCTTTTAGGCCTTACCTTTGAGCACCACTTACGACGTTTAACTGAACATATTATGGTTATGGTTCCTTTTATGCCGCCACCACACGGCGTCTTTTTTTTATATAAAGTACTAGCTGATACCCTCTCGCTTCGCTAGACGCACGATAATAGACGATAATAACATAGATATGAAATATTAAAATATTTATTTATAGGACTGTCGTAAAATCCGTTCTTAGTGAGCGCCTACATTGCGAAATGAGTAACTGTACTAAATTTCAAGTAAATCGAGTGTATAGTTTTAGAGATATCGTGATGAGTCAGTCAGTCAATTATATATAAATATATATATATATACACATATATATTACCAGCAAAATACAAAATAAAGTATATTCATCACCCCATCTCATCCCGGACTGAAACTACTAGGTAGGACAATCGTATGGCCTACAGATAATGGTAAAACTGTCTCAATTGTAAAATGTTAGAATACCTTGGCCGGCAACGAGGAATAACGTCAAAAGTTATATCATCTAAAGTGAAATTCATCATCATCATCATCATCATCATTACAGCCCTCCACAAGTCCACTGCTGAACATAGGCCTCCCCCAAAGAATGCCACAAAGCACGGTCCTGAGCCACCTGCATCCATTGACTTCCTGCATGTCTTACCAGGTCATCACTCCATCTCGTGGGGGGACACCCTACACTTCGCCTACCGGTACGAGGCTGCCACTCGAGAACCTTTCTTCCCCGTCGGTTGTCGGTTCTTCGAGCTATATGGCCGGCCCACTGCCACTTCAGCTTACTAATCCGTTGGGCTATGTCGGTTACTCTGGTTCTACTGCGGATATCCTCATTCCTAAGTTTATCACGCAGAGAAACTCCGAGCATAGCCCTCTCCATAGCCCTTCCATATGGAAATGAAATTACTCTACATTTAATAAATTACTACTTCGTAATATTATAGTATGTGCAAATTTTAAATAGCATTATGGTAACACTATATGGTATCAATCAATATTAAAGGAGTTTTGGCGGGAACTTGATCGGCGGCGGTTTGCTGCTCCTGTATTATAGTTTAAATAATAGTTTGAAGTGGATTTTGATATGTAAAAGTGGTGCGATTTTATGTATTAACTGTCTACGCATGTGAACTATTAGTGGAAACGGTGAAACAAGTGCTCTGATGGTGATGGATTCTCAAGATAAGCTCTTTGCATAGGCGCCTTTAGATACTATCGCCAACTGTCAGCTGCCTGCTGGCTCAAGATGCCGTCAAAATCTCCCAAGGGCTGCACAATGTGACGCATAAACATATTGTCAAGCAGTGAACTATGAAGGATAATAATACATAAAGACAAGGCTTGGGGAAATTATAATAAACCGAATAAAAATACTCAAGACTTGGCCTAAAGGTCTAGATACCAGGCCATAAACTCCGAAAAAAATCAATATTAAATAGGACCAATGATATGAATAAAATGTCTCAAATAAACATTATATTATTTTGTTAAAACTAAATTAACTAACTATGAATAAATGTAAAGAATATAAATATAATAGAATATAATAAATGTAAAGAGTAAAATGTAAATAATAAATAATACTAAAACACAAATAAACAAAATTATACATTTTGATTTCAAGACTATTTATCTTTTTTTGGACACATCGGAATCGAAAGACACGCCCGATATAATAAATAGTAGGGGTGTTTCTAGACTATGTTTCTAGACATATTTATTCACATGTTTCTTTAGCATGTTACCAATCATCTAATAGTATTTTAGAATGAAAAAAAATCTTTGACAGACATAGAGACATAGACACCGAGGTGACTCTAAAAGTGATCGAATTTTTAGAACAGCGTTTAATAATGTTCCTAAATTCTAGCGCACGCGAACAAAGCCGCGGGTAAAAAGCTAGTATTAAATAAAATTGAAGTGTCTATCTGTAATATCGAAATACCTGACTTCTTTTAGGCTTAGGGTGTTATTAGAAAGCTATAAGATATGACTAACCATTTTAATATTTTTGCTAATCTTCGAAGTGGCTGAACCGATAATGATGAATCTTCACGAACAGCAATGCCAGGAGTGATCTAGGCTATGTGAAATGACGATACACGGCACAACTAGGCATTTTCAAAAATGCTATCTGTTTCATATCGCTCGCTCTATATACTTATATAAATAACTTATATCTTACGCAATATTTATATTAAAAACGAACGCATCTAATTTTTTATTATATTTACAAAAATTATGAAAGTTAAACTAGGTTTACGGAGAGGAAAACGTTGTACCTTTTTATATGAAAATTTACAGCTTCACAATCCTCTTAATTACCCTTACCGTTACAGCCTATTAAAGTCCACTACTGAACATTGATCCCCTTACATTGCCTTATAGGGGGGTTATTTGCTATAATTGCCATGCTTGGCAAGCGGGTTAGCAACCACAGTTTTTTAGTTTTAGTCGTTATTAGGTTTTTTTATAGGAGAGGGGGCAAACGAGCATACGGCTCACATAATGGTAAGTAACTACCGCCGCCCATGAACAACTGCAACACCAAGGGAATTGCAGGTACGTTGCCGGCCTTTTAAAAAGGAGTAAGATCTTTTCTTGAAGGTCCTTAAGCCGTATCTCCGGAAAAATCACCGGTGGTAACTGCCCATCTCCTAATTTGTTTACCTCTGTCGCCTCTTACGACACCCACGTGATGATATGGAGTAATGGATATTCTTACGTCGCCATTACACGGTACGGCTAATAAATAACGCCACATTTCCATCCTATCCAGGCGAGGAGGTCACCAGTATTGAATAAAACTGAATTTTTCCTCACAGCGTCATGGCCACAATACCTGGCAGAACAATCACTTACCTACTACAAACAGTTTGTAGGTGAAACGTTAATGTCGTAACAGCTCACCAATACTTTTTCTTACATAATATTTTATACTGTCGTAGTCTAGTAGTAACATTAGGTGGATGCAGTTATCTCTGCGAATTTTTTTCTCTTAGATCGTTTGATTCGCTTTCACACGCGTTAACTTTCAAAAGTGCGATATAATTACGTGAACTTGTATCATAAAAAAAAATCAAAGTGTAAATGAAAGTAACATATTAGAGGTGAGTCAGTGTTAATTAGAATTTCTAAATGGCAACGTTTATTAGTTAGTTTTGTTTTAAATTATATATATATTATGCCGTAAGACTACATTTTACAAAAGAGAATTATAAGTTAACAGTGTAATAAAACATTTCATTCGAAAACATTATCAAAAAAACTTTAAAGTTGTGAAATTTAAATAAAACACAAGGAAAATAATAATAATTTAATTGTTTATAGCAAAAATATAGTTTTAATAATATTTAACCCATGATATGTTCCCTTCTGAAAGTTTGACGGCCCCGTGGCGCAGTGTCTTAGCAATGAGTTGCTGCGCTGCGCGCCGCAGGTTCGAATCCCGCACGGAACAAATGATTCGATGACTCCTACGTATAATATGGTAACCCACAAATGGCAATTTTTATGTTTTAAGTGATTTGAAATTAAATATTTGTGTTCTATCTACCCTTTTAATAAAAATTTAAATATCTTTAAAAAACAAAGACTTTGTGCGCGTATACAACCGTATGTAATTAAAGTAGGCATAGTATACTGTCGCACTGTCCTCAACAATCATTTACGGGGTAAAGGCGCGCAGAGGCAGAGTAGCGTTGCTGTGGTAACGATTAAATACGGTTAGGTACGCGGAGAGTGGGCGTACGTCCGCGGTTGCCGCGCAAGTTATTATTTAGTTGATTACAGATTTCAAGTGAGTTTCTAAAGTAATGAGTAAACTATCTACAAATAATTACTCCTAATTACATTCAGGAGCTCGCAAGCTATGTGCAATTGCGTGTTAATTGGCAAGATCAGAAAATATTAAATCCAATCTTTCTTTTCTATCTGATAATGTAGGAAAGCTCCACCTTAATGATAATTTGAAAGAAACTGATATAGCACTAGGTAAGTAGTTTCTAAAAGTAAGTATTATTTTTCATGAAGTTGTCAAAATTTGCCTCATTTTTGTTTCTAGTTGGTCAAAACTATAGTAAGTAACACATAGAATTATCTACGCTGCTTTTTGTAGAAAAAAGTATTGTATGTTATGAAAAACATATTTTACGTCGCTTATTAAATTAATAATTTTAACGTATGTAAAACATTCGATTTTTTACGTGGTTTGAATATATGTGTACGTTAGTCTATATGTAAGTTAAGATTAGTTACGTCGATAAAATATGTATTTATTGCTATCGTAATATTTTCTTACAATTGTTTACGTAGGTATTGCAAAATAAAATTATCTTATGTTCTTCTTTTGTTATTTTAAAGCTTTCTGGAATCAAGAAGATCATCAGAGACATTTGGTACACTCAAGAGAAGAGATACTAAGTCTCGACGAAAATATACTTTGAAGTATAAATTACCTTTTTAAGCCACTCAAAACTCAGTTGAAAATCAACTTATGGTATGCATAAATCATTTTTATCGACATTGGCGATAAATGAACAAATAGTTTACACTGAGATAGGTACAAGAAGCTGACTCTGATGATGTCATCAGGCATCGTGATGATCATTATGGGCGCTATAATCAATCTCGAAAATTAAACGAAGAAGTCAAGTAAAAGTTATGTAACCACATTAAATGTTTACATCCGATAGAATCTCATTTCGTTAGTAAAGACACCGTCACACTCACTTAAAGAGTGATCTAAACTTATATAAGCTCTGTGTTGTGTATATTGAATGGTTTGATCCTAATACTTATAAAATTGACCGTGTAGTGGCGGTGTAAGAATATCCATTACCTAATAATATCATCCTGTGGATGTTGTAAAAGGCGACAGAGGGAAACAAATCAGTAGACGGATAGCAGCGTGTTAACTATGGCACATATCCCCTCTTTGAGACAATTAATGGGGAAGCCTATGTTCAGCAGTGGACTTTTAATAGACTGTAACGTTAACGGTAACTAACAGAGGTAAAGCAGACCCACTGCGTCAGTACAAACTTAACAAAACCATCCAAAAATAAATATGGTAAGCGCACCAGCGCATACATGATACCTCGCTTAATAAATCAAATCAAATAAAATCAAATCTTTTTATTTTCAGACAACATAGGTCCATAAGGGTTAGTAATTAATTCTAATAGTAAGGGGGTTAGTAGTACTATATTATAATAATAATAATTTAATTTAAATAATTTACGAATCCGGACATTGTCCGCACATAGCTCCTAAATATAGGTGCATGTGGATCATCTGCTACCATCCTCAGGATGCTGTTGTCACTTCCCCGTACGCGGCTTATTAGTGACGCTACTTTCTTGCGCATGAGTGCCTGAAAACCATCCGTTCTCGCCTGCGCAAAAATTTCAGATGCACTACAGAAACGAGGAAGTTTCAACATCATCCTGAAGATATTATTATACTGGACGCGAAGGGTGTTTAACGATCCTTTGGTGTAGCTGATCCACAGACCGCTCGTGTACATGTCTTGACAAAATGCTTTAAAAAGCGTAATCTTGACTTCATCCGTACAACGAGCGAATCTACGGACCAGCATGTTACCACGGACCGCCAAAGCCCTACGTTCTTGTTCTATGTCTAAATAGTCTGGATAATAAATTTAGAAGTGAACTTAATGAAGTTAACATAAAGTATAAATAAAAATGTTATTTCCTTAATACATATTAATTGTTATCCCCATTTTTGTAAATGTAGACGGAACTGCACGCAACACAAACCTGTGTGGTTTTTCGCCGTGCCGCATAGCAATATTGTAACAATTTTTAATTAATACTTAATAAAAAAAAAGGTAATGATCATTTTAAGATAAGCGTTTTAAGCCAAAGAAATACCAGTGCGACATGTGTTACATACACGAGCAATGAAACCCATATATACATCAAACCTGAAAGTTACGCTTCTCATATTTTGAATAAAACCATATCTTGAGGTACTAAACAATGTCACTTTAAAACACATTTTTAGAAAATGAGCATAATGGGTAAGGTAATAGCGTTCATTTCTTATCGAAAGATGTGCCAAACTCCCTTTTGAATGGATCACGTTAGTACAGTGGGCTAAACAGAATGGAAAACCTTACAATGGTGTTGAGATAGATCAACATCATTTTTTTTAAGTCAACTTTAGCCTCAAGAAATTAGAAAAAAATTTGTACGGTGATAGACGAATATAAAAGAAATAAAGATTCTTCCTACTGACCCAAATAAACTACATTATAAATGTAATTTTGATGAATCTCTAATGTATGGGTATTAGTCTTAATTGCTTTATGACTAATACGAAACAGGACAACTAAATAACACTAATGACCCCCTACATTATAGCCATGCATTGCCTAATTTAAGGGCTTAAAGAAATGGTTAGATAATAATCCTTTGTGGCATTTCAGCGATTCATTACGATTTCTATGTAATAATTTTTGTAGAATCCCATGAATTTTGTCACAATGACCCTGAATCTGATTCCGAATAACTTATTGAAATATTTTTTTAATTTCTGTAATTTTTATTTGTTATTCCTGGTTATTGAGAGTTAAAAATATTTTTAACTTAATAGACAACAGTTGATTTTACACAAGTACTTAAGTACATAACTGCTTCATGTAACAAACTTGAAAATTGTATAACAATGATACAGCCTATTAAAAATTATTGATCTTTTGGACAAAGTACTAAGTGAGACATTTTTATTATAATTTTATTATAATTTGATTTGTTGCATGTTAATAATTATTTTAGTAACAAGACATTTATCATTTTAAGTAGTTTCCTTTTTAATTTTTGCTTAATAGTTGTTTGTCTTTTACTGGTTAATTATATCAACAAAAACTCTATTTTAATTGCAGTTGTATTTTAGAACTTTCAAATTATTATAAGTTATTAAAACATAATTAAATATTACCTATTTTAAATTACAAGTTTTACCGATTTTATCGCGTTTGATTTAAACTTTTTAATTAAAATTAATTTCAATTTATGTGTAGTGTTCGCGTAAATATAAGAAATCATTATGATTTTATACCTTTGATTTTAACTTCCCAGTAATAAATTCATAATGTTTGGATTGAAATAGGATTCAGTATACTTTCATATTTTTTTTAAAGAAACAATAATCAAATTAATTATGGTGTACAAGGTAAAACATAGTATATGTATTACGGTGCGTACACATTATATAACATAACATGTTTCAGTAATGTGGAGGCTGAATGTTATAAAACGAATGTTGTATAACTCGAGATGCGACGGAGGCGTCGCGCGGGGCAACGACAAACGACAATGTCATATAACATTGTTATATTATATTTTTATTCTAATGTGTACATTATTGTTATATGTTGCAATGTTAATAAACAATGTTACATAACATGTTACTTAATCTGTACGCACCCTTATACGTGCAAAAATAATTAATTTGTGCCCAAGTATAATGGCGTTAATAACACATACGATATTTTTGATCAACTAAACAACGATGTAAGCAGTTGTATGTTTCACTTACGATTTTTACACTATGTATATTGGCCGTAAAATATGGTAGGTAACTAAAACATTTATTAATTCACACTTCAATTTTAAATCATAAGAATGCTTTCAAAATTATATACATATGGTGAAAAAACTAAATTAGTGGCTTTTAATACAGCAGAGCTACCAACTAAAATATCTTTTAACGGCTCTCCTGTAATGTTCGATTTTTGTATATACGATAGTGTACTTAGGAGCCATCGATTTATTATTTAATACAAATAATTGTTCCGGATCTGATATTTGTCCTTGTGCAATTTGTGTTTGTAAATTGTATCGACGATACAGGAGAAAACCTACGTCGTACACGGTAACGTTTCATAAAAAAGAAATATTCTACTGCTAAAAATGGGTATCTGTGAAAGTATGAAAATTAATGCTTTAAATACTGTTCCGTTTTTACGTATTAAAATCTTTTTTTTATTAGACTGAAGTGACAAGCGAACTTACAATGCTATATGGTCAGTGGCCTACGGACACCGACAACCAACTTTAAGCAATGAGGGCTACAGATTCGTAATCACCTTTAAGGACTAAGATGGAATGTCTCACAGTCCGTAATTTTACTGGATCCTTATACCCATCAGGCTGGAATACGGTAGTGTAGGCACTGCTATTTGATGACAGAAATATGTAAAAGGGTGGTACTTACTTAAACAGACTTCTAGACAAAAACCGTCACGACAAAGATTCGTAGTACAGGTATTTTTCCATTGTCATTGACGGTGGTTTCCGTAGCCAGGGCGGAGAGGTGACGGCAGAGCCAAGTGGTGACGGCATAAGGAACCCATGGGTATTCATCACCATCATTATAGTATTTCACAAGTCCACTGCTAAACATAAGCCTACCCCAAGGAAGAAGGACCAAACCATGAGTATTGTAAGAGGCGAATTAAGGAAATGAACGGAGATCTTCACTTCAATTGATGGAGTAATAACCATATTTAAACTTGAACACACCAATTTTTTTGTAGAATGGGCGTGACAAACTAGCACTCAGTCCATGGTAACTCCTGATGGTAAGTGTTGCTGTGGTCCATAGACATCTACGTTTATCAACGATTAAAAATCAAAATGCAGATGCGTTGTCACCCCTGAGGACTACGTTGGAATGCCTCGTTTTCAGTAAAAAAGGATCTTAGAGAGGATATAAGATAGATTAAATACAGTGTATCAAACATATAAAAATTGGAATACATGTATTTATGTATTCCTATTTTTATATGTGTGGTATTCCACAGTTGTTATATTTTTTGTCTGTCCGTGTATTCACAATTCACGCAAAACTACTGCACATATTGCCATGAAATACTGCTCCTGTTTTTACACCTACTTTACTCTGGATAGCATCTGCCATAAACTCATAATATACGAGACAGTATCTCGTAATCTATTAGAGAGTAGGAAGTTTTCTTTATGTTTCTCAAAGTCCTCCCTTAAGTGGGTGGGTGTCCCACAATATGAAATGGGGGTAATGGATATTCTAACGCCGTCACAACACGGCAACAGTATTTTACGTTATGACCTTGTATTTTTTGCAGATGCATCTGAATGTCGTGTGTCAATGGGTCTACCGCAATAAATTGCTAGTCACATTTGCCTTTATGTCAGTCTGCTTTTGTATATCGACAATATCACTTATTGCTAAGAACAAAAAACTCACTAAAGCCTGCAATGCACAGCAAGCAATAAACTTAAATAGAATTACACCTGCTACTCAAGATAAAATAACACCAATTTCTAGTAAAGTTGAAGTAAGTCTCCTTAGTGTATTATTTTCTACCGACACATCATACCGATAAATGACATAGCACATTATTTTTTACTCATTTCAAAAAAAGGAGGAGTGAGAACCTCCTCCTTTTTCCGACTGTATTTTTTTATATGTGAACTTCAGAACTTTTTTCTAGTGGAACCGATTTCGATGATTCGATGATTGATTGTTTGAAAGCTGTTGCTTCTCACATGGTTCCATATAAATTTGATCAAGATTTGACAAGTAGTTTTTGAATTATCCTTAATAGTACGTATTTAATGGACTTCGACTACATTGATGATGTTCTCATTGTATTTATATTGAAGTGAGTTGTACAAAATTTTACTTATCGAACGTTACGAATTTGGCGGATGGGGGTTAGGCGAGAAAATGTGTAAGATTTTTTCCGTCAGGTGACCTTCTGACGTAGTGTAGACGGCCTTGGCAGCTATAATGAAGCGAGATGGAATAATATCCATCTCACATGCACTTTATCTGATCTTGCCGTGAAAGAAATATTCTTTTATTTTAAATGACGCTTCATTTTAACGCTAGTAATTCATTTATTTGTATTTGTTAATCAATAATGTAGTAATTTTATCAATGTTATTATACTTCGAAAGGAACTTCGTTCCAACCGAGTATTCCACGACACTCACAAATGTTTTTTTTTTAATTTTACCACTTGTTAGCTATTATAAACTAGTACTATCCCGCCTGATAAGTGGTGTTGCAGCCGAAAATTGTAAAACACATTAACTTAGCGTACCAAAAGTCTATTCACTTTTTCCTAGAGGACACCTACATTATAATCGGATGTAAAGACAATAATGCCGGCAAATTATTCCACTCCTTTGCTGTACGACGACGATAAAGCAAATCGTTTGGTTCGAAAGCGTGGTATGTCGACAACAAAAGAGTGGGAACCAGCCGAGCGTCTGGTGGTTCAATAGTGGAACGGAGAGGGAGAAATTAAGTCATGTAATTCTTGCACACACTCTTCGAAATGCAACATGTATAACACCGAAAGGTTTTTTTTATAAGAAATATTTTTTTAATAACGAACGAGCACACAGTCCACCTGATAGTAAGTGGTTGCTGTGGCTCAAAGACATCTACATCTATCCTCGACTATGAATCAAAATGCAGATGTGTTGTCACCTGTGATGACTAAGATGGAATACCTCGTTTCCAGTAAAAGTGGTCTCCAGTTCTCTACACTCACCATATGAAACAGAGCAGCGTTAAGCTGTTATTTTACGCTGGTATTCTGTGAGAGCGTGGTCCTCCCACGGTCGAGATGACCCATTCGTGCTACAACTACTCGTGCTAATACTACTAATATAGCTGCAGCATGACTCTACCACGTATAAAAGTATGCTAACTAATTTGTGCCTGTGCACAAGACTGGTAATGTGACCTTAACCGTGTATGTACCTTTGTCACCAAGAATATTCTTACATTATATAACCATAATGTTCCTTTTTAAAGGATGATGATTATGACGGTGATGGTGATGATGATGATAAAGTCCTGCCACTAAATCATCGATGGTGACAACAATCAACTGTTTTTATATTTGGTACCGAAACGTTAACAGCAATGAAATACTTAAATATCTTTATTTTTACATCAGTCCGTAACTATTCACCGCTCGATATGAGATTCTCGTATCACAGAAAGGATTTACCATAATTGATATGCTTGTAATCTCCCTAGATTGTGGATCGCAGTACCAGATGTCTCGCCTTTTGAACGCTGCTCCTCGTTATCTATATAGATACTTTATATTTGGTTTATACTAGGTGGTAATAGCGCTATCTATGGGAAGCACACTACTACATATTAATTTTATAAGAGTATTGTAAATTGTGATTGAAATTGGTTTATCAGAATCGACTCTAACGATTTTGATGAAATGTTGTATTTAGATAATGTTTTATTTTCAAAGTCTATCTGGATAGGTGTCATGCCTAAGAAAACTGATTTTTTTTCTAATCGATTATAAAACTTTCTCTTTACAGAATAGTCATTACATGCTTCCACGAAACGTTAAGCCCTTGAATTACAAGTTAACTTTGGAGCCAAATATTCCCAATAAAACGTTTGTTGGAGATGTGAAAATTCGTCTGCAAGTTTTAAAGCCAACAAAAACCATAACCATGCACGCAAATGATTTAATCATCCATTCAGTGACTTTGATAGACGCTGAAAATCACACAGTTGATGTTATATCGACGAATTCTTCAAGTGATTTAAATAGTGAAATGTTACAAATTCATTTACAACGTACATTAAATCAAATGGACGCCGTACTCTTAGTTAAATTCTCAGGAAGACTAGATAAAAAAATTATTGGATTCTACGCCAGCTCCCTAAAAAATGGCGGGTAAGTATAAGCTTTTAAAGTAACTATTTCAGTAAGAGGACTAATTATTTAAAATTTAAAAGAAATCTAATTTAAATCTTTCAATCAATTCTTTGTTTGCGAATAACAGGTATTAACAAAGGTGTTAAATTTAGCCATAATATATGGATTAAATAAAAATTATATACATAATATAAAAATCACAATGTGATATCATTAATTATATAACATTTCATTATATCACATAAATAAAATAAAACTTCCTTTTTGTTTGAAAGAAAGGCGCTTTTAAACTACGAGTACGTTAACATCAAAAAGTAAATCGAAGAAAAAAAATTTGTTGAAATTCGGATGTACGTAGGTACATATCACATATTATGAGTAGCTCGCCCGGCAGACGCTCTCCCCTTTCTGGTTGGTGGCGCGATAAGTTTCATTTTCACACATACATTTTTCTATAGACTTATGCGTATAGCTAAATACTCTTTATGACTATTACAACTATCAGCAATCATTATGACAATTAACCTTAAAAAAGAAAAACCTAACCCTTCCTCTTAATTTCCCGTAAGCGGATAAAATATTGTCTACTATATAAATGTTATACACGATAATTTACAGCCTATACACCAAGTTTCAAGTAATTTTTGCGTGAATCCTACACACAATTTTTCTACAAATATATTATATGTATAAATTTCCTATATAAATTTACGCGAAAGTAGAGGGATTCGAGATTTCTCAAGAAGTCATTTGTCGATCGAATGGTCAACCAGCGCTAAAAAAGTTTGGTGTCAAGTTGGGGGTTTTCGCACATGCCCGATCGAAAGTTTGTATTTTCAATGTATCTGCGCATTATCTACATCATCACTGTTTCAACTGGTTAAGGAAAACATCGTGATGAAACCAGCATGTCCTAGAACCACAATTTCGATGACATGTGACATACACCTTTTTACTGGAAATGAGGCATTCCATCTTGGTCCTCACGGGTGACAACGCATTTACATTTTGATTTGTAATAGAGGATAGATGTAGATGTCTATGGGCCGCAGCAACCACTTACCATCAGGTGGACTGTGTGCTCGTTTGTCACCCTTATCATATAAAAAAAATGCACCAACCAACACTGGGTCAGCGTGGTGTATTATGCCCTAAACCCCATATAGGAGGCCTAAGTCCCAGCAGTGGGAACGTGAATAGGCTGATGTTGATTTTTTTTATTTTATTAAGGACAACAAACAGTTGTATAATAAAAATTACAATTCAAATCTTATATAAACAGATTAGCTAATTACACAACCAACACCGTTATCCACACAAATACCGTAGTAATTAAAACGCTAAGAGGCACATATAACACAAAAATAAAACAATAGGCAAAAATGCATACCTAGCCGTTAACAGCAAAATCATGAATGTTACATGTATTACTAGGAAATTAAAAAAAAACAATTTTGATTAAAGATATAACATTAGAAGAAAAGAAAGAGAAAAATTACAAGTTATTCAATACAAGTTATATAGCTTTCCTAAATTGAGGTAGTGACATGGTAAATAAGTCTACATCGGAGAAGCTGTTGTCATACAGTTCCACTATGCGACGCAAAGCCGCACGCTTGCCCGTATTTGTTTTACACAGATTAAGGAAAAACAAACAATTCACGTGAGTGTTTCGTATTCTTTGAGAGCGACTTGGTATACGAAGGTATATACAATCAACAAATTGAGGACAATCGAAAAAGTTACGACAAATTTTGTAAAGAAAAATACAATCAAGCAGTAATCGCCTATTACTTAAATTTGTTAAAGAATAATTATGCAAGAGGTTATCATAAGAGGACCAAGAACGGTAACATCTATAGTTTATAGAACGTAAATATTTACTTTGAACCGATTCTAGTAAATCACGATACTTTTGGTAAAAGGTATTCCAAACTTGTGTGGCATATTCCAATTGAGGTCTTATAAGAGATTTATAAAGCAGTAGTAAAGTGCCAGATTTATTAAATGGCTTACAAGTTCTCATGACAAAACCGTAAAGTTGCAAGGGTTTGTTGATAATGTGGTTAATGTGGTAATCAAAATGAAGTTTAGAATCAAAGAACACGCCAAGGTCTTTAATAAGCGAGACGTTCTCAAGAGGATTATTACAAAGAGAATATGTAAATTTAATTATATTGCTTTTTTTTAGTGAATGTGATAGATTTACATTTAGGTAGCCTAAGAATTAGTTTATTTTCAATACAATAGGAAGATAAACGATCCATGTCATCTTGAAGTAGAACACAGTCATCCAATGTTTTTATAATACGAAAAATTTTTAAGTCATCAGCATAGAGTAAGAAATGAGAATTTTTGAAACAAGTCGATATATCGTTTATAAAGATTAAAAACAGAAGAGGGCCCATTATTGAGCCCTGTGGTACACCAGAGGATACATTTATTTCATCGGATGAGAATCCATTAATGACCACTTTTGTGTCCTGTTTATAATATACGATGAAAACCATCGCATAAAATTTCCGCGTATACCGTTACAAGCAATTTTACGAAGGAGAATTTCGTGATCCACCTTATCGAAAGCCTTGCAAAAATCTGTATAAATTGAGTCAATTTGGAGGCGCTTGTCCATATTATCAAAAATAAAGTTAGCATATAAAACAAGATTACTTACAGTCGAGCGGTTTTTGACAAAGCCATGCTGTTGCGGAATTATGATATTGTGTAAGCTTGGATAGATACAGTTAGGAACTAACCTTTCCAAGACTTTCGACAAGGTGGACAGAAGTGAGATCGGGCGGTAGTTAGATAAAACACAACGTCTCTCTATTTTCTGTCTGTTCGTTTGTGCGCTTATAACTTGAGAGTTACTGATCCTGACTGATATCATTAACACAATTTTTTTAGTAATTATGTAGGTACGTTATCTGGCCAGGTTTTAATATATTGGCTACATGTGGGGTTCTGTGGGCGGAGGAGTAGCGGGGGCAAAGGTTAATTACAATAACAAGTAAAACATATTACGAAACAAGTAACATTAGAATAAAATTAAAATAACACGCATACAATTCCCTATTTACTATATAAGCAATTCTTTGAATTCATAAGCAGTTTACCTACAAGTGTTTTGTTCTAACTATATCATCACAACAAAAATTAAGTTAAGTTAGCCATTTTATTTATCTCAATATACTGTTAAATCTCAAATGTATTGTATAATTATTTTTCATTGCGTTTAATTTATAATCATAACACCAATAATAGGTGTGATCACCTACCCTGTGAACTTAGTTGTTATTTACTCGTAGTTGTTACAGATTTCTCGTTGTAGTACTGTTAATGAAAGTGCGTGTGAAAATATTGCATTTGAAGAAAATATATTACGAATAACAAAAGATGCAAAGAGCCGATTGATGAGTTCTTCACGGAACCAGCAAAGAAGAAAATTAAAACAATAATTAAAAATTAAAAATTATATGCAACCGACTTCAATATAATTTATTAAGAATAACTCATAAACTATTGGTCAGACCTTGATCAAATTTATATAGAACCACATGAGAAGCACAAGCTTTCAAACAAAAAAAGAATTATCGAAATCGGTTGACCCAGAAAAAGTTATGAAGTAACACACATAAACAAGAAAAAAGAACATACAGTCGAATAGAGTACCGTCTCCTTTTTGAAGTCGGTAGAAAATGAGAACAAGTTGAAAGACAAGATTTTATTTCCTGTTAAATTAGCAGATATTTACAAAGTAGAGCGATTAAACGATATAAGCACGAATGTTTTTGGTCTGGAATTCAACCATGAGACTAATATTCACAATGTAATTAGACCGTCACATTCTAAAAAGTCCCGTAAATCAACTCACATCAATTTATTCTGCGTTACCAATTTGAATACTAGATATTACTGCTACATTAGAAATTTGTCTCGGTTAGTAAGTAAGCAGATCTCTTTAAGAAATTATGCTAGTGATAGTTGCTTACTATATTCTACAAAAATCGA
The DNA here is from genome assembly GCA_033319125.1 of Parnassius glacialis. Classification (NCBI taxonomy): domain Eukaryota; kingdom Metazoa; phylum Arthropoda; class Insecta; order Lepidoptera; family Papilionidae; genus Parnassius; species Parnassius glacialis. The sequence continues at coordinate 20,367,285 of JAVANC010000010.1, read as the reverse complement.
GGCACATCAACATCAGACTTGCGACTGTGTTCATATTCACACTGAATTGCCCAGTTCAAACGCCTTTAAAAAAGATTGGTTTGGTGAAAATATTTCTAATGATAAAAAAGAGGTTTCCTTTCGTGATTTATGCTGACTTTGAATATTTTTTAAAACAAATTGCCTCTTGTTCTGCTGATCCTAATAAATCGTCAACCACAAATGCTCAGTAACATGACGTGTACAGTATGGATATTATATTAAATGTTCATTTGATGATAATCATTCTAAGTATTAAACATATAGCGGACAAAATTGTTCTGGTATTTTCATGAATAAACTTCAAGAAGATTTAAAAAATAATATGTAGAAAAATTGCTTTAGAATTCCTCCTCTCCCTCTCATCCTTGAAGATAAAAAATCTATAGAAGAGCTACTGTGTGTTATATATTATATGAGAAAGATTTATCTGATCAATATATTGACCAGGGCTGGTATACGGGGGCTTTTAATGGAGTACCTATCCCACGAAATATGTAGTAAGTTTCATTAAATTGATTTTTAACCGACTTCAAAAAGGTTGGGGTACTCAATTCAACTATATGTTTTTAACTTTCCGCTATGAAAATCAATGATTTTCAAAAAAGTCAGTAAGTTATTGGTTTCACCTCACTTTTCAAAAATTGAGGTTTCACCAGATCTCGACGTTTTGATGTCCTAGGAAGTTATTCTGACTGTTTCTACGAGCATGTCACTATGTCTGTACTGAATGTAAGTGTGTGTGTGTGTGTGTGTGTGTGTGTGTGTGTGTGTGTGTATGTTTGGATGTATGTAACCCTCTCATAACTTTTGAATGGCTTGATCGATTTGAACGAACTTGGCGGCGTTCGAAAGGGCTTCACCAAATTTAGATTTTCTATGCCATTTGAACCGATTCGGACCGGTAGCTTTTGAGAAATCTCAAAAATAATATTTTCATAAAATGTTTCTTGAAATAACTTTTAAACAGATGTAACGATCAATTCCAAATTCGAATCAGCTCTTAAACTCAAAAAACGCCGTCGATTGCTGCAAACCGCATCAAAATCGGTTGATGTGTTGAAGAGTTGAAAAATTTCGAAAAAAAATATTTTTTCAATTAATTTTGAAATTTCTTCTCAGAACTTTTTTGATGTAATAAATTATCATAATGGGTCATGATAGATGAAATTTGGAGCGCTTTGCATTTGAATTTAGCGGGAAGTTCCAGGGATGGCCTGTATGGTCAACCATATTTTTTTAATGTATATTACCTCATAACTTATTTCTAGGTAAACCTATTTCGATGACTTTTTTTGTATTTGAAAGCTGGTGCTTTTCATGTTGTCTCATTTAAAATTGATCAAGGTCTGACCAATAGTTTTCGAGTAATCCTTAATAATTTATATTGAAGTCGGTTGTACAAAATTTTTAATTTTACCAACTGTGTACCTGTAATATTATACAATTTACGATGCTCATTTTATTGTACATGCTTTAAATTTTGCTGAGGGGGAAATACAAATAATTCCTTAAAATAAAGAGAAATATTATTCCTTCTCCAAAGTTCTCGAGATAAGCGGTCAACGAGTAAATTTAAGTTTCATTGATTCTTTTAAGTTTTTGTCTAGTAGTTTAAAATCATTAGCCTGGTAAAAAGTAAATTTATTGAAGGTGATTTTGAGCTTTTAAAAAGAAAAGGTGTTTATCCATATAAATTAATGACTTCTTTCGATACATTGAAATTTTCTTCTCTACTTAAAATTGACTATGTTTTAGTTCCCTTACTAATTCAACTATTTTCAGTGAAGATTACATTCATGCACAAAATGTTTGGACTCATTTTCGATGTAGAACTATGTCCAATTATTCTAACCTTTTTCTTAAGGCCGATGTGTTGCTTGCGATATATTTGAATATTTTAAGATTATGTCAACCTGGATTAAGCTGGGATGCTATGAAAAGCGATTTCGGACACTAGTGTTAATTTCGCATGGTATGTTTTTTACTATCCGGTGCGTTGAATATTCCTTGCGTAATATCATTAAAGATCTGTCGCGTTTTACTGTGGATCATGTCATTAATTATTAACAATTATGTATTTGAATAATAACATTTATTTTTAAGATGTTTCAGATAGTTAATAAATGAAATAAGATATTTGAAAATAAAATAAAAACTTATTTGAACAACTATTTATGTTATTTTTAAACGACTACAGATTTTTTTAAACATGAAACATTTTTAGTGGATGATAGATACAATTGAACATATCATTACAACACCTATATTCTTCATACAAACGTAACGTACTAAGACATTTAACGTTGTCTAAATTTATAACATCAACATGATTTATTCATGACAACAATGACGACAACATGAGATACATATTCTTAATCTAAGTCGCTATTTCAAACCGTTTACAATAAATTGTTTTATCAAGCAAGAAGTGTTGTGTGTACATTAATTTGTCCTAGGAAATGAAACCATCATTCTAACTAATTTTTCTATTCCGTTCTATCCACCTCACTTGTTTTTTTTCTGCGTAAGAAACTGGAAAAGGTGGTAGAATCAATAAAACTTGAACTTGATCATCCCAAATCATGGCAATTTCTTTAACAATAAATTCATTATTATTTCTTTTGAATTCTTGTACATCTACAATATCCGTAAACATGATATTTTTCATACTATTACTTAAGGGTCTGTACTCTATTAGAAGATCAATTGTTATTAAACAATATGCACTGGTGTAATCCAACTAGAACGACAAATCTGTCAACAACGGCTACCCCAGATGGTGCAATTTTTTCCGAAAACTTAGTAGCGGTCCAATTAAGAAAGACTAAACTATTGTACAATAAACCTATTTATTTAGGTTTTAGTAAACAAATATTTTGTATTTACTCCGTGGTTTAGACGTTAGATATCAAATGTTTTTACCTTATTAAAAAGAAAAAGGTTTAAGTCTATATCTAATATATTCTGCACAAAAAACAAAATTAAGGTGATGATTACGGGCTTGAAATCATGTTTAAATTAGTTAGAAAAACATGATTTTTACCTTTTAGCTGCTTCAATTGCGTGATTTAAAATCTTAGTAGAAATTTTCCCATTGCGTGTAACAATGCAAAAATGAAAGAAATCTTTGATTCGCATTATATTTAAATTCACTTTCACGCGCATGCAACAAAACTAAGAGAAAGATTGAGTTTAGTTTGTAATACTTTTTATTTTTGTTACATAACTACGCACCATATTATAACATAAACAAAATGCTCACTATTGATTTAAACATTTAACAACTACACTAAGGATAAATAACTTGAATTAATAAAGTCAGACGTTACGTTGCGGAATTTAATAAACCTAGCAAGCTAACAGCATAGCAAAGTGGCGAAGCAATCAGCTTTGTAGCGGTTTCTAACGGTTGCCGTTGAGCAATCAGTTTCAAAATAGGAGGTTCAGATGCCTGGGTGATCAGTAATCGATTGCTGAAAACAGAATTTGAAAATTCGATACCGTTCTCGAGATAATCGTGGGACAGACGGACAGACTGACAGACGGACAGACGGACAGACATCGTGAAACCAATAAGTGTCTTCGCAAGCTTCGCCACTTAATAAGAAAGTTAATATGTTTGAATCCACGTGCAAAAATCGTCAATCGGCCGGCCAAGCAAGACAATTAAGGCAGTAAAGATACACATGTACTGGCAGCGTAAAAGAATCCACTGCCTCATATCATCTCGTGTGGGTTCATTCAGGAGAGTGAGGGAAACTGCAATGCGAGATGGGCAGCATTATCTCCTTGCACGAAATAACGAAAAACTGTGGTTACCAATTGTAAATGTCCTGGTAATATCAACTTATAAAGCAATCTAATAGGGGATGCCCATGTTCAGCAGTGGATTTCTAATAGGATGGTTTATAAATGAATAAATGAATTTACTGTTATATATAGTTTTAAATGAAATAAGTTATTTAATAACTAAATAAATTATATACATACCACAGTCTGAGAAGCCCAGTTAAGAGTTCATGCATAAGAATAAAAAATAAAGGAATCACTAATGGTTTCTATGCATACCGCACAGAATATGTACAAAAATAAAAGTAAGCCAACAAAAATAAAACTTAAACACATACCAGAGAAAAAAGATAATAACGACTTAGAAAGAAAAACTGTGCCGCAGTATTAAGGATGACTCACGCTAGACCGTGCCGGGTCCGAGCCGAGTGTCGGCCGTAGCACGGTCAACTAATATTACATATATTTTGTATGGACATACTCACGCTATACCGAGCGGCAACCGAGTGATGGCCGGGCAACGGACAACGCTCGGAAACAACTCGGCTCGGCGCGGCCATTTCCTTGTAGTAGAAGATCCAGAGTGACCGCAATAGCCACTAATTCCAGATCGTCAAAATTCAACATGATTGTAGTCTAGTTACAACAGTATTTTGCTCGGTTTGCAGCAAAGTTTGCAGAGCCATCACGGCGCAACGATATTTGCTCGGTCGGGGTCCGGTCGGTTGCAATAACATGCACGGGCCGGCTCGGTGACCGTGCTACGGCCGACACTCGGCTCGGACCCGGCACGGTCTAGCGTGAGTCATCCTTAAAACCGCAAAATCGGTAACGGTAAATATTATTTTATATTATTATTCAATATTATTTCTCTGATTAAATTTCCACATGCATCTTTTCTCCTGAACACACATTTTCCAACTGCAGAAAAGAGGAAATAATGAAAGATTTTCAACATTGTCCTTTTACTGATTCTTCCCATTCCATTCCCGATGATTAATTTATATGCCGTCCAGTAATTTTTAAACTTCATTGTAGATTCGCTTCCGTTTGATGATGTCTACGAGATCGAATTTCGTGATTTTCTTTAAAAGCATATAAGAGTCCTATTGAACGCCTCCAACTCAACCGTACTCAAACATTTAATTGGAGAAGAAGTGTTCTCAAATGTCTAAAATATTTGCATTAGAGTTGAGTATCTCTGTATCTGGGTTGTTTAGTACGAAGAGCGTGGTTTACAATGACTAACTTAATCTATCCTTACCTTGATATGTACGTCTTCTTCGATATGTTGGGAGAGGGTGTCATCACTAGAAGCAGAAGGCACGGGTGAATGCCTTCTCGATATAGTACGAGACGAAACTGCCTCTTCTTTTTCATTAGATACTGACATATCTAGTTCATTTTCAATGACCTGCTGAATTTCGTCATATAGGGAACTGACAAATCCATTTTAACTACCTTTATCTTCACTTTCTTCTGAAGAAGTACCTATTTCTCCTTCTCTAGCACTTCAAGGAAGTAACATTTCTTAAGTTTCTGTTACTAACGTTCATTGTCCTAGCCGAAATGATATAAACTAAAAATGAAAATGGGTCAGTTAGACTCTTGGGCGCGCTCTTTACGACCGGAACTCTTCATTTTTATTGTTTATAGTTGCGTCTAGACAACAACACTGCACATATGACACTGGTGCTTTTGCTTACTTATTGGATAGTTAGATACAAAAATGTTTGCCAAATATCGCCATGACCGCGCCCGGGCACTTAGGAGAATGTCCTAGTGTTTTTTGTAAATAGAATAAATGAGAAACGTTGAAGGAGCATTATATTATACATAATTATAGAAGCTAGAAGAAGATCCAATCACATGCTACATTTTTTTTGACAATTTTCGATGCTCATGTAAACAAACAGCATAACATAACATTACGGATAGATGAATTAATTTTAATAAATATCACACATTGTTCTTTTAATACATTTCTATGCGTCGATATAACATTTAAGCGTCGGCTAAATCTCGTACCAGTAGGCGAATTGTGAGGCCACCCGCTACTAGATGGAGTGACGACCTGATAACATATTGTTGCGCGCCACTATTAATGTCTTGTACATGGCAACACTAGTTACACTAGCGCCCTCTAGTGTTGAGTAGCAGAACTAGGAGAGTCAAGATCCTTCCAGAAATTTCGGGACCGATATATACTCGAACATTCTAGATGTCGCTACAGTAGAAGGTTCTGGAAACTATCAGAGGCCCTATATAAGGCCGGTATAGACCACGACCGGGGCAGTATTGAATTGGCGATACGAGAGAATACTTCGAAGCATGACAACAGCGAACTTAAGTGATCAGTAGTACAATTGTGTTTTATTATTAGTGTGGTTTTAGATTGTAATTAGAGTTGTGTAATTAAAGTGTCAATTTTGATAATCCAATCAGCAGTTTTTAATTGTCTCGAACCCCAAGTTCGCAACAATTGGTGTCAGAAGTGGGATCAAATATGCCGATTTTACCTAAAGACGACACGGAGGGACGACACGACCCGAAGTCAACGCCAACAGTAGACGGACCAGAGACGATTTGGTGATGCAACGCCGCAAACGTCGGAGGGCCAGCTGTTAACCACGGAGGACGGCCCGTCAGCAGCTCCTGCATCTGCAGCACCAGACTTAGGTGCTCTGATGATGATGCTGCAGGATCAGGCTCGCCGACAGGAGGAACAGGCTCGCCGACTGGAGGAACAGGCCCGCCGACAGGTGTAACAGGCTCACCGACAGGAGAAACAGGTCCGTCGATTGGAAGAGCAGCTGCAGCGCGGACAGGAGGCACAGGCCCGTTGCTTGGAAAAGCAGCTCAAACGCGATAAGGAAGAGCAGATGCTCCTCTTGAACGACCTTCACGCTATCTTCGGGAAAGAGTTAAAGGAGGTGAAGGATAGGGTTGCTCAACATGACAACCGCCTGTCGGAAGCTGAAACCCGAATCAACCAAGTGAACAATCGGGTTGACAACGTGATGGTTGACGTGAAGAAAACGCTGGACGACCTCAAAATTGGGGATGGAGTTACAGCTCCCGTGGTAGCTACAACACCTTCGCTACGTGGATTCAAAGTGCCACCGTTCGACGGGACTTCTTCCTGGTCGGCCTACAAAATCAGGTTCGAGGCTGTCATGAAAGCGAACGGCTGGAATAAAAGTCAAGCCATGACTGCTCTCACCCTAGGCCTGAGAAACCAGGCCTTAACTGTTCTGGAAGCTCTCGGTAAGGAAGTGACTTACGAGCAGCTCCTTGAGGCATTGGAGGCGAGATATGGTGACGGTCACATGGAACACGTCTTTCGTGCGCAGCACGCAGTAACGAAAACCTGCAGCAGTGGGCCCTTGAGGTGGAGAAGCTGGTTCGAAAAGCGTACCAGTCTGTACCTGTGCCCATTGTAGGAAACCTGGTGCTGACATTCATCGACGGCATCCGCGACCTTGAAGTCAGAGATGCTGTAAGGCTCGGGCACCACGAGACGCTTAAGGATGCCTTGACCCATGCACCGGAGGTGGAAGCCGTGCGGCAGGATCATCGTTCCCACCGCGTCAGGGAGGTTGCAGCAGCTACAGTTCGGGACCGCAATAACGGCTACAGCCCTAGGTGCTACGGCTGTGGGGAAAGGGGCATCTTCGATCCAGCTGCCCTAAGCGAACTGTAGAAAGGGAAGGTGATCGATCTCGAGAGGATAGTGCGGCTAATAGCACCGCCCAGCAGCAGCAGGGAAACGAGTAAAAGCCAGGACTGCGGGGCGGGTGCTGGCTGATGTTAAAAGAGCCCCAAGGATTTCGATCTCACAAACCCATGATGGAAACAGCCTAATCATCAAGGGCGAAGTCAACGGAACGCCGTGTAAACTGACCATAGACACTGGAGCCTCTCGCACGGTTGTCAGTTCCCAACTTATAAGTCGGTTCCTTGGGGACTCCGCATACAACCGAGAACGCATTAATTTGGTGACAGCCACCGTTCAGCGCATACCCGTCCGTGGAGAGAAGGAGATGGAGTTGAAGCTAGGTAACATGATCTACCTGCATAATGTCATCGTGGCTGATATAATGGACGACTGCATCCTGGGCCTAGACTTTATGAGGAAGAATTGTTGTGAGATCGACGTTAAGCAAGGTGTTTTGAAATGTGGACAAGGGGAACTTTTCGTGGAAGGGGCGTTACCAGGGAATGTGTACAGCCTTAAGAAGATTGTTCTTCCGCCGAGGTCGGAAACGATTGTGCCGGATAGACTTTCTCGGAATCCTGGGCAAACTCTTCGTTGTGTACTCGTGGAAAGGGTAGACAATGATCTTCCATGGATAGTGGCTCGAACCTTGGTCAGAACCGCCGACATCTCAGGAGTACGTGTGCTGAACCTTTGTGATAAGGAACAGATTATAGAAAAAAGCACATTGGTTGGTACTAGTGAGGAAGTGGATTGGTTGCGTCGGTGCCAATATCTATCGACTGGGACCCCCAGCAGGGATGGACAAACGAGAGTGACCATACTTTTAGAAGACTGTAGCAACGTTCTCTCCCCGAATGAAATGGTCAAGGCGAAGAAGTTGTTACTCAAGTACGCCAATGTTTTCTCGTCAAACGAAGCTGACATAGGAAAGACCGGCTTAGTTCAACACAGGAGAAGAATTGCCTATTCGTCAGCGGCCAAGAAGAATGCCTGTAGCACGTGAAAAGGAAGTGGAAACCATGATTGAGGGAATGGTGAAGGATGGTGTTATTGAACCTTCATCTAGTCCATGGTGTTCACCTGTGGTGCTGGTGAAGAAGAAGGACGGCAGAATGCGGTTTTGTGTTGACCTGAACGACGTTACGAAGAAGGACAGCTATCCTTGCCTAGAATTGATGACACGCTGGACATGCTCACAGGCGTAAAGTGGTTTAGTACACTGGACCTGAAAAGTGGCTACTCGCAGGTTGAAATTGATCCTAAGGACAAGGAGAAAACTGCATTCTCCACAGGAAAGGGTCTGTGGCAATTTAAAGTCATGCGGTTTGGATTGTGCAATGCTCCAGCAACGTTTGAAAGGTTGATGGAGCTTGTACTTACCGGGCTAATTGGAGATACCTGTCTGGTCTACTTGGATGACATCATCATCGTAGGCCGTACGTTTGAGGAACACCTTCAAAACCTGGAACGCGTGCTCATGAAGATCCAGAGTGCCAACCTCTAGTTGAGTCCGAAGAAGTGCTCACTATTCAAACGGCATGTTAGCTTTTTGGGGTATGTAGTGTCGAAAGAAGGTATCCGCACGGATCCAGAGAAAATTGCCGCTGTCAAGGAGTGGCCGGTTCCAAAAGACAAGACACAGGTTAGAGCATTTTTGGGTTTGTGCTCTTATTATCGGCGATTTGTGAAGAACTTTGCAGATATAGCCAAACCTCTGCACAAGCTAACCGAGGAGAAGCGACATTTCTGCTGGAATGAAAGTTGCGATATTGCATTCCAGGAGCTCAAGAATCGTCTGTGCAAAACACCTATTTTGGGGTACCCTGATGCGGGCAAGGAATTCATAGTTGACACAGACGCAAGTGATATAGGACATGGCGGTGTGTCTCAACGGAATGGTGATCAAGAGATTGTTATAGCGTACTTCAACAAGTAGTTGTCAAAGCCGGAAAGGAACTATGGTGTCACAAGAAGGGAATTGCTTGCTGTGGTAAAGTCCTTGCAGCATTTTAGCAAATATCTTCTGGGGCGGAAATTCCACTTACGAATTGACCATGCTGCACTGAAATGGCTATTGTAGTTCAAAAATCCGGAAGGACAAGTTGCGAGATGGATTGAACTACTGCAGGAATACGACTTTGTGATCGAACATCGCAGCGGGACATCTCATGGTAATGCAGATGCATTGTCAAGAAGACCTTGCCATGAAGATTTCAAGCATTATACTAGGCAAGAGGGTAAGGAAGTGGTATCTATGAGGATGCTCAGGACAGACCAGCTCAGCAATGAGTGGAAGGACAGCCTACAACATGCACAGCAGGAAGATTCGGACATAAAGCCGATTCTGGAATGGATGAAGGCCGGTGCTCCTAAGCCCAAGTGGAGCGACGTCTCAGCAATGAGTTCGACCACGAAAAGCTATTGGGCCCAATGGGACAGCTTGCTGATTCAGGATGGAGTCCTGTGCCGTAAATGGGAAAATGGTCGGGGACACAGATATCATTTGCAAATGGTTGTCCCTAAGGCTAAAGTACCGGATGTTCTACAGCTGTACTATAAGCTGTACTGTTCAGGAGGCCACCTCGGAGTTAAACGAACTCTATTGAAGATCCGAGAACGGTTTTACTGGGTCTTCTGTCGTGACGATGTCGAGGACTGGTGACACAAATGTACAAGTTGTACGGCTGTAAAGGGACCTCAAATTCGTAGTAGAGGCGCATTGAAATTGTATAATGTTGGTGCACCATGGGAGAGGATAGCCATTGACGTTGCGGGGCCGTTTCAGGAACGTGAAAGTGGTAACAAGTATTTCATGGTTGTGATGGATTACTTCACTAAGTGGCCAGAAGTCTTCGCCATTCCAAATCAAGAAGCTTCAACAGTGGCAGATAAACTAGTTCATGAAGTCTTCTGTCGTTTTGGAGTACCCTTAAAGATTCACTGCGATCAAGGAAGGAATTTTGAGTCTCAAATATTTCAGGAAACTTGCAGAGTTATGGGTACTCATAAAACACGAACAACTTCTTACCACCCACAATCTGATGGAATGGTAGAACGATTTAATCAGACATTGGAAAGGTACCTGGCAAAAGTTGTGGAAAAACGGCAACAAGACTGGGACAGGCACATACAACCGTTTTTGTTGTCATATCGAAGCGCTGTTCACGAAAGTACATCAGTGACGCCAGCTTTCGCAAACTTTGGGAGAGAATTACGGCTGCCTGCAGACCTGATCACCGGAATAACACCTGATGCCCCACGCGGTATAACCGATTATGCAAATGACTTGCGGAAAAAAATGAAAGACATTTATGAGCACGTCAGACAGTCGGGCCAGCAAACGTCTGAGAAGAAGAAAACACGGTATGACCGCAAAATGAACAACAAAGGGTTTGACGAAGGTTCAATAGTGTGGTTACACAATCCAGTTTGGTGCAAAGGGAAATCTCCTAAGCTTCAAGCTAAATGGGACGGACCGTACCGGATTGTGACAAGGATCAATGACGTAACCTACCGGATACAGAAAGGTGCCAGTAGTACTCCTAAGATCATCCATGTGGATCGACTGGCGCGTTATTATGGGGCCAATAATGCTCGGGACGAGCATGTCTTACGAGGGGGCAGTGTTGTGCGCCACTATTAATGTCTTGTACATGGCAACACTAGTTACACTAGCGCCCTCTAGTGTTGAGTAGCAGAACTAGGAGAGTCAAGATCCTTCCAGAAATTTCGGGACCGATATGTACTCGAACATTCTAGATGTCGCTACAGTAGAAGGTTCTGGAAACTATCTGAGGCCCTATATAAGGCTGGTATAGACCGGTATAGGTATTGAATTGGCGATACAAGAAAATACTTCGAAGCGAAACAACTGCGAACTTAAGTGATCAGTAGTACAATTGTGTTTTATTATTAGTGTGGTTTTAGATTGTAATTAGAGTTGTGTAATTAAAGTGTCAATTTTGATAATTCAATCTGCAGTTTTTAATTGTCTCGAACCCCAAGCTCGTAACAATATGCAGGAAGTCGATGGATGCAGGTGGCTTAGGTCCGTACTTTGTGGCATTCCTGTAGCTCTAATAATGACGATGATAATAAAGAAATATATATTATATCGTTTATATAATGGGTTTAAGTGGACTCTGATACGGAGAAACAATGTTAGACTAGGCTCAACTTTTAATAATTATAAATTCAACTGAAGAACCCTGTATCCATGGTTATGTATAAAATAAAGTAAAATGAATGTCATTGTCATTTGTCATTTGTCAATGTCATAAATCATCATCATAAATAAATAAAATCAAATCTGAAAAAGCGCGGGAAGTTTTGAAGTAGGCGGGCGTCATTTTTTTGGCTAAACTTTTGAAAATTAAATTAATTTGATATTACAGGATCAGTTAAGTTGTAAAGTATATATATTAGTAGTTATTGTTGATTATTTATAGTTTTAGTTTGTTTTCTTCACTTGGTAAGTCATTTCATTGTATTATATGTAAATAGGATTTTTCTCTTGGCGTCCATGTTGGAGCCCGAAGACCCTGGAGGGACATCCCTCCAGGTGTCTCATGTAGTCACAATCGATGCGTCGGGAATGGAAACGGAAGGTTCAATTATAGATACAGACTGTTCGGAAAACACGAAATCGGTTAAAAGAAAGAGAATCTCAGCTAGAAACCAAAAGAAGAGAAGGAATCACAGACATACGGGTATATCAGATTGCCAACTTTCCCCTAATGATTTAAAGGATAATGTTATTACTAAAGTGATTGAGTCTGAAGATAAAAACACTGAAATCCACCATAATGAGGCCGCTCACTCTAATAATATCACAAGTAACCCTCGCGCTGCTAGGTCGCTTTACCAGGCGTCAGATCCTGCGCCTTATGTTGTCCATGTTCAAAAAATCTTACAACCAAATCAAACCGGATCTATTCACCCAGTACAATTTGGATTTTTCCTTAAAAAAACTTTAATAAAAAGCATTGTAGAGGGAAGCATCAAAAAAATTGGAAGGAACAGATTGTCTTTACAATTTGAAACATTTCAGGATGCTAACACATTTCTAAATCACAAATCTCTTGATGTTAATAAATACAAAGCATTTATTCCGGCCTTCACTATCACCCGTATGGGAATAGTGAGAGGTGTTCCATGTGACTGGGACGAGAAAGATATAATGGAAAATATTGACCTTCCGCAGAACTGTGGAAGTATTTTGAAAGTTCGGAGATTAAACAGAAAGGTATATGACGGCGAGACACCCAAGTTCATTCCAACTGAGACCGTAGTTTTAACCTTTGATGGGAAGGTGTTACCTCCCAGGGTATTTATATGTTTCAACTCCCTATCTGTAGAGCTTTATATTTACCCCACGCTGCAATGCTTTAATTGCTGCCGTTTTGGTCACACCAAAATGCAATGCAGAGGCTCTCCAAGGTGTTACAAATGTGGTGACAACCATTCAGGTATAAGCTGCGAGACTGAAAGAGATGATGCTGTGTGTATCTTATGTTCTGGTTCCCATTTCGCAACAGACAAAAAGTGTCCGGAGTACGCTAGGCAAAAAGCTATAAAAGAAACAATGGCTAGAAACTCTATATCTTATTCAGAAGCCAGTAAAGTCCATCCACCAGTTTCGAAATCTTATGCTGACGTTGTTGCTTCTGCTTCATTGGCCCCTTCTGGTCCAACTATTACTTATTCCAGCCCCTATAATTCAACAAGCCCTTCTAAGAGTCACACACAGTCATATAGGAAAACAGTATTCTCTAAACCCAAAGCTCGTCCCAGAAATGCTAGTAAGGGATATGATCAAAAAGCGCATGCAGAGCTTATCAAAGATTACAGCAACATTCCTTCCTTTTCCACAGGTTGTCTCAAAAATTACAAAGATCTATCAGAAATAATAACAAAGGATCTCATCATTTCTATAATTCAGTACCTTTCACAATCTAACCTAATTAAAATACCGCCCAACGATGCCGCTTCTTCAAAAAGTTTTTTAACTCATGGACAGTCAGGACCATCCACGAAACCAGTCTCTGGTGATTCAATGGAATTGCCGGAGTATTAATAGTAAAAAAAGTGACCTAATTTTCTTATTGAATAGTTACAAACCATTTGCAGTCTCTCTTCAAGAGACTTGGCTTCGTCCCGGATTCAACTTTAGAATTCCAGGACATATCTGTCTTAGAGAAGACAGAACAGATGGGTATGGTGGAGTTGCACTAATTCTTAAGGGTGGTGTGCCCTTTGTCCACATACCCATTCCTAATCACAGTAATAAATTTTCAATTATTGCTGTTAGTGTAAATAATATTTGTTTTGTAAATATGTATATACCTCACCCTTCCACTGAAGTCTTTGACGATATTCGTAGCATTCTATCTTCCCTCCCACGCCCTATTTTGGTCATGGGAGACTTCAATGCACAACATTCTACGTGGGGAAGTTCTAAGTCTGATCATTATGGGGCTAGAATCTTAGACATCTTAGATGATAATAATTTATGCCTACTAAACTCTGGTTGTCCTACTAGAAGGACTCAGCCCCATGAGGGTATTAGTGCACCAGACCTTACCCTGTGTAGTCCATCCCTAGCTCCTACATTAAACTGGTGGCCTCTATCGTCTTCATATGGAAGCGATCACTTTCCGCTAATTATATCATTTCCTCAAAAGATTGGTGAAAAGATGTCAAAGGCTCCTCCCCGGCTAAAATATAGACTTAAGGATGCCAACTGGTCATTATTTAGAGATAAAGTTCAACAAAATTTATCAACTATACCTCCACTAAATGACAACAATAATCATCTTTGTGCTGAAGCTTTTACACAGGCTCTACTACAGGCTGCTGAGGAAGTTTTTCCTATCAAAAATAATAGTGGCAATGGGTATATTCCATCACCTCCTTGGTGGGACAGTGAGTGTGCTGCTGCGATAGCTGAGAGAAAGATAGCTGAAAAAAATTACAGAAAAAACTCTACAACACAAAATTTTAATATTCTTTGTAATCTTATAACTAAAACACGTAAATTATTAAAACAAAAAAGATTCAATGGCTGGAAATCTTTCTGTGCCTCAATTTCACCAGACATTTCTCCATCTGAAGTTTGGCAAAATATTCGTAGATTCAGATCTGCTTTTAAACCTCCAAGATCTCCTTTTATGGATAGCAGTACAGTTGATTTGTTTCTTGACAAATTAGCTCCACCATTTGTCCCATCTATAGATAATATTTCTTCTGACCCACAGCCTTCTCTCCTCTCCCAGCATGATAGTAGCGATTCATTAATTTCTTTCAGCCTTTCAGAACTCAAAGGGGTTCTTTCAAAACTTAGGGACTCAGCCCCAGGTTGTGATGGAATCCCATATTCTTTTCTTCAAAACCTGAATGACTCCTGCCTTTCTTATTTCCTTAGTTTAATTAATTCAATCTTAACATCAGGTAATATTCCTCCATCATGGAAAATTCATGAAATTATCCCAATACATAAGCCCGACAAACCGATTAATGATCCATCATCATACAGACCAATTGCATTAGCTTCAGTTATTTCCAAAATTTCCGAACATTTAGTTAAAAATAGGCTAGAATGGTTTATTGAGAGTAAGGGGTTACTTTCTCCAAACCAGTTTGGATTTAGGAAAGGTAGGAGTACGATGGATAGTCTCAGCATTTTTATGACAGACTTAAGATTGGCATTCTCGTACAATAAGTCTGTGTTAGCAGCATTCTTAGATGTATCTGCAGCCTATGATAATGTCAACCTCTCAATTCTGAAACAAAAAATGATTAATTTGGATATCCCACAACTTTTTATAAGATTCACAATCAATCTTCTCTCTGGTAGAATGCTTAAAGTAATATCAGAAGACTCCTACCAATCCCGTATTGCCTGGAAAGGTATACCCCAGGGCTCAGTTTTAAGTCCCTTAATTTACAACATATATTCTCATGATTTGGAAGCCTCCCTTAAGGGTAAAGTTAACACACTCCAATATGCAGATGATTTACTGCTCTATGTCTCTGGTGATTCTGTTGACAACATGTCTGATACTATGACATATTCCCTTAAGTTGCTAAAAGTTTGGCTTGACAATAACTGTCTAAGCCTCTCGGTTCCTAAAAGTAGTATAGTCTTATTTTCACGTATGAGGATTCCTCCACCAGTGTCTGTATTTTATAATAACATTAAAATTCCCGTTAAAGGTGAATCAACATTTCTTGGGGTAATTTTAGACTCAAGACTTACAGGAATCCCTCATTGCTACTATATAAGTGCTAAATGTGAGAAGATTCTAAATATACTGCGCTGCCTCTCTGGAGTTTGGTGGGGAGCCCACGCTTTCTCTCTAAAGCTTCTATATAATGCCTTAATAAGGAGTATTTTAGACTATGGAACATTTATTCTTGAACCCTGTAATGCAGTAGCTCTCCATAAGTTAGACATTATCCAGTCTAAGGCTCTGAGAATAATTGCTGGGGCTATGCGTTCGAGCCCTATTAACGCTTTGCAGGTTGAATGTTCTGAAGCACCCCTGAATCTCAGACGACAATTTCTTTGTGACAGGTTCCTGTTTAGAGCATTACAAGTCTATAATCATCCCCTTTACTCTAAGTTACGGTCTCTGTTGGAATGTATGGACTATCCATACTGGGCTCATAAATCTCCACCATGCCTTGTTGTTAGTCTCCAAAAATTCTTAGCTCTTCAAGCTCCAACACATAGATCACAATTCCTTCCTATATTTTGTGTTAACTATGATGCCTTAATTTTAAAACCATCTATTTTGTTTGATTTCGGTGTATGTAAACAAGATCCTTCTGCCAACGTCAAATTTATTGATATTATTGACAGTGACAGCCGATGGAAACATTGCCATTTAATTTTTAGTGATTCTTCCAAACCCGGTTCCGAGGAATGTGTGGGAGTTGGCGTTTTCCATCAACAGTTTGGCATTGTACAGAAAATAAAATTACCTCCAGAGACTTCAGTATTTACTGGAGAATGTTTTGGTCTGTTGAAATCTTTGGAGTACATTTTAATCATGAAGTTAAAAAACTCGTTAATTTTTACTGATGCTAAAAGTGCTCTCCAAGCCTTGGAAAGATTTCCTTTTAGCAGTAACAGAAATAATCATCCAGTTATTATTGCATGTCGTGATTTATTGTATCAATGTTGCATCAAAAATTACACAGTTTCTTTTGCTTGGATTCCGGGGCACTCAGGTATCTTTGGCAATACCAAGGCCGATAGCCTTGCCAAAGCTGCAGTCAATGACGGAGATCTAGTTCCGTACAAAAACTTTTGTTGTGATTTGGCTCTCCTTCCTAAATCCCAGTTATTGAATTCTTGGACACACATTTGGCGCTCTTCAAGTCAAACTATAGGTCGATATTATAGCACGATCCAGGTGGACATACCTCCTAAACCGTGGTTTTCAAATCTGACGTTTGGTAAAGCTATTACTTCGACCCTTATTCGTATGAGGCTGGGCCATGCATGCATTCCCTTGCATTTGGCAAGGCTTAAACTTTTGCCTAGCGATATATGTGACTGTGGCAATGACGTTGGGGATTTTAATCATATATTCTTTGCTTGTCCGCGACATGACCGTTCCGCTTTTATTTCCTCGCTTCTGTCCATTAAAATTCCTTTTCCTACTTCAATTTCTGTCCTTTTATCTTATGTAAATATTGATGTATATAGAATTTTAGCCAGTTTCATTTTACATAACCATATAAAGTTATAACTATTTATGTACTTATATACTAAATTTACCTGATCCTTTTCCAAATTCCGTTCCAATTTCCAATTCAATAAAATAAATCTTACTTCCTAACCTTTTTGCATGGCTGACGCACAAACCGTGCAGGCCAAGAAAGGGAAAAAAAAAAAAAAAAAAAAAAAATCAAATCAAAACACTAGTAATATAAATATAATAGTAACTACTAACTAGTATTAGTTGCATCAATTTCAATTATTTTAAATATTATGAATAAAATTGTAGAAGCAATTTAGATTTTAGTTTGCAAAAACCTACATTATTTTATAAATATTGTTATTTTCATAGATATACTTTTAGTATTTCTGTAACTAGTAAATTTGAATTCGATTTTTTTGATAAATCGATGTTGCATAGTTATGTAATACAAAACATTCTGAAATTAAAAGTAGTTTTGTTCAATAATTCTATTCGTTACAATTCTAAAATACTGGATATTATGGATAAGTTTTCAAATGTAGCTCTATCTGAAAGGTTGTCATCATTAGTTCGACCAGCTCATTACAAGTTACAACTTCGACCTGATCTAACTACAGGTGTCTTTGAAGGCAGTGTTTCTATCGATATTATTACTAAGAATATAAATAAACACTTATGCTTACACACAAAGTTTTTAAATATTGAATCTGTAAAAGTGTTTAACAAAGATGGTCAGGAATTAGTAATAGAAAAATTTGTAGAAGAGAAGCATGTGGAGCAACTAGTTATTGTTCTTAATAATATTCTAACTCCTGGATCCTACAAAATAAACATCAAGTATTCTGGTGATTTAACACGCAATATAGTCGGATTTTATTTGTCCCACTTAAAAAACAAAAGGTAATTGCTTATAGTAATATTAAAAGTAAAGAAAAGAGCCTATATACGTCCCACTGGGCATGGCACCTATAACATACAGTTATTTACCTTAGGTGTTATGGACAGTCCCCTGTGCAGGGCATGTATGGGGGAGGAAGAAACAGTGACACACGTGTTGCTGACATGTCCGGAAGTCACTGCATACAGGACTAAACACCTCGGCACTCCGGGATCACTCCCTGAAGTTGTTTGCAATAATAAAGGACTGTTGAACTTCTTCGGGGAGATTTCATGCCTCGAATAAATACATTACTCCTGCCCACAAAATACGCGCTTAGACATGGAGTTGCGGAAAACAGCACGTGTTTTCAATTCAATTCAATGCGTCCCACTGCTGGGCACGGGTCTCCCCTCATTTCTGAGAGGGTTTTAGAGCAAGGAAGTATCTGCCGTAGTGCCCCAATGAGTGTTGGCGAACTTCTCGTTTTTGAAATTTTTTTTTCTTATTTCTCAGACATGTAGGTTTCCTCACAATGTTTTCCTTCACCACTGAGCAAGTGGTAAATCAGCACTTAAAATTACAATTAACAATTTCATTGGTGCCAGTGGGGATTGAATCTGGGTTGCTCGCGAAATTTACAGTGAGTGCTAATCATCTGAGTATAGTCTGTATCAATGTGATATTTCTTAATTTTATAATGTTTTGCTACCTTGTTCCCACAAATGAAAAAACATATCTGCAATTCCCTCCCTGGTGTTGCAGTTGTTCATGGGCGGCGGTAGTCACTTACCATCAGGTGAGCCGCATGCTCGTTTGCTCTCCTATAAAAAAATAAATAAAAAAAAAATGTAGCGAGGTAAGGCAGTCTACTATCCCATATCTTCCCATGGGTGTCATAAGGTGATAGAAGCAAACTTTAACAGGAAACGGGCAGCAGCATTTTCCTGATGACTCGAAAAAAACTGTGGTTGTCAACCCGCTTGGCAATGGTAAATATCCCCCTATAAGATAATTTATGAGATAGACTATATATTCAATTTTTTTTTTTTTTTTTATACGATAAGGGTGACAAACGAGCGCACAGTCCATCTGATGGGAAGTGGTTGCTGCGGCCCATAGACGTCTACATCTATCCTCTATTACAAATCAAAATGTAGATGCGTTGTCACCCGTGAGGACTAAGATGGAATGCCTCATTTCCAGTAAAATGGGCCTCCGGCCACCTGCACTCACCAAGCAAAACGCAGAGGTAAACCTCTACTTCACGCTGGTTTTCTGTGAGGTCGTGGTACCACCCCGGTTCGAGCCGGCCCATCCGTGCGTCAGCAAAAGCCGCCACGTGGCTCTACCACTGTTAAAAATCAATGGTGAACTTTTTATGGGTTGCAATGAATCCAAAAGAATTATTGACGTGATGTGGTTTTAATTATGTATATATATAGCATTACACTGGTCAAAATTGTATAATACTGATAAATAATTTGTGTGTACATTTTAGGACAATGGTGGCCAGCAAATTCCAGCCAACTTATGCTCGGCAGGCATTCCCTTGTTTCGATGAACCTGATTTTAAAGCAACATATGATATAACACTGGTAAAGCCGGTCCCATATGTGGCACTATCGAACATGAATGTAAGCTAATTTAGTGTTATACATTATGTACATACATTAAGATAAACAATTTTGCTTAACTTCAATTATATCTACTTAACAGTGGCTATGATTACATTAACAATAACAGTGACAATACACAATATTTCAATATTATAAACAATACTTACTATTATGTTAGATTTTTAGTTGCATAACTTTAGTATTATAACGTACAATGTGGTAGAGCCATGCTGCAACTATATTAGTAGTATAGCTGTAGCATGAATGGGTCGGCTCGACTGGGGAAGAACCACACTCTCACAGAATACCAGCATAAAATAGCAGCTTAATGCTGCTGTGTTTCGTATGGTGAGTGTAGAGAACCGGAGATACTTTTTACTGGAAATGAGGCATTCCTTCTTAGTCCTCACGGGTGGCAACATATCTGCATTTTGATTCGTATTGGAAGATAGATGTAGATGTCTATGGGCCACAGCAACTACTTATCATCAGGTGGCCTGTTGCTAGTTTGTCACCCTTATCCAATAAAAAAAAGTACAAAAATAAACCTGGAAAGTATCTAATTTATAAGTAATTAAAATTATTATGAACACTTTAGTACTGCGTTAAATAGGTTTTAGAGATAATCTGCATAGTGGAATCTTACATGGAGTTATTTATTAAGCAATTAATTTTAGGAAATATCCAGGACATTAAATGAAGATACTAAAACGGAAGCAGTCACATTTGCTACTAGTGTCCCAATGTCCACCTATTTAGCATGTTTTGTGGTATGTGACTTTGATTTTAAAGAAGCAAAAATAGATGCAAATGGCACAGGAAATAATTTTACACTTCGAAGTTTTGCTCAAAAAGATCAAATGCATAAAATTGATTTTGCACAAGATATTGGCAAAAGGGCTACTGAATTTTATATAAAGTATTATGAAGTACCTTTTCCATTACCAAAATTAGGTATGTGAGATAATTCAGTAATTAAAAATGATTGTTTTTTTTTGTTAAACGAATTGTCTAATGAATTAGAAACTTAATTTCAGATATGATTGCTATTCCCGATTATGTGTCAGGTGCAACAGAGCACTGGGGCTTGATAACTTACAGGGAAACATCTTTTCTTGTGGATGAAGCAACAGCATCTTCAAAAAATAAAATTAGTGTTGCTAACACAATTGCTCATGAATTGGCTCATATGTGGTTTGGCAACTTGGGTGAGTTTTGTTTTGACATGTAAGAAATTTTTAGCTTTAATATTTCCTACATTAGACTGCAACCAGTAGTTACATGATATATGTGTTTTTTTTTCAGTACAATAATGACAATGCATAAAATACAACTTATATAATAGTAAGAGTCTCATAATTTTACCAACCATTACCATTGTGAAGTTATCTACTCTGAGCTCACCAACTCGTCTGGCCAACATGGTATACATGGCCAAAAATCTATAGTATCATAAGGCCTTTAACTAACAGTGGATTTATCAATACCAATAATAAAGTTATTTCATGTATGTGTGGATATAGCATTCTCAATAAATTACATGCAGTGAATCTGCTACCTGTCGAGGCCATAAGTTTGGTTTCCCTTACTTGATCCTTACAACACACCTACTGGACGAGATTAGGTATTGTGTGTGTATTATGTTTCTCTTACCCGCCAACATTGTGGGCGCGCATAACTTGGGATGTAATAAATATGTCCTGAAGAGCACTAATTATAACACTATGGCTGAAAGTGGGTTGTGCTGAAAATCAGTGCCATGGGTACACGCATCTTGGGAGTGGACCTTATTGTTGTCACCATGACGCAGTCAAGCTTAAATATAAGCTTGTTAATAAAAGTCTAATAGTTGTGTTTATTGGCTTGTAAATATAAACATAAACATAAAAAGTTTCTTTTTATATTTCAAATAATAATCCACTAGGATTATTTTTTTTTTCTTTCAGTGACAATGAAATGGTGGGATGAAGTTTGGCTAAACGAAGGATTTGCTTCATACATGCAAGTTAAAGCATTAAATGCTATTGAGCCTTCTTGGACCATGGTAAATTGTTCTATATCTACTCATTTTTATCAAATAATCACTAGAAGAATTGAACTGATAATTTTGAAATTTTCAGCTGGATCAATTCTTAACAAAAACTCTACATCCGGTGCTTGTAACAGATGCGAAGTTCTCAAGTCATCCAATTGTGCAGACTGTGGCCACCCCTGACCAAATTACTGCCATTTTTGATACCATTTCCTATAATAAGGTAATTAAGTTTAATCTTTATCAGCCCATTATGGTCCACTGTGTGAAATAGGCCACACCTCTTCTAAGAGGGATATGCTTAAATCGCCATCCTTAGATAAATATATGAATATAAAATGCCATCTTTCGGAGCCTAACAAACTCTTTCTGACCTTTTCCCTAGTCTTGACATTAAAAAAGAACTTATATAAAAAAGCTTTGGTTAGTAAATTGCACCTATTTAGGAAGAGGTGTTTTATTAAGACTTGTAATAGTTTTATGGTATGCGGGCAACTTGTGTTCAATCTCCGCACAAACAACTTTATTAAAATTGCAATTATCATGTTTTGTTTTTATTTTATTATGTTATATATTTTATTTTATTTTTTGTTATTATGTTGTATTTCATAAGTAATACCGCATATTTGAGAAATAAAATACATTTGAGGACATGTGTCACAACCCTTAAGCCCGCATTGCAGCGGCTCTATTGCCCCCCCCCCCCCCCCATAGTATTAGCAAGGAGCTGATATGTATTAATTGAATTAATTTATTGGCTTTTACTGATACTATAATATGTATAAAACAAGAATTGCTTGTTCCATTGTCTAGGGAGTTATTTAAGGACAGCCTGTGAAGGTAATTAAATAACAGATACTTTTTGTGAAATACTTATATTTTAACTTTTACAATTTTGATATTAATATATACTAATGCTTCAATCAACGGTTGGAGGCGTTCTGTCTCCTCGGCGAGCGGCGGTGCAGTATCTGGGCATCTCCGCCTCACCCCGCACTGAATCAGGTTTTTCGCCTCAGCGTTAATAGATAGATAGATAGAAAATTCTTTATTGCACTCAAATAAACAAACATTTGGTACAAAGGCGAACTTAATGCCAAAAAGGCATTCTCTGCCAGCTAACCTTTGGTAGTGTGGTGAGAGCTATGGGTAGAGCCACAGACAACAACAGAGGAAAAAAGACTAACTTATTTTCACATATTATTCAATAATATGATATAATATAAATATGTTACTTTATACATATTTACACTTCATATACACACACACACATATATATATATATATATATATATATATATATATATATATATATATATATATATATATATATATATATACAGGTTGTCCCAGTAATGGTGGATAATCTGGTACGTACATGTTCGGGCAGGGGGGAGGTGGCCTCGGTTCCCTAAAAATAAAAATTCTATCCCGAACGGTTCGGGGTCTACGCCATCTTTTATAAAATTCTGAAAATTCGTACTTCTGCTCACATTTGTGGTTATCACGACCGCAGTTTAATGGCTGCATCGGATTTTTTTCTTTTAATGTGTTCCCTAATAATGGTGTTTCTAAATTACCCTTAAAGGTTTTCAACTACTATGGGTAGTATTTTACAGAACTGCACTAAACATAAGTTTAAATTTTTTACTTTGCTAAGTTTGAGCACCTGTGGTGAAAAAAAACGTACAGGATCTGTGTGGCTAACCATTTAAAAAGTTTGCCTATATCATAAGGATTCTAAAACATTAGCATACTATGTACTTAATGTCATTACTTACTGAGCTATAGCCGTTAATGTGTAAAAGTAGGCATTTCATTACAAAATTATTGGCAGATAGTTTTTTTAACATTGCATGTCTTTATTAGGTAAGTACATTTGTTGCCCTTGAAAATTTTACAAAGTAGATGAAGTGCCAGAAATCCTTACATCAGAGGTAATCAAGGCAATAAAATCTCAAAAACTCGAGGAAGCCCCAGGGCCGGACAAGATACCTAATGAAATACTCAAGGGATCCTTAGAGGAATACAGTCCCGTGCTGGCAAAACTTTTCAATGAAATCTTACAAACAAGGCAAATTCCAGAAGAATGGACCGAGTGTCACATAGTTCTACTACATAAAAAAGGCCATAGAGAAGAGATTGGGAACTATAGGCCGATATCTCTTATATCAAATATATATAAAGTATTTGCTAAAGTGATCCTAGAAAGAATATCATTAACACTCAACGAAAGCCAACCCGTAGAGCAGGCAGGATTCAGAAAAGACTTCAGCACAATAGATCACATTCACACAATAAAGCAGTTGATACAGAAGTATAACGAATGCAATAAACAAATCTACTTGGCGTTTATAGATTCCTCAAAGGCATTCGACAGCCTCAGGCACCAATACATATGGCGGAGCCTTGAACAACAAGGGGTCCAGAGCAACTATATAGAAATACTTAAGAGTATATACAAATCTAGCAAGGCCAGTATTAAACTACAATCAACAGGAGAACCATTTCCTATCAAAAAGGGCGTACGCCAAGGCGATCCTCTCTCCCCTGCACTATTTAACGCCGTACTCGAGCACATCTTTAGACAGCTAAACTGGGACCACTTAGGTCTGAACATTAATGGAGCTCGCCTAAACCATCTAAGATTTGCCGATGATCTGGTGCTTCTTGAAGAGAATCCAGCAGCAATAGAACAAATGATGCAGAGCCTAGCAAATATAAGTAGAGAAGTAGGTCTGGAAATCAATGCCAGTAAAACAAAATTAATGTCAAACTCAAGGAAAATAGACGTTATGGTAGATGGCAACAAGATCGAATATGTCAAAGAATATATTTACTTAGGACAGATAATATCCCCTTCAGATGAAATGACAAAGGAAATAAACAGGCGAATAGCCCAAGGATGGAGAAAATATTGGTCACGGAAGGAAATAATGAAAAGTAAGGATCTAGGCAATCACATAAAAAAGAAAGCATTCGAGACCTGTATTCTACCAGTTCTTACTTATGGCTGTGAAACTTGGTCAACAACACTTCATCATAGGGAAAGGCTAACAAAATGCCAACGTGCCATGGAAAGAAGCATGCTAGGGTTAAAAATCAAAGACAGAGTCAGGAACGTAGACATTAGAACAAGAACAAAACTCACAGACATTCTTACCCGGATAGACGTCCAAAAATGGAGATGGGCTGGACATTTGCTACGCCACCCCATTAACAAATGGAGCAAGCAAGTCACTCTCTGGCAACCAAGAGACGGCAAAAGAGGCAGGGGTCGTCAAGTCAGGAGATGGGAAGACGACTTGAAACAGACAGCGGGACCATTCTGGTTGAGAGTAGCAAGGGACAGGAACCATTGGAAGGAATTGGAGGAGGCCTATGCCAAAAGGCACACCGAACTTAGGGACCTCTTGTAACCCTATGTTTAGGAATAAAAGGCTATTATTATATATATATATATATATATATATATATATATATATATATATATATATATATATATATATATACAGGTTGTCCCAGTAATGGTGGATAATCTGGTACGTACATGTTCGGGCAGGGGGGAGGTGGCCTCGGTTCCCTAAAAATAAAAATTCTATCCCGAACGGTTCGGGGTCTACGCCATCTTTTATAAAATTCTGAAAATTCGTACTTCTGCTCACATTTGTGGTTATCACGACCGCAGTTTAATGGCTGCATCGGATTTTTTTCTTTTAATGTGTTCCCTAATAATGGTGTTTCTAAATTACCCTTAAAGGTTTTCAACTACTATGGGTAGTATTTTACAGAACTGCACTAAACATAAGTTTAAATTTTTTACTTTGCTAAGTTTGAGCACCTGTGGTGAAAAAAAAACGTACAGGATCTGTGTGGCTAACCATTTAAAAAGTTTGCCTATATCATAAGGATTCTAAAACATTAGCATACTATGTACTTAATGTCATTACTTACTGAGCTATAGCCGTTAATGTGTAAAAGTAGGCATTTCATTACAAAATTATTGGCAGATAGTTTTTTTAATGGTGGCACTTCACATGGCTATTTGTATTTGTGATTGCATGGTGCCGTATTTGGCAAAAAATTTGACGTACGGGCAAATAAACAACACAACCGTCCACACATGGAGCCAAATACCAAAAAATTAAACATGTTTGCTAGCACAAAGTAGTTGTACCTACCAAATGGACGTTGCACTTGCAGCTCGATTTTATTATTTGAACGCATGTTACTATTATATGTTATGCGTAAAAAAAAATACAGTGATGAAAAAACGACCAATAGCAAGGAGTTGGTGGATGCTGACTGCATAAAAATCTAACTATCCGTAAATGAAAATGCAAACCAACTTGGTTGGTACACATCAGCTGCACCTGATCCGGATCGTTCGCTTTTCTTTATTTTGGTTTTGTAACCTCGATACGCAGATGTTAATTTGAAACTGTATAAAAAGGGTTATTATAGTATAAATGAATACATGGTTAATAATATCCCCTGGGAATGAAGTGGTCGCTTCCAAGCTGTTTCAAAAATAAATTTTGTACTTATATAGTTTGTACAACCATTAATGTAAAATTTGCTTTTAAAAAAAAGTCCCACTGGGTTTCTTGCTGGTACTTCCCAGGACAGTTTTTTTTCGAACCAGTGGTAAAGTAAAAAATGACTTTCAATAAGAATTACACATGTGATCTATATTGAATAAAAAATTATTCTATTCTATTCTGTAGACATAAGTGACTCTTTTTTGACCTGCCCCTCGTTTCCAGGGTCCCAAATGCATGGGTTCATTTGGTAAAGTTCTAGAAACCTTACAACGGTTTCTTTGCTCCAATTCATTTTCCGTAGATACCTAAATAATCACTTATAAAATGATATAAACAGGTCCGTCCGTACTGGTTGACAGTTCGCGCGCTTATGAGCCCGACCATGTGTGGCCAGTATATTTGCGTATTTGCCTATTTGTCTCCTTTGATGAGCCTTGAAAAACCGACAGACGATCGGTAAGCCGTATTTGTTATTGGCTATATTTGCCAAATAGGCAAATACGGCAATAATTATGGCAAATATACTCTCCACACATGGTAGTTATTTGTCAAATACCCCAAATACGCAAATACAAATAGCCATGTGAAGTGCCACCATAACATTGCATGTCTTTATTAGGTAAGTACATTTGTCGCCCTTGAAAATTTTACTTTACTACCTGCTCGCCTTGTTTGGACCAATTCTAAGCTGTGTGAGCGAGACAAACGGTGCTTAGGATTAATGTGAGTAAAAATAATCGACAATACTCCATTGTATGAATTTGTGCTTGGAATTCGTGTTTGGTTATTGTAAAATATGGTTAATGCGTATCTCGACCTTCTCGACATCGCATGTGCTCTATTATTTCTGACTTGGATACAAAACTCTATTTCGCATCAATCAAAATCCAATCAAAATGCACAAGTCAAGAGTCCAGTAGAATGCGATATATACACGTCTACTCCAACGGTTATCGCCTCTGTGACATATGTGACCAGCGCATAGCTAGTTCAGTTTGCGAATACGGTAGGCTATATCGGTGACTTTGGTTCTCTGGCCAATTTCTTCGTTATCAATCTTATTCACAAGAGAAACTCCAAGCAAAGATAGGTCTTTCCATCGCTTGCTGAGCGAACTGAGTTTGTAGGGTAGTCGTACCGTCAGTTGTCACGTATTAGCAACATATGTGAGTTCAACCAGGTTGGAGACTTTCGTCTTCAAGTCGTGCGGTATGGGCGACTAGAATACCTTAATTTTAGTATAATGTAAAGTCGACCAAGCATTATAATATCATATTCATATTAAATGAATAGATGGAATACAGCTTCCCTGTACGCATCTTTCATAGGTAGGGTTCATGGCTTAGTACTGTTGATGGCACAGATATGTCCGGATTGCAAGTCATGTTTTACAGTTATTGTCTACATGACCAACTGATACTATCTGACCAGTATTATGCATTTCCATGAAGATATTTTTTATTCCTATTTCTAAACCGAATCATTGTAAGTTATTAAACATTATTTAAAATTATTATCAGGGAGCATCTGTACTCCGCATGTTAGAAGGTTTCATAGGCGAAGAAAATTTCCGACGTGGAGTGTCGGATTATTTGAAGAAATACAAATTTGGAAATACTGTGACACGAGATTTGTTGTCTTCATTAGAACCTTATTTCAAGATGGACAATCCCGAGTTAGATCTTTCGTGAGTATTTTATATATATAGTTTGTTAAACACAAATATAGTGATCTACCATAACAAGTTCTATAATGTTTTATGTTTCTTCATTTATTTTTTAATATAATATCCTAATTCTACTTAGTTTTTTTTATAGAATAAGGGTGACAAACGAACTCACAGTCCACCTGATGGTAAGTGGGTGGTGTGGCCCATAGACATTTACAGGTACCCTCAATAAAGAATCAAAATGCAGATGCGTTGTCACCCCTGAGGACAGATGGAATGCCTCGTTTCCAGTAAAAAGGGTCTCCGGTTCTCTTCACTCGCCATTCGAAATACAGTAGCGTTAAGTTGTTATTTTACGCTGGTATTCTGTGAGAGAGTGGTTTTACCCCGCTCGAACTGACCCAGACTAGACTTTTAAAATATATTATTTACTTGTTTTAAATTTAGCGCTCTATTATTTTAACTGGTAGTGTCACCTACAGGGAAATAAATATAATGTTTACCAAAATAAATCGATTACACAAAATACAAAATCGATATAGGCTGTATGGTACATTTGTCCTTTGTCTATCAAAGGTTATAGAAAAAATGAAAGCGCCTTTAAATTTTTAATAGCAATTAAATTTATAAAACTTGAAAATCATTTTATTAACAAACTACGCGTACTAGGCTATTGATATGAAATAGGGAACTAGTCGATGTAATTTTGAAGCTAATAAAAACCCGGTCTAGATACGTACATTTTTTCGAAAGTTATCGCGACCACATACAAAATCAACATCCGGACGTCCAAGTAAATTTTTTTAGCATAGTAGTAAATTTTTTATAGCAATATGAAATGTTTTTATTTTAGAAAATATAAGATGGATTAATTAGTGTTTTCTTGATATACGGTTACTCATATTATCGTATAGGTGCAATATGATTATGATATAGGTCTTTTAAGAACACAAAATTGCTTGACCTTGAGGAGTCGAGAGTAAAGCACTACCTAATAACGCTTTGCGTTATGAGGCGTGCAAACAATACCAGATATTCCACAACTTTGAATTTTCCTCATAAGATACTTAACAGACTACTAATTTTAATATAAGATAAAGATATATTTATTTGCAAAAACATGTGTAGATAATACAACATTTAATGTTTATTATTGGTTTGAAAGTTAAGTGAAAGTAAGATAGATATAATTTTTTTTTTATAAACAAAGACAGGTACATACATGTTTTTATTTGCACTGTTAATCAATTTCTTTAAATTTTTAACATTTTTTAATGCATTATTGTTTACGAATTTTCAGATACATTATGGACACGTGGACTAAACAAATGGGATACCCTCTTTTAAACGTGAAACCAAGCGAAGAGCCTAACACTTATATCATAACTCAGACTCGGTTCTTGCTCGACCCTAACGCTGTTCAGAAGAATGACTCGGAATTTAAGTAAGTATTGTATTCGTTTTACCTTGTACTGGCGGCGTAGAAGAATTCATATCCCCATATCCCGCGGGCTTAGTAAGAGACGACAGAGGAAACTGAATCAGGTGACGAGCAGCTGCAGCTCTTATCAGGTTAACAGCTGAAAATAATAAAAAAAATGTAGTTGCCAACGCGTTTGCTAAGCGTGGCAACTATGGCAAAATTCTAATAAGGCAATCTAAGGGCAATCAAATGCATTAATTAATGAATGTATTGCTTTTATATGAGAGATACCAATTTATTTTACGTCTATATAAGTGGATTTCATTTATTACGACCTTGGTTGTAGCGACCATTTACCTATAGCAACGTTAAATATAAGTCCCTTGGATTTAAAGCATATTTTAGTACAAAATTCATGTGGCTATAGCGACTTTGAATGTAACGCCGAGTTCGGGTGATGTGACTGTTTTTAATGAATCGTTTGTAACACATTCCTAGAAATCCCATGCAGATATTGCGACCAGAGTCTGCCGCCAAAGACACAAAGATTTCTTTCTTCCACAAACATTTCTTATCTTTTGTTTACATCCACACACATGGTCAGCAAGTGTGGAGACCCTTACCTTTTGTTTATATATATCAGCTAAGTAGATAGGGAAGCGTATACGTTTCGGAGTTTGGTTCAGTTACAAAGTGATATTTTGAGTAGCAACTGTAATGTATTAAATTTGTTACCTTTGCCTGTAACGACTTCCAGATATAACGACGAATATAGAGTGGTCCCTTCATCGTCGTTATACCTGAAATTCACTGTACTTCCTAACTGTATTCAAATATAAAAAGTTTTGAGGCATTAACATGAAAACTTAGTTGGCCTTATCAAAACTGCTAATCTCGTAGCATTATAAATATTTCAAATATTTAATTTCTTTCTATCATGGTATTTTATAGGAAATAATAGTAAACTTTTTATTACGAAAATCCAGCATTGCAATATAAATTTTTGAAGAATTGTGGAGTCCATCATAAAAACAGCGGCGACAAAATATTAATATTAATACTAATGTTAAACACTCGCTACCCACGGTGAAATAAAACTGATAGGTCTGCAAATATAATTTATGTCTTCATCAGCCTGTTATTTTTTTACTTCTGTGATAGGCAGGCCTGCTATGAGGCCCGTAAGTGCGACAGAGAGCGTAACAGGCGGCGTCCTGTTTCCCCATTTTATTGCACCGCGGACAGCGAGTGTTTAATATTATAGTTCGGCCGTTCAGAGAATGCGTTCCTGACACATCGCGATTGAACTGACGACGTAACTTTGTAATGGCGTTGCAGTTACGATAAAAATATTTTTGCTGGTTGTTTACCGTTTTAACAATTGATGAGCATTAAAACAACATTATTATATCAATAATCAATGAATGTTATAATTTTGTGCCAAACTGAGTGTCAAATAACTTGGTAAACAATATTTTTCTAAATCTATACTGCGCTATTACAAGGTTATGTCAGCGCTTTATATTTGTAGTGCTGTGCTAACATTAACAGGCAATAACAGTATCGTAATCTGTTCTTATAAAATTTTATTAGAACGATACGACATTATTTTAAAACGGATAAGTTTTTTGAGAGAAGCAAAAAATATTGATAACTGGGATAATGTCGTGTTCATTGACGAGACATGGCTAAACGCCAATCACACGGTTTCCCGTTCTTGGACGGATGATACACATGCGTCGACGTTGAAAGTACCAATGGGTAAGGGGCCCGTCTGATAATATGCCACGCAGGTTCTGCAAAATACGGCTTTGTGGAGAACGCGTTACTGGCATTTCAATCAAAAACCACAAATGACTACCACGAGGAAATGAATGCCACTACATTTAAAGAGTGGTTCCAGAACGTGTTTTTGCCCAGCCTACCAGAGCCTTCTGTAGTATTCATGGATAATGCCTCCTATCACTCGGTTCAAATACAGAAACCACATACCCAAGCTAATAAAAAAGAAGAAATGGTGGCTTGGTTACAAGCAAAAGGCATTGACGCAAATATGCAGATGCTAAAACCAGAACTAATTAAATTAGTTAAAGAAAATAAAGCGGCAAATGTGCGATTCAAAATCGATGAACTGGCTCTGGAGTACGGTCATCGCGTTCTAAGAATTCCACCGTATCATTGCCAATATAACGCGATTGAGCTAATCTGGGCTCAAATAAAAGGTTACGCCGCCCGCCACAATACTTCCCCGCCATTCAGCACGAAAAAGATGATGACCCTATTAAAAGAAGCCTGCGGGGAAGTCACAAGAGATGACTGGGCAAAGGTTGTTGAGAAGGCTAAAAACCTGATTGTGGAACATTTTGACTGAGATATCAGGATTGATTCTGTTATTGATAATAATATAATTATACATGTAGGCGAAGATGATGATGAAGACACCACCTCCTCAAGCGAATCGGAGTCTGATTAATATTCTGTACGCACATTCAATTCAATGTACTTTATTGCATAGAAATACAGATTGTAACTTTGTAACAAAGAATAAATAAAACAATTTTATTATATTAATATTACCTTTTTTGGTTTCCTCTTAAATTACTAAAATATAAATTTTAAATGATTCCGCCAATTTAAAACGAAAATAATCTTAAAAATAACGCGGCGGTTCATTTTGGAGGAACGGTAACGAACTCAGTGTTATGTTGTGCCCATCACTAGTCGTGACTAACTGATAGGTGTCAGGAACGCATTCTCTGAACGGCCGAATTATAGTATAAAACTTAATCGCCGCGATATTATACGGAAGCGAAGGAAGTCTCCGTGAGTGACGTCAATTTCGCGACTCGCATTACCTTCTGATGACATTACCCATTAATACTTTTAAAGTTAGAATTCAAAACATTTTGTACTACATAATCTACTCATATAAATAAAATTGAAGTATCCGCCTATAATGTCGAAATAACTGACTTATATTGAGCTGGGCATACACACAATTAAGGCATGAATAAACATTTGTAAATTCTTTGTCAGTCTTTTTGTCTACTTGGGCTAATCTTCGGAATGACGGAACCGATTGTAATGAAACCTCACGAACAAATATAGAGCAATGTCACAAGTTATCCAGGCTTATTTTAATCGAAAAATTGATAAAATACATTATCTTTGATGATTATTTTAAATATAAATTAAATAACTTCACATTAATACGAGTAGATCTTACCTGGGCGAAACCGTGGGGTTGCTAGTCTCCAATAAATTAGTGTAATTCTTGTTTTTCAGTTACCGATGGTTTGTACCAATCACATATAAAACGAATACAGAGCAATACCAGAAAATATTATGGTTTCCTGATACTGCAGACAATGGTAATCACATTTTCATATTTGTTTCTATAGTTTACGATAAAGAAGTGTACTACAATATTCTACTACTACTATATTACTATAATTAACTTACTTTTTTCTCTAATGTTGGCCTGGGACTTATAGGTCCCATGTTTATGTGAGATTTATAACAAAAAAATAATGTGTCAACTGTGTTACTTTCCTAGCATATCGTAAAAGTCGTCTAATGCGTTCGTGATTGTGTAGGCGATGGGCTAGTCGCCTGTTACTTCTTTCAAAATGTTCCATCTATACTCGTATTTTTGGCTAAAGGTGGTAGAGTAGCTTGCTGCTCTTTGGACTATGCCTACCCACTCGAGGATTGCAGGCGTGACGTATCTTTATGTATGTTATAGTTAATGTGTACATACAGGCTGTGAAAAGGGTCATTTATCAGCTGATACAGTTCTTGTAATATACATCAATAAAGAGTTAATCACACTTTTGTCACATTGGAGTAAAATCATTCAGATTCAACGTGGTAGAGCCATGCTGCAGCTATATTAGTAGTATAGTTGTAGCACGAATGGGTCGGCTCGACCGGGTAAGGACCACGCTCTCACAGAATACCAATGTAAAATAGCAGCTTAACACTGCTGTGTTTCGTATGGTAAATGTAGAGAACCGGAGACCCTTTTTACTAGAAAAGAGGCATTCCATCTTAGTCCTCACGGGTGACAATGCATCTGCATTTTGATTTGCAAACGAGGATAAATGTAGATGTCTATGGGCCACAGCAACCATTTACCATCAGGTGGACTGTGTGCTCGTTTGTCACCCAATCCTATAAAAAGAAATCAGATTTAAGTATATACTTGATTATTGCAGTCTATCTATGACTCCTCCTTACTATTGTAAATGTCCATTTACAGTAGTAGACTTCACTGTCTGCTGACGTTGTTTACAGCCACTATCCAATATTTTCGAACAAAGTTTACCTGTATACACAGAGCAAACTTGAAAAATAATGTGTGGAGTGTGTGGTGAGCAAAGTGACTGTCAAATACTCAAACGCTACTCAATTTTAAGGTGGAAGCTCCAGGATGGCCCGCGAAATTCAAATTTTCTTGCGTTTTTTGGAATTTGCAGGTCAGGGTTAGGTTGTATATTTAACAAAATATGATTCGCGACCGTAGCGATTATGTGTTTACAGAATTATTATCATTAAAGTCACCAATACAATCCTGTAAGTTCATATTAGCCATAAGTTCATATTTTTTTGAAAAAACTCATTCAAAGGGCTAATATGTTAAATATACAATCTAACCCTAACCTGCCAATTCCAAAAAACGCAAGAAAATTTGAATTTCGCGGGCCACCCTGGAGCTTCCACCTTAAGATGTCGTTAAGTATCGTAGTGTCGCAGTCGCTTTGACTTAAAGTGATAGAGACAGCACGATACTTAACGGCATCTTAAAACTAAGTAGCGTTTGATTATTTGGGCATAAGTGAAGCAAACCGTGACTCGGTAGCGAATATTTGCATAAATATTGGACATTAGTATTTCAGTCCACTTTTTTATGTTTTAAATACTGCTAGAAATACGAAATTAGTTAAAATGATGCATTTCCATTTTCAGTAACACTTAAACTAAAGGATGGCGAGAATTTATTAAAAATTAATAATAATCAAGTTGGCTATTACAGAGTCAACTATCCACTTTATATATGGCAGAACTTGATACAGCACTTGAAGTCAAATTCTGGACAGGTAATGCACACACCACACAATTCACCACATCAATTTGTATAACACATGCAGCAATGAGTTATATAAATTGTTCTGGTTCAAAACTTCTGATTTGCCGTTCTATAAGTTCAAAATATACATACACATACATTTTGAACATTGTAGAGCCAGGCTGTAGCTAAATTATGGTTGTAACACGAATGGGTCGTCTCGACCAGGGAAGGACCACGCTCTCACAGAATACCAGCGTCAAATAGCAGTCCAATGCTGCTGTTTCGTATGGTGAGTGTAGAGAACCGGAGACTCTTTTTACTGAAAACAAGGCATTCCATCTTACTCCACAGGGGTATCAACGCAACTGCATTTCGATTCTTAATCGGGGATGGATTTAGATATCTGTGGGTCACGACATCAGCTTACCATCGAATGGACTGTATGCTCGTTTGTCATCCTTATTCTATAAAAATATTAGAATCAACGGCTTGGTCTAAGCCTCTAACATATTAAAGGGTTTTTTTCGGCCAGCATGATTGTCACACGGTCATAGTACCGGGTATATTTATTTGGTGTCTAGCTTGTAAGAAGTTGTATCATATAGAACAGGCTATAGAAAAGGGTAAGGTAAAATGAATAGAATATTATGAAATTACATTTTTTATAGTGCGTTACGTCTGATTCGAAGGAAACGGACGGATGCAATATAAAACTAAATCCGTTTTACTTATGCCTCTCTCATAACTACTATAGGAAGAGTTTGTATTTAACTTAACCTCGACATTTATCTTAATTGCTGTGGTAACATCTTACTGTGTCATAGCTTTACGTGGTAGAGCCATGCTGCAGCTATATTACTGGTATAGTTGTAGCACGAATGGGTCGGCTCGACCGGGGAAGGACCACGCTCTCACAGAATACCAGCGTAAAATAGCAGCTTAACGCTGATGTGTTTCGTATGGTGAGTGTAGAGCACCGGATACCCTTTTTACTGGAAACGAGGCATTCCAACTTAGTCCTCACGGGTGGCAACGCATCTACATTTTGATTCGTAATCGAGGATAGATGTAGATGTCTATGGGCCACAGCAACCACTTACCATCAGGTGGACTGTGTGCTCGTTTGTCACCCTTATTCTATAAAAAGAAGCTTTGACGCTGCTCCCCATTGCTGGCCAGAGATATAACACATGAAATATACAATATGGTGAAAAGCCTCAACTTGTATATTAGATCTTTGCCTCTTACATCACCCACGGGACGAAATGAGGTGATGTGGCAAACTACAAAGATTAAAAAAGCCTAATACTTGTTTCAGCTGACAATTTCCGATAGGGCCCACTTACTAAATGATGTGTTCGCACTAGCGGAGGCTCGTATAGTGCCTTATGATTTGGCTTTGAGCCTCACTACCTACCTTACCGAGGAAAGGGACTACGTGCCTTGGGATACTGCCGCTTCTATATTCGGTACTCTATCGAAACGGCTGCTTAATTCAGAGGCTCACAATGATTTGCAGGTATTTTTTTTTTTTAATAACATACAAGGTATTGTAGAATCCATTTCCATTACAGCCTATAAAAGTTACAGACTTCCACTCTAGATTGCCCCATAAGCCTCATTTTACCATTGTTACCACTCTAGGACTAGTTCTTATCAGAAAGATGCTGAAGCGCATCACCTGTTTTAGTTTCCTATGTCATCTTTTACAACACCCACGGGACTATATGGGGTAGTGGATATACTTGCACTGCCACTACACGGTAAATGTTGTATGTGTTGTAGAATGTTGACAGAGAAATTACTCGGTTACTTTACTTATCGCCGTACACAATCAAATGCCGGGCACTGGTGTCTCCTATAATTGGTAAAATTTGCCGCATTCTTTTCATAAGAGAATTGGCGAATGCAGTATAGTCTGTTCGCCTCGATAATGTCGGTACATCCGGAGGTGCACTAATTATTTTGCATTTATTTTATTATATTTTACTGTGTTTGTTCAATAAATGTTTTTCTATTATAAAAATAAAATAGAATACTATAGTCATTGCCACCGGTATTTATAATAAGTCATTCAACGTCATCTAAAAATATTAATATATATAAAATAAAATACTATTTTGTTATACATAAAACATTTTCTGTATACGTAGTAGAGTCAACAATAACAATTTTCACTCCAGCGTTCCATTTTAAAATGCCAAATTTTCTTGCGGGTGTACGCCGTACTCGGCTAACTTAGGTGTCGTGGCGGCGCCTTTGACAAGATGCGTCACGTGCCGCATCTTGTCAAAGGCGCACAAAGGCAACCGTATCTAAGGGAACAGACTATACCAGCCTGATATATCGAACTCGTGACTTGTTTTTCTGTCCGCCAAAATGAATGAATCTAACGACGTTTTATTACAAAAACGTAAAAATGCGACTCAAGCCGAAGAAAATAAATTTGTGATGTTGGACCTAATGCAGTGTCAGTAAGAGTAGCACAAAGTTGATTCAAGCGTTTTTAGTCCGGGAATTTTGATGTCAAAGATGCAGCTCGCTCTGGTCGCCGTCATACGGATAAAGTAGATGCCATTTTTGAAAAAGTGGATCAAGATCAGCATATTAGGTGTTACGACATAGCCGAGGAATTGAGAATTGACCACAAAACAGTTTTCAATTTTTTTTACCACTCGAGCTCACTGAAAGAAACCTAATGAATCGTGTACTATTGAAACGTAATAAAACCGAATTGTTTTTGAAAATATTTATTACTCGTGATAAAATGTGAAAAATAAGAAATATCACCTAAGAAAGTACGAAAAGAGACTCAAGCAATAAATTGACAAAAACGGCCGGAATTGATCAAAACAAAAGGAGTGGTCTTTCATAATGATAACGCCAGACCACACACATCTTTGGCCACCTAGCAATAATTGAGAGAGCTTGGTTGGGAAGTGGTAATGGATCCACCTTGTCCTCACCTTGCACCCTCAGATTTTCACCTGTATCGGTCTCTTCAGAATTCTTTGGGTAGTATTAGGTTAACATCAAGAGAGGACTGTCAAAACTATTAATCGCATTTTTTTAAATCAAAAATCCCAAGATTTCTACAGCAAGTTATCGAACAAAATGGCACATATATATTAAAATTAAATGTAATTAATTAAACCTGGAAAAAAGGTCTTGAATTTGTATATAAAATACGAAAAAAATTTTCCCCAATCTAATATATCACGAGTTTTTCTTAATTTCCCATGAATTAAATGACGGACATATTGTGTTATATTTTTCATTTTTAACTCCTAATGAAGTCGTTAGTTTACTATTTATTAGAGATCGAAAGATAGGTGTCGAAAAAGTAATAGCTCTGATAACATTTTGTACACGAACTAAATTTATCTTTTTTTTTTTTACAGAAATATGTTCAACAGTTAGTTGAACCGCTCTATCGGCAACAAACTTGGACGAAAAATAATTTGAATGTAATCAATGGGTGAATATATTTTTTTACGTTAATTGGTAGTTACAAGTAAAATCATTATTCTTCATCACAGATCATGTTTCTGCGCTACTTGATTCCTCGCAAATTTCCTCAGCTCGTGGCTCCATCTAATGTGGGGCCGCATAACGCTGTACTGACCATACGACTATCTTTCTCTCGCAGAAATTCACTGCTGTCATTAATTAAAACAGGAAAATGTATGTTGTGTGGTTATTAATTTTTTTGTGGTAATTTGCTAATCTGAGATATAAAAATAAAATCTGATGTATGTACATATTATGATAATCAGCTGTGATTCATTCCATCTTAGATTCTTTTTAGAGGTGACAATAAATCTGTAGACATTATTATATAGACTGCAGTTGCCACTAACCATCAGATGGACTGCTAGTTCGTCAATTCAGTTTTTTTTATTAAATCTGATGTTGTGAGGTCCGCTAATCCGTAATGAAGTAGCGCAGCGAATTCTTGCTCCGTATTCCTTTTTTTATATTATGCTAATCCAGCGTTTAATTAAAACCCCACCTGATGGTAAGTAGTTATGTGGCCTAAGATAGTAGCGCACTGACTTAACAAATGCCTATTCACTCTTGCTTTCAAGACACCCACATTGTAATCGAATTACACACTTTGATTCCTCCCTCTCCTTTCCACCATCGGACAACCAGGTCGGTGGGTCTTCACCCCTTTGTGGTCGATATTCCACGCAATAGAACCAAAAGCTTTGCTTCGTCTTTTGTAACGGTGCGTACATATTGTATAACATAACATGTTATAAAACACATGTTTCAGTAATGTGGAGACTGAATGTTATAAAAAGTGACACAAATGTTGTATAAAAACAAATGTTATATAACTAGAGAGTGTTTTTCTCTAGTCAATAAACTAGGACGAACCCAGTATCTATGTTTTTTCTTTTGTTATTTAAAAGTACAAGAGTTGCTGCGGCAGCTAACAAAACATCCTCTTGTCGATATTTTGAATAGCACTGCAGAACGACAATCGACAATGTCATATAAGATTGTTATAATGCATTATTATTCTAATGTGTACAGTATTGTTATATGTTGCAATGTTGAAAAACAATGTAACATAAAGTGGACGTGTTATAAAACAAAAGTTACACAACATGTTACTTAATCTGTATGCACCCTAATGCGTACAGCAAAGGAGTGGAATAATTTGCCGGCGTCTATCTTTCCGTCCGAATACAATCTGGGCGTCCACAAGGCAAGAGTGAATAGGCTTTTGTCACGCTGAGACAGTGCGATTTACCATCCAGGGATGCATCACCACTTACCACCAGGTGGGATTGTGGTCAAGCAGTGGCTTATAATAAGTAAAATAAAAGGAACACAGATGCTGGCAACTTATTCCACTCCTTTGCTCTACGCATCACGAACGATGTAGCAAACCGTTTGGTTCGAATTCGTGGTAAATCAACAACGAAAGGGTGGAGACTGGCCGATCGTCTGGCTGTCCGATGGTGGAAGGCAGAGGGAGGAATTAAATTATACAATTCCTGCGCACACTCTCCGAAACTTTTTCATTCAAACATTCCTCTCCGTAATGATAGTAATCCATCCACTTCGTACCTAGTTATATATACACAAGCATGTTAAATATACACAAGTACAATTGCACGTGGTTATGCAAAAAGGATCCAACCCGAGTTTGTGTCAAAAATGTTGACTTGAAGAATAATGTTTGTGATCTATACTATTATGTGATGTAACAATTTTAGCAAACGTAACACAAATAAGAAGAAAAATTACAAACAGTTAGAAACCATTCCGATAATTTGAGTTTATGATATTTGAAGTATCCATACTTCAAATATCATAAACTCAAATTAACTTATCGCGGGTTGGATCCTTTTTGCATAACTACGTCCAATTATGATAAAGGGTCAGAGCTAGATGCTTTCTGTGACCCAGGCAATAGTATGTTATTTTCATAATTTCGAAAACATCTTTATAGTATTAAAAATGTAAGTACATGGATTGATTGTTTTTTTTAATTAAAATTTGACAGACTTCTTCGTACTCGAATATTATCACTGGCTACGAGTTTTCGGTTGCCTGATGCCGAAGCAAAAGTCAGGAGCCTGCTTTTGAGCTGGCTAAACGGACACGGCACTTCCGAACCTGTTCTGATAGAACCAGACTTAAGAGACTTTGTTTATTATTACGGTAAGTTAATACAAATTAACTAAACGGTATTTAATACAAGTAAAATGACAAATGATCACAAAGTTCACCCGATGGTACTTAAATGGTGTTATCAGTAGACACGTACATCTATCCTCAATTAAGAAACAAAATGCAAATGCATTCACCAATGAGGACTAATATACAATACCTCTTTACTATTAACAAGTGGTAAAATTAAACATTTTGTACAATCGGTTTCAATATAAATTATTAAAAATAACTCAAAAACAACTGGTCAGACCTTGATCAAATTTATATGGGATCACATGACAAGCTCATGCTTTCAAAGAAAAAAAAAGAATCTTCAAAATCGGTTCACCTAGGAACAAGTCACGAGATTAACACATTAAAAAAATTACAGTCGAATTGAGTACCTCCTCCTTTTTGAAATCGGTAAAAAAGCGGCTTTGGTTCTCGTAATGTACTATACAAGACACAACATCGTCATCGGTATTATGTAAAAACGTGTCTCTTATCCAAACGAGCCGACTTGTGGTTTTCTCTACCATGTACACAACTTCTAGTCAACTTGTTTGTTCTTAATAAAAGTGTATTCCATTTTATTAACGGTGTTTTGAAATCAATGCTAATTTATAATGAGATAACAATAGAAAGAAATCAGATTTGGTGCTGCTATGGTGATCATTCAAGGCTAGTGCGAGCATAGAAATAATTTGTGGGGATGAAAAATGTTGCATAAACTTTATCGTTTTGGAGCGTGACGTACTTAACTTAACTTAACTTATCTTCACGCACAATCCCTGACGGGGTAGCCAGAGAGAACAGATCGCCAAGTGTCACGATCTTTACATACCTCTTTCGCTTCTTTCAGATTCATTATCTTCTTCATACATGCACGTCTAGGTATCCGAGTACTCTTGACCCTTCCCTCTTCGAGCAGTTTGCTCACATGGTCACGAAAGTTAGTCTCGGTCTACCTCGACACCTTTTAATATTAACTTTCGCGCTATATATTTTCTTCACCATTCGGTCTTCACTCATTCGCTCAACGTGCCCAAACCATCGAAGCACGCCCTTATCAATTTTTGTGATAAGGTCATCTTTCAAACCTGCCATATTGCGAATCTCTTCGTTTCGCTTTCGGTCGGCCATGGTGACGCCGCACATTTTACGAAGAGATCGCATCTCCACTGCATTCAACTTGCTTTTATGCTTCTTCTGGCATACCCAGGTTTCGCTGCCATATAACAAAGTCGGTACCAACACTGCGTTATGTATTGCAAGGCGTGCACTCTTCACTACGCCTTGCCTTTTGACTAACGCAGTCAGGGCACCATTGACTTTGTTCCCGGCAGCGACACGCCTGTCCACATCTAAATCACATCTTCCATCCCGGCTAAAAGCACTCCCCAAGTATACAATTTCATTTACCTTTTCTAGACATTTCTGATTTACCCATATTTCACACTTCGTTCTCTCTTCGTCCCTTTCAAATACCAGAACCTTAGTTTTATTAGCATTCAAACGGAGACCTTTAATTTCACATTCCTCTTTCATACACGTGACTAATGCCTGCAGTTCTGCCTCTGATGGTGCAATAAGCACTGCATCATCAGCATACAGCAGACAATTTACTTTTATGTCACCCAATTTCACACCCAAACAGCTATCTTTCAGCTTCTGTAAACAGCTGTCGAGATACAGTATGAACAGCCAGGAAGACATGACACAACCCTGTTTCACGCCCGTTTGGACGCTAAACATGGGTGACAGGTCATGCCCTACCCGCACACAGGCTTTACAGTTACAGTAAAGTGACTGCACAGCCCTTAGCAATCGACCATCCACACCGTACCCCGGCAACAGTTCCCACATTTTCTTCCTTACAACCTTATCAAATGCTTTCTCAAGATCCACAAAAGCACAGAAAATCTTCTGGTTAGCAGCCAGAAGCTTTTCTGTGATCATGCGTAGAGAAAACATTTGATCCGTGCATCCTCTTCCAGGTCTAAATCCGCATTGTGCCTCCCATAGAAATCTTTCCGATTTCTCTTGCATCCTACGTGTCAAAACCTTCGAGTAAACTTTACTTGCTAAACTGGTCAAGCTGATCGCCCGATAGCACCCGCAGTCAAAATGTGAACCTTTACCTTTATATAAAGGCACAATGACTGCGGATCGCCAATCATCCGGGACATCCCCCGTCCGCCAGCACAAATTGCACAGCAGATAAAAGCTGTCCCAGACGCGAGGCCCACCATACTTGACCATTTCAGCAGTAACTCTGTCTAGTCCCGCAGCCTTACCACATTTCAAACTTCGAATCGCACGTTCAATCTCTTTCATACTGATGACCTCAGTGTCATCGAGGTCCAGGTCTGGCGTACCAGTCACGGCGTCATCCCCGGATCCCTCACTAAGATCATCACACGCATACATTTCTCTATAAAATTCGCTCCATCGCTGCATGACGTCCGATTTTTCTGTGAGCACGTCATTAGTTGTCGAAAGCACTTTGTTCATTCTTAAGGCCGTCGCACCACTTCGGGTCCTTCCAACCTCTTTCCAGAAGAGTTTGGAGTTCTCCTTAAAGTTGTGCGACAACCTTTCGTCCGCTTCCATTCTACACCTTTCACGCATTTCCTCAATCAATGCTTTCGTGTGAACTTTCTGCAGCTTATATCTTTCTTTCATCTTCTCTCTCATATCCTTATCATTACTAGAGGCCAAGTAGTCTAACCATGCTTTCTTCTTCTTCTCTACAGCTTCTTTCACTTCATCATTCCACCATGCATCTCTTCTTTTACTACTGCCTCTTTTTATTGTTCCACACACTTCTTCCGCTGCACTTACCATTCCATCCCTAAGGTTCTGCCATGTTCTTTCCACACATTCATTTCTGCCATCGATGGTGTCAAGCTTTTCGGCTACCCTCGCATGATATTTGTCCCTAGTATCCGCTTCCTGAAGCTTCCAGCTTCGGATGCGACAGACCGACTGTGGTTCTGTTACCGCCGTCCGGTAGCGCCAACCCGCTACGCGTGACGTACAATTACCTAAATACAATTATTATTTAACAAAGTGACATAAGCGCAGCGCATATTAAAAAAATATTTTTACGGTTAATAAAAATACGACTTCAGAGGATCAGTTGCATATTTTTGCACTTGACGATTGTACATCTCATACATGTATGTTACCATACCACTATAGTGAAATTATACTTTTCTGTTTTAATTTATTAAATGACTATGAACAGAAAGTCCTTCAGTCGAAATATTAAAAATTCAGCCTAGTTTGATGTGTATTTTATTCAAAAAAATCTTAACAATATGCTAATGCGTCACTACGAAGTTTATGGGAGATTTTGACAACAGCTTATCTCAACGTACAGGTGAATACGATTGTATCTTAAGCACACACAATACCTTTTCACCGAATACCAGCGTAAAATAGCAGCTTAACGCTGCTGTGTTTCGTATGGTTAGTGTAGAGAACCGGAGACCCTTTTTACTGGAAACGAGGCATTCCATCTTAGTCCTCACGGGTAACAACGCATCTGCATTTTGATTAGTAATCAAAGATAGATGTAGATGTTTATGGGCCACAGTAATCACTTACCATTAGGTGGACTGTGTGCTCGTTTGTCACCCTTATCCTATAAAAAAAATTTTAAGCCGCCCAAGCGGATAAAAAACATGAAATTTACATACATTAATAATTCACGTGTACTTGTATTAAACATATACCGTGCCACTTTTATATATTACTTTACTTTTACATATAACTAACAGTGGTAGAGCCACGCGGCAGCTTTTGCTGTCGCACGGATGGGCCGGCTCGAACCGGGGTGGTACCACGACCTCACAGAATACCAGCGTGAAGTAGAGGTTTACCTCTGCGTTTCGCTTGGTGAGTGCAGGTGGCCGGAGGCTCTTTTTACTGGAAATGAGGCATTTCATCTTAGCCCTCACGGGGACAACGCATCTGCATTTTGATTCGCAAACGAGGATAGATGTAGATGTCTATGGGCCGCAGCAACCACTTACCATCAGGTGGACTGTGTGCTCGTTTGTCACC
Organism: Parnassius glacialis; assembly: GCA_033319125.1. Taxonomy (NCBI): domain Eukaryota; kingdom Metazoa; phylum Arthropoda; class Insecta; order Lepidoptera; family Papilionidae; genus Parnassius; species Parnassius glacialis. The sequence continues at coordinate 20,323,068 of JAVANC010000010.1, read as the reverse complement.
CTAATCCTATAAAAAAAAATAGTTAATAAGAATAGCAAGTGTTTTCAAAAGGAAACAAACGCCGGCGCTGTACGGCGGCGAATTGAAAAAATACTATTTATTAGCGAACTTTTTTTATGCATGAACGGTTTCAAACTGTTTCAAGCAAAAATAAACCTTATACCAAATCACAATAGCACATGGTACTTCGTAGGTCTTAATTCGGCCATATGATAGTAATAAGACGGAAGTTCAACCATTTTATAAAAATATCCAGAAACGAAGCCGCAGGCATGAACTACTTGCAAAATAATGAAATATCTAGTTTTGGATAAATTTTCCAAAAACGCAATTTGAGCGAGTTATAAAGATTTTAAAAAGACACGACTGGTGTGTCATACGCCACACACAAAAGTAATCGATGGCACGCCTGGCGTGCTATCCGCACTGAACCGGTTAAGTTCAACTTCAAACCGATTTTTAAACGAAAATACCGATAGGGCAATCCGGCGGGGGTCCAGTTCCCGTCAATACTAGTTAGACATAGTGTTGTTGTATTTTTGTAATTAAAAATAAAATAATAACCCCTTAACAGGTATGAAATCGGCCACACAATCGGAATGGGATACGCTCTGGCAAATATATTTGAAAGAAGAAGATGTGCAAGAACAGGCAAAGCTAAGATATGCGTTAGCAGCGCCACGGGACACTGAGATACTCAGAAGGTACATATAAAATTACTTTCGATCTGATAATATTCGAATTAAATACCGTTATTTATTTTTGTTTTATTTAAAAAAATATAATGCTCCGCCTTTGTTATCGAATTTAAAAGAGGAATTGGTTTTTAAGAAGGGTTAATGCACAGCCTTTAAACATAAGCCTACCCCATAGATTGCCTCATAGAGGAGGGGTTTTGGTATAATTGCGACGATTGGCAGGCGGGTTGGCAACTGTAGATTTTTATTATCTTGAGTTGTTATTAGGAAGATGCTGCTGCCCATCTCCGTTTTTAGTTTCCCTCTGTTGCCTCTTACGACACCCAATATTACACTATCCCATATCGTTATAAGAGGTAGTGAATCTTCTTACACCGCCATTACACGGTAAAAATGTTACCATACATTAAAAAAATGCACATATACGTTCTTTTCTTAGTTAGCGAACTTTTATGTACCTACTCTTTTCGGATTTGTGTAGGGTTCACTTTTAATTTCAACCATAATTGATAATAATATAAATTTTCTTAATGTCATAAAGGTATTGATATTAAATCCAGCCAAATACAAACAGTATAACCAAAGAAATTTTTCTTCAATTTTATACAAACAAAATACGCAGAAACTTTTCCTCGACCCTACATTATTAAATTAAATCAATTAATCTTTGATTTAATAGAATCAGGCGTTATTTTGCTGAAAACCATTATATTAAATATGTTAACATTATTTATCTAAGGTAAAAAATTAAAATGATGTGTCTTACCTAGATTGAAGAGAAACTCTTCAACGTGCGTGCACTATCGCCGTCACCACTAATTCTAACACCATTGCAATAAAAAAGACATTACCGTCGATAATAAGACACGTGTTTCGCTTCCACGCGTGACATCATCAAAACCATTTCTAAACGTGGTGTTGATGATGATGCAGGCAATTGAGGGAGGTCGAGAGGTGCTCTTCAAACTAGGTATCCATCATTTTTATTTTTTACGGGGATTTTAACTAATTAATTTAAACATCTTTTATGTTATTTGAATTATTGATTTGATAGGAATTTTAAGAACCACAATCAATTAAAAAATTAATATATAATACTGCGCACCGCTGATGTGATTCCTGAGTGTTATTTTATCTCCACAGATATCTTACACTAGCGTGGGACGAAAACAATATTCGCAGTCAGGATTATCTCAACGTAGTTCACTACATTAGCGGCAACCCGTCGGGCACGTCACTAGTGTGGGATGATGTGCGCTCGAGATGGCCTCAGCTAGTAGAACGGTTCACTCTTAACAGTCGATACTTGGGCAGCTTGGTGCCGGGCATCACTTGTTCGTTTGACACGCCGCTCAAGTTACAAGAAGTATGTATGGGCTTTATAACTTCATTATAATTTTTTGTAAATACTATACACACTATGCTTAAAGCGATTAAACAAACGACCTGTGTCATTTGCGAGTACTAAGAACTTTTGTAAAAAAGTAACGATCTAAACGACGTACTTGTTTATTTAATTTGTTTGGAATATGTCTTTTATAGATATTAAAATGAAATAAATAATATTTAGGAAATACAAAAGGATAAGTAGTTAAGTAGGTAAAACTAGGCAAACAGTTAACTGCACTTCAGCAGCACTTATTAATTCGGCGCGAGGTCATAGGTGTATTTACAGATATAACGGTTCGTATAAACTGCCGCACTGTGCAGTATATTTTTCGTACAACCGTCGTTATAGGTGGGAAATAGGATTGAAAATGGGTAGGCTATGTGGGGAGAAGAAGTAAGTATATAAAGAGATAGGTTTTTACTGTAAGTACTATATCGATATCTCATTATTGTAGTTTTTTAACTTCTCTACACGAAACCATATTATGCTGCATACCCACGATAATAATAGGACCGTTGAATTGATATCAGTTTCCTTTGCAAACTACCAAAAAAAAAATCAAATGAACATATATTTAATAATCATTAAATATTAATTAAAGATTTAAAATGCTAAACTTTATGGTGTAATTGTATTTCGTTTTATTTTTCTTAATTAATATAAAGATAGATAAATTTAATGAAATAGCGGCGTGTAAGACGGTCTCATTATAATTGGTGAATTTTTTAGTACACTCAATGTTATTATTATCCTGCGCGCATGCTACATAATTACATAGCCAAGTCTGTTGAGTTTGAACAAAATAGCACGCTGTGTTATACTTATCATTAATTAATAGTTAATAAATAATAGATAATTCTTGGTAATTAAAAACACCTTTAATATTCTAAAACAGTTAATGGCACGACTACGGTTCTTACGGCGCAAGGATTCGTATAGATATCGATAAGATACGCCGAAAAGTAAGAATAAAAACCAGACCAACCTCAGCCGCTACGGCTCGCACAAATGCCTACTTTACAAAAACACTAAGGGTAGGGCAGACAAGACTACGTGGAGTCGGGGCGTGCTGATTTGGTTTTAGTATTCGATTTTTGAGTATCGATATCTCGGAAACTAAAGCGAGGTATCGAAAAAAATTATTCTTACTTTCCGGCGTATCTCGTCGAGACCTATGCAAATCCGCCTTCAAATCGTGGCACCGCAGGAACCGTAGAAGCCCCCAGTTTATATGTATTTGTTTTATGTTGTAATAAGCATGTACGCTAATTCGACAGTAGAAGTTACAAAAGTTTTTGATACTGTAATAGTACACACGTATGTATAATAGTGGCGCCCGTGTTGTATATTACATACATTGTAATATATGACTTCTTAATGTCTTTATTAAACCACCATTACTATTTTAATCACCTGTTATTATTTTATTAATGAATTTAGTTAGTGGCAAAATCATACTAGCAATATGTACATAAAATTTCATTGATGGGTCGGCTTGACCGGGGAACGGCCACGTTCTCACTGAATACCGTCGTAATACAGCTTTTTTTTATGGTGAGTGTAAAGAACCAAAGGCCCCTTTTATTGGTAACGAGACCTTCCACCTTTATCTTCAGATATGACAACGCATCTTCACTTTGATTCTTAATCTATGATAGATGTAGATATCAAAGGTCCACAACATTTACAGTAGGCGCGTGAGTTGAATGCAGTCGGAATCTGAGGTAAAGGACGGGAGCGTGCGCTTTCGCCGCCCGCTCTACTTGAACGCCCGTAGTGTAGCGATGTCCCTGACAACTACCGCGCGCGTATCGATTCCGTTTTAATGTTTGACGTACATTTTTTTGTTTAAATGTGAGCGAACCGGGGCCTTCAAGCTCGGCAGCTCAAGAAGTTACAAAAAAAAAGTGTTTTGATTCATCGCCAAGAGATTTCAATATAAAAAAATTATTCTGACGAATTTAGAACCTCCTCCATTTTTGAAGTCGGTTGATAATTTATTGATGATTGTTTAAAAACCGCTGGACCGATTTCGATAAAATTTAAATGGGACCACCTGGGAAGTTATACCCTTTAAAACAAAAAAAGATTTTTTCAAATCGGTTGAGGTGTCTTCGAGTAATCGGTGAACGTACAAAAAAAGCTAAACATGGCCCTTTACATTCGCCTTCTAAAAAAGGAAGATCTACTTTTTTCTATTTTAGAAATAAATAATATTTTGACCATTATTATTATTGTGTATTATTCTATATTTTAAATTTTATCAAAATTGTTTTGTTGTTACGAGGATACTTACGTGGTGACAAACATTCACACAAACTTTTACATTACGATTTAAAATTTCTTATTTAATTTGCAGTTTATCGACATATCAATAATTAATTTCCAATCAGGTTACAACACTAGCGCATTCCTAAGCTCTGCACTCAACTCGCGCGCCTACTGTACTTACCTACCATTTCGTGTACTGTGTGTTCGTTTGACGCCCTTACTTCAATAGAAATAAGATACTTTTTTGTATTCATACAAAAAATTGTTTTTGACTTAATTTAATCAAGTGTGAGTGCAAGTTTGTTGTCTCAGTAGTTCAATTTATAAAAGAAAGTGTCTTCAGTTAAACTACTGTGAATCTAATCAGTCGAATCAGTTGAACTAGTGGGAACTAATCAAAATACTTTCATTTTAGATGGAAACCTGGTTCACTCAATACCCTGATGCCGGAGCAGGTGAATCTGCCCGGAAACGAGCACTAGAAACGGTACAGAATAATATTCGATGGGCCAACACCCAAAAACCAGCTGTCGTCGATTGGCTGAAATCGCATCTTAACTAAAACTATTGGAAAGCTTAAGGAAAAAGAAAACAGCGATAATATGAAGATTTTTTTTTATTCAAATTTTATTTATTACTAAAATAAAACCAGATACTTAATACATTTTTTTTAAACAGAACAAATCCTTTATTAGTGTGTATGACCAAAACTTAATGATAATCAATTAACTCTTTAAAAAGTCAATAGTTAATTAATAAATAATGCTGCTGTGCTTCGTATGGTTAGTGTAGGCACCGGGAGACGCTAACCATACGAAATATACCGGAAACGAGGCATTTCATTTTACTCCTCATGGTTGACGACGCATTCTCATTTTCATTAATCCTTAATCGAGGATAGATGTAGATGTCTATTGAATCATAGACATCCAAAGCATCTACTTATCATCAGGTGAACTGTATGCTCGTCTGTCACCCTTATTCTATATAAAAAATAATTTTTGGCTGGAACTTGACCGGCGGCGGATTGCTGCTCCTGTATTATTGTTTAAATAATGGTTTGAAGTGGAATTTGATAATTAAAGTGGTGCGATTTTGTATATTAGGTGTCTGCGCATGTGAACTATTAGTGGAAACGGTGAAACAAGTGTTCTGATGGTAATGTGATTCTCAAGATAAGATGTCTGTCTGCTTAGACGCCTGGAGATACCATCGCCAACTGTTGTCTCCAACAAGTTGCCGTCAAAATTTCCCAAGGACTGCACAATGTGACGCATAAACATATTGTGAAGCAGTGTACTACGAAAGATAATTATACATTGTAACTTCAGGCTCAGAAGGGCTAGAACCCAGAGCCGTAAAACCAGTTATAAAAAAATATAAAAAATCAGTATAATTATACTCTGTTCTCACTAGCAATGTTTTTGTTATGGAGTGTAGAGTACAAGGAGAACCATCTTATAAGGGGAGTAAGTTGAACAAGTGTCCTACTATTTACTGAAAATAGAGGTTCCAAAACCTACCACAATAGCACTTGCGTCTGAAAAACTACGATATGAAGGTAGCTGTTGTGAACGGAGTGAAGTCAGCCGAATTCAAATATTTAAAAAAAATCATGATTAGAGTAGTTAGTAAAATCCCAGTATACAACATCTCAACTATTTACGTAGTACAAAACCAAGCGGATTGGTCGGTCCTTGTTTATTTCTCCATCTTATTCTAATTACTTTTGGCGCTTTTTTAATTTATCCTATGCTACTGCAGCGCCACCCTTATTGGACACGTTTTAGGGACACTTTTCATATATAGAGATGGTCCTCCTTCTCTCTACACTCCATAGTTTTTGTAAATAGTTTACAAAAACATTATTTACAACATTAAATGTTTTAGCCATCGATATATATGTACTACGCACTAGATTTCGCAATCTGAACATTGATTATGTTCAACTGAACTGTACTGCAATCCGTACACTAAACTAAATATTGCGTAAATTGAAGATTTGTGAATTCCATAACATAATTATTATTACATTTAATTTAGAAATATGTCTGTTTACATTAAAATAAGAGTATTTTATATTAAAGTCTTATATTTATTTTATATTAATATCTTATTTTATATTAAATTAAAGTCTTCGCGCATGCGCGACCCTACTACCTCCCGCGCATGCGTGAAGACATAGAGTAGCGCACAATTTTTATTTGGAATAGCTTCTCTAGTACGTAGTACATATAACTCAATGGTTTTAGCACTCATATTAATTATTTTCATTTTTAACCCTCGACGAAAAAGAGGGTATGTTTAACGTGTCTCTGTATCTAATCTGTATCTGAGTATTTGGGTGTCTGTTGTGGCATCGTTGCTCCCAAACGAATGAACTGATTTAGATTTCATTTTTTTTGTTTGTTTGAAAGATGCCTCGTTCGAGAGTGTTCTTAGCTATGATTTAAGAAAATCTTCAGCCGTTTGAAGATTATTAGCTCTTTTTCCTTCGGCGGTTTTTAATGTTATTTATTTAAGTTATTATTTTACTTTTTATTTAAAAAGGTTAAATGTAACACCTTAATGTATTAGGGTACATAGGACGTACTTAGTGCCATGCGGCATTCTCTGCCAGTCAACCCTGGGTGCCAAAGACAATTGTTGGTAGGTGCGAAGCATATTACTTATATAAAGTGTACATATATTAAAAATAAATATACATACATACACAACATAATATATTGAAATAAATAATTAATTTAGAATATTAAAGATTCATAATCCTAAGTAACTTAGATAAAAAGTAAAAAAAAAATAAAAAAAATGTGATTGCTTGTGAGGAAGAAAGGCAGCCATGTACCGGTAAACGAAGTGTTCCTGCCCTACACGGAGAGGCCACCTGGTAAGTGTATGGATGCAGGTGGCTCAGGACCGTACTTTATATCATTCTTTGGGGAAGGCCCGTGTTCAGTAGTGGGACGTATTTATTAATTTAAACAATCCAAAACGTTATATACCGTTTTATGTAACACCATAAAACTTATTGTAAAAGCATCTTGTTAAAGCAGTTTTGTTTTTGGAGAAGGAAATAGAACGCCGCTGCCCCAAGATATGCTGACAGACATCACATGTCTTCTTATTATTATTTTTGATTTAAAAAAATTACATATTTTTCCGTTTTATTCCACAACAGCACATGTTAACTGGACAATAAAAATTGCCATTAACTATTTCAGTAATACCCGCGGAGATCTTATTCGGTTTGTCCTAAGAGGGCAAACCGAATAATATTTCCGTTCCGATATTCAACTTTTAGGCGTTTCTTCATGATTCGAAAAAAATCCGTTATATTTTTTTTAAATCACATGTGGTTAACAAAAGTCATTGCAGGCAAAGAATGCACTCAACCTAAGTTCCAATACTAGCACCTTTAATAATTTTAGAGGTGCTGGCTATGAGTTTCCTATGAAGAAAAAAATAAATACTAGCGTGTCATTTAAAATGAAATGGTATTTCTTTCATGGCAAGATAAGAAAGAGTGCGAGGGAGATGGACATTATTCCACCTCGCTTCCTTATAGCCGCCAAGGCCATCTACACTACGTCAGAAGGGGCCGTGACAGAAAAATCTTACAATTTTTCTCGCTTAGCCCCCATCCGCCAAATGAGTACCATCCGATAAGGGACTTCGTTCCAAAAGGCACATAAATACATAGTAATACATACAATAACACTCACGCCCGTCACCCAGAGGAGTAGGCAGATACTATGGACTTCTATTTAATTAAAAAAAATTAAGGAATATCAATTATAGGTTGGTATTTCTGAAATGCATTTCACCGACCGTATCCAGCTACTTTAGCCTGTTAAAACGAGTAAAGTTACAGCCTATATACGTCTCACTCTTGGGCCTTCTCTCATTTCTGAGGGGTTTTTAGGACGAAGAAGTGTCCACCGCGCTGCCTCATTGCGTGTTGCCGGTTTTCACATGTCTTGGAAATGTCGTTTTTTAATTTTCTCAGTTTTGAAGGTTTCGTCACGATGTTTTCTCTTCATCGACAAGCTTGTGGTAAATCGGCACTTGAAACGGCATTAACAATTTCATTGGTGTCGCGGAGATCGAACCCAGGTTGCTCGCGTACTGCGAAATTTACAGCAAGCGTTCAGCTTCTGAGCTACCATGGTTCACGTTTGGGTAAGGTCACAAGTATGTATGTAGTATACATTAAAAAAGTAGATCAGTTTAAATCGTCGAAAACCCAGTTATTTTCTGATCTTTCCTTGAACATTGCATCTTTTTCATCATTACAGCCTTTCATAAGTCCACTGATGAACATAGGCCTCCCCCAAGGAATGTCACAAAGCACGGTCCTGAGCCACCTGCATCCATCGACTTCCTGCATGTCTTACCAGGTCTCTGCAGTTGGATAGGTTTAGTACTCTGATTCTGTACTCGAATAGCCATCGTAGCTCTACTGTACAAACACTTCAGCACTTCGATATACCGACAGTCAACTTGGCACCGCTGAAGGGACTGCAGCACTGCCCAAATTTCGACGGAATCAAAGGCTTTCTCATAGTCCACATACGCAAGGCAAAGTGGCAGATTATACTCTTCTGTCTTCTGTACAATTTGCCGCAGGGTTTGTATGTGGTCTATGGTACTAAAGCCTTAAAGTCAAGTCTGCGTGCGAGACGATTCGTAATGACTCTCGAAAACAGCACGTAGACGCGGCTCAGAAGGGAAATCGGTCTGTAGTTCTTCAAGAGAGCGTTGTCGCCTTTCTTGAAGAACAATACCACCGCACCTCTGCTCCACGCCTCTGGAGTAGTGCCACCATGGAGGATGGAATTAAAGAGCTTCTGAAGGACTTCAAATACCGGTTTTCTACCCGCTTTCAGAAGCTCCGCTGTAATTCCATCCTCGCCCGGGGACTTGCCGTTTTTAAGGTGCTGGAGAGCCATTCTAATCTCGCTCAGACTGACGTCCGAGATATCTTCGGAATAGTGTCGGATAAGACTTGCTCTTGGATCGTTACTCACACTTGCGTGTGGCTCCAACGATGACGCCCATAGAACCTCTCAATCTCACTCAAAATCTCAGGTGTCCCGGAAACGATGCTGCCACACTCGGTCTTTAGCTTTGACTGTTGGCTCTTTCTGACAGACAGATCTCTGGCAAAGTCTTTGGAGCCTTGGTTCCACTTGATCGCTTCTTCAATACAAGCTGTATTGAAGCTGCGCAAGTCCCGCCGCATGCGTTTGGAGATCTGTCTGTTCAGTTGCCTGTATGCTGTCAAATCTGTTGAAGAGTGCAGCTTCATCTCCTGTCTAACAGCCATGAGATTAAGAGTTTTTGTGTTCTTCTGCGGCGGGTCTTGCAGAACTTAGCTCCGAATGCATGGACAGTTTCCACGAGCTTGTCATTCATATCATCCACTTCATTGCAGTCTTCTAGGCACTGAAAACGGTTTTGTAACTCGAGCTGAAAGGTTTCGGGACTTTGGATTAGAGCACGAGGGGGACGGAGCGTTGACTTCATTAGACGAGACCTCTCCAACTTAACGTTTAGGTTCAGTGTGCCTCTAACCATTCGGTGATCGCTATCAGTTTCCACCCTCGCGATCACGGAGACATCACTGAACAGTTGTCGTCTGGTCGTCATAATGAAGTCAATCACATTTTTTGTCGGACCGCTCGACCAGGTCCACTTCCTGTGGGGCCGATTCTGGAAGAAAGAGTTCATCATAAAGAATCCCTCTTTCTCCATGAAGTCGGCGAGCTGCTGGCCCCTTGGGTTCCGTTGCCCTATTCCAAATTTTCCTACTTTCAGCTCACCGTTCTCTTGTGCCTAGTTTATCATTGGAGTCTCCCATTAACACTGTATAGTGGGTTTTGGAGGAATGCATGGCTCTAGAGATATCCTCATACATCTCCTCCACCTCCTCATCGGGATGTGCCGAGGTTGGCGCGTAAACCTGTATGACCTTCAGCGAATGCCCCGGCGTTACCACGGTCGCCACCGTAGCCAGGAATAGCGGGGCCGCCGGGGACTGGGGGCCGTCTCTTTGTTGCTCTAATCATTGGGGGTATTTGCCACAGTTGCCACGCTTGGCGAGCGGGTTGGCAACCGCAGTTTTTATTGTACTTTTGCTGTTATCAGGAAGATGCTGCTGCCCATCTCCTGCCTGTTTCCCTTTGTCGCCTTTTACGACACCCACGGGAAGAAATGTGGTAGTGGATATTCTTAACCACCACTACACGGCTTCACGGATCAATAGGAAGTGAAGAAATAATTGAATATGAAAAAGTATTAAAACAAACTCCTATTTAAGCAACTACATTTATTACATAATATTTGATTGAAATAAATTAATAGACTATTACTAATTATTGATGACATACATGTAGGTAATTACCAGAGAACTACGTATGAATTGCTGTGGCTATTGCTTCTTAACTGGATTTTTGTCGAAGTACTGCGTAGAAGCTGTAAGCTGTGCGGACGATCTGTAACGAGAATAGAACAGAGAGAGAATAATGTATGTCTACAATGATTAATTAAAACGTGATTCAATCTTTGTTTGTTACTATGAGAGGATAATTGTTAATTTTTTACGTAAAATAATTTACGTAAATTTTACGTGGTAGAGCCATGCTGCAGCTATATTGTGGTTGCAGCACGAATATGTCGCCTCGATCGGGGTAGGACCACGCTCTCACAGAATACCAGCGTAAAATAGCAGCTTAATGCTGCTGTGTTTCGTATGGTGACTGTAGAGAAGCGGAGACCCTTCTTTACTGGAAACGAGGCATTCCATCTCAGTCCTCAGGGGTGACAACGCATCTGCATTTTGACTTTAAATTGAGGGTAATTGTAGATGTCTTTGGGCCACACTATCCACTTACCATCAGGTGGACTGTGTGCTGGTTTGTCACCCTTACTCTATAAAATAAATTACAATAAAACAAAACTATAAATTATTATTTAAACTCTTACATCTTCCTGAATGTAGCATGACATCGACATTGCTAACAAAGTTAGTTAATTTTTTTAATTCACATTTTTCTACGAACAGGGTGGTTAAAATACGGTTTGATAATAAAAAAGTAAGTTTGGATTTAATTACTTAGTTCGTTATGCCTTTGGATTTTCGAGAATAGTAACGATTAGAGGAACTATTGACAAGCTCTTTTTTCGTAGAATTTTTCGAATACTGCATTTAAAAACATTAAATAAAATTCCTTGTAAAATAGGTCACATTTGGATATTAGGTACAATAATGTAGGTATGTGCGAACATATACTTATACATACATCGAATAGAATAGAATGATTTTTATTAAATATTAATTATTACATAATACTTATTGGAAGTCATTTTTTTATTTACCAATGGTTCGGAAAATACCTCTGTCCTGGGAAGAACCAGCAAGAAACTCAGCGGAACTTTTTTTTAAAACATAATTTTAAATGTTTTTCATATAACCAGCATGGTGGCGATCACCTTATTCCCAGGGGTTATTTTCATTCATGTATTACATAACTTTTAAACTTGTTTATTGACAAACTGAACATGTTCTGGAATTTTGTTGTAAAAGCGTATACATTGCCCCATAAATGAATTACTAATTCTGTGGAGTCTATTAACTGGCATTAGGTACAAGCTTATGTTAGTTCCTAGTGTTTAAGGTATGAACATCCTTATTAAAGCTATTTATGTTTTTAATGTACATACATTACATTTTCATAAATATATTGCGATGCCAAAGTTAATATGTTCATTTCTTTAAATTTTTGAATTAAACTTAAATTTGAGGGACTCTTTACAATTTAGGTTATAAATTGGCCGTACGGATCTCTTTTCCAAAACAAATATAGCTTCAATATCAGTCGCATTACCCCATAGCAAAATTCCATAAGAAATTACGCTATGAAAGTAACTAAAATACACTAATCTAGCTGTCTCAACATCTGTGAGACTTCTAGTCTTTCTTACAGCATATGCTGCAGAACTAAGTCTGCTTGCTAATTTAGATATCTGGGTAATACCAAGAAAAACAGTGATATCCACAAGACTCAACGCCTCCCCATTTAAGAACACGGACCCAATATATTCGCGATACCGTTTGTCGTCCCCCTCGCGGTCGTCGTTGCATCACATTCTCAGCCCTTGACTGAACCCACAACAAGGAAAGACGTTTGCAGATGTTGCCTGAAAAGCTTCACAACCGGCGTCCTCTTGTGGTCGAAAACGAAAGAATTTGGATATAAGATCAGTTCCAGTGGTGATCCGAAACAAGATTGATAATGACGGTTTTACTCTTCTTGAGAGGAGGCCGGTCAAGACCTGTCTGTAAGCAGCGTAAGACCGTATGAACGCAAGCACAGAATAAATAAACCTAGCAAGCTAACAGCATAGCAAAGTGGCGAAGCAATCAGCTTTGTAGCGGTTTCTAACGGTTGCCGTTGAGCAATCAGTTTCAAAATAGGAGGTTCAGATGCCTGGGTGATCAGTAATCGATTGCTGAAAACAGAATTTGAAAATTCGAAATCGTTCTCGAGATAATCGTGGGACAGACGGACAGACGGACAGACATCGTGAAATCAATAAGTGACTCCGCAAGCTTCGCCACTTAATAAGTACAGAAGTTGCACTCTTTTGATGTTGACTGCTTGCCGACGTTTTAATAGCCTACATAGTTATTATTAGTCAGATAAATCGCGCAAGCAAGCTAAATAAAACTGATAGTTTGCTGCGCGCGAATATCCGTATTACTTTGCATCTTTTCTCCTTACTACGTCACAACGGACTTTCCGTGGTTGCTAAGGAGGACTGTGAATAAAGAGTAAAAAAAAAATACATTGTGAAATTGTAAGTTACTTAGGTAAAGTATCTATGCTGACTATAATCGACCATATTTCCACTACTACGAGGGCGGCACTGAAAATTTCGGGAATCAAGGAAGTGACACAACATTACTATTTAAAAATGTATTTATTGCTTTTCGAAGTATTCTCCGCGAAATATGACACATTTTTCCATACGATGGAACCAATCATTGAAGCAACCATTCCATTCGGAAGTTGGCGTCTCCAAAATGGCCGTTTTATAGGCGTCCACAGCTTCTTCAGGTGATGAAAATCTCTGTCCACGCAATTTATTCTTATTTTAGGGAAAGTATAGAAATCATTAGGGCTTAGGTCGGGGCTGTACGGCGGATGGTCTAATAATTCTATGTTTTCTTGCTCTAAACTCTTTTGTTCTGTGTGCGGTGTGAGAACTCGCATTGTCGTGATGGAGGATGATGCGGCGGTTGCAGTTCTCTTTACGGAGTTCAGAAACGACATGTGGCAAACAAATGCTAGCATACCATTCTGCATTAACCTTGTCTTTGTCTCTCAAGAGGAATAGTCGTAACATGGCCGGTTTTGGAGACAAACGTGGCCATCATTTTTTTTTGCAACACTCCGTGAACGAACAATTTTTGTTGGCTTTAACTCATTTTCGAACACCCAAACTCGTGACTGGTTTTTTGTTTCGGGTTCGTACGCGTATATCCAGAATTCGTCACCTGATACGATGTTGTATACAGCATTTGAGGATCCTGCGTGGAATCTTTCGAGAGTTCTGACACGCCAAGTAACGCGAGCCGCTTTTTGCTCTTCACAGAGCGAATGCGGTATCCACCGGGAAAACAACTTTTTTACACCTAATTGTTCACGCAAGGTTATTTGTATTTGACTCATGCCAATGTCTAAAGTTGCCTGAACTTCGCGGTATGTCACATGTTGATCTTCCTCAATCAGCTTACGCACAGCATCAACGTTTTCTTGGGTGACTGCAGTTTTTGGACGACCTTGACGGGGATCATCACTGAGCTTGACACGTCCACGTTGAAATTCAGCAAACCAGCGATAAATTGTGGTTTTGGATGGGGCTTCATCACCAAATGCAGAAATCATCCGGTCAACACACTGTTTTTGTGTTAAACCACTTCGAGAGTCATAATAAATCATCGCTCTTGAATTTTCTCGAGTCAATTCCATTTTCTCAACGACTAAACAAGTTTGACAAAACCGTGTGACAAGACCGAGAATCTTTTTTTAAATAAATAAATTGTATTCGATTTTTAAAACCAAGGAGTTTTCAATTAAAAAGATTTTAATACGACAGGAACAGTGGAAATATTCCATTCCCGATACTTTTAGTGCAGCCTATGTATGTGAGTTCTGTGATGCCCAACGCATGCAACTTGCAAGGCTATTCGTCGTGTATCGCGATGCTTGGTTCGTATAGGTAGATAGCGTAAACAACAAATAAATCCGAAATGCGATTGCTAACAGAAATATGATCGTAATTTACTTAATTGCAAATAGTGTTGCCCAAAATCGGTCTTGTTCTTGCAGTCTTGGTCTTGTTCTTGCATTTTGGCAAGACCAAGACCAAGAATAAGACCGCCTATTTTTAGCAAGACCAAGACCAAGACTGCCCGTGCAAGATTTGCGCAAGAACAAGACTAAGCTTGCGAGACTCTTTTGTCTTGCAGTTAGGACTGACTGTCGTTCAAGGGAGTATAGGAGTTCGGGTATACGCTTACGGAATCTATGAGACGCAAAAAAATATAATGAAAAAAAATGGAACATTAGACTTATGCCGCTTATGCGCATTACGAACAATACCATAAACATACATAGCGAATGAAAATATCCATTTAAAGAAAAAAGAGTTCATCCCTAGTTTTGACAATCGACACTTTGATAGTGCGCGGCGTCTTGTTGTCGGCGTCATCCAAGGTCGGATACTAACCTGTCAAAGAAATTGTGCAAAGTACAAGGTCAAGATACACGTGCCGGCGGCTACTATTGATATGGTATACAGTCGTACCCGCCGCCGCGCCGCACGCACTACATTTGACACTGTATGATTGCCGCCACAGAGTACATGTTCCAAAGAATAAAATAACTTTCCGGGTACTCAGAATGGACTCGAATACATTATGCTGATCTCGCGAGGAAAATTGTAATTTGATGATGGTAAGGATAGGTAGATATCATAATAATTTATTCTAGTAAGTAATTATTATAACATTAACTATGTTTTAGGTTTATAATAATTACTAACTATTATTATTATTACCTAATAGATAAATATGTTCAATAAGTTAACTGCAAATCTCGACTTTTGGAAGTGTGTGTTTTAAAAAACAAAGTGCTCGAATATGTCGTCACCCATTTGATAAATATTGTAGACATTTTTAAAACACTTGAAATGTGTAAAAATGGATCTGGATCTTGTCTTCAAGACTTAGTTATTAACGAGTTGGAGGAGTACCTAAGTAAACCCAGAGCCAGCAGCTCGTTAGAGATTTTAGAGTGGTGGAGAACGCATGAGACAAAATATCCGATTTTATCGAAGATTGCCCGTGACTTTCTTTCAATACCTGCAATTTCAGTACCTGCCGAGAGATTATTTTCTAAAGCATCATTAGTAATTAGAAAACAGAAATAGATTAAGTGATGAGTCAGCCAGATGGTTACTTTGTATTAATGCTTTGTCAAAAGAATAAATATAAAGTAACAGTAATGTAAAAGCTATTATGTAGATACTGTGAAGTAATTTAATTTGTATCGTATTTTATTTTTTATTTAAATAAAAGGTATATTGTATAACTCTTTTATTCCATTTCATATATGGTGAGGGTCCATCAATATCTTTCTAGACAGATAATATTCTATAAAAGTTTTTAGAAAAATTTACTTTGCAAATATCCGCGTAATAAAATAAAATGATGTGTCTTACCTAGTTAGAAAGAGAGAGAGCACCTCCCGCCCTCCCTCAATTGCGTGCACTATCTCCGTCACCACTAATCCCAACACCGCTACTCCCAACACCACTACACTAGGCAAGACACACCACTGACGATAATACGACACGTGTTTCGCCTCTACACGAGGCATCCTCAGGTGATATGAACTCTACGGCGACTAACCGCTAAGAATCGTCAGTGGTGTGTCTTGCCTAGTGTAGTGGTGTTGGGAGTAGCGGTGTTGGGATTAGTGGTGATGGAGATAGTGCACGCAATTGAGGGAGGGCGGGAGGTGCTCTTCAAACTAGGTAAGACACATCATTTTATTTTATTACGCGGATATTTGCAAAGTAAATTTTTCTAAAAACTTTTATATAATGGATTTCCGCAAAGTAACGCCTGATTCTATTAATTATAGATAATATTCTTTAAAATACAGTGAAGTTATTGCCATTAATTTGTTTTTATATGTTTAACCATGTTTTAGCACATGTAAGCTTATTAAATGTAAACGTTTATTAAGAAACAGACTGACGCACGTGGCCGTGGGACACGGTAGATAGCGCAGTTGGTTAGAGCATAGGCACAGATCGCTTAGGTCGTGGGTTTAAAGCCCACCGGGTGTCAGTTGATTTTTCGAATTTCTCATTAAATGTTTAGACATTTATTAATTTGGTTGGTTTTATTATGGCTATGTTAATTTAAGCTCATATATACAGAGTAGGTACCTCTGTTAAATTGTTCTAAGATCTAAAGTAACGTTTAATAAATAGTAATAGGCTAATAGGTAATTGCAAGACTTGCGAGACTCTTGCTGCAAGACCAAGACCAAGACTTGCTAAGTCTCGTCTTGTTCTTGTATTTGGGTAACACTAGTTGAAAATTTTGTAAACAAAGTTTTAATTTCAGTATTTTGTGCTATTATAACTTAAAATAATATTTTAATTACAAAGACTAGTATAGGTACTATGTAAGTAGGTACTTGGGTAGTGAAGTAAATTTCAACTAAGTTTTGTAATAAAGGACTTAGGAATTACTTCTGTAGTTAAATTATTACTTAATTATTTTTTCGCTATAAGTACCTATCTAACAAAAAATGAAATAAATTTACCTTGCATTATCCTTCGGTAACTCAACAAATTATATCTCTGAATCCTTTTAATTGCTCATTAAGTATCCATCCCCGCAACGATTATAGTAGGAACGTCGTTTTGCCATTATAATTTATCAAATAGATACGTAATATACATAATATATATATATATATATATATATATATATATATATATATATATATATATATATATATATTATTCTTAAATTACATTAAAACTTTTTTAACTATTTTACCCTACAATTAAATATACTAAACACTAAATAAAAACTATTTCGACGAGTATTTCAACAAGTATTTACAAAAAATTATTTACGTAAACAGCGTTAAAAAAACTTTAACGTTCAATCGTATAGAACGCGCTAGCCCCAACTGCGATGTCCCCTTGGGGTAGCTCGCGATTGTAGGTAATTATTTCACGCAGGTAGCAAGAGCGACATAGGCACAGTATAAATATGAACAGTATGGAAACTAAGTCTAGTTGAGGATATAATTACCTACGCTCCATTGAAGCAATAGGGTCGTAACTTTTAATGTTTTGATATTGATTTTTTTATCAATCAATCGCATTTAAATAACTAGCTTACAATTTAAATAAGTAATCTCAGCAAAAAACGATAGTTTAAACACAGAAAACAATTTAAATTAACACACAACAACTTGTAGAACTATAGATTTTTAACTTTGTCATTACGGCGTAACCTTTTGAAAGTTTCGGCGGGAACGTACGGGACGAAAACGTACCTTTATTCTTCACTAGTTGTTCCCTGCGACTTCGCTCGCGTGTTAGGTTTGTATTTTTTTAGCGCGGAACCCTAATTCTTTTTTAAAAATAAAAGTAGCCTTCCTTATAACATCAGCTATCTGCCAGTGAAAGTGCCATCAAAATCGGTCCAGCCGTTTCGGAGATTAGCCCGAACAAACAGACGGACAGACAGACAAAAATTTTAAAAATTGTTATTTATTTATAAGTACCGTATTTACTTTCATATGCATTTACTAAAAAGCTGTTATTTTGACATTACAAACAGACACTTCAATTTTATTTATTTGTATAGATTATTACAAATTATTTACAGAAAAATATTTTCGTCTGCTACGACAAGTTCAGAATTCTTTATTATTGAATTTAACTGTGTAAAAAAATATCATTCTAATGAACAGGATTTTTTTAAATAAACTATTGGGAAACAAGGACAGGGTACTATGAAACCGATTTTGTTTATTTTTTTGTAAATTAGATCGGCCACTTTGCAATTTATGTGTTCTTTTTTAAAGCAACAACGAAAAATCGGTTTCAACACCCTCAAAAACCATGAAAATGACACCCATGACGAAAAAATTAATACCTGTTGCAGCCGTCATCTTGGATTTACATTTCAACAGCACTATCGGCTTCAACATGCTCAAAACTAACAAAATGACACCCATGACGAAAAAATTGATACCTATTGCAGCCGCCATCTTGGATTTACATTTCAACAGCACTATCGGTTTCAACATACTCTAAAACTATGAAAATGACACCTATGACCAAAAAATTGATACATATTGCAGCCGCCATCTTGGATTTACATTTCTACAGCACTATCGGCTTCAACATACTCAAAAACTATGAAAATGACACCCATGACGAAAAAATTGATACCTATTGCAGCCGCCATCTTGGATTTATATTTCGACAGCACTATCGGCTTCAACACCCTCGAAAACCATGAAAATTACACCCATGTTTTTTATTAGTGATCGATGCACCCATGACGAAAAACTTGATACCTATTGCAGCCGCCATCTTGGATTTACATTTCAACAGCACTATCGGCTTCAACATACTCAAAAACTATGAAAATGACACCCGTGACGAAAAAATTGATACCTATTGCAGCCGCTATCTTGGATTTATATTTCGACATCACTATCGGCTTCAACATACTCAAAAACTATGAAAATGACACCCATGACGAATAAATTGATATCTATTGCAGCCGCCATCTTGGATTTATATTTCGACAGTACTATCGGCTTCAACATACTCAAAAACTATGAAAATGACACCCGTGACGAAAAAATTGATACTTATTGCAGCCGCTATCTTGGATTTATATTTCGACATCACTATCGGCTTCAACATACTCAAAAACTATGAAAATGACACCCATGACGAAAAAATTGATACCTATTGCAGCCGCCATCTTGGATTTATATTTCGACAGCACTATCGGCTTCAACACCCTCGAAACCCATGAAAATGGCACCCATGACGAAAAAAATGATACCTATTGCAGCCGCCATATTGGATTTACTTTTTGTTACCATTATTGCACTATCAGCTTTAAATAACCTCAAAACCGCCGCATTCTGGATGTACAAATAAGTTCACGAATTCATTATGATCAATGACACGGACTTATAATTCGGTAACGATTATAACAATGATAATAAAAATCATTCTTACCTTTCAAAATCAGCAGGAAGTTTAAAATGAGATAGCTCCGGTTTTGATGAAGCCGAGTTCAAACAGCCGTATACTACGCAATACGTTCGTGGCATTTTTAAAGCCTTGAGGCGAAACTCGCTACTGAGAGCACCGCGACGAGCGCTTAGAAGTCTCGTCGTTGCGCATGTTTGTGTGAGTGTGCTGTTTCGAGCGTTTGTAGGAAGTTTCCATACTGTTCCTACTATATATTTACTGTGACATAGGCCTGACGCAAGTACAACTGCGTGTTGTGGGGCCCACCATACAGCTCTACAACTCCCGTTGGACAAAAGTACGTTGGGAGAAGACGTCCTGCGTTTCGTGGAAGAATTCGTTCTTCTAAGCCGCATAGATAATCCGATCTCTTTACATTTGGAACGTCTGAAGTCTAATAGGTCAACGAACTTCAAATCCTACGTACTCCAGGTTCCTGCAAAACACAAAGAGACATTCCTCGCTCCCGATTTCTGCCCCTCTGGGGTAGTGTTTCACCGATACGGGACACGCCAAAGAAGAAAGTTTCCTAAATATATATATTCTATAAATATTCTAAAATAACAATAAATATATTTATTAACTAGCTTTTTACCCGCGGCTTCGCTCGCATTGGCTTCAAAATAGAAATATCATTAAAAGTACTTTAATTAAAGTTAAAATTTCATAAATGTAGTTCTATTTACGATGAACGTGTGACTGTTAGCAATCCGCCTGCCACAACGGATAATATCCAAGTTATTTCGTAATGTATGGAGGGAATTGATATGATGAACGGGAGTAGAAATATATTAGCAATGTAGAGGCGGCGAAATGGAAACCAATACCTCATTTCGTCTCGTGGGTGTCGTAAGAGGCGACAGAAGGGAAACTGATTAGGAAGATGCTGCATCTTCCTGATAACAGTGCAGAGTAATAAAAAGCTGCGGATGCCAACCCACTCGCCAAGCGTGGTTACTACTGCAAAAGTCCAGCCTATTTGACAAACAATGGGAGAAGCCTATGATCAACAGTGGATAGGCCTATTAAAAGTAAAAAAGTAGCAGCCTATATACATCCCATTACAAGACAAAAAAAAATTGATTGAGTTGACTAGAACGCGGGTTGACTGACTTCACATAAGTATATATAAGAAATATTTTTTAACTTCTCAAATATGTAGGTTTTCTCGCGATATTTTGCTTCACCACCGAGAACGTGGTAAACCGAAACTTCAAATTGCAATTAAGACATGATGTCGGTGCGGATCGAATTTGGGTTGCTTATGATCGGTTCGATTACCGGATAACTTTCAGGATTCTATCAATGTAGTTTTACTCATAGTTAAAATTAAAATAAACATGCGTTTAAAATTTGCTGTCTCTAATATTTATAGTACTTTTTCACAAGAGCCTGTTCATTTACTCATGTCAGCTATGAAAACGTGTCTGTCACAAAAATTTCAATAGGTAAGTAGTAGTAGTAGTTTCATTGGGCCTCGCGGGAAACGAACTCTTTTATTCATGTGCTTTGAAATCTTGCGGCGGGCTACACAGCTCTCGTATTTGCTTGCTTAAACTCATAAACACTGAAAATAAGCTTTTGCACTATTGCATTGACCCTATCTACATTGTAATTATTCAATCAAACTATTTCAACATTTTTATATGAAAATCTTACAGTCCACTTAATTTTCAACTATCGGTTTTGATACAAAAAGAAGTTGGTGAAATATTGCTATGCTGATAGACACCCAACATATTCAACTAAAGACATTCTGTCATAATTACACACACACAGTTCTGTTAGTCATTTTGACAATAACGATAAATCATCCCGACACCGGTTTGGATATTTCAAGTCTGACATTTTTTTATGCTGGAAGAAAAAAAGTGTTCAATTAAATTCTCATTAATATTATCACTTATTATTACTTTATTTGGCAGTAGGTAGATGGCGGTACTATGAGATTAAAACTATAAAAACAAAAACTGTAGCCAATAGTACTCTGCGCCCCCTTTTCCCTACGGTGACTCGCTTCCGATTCGGCAGAAAAGCCATACAAGCCAATGCCAGTCTCACAGGTGGTGTTTAGTGGGTAGGCACTTAGGTTTCGCAGTGAGTCCCACATAACCGCGACAGCCGGCTGTCGTGGTATGCTTAGAGCATTCACCACCTCCCTTCCCCGCTTTGCGGAGGGTAGCCCTTTTCATTGCTTCTGGGCGCAAAAAGAACCAATAGTACCTACTCAGCGACAATAAGTTGAGGTGCGAGTGGGGTGCCGTCTCACACAACAAAGCCGCTAACATTTATATAATACATAAATTAGGAATAAGTTATATTCTATTAAAATTCTGCTTCTGTCATAAATACGCTATCAGCTCTTCTAGCGGTGTGTAATGAAATTATTTTACGATATAAGTATAACAATATGAAGAAAAAGCAATGTTATATTTAGTTGTTAATATCGCCA
The DNA here is from genome assembly GCA_033319125.1 of Parnassius glacialis. Taxonomy (NCBI): domain Eukaryota; kingdom Metazoa; phylum Arthropoda; class Insecta; order Lepidoptera; family Papilionidae; genus Parnassius; species Parnassius glacialis. The sequence continues at coordinate 20,300,879 of JAVANC010000010.1, read as the reverse complement.
AACGATCTCTATTCATTGATTTGGTCAGGCTATATCATGATACAATCAAAAAACAATGTTAAATTTAATTAAATGCTACCATTTCGTGGTATAATTAACTACTTTATGATATTATTAATTCTAAGATCTTGCTAATAAATACTTATATAAAAATCTCTTTTTATTTAAAATATATGTAAGTTATATATTTAATTTTATTCATTAGTAACTGAAGGTAATATGTTACTACTTTTTGAATTTCGCGTTAGATGGCAATGTTTTCATAAAGTGAAATTTAGATTGTCGGCATAGTTAAAATTATAACGCAACGGTTAAAACTCATTTTAGGCTTTATTTATAAATGTTATTTATTAAAAAAAAACATCAATAATCAATAATATAAAATAGAAATTAACATCTTGAGGAGGGAAAATATTTAACCCTCTTTTTTGATGATCCGTAATCGGATAAAAAGTAGTCTATAAGTTGCCCCGGGTTCCTAACTATCTACAAACAAAATTTCATGGAAATATGTCCAGTAGTTTTTGCGTTAAACGGTAATACACAGACAGACAGACAAAAATTCTAAAAACCACTAATTCGCCCTCAGTGCCCTTTATTTAGTCGCCTGGAATTGTTTTTATGCAGAAAATATTACAATTACAGACACGACTTCTCTACAGATTTATTATATGTATAGATAGATAGATCTATTTTTATGAACCTGATGTCATAATAAAAACGAATAAAAAAGTATAAAACTGAACTCATAGACCATCTGATCGTAAGTGGCTAGTGCAGTGTATGGATACCTGCAGCCAACCTCAAACAATAAATAATGCTATAGATGCGTTGACACCTTTAAGAACTAAGGTGGAATGCCATGCAGCATGTATCTATACTGGCTCTCGTATAACTTTCAGACCGAAACACAGTCCGGCAATCTTTTTTTTAAATCACTGCTATTTGGCAGATGAAATAGGTAAAAGTAGTAACATTTTACCTTCAGTTATTTACGTATTTACGTAGGACTTTTTACTATTACATAGTGATTAATTTAAAAAAACACACCTGAATAAAAGTAGGTAAACTAAGCGAGAAAAAAGGCCCAGCGTACAGCTCATAGTGACGCGACATTCCTATTCCCAACAGTAGCAATTCCTTTCGGACTCGAGGACTGAGACACCACCACGCCGAGCCTTGTGGACTCCTACCCTTGCCAACTGCGCTCTGAAAACAAGATTTTCAAATATTGGGTTATTATATTATTGGAAAAAAAAGAGTTACAACTCGCGGACTAGCTGGTTCTACGATAATCAATCGACCAACTAAGCGTGAATGTTCCAAACTATGATACATATTTCAAATATTCAAAATTTATTGATTACGGTATTGTTTTTTTATAATTTTTTTTTATTGGATAATGGCGACATATGAGAACACAGTCAGGTCGAACCTGATGGTAAGTGAATACTGTGGCCCATGACCTACATTTATCCTTGATTAAGAATCAAGATGCAAATTGTTTCCATCAATAATGTATTTTGACGATTATTAACAATTTTTAATGTGAGACGAGAACCGGAACTGGACTGTACTTAGTAGGCATTCTATCTTAGTCCTCAGTGGTGACAACACAACTGTATTTAGATTCTTTATCGAGTATATAAAGTGAACTACATTAAACTATCTACCTATGTTCACTTTTTTACGTTATGTTTACTTTTTTATTATTTGGTTCTGTGTGACTTATTTAAAAATTGAATGAATGTACTCATGTAAGGGACATGTATTTGTCTTAATGAGTAAATAAAGATTTTTAAACCGATATATGTGCTCGTATGTCACCGTTAATATTTGAAAAAATAATTATAAACGTTTAAAATGATAATATATAATAAAATATCAACTTAGGTACTTCATTTAGAACAGCGTCACCGTAGTTGCAGTATAGAAATAGCTGTGTAAGTGTTGCCATCATGTACTGAAGGAGGGACATGAGTTGCGTAGTGCTTAAATCCTAAAAATAATATAGTAGCATATAATAAAGTATATAAAGGTACTGATAAATATTGAAACAATGGTTTAAGTATTTTATTATTTTAGGTGCTAATGTAGTAATGTTTGAACAAATCTGCGGTAAACAGAAAAATCATAATAATCAAGCTTATCTGTCAGATTAAAAACAGATAGAAAAAGGTTAGATATTTATGTTAAATTTTCGTTATCGTACAGCTTATATATACATTTCTGAGGGTAATGGAGCATTTAGTCCGCCGCGCTATTCTATAACTATAGTGCGTGTTGGCGTACTCTGCTACTTTCCTTTTCATTTAAAAAGAAAAGGCGGGACCGAGTTAATTTCCATCCCCAAAATAAAATCTGCCTCTCAGTGACATAGCCTCCTCGTCTATTCGCATGTTATGCTACTGTTGGGGTGTACCCTCATTCGCTACTTCTGCTAACGAACTAACCTCCCAGATGGTTGATAACGGTAGTCATATTTTTAGAAGACATACTCAACCCATGACACGTTTGGTAAGCATGTTTTTGAGCGAAGAGGTGAAACTCACGTCTCTACATTCCTCTCGCTTTCATCAGACTGGCGGGTATGATTTAGCTTATTTAAATGGACTTTGCACTATCAAGTTGGTTGCCAGTAGTGTCCATCAGTCCGTCAGTGATAAGCAGCGTGATGCACGCGTTAGGTTAGTATTTGAGGAGATAAAAATAAACAAAAGTGGAATTATTTGCCGGCGTCTATCTTTCCGTCCGAATACAATCTGGGCCTCTTCGAGGCAGGAGTGAATAGGCTTTTGTTACACTAAAACAATGCAATTTACCATCTAGGACTACACCACTTACCACCAGGTGGGATTGTGGTCAAGTACAGGCTTATAATATGTAAAAAAAGATAATAAAATTGAAAAAGTAAAAACTGACTTCAAAATACTGAAAGGAATAAAATAATTTCTATATAATTAAATAGAATTAAAGCATCCTTGAGGTTTAACCTATTTAACAAAAAAAAATACGCACTCGTGTTCACGCGGTAGAAGTGAAACCTTCAAAAAAGGAGATCGAGATAATAGGAAACACTGTATACTGTATTCTATCTCATTCTCTCGCAGGCTAAATCCAATAGATATGTATACGTTTGTTTCTTTTTAGTGTTGCTTTTTCGTTTCATCGAGTTTTATATCACAGCGATTCTAAAGAAGTTTCCACTTCAAAAAAGCTTGCAAAATAATCATTAATATCGATTTTTTACGCTAAAAAGTTGAATAATTCTTCGCTTAAAGTGCTTATTATCTTAACCATATGTGGTGAGGTTTTTTCATCATCCGCATCTCAGTTCACTGCTCGACATGGTCCAGCTCTTTACCAAATATTTAGAAAAGTGCAAATTGAACTTACCGATTGAAGCTGCACCGCAACTAAGCACAGCGTTATCGTAGCAAGGTAAAAGTAAATTCCTAATATATTCTTTGTAAGTTTGTTCAATTGCTTCACCAGACTGCAAAATTAGGCTTTTTAGATAATATAAGTAATATGTTGTTTATATGATGCCGATTTCAAACGTGACCATAACTTACGAGAGTACATAACTACGAGGCTTCGAATTCAAAAACGCCGTTTCGTAATTATTAAGACAGAAAGAAACAATTTTATTTGATGCTACAAAATATTTGCATTACAATTATATTTTAAAACATAATTAATGTAAAAACAAACGCTGATACATTGCAATGGGATTACCACAGTGATGATATTCTGCCGGTTCGCTTACTCAAAACTTACAAGCAGTCGCCAAACTTAAGTGCTGTCGATTAGATATTATAAAAAAGAAACTTAAAGATTAAAAAAATCAAAACAGATAAAATAAAGTGATGAAAGATTCTCTGGAATCAATAATTTTCTTCTTCATTAGTCCTTAAAGTTCATTCAGCAGTGAATTTCGCGTTGTTGCTGGCCATGTGTCTCTCCTGTTTTAAAAATAATTTGTCGAGATCACTACGTTCACTAGGACTGGCGTTTGGCGTCTTGCAACTTTGTCGCTGGCTCTGCACTTACATCTATCATATTGGAGGTATACTACCATCTGGATGCCACAAGATCTTTTTTTCTCTTGGAAATAATCTTCTTTTTAGTTACACACGAGACAAAATATAGCGATAGGTTTTATAGCCCCATTTCGTACGTTTCTGACGCCGCCACTGTTCGGTAGGAAGAGAGTGGAAGAATCTCAAGCCCAGCAGCGGACAGTTACGTTCTTAAACATAGAGATACTTACCTCACGAGTACAATGTGCAATCGATGACAATTTTTGATTCTTAGACGAGCTCTTAAATCTCTTGTTTTTGACAGGTCATATTTTTTACCTTTGCCTCCAATTCGTTCACTTTTTGCGTGAAGTAAACAGAATTGGCCACGAACAAACATCATTAGGCCCACTGCAGATAAATCAAAAGCCACGTGTACAGATACGCAGTACGCAGCAGAAATCAACTCCAACGAAATGGTTAATATGTAGCCAAATACAACGTCATCCAATGGCGTCCATAATGGCAATATGTGCGGATAATAAACGATTCCTGGGTTTTTGTATTTAAAAAGCGCATATTCAATAAATGGTGTAGTAATGAATACGAACGCTGTAAATATATAAATTCGTGTTAAGAGCTTGAAAGTTGTATTGAATGCTTTTGTGTATTGTTCAATATAATATTTAGAAACGCTATATTCGTCCTCATTATCAGATTCATAATCCAGCGGCGATAGGTTCTCATTATTTAATTCTTCTTTTTCTAGTTTTGATGCTTCCTTTAGAAGGGTACGCCATTGATCGCCATCATAACGCAGTGACAACAGCTTGATAACACCCAATCCACAAAAAGAGAGGATACTGAAGCATTCGAAAAGGCGGTCAGGGTCGTTTATTGAAAGAAACAAATCTATTATTTGCATTACAGTTGTGACCAGAAAACTGGCCATAGCAACGTTTGCTATCCAGTGTACTCCACCATTATCGAGACTCATAACTAGCCCTGTTTTTCTGAGTGAATGCCAAACAAGGAACACCAAGTTATTGTTACGGCAGTTCGTCAAAACATTTGCCGAAAAACGAAGCTGCTGGAATCGTCTTCTCAACTATCAAATGAAAACAAAAATAATAAATTATTTAGTGTATTAAAACTTTTATCACATGACTTAAATTCGAAGCCAACTTACGTTACTGATGTTCTCCATTGTTAAAATGTAGCTCATGGTATTAATTTAATGAGTTAAAAAATATGAGGAGCACAGCCCTCGATGGTAAAATGAGACTTGGAAGTATAAATGGCCTGATTTCTTCAAAGTCGAAATATTGACGCAATTAGTTTTGTTTGATGTTACAGTCACTCTTAAATTAAGATTTTTTTCTAAACGACTATAAAGTAGGTATTTTTCAATTAAAAAAGATTTACGATATTATGTTTTCCATTTAATTTCGTTTGGCACGAGCAACTCAAGGCGTGAGATATGCCTATAAGATATGAATATAACAGAATCCATGCAGTACATATTGTAACCCGTATTTCTAATAAGTATAACATTTAACCTTCTCTCAGAATCTTAATGATAGCTTCCAATATTTGTGTCTTCCTGATCGGATTTTTGTTTGTATATTTGTAAAGTAAGTAGCGTTTATAATCTAATTAATTTATTATAATATCGACCTTCGGTTTACCAACATCATTAGTGTTATTTCTTATATTTACGCGAACACTACACATTTAAATAAAACTAATTTTACGGATTTCATCTCCCCCGTGACCATGGGTGCTGTAAAGTGCTTGAAACGTCGGGAATGTAAAATAAGTTAATATACGCGATAAAATCCGTAAAATTAGTTTTATTTAAACCATTAGTGTTCCATGCCAAAATTAGCAAAAATGAACACATAGAGTTGACTCGGTCTGTCTGTCTGTTTGTTATTAATCTTTTTCGCCGAAACTCTTTATCACCTACGTAAAATAGTATATAGAATAGTTAAAATACTGTGCAGATACGCAAATATGCATGTTAGCTTCAAAATTCGCATAGAACCACGAGTTACATGGTATTCAAGTACCTAAATAGGAAAATAAAAACCGATATTTTTTTTAAATTATCTCGTGGAGACATTTCGTTATATTAGGATTTTTTAAAACACTTTAAAACATACAGTTGAATATTTATATCAGTATTTTTTAATACTCCTAACATACTCCATGTATGTCATTCAGATTCATCCCTAATATACTCCATACTCCATGGAGTATGTTAGGGATGCATCTGAATGACAGAGTGAGAAATTGTTTAATAAGAGAAGAGTGTGGTTTGCAAGATGATGTTGTGACCAGGATTAAGAAAGGAATGCTTCGGTGGTTTGGTCATGTAGAAAGAATGAATGACAAAGCGAATTTATGTTGCAGAGGTGAACGGCAGAGTCGGGAAGGGTCGCCCTTAAATATATATATATATATATATATATATATATTAATATAATTAACGTCTAGGTAATTGGTGGATAAGGATGCATGAAAATGACAACTTTCTTGTTGTAATTTTCAAGAGAATTAAACTATGTATTAATAAAAAATGTAATAAAGCTGTCTTATATTATTCTTTTTCTTGAAAAAAAAAACAAAAATAGGTACACATTTATTTTCTACTTGATTCTTCTTTTAGAATTCTAGAGACAGGCTATGAATTAAATTTTCAAAATGTCTTATAAAAGTAAAGTAAAATAAAAAATAATAGCTTTTAGTATGTAGGTAGGTGACAAGCGTGAAAATATATGTTATGTAATCGCTTTCTACGTCCCACTGTCGGGCACAGGCCTCCTGTGATTTCTAAGAGGGTTCTAGAGCATAGAAATGTCCGCCACGCTGTAAAAATGTGTCTTGTCAAACTTCACTTGTTTTATGGTAGCCATACACGCTAGGGTATACCTGACAGAACAACAGAAAACAGGTCAACTGTACAGGTAAACCCTATCAATCATCTATCTATCTATCACATCTAAACCGGAGAGTGTAGGTTGCATAACCGCTACGGGTGTGTCCTCTACTCAGCTCAAGCTTACCCGACGAATGTAACTGTATAGGCAAACCTGATAGGTACACCCTAGAGTGTATGTCTACCTTAATCAATTTTGTGACATGCATGTTTTCTCATGATACGTGATCAGTATTCTTAAAATTGCTTTCATTGTTGCAGTAGTTCACATACAATGTTTAAGGAGTGTTTATTTCCTGAGCTAAAATTTACATAGATAAAAATTACACTAACGAATTGTAAAACGTATAGTACGATACGAGGTGTAAGGTGGGTAAATGACTTCTTTTCCAACTAACCTGAACGATGCATCATCCTAACTAACAAAAGATGATCAGGATACCGAGATAATGGAGGTTCCTCTATTAAGAGCAGGTGCCCGTACCGATGTAGCAGTGCGAAGTTATCGGATCTACGCTTTAGACCCCATTCCACAGCTTTTTGTGTAAAGTTTTTAGGTTATGAATACATGTTATAATGTTGTACTATTATATATTCTCTGGTATTGCCTACATGTAGCAAGGAATTGCAAAAAAATTGTAAGACACAAAAGAAACAGGTACGAAATACAGAAATACTTTAGCATATACATGTTTTCACTTTTTATATTTATATCCTGCAACATAATCTCCTAAAGATTAATTAAATTAATTGCTTAAAAAACTTTTCTCTTCGAATTGTTCAGTTATTATAACATTGTAAGTTATAATATAGTGTCTAATTAGAGGTAATCAAACAAACATTCTTCTTTACCGAGTTGTTTTTATATTTTCCGTACTAGATAAAACTTTATAATTGTATAGACTATTATTTGAAATTAAAACTTTAAATATTTTTGTTAAGCCATACAATTTGTACGTTATTATTAAGTTTCACCTGTTTGTAGATTAGGCGCTCGTTAAATAGCTTTAGTAGTGCCGCTGTTGTGCGATAGTGGCACAGTACTTCCTCATTCTCGGTGCAGATGCATTCAGCTAGTAAAGAGGTGTTTATTTTTCGTTTGGCCTTATGACAGAATGAAGATCACTAGATGCAATACGACAGGAATAGCAGTTCTGCACGGTTTCTATGAAGATGAAACTTCTTTCTTTCTTTCTTTCTCTCTCTGTCTCTCATAAACATTATTTTTGAATTCTACTACAATATTTTCAAGAATGCGCTAGCTGACGTTTATGTACATATAAGAATATATGCCCAAACTTACCACACTGGGCAGAAAGTTTAGTTACTATAGAGCCCTTGCACCGGTAACGCCGCTGCTCATTAGTCTGTAAAGACTTTACACAAAATCCCGAAACACTAAATCAAACTAATTTAAGATAAAGTGGAAGAAAGGGAAAGAGTGAAAGGGACTTATACTCCCCTGTACAAAAATAAAATGCATAAAATATTTTTAAACGAGAGTAGTTACAAATACAATTCTTTATATTTGTAGACATAGATTTACTGACTGAATTTGTGCAATATTTTTATAAGACAGTTATTTAATTTCATACATCAATCCTTTGTGTTATAAGTATCGTAAGGGACGACTCTGAGAAATTCAAGAGAAATCGATCGAAATTACTGTTTCCGAGAGATGGCTTTGCAACCATCTCGATTATAGCAGACGTAAAAACCCAGACTGGCAAAGGGCAACAGTGTCAAAGGTGCGACACGATTAAAGCAAATCCTTATGCCCTTAAAAAGGAAAATATTAATTTGGACGTAATATGAACAGTGGTAGAGCCACGCGGCAGCTCTTGCTGTCACACGGATGGGCCGGCTCGAACCGGGGTGGTACCACGACCTCACAGAAAACCAGCGTGAAGTAGAGGTTTACCTCTGCGTTTCGCTTGGTGAGTGCAGGTGGCCGGAGGCCCTTTTTACTGGAAATGAGGCATTCCATCTTAGTCCTCACGGGTGACAACGCATCTACATTTTGACTTGTAATTGAGGATAGATGTAGATGTCTATGGGCCGCAGCAACCACTTACCATCAGGTGGACTGTGTGCTCGTTTGTCACCCTTATCCTATAAAAAAATAAAAAAAATAAAAGTCAATTTACTTTTACTGCACCAATATACGTGGTAAAAAAAGAAACTTGATAGCGGAGACGGATTGCAATGTTTCACATGCTGCCTTTTTCATGTAAGAATAGAAAACACATAATCAAGTCCGGAACAAATTGCTCCCTCAATCATAACTTAACAGGGTGCCAATATGTTTGTTTTCTTTGTGATTTATCGTACTGTTTTCTATTAATAATAATGGTAACACCCGAACGCATGACTCAATCTTGGCTGTGCCAAGCAAGTGAGAATCTAGGATGTCGGATTCCAGCTCTCTTGTCTAAAAAAACTTTAAATTTTCTGTGCTCTATGTTAACGAATAATATAATTTAAAAATAAAAAATTTGTATAACCGACTTCGATATAAATTATTAAGAATGACTCTAACACTACTGGTCAGACCATGATAAAATATATGAGAAATATGTGAAGACCACATGTGAAGTACCAGCTTTCAAATAAAAAAAGAATCATTGAAATCGGTTCACCCAGTAAAAAGTTTGAGGTAACACACAAAAAAACATACAGCCGAATTGAGTACCGTTTCCTTTTTGAAGTCGATAGAAAACTAATAATTGCCCTTTTTCAAGAAAGAGAAAACCAAAATTTGGTTGTTGCATCTGCTAATCTGATTCAACTTATGTCCAGCATACATTCACCGTCTGAAAACGGAGGGAACGTTTAAGAAATTTGTTCAGTTACTGGAAATATGATGTCAAATATGTATGAGAAAATTTTTACTTTTTCCTGATGCCATACATTCAACGTATCACATAGATACGGGTGTTGATTGCCTTGTTGGTCTAATGGTAGTAAATGTGGTTGCTGATCATGAGGTCCTGGATTGGAATCTCGGGTTAGGCCAAAATCATTTTTTGTCACGAAGTTCGCAGTAGCAGGAAATTGTCGGTGTTTCACTCCATAGCCTTTGAAGCACGTAAAGCTGTAGGTTCTGTGTCTGATCTCTCTCCGCTCGTGTCGGATAAGTCGTCTATAAGGGTGGGGAGATAGAGATTTACCTGCGATCTTTTATGTAATACTAAAAAAAAATATGTTTTTTTATAAAATAGCTAAATCTCGTGTGTATTTATTACACATGAGACAACACAACGTAATGTAATACATTGTTTTGATTTAATTAAAAGTTAACTTTCTTCTTTTTCATCACCATCATTACAACTTCACAAGACGACTGCTGAACATAGGCCTCCCCCAAGGAATGCCACAAATCACGGTCCTGAGCCACCTGCATCCATCGACTTCCTGCACGTCTTACCAGGTCGTCACTCCATCTGGTGGGGAGTCGCCCTAAACTTCATCCATCGCTACGAGGCCGCCACTCGAGAACCTTTTTTTCCCCATCGATTTTCGGTTCTTCGAGCTATATGGCCGGCCCACTGCCACTTCAGCTTACTAATCCGTTGGGCTATTTCGGTTATTCTAGTTCTACTGCGGATATCCTCATTTCTAAGTTCATCACGCAGAGAAACCCCCGAGCATAGCCATCTCCATAGTTCTCTGAGCGAACTTAAGCTTTCTCATACGGCTAGCAGCGAAGGACCGCGTCTCAGATCCATAAGTCATCACTAGCAACACGCTCTGGTTGTACACTGTCGTCTTCAAGTTTTGAGGTAGTATACCTGACAAGAAGATGTGTCATAATTTTCCGAACGCTGCCCAACCAAGTAGAATCCGTCGATTGATCTCTAGGTCGAGGTTGGACTTACCTAGTCGGAATATTTGTTCCAGGTAATCATACTCGTCAACAATTTCAAGCTTAGTGTTCCCAACTACTACCGGCACAGGTGTGACATGGACGTTACACATGATCTTTGTCTTGGCCATGTTCATATTAAGAGTTATCCGTTGGTAGGCACTATTGAGGTCATTGAGCAAGGTGCTTAGGTCCTCCAGCGATTCTGCCATTAGGACTATATCTTTGGCCAATCGAAGGTGAGTGGTGTACTCGCCATTGATATTAATACCGTATCCTTTTAGTCCAGTAGCTTGAAAAAGTCTTCCAAAGCAGCGGAGAAGAGTTTCGGGGATATAACTTTCTTTCTTAACCTTGTCTTACACCTCTCTGCAGTTGGTTAGGTTTTGTACTCTGGTCCTGTACTCGGATAGCCATCGTAGCCCTACTGTACAAACACTTCAGCACTTCGATATATCGGTAGTGCTGAAGGGACTGCAGCATCGCCCAAATTTCGACGAAATCAAAGGCTTTTTCAAAGCCCACATACGCAAGACCCAGTGGCAGATTATAATCCTCGGTCTTCTGTATAATCTGCTGAAGGGTATGTTTGTGGTCTATGGTGCTAAAGTCTTTTCGGAAACCGACGTGTTCGGGAGGATGGAAGTCGTCGAGTCTGCATGCGAGACGATTGGTAATGAAAATGAAAAAAAAAACGCTCGTAAACTACATGTAGACGCGGCTCAGAAAATCGGAAAATCGATCCGTTGTTATTCAAGAGAGTACTGTCGCCTTTTTTGCTCTCGGATCGTTACTCACACTTGCGTGTGGCTCTAATCTCAGGTGTCTCGAAAACGATGCTGCCACATTCGGTCTTCAGCTTCAACAGTTGGCTTATTCTGGCAGACAAATCTCTGGCAAACACTGGAGCCCTGGCTCCACCCAATCGCTTCTTCAATACGTTGCGTATGTCCCGTCGCATACGTTTGGAGATCTGTCTGTTCAGTTGCCTGTATTCTGTCAAATCTACGAAAGACTTCAGCTTCATCTTCCGTCTGACAGCCATGAGATTAAGAGTGTGATCAGAGAGTTTTTGTGTTCTTTTACAGCGGGTCATGCAAAACCTAGCTCCGGACCGCATGGATAGTTTCCACGAGGTTGTCATTCATATCATCCACTGCATTGCAATCTTTTAGGCACTGAAAATAATTTTGTAACTTGAGCTGAAATTTTTCGGGATTTTGGATTAGAGCACGAGGAGGACGGTGCGATGACTTCATTAGACGTGACCTCCCAAAATTAACATTTAGGTTCAGTGTGCTTCTTACCATTCGGTGATCGCTGCCAGTTTTCACCCTCGCGATTGATTACTAAGGCATCACTGTACAGTTGTCGTCTGGTAGTCATAATGATGCCAATCTTATTTTTTGTCGAACCGTTGGGGCTCGACCAGGTCCACTTTCTGTGGGTCCTCTTCTGGAAGGAAGTTCCTCATAAAGAGTGCTGCTGCCCCTTGGGTTATGTTGCCCTATCCCAAATTTGCCTACCTGCAGCTCACCGTTCTCTCTTGTGCCTAGTTTTGTGTTGAAGTCTCCCATTAACATAGTGGGTTTTGGAGGAATGCGTGGCTCATGGAAGGGATATCCTGATACATTTTCTCCTACTCCTCGTCGGAATGTGCCGAGGTTGGTGCGTAAACCTGTGTGACCTTCAGCGAATATCGTTTGTTGATTCTGAGTATATGGTTCGCAACCCTCGTCGACACACTCCCAATTTTTACAACGTTTTTAACAAGAGACTTGTGAACGATAAATCCGACACCTCCTTGGGACAGATGGTCGCCCTCCCGGTAATAGAACAATTTGCCAGATTCGAAGATTACCGTGTACTCCTCCTCTCTTTGAACCTCAGATATTCCTATAACATTCCGGCGAAATTTGTCTGTCTCTTTTTCCAGTTCCAGGATCTTGTCGTTATTCCTCAGGATGCGTGCGTTATATGTTGCCAGGTTGAGTCGTCCTACTGTGGCAACCGAACCTCCACCGGAGATTCTTAGCACCATATACCCCGCCGTTACCATGGTCGCAATCGTATCCAGGAATAGACGAGCCCTCGGGGCCTGGGGGCTGTCTCTTCGTAACTTTCGTCATGTTGGCTATATTGCCATAGTTGCCACGCTTGGTACGTGGGTTGGCGGCAACCGTAGTTAAAAAAATTTATTTTGTTATTATCAGAAAGATGCTGCTGCACATCTGCCTCAGTTTCCCTCTGTCGCCTTTTACGACACCTACGGTAAAATATGGGGTAGTGAGTATTCCTGTCCGCCACTAAACGCGAATATTCCTCAATTGAGAGCATTTTAATAAAAGCTTGTTTTTAAAAATGTTCTCTTACTATTAATTTATTTTATTAGTATTGAGGCATTCCACATTGTTTTGTAGGGGTGACAACACATTTGAATATGAGATGAAGAAGTCTACGGAGGACAGTCTCCACTCACCACCAGGTAAACTGTGTGCCTGTTTGTCAACCTTACATCTATAAAAACAGTAACATTCATACAGTGATTGTAAAAGGAGGATAGATTTTATTAGTAAACGAAAGTGTTGTACTAAACATTTTACTAAATAATATTTTATTTTTTCTTTCGTAACATTGTCCTACCACATTTTTCTGAAGTCGAATAAAAATATCCCAAAAATTTATTACAGAAATTCCGGGCTCCATGTCTGACCGCGGTTACGTGTTTCATTCAGTGAGGTATTCATGTTGTGCAGTTAATTTTATAACATATCAAGATACTCTTTAAAATATGTGCGAGCCATATTTTAAAGATAGAGCCATAATTTAATACACAAAAAATGTTTCACTTATTATTTATAATGTATCTGATATTATGTACTTATTTGATTCTATAATTTTTATTTCAATAGTGAATAAAGACCAAGCGAGTAAAGTTCATCTTTTGTTTGAGAGTATATTTTGAAGTATGAATATTGCGAAATATTGCGAAGTATAAATATTGCGAAGAATTTGATAAACTACTAGCATGCTAACTCGATCGATATGGAAACATACAAAAATTCCAAGTTGATTTCAACAAATCATTTAAAGGTCAAGAGGCATACATTAATTACAATAGTGGTTTGTAACAGCAACAGTCAAAACAAAGTAATCTAACACATACAAAGTTAAAACTATCTAGTATAAACATCCCAATATTATTAGGAAAATATACAGATTGGCCCTTATTTTATGATACTTATGTATAGTTAATACACAACAATACAAGATTGGATGATGTGTAAAAGACTCAATATTTGAAAGCAAACTTAAATGGAGCGCAGAGCTAGTATTGGAGACTCTTCAAAAAGATGTATTTCGAACAGAATTTTTCAAAAGTTATTCAGTTTAAAAAACTTAATTGCTGAATCTTATCAAAATATTAAGCAACTTCTGGATACAACAATAGAATGTTAGAATTCTTTAAAAATGAATTCTAATACATGGGATGTCATCATAGTATGCCTTACTGTCACCAAACTAGACAATGAAATCCACAGGTTGTGGGCACAACTCATATCTAAATAAAACGAATTTCATACAATAAAAGTTATATGTAAATTTTTAGAAAACAGATTGAGATAATTAGAAGGTGATGGACAGAAGTAGTCAAATCACAAAATCTAAATCCTTTCATGCTAGTCTTGCCACTCCTAAGGAGTAATTAAAGAGGTGTTCATTCTGTAAAGCAGATCATTATATTTATTGAATAGGAGACTCTTCAAACGATGTATTTCGTACTGAATTTTTCAAAGTTATTTAGTTTAAAAAACTTAATTGTCTAATCTTATCAAAACATTAAGCAACATTTGGATACAACAATAGAATGTTTGTAGAATGTGATGAACAGAAGTAGTCAAATCACGAAATCTAAGTCCCTTTATGCTAGCTTTGCTACTCCTATGGAGCAAGTAAAGAGGTGCTCATTCTGTAAAGCGAACCATTATGTTTATCTGTGCATAAAATATGGTGAAAAAGATTTTAACGATATTTATGCCTTTGCTCAAAATAATAATCTATGTTTCAACTGTTTGATCCCAAAACACTCTGCATATCAATGCAAAAGAAATATTACTTGTTAGATTTTTCATTTGAAACATCAGCAAGATAGAGAGTTTCAAATCGATGTTAAACGAGAAAGCAAAAAAAGCAGACCAATCACAAGTAGTGTACCACTTTGCAAACAACCCTAGTCAAGTATCATTAGCTACAGCACTAGTAGTCGTTACATCACAATGCGGGCAGATACAAGTCTACTGTGCACTTATTGACCAGCGCTCACGGAGCTTGTTTATGTCTGAAGAATTCACTCGGGCTAGCTGTGATGTAAAACAAACAGAGAGTTTCATCTATATGAAGGAAAGACTATGTTATACATTACAAATCCACTGAGGAATTTGAATTGAAATCTAGATACAAAATAAACTTCACTTTATGGGTAAGAGTATTTGCAATTAGTCATATCATAACATTCTTGCCACAAAAACATTTCACATAGTCAAATTAGCCAAAGTTGGATACGATTACATTAGCAAATCTTATTTTAATAAGCCAAGCAAAATTGGTATGCGCTTAGGTGCCAGTGTGACCAGCAAGATTATGGAGGATGGCATGTTGAGAAGTCCATTTGGTACTTTAGCAGAGAACACAGAACTAGGGTGAATCATCTCAAGGGACACTAATACAACAATGGATAAGAATAGGATTGTTAGCATGTGTTCTTGTATGTGTGAAAATAACATGCTAAAGCAATTATAGGAAATGGAGAATGAGTTTTTTAGATCAGACAGAAAAAGGAAAAAGGAAGGAGAAAGATGTGAAGAAATCTATAAAACCAGAACAGAAACTGGAAGGTATAAGGTAAACTTACCTTCCATAGAAAAATTAAAAACCTGTAGATAGGTGTGGAGAAACAAAGGAAATAGCAACTGCTCGGTTTACAAAATTAGAAAGAACATTAATTAGTAACCAGAAACTCAAAGAAGAATACATTAGAATGATGCGAGAGTACCAAGAGTTGGATCATATGACAGTGGCCAATGAAGATAATGATGATGCAATACACTTGCCTCAATTAATCAAATTCCAATCCAATGAATTCAAAATCCTTGTCTTTTGTGCTAAATCAAAACCTTAGTACAAGAAGACGAGGACACAAGTCAAACCAGGGTGGTTTTTGTTGTCTTTTGCAAGGGTACTGGGTGCCCCTAATTAAACGACACCTTGCTAACAGAACGAACACTGCAAAGTGATAAACGTGTCTTGCTAATGAAATGGAGGAAACACAAAATTGTTTAGATCAGTGACGTAGTAAAGATGTATAGACAGGTATCTGACATGCTGAATACCAGCGTATAACATGGAGAAAAAGCCCAGAAGAAAAATGTAAAACATACAAACTACTAACGGTGACGTTTGGGACAGAATCTGCTCTATATCTTGCAACGCGGACATTATTTCACAGTTTCTATTATAGAGGGATGTGTCACTACTAGTATAACTAATTAATTCTTATTGATTTATATTCTTTTTTTTAATATCATATTTATCTGCAAGAAATACTACAAATCGCGGCCCCGAGCCCAATCATCGACATTCTGCAAATTACTGGCTGCCACTCGAGAAAGTATATTTTCAATTGATTGTCAGTTCTTTGAGCAATATGACCGGTTCATTGCTACTTCAGCTTACGTAGCTTTGATCCATAATTATTTTTTTGGCCACGTTCCGACGACACGCACCCGCTACGCGCACGCCACGCGCACGCCACGCGCGTCAGCACCCGAGTCTAACTCGCTTTGAAATTTGTTGCATATAATTTGAGTGTTATGAAAAATCAATAAATCTGAAATTGTATAAAAAGCGCGTGTGCGGGGTGAGCTCGGGATCAGCGTGGAGCGGGAACGTGGCGGGCGCGTGACGTGTGCAAGGCAGGCGCGTGGCCTGTGCGAGGTGGGTGCGGTTGAACGTCGATAAATGCAATTTGTTTATACAAAACCAAAAACATGTTTTAACTTGCAATATTATACAAATGTACTCCGTGGTTTTGACTTCGATTAGCGATAAACCTGTTCCATCTTGGATTTCACACTGTTAACTGGGATGCGTTTATATCTAAGAACAAGATCATACAATTGAAAATAATGCTGTATCTAAATTAGTAAATTGATTCAATGTTAATAATTTGCATTTAAAGGGTACTAAAACGAAATGTATGAAATTTATGACTCCAAATGTCAAACAAATAAATATTAATGTAATTTTAAATGGGGAGAAACTGAGTCTTGTAGATACCACCATTTTTCTTGGAATCACACTAGACACGAAGATTCAATGGAGCCCCCATATATCAAAACTAGCAAGCAAACTTAGTCCTGCAGCATATGCTGTAAAAAAGATTAGAAATCTTACCAGTGTTGAAACAGCTAGACTAGTTTACTTTAGTTATTTCCATAGCATAATGTAGTATGGTATTTTGCTATGGTATTTTGCTATGGGGACACGCAGCTGACACTGAAATAATTATAATAATTGTTTGAAATAATTATTGTTTTGCAGAAGAGGGCCATAAGAGCAATTTAAGGAAATTAATATATTAACTTTGGCCTCTCAATACATTTATGAAAATTTAATGTCCGTACACAAAAATAAAAGTAGGTTTACAAAAATAAATGATATTCATTCAGTAAATACTAGGAACAGACACAAGCTAGTAGTGCCAGTTACTCGACTCCATCGAGTCAGTAATTAATTCTTGGGTCGATGTATGCGCTTTTACAACAAAATTCCAGAAAATATACAAGATTTGACCTGCTCAAAGTTCAAAAACGTTATTAAACTAAGTTTGTATAAAAAGGGTTATTATAATATTAATTATAGGGGGTCACTGTAGAAGCGTGCTCGTCGCGACCCCTGCCAGCCCTTTTCAGGGCTGCAATTCTACTTAACTGCGCACCCATGCCAACGAGGGTTAGGGCGTCCCCCCAAGGCGACGCACACCAGCTCGTCCCCGTTGGTGTGGAATGCAGCGCGCAAAGCGGCGATGGGGACCGCCACCCGTCACGCACAGCCCGACACGGCGGAAGGTGGAGGACAGAGTGCAGAGTTGGCACGTGGAATGTTAGAGGAGGCATGAGAGATAAGACGAATGAGTTGATCGAAATAATGAAAGAAAGAGAATTAGATGTCGTGTGTATGTCGGAGACCAAACGGAAGGGCAGTGGTACTGAAGAGCTTCCTGGCGGGGCGTAAGCTCTATGGTCCGGAGTCCCGGAGAGCGAGAGCGCCCGCCAGGGAGTGGGGGTGTTGCTGTCGTCTCGGTTGGTCGATGTTATGACTGAATATAAAGTTGTGAACTCAAGACTTCTATGGGTTCGCTTTAAATTGGGACTTGTGCAATTTCTGCTGGCGGACGGGGGATGTCCCGGATGATTGGCGATCCGCAGTCATTGTGCCTTTATATAAAGGTAAAGGTTCACATTTTGACTGCGGGTGCTATCGGGCGATCAGCTTGACCAGTTTAGCAAGTAAAGTTTACTCGAAGGTTTTGACACGTAGGATGCAAGAGAAATCGGAAAGATTTCTATGGGAGGCACAATGCGGATTTAGACCTGAAAGAGGATGCACGGATCAAATGTTTTCTCTCCGCATGATCACGGAAAAGCTTCTGGCTGCTAACCAGAGGATTTTCTGTGCTTTTGTGGATCTTGAGAAAGCATTTGATAAGGTTGTAAGGAAGAAAATGTGGGAACTGTTGCCGGGGTATGGTGTGGATGATCGATTGCTAAGGGCTGTGCAGTCACTTTACTGTGACTGTAAAGCCTGTGTGCGGGTAGGGCATGACCTGTCACCCATGTTTAGCGTCCAAACGGGGGTAAAACAGGGTTGTGTCATGTCTTCCTGGCTATTCATATTGTATCTCGACAGCTGTTTACAGAAGCTGAAAGATAGCTGTTTGGGTGTGAAATTGGGTGACATTAAAGTAAATTGTCTGCTGTATGCTGATGATGCAGTGCTTATTGCACCATCAGAGGCAGAACTGCAGGCATTAGTCACGTGTATGAAAGAGGAATGTGAAATTAAAGATCTCCGCTTGAATGCTAATAAAACTAAGGTTCTGGTATTTGAAAGGGACGAAGAGAGAACGAAGTGTGAAATATGGGTAAATCAGGAATGTCTAGAACAGGTAAATGAAATTGTATACTTGGGGAGTGCTTTTAGCCGGGATGGAAGATGTGATTTAGATGTGGACAGGCGTGTCGCTGCCGGGAACAAAGTCAATGGTGCCCTGACTGCGTTAGTCAAAAGGCAAGGCGTAGTGAAGAGTGCACGCCTTGCAATACATAACGCAGTGTTGGTACCGACTTTGTTATATGGCAGCGAAACCTGGGTATGCTAGAAGAAGCATAAAAGCAAGTTGAATGCAGTGGAGATGCGATATCTTCGTACAATGTGCGACGTTACCATGGCCGACCGGAAGCGAAACGAAGAGATTCGTAATATGGCAGGTTTGAAAGATGACCTTATCACAAAAATTGATAAGAGCGTGCTTCGATGGTTTGGGCACGTTGAGAGAATGAGTGAAGACCGAATGGTGAAGAAAATATATAGCGCGAAAGTTAATATTAAAAGGTGTCGAGGTAGACCCAGACTAACTTTCGAAGACCATGTGATCAAACTGCTCGAAGAGGGGAGGGTCAAGAGTACTCGGATACCTAGACGTGCATGTATGAAGAAGATAATGAATCTGAAAGAAGCGAAAGAGGTATGTAAGGATCGTGACACTTGGCGATCTGTTCTCTCTGGCTACCCCGTCAGGGATTGTGCGTGACGATAAGTAAGTAAGTAAGTATAATATTAAGGAATTTATGGATTATAATAACACCTGAAAATGAGGTGATTGCTACCAAGCTATTTCTAATTCTTACTGTTAATTATGTAACATACATGATACTAAGCTGTTATTTAAAACAAAAGTCCCGCTGGGTTTCTTGCTGGTTCTTCCCAGGACAGAGGATTTTTTTCGAACCAGTGGTACCTAATTAAACAAAAGAGTGACTTTCAATAAGTATTATTTATAATCTATATTGAATATTGATAAACGTATCTATTATATTATTGATTAACAAATATAAATAAATATTTTTATCTACAATACTAAACAACTATAATAATAATAAAAAAAAACTAAAACTAGAAACTTACATATCATATAGTCCTACTCCCCGCGGTATCGTGCCAAGAACGCTGGCTGCGTCTCCCCGCTGAATGGCTATACTTAGCCTTTGAGCAAGGAAAGAACCAGCCCTCTTATCACCAGCAGCAACGACCAGCCGCGGATGGAGTTCCTTTAGGAACTTCACCGCACGTGGACCCCACGGACCGATAGTCTCTACAGCAAATGGCACAAATATGAAGTCATCTCTCAGAGACTCATATCTGCGCCACTTACTCAGTTCAGCTGCCTCTGATGCCGCCCCGGCTCTAAACGAGGTACCCCTGAGATGAGAGACCGCCAGAGTGTCTACGCAAGTAGCATCCCACACTAGGGCTTTACCTCTCTCCCAAGGGACCAATGTCATACCGTCGGGTCTCCTGCCATTGTCTCTAAATATTCCACAAGGCTCTAAAACCGAGGGAACATTTATAGAGACAAGAGCCCTTCGGATGACATCGTTCAAAGAACTGTGTCGTGAAAATCTACCAGCGCTTTTCTTACATGAAAGTCCGTGGAGCCCAAACTTGTCGACGCTGCTACCACAGGGACACTGATGGGGTTGACAAACCGCCGCTCCTAGTCGGATTCCTACGGCAACGCGTAAGCTTTCCGCATCAAGTAATATGCCGAGATTACTTGATGGTAAAGCGTGTAACCAGTGACTAGATTCCTTAGTCGAAACAGCTAGAAGGCGTGCCTTATCAAGGTCACTATGGAGATTATGAAACAAATCCTTCTGCACGCCCTGTACCAATGGAATATCCCACTGTTTTTGTTGGTTAACTTCCAGTGGAACATTTTCACTAGGACAGAGCGTTTGCCATGTCTGCCCTGCCTCCGTAGCAAAGCATAGGTCTGCTTTATTATTTAAAATTATATTACATAAGTCACTGACACTATGTACGGAAGCAAGGAAAGCAGGCAATGCAATGCTAGAAAGATTTCTCACACCAATGCCACCAAATTTTATAGGTAAAGTAGCTTGAGTCCAGGCTGTTGTATTTAAAGTTTAATTTAGAATTTTTTCTATAGCTATTTTAAGATTGTTATCAATATCTTGTAAAATATCCGAACATTTCAAGACTGGACTCGAGCGGAGTATGTATGTAAATCTAGGTACGAGAAGACAATATTTTAAAATAGTAAGACCTATGTGGGGGTTTAATTTATACAATTTATCAACGTGGTTTAAAAACTGATCAAATTTTTTATTGAATTAGAAAAATGTTTCTGTTTCTGTTTCATTCATATAATAGACGTCACACGTCAGAGGTCACGTAATACAATCACATTTTAACTAAAAATAGGAATTAGAAACGTGCACGCTTAGGTTATTTGAATTGAAGATCGTGAAAATAGTATCAGTGTGACGTTGAATTTGTCGTCATTTTACCAGTTTTATTACAACTTATCTATTACATTGAATACGAAATGTGATCAAGTCAATTTTGGCTGTTCTATATTTGCCTTGTATCTGCTTGAATTCGGTTCTTGTATATTGTAATTCGTTAAAAATTTCAGGCACTTAAAAACATGACGTTGTTAACACTAAAAATAGGTAAATATAGAGTCACGCTGTAGCTGTATTACGAGTACGGATGTATCTTGAATGGGTCGGCATGGGGCTATGAGCCGCGCTCTTATAGAGTACCTAAGCTAATTATCAGCCTAATGAATCTGTTTCGTATAGTGAATGACGAGAACCGGAGATTTATTTAATGGCTACGAGATATTCAAGCTTAGTTCTCAAGAGTGATAACACGTCTTCTCATGATTCTTAATCATGGATTGATGCAGGTGTTCATGGGCCACACCGTTCGTTTGTCATCAAGTTAAATCTATGTTCATTTATCACCCTTAATTTTAATGAATACGGCGAGAAATTTCGCCAAAATGTAGGTAGGTTTACACTAACTTTCTTGCAAAGACATTTAAGTAGTAGAAGTAATAGACCGGACATCAGCAGCAAAATTGTCGTCTGTAACTTATGTACTAGAGGATATATCTCCGTTAGTCTTAGTGACATCGTCATAAAGTCAAGACGCATTCTTTTCATATCTTTAAAAAATATTTTTATAGAAAATATGCCCGGTTGTGCATTAAGATATTGTAAGTCACGATATGGATCAAAAAATGAATGATTTTGGTTTGTTATTGTAAGTATAACGTATATTTACCGAATAATCTTTAAATTTTATTATTTCTAGTAGATTGTTCTAGAAAATTTATTTTTATTGCACAAAGCGCCCTCTGTTATCCTGTAGCGTCACTATTTATTTAAAGTTAGTGATTGACGATGTTTATCGATTGGGGTTATCGATAAAAATAATATACAGGATGCCGATTTAATCATTTACAACATTGAAGGAGGTAAAACAGTCAAAAATACTGTACCACCATACCAACAAAAATGAGTAGCATATACCAACTATGCTAAGTAGCCTACTTTATGTGGAAGGGTGGGAATTTTTTTTAGGCATGATGATGAGATTTTCTGTGTTGCTTATGAACATGCTGAGGATACTTGCTGTGTTGATGTTTAGCAATACAGCAAGTTTTCTCTTTTACATACCGGGCTTCATTGTCTGGTGGTATTCAAGGACAAAACCATTATAGATCCTGGCTTACAGTGATAGGAGAGTGCTATAGGCTTGTGACATTAAAAAAAATTGTACTGTTAAAGATATTAGATTCAAGAAGTTGTAGGTTAAGCCCGAGTTAGAAAATAAGGTAAAAACTTAAAATAACAATTTTTATTGATGTGGGTAGTGTCTTTTAAGTAGTGCAGCTGATGAAATTGACAAAATAATATAAAAGGAGAAGAAGACGTCTCCATACATTCTTGGGCCCAAGTGTTAACAAGATGAAAGTACCATTTGTAAGCGTATATATAAACAATTAATAGCCGAAAAGATTAGTCAATCTAGAAGCTGAGTTATTGTAGAATAAGTAAAATAGAGATTATCTATTACCTACACTGTAACAGGTGATTTTCACTGTTATTACATTGTAACAGGTTATTTTTCACTATAATTATTTATAGATATAAAAGCAGGATCAGTATAAAATCATCAAAAAATCTGTGGTTAGTAATGAAATGAAATAGTGAAACGATTAACCAAAGATAAAAACACGACTCTTCGTGGCGGGTGTTGACTCATCAGTGAGTATCCAACCGTACACCGTACTGGGTATGATGTACCGCAAGGCCTCTCTAGTACATTAGTACATAATATCGCAATGGCGCACAGTGAGAATTTAATAAATAAATCAAAATGATACAAGTTGTTATGAGTATTAATTATGAGTTCGATTTACAACAATTTAAACAGTTTTCTAAATAAATACCGTTGAAAGTACTGGAATAATTTCATTTCTTATAATAATACTAGCCTACTGTAGCGCAAAGTAGTCTTCACATACAGGGAAGTAACGAGCATTAATCACAACACTTGCTTAGTGCATGTTTGTGATTTCAGATTATAATGTTCAGTATTCCTCACTATGTTTTCTTTCACCGAGTCAGTAATGTCTCAAGTTGTTGAGCATAAATTTCTTTTAAGAATAGTGGTACATAAAATACCAGCGTATTTATAATATGAATGTATGAATATAAATTTATAAAATGATTTATAGTAAAACGGCTTTTAAGTTCAGTGTTTCCCTAAATATTTTAGATTTGAAAGTGTATTTTTGTAAAAGAATCGAATTTAAAAACATAGAAGCGCTCCCTTATTGAATTTGGCGTTTCATGATGTGTCTTCAACGCCGATCGACCAATCATATGCTATTATTATAGCTTCTAATGGACCGAGTGACTTCATCCAAGATGCCACCAAGGCGGCAACCAAAGTGACTGCTGTTTGAATTGATTCTTAGTTATTGGAAATTAATATTTTATTTCATGTCACTAAAGAGGCATAAAAAGTTAAAGTGATTTTTTTCGTGTGATGGGAGTCATGATAAATAGATTTATACAATGAAACAATCATTTTATTCCCTGTTATTATATTTTAAAGCATTTCAAACTTAGTAACCTTCAACAACATTATCGATACTTTGGTATCGAAAGGGTAACATTCCTAAAACGATCTTATATTTTAAGCATCACCTACTGGGGAATAGCTAAAACGTTGTCTTAATAAATGATAGCGTAGTTTTGCTATTTTTAGCTAGAGGACGCCACACTCGCACGAGCTTAAAGTTTTTGTATATAAACTTTCCCAATGCTCGCTCTATAGTATATATATATATATATATATATATATATATATTTTAAATCTCTTTGCTTTCTTGCATTAGCTGGGTGCGGGATTCGCGAAGGGAAGGGCATGTTTATTGCAAATACTAAAGAGCTTGCATCCCTAGGGCTTATGTCCTTGCATCCTGACGGTCCAAGCACGAATATTTTTAAGCTTTCTTGAAGTGATTAGCGGGAAATTCTTTATTTTTTCTTTTTTTACTTATTTTAAGCCAGTCCTTGACTACAACCTAACCTTGTCTTAGCGTACATAAGCCTATTCCATCAGTCCTGAAGACATTGTCATGAGACGGAAGGGCAGACGCTGACAAATCGCGAGAAGAAATGTGGAATGCTTTGTGCGAAAGTTGGAGCAATATATCACAAGACACTATCAACAAATTGATTGCCCGTATGCCGAGACTTTTAAAAAAAGTCATAGAATGCAAAAGAGGATTTTTTGATGAAAAATCAGTTAAGCTAACTATAGCCTTTTTTAGCATGGCCTGTTAATATTTCTTTACGCTTTTCAAGTATATTGATTGTCAAAAAGTGTTTTATTGGATTAATTAACAGTTTCATTAAACATTTAATATATTATTGGAGTTTTATTTAATTTTCCTACTTTAATTAAGGTGGTCTTAATCTTTTGGCCTGCAGTTTACTTACAACCAACTTATGATATTACATAAAATTTCATAGATGAACATGTAAGGATTATCATATGTATAAAAAAAACTTTATTATTTGTAACGCAGACAAGAGTTTTAATGTCTCTTTGATTATTAAACAAACGGCAAACACATGGTAGAGCTATGCTGCTATACTCGTATTATAGTTGTGGCACGAAAGGGTCGGCTCGACTGAGCAAGGACCACACTCTCACCGAATACCAGTGTAAAATAGTAGCTTCATTCTGCTGTGTTTAGTATGGTGAGTTTTTATGCTTTAGATTACTAAACGAGGATAGATGTAGATATGTGTGAGTCACGGCATCCACTTACCATCAGGTGAACTGTGTGCTTGCTTATCACCTTTATTCTGTAAAAAAAACAACCGTCTCTATACGTCCTACGGGCGAGCATAGGATTCCTTTATGACTGATATAACTGAGACAGCGTTTGTCAGGAATAAGTCTACTCCGTTGCTCCAATGGTTGATAACGGACTTCTTGTCCTCGAATTTTTTTTAAACATAACAGATGATATGTCCAATAAGACGTATGTTTCCTCACGACTTTTTCCTTCACCGTCGAACCGTCGTTTAGGTAAGTCAGCTTTTTGATCAGAAAATAAACATGCGTTGTCACCCCTGAGGACTAACATAGAATACCTCATTACCAGTTATAAAGGTCTCTGGTTCTATACAAAAGAAACACAATAGCATTAAGCTGCTAAGTCACGCGGATATTCTGTCATAGCGTGGCCCTTCCCCGATAAAGATAACTAATTGGTGCTGCAACCATAACATAGCTGCAGCGTGGCTCTACTATAAACTTAAAATTGCAACTTTGCAACTAACAATTTCGTATTTCGTTAGGGACGTAGTGCTGGTAATTAGAGCGTTGTCTACCATATCCAATTCTACTGCGCCTCTCATAAATGAGAAATAGGTGTAACATAGATCTTTTTGATAAAATTATTTAAACACCGATTTTTAGACCAGAATGAGTTAGCGTAGAACATTCTTTTTTTTAAATTAAACTGCATGCCAATTAATTGCTCCTTAAATGCTCCAACAAAATCCGAAATTGCTTCACATCCATTGCTATTAGTTAATTTATAATTAATTTAAAAAAATTAAGTATCGAAAATTTAATTTTGCTATATAACATAAAATATCTACTTTTTAAAATTAAACTGTATGCCACTTAATTGCACCTTAAATGCTCCAGCAGAATCCGAAATTGTTCCACCTCTTTTGCTATTAGTTAATTTATAATTAATCTTTAAAAAACTTAAGTATCGAAAATTTTATTTTGCTATAAAACATAAAATATCTACTTTTAAAAATAAAACTGTATGCCAATTAATTTCTTCTTAAATGTTCCAGCAGAATAGGAAATTGCTCCACCTTTGTTGCCGTGTAGTGGCGGTTAAGAATATCCACTACCCCATATCTTCCCGTGGGTGTCGTAAAAGGCGACAAAGGGAGACAGGCAGAAGATAGGCTGTAGCATCTTCCTGATAACAGCAAAAATACAATAAAAAAAACTACGATTTTCAACCCGCTCGCCAAGCGTGGCAACTATGGCAAATAGCCCCCAAATGGATAAAGTTACGAAGAGACGGCCTGCAGTCCCCGGCGGCCCCGCTATTCCTGACTACGGTGGCGACCATGGTAACGGCGGGGCAGGGGGTGCTAAGAATATCCGGTGGAGGTTCGGTTGCCACCTACGACGACTCGACCTGGCAACATACAACGCACGCACCCTGAGGACTGACGAGAAGATTGTGGAGCTGGAAGAAGAGATAGACAAGTTACGCTGGCATATTATAGGATTATCCGAAGTTCGAAGAGAGGGGGAGGACACGGTAATCCTCGAATCCGGCAACTTGCTCTATCACAGGGCGGGCGACCATCTGTCCCAAGGAGGTGTCGGATTTATCGTCCACAAGTCTCTCGTTAACAACGTTGTAAAGATCGGGAGTGTATTGACGAGGGTTGCGTACCTTATACTCAGAATCACCAAACGGTATTCGCTGAAGGTCATACAGGTTTACGCACCAACCTCGGCACACCCCGATGAGGAGGTGGAGGAAATGTACGAGGATAACTCTAGAGCCATGCATTCCTCCAAAACCCAATATACAGTGTTAATGGGAGACTTCAATGCAACACTAGGCACAAAAGAGAATGGTGAGCTGAAAGTAGGGAAATTTGGAATAGGGCAACGGAACTCAAGAGGCCAGCAGCTGGCCGACTTTATGGAGAAAGAGGGACTCTTTATGATGAACTCTTTCTTCCAGAAGCGGCCCCATAGGAAGTGGACCTGGTCGAGCCACGACGGTTCGACAAAAAATGAGATTGACTTCATTATGATGACCAGACGACAACTGTTCAGTGATGTCTCAGTGATCGCGAGGGTGAAAACCGGCAGCGATCATCGAATGGTTAGAGGCACACTGAACCTAAACGTTAAGTTGGAGAGGTCTCGTCTAATGAAGTCAACGCTCCGTCCCCCTCGTGCTCTAATCCAAAGTCCCGAAACCTTTCAGCTCGAGTTACAAAATCGTTTTCAGTGCCTAAAAGACTGCAATGAAGTGGACGATATGAATGACAAGCTCGTCGAAACTGTCCATGCGGTCGGAGCTAAGTTCTGCAAGACCCGCCGCAGAAGAACACAAAAACTCTCCGATCACACTCTTAATCTCATGGTTGTGAGACGGGAGATGAAGCTACATTCTTCAACAGATTTGACAGCACACAGGTAATACTGAACAGACAGATCTCCAAATGCATGCGGCGGGACTTACGCAACTTCAATACAGCTCGTATTGAAGAAGCGATCGAGCGGAACCAAGGCTCCAAAGTTTTTGCCAGGGATCTGTCTGCCAGAAAGAGCCAACTGTCAAAGCTGAAGACAGAATGTGGCAGCATCGTTTCCGGGGCACCTGAGATTTTGAGTGAGATTGAGAGGTTTTATGGGCAGCTGTACACGTCATCGTTGGATCCACACGCAAGTGTGAGTAACGATTCAAGAGCGAGTCTTATCCGACATTATTCCGATGATATCCCGGACGTCAGTATGAGCGAGATTAGAATGGCTCTCCAGCACCTTAAAAACGGCAAGGCCCCAGGCGAGGATGGAATTACAGCGGAGCTTCTGAAGGCGGGTGGAAAACTGGTACTTGAAGTCCTTCAGAAGCTCTTTAATTCCGTCCTCCATGGTGGCATTACACCGGAGGCGTGGAGAAGAAGTGCGGTGGTATTGTTCTTCAACAAAGGTGACAACGCTCTCTTGAAGAACTACAGACCGATTTCCCTTCTGAGCCGCGTCTACGTGCTGTTTTCAAGAGTCATTACGAATCGTTTCACGCGCAGACTTGACGACTTCCAGCCTCCCGATCAAGCTGGTTTCCGAAAAGGCTTTAGCACCATAGACCACATACATACCCTTCGGCAAATTGTACAGAAGTCAGAGGAGTACAATTTGCCACTGTCTGGTGTATGTGGACTATGAGAAAGCCTTTGATTCCGTAGAAATTTGGGCGGTGCTGCAGTCCCTTCAGTGGTGCCAAGTTGACTGTCTGTATATCGAAGTGCTGAAATGCTTGTACAGTAGGGCTGCGATGGCTATCCGAGTACAGAACCAGAGTACGAAACCTATCCAATTGCAGAGAGGTGTAAGACAGGGTGACGTCATATCCCCGAAACTCTTCACCGCTGCATTGGACGACGTTTTTAAGCTTCTGGACTGAAAAGGATACGGTATCAACATCAATGGCGAGTACATCACTCACCTTCGAATTGCCAACGATATAGTCCTTATGGCAGAATCGCTGGAGGACCTAAGCACTATGCTCAATGACCTCAATAGTGCTTCCCAACGGATAGGTCTTAAGATGAACAGGACAAAACAAAGATCATGTTTAATGTCCATGTCACACCTATGCCGGTAGTTGTTGGGAGCACTAAGCTCGAAGTTGTTGACGAGTATGTTTACCTGGGACAAATAGTCCGACTAGGTAAGTCCAACTTCGACCGAGAGGTCAATCGACGGATTCAACTCGGTTGGGCAGCGTTCGGGAAATTACGGCACATCTTCTCGTCAGGTATACCTCGCGCTGCGCGTGAGTGTTCGTATTACTTTGGTATGTTTTCTCCATCTTCAACTCGGTTGGGCAGCGTTCGGGAAATTACGGCACATTTTTTTCAGGTATACCTCAAAACTTGAAAACGAGTCTGTACAACCAGTGCGTGTTGCCAGTGATGACATACGGAACTGAGACGTGGTCCTTCACTGCTGGCCATATGAGGAAGCTCAAGGTCGCTCAGCGAGCTATGGAGAGGGCTATGCTCGGAGTTTCTCTGCGTGATAAACTCAGAAATGAGGATATCCTCAGTAGAACCAGAGTGACCGACATAGCCCAACGGATTAGTAAGCTGAAGTGGCAATGGGCCGGCCATATAGCTCGAAGAACCGACAACCGATGGGGAAAAAAGTTTCTCGAGTGGCAGCCTCCTACCGACAGGCGAAGTGTTGGGCGTCCCCCCACTAGATGGAGTGATGACCTGGTAAGATATGCAGGAAGCCGATGGATGCAGGTGGCTCAGGACCGTGCTTTGTGGCATTTCTTGGGGGAGGCCTATATTCAGCAGTGGACTTGTAAAGGGCTGTAATGATGATGATGATGATTGTTGCTATTAGTTAATTTAGAATTAATTTAAAAAATTAATTATCAAAAATTTAATTTTGCTATAAGACATTAAATACCTACTTTTTAAAATTAAACTTTATGCTACTCAATTGCTCCTTATATGCTCCAGCAGAATCCGAAATCACTCCACCTCTTTTGCTATTACTTTAATTTTGCTATTAAACGTAAAATATCTACTTTTTAAAATTAAACTTCATGCAACTATTTGTTCCTTAAATGCTCCAGCAGAATCCGAAATTGCTCCACCTCTATTGCTATTAGTTAATTTATAATTAATTTAAAAATATTTAAGTATCGAAATGTTAATTTTGCTCTAAAACATAAAATATCTACTTTTTAAAATTAAACTAAATGCCAATTAATTGCTTCTTAAATGCTCCAGTAGAATCCGAAATTGCTGTACTTCTATTGCCATTAGTTAATTTAGAATTAGTTTTGAGAAAGAGTGATCCCATTTGAGTAATAGCGCTATCATCAATAGAATGTAGTAACATTCTATACTAAGAGTCATTTTATCGAACATAAATAGATCGACTCTTAAGGTGGTACGTAGAATAGATGCTTAATGGCATAAAACCAAAAAAATAATATTGATCAGTGAGTTTTGAAATTATGGATTCTTATGAATGGATTAGACAACCATGTTAATGTACTTTTTATGTTTATGCCATCAAGCTTCTTTTCTACGTACCACCATGAGAGTAAATCAATTTTAATTCGATAAAATGACTACTTATATAAAGAAAGAAAGGCACTATTAAAAAAATGGTTCAGGGAGGTAATTTAAAGCCCAATAAGGCAGAGCACCGTTTATTTAAAGTAACAATTTGTAAATTTTCATTTAAATAAACTTTTGTTGTCATAATATAAAACTTTGGTTTAATTAAAATAAAATTACGTACATAATAGATAATTAGTAATTACCTAATTAACAATCAAAACCGATGTTTCTCTTCTTAAGATCGAAGAAGATGATGCACTGTGACACATACATATGTAAACAATTTTATGTAAATAAATGAATGATACACACAATCTATGTTATTCAAAAGTCATGGATTAATAATTGAAATGTTTTCATGTAATAGAAAAGTTTCACCTCTGTCGTGTGTCTTCACGACACACATTGTGTTTTGTAACGCTTTTGTAATATATTTATATAATTTATACATATAAATAACTAACATAATATGTATAAGTATTAATATAATTTATATTTTTTTAATTTAACACTAACAAAATTAATAAAAATATATAAGTATAAAGACTAGGTCGAAATTTGAATAAACGAATAACATGACAGCTAAATAAGTGTAACGAGACTATTTCTTAACCCTACAGATGTTGCTTCTTATAAAAACAAGTAAGTGGTCACATGGATTTCATATGTAGTCCAATCTGAAATAAGAAAAGAGCCGTAAAACATCAACTTTAACTAATAGGTAGATATTCTATTTTAAATAAAACAAGGTAACATTTAGTCAACGGTTAATTATATTAAATAAACAAAATCATTTACACCTCCTTTTTGTTCAAATAATAATAATGATAAAACTTTTACATATTATTATATGAAAATGGAACATTAATTGTGAAGTGAGGTCACAAATTTTTGTTTGCTGTGTATAATAATGTGATCGCTAGTGTTTTCTCTATTCGTTGATATACTCGTCGACCAGCAAGTTATTATTTAAAAATAAATCATAAATAAATGCACGTGCACATGCTGCACTGAGCACGTCCTCCTACTTTTACACTTTTAATACTTGATATGTCAAAAGATTAATTTAAGTGACTTTTCTGAAATTTTAAAGGTGGAGTAATATTATAATCCACGCGACCGCTGAAGGGTTAAATTTTTGGTTTTTCCAAAATTGATTTGTAATGTGATTGCAGATCTATATCGATATTTTTTTATTATTCATTGAAGAAACATCAAAATTTAATTACTCAACTAAAGAAGAATATTATTGAGTACATTATGTTACCTGGTATTATAATAACAATGTACATGTACAATTTCTGTCCTTAGATAAAATAAATTCAATAAATAAAAATCGGAACATCGAAATGTCTATATTAAAATATCTTTTAATTATTATATTTAAAATATATTCAAATATTTTATCTGTTAGCTAAATGATGCCCGCGACTTCATCCACGTGGATTAAGATTTTTTAATTCCCGCGGGATTTATTCAATTTTCTGGGATAAAATTTAGGTTATGTGTTAATTCTGAGTACCCGAATTGGTTCAGTTGTGTGGTATATATATATATACTAGCTGACCAGGCAGACGTTGTTCTGCCCTTTCCGAACGACCATTTGCTTTCCCGAAAAACTCCTGAAATTAGCAATAAAAAAATTGAGGGTCACTTATCGGGATAAAAACTATACTATCTCTCAAGTTGGACCAAACTGCACACAGTCTGCAAATTTTTTTTTAAATCGGTTCTATCTGTTACAGAATACTTACTAAGAATACTTACAGGTATTACTTACTTACTTACTTAATTACTTACACGTGGTGGTTATACTACTAAATTGTAGCTTATATTAAACGTTTGTATTTTTAACATAGCGCCATCTATTAAATATTTACTCAATCCAGTCAACAGATATCGTCATCTGACAGAATCGTTTGAAGCTAACAGATAATTGTGACTGTCAAATAATAGAGAAATAATTTTCAATAAAATATTATTGTATTGCGACTATAAATTGAGATGTAAGCTATCCTATCTTTTAAGTTGGACCAAACTGCATATTGACCAAAAATTTCATTGAAATCAGTTCAGTAGTTTAGGAGTCCATCGCCGACAAACAACGTGACACGTACTTTTTATATATAAAGATATATATATATATGTATACAAGACTTGCTCGTTCAAAGGTAGTAGTGAAAATAGTAATACTAGATAGCGCAAATTGAGAGCAATTCTTTAAACAAAAAAAAATTATAAAATTACTAATAGTAATAGACGTAGACCAACTACAGACTCTAAGAGAGAATTTAAGGAGCAATTATATCAGGTGGTACGTAGAAAAAACTCTAGATGGCTTAAACACAAATATTGACATGTTTGTCCAATCCATTCCATAATTTTAAAGAATCCATAATTTTAAAACAAACCGATTAATATTATTTTTTTGGGTTTATGCCATTTAGTATCTATTCTACATACCACCTTGAAAGTCAATCAATTTTTGTTCGATAAAATGCCTTTTACTATAGAATGTTCCTACATTCTATTGATGATGGCGCTATTACTCAAATGGGATCACTCTTTCTTAAAACTAATTCTAAATTAACTAATGGCAATAGAGGTGCAGCAATTTCGGATTCTACTGGAGCATTTAAGGAGCAACTAATTGGCATTTAGTTTAATTTTGAACCGTAGATATTTTATGCTTTATAGCAAAATTAAATTTTCGATACTTAAATTAAAAAAAAATAATAATTAATTAACTAATAGTAAAGGAGGTAATAGAGGTGCAGCAATTACGGATTCTACTGGAGCATTTAAGGAGAAATTAATTGGCATTTAGTTTAATTTTAAAAAGTAGATATTTTATGCTTTATAGCAAAATTGAATTTTCGATAATTAAATTAAAAAAAAATATTATAAATTAACTAATAGCAATGGAGGTGGAACAATTTCGAAGTCTGCTGGAGCATTTAGGGAGCAATTAATTGACATACAGTTTAATTTTAGAAAGTAGATATTTTATGTTTTATAGCAAAATTAAATTTTCGATACTTAATTTTTTTTAATTAATTATAAATAAACTAATAGCAATAGAGGTGGAGCAGTTTCGGATTCTGCTGGAGCATTCAAGCAGCAATTAGTTGCATACAGTTTAGTTTTAGAAAGTAGATATTTTATGTTTTATAGCAAAATAAAATTTTCGATACTTAATTTTTTTTAATTAAATGTAAATAAACTAATAGCAATAGAGGTGGAGCAGTTTCGGATTCTGCTGGAGCATTCAAGGAGCAATTAGTTGCATACAGTTTAATTTTAAAAAGTAGATATTTTATGTTTAATAGCAAAAATAAATTTTCGATAATTATTTTTTTAAAATTAATTATAAATTAACTAATAGCAAAAAAGGTCGAGCAATTTCGGATTCTGCTGGAGCATTTAAGGAGCAATTAATTGGCTTTAATTTTAAAAAGTAGATATTTTATGTTTAATAGCAAAATTAAATTTTCGATAATTAATTTTTTTAAAATTAATTATAAATTAACTAATAGCAAAAAAGGTCGAGCAATTTTGGATTCTGCTGGAGCATTTAAGGAGCAATTAATTGGCTATTAGATTAATTTTAAAAAGTAGACATTTTATGTTTTATAGCAAAATTAAATTTTCAATACTTATTTTTTTTTAAATTAATTATAAATTAACTAATAGCAATAGAGGTGGAGCAATTTCGGACTCTGCTGGAGCATTTAAGGAGCAATTAATTGGCATACAGTTTACTTGAAAAATATAATGTTCTACGCTAACTTCCTTCTGGTGATTTTTAGCAGTTTAAAAAAAATAACGAAAACAATTAACGGTAAATTATTATTATTTGAACAATATTACAATGTCTCAAGGTCAAATGGCTAAGGTCATAAAGCTGTAAATACATTTACCTAAATCAAAAATATAACATTACACATTGCGAAATATTTGCATTTTGCACATTGTTACAAGATCATTATCATCATAGCCATTTCGCATTAGCAGTTATTAATTTATATATGTTATATAAACTATAAAATATAAATATCTAATTTGACATTAATAGTTTAATAGAATTGTTTTATTAAAATATTGTATAACATTACAAAACAGTTTTTAATATACTATAATAAACCTAATTTAATTACAGAGCTGAGACCTTGAATATTAAAATAAACTTAATTATATGAGTACATATTTATAAACTAAATTGGAAAAAAAATAGCTAATAAAATTCCTATTTATTTAGATTAATTATTATTGAGATTTATTATATATGATTACAACGGTAAACAATAGCTGTTGTTAATTAAAATACGGTTTATTAGTTATATAATATATTCAAAGACAAAGATATATATAAAAGATTTAGGAATGCAAAATCTATCTCGTATCTGAGGACAAGGAACCCTATTTTCCGTATAGGTCGTGTCAGGCGACACTTCTTTACTGGTCATCTTTACGGGCGTAATAGTATAATGGCAATGTATAAAATCGCTCTAAACGAATTTTCATTCGCAGTCTTTCGCGATACCTAAATCGGGTCACATCTTACAGTGATAAGTTTTGTTTTAAAATTCAAGTTCAGTGCCAGAAGTTAATGATTGCCTATTAAAATTCAAAAGGTACGTTAAAATATAATATAATGTAAACATATAACAGGCAACGTTACACATTGATTTTTGGTTTCTTGGATACAATAAATGATTACATACTCTTAGAATCCATCATCAGTGTCCTTATCTTGTCAGCGCTTCCTTATTTCATTTATAAAGGTTTGTGATGATTTTGATTAATTTTGCTACACATTGAGAGAATTTAAAGAAACGTCGATGACGCTACAAAAGGGCGAACCTTAATTTTTCAAAAAATTACAGGAGAGCATGAAAACATTTATTATACCCCGATTACTAGCTTTTTCATCAGAAAATTTATCTTATTTGTAGTTTTCTATTAAATCTAATATATTTAATTTTCTGATGAAAACAGCGAGTAATCGAGGAATAATAAATGTTTG
Organism: Parnassius glacialis; assembly: GCA_033319125.1. Lineage (NCBI taxonomy): Eukaryota > Metazoa > Arthropoda > Insecta > Lepidoptera > Papilionidae > Parnassius > Parnassius glacialis. The sequence continues at coordinate 20,265,424 of JAVANC010000010.1, read as the reverse complement.
CTTGCTTTCCTGTAATTTCTTGGAAAATTAAGGGTCGCCCCTTTGCGGCGTCAACAAAGAAATGTTTCAGTGTAGGTAGTCTGTTTTTGGTAGATTTTCTTCTCACGTGCATATCGAAAAATCAGACTGAAGGAAAGCTTATACTTTTTTATGCGGACAATTATTTCAAAGCACATTTTCTTACGTCTTTGACTGATATTACAGTCTGGAAACTCACTTTCCGTAATAAAATAAAATAGAAGTGACAAAGGAACTCGCAGTTCACTGATGGTAACTGCAGTCCGTGGACATCTGTTGTCAACTTCAAAAATGAAGGCTACAGCTGCGTTGGTGGTTTTTTTTTTATAGGATAAGGGTGACAAACGAGCACACAGTCCACCTGATGGTAAGTGGTTGCTGCGGCCCATAGACATCTACATCTATCCTCTATTCAAAATCAAAATGTAGATGCGTTGTCACCCGTGAGGACTAAGATGGAATGCCTCATTTCCAGTAAAAAGGGCCTCCGGCCACCTGCACTCACCAAGCGAAACGCAGAGGTAAACCTCTACTTCACGCTGGTTTTCTGTGAGGTCGTGGTACCACCCCGGTTCGAGCCGGCCCATCCGTGCGACAGCAAAAGCTGCCGCGTGGCTCTACCACTATATATGGTGTTCTACCACTATATGTGGTATAGGTGAAGACAAATTAATTCAAAAAAATCTCAAAGATCCTTTTTATCATTTAAATTAAAAATGCGTGGTAATGCATTATTTTAACTGATTTTACTACGCATGTACACATATCGATCGATCGGTAGACAAAAACGTTGTTTCCCATAAATCACATTAAATTTGGGATAATTTCAAATACAAGTAGAAGACTTATTTACTCGTATTTTTAAGAACTGCAATAACGGTATATCATTATTTATATATTTGAACTTTAAATAAAAATAAAATTTGGATTCTCTGAAAAATAACTCTGTATATACATTATTAATGTAATGTTTTAATTTCATTTAGGTAATTTTACTATGGTATCTTTGTGCTTGTTTCGTATCAGATAAGTCATTTTTACATATTGTATAAAAATAAGTTAATTGATCGCAAAAAACATGTTATTTAAAAAAAATATATATTCGTGTCATGTAAATAATGTTTTTATTACAATACGCTGCATAGAGTTCGGCGACTGATAATATTATTTCGTTTATATATTAGTAGAACCGTAATATTTTTTATTATAATTTACCATTTATTATTATTATTATCATTATGATATCTGTTGTGTATAATAATAATAGATTCTTATAAAAAGAGTAAAGTTAAAATTCCACATTTATAATTATTTCTTTGGAGTTGGAAGTTGTTGATAAATGCTTGCGCAACGCAATCATTCATGAATTATTAACACATGTAGGTAGGTAGGTGAACCAATTAGCTGAACGCAGAAAAATTAAATTAGCGTATAAAAAGAAACTCCTTGATTCACCGTCCTTATTTATTGTGATGATCGTTGTTCGATTGTGTCCCGCGTCGTAATAGTGTCACGCCACTTGCACCTCCTTGCGATCGGATCGGAGTGACACAATTGTCAATTGTTCCCGCCGAAAGTTGTCATTGAATTATTATCTGCGGCCATTTATCTTGTAATGGAATTGACAAAGAGAACTTAAGGTACATAATATTTTTCTTTTGTTAATTGATTAAGACGTATATAATAAGAATATCATTATGGCTTTGTGTTATTTCTGTTAATATCATCTACTAACAAAACTTTGAACCCTTTTATGATCACCATCTTCATCAATACATCCTATCAAAGTTAATTGCTGAACATGGGCCTAGTTTACCTCATAAGGGGAGGGGTATATTTTTATGGTTGCTACGCTTGACACTAGGGTTGGCAGCCGCTTTTTTATTATTATCTTTATTACCCTATCCTATAAAAAAGCTAAATAATTCAGGCGACAGAGAGAGATACACTATGTGTACATGTCAAGTAACATTGGAACTATGTTCAGTTTTATGTAAAAACACCCCTTACTCGTATCGTGTGTGTTGTAAATGGCTATAGAGGTAAAACAGGAGGTAATCAGCAGTGTCCTTCTAATAAAAACTAAAAAAATAGTTGTGGTTGACAACAAGCTTGCCAAGCGTGGCAAATATCCTCTATGAGGCAATCTATGGGGGAGGCATATGTTCAGCAGTGGAGTTTTGATAAGCTGTAGCGGTAATGGTGTGAGTGAGAGCATGTAAAGTTTTTAAGAAGTTGAGCATGATTTAGACAATACTTGAAATGCACACAACGCATAATTTTGAATTTTAAGACATGTATTTAGAAATCATGGTTTTGCGTATAAATTTTGTTTCAAATGAAATGATTTAATTAAAAAAAAAAAAACACATATTTTGTGACATTGTACGCATAATTCGTCGTTGATGCCGCAAAGGGGTGAACCTCATTTTTATAAAAATTACAGGAGAGCAAGAAAACGTTTATTATTCCCCGATTACAGACAATGCAATTTACCATTGATGGCTTCTTTTTGAATTAAATAATTGTACTCTGTATCAAATTGGTACAATGAATTTGCAAGTATGCGATGAAATGTTCTCTGTTAAGAAATGTATATATCGCATCTATAAAATACCGGTTGGATCGTGAGTGAGCGAGAGGTTGAGTCGCTCTAGTGGAGCGTCATATGGATGGTGGCGAGGTAGAATTGAGGGTATTTTATTTCATTATAAAGTTCACTGTTGGCGTCGTGCGCAGGATATTCTGCCTAGGTTCATTCCGTTGTAGTAATTCTTCTAGTGCTGGCAAGGAAGATGGTGTCGCTGAGAGGCTACTCTGTGCAAACCAACAGCAACATTACACTGAGATGTGTAGTGTTGCTGTTGGTTTGCATACTTTGGTATTATCATGTAATTACGTCTCTCTCGTTACATTACTGTTTAATTGTGACGAGGACTTATTACTGTATTTCGTACTGTATTTGCTCTATTCTGAATGTATAGTGCAACACGTTGTTTCATTGCTGATAATAATTAATTGCGTAAGCAGGAGAGAAAGTTGAACATCCGCTTTCACATTATCATTATTTTTAACAATTAACCTTCTGGTGTATTCCCGATACTTTAAACATATACATCCTCTCAAAAAGTTTAAAATTAAAAGGTTACGAATAGGAAAACGAATGGTTTAAAATCAGAATTTTATTTATTTATTTCACAATTTATGTACACACAAACAGTGGAAAGGACACAATATGATGAAGAGTTTGTACAAGGGCGCTACTTATCTCATTATGAAATTTCTTCCAGTAGGCCAGTTAAAAAGAAGTTAGTTGAATTTGATGGCAAAAGTATTATATAAGCACCAGGTGGAAGGGCTCCTTTTCTTCAAAGGGGTGTTAGGGCGTTTATTTTCATTCTTAATCGAAAATAGGTGTAGATGAGGCACAGTATTCACTTAACATCAGGTGGACGTGTGCACGTTCGTCACACTTATGCTATAAAATATATTTTAACAGTGGAGCCAGAAGAGCCACGCAGCATCGCAATTATGAACCGATTGAAACCGGGGAAGTACCACGACTCCAAGCAGAAATTTATTTTGGGATTCGTATTGTAACCGATGGGGAAGAAAGGTTCTCGAGTGGCAGCCTCGTACCGGTAGGCGAAGTGTAGGGCGTCCCCCCACGAGATGGAGTGACGACCTGGTATGACATGCAGGAAGTCGATGGATGCAGGTGGCTCAGGACCGTGCTTTGTGGCATTCTTTGGGGGAGGCCTATGTTCAGCAGTGGACTTGTGAAGGGCTGTAATGATGATGATGATGATGATTGTAAGTGCAGTTGGTCGGAATGTCATCACGTTTTGAATCCAAACTTAAATAGTATTTATGTTATTGGTTCACTCAAAATGTCGTCTTGAGGCACTTCCTTGTCCTCCTAAGGACGAAAAAACATTTTATATATACGTAGCAGTGTGAACAAAACACATTTTCACTACGGCGTTTCGTTTTAAAGTGTCAAATTTTTCGTCGAGTGTACGCCATACGCGCCGACCTTCGATGTCGCGGCGGTGCTTTTAACAAGATGCGGTACGTGTCGAGGCGGCGCGCCACAAAAGCGACCATATCTAAGCGAACAGACTATATCCAACATCACGGGAGTTCACTCGAACCTAAACGCTGTCCACTACCATCTGGAAATGGCGAAAACAGCCTTGCTCTATCAGACTAACATACAGGTGTCCCACCGCCGAACAAATAGTAAATCATGGGCTCGCTCTCTGTAATTTCATAGTACGCAAGCAACCCGGGATCGATCCCCGCTGGGACCAATGAAATTGTTAATTGCAATTTAAAGTGCGAATTTAATACAAAAAATTATAAATAAATAAAGAACTTACCGAGTTTGACAGTGAATAAAACCATTTTGAGGATACGTAGACGTACTAAAAAATAAAAATGTTAGTACCGCATCTGGCAGAAACATTAAATTCGTTATTTTGTGTGGAAAATATTTTGTTTTAAATTTTATTCTAATCACATATTTTTTTATAGAATTAGGGTGACAAACGATCACACAGTCCACCTGATGGTAAGTGGTTGCTGTGGCCCATAGACATCTACATCTATCCTCGAACACGAATCAAAATGCAGATGCGTTGTCACCCGTGAGGACTAAGATGGAATGCCTCGTTTCCAGTAAAAAATGGGTCTCCAGTTCTCTACACTCAACATACGAAACACAGCAGCATTATGCTGCTATTTTACGCTGGTATTCTGCGAGAGCGTGGTCCTTCCCCGGTCGAGCCGACCCATTCGTGCTACAACTATAACAGTAATAAAGCTGCAGCATGGCTCTACCACGTAAGTAAATTTTGCACTTACAATCCCAATCTTGCAAACTGTGACCACCCTCTTACACGTTCCTGCTGCCTGCCAATAGCTATGTTTGCACCGCCGTGTTCCAGTCTGAAGTGTAATTAGTGTCAGTTAAATTAAAGCCCGTGGGATATTGCATAAACCATGATATACTTATGGCGAAATTGTCAAACTACGGAGTATCGACTGCAAAATGTAAATGGTTTTACTCATTACTACCAAATAGAAGTCAATATGTTGAAATTAACAGAGACCAAGGGGAAGTAATGCAATCAAGTATAAGAAGAGCGTCTAGAGGCACTCCGCAAGGATCCATCTTAAGCCCTATTCTATTTATTCTGTATACAGCGGATTCTAGCAAAGTCTTAAAGTATAGCAAATACATCTGTATGCTGACGATACTGAAATTTATCATTCTTTTAAACCGGAACACACGGAAATTGCAGTCATGCAGTTGAATGAAGGTTTGACGGCAATTCTCGATTGGGCAAAAAAATATTCTAAATCTTAGTAAAACACAATGTAAAAAATATTAAGTAATAAATCAGAAATACTCATCAACAATTAAAAGGTAATCAGAGTCGATCATGCTAATAATTTGGTTTTACATTCGATAGCCACCTACGGTTTAATGAGGATGTGCGAGTATATACTAAAATACGCAATACTTTTTATAGTTTAAAGGTATTTTATAGCATAAGAAAATATTCAATAGTAACGATCAGGAAGACGTTAATTGTGTCGTTAGTATTATCACATTTGAATAATTACGATACCGTCCATGGCCCAGGACTATACGAAAAAACAAAAAAGGCAATTCAACGTATTTAAAATGCATGTACTCGTTTCCGTCATAGCCCATATCACTGTACCATTCCTTAATTAAAACAATATTTAAAAAATGGACGCACGTAGGAAGCTCCACTTGACTTGCTTAGTTTGCAAAATTATTAGTAATATTAATCCACTTTATTGTATACAATAATATAATAGACGAGATTGGAGTAAGAACGCTTAAGCAGTAAATACACGTAAAAGGGTCTTTAAAACTCTGAATATTGCATGCTATAAATGCCAACGAACTTCAAATTAAAAAAAAGATAAATGTATTTTGGGTCGAATTTTTGTATGTTTATCGTAAGATACTATTTTAATTTTGATGTCTTTCTATTTAACACATAAATGTAATCAGAGTTACATCATTAATACACAATTAAATACGTGTGCGTTCGTCCAAAAATTATACGCAAAACAGCAGGGACTAACTGAAAACGAGTGTTGAGCATAATGCCCTTAGAGTACTTTTTATATACTGAAAATAATGCCCAGCGAATACTGAGCCTGTTACCGTTGCCTCACATTATACTCGTGTCCTTAGTAACAGTAAACTTTTTATTGTGTGGCAATAAATATTTTTATCATTATTATTTGGGGTACCTATTTATTTAGTTTTCTCATCTGGGTGAAAATAAAATAAATAAATAAAAACTTAACCAGATGGAAGCCCTCGGCAGGGGAGAAAAAACGGCCGGGGGTTAGGGGGATAACAAAAGAAACCGGCGGATGATGCGGATGGCATTGAGGAGCACCGCTTTCTGAATAGGAGCCCGGTGTGGTCCGTCACGGAGACCCAGTCGCCTCAGATAACCTGAGAGGCTGAACAGGATTAGCCCGTTCGTAGAGACGACCATAGGAATATTATCGGTCGGCAGTCCACCCCACATGTCGTTCACCTCATGAGCCAAGTCCAGATATTTTGTCTGCTTATCTGTTTCTGCTTTCACGAGGTACTCGTCATAAGGAATGGTAATGTCGGCCAAAAATATCCTTGACTGTGCCCGGTTCACCAACACAATATCAGGCTTATTCGCAAGAATAGTCCTGTCTGTGATGCTGGTTCGGTCCAAGTAGAGCCTGGCGCGGTTATTTTCGAACACGGCTTCAGGCAAGTACTTATAATAAGGCAGTTTCCGATCTGCAGGACCGTATTTCAGAGCGACCTCCTGGTGTGAGAATCCTGTTTACAAGTATGTTTTTGTGCAAATACTCAGAATTAGAAAGCGTCGAACAACCGGAGATGACATGCCTAAGTGACTCACCGGGATGTCGACAAGCTATTCAGATGTCGACGGCGCCATCCTTTAGGATGTATCTCCGATAGTTGTTGGTCTTAATAACCCGATCCTGTATCGCACAGACAAAACCCTCGGTTTCGCCAAAGAGGTTACAGAAACATAGCCACTGAAGGGAGGCGACTGTAATCTACGAAAGTTTCTTGTAGAGCCTTGTAGAACGTCCCGTGGAGCTCCATCTCTTTCGACACGGTCTCCCGGTCGGAAATGCACTCCACTGCTGGGTCTTGCCATTGCTCGTTTGCTAAGGATAGAGGAGTAAGCACTTTATCACAAGAAATGACATACCTCTAGAATGGATCATCCGATCTTATCAGGAACTAATTACGGAGGCTGCACGTTTTGTGATTATGCATGGTGAGATCGCTCAAAAAGCCACGCCGACCATGTTTCCGCGGTAAGTACAGCCGCATTACTGACGATCTCGGGTGATGCATCCTATGGGACGTCATAACAGTGTGAACTTTTGTATCCAGAGCATTCAGTTTGGTTCGAGTCTACCTGAGCATGCCGAAGGTATACATGAGGACAGGCATGACCCAACCATTATATACGTGTGTCTTATTAACGCCCGACAAAAGACTGTTAAGCATTTTTATCAAACGTGCGTAAAACATATCGCAAACGGACTGTTTCATATCCGCCTCATCGAAACCTTGAATGTCCTGTGACATAACAAGGTATCTGCATGTTTCTGCCTCGGTAAAGCTCCTTATGTTGATGTTTATGCCTTCAGAATTAGCAACCCTAACCTTTCGACATAGGAAATTTATCCGTCCCCAGCTCCATTATCATAGAATTGCTGAACTTACAAGTGATGTTCAGCAATACCATAAGATGGGAGCGACTGGAGGCGATATATATAACTTAGATAATCCATATAGAGAAGTTGGGTCACTTTTGTACCTCCTTTCTGAAGCTGAAATCCCCTTCCGGAACCCTTCAGTAAGGTACTGAAAGGTGTCAGCGAGAGGTAAAATCAGATTGAACTCAAAAAATCGCCCTGGAAGATACCCCTTCTTATCCTTATGTGGTTCTCCACAGCCGCCACCCGCTCGCCTAGATGACAAAGGATCGTACTCCTCTTCTCCATACACTGCCCGGGGAAGTCTCTAACTCTACTCTCTCTTTCAGTCAACACTGTACAGCTCGAGGACCCTCTTCAGCCATATATAAGGCACCGAATCGAATGCTTTTGTGTAGTCTATCCAAGCGGCGCGGCGGAGAAGGTCCGACGGTTGCATTTAACCACCTTCCCAATGACCGCGTCAATAAAGTGTGGTTCCTTGGTTCCATGACCACCGCCCAGACATCCATTTTGAGTGCGCGACATCTACTGATTTGAATTTAGGTGACGACTGATTCTCGCGCTCAAAATGAATTTCAGTGTCTTATATATGGTTGGTAGACACCTGATGGAGCGGTATTTAGTTGGGTCTGTGGTATGCTGATATTTAGGAACCAAGTGAGTAATCCCAGTAGTGAAGAGGCTCGGAAGCGACTTCTGGTCGAGAGCCTCTTGAAACTGTCGGGCGAGCACAACGTGTCACACCATGAATCCCTTCAGCCAGTAGTAATACAGCCCGTCGAGTCCCGAACTTTTCCAGTTCCAGAGTTCCCCTACAGATGGCCTCAGCTATGCCTGCCGGAGTTTGACCACGAGGTCCATGAGTGTAAAATTTGCACACTGACCCGTCCCTTCCGTCCAAGGGCCGCTGTGATCAATGGTTTCAGACCACAGGTCACGCCAAAAACGATAGCGTCAGCCTGGTTCGGTACTAGGCCCGTTGCACATACCATTGGTAGTTCCAATGATTTATAGAGCCCCGATTTTGGTTGAACCACCTTGACCTCTCGGTGTATTGCCGAATCCGCTTCCCCCAATCACCGATTCTTTGCGTCAGGTCGTCTATGCGCTCCGTTAGTATCTGCATGATAACCGGTTGGGACAAACTGATATTTGTCCCAGCAAACGCCATTCTAACGGTATGCACAACTCTTAGTCTATTATTACCCGACGTGAAGCTTGTCTGTCTGCCGATAAGGGCCCTTGTCATCGATATATATGTACTACGTACTAGATTGCGCATTCCAAATATACACTATGTTCAAGTTTAAACCTGGACATAAATAACAATTAAGTAGTCAAGTAAGTAAAATTTTATGCTGTTCAAGTGAATAAATAGGTAATAATATCGTAATATTACAAAAGAAAAAATCATGAAAAAATATATTTCTTTATATAAACTGACCGCGCAGGCGCAACGCGCTTAAATCAACTGCGCATGCGTGTCATTACTATCTCCCGCGCATGCGCGAAGACATAGAGTAGTACACATTTATGTTTAGAAAGGCTTCTCTAGTACTTGCCTTTACGATACGGTCGTCAATCATTTTATCTAGGCTGGGATAATACGACTTTGTCCAGTAGTGCCTCCAGCCGTGGAAAGCTTCAATAACACGACACATACTTAGTTGGCGTCAATAACACGACAAACTACTTACCAGTGCGGCGCCAAAAAGAATTGAGTCCGTCTCACAAATGTCCCGGCTGGCTTCCAAATAGGTCACCAGCATTGAGTTTAGATCCTTCCGCTTGCTTAGGGGTATGCGGGGAAGTCGTGGTCGATTTTCGAGATGCCTACTGCGCGTTTCCGTAATCGCCTCTTCCAATGTGCTTCTCATTTGCTCTAGTTTATGGGTGACAATTCCATCATCGTCTGAATCAGCTACAACTGAAAGATTCACGGCGGCATCCACGTGTGCGGGTTGCTTTGCAACTTGTAGCGCCGTATACCCAGTTCGATGCCATCAAATATGTTTGAGCGCAAGATGTACCGAACTCGGTCTGCCAGGTTTTGTTCAGTGACGATTATATGTAGATGGCTCTAGCTCAGCAGATAGACGATGCATCCTAGTCCAGTACGCAAAACCTCCAATTTATCCCCCTTTCGCTCTAAAATTCTCCCGTAATGCGTTGCTATTCATTCGGATTGCCGACTCGGTTGCCGCGTACTCCACCAGTGGCAGTTGCTGATTGCTGAGCCCGCGAAAACCCTGCTGACAACAAGCCAGCTGGTGGGGATGATGGATGCGAGTGGCTGCTGGGTGGTCGAGCAACACCTCACGCTCAGCTGGCGGTTCGCATGCTGTCGCATTCAGCGCCTACTCTAGACGCGCCCTTTTCATCATCCATTTAATGGGCATCAATCAACGGGAGTCGCCTAGACTCGGCACCGATGGTGGTGCCATATGCACAAGCGGGCCTTTGCACCCTCAATTTTGCCGAGGCACGGCGCTAACACCTATTGGCAAAGTGCTGACTGACTGCACCGACGTAGCAGTTTTGTCACATAACTGTCAGCGGGCGATGAGGACGTCACTTCCCTACGCCTTATATAATTTATCATTATTATCATTATTGTTATTATTATTATATTCCGTATTAGTCCTCAGAGGTGACAACACATTTGTTGCCCTCTTTGTTTGACATTGGTTCTAGGTGTCCATAGGTAGTGGTCCGTAGGTGGCAGTAGTCATAACCATCAGGTGAACTGTACGTTCGATAGGTTCGTAACTATACTGACTCTATACCCTTCAGTGAAAGCACTATTTGGCGGCAGACATACGTAAAAAGGTGTTAGCTATCCAGACGGACTACTCGGCGAAAAAGGAGTCTTACAACCCAGTAAATAGGTTACTAAAAAGCACCATACGTATCACCTGCATCCATAGATTACCTGCATTTTCTTTCTGTACACTGCATTTGCCGATGCAAAGTTGTCCCGACTCGTCAAACTTTCTTCTTTGTGGATTCCAAATTTACTCACACTTAATATGACCGGCTCATTGACATCTATTTTTTATTCGAATATATGTTATAACGTAATAATAGCACGGAGAAAAAGTTTCTTCGTATATTTGTTTGTATAAAATTGAACACAAATCTCGTTGGTTGTACTGTTTGTATCTGGCTGGTTTTAATATCAATATATATATAGGATTTTAAGAGAAAAAAAGTAAAAAACACTTTCCCGCACTTTTTAATTGTTTTTATGTCCGCGAAAATGAGTGAATCTAACGAAGAAATTTGATACATTCTGAAGTTTCATTACGAAAAAGGAAAAAATGCGATTCAAGACACAAAAAAAAATTGTAGCGTTTATGGACCAGACCTAATACAGTGTTAGTAAGAGAAGTACAAAGATGCACGCTCGCTCTGCTCTCTCTGGTCACCCTCATACGCATAAAGTTGATGCCATGTTTGAAAAGGTGGAGCAAGATTACTAAGAATTACTATATATTAGTAATTACGACATAGGAATTGAGGATTGACCATGAAATAGTTGACCCATTTAAAAAAGTCTGGCTATACAAAAAAGCTCGATATTTGGGTACCACACGAGCTCACTGAAAGAAACCTAATGAATCGTGTACTCATTGAGTTTGTAACATATAAATCAATGCGTGTACTCGTTTGCGATTCTCTATTGAAACGTAATGAAACCGAACCATTTTTGAAAAGATTGATCAACCAAAACAACGAAATTGACTCAATGAGAACGCGTAAAGTAATAAACTTATAAACTAAAATATTTAGGTATTTAAAACAAGATCACGCAATAAAATTAAAGTAAATGTTATTATCCTACTCACCTATTCATCTATTGATTAGGTCAAATGACCCTAGCGTCTGTGAATGTTATTTTTATTCATATTTATATAAACATATTACAATGTAAATACTTTTGTTTATATAACAATCGTAATTTATTAAGTCACGAAGTAAAAAACTGTATAAACAAACAGTGACAAAATAATCAGCGCTGCAAGTTCAAATACGGGTCAAATGACACTTGCCGCCTTGCTAGTGTTAAATGGTGGTTTTCTGACACCAAAATGAGTGTAGGCTGTTTGCGTTAAAACAAATGACCGTTTTTTTCTAAAGAGAACTCGATTATATTAACACGTTGCTCAATCGTGAATTTCTCCACAATAAATTTTCAAGAATAACGGTTTTAATAGTCTAAAATCAAGTTAAAAAAATAATATTAATCGTAAAAAGTCATTTAAATTTTAAATGGTGTTGTGACTTTTCTGCCACTTGGTATAAACGTATTTAGCTAATATATCATTATCCATTACAACCTATAAAATTCCACTGCTGAACATAGGCCCCAGATATGGCAACCGCAGTTATCTATAATTTGGAATTGTTATCAGGAAGATGCTGCTGCCTATGTCCAGCTGATTCAGTTTCCCTCTGTCGCCTTTTACGAAACCCACGGGATGATAGAAATAAATACAAGGGATGATATTCAATTAAAAAAAAATCGGTTGTCTGTAAAGTCGGTTTACTGACGATAGTTGAACGTGACAACGTCATAAGAAATATTTAATATCGAAAGAATCATTACCTTTATCTCCGCAATTATCGTTGCTATAAACAATTGACACCACATTCGCTCGCACAGTCGCTCGTTCCGCGCTCTCGCTTGCACTTTAAATGGAACGCCTAGGTAACGCCGCATGAGTCATGTTTTTTCGTGCCGGCAGCCAGCGTCATCGATTTATAAGACGTTGTCACGTCAATAAACACAGGGGATAAGATACTGAATTGTTCAAATGTTTAAAAAAATACAAAATTAAAATAGCTATTTTGATAAATACTGGGAGGTAAAAAACATATAAATTGCAATAAAACTTATACAACTATTTTCTTCTATAACTAAATATGTATAATGTCCTCTAGACCGAATTTCGGTCACGGCGGCCAGCCTCAACGGAGACTAGCCAACGGCGCAGGACATTATTATAGTGCCCAAGTGTATGCGCAAGCACAGGTGCTCTCTCTATTTCCTCACTCTCAAAGTCCGGTGGGACGGTAAACCGACAATATCAAAGACCGATCAGGCGCAGGACCGGCAACTCCCTGGCTCCGGGCAGCTACTGAGAACTTCTTGATGGGAAAGCTCAACAACTGTCTTTTGACCCGACCCGGGATTCGAACCCGGGACCTCATGATCAGCAGTCGCACTACTACAACCACTAGACCAACGAGGCAGTCAGTTAAATATGTAAACTAAATAGTAAACAAAAATATTTATACAAGTGTATACAAAAAATCTATTTACGTAAATAATGTTAAAATACTGGAATTCACTAGTGTGGCGGTGAAAGGAAAAGGGGAGATCTCCCGCCGGGCAAAGTGTTCTGCCCGGGGAGCGGCCAACGCTCCAATTGGTAGTTCGGAGCTATTCTATATATTATGCTGCTTTAATTTCGTAACTTTGATAGCGCGATTTAGGCGTCGATGTGTTTCGCTTGTGGCGCGACGACAGCGCCGCCACACTAGTATTCGCTTGCCTTAAACGTGCCAGCCCTGATTAGATACGTAACCTGAGGTTCCGCGCGATGGTAGGTATTTATATTACGCAAGTAGCAAGAGTGATAGAGGCCTGTCTGCAGTGTGTGTATAGTGGATAGGTTTCGTACTCTGATTCTGTAAAGGGATAGGAATTGTAGGCTTTCTGTACAAACACCTCAGCATTTCGATATACCGACAGTTAACGTGACAGCTCTTTGTACCTTTATTCATGGGGGTATATTGTCATAGTTAACACGTTTACCAGGTGGGTTGACAACCACATTTTATTTATAGAATAAGGGTGACAAACGAGCACACAGTCCACCTAATGGTAAGTGGTTGCTGTGGCCCATACACATCTACATCTATCTTCGTTTGCGAATTAAAATGCAGATGCGTTGTCAGCCGTGAGAACTAAGATGGAATGCCCTTTTCCAGTAAAAAGGGTCTCTGGTTCTCTATACTTACCATACGAAACACAGCAGTGTTAAGCTGCTATTTTACGCTGGTGTTCTGTGTGATTATTATTATTTAGTTGGTATTAGAAATATGCTGCTGCCCATCTCTTGATTTGTTTATCTCTGTTGCCTCATACGACATCCACGGGACTACATGTGGCCGTGAATATTCTTTCACCGCCGCTACACGATAATTAGGATATATTAAATATTTTTTTAGTTAAGTTGGACATCTGATGGTAAGTGGATGCTGCGGCCAATAGACAACTACTTCTATCCTCAATTAAGAATCAAAATGTACAAATGTATGTATTTTCACCGCTAAGGACTAAGATGGAATGACTCGTTACCAGTAAAAATGGTCTCCGGTTCCAGTCGCTCACCATACAAAACGCCTAAGTGTTCGGTCGTGGCCTCTTTAAACCGAGACAAGCCATCTGTGCAAAATGGGATAATAGTCCACGAGTGTGTGTGCAAGCACATGTACACTTATATTCCCTCATTTTAATAGTCCGATGGAACGACAGTGCCACACGGCCGGAGAGAGATTAGATGAAGGACCAACGGCTTTAGGTATTTTTCGGGGCCCGGGGATGAGACACCGCCTACTTGCTGACCCGGGCTGCTACTGTGAATTTCTTGACAGAAAAACGGCCCAACCCGGGATCGAACCTGGGATCACATGATCAGCGACTGTTGGTCTAATTAGACCAACGAAGCTGTCATTAAATTATTTTACGTGTATTATATTTACAAATAGTAATTGGATTATAACGTAAAGAGCTATATCATACAATAAAGGCAAATAATTTTACGTCCGAAACATAAGTCAATTGGCAAGAAAAGCAGTGCAAGTAAAATTTATTTAGTTGATGGATATGAAAATTCAATATTATTGCTTTGTTTTTACACAAGTTCTATTCACACGCAACAGTACAGCGTGTAAATAATATTCGTTTTATTCTTTTGTTTCGTTTATTCTCATTTCATACTGAATAAAATTACATAGACGCAGGGTTTTGCTGCTTCGTTTATTTGTTTATGGTCCTCGCGGGATAATAACACTCCTGTCAGTCCTATTTCGTTCGCATATTTATTTACAAACTAACTTCTGATCTTGTTTCTGCAATGAAATAATACAGGAAATAATTTAAATTATACATTTTATAGGTTTCAAAGAGGAAAGCAGGCTGAACCTTTTTCCTAAGAAACTGGGAACTTGTTATCTAATATTTTTTTATATGATAGGGTGATAAACGAGCACACAGTCCACCTAATGGTAAGTGGTTGCTGTGGCCCATAGACATCTACATTTATCCTCGTTTGCGAATCAAATTGCAGATGCGTTGTCACCGGTGAGGACTAAGATGGAATGCCTCTTTTCCAGTAAAAAGGGTCTCCGGTTCTCTACACTCACCATACGAAACACAGCAGTGTTAAGCTGCTGTTTTACGCTGGTATTCTGTGAGAGCGTAGTCCTTCCCCGGTCGAGCCGACCCATTCGTGCTACAACTATACTACTAATATAGCTGCAGCAAGGCTCTACCACGTATAAAGTTTTCCACACAAATATACTATAATATATTAAAACTACCTAAATTATGCTGATGGATTTTTTTAAAAACAGAAAAAAATCCATACAAATGTAATATATTTTATTTTGAAGATATACTTATTGAATATAGAGTGTTTATTAAAAAACGTTTATGTTTAACAAGAAATATGACATACCCCTTTAGATTTGCTAAATATGTGTCTCGGAACTTGTCGAGCCAGTTATCTTAGCGGTGGTTTCTTCACTGAAATGTATTATAAAACAGTCACCACCAATTCTGAAATCAAAATAATGTTTTCATGCTGCACTACACTGTGCTGTGGGGTTTTTAATCGAGACAGTTATATTATAATTAGGTCAGGACACCGGACTCGATAACGGTGACATTCCTTTTATATCGGGACATATGTAACCACTACACACACGTTAATAGCAATGAATTTTTAAAGTAAAACTTGTTTAAAATTTTAAACTTAAATAATTTACTTATCTCTCATCACATTAGCACTGTTTTTTAATACAAGTCATACCATTTATTCCTTGTTCTTGTATTCATAAACGCTGTTTTACCATATGAACATTGTACAATTAGAAATTGTGTAAAAAAACTATTTTATTTCAACAAAAAAACTGGGTCTAAAAGAAACGATGGCTTGGTGTAATTACCACATATAAAGATTTGTCTTCTGTGGGTAGAAAACGCTGACGTGCGTCTAACATTTCACCTCCCTTAGCCCCAACTACACTCAGGTTATACGGGAGGAATCTCGGGATTCACGTCATACTTGCACGAGGTAGATTTCAGCGCGCATTTTCTTGACTCCCTACAAGTTGTTACGTCTATTCCTCGTTTTGTTTAACGTCACATTCTTCCTTCTGGGGCGGACGACATTAATACGCTTTCGAATTTCGTCCTGAGACCACTCGAATCTGCTACACCTCTCCTGCCGACGATGCACGAACTCCCGTAGAACGCAAAATGTCCAGCTGAGCTTACAAGATCCGCGTAGCGCACCGGTCTCTGCTCTGATCGAGTTATTCCTTTCATAATAGTCAATCTCACGTAAATATTTTGACAGAATATGACGTACGTCTCCCACAGCCTCATTATATTCTTACATACATGACTTACTCACCCCCTACGTTGTAGTCTCTTTTGGTCCGAGAGCTCATGACGCATTTTTCATGAAGTGTTTGATGCATCATGAAACTTTGTTTAAAGGTATCAGTCGACTCAATAAGCAGGTATATGACTGTCTGCCTGGCCTACCGGGGTACACCTGGTACTGCGCATACAGGTAAGTCGCAAAAAAAAATTGCCCAAAAAAAAGTGTTTGATTCAAATAATAATAATGACTATCCGTCAGCTAAGTTGATAGAGAATTAAGAAAAAAAATGGCAGACACTTCTGAAGGGGTTTACATAGGGGCAGACTACCCCAAAGTTGTATTTTCAAAAATTCCAAAAAAAGTGTTTGATTCAAATAATAATAATGACTATCCGTCAGCTAACTTGATAGAGAATTAAGAAAAAAAAATGGCAGACACTTCTGAAGGGGTTTACATAGGGGCAGACTACCCCAAAGTTGTATTTTCAAAAATTCCAAAAAAAGTGTTTGATTCAAATAATAATAATGACTATCCGTCAGCTAAGTTGATAGAGAATTAAGAAAAAAAAATGGCAGACACTTCTGAAGGGGTTTACATAGGGGCAGACTACCCCAAAGTTGTATTTTCAAAAATTCCAAAAAAAGTGTTTGATTCAAATAATAATAATGACTATCCGTCAGCTTAGTTGATAGAGAATTAAGAAAAAAAATGGCAGACACTTCTGAAGGGGTTTACATAGGGGCAGACTACCCCAAAGTTGTATTTTCAAAAATTCCAAAAAAAGTGTTTGATTCAAATAATAATAATGACTATCCGTCAGCTAACTTGATAGAGAATTAAGAAAAAAAATGGCAGACACTTCTGAAGGGGTTTACATAGGGGCAGACTACCCCAAAGTTGTATTTTCAAAAATTCCAAAAAAAGTGTTTGATTCAGTCTGCCATTTTTACAGCGTGTTTATTATGTACATATAGTAAAAAATTGTCACAAAAGGGCAGAAAGTTTCTCCGGGGGTTAGTAGTCAAAAAAATATTTAAATAAATCTTGCGAGGAAAGCAGACAAATGTGCCACGGGTTGTAAAGAGTGCGACAGAGAGCGACGGTCGCCGATATGTCTTTAGTCATTCTTCGCGCTCCCATTGCGGATCACGTGATCTTGTACAGTTGTTAGAACTAACATGTAATATAATGCATAAGCATGTTATTACACATAATATGACTATAATATAATTTTTTATAAATTATATATTTTATTAGATGAATATTTCAAGAAGTAGATAAAAGTGAAGTTTACTCAAATGTACAACAATAATTACAGCTAATGGAGATTTTTTATTAGGTAGTTACAATGAAAAAAATTCTGACAAAATTAAAGAAAAAAATATATCTATAATAAATATATAAATAAATACATATATTTTGTTAGTTTTCGCTTTAACTGTCACTGAAATCTGACTCTTCAGCATCGGTTGATTCGTCACTTTCAAACAAGTCTTCACTTTGACGAGAAATCAATTCATCATCTGTAAAAAAAATAATCATTAGTAAATGACAATCAATAAAATAAAATAAATTAATTTCAAAATACTGACCAGTTCTGTTGGAAGTGTTATTTTCCGAAATTTTGATAGCATCTAATACGGTTTCAGGTACGCAATCACCTTCGAACCACTTAAATTCATACGTTTCATTTTTTAATATCCATCCATTACCAGCTGGTACCAAATTAGTTGGTTTAACCAAGTGAGCATTGCGCCAAACACTGGTGATGTATTGCGTACGCAAAAGATGCTGGTGTAATTCTGACTTACACGGCGGTAAATTTGAGGCATCATATCTTTGAATAGATTTTTGGAATGGTTCATTCGTATTTTTCGATTTATAAGTAGAGCAAAACTTTTGAAACCGAGCATTATTAACATCCGTACAGTTTTTATAACCATAAAGCTCACAGATAAATTTCTCAAGTATTGTAAATGTTTCATATTGGAGTCCAGGTACATCGTCATTTGCAAGGTCCGTCAGTGCCTTTTGATAACACCCATTGTTTTTAATAATTTGAAATGGTCTTTTTTTACCCTTTTTAAAGAATGCAGGATTATAGTCGCATCCTGTCACAGCGTGAAATCCTGGCAGACTTGTACAAAGAGATGTCCCTAATTCAATATAAAATTGAGTAATATTAATGACTCGTTTCTTGTTTGCAGCTCCATATTCCATATAAATATTTATGTTATCACTTTTTAAATGGTCCATATTTCCTAACATAATAATTAATACATCTGTATCACATGATTTGATAAGTACATTAACAGAAGAATCCGATTCCAATTGACAAACATGATAAATTATTTTACTATCCGCTTCTTCATGGCATCCACATGATAAATCATCGTTAACTGTCTGGACCACAGCATTATCCTCGACTTTGTACGAATAGCAAAAATCGTAATTTAAATTAATTATTGTATCACCAAGGAAAGGCACCATTTCAGAGTCACACCAATTTTCTACTAAAAAAGTAACAAAAGCCTGTTTAAATTTTATGTTTTTCAGCTCTTTATTAAAATCCGTTGGTCGAACTTGCATAGATCCGTTGATATTAAAGTCCATGAGATTTTCTTCATTTCGCAATTATCGTTCATAATCTTTAATAGAGGGGGAGAAATATTGGTCGAAGATTATGTCGACTCGAGGAGCTTTCGTGGCTGTCAAACTTTTTATTATTTTCTTCGAAATGTTGCCAAAAGTTGTTGGTACATCATGCATAGTATGTAGAAGGTAAAAACCATCAACGATAACCACATCGAAATTCATCGGAATATTTCCCGGATTATGTTGTTTCTCGAAGACTTCAACAATTGCTGATTTTTGAGTTTTACAAATTGTACCATTAAAATGACATAAAGACATCGGAATTGGCGTAATTGGATAACGTAACACCTTTTCTAAATCTACAGCGTGATCCATGGACAAGCCCAACATTCGTCCAAATAAATCTCGTTGCATACTGACCTCATGAACTTTACCACTACTTTTTATCTTACTTTTAGCCACTTCTGATGAAAAGTTAAGAATTTTTGTCCTTTTGATTGGTGCCTCAAACCTTTCAGTTGACTCGGAACATTCGCAAATAAATGTCTCACGCATTTTATTACCTATATTATCAACATTCAATAAGAACTGCGCCACTTCATTTGAAGCCGCTTTTCCATTGGATATGTTGAACAATTTATTGTTGTCATTGCTGTCATCGAACGGGTTCATAAACTTTGAGAAACTACTGGTAAATTTCTGTAGCTGCTCAGTATCTTTTTTTAACTGGTGCTTTCGTAAATCTGCAGTGACGTCTTGGACTTTCCGTAAGCCTGTTGCCTCATATGTATATGCTGTAATCGAAGATCTTATTTGATGACTTAAGCACCATCTTTGCCGAGCTGAAATAGAGTTGGTGAAATTTATGATTCCAACTAATCTTTTTGCAGCATCGGCATTGATAGTTTGCTCAAGTGTCAGATCTATTGGTTGCCGAGAGAACGATTTTTCAGTTCTTTGGATGCCAAAATACCCTTTCTCCATTTCTTCCATGATTTTTGGATTGATGGTCTCAATTTTTAGTAAATTATCGTGATACTTAACCAACCAACGAGCATAGTTGGGTTGATTGAAAGTAAAAAACAAATTGGTTATTTTAGGCAGGATATGTTTAAACAATGAAAAATCGCCTGTTCTAATACTCCGGCTGAATGTCAAGTAATGATGTATGAAATATATATACATCATGAAGAATTGTGCTGTTTTGCCATACGTACCATTCAAGCAAGCTTCTCTGTACGTGATGTATGATTCAATTAATTTGGAAATTTCACTGTTGTCCATTAAATTTGAAAATGATAATAATCCGTCACTGAAATGTGAAAGTTCGAAACGAACATTTTCTCCAACTTCTATTTTGTTTTTTTCGAGAAATGATTTAAAATTTATGATTTCCAAGCCAACAGCCATTATTGGATGCAATCGTTTGCACCTGTTAAAATGCTTACCATCTAATAACGAATTCACCGATCCACTTGCTAATAAACCACTATCAACAGCAACATTCATCAACCCACAACCAGCAATAAATTTACCAACAGCTTTGAAATAGGCAATCATAACATGAAAAGCACCAAGATGAATGAACAAATTGTCATAAGACGGTTTTTCCGTTGCTTGAATTTGCATAGCCACTTTAGCTATTGCTAAGTCATATGTTACAGAGATAAATTTTTGTCCTAATTCGTCCGCAATTTTTTGGCTTTCTTTCATGGTCTGCAAAACTACGTCTTTTCCTGAAGGTGAGCCATTGATCGGAGTTAGATAACAAATTTTCTGCTGACTGGTATTGAAGTCCTCAATGAACTTGCTATTGAACCCAACCCACATGGGTGTATTAGGAATTTCGAAGGCGTGTGAAAGCATCCATAGAACATCAAAAATCTGCGCTACTTCTAATGTTGTCGGAAATACTAAACGTCTAGTATCGTCATTTGACAAAAAAACTTCAGACATTTTAATTTTTTTTGTGTAGGGAAGAATATTTATAGCTATTTGTTCTAATGACCTACGTCTTTTCCCACCACCCTTAGTCCAGATTCCACTTGGTCCTGGATCCTCAGAATCTTCATGAATATCTAAATTCAACTCCTCATCAAAGACAGCAGAATCTTCTTCGAATATTTTGTCAACATTTTGGTAAATTATACCAACGGTATCATGTAAAGTATCTTTGCCAGAGGAAGTATCAACGAATCGATCGAAGTTATTGAAGGCTAAGCCAGTGTACAATCCTTGTCTCCTAATAATGCCTTCTGGACAAACAGCTGAGCGTTGGTAAGCTGAAATTGTTGCTTCGGTTTCCAATTCTTCTGCCACATGATAGCCGTAACAATGTCCATATCTATTAATTATCTCCACAACTTTTCGGCTACTTGTGATACTTTTTAGAGTCAAAGAAAGAGTTAAATGCTTTCTTGTTTTTATTTTACCATTTGTTACATTGTAAATCGCATCCTCGGATAATGAATCACTAATCCTGTCGGTATGAATGTTTTTTCTTCGCTTACTCCGAGAACCAGCGAGTAATGTTACATAAAAGTCTTTCAATATTTGCGGAATTAAACATTCCCCTTTCAAAATGTCCGAAGTTCGTATCTCGTCTGGTAATGGCGTTTTTTTGATGTCCAGTATTTTCCGCCGTAAAATGTTAGCAGCTTTTTGAACGATATCTTTCTCTTCAATTAATGAAAATAAATGTTCATCGATTTCGCGACCTTTAGGCCCAACAATTTTTTTGTTGTGCATAGTTGTAACATCAATTAGATCTCCGAATTTTTTCCATAACTTTTGTTCCAAATAACTCTGGCCACAATCACTCTCGTAGTCCGTCCAATCGTTAGCAGCTAATTTTTTCAACGTATTAACGTAATACTGGCAGATATACGAGTAAAAAAAACATTTTTTATTTTTAATAATTTGCTCTTCAATAAAATCGCAAACTTCAGAATATGCTTCTTCGCGGTATTTGATTTTTTTATGGTACTGTGTTTTTTGTTTGTTTTCAAATACACGCAAAGAATTTATATATTCAACTCGACAACTCCGATGTGCTTTTAAAATGTTCGAAGATTGTAAGTGTTGAAATACTATAGTTTCTTCAACATGCTCTATAAGTGGTTCTAATGTTCTTTTCAGAGCATCTCTGTCGATGACGTACAGTACTTCTTGTCGGCCTTTCACTTTTTTGCGAACTTTAGTGCAAAATAGACAGGTATCAAGAGTTTTTGAAACTGGACTTTGAATTTGACTTGAACATTCTTCAATTTCAAGCTGATCTTGTTTATCTTGTTGGTGAATATTTTCTTCAAGTTGGAAATCCAGACCCCCTATTTCTACATTTTCTACTTCCGGTTCAATACAAGGAGATGGATCTGTAAAGAAAGTATGAAATATCAGATCAGCAGGTATGAAAACATGTACAGTCTAGTAAATTTCTATCGCAACTAAAATTTGTAGGTTTACAGCATAAGGTAAAATATGCTGTGAAAAATGAAATTAAAAAATAATAGCAGTTGCTTCATGAGACTACGAAATTTATTATCTTCAAAATGTTCTGATAATAACCTTTCAATATAGAGGTAATTTGTATAAATATATTTTTACTCCGTAACTAATCAAGTTTGGTAAATACCTGACGTAATTGATGTTTCTGTAGATTCACTTGACAATAGGCTCTTCTTGTATCGCTGTTTTACACTTGTAAAAGAAGAATAGCATTGATGATGGTAACCTAGGGTTTGAGATAAATTCACTGGTAAAACAACATCACTATATTTTAACTTATGTTCTTGTCAAAGAGATTTAAAATATATATATACTATAGAGCGGGCATTGGAGAAATTTCTATACAAAAACTTTAAGCTCGTGCGTGTGTGACGCCCTCTAGCTAAAAATAGCAAAACTACACTATCATTTATTAAGACAACATTTTAGCTATTCCCCAGTAGGTGACGCTTAACCTCTTAGAACTTGACACTTTTTGGACATACTTAGTCAGAACTATGGTCAAGCCTAAGAGTATAGTAGGTCAGGCCAAAGACAATTTTTTTTAAAGTTGGTAAATATAACTTAGAGTCATTACTATGTTCTAATCCAAAAATTTAAAAAATATTAACAATTAAAATATCGAATTATTTGTATGAAGGTCAAGTGAGCGCTAGAGTAAAGACGATTGCAAGACGATTTGTCGATAAATGAAATGTTTCGAGAAATTACCAATTACTGTGTAGTGGCGGTGTATGAATATTCATATCATTCCGTGGGTTTCGTAAGAGGAGACTGATGCACTGTTCAGTTCCACGGTACACGTACCTTGATACTGTGTAACAGTAACAAGGTACGTGTACCGTGGAACAGAACGTGGCAACTATGACAAGTATACCCTCTATGAGGGTATATAGTGGAGGCCTATGTTCAGTGGGTTTTTTTTTAGGATGTAACGGTGTTTGTTGTAATAGTGATAAGAAAAAAAGTTGGAGGAAAAAGGCAAACATTTTTTCTAAATTTAATCTCGGTGAAATGCGGATACTCCCTGCGATGTTTAGGGCAGGGTTGCAAAGGTGGGTGATATTTGTGGCAGCAAAATTCTGTGCTCCCCTTTATTTCCATGGCCCATGACCAGCAGTGGAAGGAAACTGTAAGGAGAGGGAGGGATTAATTTTATTATTTGAAACAATATTTTTGTGAGTCAAAAAAAGTCATCAAACATCAAACAATTTATTAAACAAAAATTGCGTAAACAAGTTCAATGGTTAGAACAGTAATAAATAACAAAACCAAACAATTCCACTGAAAAGAAAAAAAGAACATATTATGTCACTTCTACAACTAAAGCAAATCTAACGAATCGTCAAATGTTAAAATCAAATAAATACTATGAAGAAAGAAACAAAGATATAGAAACACTCAATTTTCATAAAGAAAAGAAATATATAATATTACTAGCTGGCCAGGCAGACGTTGTTCGGCCCTCTCCGATGATCCTGTGTCCTATAAAAATTATTAAATTCGTAATAAAAAATATTGAGGGTCACTTATCGGGATAAAAACTATCATATCTCTCAAGTTGGACCAAACTGCACACAGTGTGCAAAATTTCATTGAAATCAGTTCAGTAGTTTAGGAGTTCATCGCGGACAAACAATGTGACACGTAATTTTTATATACAAAGATTATATTGATATACTCAGTAAGAGCCTCAAAAAAAAATTTAATCATAGGTATATACTTTATTATGAAATCTTTGACCAACGCCATTTTTCTACTGACTTCAAACAGGAGGAGGTACTCAAGTCGACTCTATGTTTTTTTATGTGTGTTACCTCATAACTTCCTTCTGGGTGAACTGATTTCATTGATTCTTTTTTATTTGAAAGTTGGTGTTTCACATGTGGTTCCATATAAATTTGATCAAGGTCTGTCTAATATTGTTATTCTTAATAATTTATATTGAAGTTGGTTGAACAAAATTTTTAATTATTGTTGAAAACAACTTCGCCATAATGTTCATTATATTATATCGAAATTATAACATAAAACGTAATTTTAAAACTTTGTGGAATATGGAAATTTGTGTTAATTACACAAGATTTATAGTGATCATTCACACCTTGTATTTAATTTTCAGTTAATTCTGTCTATTAAATATAGTGATACTTGAACGACACAGTATTTGAAATGGAAATTTTATAAAGTATATAAAATTGTTACGAAACAAAATATAAGGAATTAACTTTTAAAGACAGTGTAATTACTAACCCTTTATGTAAAAACTAACAAAAATTTCTATTGTACCCACTTAATATTTTATAAATTTGTAGTTGCCTCTTACACTCACGCGGCGAAGGAAATAACACTAAAGTATGTGACGTAAAGGCGACGCGTAGGACGTAACGACAGAAACTCGTCATTTAAAGTAAATTCTGTTAATTTAGAGAAGCGTAATTTAGTAACGAAACTAATTCTAATAAAGTATTAGTTTTATAATTCATATAAATAACATTTAAAAAATAATTGTCCTGAGCACTCTTAACTATGTTTCTGACTAAACGTTGTTATCATATATATACTCTTAGGGTCTGAGGGTCCTTTCTAAATATTACCATACTCTATGGAGCGTTCTACAAAGGTGACATTTGACTGTTTTAGGAATGTTACCCTTTCGATACCAAAGTATCGATAATGTTGTTGAAGGTTACTAAGCTTGAAATACTTTAAAATATAATAAAAGGGAGTAAAATGATTGTTTCATTGTATAAATCTATTTATCATGACTTCCATCACACGAAAAAAAATCACTTTAACTTTTTATGCCTCTATTTTATACTGATCCTGCTTTTATATCTTTAAGTAATTATAGTGAAAAATAACCTGTTACAATGTAATAACAGTGAAAAATCACCTGTTACAGTGTAGGTAATAGATAATCTCTATTTTACTTATTCTACAATAACTCAGCTTCTAGATTTACATATCTTTTCGGCTATTAATTGTTTATATATACGCTTTCAAATGGTACTTTCATCTTGTTAACACTTGGGCCCAAGAATGTATGGAGACGTCTTCCTCTCTTTTTACATTATTTTGTCAATTTCATCAGCTGCACTACTTAAAAGACACTACCCACATCAATAAAAATTGTTATATTTAGTTTTTACCTTATTTCCTAACTCAAGCTTAACCTACAACTTCTTGTATCTAATATCTTTAACAGTACAATTTTTTTTAATGTCACAAGCCTATAGCACTCTCCTAACACTGTAAGCCAGGATTTATAATGATTTTGTCCTTGAATACCACCAGACAATGACGCCCGGTATGTAAAAGAGAAGACTTGCTGTATTGCTAAACATCAACACAGCTAGTATCCTCAGCATGTTCATAAGCAACACAGAAAATCTCATCATCATGTCTAAAAAAAATTTCCCAAACTTCCACATAAAGTAGGCCACATAGCATAGTTGGTATATGCTACTCATTTTTGTTGGTATGGGTACAGTATCTTTGACTGTTTTACCTCCTTAAATATTGTAAATGATTAAATCGGCATCCTGTATAATATTTTTATCGATAACCCCAATCGATAAACGTCGTCAATCACTAACTTTAAATAAATAGTGACGCTACAGGATAACAGAGGGCGCTTAGTACAATAAAAATAAATTTTCTAGAAAAATCTACTAGAAATAATAAAATTTAAAGATTATTCGGTAAATATACGTTATACTTACGATAAAAAACCAAAATCACGTTCATTTTTTGCTCCATATCGTGACTTACAATATCTTAATACACAACCGGGCATATTTTCTATAAAAATATTTTTTAAAGATATGAAAAGAATGCGTCTTGCCTTTATGACGATGTCACTAAGACTAACGGAGATATATCCTATAGGACATAAGTTACAGACGACAATTTTGCTGCTGATGTCCGGTCTATTACTACTACTACTTAAATGTCTTTGGTTCTTGTCCAAAGAGATTTAAAATATATATACTATAGAGCGGGCATTGGGGCAATTTCTATACAAAAACTTTAAGCTCGTCCGTGTGTGACGCCCTCTAGCTAAAAATAGCAAAACTACACTATCATTTATTAAGACAACATTTTAGCTATTACCCAGTAGGTGACGCTTCGACATTTTTTGGACATACTTAGAATTATGGTCAAGCCTAAGAGTATAGTAGGTCAGGCCAAAGACAATTTTTTTAAAGATGGTAAATATAACTTAGAGTCATTACTATGTTCTTATCCAAAAATTAAAAAAATATTAACAATTAAAATATCGAATTATTTGTATGAAGGTCAAGTGAGCGCTAGAGTAACGACAATTGCAAGACGATTTGTCGATAAATGAAATGTTTCGAGAAATTATCAATTGCTGTGTAGTGGCGGTGTATGAATATTCATATCATTCCGTGGGTGTCGTAAGAGGCGACTGATCCACTCTTAAGTTCCACGGTACACGTACCTTGTTACAAAGTGACAAGGTATGTGTACCGTGGAACAGAACGTGGCAACTATGACAAGTATACCCTCTATGAGGAATATAGTGGAGGCCTATGTTCAGTGGGTTTTTTTTTAGGATGTAACGGTGTTTGTGGTAATAGTGATAAGAAAAAATGTTGGAGGGAAAAGGCGAACATTTTTTCTAAATTTAATCTCGGTGAAATGCGGATACTCCGTGCGATGTTTAGGGCAGGGTTGCAAAGGTGGGTGATATTTGTGGCAGGAAAATTCTGTGCTCCCCTTTATTTCCATGGCCCATGACCAGCAGTGGAAGGAAACTGTAAGGAGAGGGAGGGATTAATTTTATTATTTGAAACAATGTTTTTGACTGTAAAAAAAGTCATCAAACATCAAACAATTTATTAATCAAAAGTTGCGTAAAAAAGTTCAATGGTTAGAACAGTAATAAATAACAAAATCAAACAATTCCACTGAAAAGAAAAAAAGAACATATTATGTCACTTCTACAACTAAAGCAAATCTAACGAATCGTCAAATGTTAAAATCAAATAAATACTATGAAGAAAGAAACAAAAATATAGAAACACTCAATTTTCATAAAGAAAAGAAATATATAATATTACTAGCTGGCCAGGCAGACGTTGTTCGGCACTCTCCGATGACCCTGTGTCCTATAAAAATTATTAAATTCCTAATAAAAAATATTGAGGGTCACTTATCGGCATAAAAACTATCATATCTCTCAAGTTGGACCAAACTGCACACAGTGTGCAAAATTTCATTGAAATCAGTTCAGTAGTTTAGGAGTTAGTCGCGGACAAACAATGTGACACGTAATTTTTATATACAAAGATTATATTGATATACTCAGTAGGAGCCTCAAAAAAAATTTAATCATAGGTATATACTTTATTATGAAATCTTTGACCAACGCCATTTTTCTACTGACTTCAAACAGGAGGAGGTACTCAAGTCGACTCTATGTTTTTTTTATGTGTGTTACCTCATAACTTCCTTCTGGGTGAACTGATTTCGATCATTCTTTTTTATTTGAAAGTTGGTGTTTCACATGTTGTTCCATATAAATTTGATCAAGGTCTGTCTAATATTGTTATTCTTAATAATTTATATTGAAGTTGGTTGAACAAAATTTTTAATTATTGTTGAAAACAACTTCGCCATAATGTTCATTATATATCGAAATTATAACATAAAACGTAATTTTAAAACTTTGTGGAATATGAAAATTTGTGTTAATTACACATGATTTATAGTGATCATTCACACCTTGTATTTAATTTTCAGTTAATTCTGTCTATTAAATATAGTGATACGTGAACGACACAGTACTTGAAATGGAAATTTTATAAAGTATATAAAATTGTTACGAAGCAAAATATAAGGAATTAACTTTAAAAGACAGTGTAATTACTTACCCTTTATATAAAAACTAACAAAAATTTCTATTGTACCCACTTTATATTTTATAAATTTGTAGTTGCCTCTTACACTCATGCGGCGAAGGAAATAGCACTAAAGTATGTGACGTAAACGCGACGCGTAGCGCGTAACGACGGAAACTCGTTATTTAAAGTAAATTCTGTTAATTTAGAGAAGCGTAATTTAGTAACGAAACTAATTCTAATAAAATATTAGTTTTATAATTCATATAAATAACATTTAAAAAATAATTGTTCTGAGCACTCTTAACTATGGTTCTGACTATAGTATGTGCCAAATCGATTGAGAAAAACGGACAATGACCTTTCGGTCGTTTAACCAGGGGCTACAAACCTTCAATATATAGGCACATTTTATATGTAGTACTTTCTTTATTTATAATGATTTTTTTATAATGATTGATATAATATATATTTTCTGTTTCTCTTTATATATTTGAATTTTAAATGGCGCAACACACGTCGCAGGGAAGTTTTGCTCAAGTTTGGCAACTGGTCATCTTGATTTATACTGAGCAAAATTTTGTCTAAAGTCGGTAATTCTCCTGCAAGAAAGAACTGATGCACTTTCGCTCTTATAGCCGATTTATCAAAATCGTCCAACTTGTCAATTACAGACTTTTTTCTTTTATTAATTATTCCCTTTTCTGGTATTTTATGGGAATCTCTATACACGCTTAATACGCGATATATAGTGCTCTTGCTGACTCCTGAGATCTCCGAAACCTTTTCTACCATATTAACGTTTGAAGGATACACGTCTTCGGGCCAGGTGTTTTTGACATATTTGTATACATTAATGATAATCTCTTGTTCCCCGACCGACAAAGTGGTAGGTTTTCTCTTTTTTACTGGTGACGTTAAAGGTGCTCCAGAAGATGGGCCTGTAAATAAATGACAAAAATATACTACCATAGTACTACATCACATAAATACATATTGTTTTAGAAAATAAATACCACATGGTCACATAAAAAGAGCGCTTTAAGAAATAGAAAGGCTACGTCGTCGCATTTGTACCTATTTGTACGTACCTGCTACGTTTATTATGGGTCGGCGACGTCTCTTTCCACTTGATGTTGAAGGACCGGGTCCTTCACCAAATTCTCCTGAACTCATGTCGATTTAGTAACGACCGTCACAGTAAAACTAATATAACAGATTCAAAAAACAAAAACTTAACGATATAACAAATTTAACAGTAAAAACTCAACTAAAACAATGCAATGAATGCTATGAATTACCCGAGACGTACACACGCAAGCGCTATCCGAACACGAATGAAAACAAAATGGCGGACCGGCCCAAAAAAGGTGACGCATCTCTGGCTGCCATTGTCACGTTTCTTTTAGAACGAACTGACGTAACGCGCGTTTTGTTTATTTTAAAGGGATGAATTTGCAAAAGCTCAATATGGTGATTATATTGCTTCAAATATTTTTTTAATATGAAAATGTTATTAAATGAATTGCTGCGTTACTTACCATAAATTGAAATATAAAATATAACACATTTTTCGCGATGTACCGTAAGATTTTACTATGTTTATAGGAACCACAGACAATATTATTTAAGAAACAAAAAAACAAAACATATGTGCTGACCTAGAAGTGGGAATAATATCAATATTTAAATATTGTTATCACATCTAAATTGAGATTTTGTAAGTTACGCCTTTTGACACTCGGCTCATATCTGAGGTCATTGTCCGTTTTTCTCAATCGATATGGCACATACTATAAACGTTGTTATCATATATATACTCTTAGGTTCTGAGGGTCCTTTCTAAATATTACCATACTCTATGGAGCGTTCTACAAAGGTGACATTTGACTTTGACTGCCCCTTGTGTACTTCAAAGATTTGAAAGATTACAATATAAGATCGTTTTAGGAATGTTACCCTTTCGATACCAAAGTATCGATAATGTTGTTGAAGGTTACTAATAGGAGTGGGCGATACAAATCGTATATAGATACAATATCTATACATCAGTACAATATCCAATATCTATATATCCGACGACAAACTAACTATGTATTAGATATTACGATTTTACGATACCGTGTTGATATGAGTCATCGCAGAATATCTAATATCTAGTCAAAACCGAAACCGCCGAATACTCTAAGCCGCCGAATCGTAAAATATCTAAGTATATACATTGATTCGGATACCGAACAAACCTTGAGCGCGATAGAATATATAGCTAAAACAGATATTACGACTACTTTACAACAAAAAGGTGATACGCTAACGCCTAATATTTTTAATATTAATCCTTATTAGTATTATTATACGATCTATTACGGAACACATAATTTTCAATATCCAGTCTAAGTAGTATAATTTTATTATTATTTTGTTGTGTTGCACTGTTTTCAAAATAAATTATTTTAGATCTTTTTGT
Organism: Parnassius glacialis; assembly: GCA_033319125.1. Taxonomy (NCBI): domain Eukaryota; kingdom Metazoa; phylum Arthropoda; class Insecta; order Lepidoptera; family Papilionidae; genus Parnassius; species Parnassius glacialis. The sequence continues at coordinate 20,234,486 of JAVANC010000010.1, read as the reverse complement.
GTATTTAATAGAATGTTATTTTTGGAATGTAAATTAAAACTGAGAAAATTATGAAGGAAAGTTTATTTCACTGATTCTGAAAAATTATACCCACTTTCTAGATATCTAAGGGATAATTTCTTTTGGCGTAGGGGTAAAACCACTAACCATAACCACAAGTGTGGCATAAAATATAAAAGTTTAAATTTATAGCAAATAAATGTTGCAATCCTTATTTTGAAACATGTAGAGCCTAAATTTAAGTGTAATAAATTAAAATAATATATTCTTTAGAGTGAAGGAGTAAAAAATACTTTGTAATAGCGCCACCTACTAGATTCTATACGTAAAGTGATTTTATCGAACAAAAATTGATTAACTCTCAAGGTGGTACGTGCGATATACGCTAGATGGCATAAACACGACACGATTCAATTTAATATTTTATTTAATTATCTCGCAGGATAAATCCTAATGATATATGTATGTTACTTTTTATATTATAAGATACTTTAAGAAAATTTATATTACATAAATAATACAATATATCTATAAATCTATATATAGAAATTCGTTCATAAATCGCATATCACCATGTGAGTACAGACTTCTATTCAGAACGAAGATATTAACAAATATATAGATATTGAAATATATAGATACAAAATCGGATTTTCATATCCAATACATAGGTACGATTTGATATAGGGTAAAAGTGATATTACCCATGCCTAGTTACTAAGCTTGAAATGCTTTTAAATATAATAATAGGGAGTAAAATGATTGTTTCATTGTATAAATCTATTTATCATGACTTCCATCACATGAAAAATATCACTTTAACTTTTTATGCCTCTATTTTATACTGATCCTGCTTTTATATCTTTAAGTAATTATAGTGAAAAATAACCTGTTACAATTTAATAACAGTGAAAAATCACCTGTTACAGTGTAGGTAATAGATAATCTCTATTTTACTTATTCTACAATAACTCAGCTTCTAGATTGACAAATCTTTTCAGCTATTAATTGTTTATATATACGCTTTCAAATGGTACTTTCATCTTGTTAACACTTGGGCCCAAGAATGTATGGAGACGTCTTCCTCTCCTTTTATATTATTTTGTCAATTTCATCAGCTGCACTACTTAAAAGACACTACCCACATCAATAAAAATTGTTATATTAAGATTTTACCTTATTTCTTAACTCAGGCTTAACCTACAACTTCTTGTATCTAATATCTTTAACAGTACAATTTTTTTTAATGTCACAAGCCTATAGCACTCTCCTATCACTGTAAGCCAGGACCTATAATGATTTTGTCCTTGAATACTACCAGACAATGACGCCCGGTATGTAAAAGAGAAGACTTGCTGTATTGCTAAACATCAACACAGCAAGTATCCTCAGCATGTACATAAGCAACACAGAAAATCTCATCATCATGCCTAAAAAAAATTTCCCACCCTTCCACATAAAGTAGGCCACTTAGCATAGTTGCTATATGCTACTCATTTTTGTTGGTATGGGTACAGTATCTTTGACTGTTTTATCTCCTTAAATATTGTAAATGATTAAATCGGCATCCTGTATATTATTTTTATCGATAACCCCAACCCCTAAACGTCGTCAATCACTAACTTTAAATAAATAGTGACGCTACAGGATAACAGACGGCGCTTAGTACAATAAACATAAATTTTCTAGAACAATCTACTAGAAATAATAAAATTTAAAGATTATTCGGTAAATATACGTTATAATTACGATAAAAAATCAAAATCACGTTCATTTTTTGCTCCATATCGTGACTTACAATATCTTAATGCACAACCGGGCATATTTTCTATAAAAATATTTTTTAAAGATATGAAAAGAATGCGTCTTGACTTTATGACGATGTCACTAAGACTAACAGAGATATATCCTATAGGACATAAGTTACAGACGACAATTTTGCTGCTGATGTCCGGTCTATTACTACTACTACTTAAATGTCTTTGTTCTTGTCGAATTTTTAACAATGTTTGACACCTTTGTAACGTATATTCTGAGAATGTGATTACACTACCTACATTTTTCACTTTACAAAATATACAAGAAGCAGATTCCATTGCTTGAATTAATAAGGACTATCAATCAAAAACAGTGTATTTAATTACTGACATTAATGTAAAATTACATACTAACTGTCAGTCACAATGTTTTATAAAAGGTTAGATGAAAATTCTCTGAGTAAATACTATCCTGCCAGTACAGTTGTACAAGATCACGTGATCCGCAATGGGAGCGCGAAGAATGACTAAAGACATATCGGCGACCGTCGCTCTCTGTCGCACTCTTTACAACCCGTGGCACATTTGTCTGCTTTCCTCGCAAGATTTATTTAAATATTTTTTTGACTACTAACCCCCGGAGAAACTTTCTGCCCTTTTGTGACAATTTTTTACTATATGTACATAATAAACACGCTGTAAAAATGGCAGACTGAATCAAACACTTTTTTTGGAATTTTTGAAAATACAACTTTGGGGTAGTCTGCCCCTATGTAAACCCCTTCAGAAGTGTCTGCCATTTTTTTCTTAATTCTCTATCAAGTTAGCTGACGGATAGTCATTATTATTATTTGAATCAAACACTTTTTTTGGAATTTTTGAAAATACAACTTTGGGGTAGTCTGCCCCTATGTAAACCCCTTCAGAAGTGTCTGCCATTTTTTTTCTTAATTCTCTATCAACTAAGCTGACGGATAGTCATTATTATTATTTGAATCAAACACTTTTTTTGGAATTTTTGAAAATACAACTTTGGGGTAGTCTGCCCCTATGTAAACCACTTCAGAAGTGTCTGCCATTTTTTTTTCTTAATTCTCTATCAACTTAGCTGACGGATAGTCATTATTATTATTTGAATCAAACACTTTTTTTGGAATTTTTGAAAATACAACTTTGGGGTAGTCTGCCCCTATGTAAACCCCTTCAGAAGTGTCTGCCATTTTTTTTTCTTAATTCTCTATCAAGTTAGCTGACGGATAGTCATTATTATTATTTGAATCAAACACTTTTTTTGGAATTTTTGAAAATACAACTTTGGGGTAGTCTGCCCCTATGTAAACCCCTTCAGAAGTGTCTGCCATTTTTTTTCTTAATTCTCTATCAACTTAGCTGACGGATAGTCATTATTATTATTTGAATCAAACACTTTTTTTTGGGCAATTTTTTTTGCGACTTACCTGTATGCGCAGTACCAGGTGTACCCCGGTAGGCCAGGCAGACAGTCATATACCTGCTTATTGAGTCGACTGATACCTTTAAACAAAGTTTCATGATGCATCAAACACTTCATGAAAAATGCGTCATGAGCTCTCGGACCATTTCTACATCATGACCTCCAAGGATATGATTTTATAGCCCGGTACATTTTTATACCCAAGTAGACCTGAGCCATCCCATCTCTTCGGGAAAGAACCTATACAACTCGAGCTCTTTCGTCTCATTCATCCATCACTTATGCCATTCGTCAACCACCTCAGTCCAAAACCGTCGTTTACGCCGACTCAAATCCTCTTTGAGAGCAGTCAGGCGTGCAACCTCTGTCCTAACAGCGCGGATGGCTGTCATCAGCTGGGAGGACATCAGCCAGCACGGGCAAGGCTGCCGTGCTGGATGATCTATACGCCTAAGTTAGCAGAGAGAGTGATGTTCGTGTGATGGTAAGTGTATGGCAGGGCGTTAAGCGAATACGACAAATACTAGCTTTCTTTATTACAGTGTACTGAATGGCGGTCGCTCAAAATGAATTCAGTACGCACCGCTGTGCCGTACTCCGCGCCCGACGCTCTCCATTCAGATCTGACTTATAGTTGTTCACAGTAAAAAAGTTCGTTATAGGATATGAAATGATCGTGTTTATAAAGGAATCAGGCAGTAGAGTTATTATTATCTCATAAGTTCTTGCGTCAGTAGTTTTCGTACTTATTGCACTACAGTGCATTATAATTTATTCCTTGAAGTCGGATTTGCAAAATTATTTTATTATCTGTATTGACATTTATATCTTATAAAGTTTTGTTAGTATTTTTATTCTTTACGTGTGATTTTATGATTGTTATTTTTTAATTGAATTAAAGTATATAATTGTTACACAATGTCCGCAACAGTTATCTCACGTAATAAGTAACTTAACAATAATTAAAATGGTACCTAATGAAGGACTGATGAAACTAATCACCTATAATTATAACTTCATTTAAGTACACGTGATAATCAATTGTTTGACTTTTTTTATTCGTAGTTATATTATAACGTGATTATAATTACACGTAAGTACTTTTCCTACATAAATATATAAAACATGAAATAACGGGGTATTATTGGTAAGTAGTACCTAGTAGTTTTATTAGTAAGAGTACTAGTTGAAAAAAATACACATTCTTGGCATAGTACATTCCCAAAAGTCTTACCAAATAGTACTTTACTGGGAATTTTCTGACCAAGTAAACCTAATTGGTAAGACCACTGGAAAAAAAATCTTAGTAGTTCTATTCTATAAAGTTTTTAAAGGTTTTTTAAGATTTAAGGTTTTTTTTGAAAATTTGCGGATGGTAAGAAAGGAGCAGAGGCCAATACGTCTATGCCAATACGTATTACATCTACGACCACATTACTTGAGGTCACTTACTAATTGACATTTTTTTTTCTTCAAATATTTATTTATTTATTTATTAATACGGATATTTATTTATAAAGTTTATAATCATGCATACACATTACATACCTATATGTATGTATGCATTATTGTATGAATATATATAATAAATGTATATATATTTTAATATATGTTCACTTTATTTATGTATTATGTTCCGCACCTGCCTACAATTGTCTTTGGCACCCAGGGTTGACTGGCAGAGAATTGAATATGGCATTAAGTCAGCCGTATGTACCCTTTACCTTAAGTTGTTACATTTAAGTTTTTTAAATAAATAAATAAATATGTGTAATAATTTATGGACTTCTGCCCCATTACAAATAATAGTTTTTTTTTATAAATTTTCGTGTGTTTGTCTGGCCAATCATGCTTAAAATACGTGGAAACGTTGTAACTGTCAAGTAAACTAAAGTCACAACCGATATATGAGCAGGTCTTCTCATTTGTGAGAGGGAAGGAATGTCCCAATGCTGGTGACCTATTTGGAAGCCAGCCGGGACCTTTGCGACACGGACTCAATTCTTTTTGGCGCCGCACTGGCAGTCTGCCGCATTGTTGGCGCCAAACTTCCCACGGCTGGACGCGCTACTAGACAAAGTAACGCCATCCCAGCCTGGAGAAGAAGGATTGAGGACCGTATCGCATAGGCAAGGGCCCTAATCGGCAGGCTGATAAGCTTCAGGTCGGGCAATAACAGGCCGAGAATTGTGCGCACCGTCAGGATGGCGTTTGCTGGGACAAACATCAGTTTGTCCCAGCCGGATATAACGCAAAAACTGACGGAGCGCATAGACGACCTGAAGCAGAGAATCGCTGCTTGGGGGAAGCGGATTCGGCGATATACCGAGAGGTCGACACGGTTCAACCAGAATCGTCTCTTCCAGAGTGATCAAAAGAGGCACTATGAATCATTGGAGCGACCAATGCTACGTGGAACGGGCCCAGCACCGAATCAGGTCGACAGTATCGAATTCTGGCGCGGCCTGTGGTCAGAGCCCGTAAACACAGCGAGGGCCCTTGGATGGAAGTTGTGGCGAGTCAGTGTGCGAATGTTACGCCCATGGACCCCGTCATCATAACGCCGGATGACGTAGCTGGGGCGGTCCGTAGGGCCCCGAACTGGAAAAGTCCGGGGCTCGACGGGCTGCATCACTACTGGCTGAAGGGGTTCGTGGTGTGTCACGCTGTGCTCGCCCGACAGCTTCAAGAGGCTCTCGACCAAAAGTCGCTCCCGAGCCTCTTCACTACTGGGATCACTCATTTGGTTCCTAAAGACCGGGATTCCACAGACCCGAGCAAATACCGCCCCATAACGTGTCTAACTACCATATACAAGACACTAACATCCATTTTGAGCGCGAGAATCACTCGTCACCTGAACTTAAATCAGGTGATGTCGCGCGCTCAAAATGGATGTCGGGGCGGTGGTCGTGGAACCAAGGAACCACTCCTCATTGACGCGGTCATTAGCAAGGTGGTTAAACGCAACCTTCGGAACCTCTCCGCCGCCTGGATAGACTATAAAAAGGCATTCGACTCGGTGCCTCATACATGGCTTAAGAGGGTCCTCGAGCTGTATAAGGTCAATTGTACAGTTCGAGACTTCCTCGGGGAGTGTATGGGGCAATGGAGTACGATCCTTTGTCATCTAGGCGAGCGGATGACGGCTGCGGAGAACCACATAAGGATAAGAAGGGGTATCTTCCAGGGCGATTGTTTGAGTCCAGTCTGGTTCTGCCTCTCTCTGAACCCTCTCAGTACCTTACTGGGGGGCTCCGGGAGGGGATTTCAGCTTCGGAGAGGAGGTACAAAAGTGACCCACCTTTTCTATATGGATGATCTCAAGTTATTCGCCTCCAGTCGCTCTCATCTTATGGAATTACTAAACATCACTTGTGATTTTAGCAATTCTATTAGAATGGAGCTGGGGACGGATAAGTGTGCGGTCCTCCATGTAGAAAGGGGAAGGGTTGCTAACTCTGAGGGCATAGACTTATCTATGCCCATCAACATAAGGACCCTTTCCGAGGCTGAAACCTACCGATACCTGGGTATGTCACAGAACATCGGTGTAGATGAGGCGGGTATGAAACAATCAGTTTGCGATGTGTTTTATGCACGCTTGACCAAAGTGCTTAACAGCCTTTTGTCCGGTGTGAATAAGACGCACGCATATAACGGTTAGGTCATGCCTGTTCTCATGTATACCTTTGGCATACTCAGGTGGACTCAGACCGAACTGAACGCTCTGGACAGAAAAGTCCGCACTATAATGACGTCCCACAGGGTGAATCATCCGAGATCGTCAGTAATGAGGCTGTACTTGCCGCGGAAGCATGGTGGACGCGGCTTTTTAAGCGCGCTTACCATGCATAATCGCGAAGTGTGCAGCCTCCGTAATTACTTTCTGACGAGAGCGGATGATCCATACTATAGGGACGTTATTTGTTGTGATAAAGGACTTACCCCTCTATCCTTAGCCAACGAGCAATGGCAAGACCCGGCAGTACAGAGCATTTCCGACCGGGAGACCGTATGGAAGGAGAAAGAGCTCCACGGGAGGTTCTACAAGGCTCTACATGAGCCTTTCGTAGACACAGTCTCCTCCCTCCACTGGCTACGTTTCGGTGACCTCTTTGGGGAAACCGAGGGTTTTGTCTGTGCGATACAGGATCAGGTTATTAAGACCAACAATTATCGGAGATACATCCTAAAGGATGGCACCGTTGACGTCTGTCGAGCTTGTCGCCATCCCGGTGAGTCACTTAGGCATGTCATCTCCGGTTGTTCGGCGCTTTCTAACTCTGAGTATTTGCACAGGCACAACTTAGTAGCCAGGATTCTACACCAGGAGCTCGCTCTGAAATACGGTCTCGTGGATCGGAAACTGCCGTATTATAAGTACTTGCCGGAAGCCGTGCTCGAAAATGACCGCGCCAGGCTCTACTGAGACCGGGCCATCATCACGGACAGGACTATTCTTGCGAATAATTCTGATATTGTGCTGATGGACCGGGCACAGTCAAGGATACTTTTGGTCGACATTACCATTCCTTATGACGAGAACCTCGTGAAAGCCGAAACAGATAAACTGACTAAATATCTGGACCTGGCTCACGAGGTGACCGACATGTGGGGTGGATTGCCGGCCGAAATTATACCTGTAGTCGTCTCTGCGAACGGGTTAATCCCAGTCAGCCTCTCGGGTCATCTGAGGCGACTGGGACTCCGTGACGGACCGCTCCAAGCTCAAATGCAGAAGGCGGTGCTCCTCGATACCGCTCGCATCGTCCGCCGGTTTCTTTCCCTTTCCCCCTAACCCTCGGCCGTTTGGTCTCCCCTGCCGAGGGCTTCCATCTGGTTGGGTTTTTATTTATTTATGTATTTTTTATGTATTTATTTTATTTTGTTGATATTTATGTATGTTTATCATTTTCATTTACAATTATATATTTATACAGCCCAACCAGATGAGAAAACTATATAGATACCCCTAAATAATAATAATAATCTTTATTTCGGACCAAAATTAATCCATAGTAGTGTTAGTAATAATTGACTTATAAACTAGTGTTAGTAAACATTGAAGTATGTACAAACTTTTTCAAAATCGGAGAATTATAGTTCTCCGCTACTGTTTTCAAAATGCTGTTGTGACTATTTCTCACCCTTCTAAGCAGCGAAGCTGTCTTCTTACGTATTATCGCATGAAAGCCGTCCGTGCGAGCATGCGCAAACATCTCCGACGCACTACAGTATCGAGGCAGTCCCAACAACATTCTGAAAGCATTATTATATTGAACTTTGAAATAAGGACTTAAAATTACAATTAACTATTTCATTGGTGCCCGCGGGAATAAATCGCGGATTGCTCGCTTACTGTGAAATTTGAAGCGACCGTATCCTGATCTACCACGGTTTCACGGAGAGGCTGAATTGAATGTAATTTGTGCTCTTTGTTGTATTGCTTACAGGCCATTTAAAAATAAAGCCAAGTTTCAGATTCCGTAGGTGTTCTCCCGGCTCGACCGGGGAAGGACCACGCTCTCACAGAATACCAGCGTAATATAGCACCTTAATACTGCTGTGTTTCGTATGGTGAGTGTAGAGAACCGGAGACTCTTTTTACTGGAAAAGAGGCATTCCATCTTAGTCTTCAAGACTGTCAACGCATCTGCAGTTTGATTCGCAAACGAGGAGAGATGTAGATGTCTATGGGCCTCAGCAATCATTTAAAATCAGGTGGACTGTGTGCTCGTTTGTCACCCTATTTCAATATAAAAAATGATTATACCACGAACTTCACCCGCATTGTAGAGGCATTTTAAACACATAATTTTGCTCATGGACACACAATTAGTCTTTTAAATATTAGTATTACTTAACTAAGATCTCAAAATTAGGCAAGGTAGGTTCCAATTAGACGTTTACCGTTACCGTTATGGCCTATTAAAATCAACTGCTGAACATAGGGTCCCCCATTGATTGCCTATTAGGGGGGATATTTGCTATTAGTTGTCACGCTTGACAAGCTGGTTGACAACCGCATTTTATTATTTTTAGTCCCTTGTTTCCCTCTGTCGATTCTTATGACACCCACGGAATAATATGATATAGTGGCTGTTCTTACACCTCCACTACACGGTTCATTATTAGACCTTTATTATAAAGAAAACCACAAACTTTATTCGGTGTAAAAAAATTTCATTATAAATTATAAATAGAAAACGATGAAGCGTTAACGCAAAAAAAGCCTTGAATGTCATATATTTATTTAAATAAACTTAAAGGATATAACTTTTATTATTTTAAATTATGATTCTCGCTACTACACTCTGAAAAGGAGGCCGTGTTCGGTACAAATGATGTTCGGGGTTGTCGCACCAAAAAGTGTTCTTTTTATTTTGTGCACGCCAAACTGTAGCAGATCAAAAACCATTATGCATACCAAAGACTTAAGCAACTGCTTATGAGTACTATATTCAGCAGTCACCAGCATCCAAAATCAGACACGAAAACAAACATTTTTTCTGTAGCAATGGCTTCGACTGGGCTTCGAACCCAGGATCTTAGATCCAGGTGATTGTTATTATCGTTTTATGTATATATGTATTTAATGGTTTTGTTAGCTCCGTAAGACCGATTTTTATATGATACTGTTGTCACAAATTATTACAACTCTTAATTTATTTCGAACTGTTAAAAATACTTTTTTTTAAATTTAATTTCCTCACACTTAATACATTTTTAAAGTACAATTGTTTTTATCACTCCTAGTAACATTTCATTATATTAAATATAATTTTAACTATGTACTTATATGAAATACCTATATTTTGTTTTAGGTAAAAACGAGATGCCGCCCCAAGGACAACAAGCAGGATCCTGGGCACTGTTCGAAACTGATGCAGACAAAAATGTTACTCAAGTGCCTCCTAGCGCGGAAAAGAGAAAATGGGAGATTGTGTGGAGGAACGTTATACTCTTCTCACTTTTACACTTAGGAGGAGTGTACGGAGCATATCTATTCTTCTTTAAGGCAATGTGGTTTACAAGTTTGTTTGGTAAGTTCAAATTTTAAAGTTACAATAAGGAAATATTTGACAATATTCGTACAGAAAATCCATTGATGAGCTATGATGATCTTGGTAAAGGTCACAGTACTGAAATTATTCTGTTGAAATTATTGTGCCTAATACGCCAACAAAATTTTGGATCTGAATAGGACGTACAGAAGTTGTACATTCATAGATATATACGAGGGTGGATTGAAAAGTACTCGGCCTAACACAGATCCATTCAATTCTAAAAATCAAATCTACCCACATTATTTAGTTCAGTTCAGACTAGTTCATTGTGTGAAGTTCGAAACATGTGCGATAATTAGTTGTGATTTTATAAATTTATTAACAAAGTAATCGGACATAATTTCCGCGAATGGAGCAAATCGAGCAGCGTGCCGTCATTAAGTACCTCCATAAGAAGGGGCTATCATCAAAAGCCATCCATGATGACATGGTCAGTACATTAGGCGATTGTGCTCTGTCATACTCATCCGTCAAAAAATGGATAGCAGAATTTAAGCGTGGTAGAGAGAGTGTGAAAGATGAACCCCGCTCTGGAAGGCCTTCGACGTCAACTACTGACGAAAATATTAAAAAAAGTACTTGATTTAATAATGGGAGACCGCAGATTAAAAATTAGAGAGATAGCCGAGATTATAGGCATCTCTTATGAACGAACTCAAAACATCATTGTCAACGAGTTGGGTTTCCACAAGGTGTCTGCGAGGTGGGTTCCGCGACTGCTTTCAGTTGAACAAAAAAGGACGCGATTGACTATTTCACGCGACTGTTTGGAGTTATTTGAAGCCGATGCAGATGATTTTTTGAATCGTTTTGTTACTATAGACGAAACATGGGTTCATTACTGTACACCGGAAACAAAACAACAATCAAAACAGTGGAGAAGACCTGGTTCACCACCCCCTAAAAAGGCTAAGTCGATTTTGTCGGCAAATAAGATGATGGCTTCAGTATTCTGGGACTCGAAAGGTGTGATTATGATTGATTATCTTGAAAGGGATCAGACTATAAACTCTGATTACTACTGCACCTTACTACGTCATTTACGAGAGGAAATAAAAGAAAAACGTCGAGGAATGCTCAGAAGAAAAGTCCTGTTTCATCAAGATAACGCCCGTGTTCACACGTCAGTACAGTCAATGGCTGAAATTCACAACTGTGGCTTTGAACTGTTACCGCATCCGCCGTATTCACCTGATCTGGCACCATCAGTCTTCTTTCTGTTCCCTAACCTTAAAAAGCACTTGGAAGGTCAAAGGTTTTCGACAAACGACGAGGTCAAAGCAGCTGTAGACGCATATTTTGACTCTAGGGAAGAATCATTTTTTTCAACGGTCTAAATGCTTGGAAGGGGAGGTGGCAAAAGTGTATTGAACTTGATGGTGATTATGTAGAAAAATAAAAATATAACTGATTTAGTATGTGTTTATTTTCTTGGTTAGGCCGAGTACTTTTCAATCCACCCTCGTACATATAAGTATCCGTACAAATATACACACTTTTATATTTAAATACAGGTCAATGTAATAAAAGCATGTTAATAACCGTCTTTACACGATAATAACACGTAGTTCCGCAAAATCAGACGTAATTGTGACCCCTTTGTTAAATGTTGTAGAAACCTGTAAGACCTGTATTTAATAGAGTTATATTTCAAACACAAGTAGAAACAAACCGTCATTGAATTATGCATTCTATCTTAGTCATTTGGGGTGACCATGCATTTTGATTCTTAATCGAGGATAGAAGTGTGTCTTTAGGGTGCAACATCTATGTATTTCCAGGAGGACTGAGTGCTCGTTAGACTTTTTTTATTTACTTGTTTATAAAATCGTTATGCTGCCAAGTAGCTTTTAACTTTGCTAATATTATTTATTTTTCATTTCCGTTTCGTTTACAGCAATCGCGTTGTACCTATCATCTGGTCTCGGCATCACGGCAGGAGCACACAGGCTATGGGCACACAAATCGTACAAGGCTAAACTGCCTTTACGAATAATTCTCACTGTTTTTAACACAATGGCTTTTCAGGTTAGTCTTCAAACTTCATTAGATATATACCAGACTTCGTTATGTTATGAATTATTTAAATATTCGATTTAATTACTAACTCTAAGTTGTAATAATCGTTTTTTTTTATAGGATAAGAGTGAAAACGAGCACACAGTCCACCTGATGGTAAGTGGTTGCTGCGGCCCATAGATATCTACATCTATCCTCGTTTGCGAATCAAAATGCAGATGCGTTGTCACCCGTGAGGACTAAGATGGAATGCCTCATTTCCAGTAAAAAGGGCCTCCGGCTACCAGCACTCACCAAGCGAAACGCAGAGGTAAACCTCTACTTCACGCTGGTATTCTGTGAGGTCGTGGTATCACCCCGGTTCAAGCCGGGCAAAAGCTGCCGCGTGGCTCTGCCACTGTTAAACGAATCGAATGAATGATTTATAATATAATTATTTCAATAATCGAATAATATTTTCTACATAATAATTTATTTGAAAGATTATTAGATTGCAACAAGTTTTTAAACTGTGTCAGTCAATCCCTGTTACATTTGTCGTGTTACCGTTGCCTTGGAATTGCAATATTAGACTTTAAAATTAATTAATTCTTAGGCGGCTATATTGGTTTTTATTATGGGTAATATTTTGAAAAAGCATAAATATATATTGCATCAGTTATTATGAGTAGGTATATATTTGTTTAAGTTTTCCAATTCAATAGTAATCAGTCCAATCCAGTAGTAAGTGGTTTTGACATTAAAATGTTTGTATGTTTTTTCCTCTTCCCTAAGCAAGAACATAGAAGTGCTTGTTTCAAGCTATTTCAGATATGTTTTCGATCATTGTTAGCTCGCGGTACATGGATGTTTATTTAGGTTTAGATACAACAGTTCAAATCTATTGTTTTTGAAAACCAATTTTTTTTCTTGTTGCGATAAATACGTCTTATTTATAGACAATTTAGACAAATTCTACATACAGTTGGAGAGGCCACTAATCAGCAGTAAACTTTAACGGGCTGATAAATAAAGATAGTAGTGGGAATGGGTGAATACACAATAGTATAAGCATTATGGTTTATTAGGATAGAAAAGGAACATTCAAACAAACTAGTGTTCTTTCCTTTGTTAAACGCCTTTGCGGCCGCTCACCATAACAAATCTAAGGTTTTTTGTAATCGGAGAGATGGTATAGAATGCATATGAGGCAAACAAAGAAAAATAATTTTTTATATTATGTTAAACAACATTAAAAAGCGTAGCGGCAACAGTAGTAGTAGTAAGGTTTATTATATACTATAAAAACTCGAAACAGTAAATTGACAGCCCAATATGTTATACAACTGGGCATACGCCTCCTCTCGAAGGTATTAGGGCAAATAATAGTTCGCAACGCTGCGCCTGTACATGTTTTTTTTTTATAGGATAAGGGTGACAAACGAGCACACAGTCCACCTGATGGTAAGTGGTTGCTGCGGCCCATAGACATCTACATCTATCCTCTATTACAAATCAAAATGTAGATGCGTTGTCACCCGTGAGGACTAAGATGGAATGCCTCATTTCCAGTAAATAGGGCCTCCGGCCACCTGCACTCACCAAGCGAAACGCAGAGGTAAACCTCTACTTCATGCTGGTTTTCTGTGAGGTCGTGGTACCACCCCGGTTCGAGCCGGCCCATCCGTGCGACAGCAAAAGCTGCCGCGTGGCTCTACCACTGTTAAAAAATGTTTGCAGATATGCCTGTTTTTACCATTTCACCTCTACACGAGCACATGGTAAATTAGCTCTCAAAATTACAAAACTTCAGTAATAGAGGGTAGAAAAAAATTAGGAGACATACACAGAGTGGTGAAGCTTAAAAAAGCAACACCAAAAAAGCGAGGGTATTAGTTCTGCGTCACCAACCCGCTTACCCAGTGTGGTAAAATGAATAATAAAGTGTCAGCTCAGCAGTAACTCAAAAAGGATTTTAAAATGATGTGATGAAGATGGGTAGGAAATTATTAAGCATCATATTATAATCAGTTTTTGTTCTATAGTTTTAATTTGGTCACGACTCATTTGAGAAGAAAACGTGGGAAGCATGCGTTAATCACTCACGTTTAATATAATTATCATCAGACTATTAACCCCGACCTCGCGATAAACATAATGTCATGTGGAATGATCTGCACGCGACGGATTAGCTTTCATCAGTATAGAGATATATCGTAACAATATCTTAGCGTATGCTTACGTTTGTTACAATTAATAATACTGTCAATAATTTGTCGTCACATTAATATCTCTTACATTAAAATTTTCCACATCCTTCAAATGACATTCTGGAGATTACATCGGGTTATCATTATCTTATTCTCATGTTTTTAATTTACCAGACAATCTGACTTTTAATAAAACCTAAATATTACTCATCCATTATTATTAATCTTCTATACATAAATAAATAGTAGCACTTGCAATTTCGATTCTGCTCACTATATCCACGGAATATTATTTTGTCTAATTTGATTGGATTTTCTTCAATTTGTTGATACCCAGAGTTTTGTTACCATGATTTATTGGATATTGATGAGGTTGGCACATGGATAAAAATTTAATGTAATTCCTCTTACATCACATAGTCATAGAATAAGATTTAAGTTTTTTTAATTTATTATCTTATATTGCTTTCTAATGAGTTATTTAATTCATCTTATCTGTTATAGCGAGTTTTGATATGTATCAATTGCTAAAATCAATGTAACACGAAGTAATATTTACATTTACTAAACCGAAAACAAATGATGATATCTAATTATAATACCGATATTACTAATATAAACATCATAAATAAACGTCAAAAAATCAATAGAATAAAATAGAATAGAATATTTTTTTATTGTTGTTGACAAGTACTTCTTATTGAAAGTAATTTTTTACCTTATCATTGGTTCGAAAAACATCCTCTGTCCTGGGAAGAACCAGCAAGAAACTCAGCGAGACTTTTTTTTTTAAATAAATTTTACAATATAAATTATTAATAACGACCACCTCATGCCCAGGGGTTATTATCAACCATGTATCTGCATGTATCCATTGATATTATAATAACCCTTTTTATACAGCTTTGGCTTATAATGATTTCTTATATTTACGCAAACACTACACATTTAAATAAAACTAATTTTACGGATTTTATCGCGTATATTAACTTATTTTACATTCCCGACGTTTCAAGCACTTTACAGCACCAATGGTCACGGGGGGGACTGAGGTGTATGACGTCCCAATGTCATAGTTAACCACGGCTACCTTCAGATTAAAAATTATTAATTTTTGTTCCGATCTACGCAGTATGAACTTACAGTGTCATGAAGTCTTGCAGTTGTATGCTTGGGTTGGGATTTAATTTTATTAATTATGGGATCCCAAGCAGATGGTAGCATCCAGCCACCTTCTCTATTGAAATTAGGATGTTTTTTGATTTCAATAGTTTCGCGAATCATCCTTGGAAGGAATCGGTGTTCTTTAGCGAGCATTTGTGGTCTATCAAATCTAATGTAGTGACGGGGGCGATCCTGTACATGTTCACAGACTGCAGACTTCCCGGAGCGTCTATTCTTCACATCAGCTATGTGTTCTTTAACGCGGTTTTTATGGATCTTTTAGTTGGTCCTATATAAGAGAGACCACATTCACAATCCAGCTTGTACACTCTTGCATCTTGCAGAGGAATATTACACTTGACTGATGGTAAAAACTGACTAATCTTCTTCGGCGGCTTGAAATATGTTTTAATGGAAGCACGCTTCAAGATGTAGCCAATCTTGTCAGTGACACGTCTGACATATGGCAGTACAGCAGGCACTCGCTCGACTGTGGCCGGCTTCACTCGTTCACTGTGACGTAGGCGCGGGACCCGAAGCTTATAGTCGTGCAAAACTTGCTTGACGTGTTGGAGCTCGGCGGCCAGGTGTTTACTGTCACAGATCCCTCGTGCTCTCTGAAACAAAGATTTACCCACGGTAGCTAACTGTGAAGGATAGTGATAAGAATCACCGTTTAAATATCTATCTGTATGGGTCTTTTTTCTATACACAGTGTGGCTCAAAGTGTTATCAGGATTCCGAATTACTAACACATCTAGAAAAGCTAAAGAATTGTTTGCCTCTAACTCCATTGTGAACTGAATTTTAGAATTTAAGGAGTTAAGATGGTCTAAAAATGCAGTTATTTTATCTAAAGGTAGAATTGTGAAAGTGTCGTCTACGTACCGCTTGTAGAATCTTGGTTTTACGGGAGAAGTAAGCAGGGCTTTCTCCTCAAAGTCCTTCATGAATATATCGGCAACAATGGGAGATACAGGTGAGCCCATCGCCACTCCATCTACTTGCTTGTAGAACTCCTCCTTTCACAATAGGTAGCCAGATGTAAGGCAGTGTCTGAGTAATACTGCATATTCTACGGGCATGTTGTTTTCCTCTAGCCTTCTAGTAACAATCGAGATGCAGTCTTCAACAGGTAGGCATGTGAACAGAGACTGCACATCAAAACTGACCATAGTTTCATTGTCTTCCAGATGTAAGTTTTTAATCTCGCTGACAAAATGGTAGGAATCCTTTGTGTGTGCTCTTGTATGTCCCTTGAGCGGTGAGAGAATATTCGCTAAGTGTTAAGCCAATATGTAAGTTGGTGAATCGATTTGGCTCACTATAGGACGTAGTGGAGCATTGGGCTTGTGTATTTTTGGTAACCCATACAACTTCGGTGCTTTAGTACACGTAGGTATTATCGATTTTTTGCTTAATTAAATATATAAACTTGGTTAATAGAGATACCTTGTATATAATTTGTATTTATCTTAAATTTCGTAGCCTGCAAACTGGTATTCGAATCTAAGACGGCGTAGCAACTATATATTCGGATTATTACGCAACGGGTCGTTATATAACCAGAGTTGCAATTTTCATATTGTAGTATTGGAGCGACATATGAGCTGGCACTACACCTGGTAGTAAATGTTCACTGCCGCAAATGTAAATCTGCGACTATTTCAAGCAAAAAACTAAATGCTTTGTCACGCTGGAGGATTAAGAATTGGGACTCAGCAAATGGGTAGACCCCTGCTGTTTGTCGGCAGAAAATATTCACAAAAGGATTTCGTCCGAGTTGGTGGGATGGTATGTCAACAACTCGGACGAAATCCTTGGGATAAAAGAAGCCTGGACGCCTGAAACCCTGAACAAGAAAACTAAATATTATTACAAAAGCCAATAATTATGAAGCATAATGATATCTCGCTTAATATGTACCTTAACACTGACCTCGTTTCACACTTTGTTTTTATTATGATTGAAATCTTGTTTCCAAAATATAAAATAATTTATTTATTGTTTTTCAACGCGTAATGTTTTATAAACATATTCGATTCGATAATAACCAATTCTTTTCCTTTCGTTTATTTATAGGTTTCTTTTATATTACATACTCTCAATGTGATTGAACTATGTATTTTCGACTAAGTGCACAATTAAGGTCTTAATATACCTACATTTATTTATTATTCTCTTTCTTATTTGTTGATTCATCTTTTTAAAATTATTTATGAAATATTCACTAAAAGCCCACTGCTGGATATAAGACACTCCAGATAGGAGAGTTGCCGAAATCCTTACGCTTAGTAGATGACAATAGCTTTGTCGGTCCTTTTGAATTCATGATTTAGACGCTATTTCACTATCTATTATATATCTGAGTATATGAGATCTTCCACATGGTTGCCATTTAAGATAAATTTATTATATAAATTAAATGGATTAATTAATTATCTAACATAGTACACGCAACATGCAACCGATCATTATCAGCAACAAAACAGCGCACTGCACCATAAACTCAGTTCTATACAGTTCGACCAACCGTAACATGTTCACGTCACAATCACACGCCGGTGTAACGTGAAGGATCCTATTACATGATAATACCAAAGTATGCAAACCAAGAGCAACACCACCCATCTCAATGTAACACAGGGCAGCCGCCTCGCAGCAACACGGTCTTCCTTGTCTACACTATTAGAATGCACCAATTGGCATAATAACGACAGTGAGACTCGTAGAATTACTTTATACTGCTAGAACGGGTGCGAGATTATAGCTCTACCTTCATTTTATCATTTTTATTTACTTACTTTTTATTTTACCCTCATTGCTAACAGGACATTATGTATTATTTGTTTGTGTGGCATAAATAGTTCATCATTATAATTTTTCGTTTTAGGACTCTGTATTGGACTGGGCTCGAGACCACCGGATGCACCACAAATATTCTGAAACGGATGCTGATCCTCACAACGCAACACGTGGCTTCTTCTTTTCCCATATTGGATGGCTCTTAGTGAAGAAGCACCCTCAGATAAAAGCTAAGGGAAAAACACTTGATATGGGCGATCTTTGGGCTGATCCTGTACTCCGTTTTCAAAAAAAGTGAGTATATTTTATATTGTTCTTCTGCGACTCTTTCTCTTCCTTTTTTCTCTTTCTTGTACTCTTACAGAACTTAGCTCCGACCGCATAGACAGTTTCCACGAGATTGTTATTCTTATCGTCCACTGTATTCTCTATCTTCTAAGCACTGAAAACGATTTTGTAACTCGAGCTGAAAGTTTTTGGGCCATTGGATTAGAGCACGGGGGGAGCGTTGGCTTCATTAGACGTAACCTCACCAACTTAACATTTAGGTTCAGTGTGCCTATTACTATTCGATGATCACTGCCAGTTTTTACCCTCGCGATCACTGAGATATCACTGAACAGTTGCCGTCTAGTCGTCTACTTTTTGTGAGCCCGCTTCTGTAAGAAAGAGTTTATCATAAAGAGTCCTTCTTTTTCAATTAAGTTGTCAAACTGTTGGCCCCTTGGGTTCCGTTGGCCTATTCCAAATTTCCCTACCTTCACCTCACCGTTCTCTCTTGTGTCTAGTTTTGCGTTGAAGTATCCCATTAACACCGTATAGTGACTCTAGAGATATCCCCATACATTCCATACACCTCCTTATCGGGATGTGCCAAGGTTGGTGCGTAAACCTGTATGACCTTCAACGAGTACCGTTTTGTGATTCTGAGTATAAGATACGCAACCCTCATCGATACACTCACAATCTTTACTACGTTAATACAACAAGTTGCCGGATTCGAGGATTACCGTGTCCTCCCCCTCTCTTCGGACCTCCGATAATCCTATAATATCCCAGCGTAATTTGTCTCTTCTTCCAGTCCCAGGATAGCGGGGCTGCCGGGAACTGGGGGCCGTTTTTTAGTGTCGTTGCTCATGGGGGGTATATTGCCATAGTTGTCACGCTTGGCAAGCGAGTTGGCAACCGCAGTTTTTGTATTGTAATTTACTGTTATCAGAAATATTCTGCTGCTCATCTTCTGTCTGTTTACCTCTGTCGCCTTTTACGACACCCATGGGAAGATATGGGTTAGTACTTACCCGCCACTATACGGGAGGTAAGAATACCCACTACCCCTTTTTATTTTTACTTCTTTTTATTTGTAATAAAAAGAACTAAAACTAAAACCATTATACAGTCCTACTCTTCGCACTATACTGCGAAGAACTGCTCGCTTTAATTTGTGCAAGAACGCTGGCTGCGTTTTTTCACTGAATAGCTACTAATAATACTTAACGATTTTAGTTTTTACTTAGGGCGTTGCCAAATTATATTTTAAGTTCATACGGCGGACAATTCTTTAAATATAAAGTAAGCCAGTGACGATTTTTGTATATTCTTGATTCAGTTGTAGCTTGATATATGTATAAAATTGAAGTAAGAAATAACAAGGACACCATCAATGTAACGTCATTACGGAACCATGTCGTATAGTGACGTCAGTTACAAATGTACTTCCATTTGACTTGCTTGAAATTGGAAATGTGATGTGGAGTTTACTTTATAATAAAAAATCTAAAGATATAAATATGTAATTCATTCATTAAATGAATTTTATTGCAACTGCCAGTCAGTTGCAATGTAATTCAGCTCTTCAGTTTGTAATAAAAAAGGGTAGTTACAGCTTATAATATATACATACGTCCCACTCCTGGCCACAGGCCTCTCCTCATTTGTGATAGAGTTTTAGGTCAAGGAAGTGAAACAATACACGTTGATCGACTTCACATAATTTAAAATTTTATTTTTCAGTCATGCATATTTGCTTACTCACATCCGGATACGTTGTAAATCAGTTTAAAATTACAATTAACAATTTCATTGGTGAAATAATACTTGTTGAAGCAAATTAAGTCGTTTCTTGTCAGTTTTTTTCTTAGGTTTAGTTTTGATAGTTAAATATTATATATTTAACTATCAAAACTATGTATATTATATTTTGAATACAGAAAAAATGTTGAAAAAAATCACAAATAATCATAACTTTTTTGTTCCAGGTACTATTTGACTCTCATGCCGTTAGCTTGCTTTATTCTCCCGACATACATTCCAACACTTTGGGGTGAAACTTTGTGGAATTCGTTCTTTGTATGTGCGATATTCCGCTATGTGTACGTCTTAAATGTTACCTGGTTTGTTAACTCCGTAGCCCATTTATGGGGTTCTAAGCCCTATGACAGACACATCAATCCAGTAGAGACTAAACCTGTATCTTTAGTCGTATTAGGAGAAGGCTTCCATAACTACCATCATACTTTCCCATGGGACTACAAAACCGCAGAATTGGGGAATTATTCTCTAAACTTTACTAAACTATTCATTGATACTATGGCTAAAATCGGGTGGGCTTATGATTTGAAGACTGTATCAAGTGACATAATCGAAAAGAGAGTAAAGAGAACGGGTGACGGAAGTCATAGTGTTTGGGGTTGGGACGACCATGATGTTCATATGGACGAGAAGAAAATTGCAAAAATCATAAGCCCCAAAGAGGAAGAATGAACCAACCTGACAACTATGATTTGAATTTGGGCTCTGCTTTAAATTCTAAGATCGATAAGAGTGGGTGTTAAGGTTAATTAGTTACAATAGCGTAGTCCTTAGTTTTATATCATGGACTGTGACCGGATTTGTGATAATTTTTAAAAGTCTGCATAATACGTTATTGTTGTTTAAGTGAGAGAATGGGAAGTAAGTTTCGTGATATGATGTTATGTTACAGTTAAATCTGATTTAGCTGTATGTAAGAACAGACAAGCATTACCAAATATTTTGTAAATTATCTTACTATATAATATTTATTAGTGTATGCATACATTCCATTGTACTACAGATAATTTATTTTTATTTTAATGTATTATTTAAAGTTTATACAAAATAATAAATGGAGTTAAAACTATGAAGAGTTTTGATTTATAACATTTATTTATATGCGATTAAATTGGTTTCATAATATGAGTTATAGAAAGTCGGAGAAAAAGTTTCTTCGTATTTTATATACAAATTCAAGACATTATTTTTCAAAGTTTATTTATATATATATATATATATATATATATATATATATATATATATATATACTAGTTGACCAGGCAGACGTTGTTCTGCCCTTTCCGAACGACCATTTGCTTTCCCAAAAAAACTCCTGAAATTAGCAATAAAAAATTGAGGGTCACTTATCGGGATAAAAACTATCCTATCTCTCAAATTGGACCAAACTGTACACAGTCTGCAAAATTTCATTGAAATCGGTTTCATATGTTGAATACTTACAGCAACACGTGGTGGTTATACTACTAAATTGTAGTTTATATTAAACGTTTGTATTTTTAACATAGCGCCATCTATTGAATATTTACTCAATCCAGTCAACAGATATCGTCATCTGACAGAATCGTTTGGAGCTAACAGATAATTGTGACTGTCAAATAATAGACAAATAATTTGCAATAAAATAATATTGTATTGCGTATATAAATTGAGATATAAGCTATGCTATCTTTTAAGTTGGACCAAACTGCACATTGACCAAAAATTTCATTGAAATCAGTTCAGTAGTTTAGGAGTCCATCGCGGACAAACAACGTGACACGTAATTTTTATACTATAATATATATCTACTCTGAACTTGATGCTCCTATCTGCAAGAAAGCTGGTGATCCAATTGCACAATTTCTTGGGAAACCCATATGAAGGGAAAGAAGCGCTTTGTGCAAAACTCGATCCAAGGCCTTCGCCAATACCTCCCCTTGGACTCTATTACTAGCGCCCATCTATGAATCAAGTAGACCAAAATATCACCAGCTGATCGACCCCGCATACCGCAATGGCGGTCACTAATCAGCTGGTGATCCTCAAGGTGCAGTATGAGCTGGCAGTTTAAATAATGGATTCCATTATTTTCAAGAAAAATAACTTGATAGCGATACGCCTGAACCGCACATCCAACATGGAGCACTCACACCGCGGGATAGTCTGTGGTGTGCTCCCCTCGTCATCAAGAGTCGAATGGACGCCAAGAAAGAGCCTTGCTGATCGGCTTTCTCCTTTGCGGCATGGGTCAGTGAGTTGTCCTCCCTGCGCAGAGAAGGAAGAGATGGCTAACAGAAGTTCCCTTGAACAGCCTTGGCTAGAGACCAGAATGCACGGGATCCAGAAGGAAGGCGAACTAGTTTCTCGCCAATGTGCTTTGACTTGCCTTGGCAATGACTCTTTTGAATTAGCTGGAGGCGGAATTATACTTTTTGTTTATGCGTCAGTCACTCCTGCTTATAGCATGATGCTATTTTACAGGAGCGACCAAAACATGGCTGAGATTTGCCTCCGATAGGCGCCACAGAGGAAGGAATAAAACGTTCCATACCCTGAAGTACCACATCAGCGACAGAAGATAATCATAATCATAAGCAAAGGCAGAGACTTCCATTTTAAGATCACCCTAACATTTAACTTGGCCCATGTTCAGTATTCACATATTTTCTCACTCGGAGGATATTATTCGGAGCTACCCCTGACATATTTCTTAATGACCCAATTTCAACATCATTATTTTTACTCTCATGCTTCTTCTGGCATACTCAACTTCTACTAACGTGCTGTACGTGTCTTTATTGACACATTCTAATTTTCCGCAACAGAGTGAAGAATCCTATTTTCTGTGTCCTGATTTTCACTCTTTGTTCTATATCCTCGTCTTGTCTATCATTCCTGCTAAATACACTTCATAAATAAATTAACTCATACACTTGTGCGTGCGTGCATGCATGTGTGTGCATGCACCTATGGGTGATTGTGTGAGTGTGTTAACATTTTTTGGTCAATGGAAAAATTATATAAAATATTGGAACCAATTTTCTACTGCATGACTGTACTACAACCTATTTTCAATTAGGGTAGCTGTAGAACCGCTCTATAAATGCAATCAATTTGAGCGCTTGTTTGGGTACACTCAATTACTTTTTTATTGATGGTGTTCATAAAAACGCTTCCGTTTTAATGTTACTTTTAACGCTTATTAAAAAAGTCCATTTTTATTTAAGAAAGTTAATTATATTAAAGTTAAGTAAATCAAGAGTTTTCTTACTTTTATTACATTGTCATACATCTTTATTATAATAAATTTTAATAATGAAGAATTTTACTTAAATTAGAATTTATTTTTAAATATGAGAATCAGTGAAAATGCAACAATTTGTCCTTATGGTTTGTAACCTTATGACCAAATAGTCTCATTAGGATCATTTCAGCTAATGATCGATAGAATAATAGAAAGATATTCAGTAAAAAGCTTGTAAAAATGAAAAAAACTTATAAGAGTACGAAATGTGATGACTTCCCTGCTAATTTTTAATACGGTGACAACTTCTGAATACTTTCAGAATTAAAGATCAAGTGCGCAAGTGATCTGTGTATATCAAATCAATGAATGTTCTTATTCAAAATCTTGCTGCTTTTCCGTGGTAGACCATGCTGGAGCTATAATATGGATGTAGCAAAAATCTGCTCGATCAGTTGTTCAGATATATTGATCAGATGTAAAATAGCAGCTTAATACTTCCAGGTTTCGTATAGTAAGTATATATATATTGTTCAGATATATTGATCAGATGTAAAATAGCAGCTTAATACTTCCAGGTTTCGTATAGTAAGTTTAGAGAACCGGATATCGTTTTTACTGGAAACGAGGCATTTAATCTTAAAAAAGAATAATGGTGAATATATCTGCAAAAATCGTTAAAAAATACCGAAATTTTAATATTTTAAATCCTTTGATTCATATATAATTAAAACTTTTCAAGGGCTATCTCGATTTAAGTTTCAGGGCTCTCTTGTAAAACTAAGTTATAGTCTTCTACTCAGTTTTGATGTGGGACAGCAGAGATGATACGAGTATAGACTACGCGCAAATACAAAGGCTTATTTACTAATGGTCGACATAACGCATACCTTAAAAAGAAAGAATATGCAATCACAACAAAAGCAGACCTAACAGTTTAAAAGTTGCGCGTTTAATCGTAAGGTATGCCAATCGCTAGTGGCCACGAGGTCATCCTATTATTTTAATAAGTTCATCTTCTTCATCTCTCACCAAAATACATCGTTGGCCCTTTCCAGTTGAAGGGTTGTAGGCATTACATATTGGCAGTCGAATTGACGATCCACCAGACGTCCTGCAACTTTGACGCTATTGCCAATGATTATTGCGTAACAATTAAAATATTTATGTGTACCTATTTTGACACAAAATTTCATAAATAATGAAAAATATGTCAAAATAGTATGTAATAATAAATAATAAAGGATATTATTATATAATAATAAATTAATAAGATAACATTAAAATGATACACCAAAAAATTTTCCATCCACTGAACTCCATCCTAAGAGTTTAAAGTGCTTTACTCTCACGCTAAGAGCAGTTGTTTATATGCTCTAAGCCCCCACGTAATGTTAAAATTGTGTAACTATCACTGTGACTATAATTTTACAATAAACTTAATGATCCAGCAGATGTTCTTCTGTTTTTTTCCGTAAGTGACGCTTTACTATTAAGTATTTTATTACGAGTTTACTCCGGACGTCCTAGCATATATTAGCTCTGAACCGTCCATCGTCTTTACAAAACAAATATATTGTCAATCAACCGGTGAAGGCAATTAGAAGTTACACTAATAGACGCACAACATGTATGCATAATGCTTGATTTATTACAAATTAATAATCACGCAACAAATTTCAAAAAAATGGAATTTTTATAAATTGAAACACCATGTATTATTTCAGAAGTGACGAAAAAATGTCCTACACGTCGTTAGTCTTACTCTAACGTCATACAGCGTAACGCGTGATAGATACAACGCTATTACCACGATCGGGCAATTTATTACGCAATATCGTATATTTTGTTATACAAGATAAAATGGTGTTGTCTAATATAACCAGTAAATACATTAACGATTCTAATTTGAGATATCGAAATATGAAACGATTCGAAAGCATGTATGAAGAAGAAGATATTGGATTAAAAATTTTTATGAGTGGATTTTTAACAATAACATTTATACTGAGCTTGGTGGGAAATATATGTACTTGCGCTGTAATTATTCGGGATCGTTATATGAGGACACCTACGAACTATTATTTATTCAATCTTGCTGTTACTGACTTCTTGACTGCCATATGTATTCCTGTTGAGATTTATATCAAATGGATGCCAGATTATTTTCCTATTGATGAAATTGGATGTCGAATTCACTTCGTTTTTTGGGGTTGTCTCAGTAACTGCAGTGCATTGACGATTTTCGCTTTTACTGTCGAGAGATATGTAGTGATTACCAAGCCATTTCAACGCCAATCTCTATTGTTGACATCCCGCGTCGTTAAGATTGTAGCGTTTATTTGGATGCTCTCATGTTTGTTTAGCATGCTACAATTTTATAATATTATTCTTATTGAGAAGAAAACTGGCTTTTACTGCTTTTACAACATCAGCCAGGAAATGCAGGTTGTTATAACAGTTGACCTTTTTATTTTCTTCATAGTTCCGATGACAGTTATATTTGTAATTTATGTTTTGATTGCGTTGAAACTCAAACACACGAATATGAAGTTGAAAAGTAGTGCTGCTAATGGAAAAAGAAACAGGGACAAGGCAATAACTATGTTGGGTTAGTATAATTTAATATTTTACACTCGTAAATTTATAAAGTACAAAATGTTCAGCACAAAGTTTAAAAATTAAAATAATAATTTTGTAGTTTTTATACGTTTAACTCCAGTACTATTAATCCGTGACTTTTGAAGGAGACTTAAATAATTATCAGAACCTACGATGCTAATTGTAATTCAGAATAAATTTTAAATTAAACCACCTAGAACTCTGTTTTAGGAGGTAGTCTGAGGTATTATGCTCCAGACATAATCTCCTATATTATTAACAATTACTTATGAATCGATAAAATGATGTATTTCTTATATTTTTTTTTTATATTCAACGTTAACCAATAGTTTAGTTAAGTTGTAGAGTTATTAGTAGATAGTTATGCCCCAGTACTACTTGTTCCTTATGCTTGATTAATGTGGTATCGCCTTAATTAATTAAAATATTTCCATTATGACTGTATTTTTTTTTAAAGTTTTACTCAGATCAATGGAAATTCAATTTCCTGTTCATTAAAAGGGTTAGGCAAACGATAAAAATCCATTTGGCCAATTGATCTGTCTTCCGATTAAACCGACGGTAATTACCCTAATATTTTAATCATAATAGTATTAATGTCCCTTTAAAATAATTAGAAATAAATAGAAAGACTTATTTAATTCCGGTAGTATGTATTCCATTAAATAGATACTCATTCATCATACACTACTAAAAGTCCACTGTTGAAGGTAGACTTCCCCATAGATTGCCTCTACAGATATTAGTAGTATAGTTGTAGCACGAATGGGTCGGCCCGATCGGGGAAGGACCACGCTCTCACAGAATACCAGCGTAAAATAGCAGCTTAACGTTGCTGTGTTTCGTATGGTGAGTGTAGAGATCCGGAGGCTTTGTTTCCTGGAAACGAGGAATTTCATCTTAGTCCTCAGGGGTGACATCTGCATTTTGATTCGTAATCGAGGATAGATGTAGGTGGCTATGGGCCACAGTAAGCACTTACCATCAGGTGTTTTGCGTGCTCATTTGACACCCTTATCCTATAAAAAAAGCCACGTTTGGTTGGCGGCTTGGCAACTGCAGTTTTTTGTAATTTTAGTTGTAATTACGAAAATGCTGCTGCTCATCTGGTGTTAATTTCCATTAGTTGCTTCTTACGACACACACGGGATAATAGGAGCCAGTGGCCACTTAAGCCACTACTACACGACGCTGTACCCTCAGTACTGATGTACCTAGCATGTCCCTAACAAA
This sequence comes from Parnassius glacialis, assembly GCA_033319125.1. Lineage (NCBI taxonomy): Eukaryota > Metazoa > Arthropoda > Insecta > Lepidoptera > Papilionidae > Parnassius > Parnassius glacialis. Next base: position 20,206,857 of record JAVANC010000010.1, on the reverse strand, counting down.
TTCCTATCGTATTGGTGTTCGGTAAAATGTGTACTTTTATATAATTACCTTTATTTAGGTTTATGAATTTACATGGTTTCATTATTACAGCCTTACATAAGTCCACTGCTGAACATAGGCCTCCTCCAAGGAATGCCACAAAGCACGGTCCTGAGCGACCTGCATCCATCGACTTCCTGCGTATCTTACCAGGTCGTCACTCCACCTAGTGGGGGGTCGCCCTACATGCCTACCTACGAGGCTGCCACTCGAGAACCTTTCTTCCCCATGGGTTGTCGCTTCTTCGAGCTATATGGCCGGCCCACTGCCACTTCAGCTTACTAATCCGTTGGGCTATGTCGGCAAAGTTTACTTACTATAATTTAGTTTTTCTAGTAACAAGATATAAGTGCCGCTAAGCAGCAATGTTCTAACGGCGTACTTATGTGTAGCCTTCTTTCTTTCACCTGGTGAATGCAATAGTCGTTAAAGTAATGCAGTGAAAGAGACGTCTTCTATACTTTGAATGATTTCAAAGCTATTAATTTTAAATTAAAAAAAATGAGATAACAATTTTTCGTCTTCAGAATTATATTTGTACTGTGTGATTTTGTTTGTGCACGCGATTCACATATTATATGAATTGTACCCGGGCAATTAGGTACCATATAAATGTCCTTATTTTTTTATATTTATTGTTTTACTGATTACAGCTGCCGTGGCTGCTTCTTTCTTCTTCTGTTGGTTTCCATATTGTGTTTTGCGGTTAATGTTGATCATACCTCGACTGAGACAAGATGATTATTCTAAAGTAAGTAACTCTTTACAACTGATTTGAGCTGATCTTAATAAATGTTAGCTAAAGTTGTTACAATTTATTTATAATGATCCAGAAGTTTATTTTGCTTGTTAAAAATTTTCGAGTTAGCAATAAAATGATAATAGTCACTAGTTGCACGCGTAGCATCTATTTTTTATAGAATAAGGGCACACAGTCCAGTCTGATGGTAAGTGAATGCTATAACCCATTGACATCTACATTTATCCTCAATTAGAATTAAAAAATAAATTAGAATCAAAATGCTAAGATGCGTTTTAACATCTGAGGAATAAGATGGAAAGCCTCGTTTCCTGTAAAAAGGGTCTCCGGTTCTCTACACCCACCATACGAAACACAGCAACATTAAGCGAGTACACATGAGTACATACGAGTATAATAAATCTGTAGAAAAGTCGTGTCTGTAATTATGATATTTCCAAATTGGAAAAAACAACTTCAGGGGACTAAATAAAGGATAATAAAAGATTCCTAAAACCACGTTGTGTTTTTGGAGTTTTTGTTCGTCTGTCGATCTGTGTAGTCATGATTAACCCAGAATAATTTATAGGCTACTTTTTATCCAATTAAGACACTTTTGGAAGGGAGGGTTAAGTATTTTAGTTTCTTTAGACGTTAATTTTATATTACAAAGAGTTTTTCAGTGGGCAATGTTGGAAAAGCGATAGCTGTGAAATTTGAAGAGAATTCATTTAGTCTTGACATTTCACCATGAATTGCTACACGTTTTAACAACGCGGTAAAATTGTTAAAATTTATTTTCAAAATCAGTGTTCCGTTCGCCTAACGTTCCGTGTGTTGCATGCAATTTATGGCATTCATGGCCGTCCTGCAAAGTCCGGGTCAGTGATCGATGAAACAGTTATTTTTACCCGCGACGGAACGGAGAAGGTGTATGTGTTTAGGGTTGCAGGGTCGCAAACGAATGTTCTCATTTATCTCCAAAACAGTATGACTGATTTAGATACAGTTTTCTGTAAAGGGTTTGCTATTTATAGGCAATGTTTCTTAGATAAAAGTGATGGTGTTAACTTGCCAGAGGGCGCTGCAATAAATGTATTTGTGGAAACGAATGTTTCCATTTATCTCCAAAACGATTTGACTGATTTAGAAACAGTTAACTGAAAAGGGTTTGTGATTCATCGTCGATGTTCCTTGGATATGTTATATTGTGTTAAATTGGCCGTAAAAATATTTTTGTATAGAATGTTCCTATTTATCTTCAAAACTGTTTGCCTGATTTAGATTCAGTTTTCTGTAAAGAGTTTGTGTTTCATAGGCGATGGTTCTTAGATAAATTTTATGGTGTTAACTCATCAGAAGACACTGTAATAAACATATTTGTGCAAACTAATGTCCCATTTATCTTCCAAACCGTTTGACCGATATAATTATGGTTTTCTGTAAGGGGTTTGTAATTTGTTGGCGATGGTTTTTAAATAGATGTTATAGTGTTTACTTGCCAGATAGTGTTGCAATAAAAAATTCACTCGTAGCGATTTTTCCCCGAAATGACTTGACCGATTTAGATGCGCTTATCGGTGTCACTTTTTTGGTTCGCAGTGATTAGACAAAGACAGCACTGTGTTCCTGCTTGCTTCTCAATCGCTTTAACTTTTCCAACGCTATACTTTTATATGGATTAATGAAGAGTTTTCTTTTATTTAAAATAGTTATTACTACGCCACCTAAGATCGTACTCTACTAAGAGTCACATAAGCTTGTCCTTTGGCAAATATTTTGGGTCCAAGTGTAGTCCAATTATTGGGTCCAGAAGAGAGTAGCTTGCAATTTAAGCACTGTAACGGCTCAACTTAATTGAACGCCGAGCTACTTCCATGCTGCCATTGCTTGCTTCGCTGACCTTGATGTTCATTCTTAACATCACTCGTGTACCCACACCTTACTTTTTGTGTGACACTAGGCTTCTTGCGTTATTTGGATCCTTTGGAAAAGCAGCAGGTAGGGGTTTCTGACCAAAGTTGTAAGGTTCCCTAGACTCATATCGTATATTTATCGCGTAAAATTTCATCGTTATTAACATATTGTTAATATAGTCTGATTGTAAGTGTTAACAAGTTGTTAGTTGGGATATATCCGAACTATCTAGAGGAACAAAAGTCCTCTCCAGAATTAGCTGATACTGTTTCCTGCTCAGTTCTACCACTCGTTAAATGTTGAGTAGATAGACAGATGTATAGACCGTAACGTAGGAATTCTCTAAAAAGTCAAAAATAAAAATCAAAATAAAAATTTTGAAAAATTCCACGACGGATATAAAAGTTGTAATAGAAAAAGGATTAAATAATATTTTTGAAAATCCCTCGACTAAAAGGAAGTAAGTCACGAAAGGTAAAAATAAAAATCGTTTTAAAAGGGTTGATTTGTAATGAGGTATGTCATAATAAACAACTAATTTTGACCTTCCTTCGTCTTTCCTACCTTGTACAATTAAATAAATTGGTATATTTATTTGTCGTAGCGACAGCCACCGCAATAATATCAAATAAAGGTATTACACATATTTACATACCTATTAGGTAATATAATTACAAACCCAAGAAAATCCGTCGGAGCTGCAACTCCCTGCCCTAAAATGAACTAAAATTATGCATTTTTGTGAGTTTTTGACTAATTGAAATTACTTTAGATGTGTAAATAAATGTAGTCCTCAATTAATATAAGTTTCTGCATCTCTTAGTTATTCTATATTTGGGAACAAAGATGGCAATAGCAGCCCCGACGGATTTTTTTAGCTTTGCATCCATACGAGGTTCAATTAACTCAAGAACTATAGCCCTACGACCGCAGACAGCGCCGTGATCTCATTGATTGAGCTTTAGAGCATTTGGCGGCTGACACTGCTTTTGGTAAAAAAATATCTTCAGTGATGAGGCTTATTTCTGGTTGAATGGCTTTGTTAACACACAAAATTGTACTGCTTGATGTGGATTTTTGTCCGGCGGTATCGTCTGCCCTTATTTGTTCGAAAATGCGCTAGGAGCGGCGCTCACTGTCTACGGCGACCGATATCAGACGATGGTAACAAATTGTGTAATAACAATATAAAGAATAGAAGAAATTTGATTGAGTAAGTGGATGAGTTTGTATTTTTGGGATGTTTATTTAGCAGAGATGGTAGATATGATAATGATATAGAACGACGAGTGTGTAGTGACAATGAAACAACAGAGTTCAGATGACAACCATTTTTTGCGGCGGTTTCATAATATACAATATTTTAAGACTACCTACAACAGAGTGAACGCAGGAAATAGAGTGGATGGGGCTTTACACGCTATTATGAAAAGCCAGAATGTGTCAAATAAGGCACGTATGGCAATTCATAATACTGTATTAGTCCCTAATTTAATGTATGGTAGTGAAAGTTGGGTCTGGCAGAAGAAGCATGAGAGTAGAATAAATGCTATAGAAATGCGGTCATTAAGGAGTATGCTTGGGCTGAATCTGAATGAGGAGGTGAGAAATAGTGTGATAAGAGAAAAGTATGAATTGCAAGATGACGTTGTGACCAGGATTAAGAAAGGAATGCTTCGGTGGTTTGGTCATGTAGAAAGAATGAACGAGGAAAGAGTGACAAAGCAAATTTATGTTGCAGAAGTGAACGGCAGAGTCGGGAAGGGACTTCCTAGACGAAGATTTATTGACCAAATCGGCAATACATTGAAAGTGGGCTAGATTAGGAGTACGCTTCACCAACGAGCGTATATGCGTAGATACATGGATGTAAAGGTGGCGAAAAAGGTGTGTCAGGATCACGCCAAATGAAAGTCCGTAGTCTCTGCCAACGCCTCTGGGTGACAGGCGTGAGTGTTTGTGTGTGAGATAACAAATTCTTTGTAGCCTAGGATAGATAGTATGGACCTAACAAACATGTGGTTCCAACAGGACGGCACCACTTGGCATACTGCACGGGAAACGTTGAATTTATTATATAATAAATTCGAGGGCTTCGTCCCCTCGCGTAGTGGAGACATGAACTGGCCACCGATATCATGTGAATCAACACCTCTTACTACTTTCTGTGCGGCTAAGTGAAATTTCTAGTCTATGCAGATAAGCCACAAACAATTTCTGCCCCGCAGTCCAATATAACGCCTATAATGTTCATGAAATTGAGCTCCATTTTTGCGAAGATTTCGTCCAAAGTTGGTCCACCAGCACCACAACACAACACCTACAGCGGAGTCGCGGCGGCTGTTTGGCCAAAAGTTATATTCTGTACACAATGTCATCGAATGTCCTTTAAAATTAAAATGAAATAAAAATTGTGGCAATATCACTAGCACAGGTTGTGTTATATCATTTCAAATTTCAAGCACTCATAATGAAAAACCATGTATATAATTCTGTTACCTATATATAAGCGGAATGACGTGCATTTTTTTCAAATAACTAACATAGTCCTAGTCAGATCATAAATTCTGTCACATGTTTAATATAAAATAATTGAAACAAGTTTATTCATTATGTAACCATTTATATACAAAAATGAACTTAACAAAACATAGATTCTTATGACACTCAAGTTTATTCAAAATGACCTCCGTGATTTTGAATACAGGCCTTCAATCTGCGCGGCCAGTCGTCTATCGCAGCACGAACGAGGTCCATGTCAATATCGGCGGCTGCCTTAATTAAGGATGTCTTGAGTGACTCCAAATTGGGATGAGGCTGTGAGCACGCCTTTTCCTCCAAGTGTTGCCATATCTTGTAATCTAACGGATTCAAATCTGGACTGGAGGAAGGCCAGTCTTCGTGCCGGATGAAGTCGATTTCACGCGCCACCAGCCAGTCTTGTGTGCTCTTCGCTCTATGAGCTGGCGCCGAATCTTGTTGGAATACCCAGTGCCTGTTATTGAACATGGTATGAGAAACAGGTTCCATAAGGTTCGTCAGGACTGTATTTTGATACACAACTGCATTCGTTTTTACACCTTTCTCACAAAAATGTGCCTCTGTTAAGCCCCAATAAGAAACTCCCAACCATACCATGAACGAGGATGGAAAGTGACCTCGTTGGACACGCGGAATACGGTTGGTCGCTTCTTCACTACTGTGTGCGTACACCTTATCATTTTGTTAGTTGTAGCTCTCTTCTACGGTAAAAATTTTTTCATCTGAAAAAAGAATTTCCCGATATCTTTTCCCGCGTACCGCTTCAACAAAGCGCGGCATCTCTTCAGTCTCAGGTCCATTAGACGGGCATTCAAACGATGTCCTATTTTTCTTCGATATGCCTGAAGTCCTAAGTCTTCATTTAACACCCTTTTCACCGTGGTTCTGCTTAACCCCATCTAAAGGGCCAACAATTTCTGCTTACGTTTGGGATTTCTTTGAATTCGCGCCTTCACAGCTTTTATCACTGCTGGAGTCCTAACAGACCGACGGCGACCACTTCTTGACCTGTCATCTACACTAGAGTCTTCATTGTATCGTTTGAAGGTACGATAAACGAATCTTTTGGTTATATTCAAATTTTTTCAAATTTTTCAGTATGTCAAAATTGAATTGGCGCGTAACCGCAACGATGCAACGCAATAACTGCAACACGGTCTTCTTTAAGCGTCCAAACCATATTTAAAAATGAGTAAAATTCTAAAAAGTATACAGTTTTATTTTCATGAACAGTTCGAAATTCGAATTCAATAAACTTTTTTGTGGCCAGCATTCTAAAAGAAAAGTTTCTACTGTGTGACAATACTTATGACCTGACTGTGTATTTATAAATCAATATATATAATAAATATGTTGAAAAGTCTAGAAGGTATAGAATTTTTGTAATCATAATTCACGCAAAAACTAATCTAGAGATTTTCATAAAATTTTATATATAAGGTATAGTTAGAAACCCGGGACAACTTTTAGGCTGCTTTTTATCCGATTATGGAACATATGAACGGGAGTGATAAGTATTTTCGTCCCTTTAGATGTCAATTTTCAATTTCTAACAAACATTTAGAAAAGGAAATTATGGAATCGAATGTCAGTTAAAACATACAGCTTTACCAAATATTCACACACCATAATCGCGCGAAAATGTTGCCGACGTAGATCAATTCTTCCATTTAATACGATATTTAAATGTAGCTCGTAAAAAATATGTAGAGTAATTTAAAATTTGGAGCTTTTATATTTGTCCTTGTAAATCGTATTTTCTAGATTATAATTGGCCTGTAAAACTTTCTTTCGGAAAGCTTTCTGCGAGACATGTCGTATGTTGTCAGTTGGAAAGTCATTATCTAAAATTTTATTTCATTTCAATTCGTATCAAATTTTAGAGATTTTTTACCAGTACCTAGTTTAAGCTTAACAGAAAACAGACAAACAAAAAGTAATTCTACTAATCACTAATTTCAGCTTTCATTATATTTTATACGTTACAAACCAACTAGGCTTAGTTTTGTCCATAAATTAATAGAATGTCAGACATTACTTTTCTGTTGATGTACGAGTATTATTTGAGTAGATTATTATGTGTATAGATAAACAGATGTCGTGTAATGGCGGTTAAGAATATCCACTACCCCTTATGTTCCCGTGGGTGTCGTAAGAGGCGACAGTGGGAAACAGGCAGGAGACGGGCAGCAGCATGTTCCTGATAACAGCAAAATTACAATAAAAAAACTGCGGTTGCCAACCCGTTCGCCAAGCGTGGCAATTATGGCAAATACCCCCCCCCCCCCGCATGAAGAGAGTAATGTTTTCGAGAGTCATTACGAATCGACTCCAACGCAGACTTGACGACTTCCACCCTCCCGAACAAGCCGGTTTCCGAAAAGACTTTAGTACCATAGACCACGTACACACCCTTCGACAAATTGTACAGAAGACAGAAGAGTATTATCTGCCGCTTTGCCTTGCGTATGTGGACTATGAGAAAGCCTTTGATTCCGTCGAAACTTGGGCGGTGCTGCAGTCAGTGCAGCGGTGCCAAGTTGACTGTTGGTATATCGAAGTGTTGAAGTGCTTGTAGATGAAGATGGACAAAACAAAAATCATGTTTAACGTCCATGTCACACCTATGCCGGTAGTTGTTGGGAGTACCAAGCTCGAAGTAGTTGACGAGTATGTTTACCTGGGACAAATAGTCCGACTGGGTAGTCCAACTTCGACCGAGAGGTCAATCGACGGATTCAACTCGGTAAGGCAGCGTTCGGGAAACTACGACACATCTTCTCGTTAGACATAGCTCAAAACCTGAAAACGAAATTGTGCAACCAGTGCGTGTTGCCAGTGATGACTTACGGATTTGAGACGTGGTCCTTCACTGTTGGCCGTATGAGGAAGTTCAAGGTCGCTCAGCGAGCTATGGAGAGGGCTATGCTCGGGGTATCTCTGCATGATAAACTTAGAAATGTGGATATCCGCAGTAGAACCAGAGTACCCGAAATAGCCCAACGGATTAGTAAGCTGAAGTGGCAGTGGGCCGGCCATATAGCTCGAAGAATCGACAACCGATGGGGAAGAAAGGTTCTCGAGTGGCAGCCTCGTACCAGTAGGCGAAGTGTAGGGCGACCCCCCACTATGTGGAGTGACGACCTGGTAAGACATGCAGGAAGTTGATGGATGCAGGTGGCTTAGGACCGTGCTTTGTGGCATTCCTTGGGGGAGGCCTATGTTCAACAGTGGACTTATGAAAGGCTGTAATGACGATGAGATAAACAGAATTGTATATTCCTATTATTATATGCATTTAGTAGAATTTAACATAGAACTCTATAAAAATTTATGTCATGATAATCTTTTTCTTTCAATTTAATTTAAATAAACTGCAAGGAAAGATTTTTATCACTGATTTCCATAATACAATATGATACGAGGATAAAGAACGTTTTTTTTTTCAGATATGGAAAGTGTTCGTATACATGAGCACAGTCAATGGCTATTTATCAACAGCTGTCAATCCTATTCTATATAGTCTTATGTCGCGGAAATTTCGGCGAGCCTTCAAAGTAAGATATTTTTATAATGATATTTTGATGTACTATGTTTATTTTATGATACCCGTTGAATTAGCAATCACTCATTAACAATCATTTTGAGGTGTTATTTTAATTTAGATACTTATAGTGAAACCATAACACATATAAAACACGAATAATTGTATGAAAGTTCAATTTTGATTTATTATTTCAGTTGTTTATACACAACCAATAAACGCAGAGTAATTATTAACTTTTTTTAGCATGACTGTAATACATAGTTCTGTTCCCGAATATTGTTAGCTGTGAAAGATTTAAAACTAACATTTACCTAAAAACATTTTCTAAATAATTTTAATCGTTCATTTTAATGGTAATATTAGTTGGACTAAGTTCGCTTAGCAGCTTAGTTGCTTCTTAAAAAACGTGGTAGACACAATAATTGACACTGATTAAGATGCGGGTAAAAAAGGTTGTTCTCAGAAATACCTAATAATTATTTTTGGTTCAAGTAAATGTATGTGCTGATATTTACTTAGCAATGAAAGTACACATTTCTTAAGACTTTTTCCTTTGACCTAACGAGCAAACTCCGTGGCGCAGTTCCGTATCAACGAAGTAGCCGATTCATATTTTAGCATCATAAAACAAAATCTCCAACGGTTTTTTATGATTGATACATCAACCTGGTACGTTTTTACAGTCAACGAAGCATCTATGCTAAACTAGTTTATAAAAAAAGTTTATTGAATTTGAACAGAACTGACGTATGCACATATCATAATAAATGGCGACGATGCGAAAGTTCTATTTGGATCCATAGCCAACGTAATATAATAATTAACGTTATTTGAGCTAGTGATGTATGTTAGGGTATGATGGGACTTATATACGCTAAGTGGTAAATGTCCCTCAAATGATTGTAAAATAACAAAAAATAACAGTTTAATTCTCGACTAGTCTATAACAGACTAGTGACTAGTTTATGCTAGTGTAGTTCATCCGCCGATACGTACGTGACTAGATTAAAACTAGTACCAATCTAAAGCGCAACAAATTTTATTTGCAAATTGAAATCAACGTTCCACTATGCTTTTCTATGCTAAGCACTAGCAGGTAAACTAATAAAATTGGATATTATATGAATTCCGTATATGCAGACATACATTTGTGTATGTATGTCTGCATATCTGCATATGTGTAATCTTAGTGTATTTGTGACCAAGTATCCTCATGATCCGTTTGTGATGAATTTCTTGATTGGCATCAGCTCCGAAAACGTCGATAAATATTGAAGATTATGTTTTCCATAAATGACTTTTTGAATTTGCGGTGAATGATTTATAACATAATGCCTACATGTTCTCAATAATTACAGGTTGTTTTGAAATGTTTATTCTTTCTCTTACTCCTTCTCAGTTTGGTGTTCTGCAGTTTGTCTCACTTAATATTTTTACATTAATTTATTGTTCAGTCAAATACCCAAGAAGTAGTAGTGCTTCTACTTTTTACAGTTAACACTAGTATTTTAATATACGATACAGTTAGTTATTTACACTTTTTATGATAAATTGCACTATAAGCGTCCATTAATCATAGGAAAAAGTACCTCATACGAAAGGTTTCATTTCTACTTCACCGACGCGTATCGCATTATAAATTTCGCATTATTATTATATTTATTTTGATACGTGATAGAGCCATGCTGCAGCTATATTAGTAGTATAATTGTAGCACGAATGAGTCGGCTCAACCGGGGAAGGACCACACTCTCACGGAATACAAGCGTAAAATGGCTGCTTGACACTGCTGTGTTTCGCATGGTGAGGGTGGAGAACCGGAAACCTATTTTACTGGAAAAGAGGCATTCCATCTTAGTCCTCACGGGTGACGACTCATCTGCATTTTGATTTTTTATTGAGAATAAATATAGATGTCTATGGGTCACAGCAACCACTTACCTATAATAAAAAAAATTCATTTAAACTTAAAAAGTAACGTTAGCAAACAAATTCTAAAATCTATTAATTAAATAAATACAAATTCATATACATATATTTGCATTGAAATACAGTCTATTTTGATATAACAGGGTTCACTCAATAAGAGTAATTGGTGAAGCACGTGCAGGAAATAGAAATAGAAACTATTTATTCAATATAGATTATAAATAATTATTATTGAAAATCACTCTTATGCTTAATTTACCACTAGTTCGGAAATGCTGGGAAGAACTAGAAATCCAGCGGGATTAAAAAAAACAGTTTACCGTCATTAAAGTTGTTCAATAATTAACAACACAAAATAAATTAGAACCATGGTAGGGGAAGAAAGGGAAATAGTACGAGGAGAAAGAGAGGCATTAGTAAAACAAGCACGTATAAACCGAACGGACTTCTCGCTTGTCAGGTGACTTACGAAACACTTTTGTAGTATATCAGTAGACTGTAACTATAGTCTACCAGTTTACGACTTATAAACAGTATGTGGCGGCTCTGTCGTCGAGCCACAAGCAAAACACATCGAAGCCTAAATCGCGCTAACAAAGTTCCGAAATTATAACAGTATATATAAAATAGCTCCGAACTACCACTCGGAGCGTTGGCCGCTTCCCGGGCAGAACACTTTGCCCGGCGGGAGATCTCCCCTTTTCCTTCCACACGCCACAGTGGTGACCCCGACGTGATATGAACACGCAACCAACAACCTTCGGAAACTAATATTTCAAACCTTCATCATCATTCTCAAGTACCCCATTCATTCGCTCCCGAGCAGATATTGTCTGGAGTCTTCACATTCAGCAAAGCCATCTAACTTTACAAAGGTTCATCGCAGCACTGGAATAATAATGCTTCCTGTTCCTTCAAGCTACGCTACACGCTACAGTGTTCGGCACGGCTCTGAGCACTCTCGTAGATTACTTGCCCTTCTCGACTCACCGTAGACTTACAAGGCAATTCCCTGGCACTTGCAAATTCATCGACATCTAGACTGCACTATTGACCTCCGGCCTGAGAAGGGGGGTGATGTGGCGGCACTGTCGTCGCGCCCCAAGCAAAACACATCGAAGCCTAAATCACGCTAACAAAGTTCGGAAATTATAACAGTATATATAAAATAGCTCCGAACTACCACTCGGAGCGTTGGCCGCTCCCCGGGCAGAACACCTTGCCCGGCGGGAGATCTCCCCTTTTCCTTCCACACGCCACAAGTATAAAAAAAACTGTACGTTTTTTTAACGCCCCTGCATAAAGGCAAATCAACCAAAGATATGTTATCACTAAGATAAAATATAATCCAGACAGAAAATTATTCTGTAACTATATTGGCTCTGTTACCTTGCAAGCTAGATCATACAAATGGTGCACTAAACTTACCACAAGAACCTTGAATCTTACAAGGAAGGATTCTTGAGTTTATGGAAATCAATAATGGTGGTAAGGTATACCAGCACAATATTTACATTAATATTTTATTTTTATTTTCAGAATTTATTACACGGGCAAAAACCTACAATTCGATTGGACCCATTATCTAAGCTGCACAACGACAACAGTGTTCAGAGCGGCATCAGATTGAATAATATTAGACATCGGTATAGTTTTTAGAATGCGGCATGGAAATGAAACAAATTGATTTATATATCAGGCTGAATTTACAAAGGCGGATGCCATTCTCTGTCAGTCAAGTCTAGCTGCTTGGATTGTTTGGGCAAAATGTGAGAGTGAAAGTTAAAAAGTTTAGGCAGGTACTTTAGAAGTAATAATAATAAACCTTTATTTCGGATAACAAATGAGATCCATATCAGAGACGTTAGAAAAATCACAAAATATTAATAATAATACAGCTAAGTGGACAGAGGAGGCAACCACATACACACACACACACACACACACACACACACACACACACACACACAAGCGCGCGCACACATGCACACGTACACGCACACACACACACACACACACGCACACGTACACGCACACACGCACACACACACGCACACCACACACACACACACACACAAACACACACTTTGCTTTTTGTTAGCTAAGTTAGGTTAGGTTTTTTTAACTCGTAGTCATAGTTTATTACATTTATTGTGAACTAGCGATCCGCCCCGGCTTCACACGGGTGATTTCTGGATCAAATGTGAATCTAAGTCAAAACCATATAGGAACCCACTCAAACGCACAGCAAAAATTCCATCAATATCGGTCAATCCGTTTTTAAGTTTTAGCGAGACCAAGGGACAACAATTTATTTTTATAATTTATAGCTTAATAATTTACATCCCGCCGCGTACTTATTATTTTTTTTTCTTTTAATTATTTTTTTTTTACTTCTGTTATATTTTTTTTATTGGAACCATTTATCCCATACTGTTTTTTTTTGGCTTCATAAACTATGTATTTATAAACTTAATTTCCAAAAATACGCATTACTAATTTATCAACTCGAATTCACTTATATGTCACTTTAACGTCCGTTTGAAAAACATTATTACACCACTTGGTCTTGGACAACATTCATGATGTTGCTTGCAACCTCGACGACGACGACTCCGTGGCGCAGTGGCTTAGCAATGAGTTGCTGCGCTGAGGGGCGCGGGTTCGAATCCCGCACGGAACAAGTGTTTGTATGGCCTACAAATAATTGTTCCGGGTCTGGATGTTTGTCCTTGTTCAATTTGTGTTTTTAAACTGCCTCCACGATACAGGAGAAAATCCTAGTGTGGGGGTAACGTTTTACTAAACCTTATAAAAACCTTATAAACCTTTAAGTCCCGATGTTTTATTGCCGTTTTAGTGTTGTAATTCCTGATTCTGTTCGTGGTGGAAGACTCGGAGCGCAAAATGAAACGGGTAATTGTACACCAACCTGTGTAGTAGACGCAATGACTCGTACGGCGCAAGATTGCCACCAATGCATGGGGAATACTGTGGTACAGGCGTGTTGTTTATTTAGCTGAACGCACAATTACTACCGTCTCGCTCACGAGACCCTTCATGTATGGTAAGGGTTTGCGATCCTTCCCTTTTCCGTAGCCCTGGCTGATAAGGTTCTCCTTTTATGTCTGTGTGTGTCCCAGATAAAAACCATTTTCACTTTGACTTTGACTTTGGGACCTGCAACCCGTGTACCTCTTCAGTAATAGCCATCGCAACTTAGTATTGTATTGGATGAGTATATGCCACTGTCATCATCTTTATCATTGCAGCTTTCCCCAAACGCACAGCTGACCATAGGCCTCCTCAATAATACCACAAATCACGGCCCTAAGCCACCTGCATCCACCAACTTCATGCATGTCTTACCAAGTCGGCACTCCATCTAGTGGTGGGACGCCCAATACTTCATTTAAAGGTACGAGGCTGAACACTCGAGAACCTTTTTGGCCTATTACCACTTCAGCTTACTAATCCGTTGGGCTAGATCGGTTACTCTGATTCTACTGCGGATATCCTCATTCCTAATAGAAACCCCGAGCATGTCCCTCTCCATAGCTCGTTGATGGACCTTGAATTTCCTCATACGGCCAGCAGTGAAGAACCTCGTCTCAGATCCATGTCATCACTGGCAACATGTGCTGGTTATACAATCTTGTTTTCAGGTTTTGAGGTATGTCTGACGAGAAGATATGTCGTAATCCCCCGAATGCTACCCAGGCTAATTAAATCCATTGACCACTCGGTCGGTCGAAGTTAGACTTACCTAGTCGGACTATTTGTCCCAGGTAAAGATACTCGTCAAAAACGTCGAGCTTATTTGTTGGGAGCACAACAAATACTGGCGTAGGTGTAACATGGACGTTACACATAAATTTTGATTTGTCTTAAGATCTATCTGTTGGGAGACGCTATTGAGGTTATTGAGCATAATGCTTGGATTTTGTAGCAGTTATGCCATACGGACTGTAGCGTCGGCAAATCAAAGGTGAGTGATGTACTCGCCATTGTCGTTAATACCGTATCCTTTCCAGACTAGTAGCTTGAAAACGTCTTCCGATGAAGCGTTAAAGACTTTCGGGGATATTACGTCACTCTGTCTTACACTTTTCTGCAGTTGGATTGGTTTTGTACTCTGGTTCTGTACTCAGAAAGCAATCGTAGCCCTGCTGTATAAACGCTTCAGCACTTCGAAATACCGACAGTCAACTTGGCACTGCTGAAGAGACTGTAGCATCGCCCGAATTTCAGCGGTATCAAAGGCTATCTCATAGTCCACATACGCAAGGCAAAGTGGCAGATCAAACTTTGCGGTCTTCTGTAAAACATTCCGAAGAGTATGTGTGTGGTCTGTGATACTAAAGCCTTTTCGGCAACCGGCTTGTTTGGGAGGCTGGAAGTCGTTGAGTTTGCGTACAAGATGATTCATAATGACTTTCGTAAACAGCACGTAGATGCGGCTAAGAAGGGCAATCCGCTCAGAAGAGAGTGTTGTCGCCTTTCTTGAAGAACAAGACCACTTCACTTCTGCTCCACTTATCTGGAGTAATGCCACCATGGAGGACGGAATCAAAGAGTATGTTTAGGACTTCAAGTACTGGTTTTACTATCGCTTTTAGAAGCTCCGCTGTAATTCCATCCTTGCTCGGGGCCTTGTCGTGTTTTAAAGTGATAAAGAACCATTCTAAGCTCGCTCAAACTGAGGTCCGGGATATAATTGGAATAATGTCGGATACGACTTGCTCTTGGATCACTACTCACACTACGTGTGGCTCCAACGATAACGTGTACAGCTTCCTGTGGAATCTCTCAATCTCACTCAATATATCAGGTGTTCCGGAAACGATGTTACCACATTTGGACGTCAGCTGTGATAGTTGTCTCTTTGTGGCAGACAGATCTCTAGGAAAGACTCCGACCGCATGGACAGTTTCCAAGGGATTGTTATTACTATCATCCACTGTCTTGCAGTCTTCTAGGCACTAACAACAGTGGTAGAGCCACGCGGCAGCTTTTGCTGTCGCACGGATGGGCCGGCTCAAACCGGGGTGGTACCACGACCTCACAGAATACCAGCGTGAAGTAGAAATTTTTACCTCTGCGTTTCGCTTGGTGAGTGCAGGTGGCCGGAGGCCCTTTTTACTGGAAATGAGGCATTCCATCTTAGTCCTCACGGGTGACAACGCATCTGCATTTTGATTTGTAATAGAGGAAAGATGTGGATGTCTATGGGTCGCAGCAACAACTTACCATCAGGTGGACTGTGTGCTCGTTTGTCACCCTTATCCTATAAAAAAAAAACTAACAACGATTTTGTAACACAAGCTGATATTTTTGAGAGTTTTTTAGCTATTGGGTTAGAGCACCTGGGGGACGGAGCGTTGAATTCTTCACACGTGACCTCACCAACCTAACGTTTAGGTTCAGTGTGCCTCTCACCATTCGATAATCGTTGTTAACGAGTGACTTGTGGATGATAAATCCGACACCTCCTTGGGACAGACCGTCGCATTCTCGGTGATAGATTAGAGGATGACCGTGTCCTGCCCCTCTCCTCGGACTTTAAATAATCTTATAATATCCCAGCGCAACTTTTATATCTTTTCTGCCAGCTCTAGGATCTTCTTGTTAGTACTCAGGATGCGTGCGTTATATTATGTCAGGTCAAATCGTCTTAGATGGCAACCATACTTCCACTGCTGCCAAGGGAGGGTGGTGCAGGGACCTCCCCTATAAGTACATTCTGTGAGGCTTTCATTCTTAGTTCTTGACGTGCTGAAACTCGGCAGCCAGGTGTTTGCTATCACAGATCCCACGTGCTCTCTGTAACAAACATTTAGCCACGGTAGCTAACTGTGAAGGATGATCGTGAGGTTCACCGTTTAAATATCGGTTCGGATAGCTCCTTATTCTATAGACAGACGTAATAATTAAAAAACTGAAAGTACTTTGGGCTAACTTTGACATTGGGATGTCAATCATCTCTGACCTCCGTGACCATGGGTGCTGAAAAGCACTCAAAACCTCGGGAATTAAAAATAAGTACAATTAAACGCGATGAAATTCGAAAAATTAGTTTTATTCAAGACCGTAAATTCGTCAGATTAAAAAAATTATAAGTTGTACATCATCCAAAAATACATGTACACATCATACAGAAATATTATTTGCTTATATTATATTCTTTCTTTAACACATCAACATGATATAGCGGTATGGGGATATTTTTAAAAACATTGACGAACTAAAAAAGTACTGGCCACTTTAAAATGTTTTTGATATCAAGTTGTTCCTCATTTATTCTAGATTAATTTAAAATTTAAATAAAGAAAGACATAAAATGTGTTGGCGGTAAAATTGAGTTCAACTAGAAGGAGCAAATTTTGTACTCATAGTAATTGTAGTTTTTTTTCTTGAAAACCGTTTTAAACATCTTTTTGATTTAACTTTGGTTGATTGTGATAATTTGTCATTTTATTGCAATGCAATGTCTACGTTTAACTGGAGAACAGATGTTAAGTGCAGTGGGAATTCAGCGCGCTGGTGATTTTTAATGTGATGTCACTACGGCAATAAGTAAAAGACAATATATGATTTCTAGGTTGTGGTCACGCTATCGTTCCACGAGCGAGGTGGCGGAGAGACATCCAGGACTAAGCCGTATTACTACACCCAAACAAGACAGTGTTTTGCAAACTGCTGCGAGAAGGCAACGAAATATTACGGCGATGCAATTGGTCCAAAGGCTACAAAGCTAAAAGACTGCATGACGCATAACCTTCATAACCTTCATGCTCGTAGACCACTTCAGGTTCCAGCTCTAAGAATAAGAAATCGTGGACAAAGACTAGAATGGGCTAGAGAATATGTGAACTGGGAACCTAATCAATGGTCGTTGGTGCTTTTCACCGATGAATTCCGATTTGGTTTTTATCCTGATTCAAGTAGAGTACGTGTTTGGAGAATTTCTGATCGTACAAGCCATCTTCAACACCCTCAAGATGTTCATCCTTACCTAGGTGGTACAATTATGGTGTGGGCATGAATTTGTTTCGGTGGAAGAACGGAACTCGTATGGATAAACAGATGGATTAACAGTGGTAGAGCCACGTGGCAGCTTTTGCTGTCGCACGGATGGGCCGGCTCGAACCGGGGTGGTACCACGACCTCACAGAATACCAGCGTGAAGTAGAAGTTTACCTCTGCGTTTCGCTTGGTGAGTGCAGGTGGCCGGAGGCCCTTTTTACTGGAAATGAGGCATTCCATCTTAGTCCTCACTGGTGACAACGCATCTGCATTTTGATTCGCAAACGAAGATAGATGTAGATGTCTATGGGCCGCAGCAACCACTTACCATCAGGTGGACTGTGTGCTCGTTTGTCACCCTTATCTTATAAAAAAAAATACAGGTTACTATGACGACTGGAAATTACCGTAATGAGGTGCTAGAACCAACAGCCTTGCCAAATCGAAAACAAATCGGTAAACATAACCTGTTTATGCACGACAATGCCCGTTCACATAAGGCCAGGGTGGTAACAGCCTGGTTGCATAAACTTTATGTCGTGGCCCTAGAATGGCCAGCGTAATCCCTAGATTTAAATTCCATTGAGTATACTCTTATGGATTTTCCTGGAAATCTAGTTACAGAAGAACAACTTTTTATGCATCTCAATAGGACCTGGGAAAATATTTCTGAACAGACTATTGACAACCTCATTCCGAGTATGCCAAAATGATGCAGATGCGTTATGAATGTCGCGAGTGCTTTTACTGGTTAAGTAAAGTAAAGTAAAGTGGCAGCCTATTTACGCCCCACTGCTGGGCACAGGCCTCCTCTTATTTCCGAGAGGGTTTTTGGGCAAGGAAATTTCCGCCGCACTGCCCCAATGCGTGTTGGCGAACTTCACATGTCTTCGAAATATTGTTTTTTCCTATTTCTCAGAAATGCAGGTTTCCTCACGATGTTTTCCTTCACCGCCGAGCACGTGATAAATCAGCACTTAAAATTGCAATTAACAATTTCATCGGTGCCGGCGGGGATCGAACCCAGCTTGCTCGTTTTTTACTGGTTATTAACTATTAATTAATTGCCGCCCATAAAAGTTTTTACTTTAATTTATTTTTTTATTTTTAAATTAAACAATCATGATGTACAGTTTTCCCACTTTAGTTTTTTTCTCTGCATTAAAATCTAAAATATAGTTTAAAATCTGTGTTTATATAAAAATGGTAGATTATTAAATAAAGTTTGTTGGATATATACAAGTCTTAAGAAAATATTGACATACTCTTGGATTAATGTGTTGTTAAAATATCCCTAAACCGTGTTGATGTGTTTATTTATTTTACTATGTAACCAGACCCAGCAACTCAATCCTATTTTTAACGTACTCGTTAACTAAAATTGTCATTTCCTTGCTACTAGTCAAACCACGAACAAGAGTACATTTTAATTATAATTTAAAATTTATTTTATTAAATTATAATTAAAACGTACTCTTCGATTATAATTAAGATAAGTAGGTATAGGTATTTATGGTAATTTATGATATGTAGTGTGATCTATTTATGGCTGATATATGTTACGTAATCATAAATTCTTTATTTTGTAATTAAAATGCGATTCTGATAATAATAACAAAGAAGCACAGGACGCTCATTATAATATAAAAGATATTGATGGCTCGGCTTCGCTCAGTTTCTAATTGCATTTATAAGTGCTGTTAAGTGTTTTTCATCATCATCATCATCATCATCGTTAATCCTATCAAAAATTCACTGTTGAATATAGGCTTCCTCCATAGTTTTAGTTACCACATATTTTTAATTATTTTGAGTTGTCATCAATGAGACGTAGGTCATCTCATGTTTCATTTCCCTTTGTCGCCTCTTACGACACCTACAGGACGGTATAAGGTTTTTGGTAGTTATTTAGTTTGCTAGTTAATGCATTCATATTGCTTATCGATTCAATGCCACTGATTTGTGTAAAAATGAGTAATATAGATTCAGTTGGCTCAGGACCACATTCTGTATCACTCTTTGAAGACAGCCTATATTCAGAGCAGTGAACTTGTGAAGGGCAGTAAAAACATTGATGATGATGTACGTACTTACGTTGGATATTACGTTAGTAAATATTATTATAACTGTTTAGGTGCGATAGATAAAACAAGATTTGTATGTAAATGTCTTAGTTGTTAGTATTAATTATAATTTATAATGATTAAAGTTCAGCATAGTATAGCGACCTAAACTGATGCATCACTAATGCACGTATGATCTTGTAATTCCCGCACTTATTTGCTTATCAGCTTGCATTTGACATATATATTTAAACTGTAACATTAGGGTGTTATCGTCATATAGTAATAGCAGAATTATATGATAAAAAACTTTTTCAGCTTTACTTTCATAGAATATTTTGTTAATTTTTATTATTATTAATTGTGAAAAGTAAAGAGAAAATGTCACTTTTTCTCTAAATACAATACTCACTTGCACACACTGCAAACTGCTGATTGACAGGGCATATGTACTATTGCTGTAAAATTCTACTAGCAGCATTGAACTTTGTGGAAAGACATGATAAAAGGGTTCTTGCTGACAACCAAACTTACGCTTTATACAAGGATAGAAGCTTCTTAGCATACAGCCTACAGATGCTTGGTACTTGTACTTGGTACTGCCTTGGGCTCAATTGACCGCCAGAACTTTGGGCGGCCAATCGAGTTCAAGAAAGAATTCAAAAAAATCTCAATTGCTAAACAATCCATGGCATTCGGAAAATTAAACTCACACAAGCTGGAAAATATCAGTCAAGCTTAATGGTGACTAGATCTAGAATATAAAGACTAGAAGATACCGCTAACTCTAAGTGTAACACGTCTAATCTATCCGATACGATAAACAAGGACTGTGTTTTGAATGTTTTGCGTTAAAACGTTTTATTGGTCTCACTATATGTATTCATGAGGTCTCCAGTCGACCAAATAAGTCAAAATCTATAATATTAGTCGCTAAAGTGGTTATGTTTTAGGTATGCCATTAGGTTGGCATTCAAATTACGCTTCCTAGTCTTATAGTGTTTGTATGAAATTCAATTAAGTAGATATTTGGTACGTTCAACAGGGCTGCCTTTATGGGCACAGGCTACTAATAGGCGAGTTTGAAAAATTTCAACCTTTAACTGTATTGAAGAAACTTTTGAACAAAATATTATATATGGTCTACTGTCGTCACTAACTTAATTCATACTGTAGTATGGTAGTCTATCTTGTGCATTGAGGCCATTGTCTTTCAGGTGAAAAGAGACACAAACAAGTCCCATCTCTCTTTATCCATATGCGGTATTGAGCCATCCATTTTCATTGACGGCATTGATCTTGACCAACATAAGCTTGTATTAACCGTTTAGAAAACAAAACGATCTACTGCCGGATGGACACGCGATGTTTTGCGCCGATATATTAAATGTATTGTATTGTTTATTATTATTTTAGATATTTAATAAAAAAATATGTTTAAAAAGTTTGTATCTTTATTTCTTGGTCAATAGGCAAAGAAGCAAACGGGTGGATCAACGCAATATTCTTCATCGCCAATGAACATGTATATATATAAGATGTATGTACATATATAAAATTTGAGTGAAGTATCTTTCCTCCCTTTTTCCTCAATTCACCGAAAGATGTATTTCTAATAAATTATAACAACTTATTTTTATGTTTGTTTGCGCCACTTTGAACTTCCTATTAGAGGTTTTCTATGGGGTCCTCCCTCTATATACAGCAGTTAACTTTTGTTAGGCTATAATAAATAAATGATCAATGAGACATAATGTCTAAAGTGTTAAAGAGACACGATGAATGGAGTTTTATCAAACAAACTTCTTTTTCAGATTTTCCTAGATGAAGCCGAAGGACGCATGTCATAAATGACTTGTATATGCTCACTATGCGAGTGGGTTGATGGTTAGTATAGTGTAGTTATCCACTCACTGATTCTGAGATAGTTTATCCGCCATAATTCGATCGGCAGAGACATATCCGTTAATTAAGCAAGTTAAACCGCCTAATATCAATGAGAAAACTATGTAGTATTTACAAATTATAAAACAACTATTAAGTCTGCAACAACCGATAAGGAGTCTTACACAAGAAATACAACAAAATACGGTCTTGGACCACCTGTATCCACCTGTATTCGCCTTTCTCCTCCATCGGCCATTAGCTCTTCGAGTAGCCAACCATAACAGCTCGGAGTGCTAGTTCGTGGTGAACTACATAGTGTTAAGTGGCAATGGCCATATAAACTTACTGATCTGCTTGGCCATATTGGTTACTCTCGTTCTGGTTCTGTGGTTAAGTATTCCATGGGCCTGATAAGAATTTTTTACACGGGCAAAAACCTACAATTCGATTGGACCCATTATCTAAGCTGCACAACGACAACAGTGTTCAGAGCGGCATCAGATTGAATAATATTCGACATCGGTATAGTTTTTAGAATGCGGAATGGAAATGAAACAAATTGATTTATATAAGGCTGAATTTACAAAGGCGGATGCCATTCTCTGTCAGTCAAGTCTAGCTGTTTGGATTGTTTGGGCAAAATGTGAGAGTGAAAGTTAAAAAGTTTAGGCAGGTACTTTAGAAGTAATAATAATAAATCTTTATTTCGGATAACAAATGAGATCCATATCAGAGACGTTAGAAAAATCACAAAATATTAATAATAATACAGCTAGGTGGACAGAGGAGGTAACCACATACACACACACACACACACACAAGCGCGCGCTCACATGCACACGTACACACACACACACACACACACACACACACACACACACACACACACACACACACACACACACACACACACACACAAACACACACTTTGCTTTTTGTTAGCTAAGTTAGGTTAGGTTTTTTTTAACTCGTAGTCGTAGTTTATTACATTAATTGTGAACTAGCGATCCGCCCCGGCTTCACACGGGTGATTTCTGGATCAAATGTGAATCTAAAGTCAAAACCATATAGGAACCCACTCAAACGCACAGCAAAAATTCCATCAATATCGGTCAATCCGTTTTTAAGTTATAGCGAGACTAAGGGACAACAATTTATTTTTATAATTTATAGCTTAATAATTTACATCCCGCCGCGTACTTTTAATATTTTTTTTCTTTTAATTCTATTTTTTTTTACTTCTGTTATTTTTTTTATTGGAACCATTTATCCCATACTATTTTTTTTGGCTTCATAATCTATGTATTTATAAACTTAATTTCCAAAAATACGTATTACTAATTTATCAACTCGAATTCACTTATTTATATAATATAACATTATTGCGAACATGTCACTTTAACGTCCGTTTGAAAAACATTATTACACCACTTGGTCTTGGACAACATTCATGATGTTGCTTGCAACCTCTAAGTCCCGATGTTTTATTGCCGTTTTTGTGTTGTAATTCCTGATTCTGCTTGTGATGGAAGACTCGGCGCGCTAAATGAAACGGGTAATTGTACACCAACCTGTGTAGTAGACGCAATGACTCGTACGGCGCAAGATTGCTACCACTGCATGGGGAATACTGTTGTACAGGCGTGTTGTTTATTTAGCTGAACGCACAATTACTACCGTCTCGCTCACGAGACCCTGAGCTTCATGTATGGTAAGGGTTCGCGATCCCTTTTTCTTTTCCGTAGTCCTGGCTGATAAGGTTCTCCTTTTATGTCTGTGTGTGTCCCAGATAAAACCATTTTCAAGGGACTTTGGGACCTGCAAACCCGTGTACCTCTTCAGTACTAGCCATCGCAACTTAGTATTGTATTGGATGAGTATATGCCACTGTCATCATCTTTATCATTGCAGCCTTTCACAAACCCACAGCTGAATATAGGCCTCCTCAATAATACCACAAATCACGGCCCTAAGCCACCTGCATCCACCAACTTCATGCATGTCTTACCAAGTCGGCACTCCATCTAGTGGTGGGACGCCCAATACTTCACTTAAAGGTACGAGGCTGAACACTCGAGAACCTTTTTGGCCCATTACCACTTTAGCTTACTAATCCGTTGGGCTACATCGGTTACTCTGATTCTACTGCGGATATCCTCATTCTTAATAGAAACCCCAAGCATGTCCCTCTACATAGCTCGTTGATGGACCTTGAGTTTCCACATACGGCCAGCAGTGAAGAACCTCGTCTCAGATCAATGTCATCACTGGCAACACGTGCTGGTTGTACAATCTTGTTTTCAGGTTTTGAGGTATGCCTGACGAGAAGATATGTCGTAATCCCCCGAATGCTACCCAGGCTAATTTAATCCGTCGATTGACCACTCGGTCGGTCGAAGTTAGACTTACCTAGTCGGACTATTTGTCCCAGGTAAAGATACTCGTCAAAAACGTCGAGCTTATTTGTTGGGAGCACAACAAATACTGGCATAGGTGTAACATGGACGTTACACATAAATTTTGATTTGTCTTAAGATCTATCTGTTGAGAGACGCTATTGAGGTTATGGAGCATAATGCTTGGATTTTGCAGCGGTTCTGCCATACGGACTGTAGCATCAGCAAATTAAAGGTGAGTGATGTACTCGCCATTGTCGTTAATACCGTATCCTTTCCATACTAGTAGCTTGAAAACGTCTTCCAATTAAGCGTTTAAGACTTTCGGGGATATTACGTCACTCTGTCTTACACTTTTCTGCAGTTGGATTGGTTTTGTACTCTGGTTCTGTACTCAGAAAGCATTCGTGGCCCTGCTGTATAAACGCTTCAGCACTTCGAAATACCGACAGTCAACTAGGCACTGCTGAAGAGACTGTAGCATCGCCCGAATTTCAACGGTATCAAAGGCTTTCTCATAGTCCACATACGCAAGGCAAAGTGGCAGATCAAACTTTGCGGTCTTCTGTAAAACATTCCGAAGAGTATGTGTGTGGTCTATGATACTAAAGCCTTTTCAGCAACCGGCTTGTTTGGGACGCTGGAAGTCGTTGAGTTTGCGTGCAAGATGATTCATAATGACTCTCATAAACAGCACGTAGATGCGGCTAAGAAGGGCAATCCGCTCAGAAGAGAGTGTTGTCGCCTTTCTTGAAGAACAAGACCACCTCACTTCTGCTCCACTTATCTGGAGTAATGCCACCATGGAGGACGGAATTAAGGAGTATGTTTAGCACTTCAAGTACTGGTTTTACTATCGCTTTTAGGAGCTCCGCTGTAATTCCATCCGCGCTTGGGACCTTGTCGTGTTTTAAAGTGATAAAGAGCCATTTTAAGCTCGCTCAAACTGACGTCTGGGATATAATTGGAATATTATCGGATAGGACTTGCTCTTGGATCACTACTCACACTACATGTAGTTCCAACGATAACGTGTACAGCTTCCTGTAGAATCTCTCAATCTCACTCAATATCTCAGGTGTTCCGGAAACGGTGTTACCACATTTGGACGTCAGCTGCGATAGTTGTCTCTTTGTGGCAGACAGATCTCTAGGAAATACTCCAACCGCATGGACAGTTTACACTGGATTGTTATTACTATCATCCACTGTATTCCAGTCTTCTAGGCACTTACAACGATTTTGTAACACAAGCTGATATTTTTGAGAGTTTTTTAGCTATTGGATTAGATCACCTGGGGGACGGAGCGTTGAATTCATTACACGTGATCTCACCAACCTAAAGTTTAGGTTCAGTGTGCCTCTCACCATTCGATAATCGTTGTTAACGAGTGACTTGTGGATGATAAATCCGACACCTCATTGGGACAGACGGTCGCCCTCTCAGTGATAGAATAAGTTGTCGGATTCGAGGACAACCGTGTCCTCCCCCTCTCCTCGAACTTTTAATAATCTTATAATATCCCAGCGCAATTTTTATATATTTTCTACCAGCTCTAGGATCTTCTTGTCAGTACTTAGGATGTGTGCATTATATTATGTCAGGTCAAGTCGTCTTAGATGGTAACCGAACTTCCACCGCTGCCAAGGGAGGGTGCTGCAGGGACCTCCCCTATAACTACATTTTGTGAGGCTTTCCATCTTAGTTCTTGACGTGCTGAAACTCGGCTGCCAGGTGTTTGCTATCACAGATCCCACGTGCTCTCTGTAACAAATATTTACCCACGGTAACTAACTGTGAAGGATGATCGTGAGCTTCACCGTTTAAATATCGGATAGCTCCTTTTTCTATAGACAGACGTAATAATTAAAAAACTGAAAGGTCTTTGGGCTAACTTTGACATCGGGATGTCAATCATCTCTGACCTCCGTGAGCATGGGTGCCGGAAAGCACTCAAAACCTCGGGAATTAAAAATAAGTACAATTAAACGTGATAAAATTTGATAAATTAGTTTTATTCAAGACCGTAAATTCGTCAGATTAAAAAAAATTATAAGTTGCACATTATCCAAAAATACGTGTACACATCATACAGAAATATTATTTGCTTATATTATATTCTTTCTTTAACACATTAACATGATATAGCGGTATGGGGATATTTTTAAAAACATTGACGATTGACAAACTAAAAAAGTACTGGCCACTTTAAAATGTTTTTGATATCAAATAGTTCCTCATTTATTCTAGATTAATTTAAAATTTAAATAAAGAAAGAAATAAGATGTGTTGGCGGTAAAATTGAGATCAACTAGAAGGAGCAAATATTGTACTCATAGTAATTGTAATTTTTTTTCTTGAAAACCGTTTTAAACATCTTTTTGATTCAACTTTGGTTCATTGTGATAATTTGTCATTTATTGCAATGCAATGTCTACGTTTAACTGGAGAACAGATGTTAAGTGCAGTGGGAATTCTGCAAGCTGGTGATTTTAAATGTGATGTCACTACGGCAATAAGCAGAAGACAAAATGTGATTTCTAGGTTGCGGTCACGCTATCGTTCCACGAGCGAGGTGGCGGAGAGACATGCAGGACAAAGCCGTATTACTACACCCAAACAAGACAGTGTTTTGCAAACTGCTGCGATATGGCAACCAAATATTACAGCGATGCAATTGGTCCAAAGGCTACAAAGCTAAAGGACTGCATGAAGCTAACCTTCTTGCTCGTAGACCACTTCGGGTTCCAGTTCTAAGAATAAGAAATCGTGGACAAAGACTACAATGGGCTAGAGAACATGTGAACTGGGAACCTAATCAATGGTCGTTGGTAGTTTTCACCGATGAATTCCGATTTGGTTTTAATCCTGATTCAAAGAAAGTGCGTGTTTGGAGAATTTCTGGTCGTACAAGCCGTCTTCAACACCCTCAAGATGTTCATCCTTACCTAGGTGGTACAATTATGCTGTGGGCAGGAATTTGTTTTGGTGGAAGAACGGACCTCGTATGGATACAGGTCACTATGACGACTGGAAAATACCGTGATGAGGTGCTAGAATCAACAGCCTTGCCAAATCGAAAACAAATGGGTAAAAATTTCCTGTATATGCACGACAATGCATAAACTTGATGTCGTGGCCCTAGAATGGCCAGCGTAATCCCTAGATTTAAATTCCATTGAGCATGCTTTTATGGATTTTCCTGAAAATCTGGTTACAGAAGAACAACTTTTTATGCATCTCAATAGGACCTGGGAAAATATTCCTGAACAGTCTATTGACAACCTCATTCTGAGAATGCCCTAATGATGCAGATGCGTTATGAATGTCGCGAGTGCTGTTACTGGTTATTAACTCTTTAGTAATAGCCGGCCCTAAAAGGTTTTTACTTTACTTTATTTTTTTATTTTTAAATTAAACAGTCATGATATACAGTTTTCCCACTTTAGTTTTTTTTTCTCTGTATATGAATCTAAAATATCATTTAAAGTCACTGTTTATATAAAAATGGTAGATTATTAAATAAAGTTTCTTGGATATATACAAGTCTTAAGAAAATATTGACATACTTTTGGATTAATGTGTTGTTAAAATATCCCTAAACCTTGTTGATGTGTTTATTTATTTTACTATGTAACCAGACCCAGCAACTCAACCCTATTTTTAACGTACTCGTAAACTAAAATTGTCATTTCCTTGCTACTAGTCAAACCACGAACAAGATAACATTTTAATTATAATTTAAAATTTATTTTATAAAATTATAATTAAAACGAACTCTTCGATTATAATTAAGATAAGTAGGTATAGGTATTTATGGTAATTTATGATATGTAGTGTGATCTATTTATGGCTGATATATGTGACGTAATCATAAATTCTTTATTTTGTAATTAAAATGCGGTTCTGATAATAATAACAAAGAAGCACAGGGCGCTCATTATAATATAAAAGATATTGATGGCTCGGCTTCGCTCAGTTTCTAATTGCATTTATAAGTGCTGTTAAGTGTTTTTCATCATCATCATCATCACCGTTAATCCTATCAAAAGTTCACTGTTGAATATAGGCTTCCTCCATAGTTTTAGTTACCACATATTTTTAATTATTTTGAGTTGTTCAAAGAAGAATTCAAAAAAATCTCAATTGCTAAACAATCCATGGCATTCGGAAAATTAAACTCACACAAGCTGGAAAATATCAGTCAAGCTTAATGGTGACTAGATCTAGAATATAAAGACTAGAAGATACCGCTAACTCTAAGTGTAACACGTCTAATCTATCAGATACGATAAACAAGGACTGTGTTTTGAATGTTTTGCGTTAAAACGTTTTATTGGTCTCACTATATGTATTCATGAGGTCTCCAGTCGACCAAATAAGTCAAAATCTATAATATTAGTCGCTAAAGTGGTTATGTTTTAGGTATGCCATTAGGTTGGCATTCAAATTACGCTTCCTAGTCTTATAGTGTTTGTATGAAATTCAATTAAGTAGATATTTGGTACGTTCAACAGGGCTGCCTTTATGGGCACAGGCTACTAATAGGCGAGTTTGAAAAATTTCAACCTTTAACTGTATTGAAGAAACTTTTGAACAAAATATTATATATGGTCTACTGTCGTCACTAACTTAATTCATACTGTAGTATGGTAGTCTATCTTGTGCATTGAGGCCATTGTCTTTCAGGTGAAAAGAGACACAAACAAGTCCCATCTCTCTTTATCCATATGCGGTATTGAGCCATCCATTTTCATTGACGGCATTGATCTTGACCAACATAAGCTTGTATTAACCGTTTAGAAAACAAAACGATCTACTGCCGGATGGACACGCGATGTTTTGCGCCGATATATTAAATGTATTGTATTGTTTATTATTATTTTAGATATTTAATAAAAAAATATGTTTAAAAAGTTTGTATCTTTATTTCTTGGTCAATAGGCAAAGAAGCAAACGGGTGGATCAACGCAATGTTCTTCATCGCCAATGAACATGTATATATATAAGATGTATGTACATATATAAAATTTGAGTGAAGTATCTTTCCTCCCTTTTTCCTCAATTCACCGAAAGATGTATTTCTAATAAATTATAACAACTTATTTTTATGTATGTTTGCGCCACTTTGAACTTCCTATTAGAGGTTTTCTATGGGGTCCTCCCTCTATATACAGCAGTTAACTTTTGTTAGGCTATAATAAATAAATGATCAATGAGACATAATGTCTAAAGTGTTAAAGAGACACGATGAATGGAGTTTTATCAAACAAACTTCTTTTTCAGATTTTCCTAGATGAAGCCGAAGGACGCATGTCATAAATGACTTGTATATGCTCACTATGCGAGTGGGTTGATGGTTAGTATAGTGTAGTTATCCACTCACTGATTCTGAGATAGTTTATCCGCCATAATTCGATCGGCAGAGACATATCCGTTAATTAAGCAAGTTAAACCGCCTAATATCAATGAGAAAACTATGTAGTATTTACAAATTATAAAACAACTATTAAGTCTGCAACAACCGATAAGGAGTCTTACACAAGAAATACAACAAAATACGGTCTTGGACCACCTGTATCCACCTGTATTCGCCTTTCTCCTCCATCGGCCATTAGCTCTTCGAGTAGCCAACCATAACAGCTCGGAGTGCTAGTTCGTGGTGAACTACATAGTGTTAAGTGGCAATGGCCATATAAACTTACTGATCTGCTTGGCCATATTGGTTACTCTCGTTCTGGTTCTGTGGTTAAGTATTCCATGGGCCTGATAAGAATTTTTTACACGGGCAAAAACCTACAATTCGATTGGACCCATTATCTAAGCTGCACAACGACAACAGTGTTCAGAGCGGCATCAGATTGAATAATATTCGACATCGGTATAGTTTTTAGAATGCGGAATGGAAATGAAACAAATTGATTTATATAAGGCTGAATTTACAAAGGCGGATGCCATTCTCTGTCAGTCAAGTCTAGCTGTTTGGATTGTTTGGGCAAAATGTGAGAGTGAAAGTTAAAAAGTTTAGGCAGGTACTTTAGAAGTAATAATAATAAATCTTTATTTCGGATAACAAATGAGATCCATATCAGAGACGTTAGAAAAATCACAAAATATTAATAATAATACAGCTAGGTGGACAGAGGAGGTAACCACATACACACACACACACACACACACACACACACACACACACACACACACACACACACACACACACACACACACACACACACACACACACACACACACACACACACACACACACACACACACACACACACACACACACACACACACACACACACACACACACACACACACACACACACACACACACACACACACACACACACACACACACACACACACACACACACACACACACACACACACACACACACACACACACACACACACACACACACACACACACACACACACACACACACACACACACACACACACACACACACACACACACACACACACACACACACACACACACACACACACACACACACACACACACACACACACACACACACACACACACACACACACACACACACACACACACACACACACACACACACACACACACACACACACACACACACACACACACACACACACACACACACACACACACACACACACACACACACACACACACACACACACACACACACACACACACACACACACACACACACACACACACACACACACACACACACACACACACACACACACACACACACACACACACACACACACACACACACACACACACACACACACACACACACACACACACACACACACACACACACACACACACACACACACACACACACACACACACACACACACACACACACACACACACACACACACACACACACACACACACACACACACACACACACACACACACACACACACACACACACACACACACACACACACACACACACACACACACACACACACACACACACACACACACACACACACACACACACACACACACACACACACACACACACACACACACACACACACACACACACACACACACACACACACACACACACACACACACACACACACACACACACACACACACACACACACACACACACACACACACACACACACACACACACACACACACACACACACACACACACACACACACACACACACACACACACACACACACACACACACACACACACACACACACACACACACACACACACACACACACACACACACACACACACACACACACACACACACACACACACACACACACACACACACACACACACACACACACACACACACACACACACACACACACACACACACACACACACACACACACACACACACACACACACACACACACACACACACACACACACACACACACACACACACACACACACACACACACACACACACACACACACACACACACACACACACACACACACACACACACACACACACACACACACACACACACACACACACACACACACACACACACACACACACACACACACACACACACACACACACACACACACACACACACACACACACACACACACACACACACACACACACACACACACACACACACACACACACACACACACACACACACACACACACACACACACACACACACACACACACACACACACACACACACACACACACACACACACACACACACACACACACACACACACACACACACACACACACACACACACACACACACACACACACACACACACACACACACACACACACACACACACACACACACACACACACACACACACACACACACACACACACACACACACACACACACACACACACACACACACACACACACACACACACACACACACACACACACACACACACACACACACACACACACACACACACACACACACACACACACACACACACACACACACACACACACACACACACACACACACACACACACACACACACACACACACACACACACACACACACACACACACACACACACACACACACACACACACACACACACACACACACACACACACACACACACACACACACACACACACACACACACACACACACACACACACACACACACACACACACACACACACACACACACACACACACACACACACACACACACACACACACACACACACACACACACACACACACACACACACACACACACACACACACACACACACACACACACACACACACACACACACACACACACACACACACACACACACACACACACACACACACACACACACACACACACACACACACACACACACACACACACACACACACACACACACACACACACACACACACACACACACACACACACACACACACACACACACACACACACACACACACACACACACACACACACACACACACACACACACACACACACACACACACACACACACACACACACACACACACACACACACACACACACACACACACACACACACACACACACACACACACACACACACACACACACACACACACACACACACACACACACACACACACACACACACACACACACACACACACACACACACACACACACACACACACACACACACACACACACACACACACACACACACACACACACACACACACACACACACACACACACACACACACACACACACACACACACACACACACACACACACACACACACACACACACACACACACACACACACACACACACACACACACACACACACACACACACACACACACACACACACACACACACACACACACACACACACACACACACACACACACACACACACACACACACACACACACACACACACACACACACACACACACACACACACACACACACACACACACACACACACACACACACACACACACACACACACACACACACACACACACACACACACACACACACACACACACACACACACACACACACACACACACACACACACACACACACACACACACACACACACACACACACACACACACACACACACACACACACACACACACACACACACACACACACACACACACACACACACACACACACACACACACACACACACACACACACACACACACACACACACACACACACACACACACACACACACACACACACACACACACACACACACACACACACACACACACACACACACACACACACACACACACACACACACACACACACACACACACACACACACACACACACACACACACACACACACACACACACACACACACACACACACACACACACACACACACACACACACACACACACACACACACACACACACACACACACACACACACACACACACACACACACACACACACACACACACACACACACACACACACACACACACACACACACACACACACACACACACACACACACACACACACACACACACACACACACACACACACACACACACACACACACACACACACACACACACACACACACACACACACACACACACACACACACACACACACACACACACACACACACACACACACACACACACACACACACACACACACACACACACACACACACACACACACACACACACACACACACACACACACACACACACACACACACACACACACACACACACACACACACACACACACACACACACACACACACACACACACACACACACACACACACACACACACACACACACACACACACACACACACACACACACACACACACACACACACACACACACACACACACACACACACACACACACACACACACACACACACACACACACACACACACACACACACACACACACACACACACACACACACACACACACACACACACACACACACACACACACACACACACACACACACACACACACACACACACACACACACACACACACACACACACACACACACACACACACACACACACACACACACACACACACACACACACACACACACACACACACACACACACACACACACACACACACACACACACACACACACACACACACACACACACACACACACACACACACACACACACACACACACACACACACACACACACACACACACACACACACACACACACACACACACACACACACACACACACACACACACACACACACACACACACACACACACACACACACACACACACACACACACACACACACACACACACACACACACACACACACACACACACACACACACACACACACACACACACACACACACACACACACACACACACACACACACACACACACACACACACACACACACACACACACACACACACACACACACACACACACACACACACACACACACACACACACACACACACACACACACACACACACACACACACACACACACACACACACACACACACACACACACACACACACACACACACACACACACACACACACACACACACACACACACACACACACACACACACACACACACACACACACACACACACACACACACACACACACACACACACACACACACACACACACACACACACACACACACACACACACACACACACACACACACACACACACACACACACACACACACACACACACACACACACACACACACACACACACACACACACACACACACACACACACACACACACACACACACACACACACACACACACACACACACACACACACACACACACACACACACACACACACACACACACACACACACACACACACACACACACACACACACACACACACACACACACACACACACACACACACACACACACACACACACACACACACACACACACACACACACACACACACACACACACACACACACACACACACACACACACACACACACACACACACACACACACACACACACACACACACACACACACACACACACACACACACACACACACACACACACACACACACACACACACACACACACACACACACACACACACACACACACACACACACACACACACACACACACACACACACACACACACACACACACACACACACACACACACACACACACACACACACACACACACACACACACACACACACACACACACACACACACACACACACACACACACACACACACACACACACACACACACACACACACACACACACACACACACACACACACACACACACACACACACACACACACACACACACACACACACACACACACACACACACACACACACACACACACACACACACACACACACACACACACACACACACACACACAAACACACAAACACACACACACACACACAAACACACACACAAACACACACACAAACACACACACAAACACACACACAAACACACACACAAACACACACACAAACACACACACACACACACACAAACACACACACACACAAACACACACACAAACACACACACACACACAAACACACACACACAAACACACACACACAAACACACACACACAAACACACACACACACACACACAAACACACACTTTGCTTTTTGTTAGCTAAGTTAGGTTAGGTTTTTTTTAACTCGTAGTCGTAGTTTATTACATTAATTGTGAACTAGCGATCCGCCCCGGCTTCACACGGGTGATTTCTGGATCAAATGTGAATCTAAAGTCAAAACCATATAGGAACCCACTCAAACGCACAGCAAAAATTCCATCAATATCGGTCAATCCGTTTTTAAGTTATAGCGAGACTAAGGGACAACAATTTATTTTTATAATTTATAGCTTAATAATTTACATCCCGCCGCGTACTTTTAATATTTTTTTTCTTTTAATTCTATTTTTTTTTACTTCTGTTATTTTTTTTTATTGGAACCATTTATCCCATACTATTTTTTTGGCTTCATAATCTATGTATTTATAAACTTAATTTCCAAAAATACGTATTACTAATTTATCAACTCGAATTCACTTATTTATATAATATAACATTATTGCGAACATGTCACTTTAACGTCCGTTTGAAAAACATTATTACACCACTTGGTCTTGGACAACATTCATGATGTTGCTTGCAACCTCTAAGTCCCGATGTTTTATTGCCGTTTTTGTGTTGTAATTCCTGATTCTGCTTGTGATGGAAGACTCGGCGCGCTAAATGAAACGGGTAATTGTACACCAACCTGTGTAGTAGACGCAATGACTCGTACGGCGCAAGATTGCTACCACTGCATGGGGAATACTGTTGTACAGGCGTGTTGTTTATTTAGCTGAACGCACAATTACTACCGTCTCGCTCACGAGACCC
This sequence comes from Parnassius glacialis, assembly GCA_033319125.1. Taxonomy (NCBI): domain Eukaryota; kingdom Metazoa; phylum Arthropoda; class Insecta; order Lepidoptera; family Papilionidae; genus Parnassius; species Parnassius glacialis. Next base: position 20,170,256 of record JAVANC010000010.1, on the reverse strand, counting down.
TGAGCTTCATGTATGGTAAGGGTTCGCGATCCCTTTTTCTTTTCCGTAGTCCTGGCTGATAAGGTTCTCCTTTTATGTCTGTGTGTGTCCCAGATAAAACCATTTTCAAGGGACTTTGGGACCTGCAAACCCGTGTACCTCTTCAGTACTAGCCATCGCAACTTAGTATTGTATTGGATGAGTATATGCCACTGTCATCATCTTTATCATTGCAGCCTTTCACAAACCCACAGCTGAATATAGGCCTCCTCAATAATACCACAAATCACGGCCCTAAGCCACCTGCATCCACCAACTTCATGCATGTCTTACCAAGTCGGCACTCCATCTAGTGGTGGGACGCCCAATACTTCACTTAAAGGTACGAGGCTGAACACTCGAGAACCTTTTTGGCCCATTACCACTTTAGCTTACTAATCCGTTGGGCTACATCGGTTACTCTGATTCTACTGCGGATATCCTCATTCTTAATAGAAACCCCAAGCATGTCCCTCTACATAGCTCGTTGATGGACCTTGAGTTTCCACATACGGCCAGCAGTAAAGAACCTCGTCTCAAATCAATGTCATCACTGGCAACACGTGCTGGTTGTACAATCTTGTTTTCAGGTTTTGAGGTATGCCTGACGAGAAGATATGTCGTAATCCCCCGAATGCTACCCAGGCTAATTTAATCCGTCGATTGACCACTCGGTCGGTCGAAGTTAGACTTACCTAGTCGGACTATTTGTCCCAGGTAAAGATACTCGTCAAAAACGTCGAGCTTATTTGTTGGGAGCACAACAAATACTGGCATAGGTGTAACATGGACGTTACACATAAATTTTGATTTGTCTTAAGATCTATCTGTTGAGAGACGCTATTGAGGTTATGGAGCATAATGCTTGGATTTTGCAGCGGTTCTGCCATACGGACTGTAGCATCAGCAAATCAAAGGTGAGTGATGTACTCGCCATTGTCGTTAATACCGTATCCTTTCCATACTAGTAGCTTGAAAACGTCTTCCAATGAAGCGTTTAACACTTTCGGGGATATTACGTCACTCTGTCTTACACTTTTCTGCAGTTGGATTGGTTTTGTACTCTGGTTCTGTACTCAGAAAGCATTCGTGGCCCTGCTGTATAAACGCTTCAGCACTTCGAAATACCGACAGTCAACTAGGCACTGCTGAAGAGACTGTAGCATCGCCCGAATTTCAACGGTATCAAAGGCTTTCTCATAGTCCACATTTGCAAGGAAAAGTGGCAGATCAAACTTTGCGGTCTTCTGTAAAACATTCCGAAGAGTAAGTAGTCTATGATACTAAAGCCTTTTCGGCAACCGGCTTGTTTGGGAGGCTGGAAGTCGTTGAGTTTGCGTTCAAGATGATTCATAATGACTCTCGTAAACAGCACGTAGACGCGGCTAAGAAGGGCAATCCGCTCAGAAGAGAGTGTTGTCGCCTTTCTTGAAGAACAAGACCACCTCACTTCTGCTCCACTTATCTGGAGTAATGCCACCATGGAGGACGGAATTAAAGTGTATGCTTAGGACTTCAAGTACTGGTTTTACTATCGCTTTTAGGAGCTCCGCTGTAATTCCATCCTCGCTCGGGGCCTTGTCGTGTTTTATAGTGATAAAGAGCCATTCTAAGCTCGCTCAAACTGACGTCTGGGATATAATTGGAATAATATCGGATACGACTTGCTCTTGGATCACTACTCACACTACGTGTGGCTCCAACGATAACGTGTACAGCTTCCTGTAGAATCTCTCAATCTCACTCAATATCTCAGGTGTTCCGGAAACGATGTTACCACATTTGGACGTCAGCTGCGATAGTTGTCCCTTTGTGGCAGACAGATCTCTAGGAAAGACTGCGACCGCATGGACAGTTTCCACGGGATTGTTATTACTATCATCCACTGTATTGCAGTCTTCTAGGCACTTACAACGATTTTGTAACACAAGCTGATATTTTTGAGAGTTTTTTAGCTATTGGAATAGAGCACCTGGGGGACTGAGCGTTGAATTCATTACACGTGATCTCACCAACCTGACGTTTAGGTTCAGTGTGCCTCTCACCATTCGATAATCGTTGTTAACGAGTGACTTGTGGATGATAAATCCGATACCTCATTGGGACAGACGGTCGCCCTCTCGGTGATAGAATAAGTTGTCGGATTCGAGGATGACCGTGTCCTCCCCCTCTCCTCGAACTTTAAATAATCTTATAATATCCAAGCGCAATTTTTATATCTTTTCTACCAGCTCTAGGATCTTCTTGTCAGTACTTAGGATGCGTGCATTATATTATGTCAGGTCAAGTCGTCTTAGATGGCAACCGAACTTCCACTGCTGCCAAGGGAGGGTGCTGCAGGGACCTCCCCTATAACTACATTTTGTGAGGCTTTCCATCTTAGTTCTTGACGTGCTGAAACTCGGCGGCCAGGTGTTTGCTATCACAGATCCCACGTGAATTAAAAATCCTCGGGAATTAAAAATAAGTACAATTAAACGTGGTAAAATTTGAAAAATTAGTTTTGTTCAAGACCGTAAATTCGTCAGAATAAAAAAAAATTATAAGTGGCACATTATCCAAAAATACGTGTACATATCATACAGAAATATTATTTGCTTATATTATATTCTTTCTTTAACACATTAACATGATATAGCGATATGGGGATATTTTTAAAAACATTGACGAACTAAAAAAGTACTGGTCACTTTAAAATGTTTTTGATATCAAATTGTTCCTCATTTATTCTAGATTAATTTAAAATTTAAATAAAGAAAGAAATAAAATATGTTGGCGGTAAAATTGAGTTCAACTAGAAGAAGCAAATTTTGTACTCATAGTAATTGTAATTTTTTTTTCTTGAAAACCGTTTTAAACATCTTTTTTATTCAACTTTGGTTGATTGTGATAATTTGTCATTTATTGCAATGCAATGTCTACGTTTAACTGGAGAACAGATGTTAAGTGCAGTGGGAATTCTGCAAGCTGGTGATTTTCAATGTGATTTCACTACGGCAATAAGCAATAGACAAAATGTGATTTCTAGGTTGTGGTCACGCTATCGTTCCACGAGCGCGGTGGCGGAGAGACATGCAGGACAAAGCCGTATTACTACACCCAAACAAGACAGTGTTTTGCAAACTGCTGCGATATGGCAACCAAATATTACAGCGATGCAATTGGTCCAAAGGCTACAAAGCTAAAGGACTGCATGAAGCTAACCTTCTTGCTCGTAGACCACTTCGGGTTCCAGCTCTAAGAATAAGAAATCGTGGACAAAGACTACAATGGGCTAGAGAACATGTGAACTGGGAACCTAATCAATGGTCGTTGGTGCTTTTCACCGATGAATTTCCGCTTTGGTTTTTATCCTTAATCAAGGAAAGTACGTGTTTGGAGAATTTCTGGTCGTACAAGGCGTCTTCAACACCCTCAAGATGTTCATCCTTACCTAGGTGGTACAATTATGGTGTGAACAGGAATTTGTTTTGGTGGAAGAACGGACCTCGTATGGATACAGGTCACTATGACGACTGGAAATTACCGTGATGAGGTGCTAGAACCAACAGCCTTGCCAAATCGAAAACAAATGGGTAAAAATTTCCTGTTTATGCACGACAATGCCCGTTCACATAAGGCCAGGGTGGTAACAGCCTGGTTACACAAACTTGATGTCATGGCCCTAGAATGGCCAGCGTAATCCCTAGATTTAAATTCCATTGAGCATGCTTTTATGGATTTTCCTGAAAATCTGGTTACAGAAGAACAACTTTTTATGCATCTCAATAGGACCTGGGAAAATATTCCTGAACAGTCTATTGACAACCTCATTCTGAGAATGCCCTAATGATGCAGATGCGTTATGAATGTCGTGAGTGATGTTACTGGTTATTAACTCTTTAGTAATAGCCGGCCCTAAAAGGTTTTTACTTTACTTAATTTTTTTATTTTTAAATTAAACAATCATGATATACAGTTTTCCCACTTTAGTTTTTTTTTCTCTGTATATGAATCTAAAATATCATTTAAAGTCACTGTTTATATAAAAATGGTAGATTATTAAATAAAGTTTCTTGGATATATACAAGTCTTAAGAAAATATTGACATACTTTTGGATTAATGTGTTGTTAAAATATCTCTAAACCTTGTTGATGTGTTTATTTATTTTACTATGTAACCAGCCCCAGTAACTCAACCCTATTTTTAACGTACTCGTTAACTAAAATTGTAATTTCCTTGCTACTAGTCAAACCACGAACAAGAGTACATTTTAATTATAATTAAAAAATAATTTTATTAAATTATAATTAAAACGTACTCTTCGATTATAATTAAGATAAGTAGGTATAGGTATTTATGGTAATTTATGATATGTAGTGTGATCTATTTATGGCTGATATATGTGACGTAATCATAAATTCTTTATTTTGTAATTAAAATGCGACTCTGATAAAAATAACCAAGACGCACTGGGCGCTCATTATAATATAAAAGATAATATCTTTTATATTATAATGAGCGCCCTGTGCTTCTTTGTTATTATTTGTTTTTTGTTATTGGGCTCGGCTTCGCTCAGTTTCTAATTGCATTTCTAAGTGCTGTTAAGTGTTTTCCATCATCATCATCATCATCAGCACCGTTAATCCTATCAAAAGTTCACTGTTGAATATAGGCTTCCTCCATAGTTTTAGTTACCACATATTTTTAATTATTTTGAGTTGTCATCAGTGAGATGTAGCTGCCTATCTCATGTTTCATTTCCCTTTGTCGCCTCTTACGACACCTACAGGACGGTATAAGGTTTTTGGTAGTTATTTAGTTTGGTAGTTAATGCATTCATATTGCTTATCGATTCAATGCCACTGATTTGTGTAAAAATGAGTAATTTAGATACAGTTGGCTCAGGACCACATTCTGTGTCACTCTTTGAAGACAGCCTATGTTCAGAGCAGTGAACTTGTGAAGGGCAGTAAAGACATTGATGATAATGTACTTACTTACGTTGGATATTACGTTAGTAAATATTATTATAACTGTTTAAGTGCGATAGATAAAAAAAGATTTGTATATAAATTTCTTAGTTGTTAGTATTAATTATAATTTATAATGATTAAAGTTCAGCATAGTATAGCGACCTAAACTGATGCATCACTAATGCACGTATGATCTTGTAATTCCCGCACTTATTTGCTTATCAGCTTGCATTTGACATATATATTTAAACTGTAACATTAGGGTGTTATCGTCATATAGTAATAGCAGAATTATATGATAAAAAACTTTTTCAACTTTACTTTCATAGAATATTTTGTTAATTTTTATTATTTTTAATTGTGAAGAGTAAAGAGAAAATGTCACATTTTCTCTAAATACAATACTCACTTGCACATACTACAAACTGCTGATTGACAGGGTATATGTACTGTTGCTGTAAAATTCTACTAGCAGCATTGAACTTTGTGGAAAGACGTGATAAAAGGGTTCTTGCTGACAACCAAACTTACGCTTTATACAAGGATAGAAGCTTCTTAGCATACAGCCTACAGATGCTTGGTACTTGTACTTGGTACTGCCTTGGGCTCAATTGACCGCCAGAACTTTGGGCGGCCAATCGAGTTCAAGAAAGAATTCAAAAAAATCTCAATTGCTAAACAATCCATGGCATTCGGAAAATTAAACTCACACAAGCTGGAAAATATCAGTCAAGCTTAATGGTGACTAGATCTAGAATATAAAGACTAGAAGATACCGCTAACTCTAAGTGTAACACGTCTAATCTATCAGATACGATAAACAAGGACTGTGTTTTGAATGTTTTGCGTTAAAACGTTTTATTGGTCTCACTATATGTATTCATGAGGTCTCCAGTCGACCAAATAAGTCAAAATCTATAATATTAGTCGCTAAAGTGGTTGTGTTTTAAGTATGCCATTAGGTTAGCATTCAAATTACGCTTCTTAGTCTTATAGTGTTTGTATGAAATTCAATTAAGTCGATATTTGGTACGTTCAACAGGGCTGCCTTTATAGGCACAGGCTACTAATAGGCGAGTTTGAAAAATTTCAACCTTTAACAGTATTGAAGGAACTTTTGAACAAAATATTATATATGGTGTACTGTCGTCACTAACTTAATTCATACTGTAGTATGATAGTCTATGTTGTGCATTGATGCCATTGTCTTGCAGATGAAAAGATACACAAATAAGTCCCATCTCTCTTTATCCATATCGCATATATAACATAATATAATACCGCAGTATTGAGCCATCCATTTTCATTGACGGCATTGATCTTGACCGACATAAGCTTAAAACAACCCTTTAGAAAACAAAATGATCTACTGCCGGATGGACACGCAATGTTTTGCGCCGATATATTAAATGTATTGTATTGTTTATAATTATTTTAGATATTTAATAAAAAAATATGTTTAAAAAGTTTGTATCTTTATTTCTTGGTCAATAGGCAAAGAAGCAAACGGGTGGATCAACGCAATGTTCTTCATCGCCAATGAACATGTATATATATAAGATGTATGTACGTATATAAAATTTGAGTGAAGTATCTTTCCTCCCTTTTTCCTCAATTCACCGAAAGATGTATTTCTAATAAATTATAACAACTTATTTTTATGTTTGTTTGCGCCACTTTGAACTTCCTATTAGAGGTTCTCTATGGGGTCCTCCCTCTATATACAGCAGTTAACTTTTGTTAGGCTATAATAAATAAATGATCAATGAGACATAATGTCTAAAGTGTTAAAGAGACACGATGAATGGAGTTTTATCAAACAAACTTCTTTTTCAGATTTTCCAAGATAAAGTCGAATGACGCATGTCATAAATGACTTGTATATGCTCACTATGCGAGTGGGTTGATGGTTAGTATAGTGTAGTTATCCACTCACTGATTCTGAGATAGTTTATCCGCCATAATTCGATCGGCAGAGACATATCCGTTAATTAAGCAAGATAAACCATCTAATATCAATGAGAAAACTATGTAGTATTTACAAATTATAAAACAACTATTAAGTCTGGAACAACCGATAAGAAGTCTCACACAAGAAATACAACAAAATGCGGTCTTGGACCACCTGTATCCACTTGTATTCGTCTTTATCCTCCATCGGCTATTAGCTCTTCGAGTAGCCAACCATAACAGCTCGGAGTGCTAGTTCGTGGTCAACTACACAGTGGTAAGTGGCAATGGCCACATAAACTTACTGATCTGCTTGGCCATATTGGTTAATCTCGTTCTGGTTCTGTGGTTAATGGTATTCCATGGGCCTGATAAATTTCGAGCATAGTCCTTTCATAGCTTAAAGATTGATTTTATGCACAATCTGAAGTTGTATAATTTAAAAACGAGGGTGTTAATAAAAATATACTGTTACTAAAACGCCCTTTATTGGATTTTTCTCACTTGGCACTACGCCAAACAGTCTTTTTTGCAATATATAAAGTTTCACGTTAAGTTACAAGGCTCACGTTTGGAATAGTCTTAATTAAAAGCTTTAGGTTTGCGTGCTATTTTAATAGAATAAACAAATAATTTTAACATAAAAAACTACGAATAGCGTCGTTAACTCGTCATCTTCATGGATATCTTCGGTTTAATTAAATAGGTAGTCATTTGATGGCTCGTAAGCAGAGAGAATAAGTGTTTGTGATGTTTGGCCTACAAAGAACCGTAGTAAAGTAAAGTTCTCAGTCTGGACGTTTTACCACGTGCAACTTATTTTAGAAACACCTCTATGACTGTGAAAAAATTTTTGTTGAGAATTTTTATATTATAATAAAATAATAGAAGGAATAATTAAAAAAATATATTTATTTTAGATAATTGCATCCATAATCGTTAGTGAAAGTTTTTTATAATCTATGTCAGTGTTTTAGTATTTTTAACAAAATAATTTAATAAATAGGTAATACTGATAATATATAAATAAAAATATGAAACTAACGACTAACCTTAATAATCAGCTAACAAGCGGATCTCTCTCCGAAAAAAACTCTTCCAGATATGAGAGTCATAGCTCTCCGCAACAATTTTAAGGATGGCGTTGGAGCTATCCTGCACTCTGCTCATGAGGGAAGCTAAATAAAAAAAAATATCTGTATAATTTATGTCTGTTTATTAAAACGTATGTCTGCACTCTAAATTCGTGAGTTTTAAAAACTATCAGCTTAGCACGATAAAAAGTCAATATAACAATATGAACTGTGTCGAATAATCTGGAACAATATTTTTTTAATTCATGTAAACCAGAGAGGAATAAAATATCAAAAACAATAAAAAGTAACCATAGAATGCATCACTTTCATTCAGTTGTAATATTTAGTGTAATATATAGTGCAGTATATAAATAGTAAAGTAATATAGAACATCTGGGTTCAGGTTATAGAATAATATTTATTGAATCCTTACCTCTTTAATTGTGGTAGGTATTCTAATGCTTACTAGTTTCAGTTTCATATATTACATTTGACTGTAATTTTAGATTTAATATTATATTAAATTTACTTACTGCATAGAGAGTACTAATTTTATTGAAGTGAATTTAGTGAAGTGTAAGTACCGTAAAGTAACGTACCGTGAACGGCGTTGCGAATTGACGGATTCCGTTTTGGAGTAAACTCAATGAGCCGCTAGAGTGAACCGGGAAGCTGGGTACTAAGCCGATAATGCCGAATTTAAAGTGGAAGCGGATACCACAATAAATGCTTATCAACATATTGGAAAGCGGGCTGTCTTTAATAAATAAATCTAGAAACTTTGCATCACACACCTTACAGTAAAATGTATCTAAAGCTCTCAATCACAGTATGTGTTTTTGTTTTTGGATAGCATTAAAATGTTTTGAAGTATTTCATCTATAAAATAATATTTTTAGGAAGTACTTACTTATATACTTACTTCATTGCATTAAACATATAAGTATTATACAAACTTATTTGTTTCGGATAAACCAAATTTTTCATTAGTTACCTATTTGTACATGTACCGAAATCTAACGCTTTTTCTGAAATCTAACGACCTTCATAACTGTTATTGTTAGCATTCTATTTAATGTCTAGCTGTTTCCCGCAAATTCGCCAGCGTTAGATTTCATGGGTTTTAATTTTTTTTGCGTGAAACCCTAATTCTTTTCCTAAAATAAAAGTAGTTTAAGTTACTCCTTATAACATCAGCTATTTTAAGTGAAAGTCCCATACAAATCGGTTCACAGGTTTTTGTGTGATGCGTGTTCAGACAGACTTCGAATAAAACTAATTTTACGGATTTTATCGCGTTTAATATCGGTAATGAAAATAATTAAAAATAAGCCTTTAATTTTTTATATTAAAGCTGATTTCCAAATAAATGATCATAGTAATTATGTTTTTGATCGTACAGAATAAACCTAAATTATAGTTTGATTATTTTTGTGTCTGTGACTTTTCCCTTTCAAAATGTATGTCATGCAACTATTCGCAGAGATGCGCCGTTGTCGAACAACGCTACTTGTAATTGGCTTTTTTATGGAAGAGGGGGCTAACGAGCATGCGGCTCACCTGATGGTAAGTGACTACTGCCGCCCATAAACAATCGCAACACCGTGCGTTGCCGGCCTTTGTGAGGAATAAAGGAAAAACAATTGAACAATGTCGAATATTGAATTGAATATCGAATAGCAGCGGCTAACCGCGGCATCTGTAGTATTTTATCCCTTATCCGGTCAGAGGATTTTCATCAACCACAAATAATAATTTTGTTTTGATGGAGGACCCTTTTCTTTTTTGAATTTGACTAACACATTTTACTCTAGATTTTTTTCGTTTTTTGCTACTTATAGCATTGTTGTAAATAATATCTGTAGACCAACTCGTTATCCGTTTAAAGGGTCTCCGCTTTACTCAATTTCATATAATTATCAAAAAAAATATCCTAGATGCATAATGCATTCAAATATACAGGAGCACCTACAAAGTTATCAAGATTCAGTGCTAGAATAGTTATTTAAACTGGAATTAACACACATTAAATATGTGAACAGCTAACCAATGTTGGAAAAAATACGAAATTGAGTTTTCCTCGATTATTTTCAAATTAACTTATCTCTACTCTATTTAGAATTTTATATCAGCAAATTTAAAATTCGATTTAAAATACCTATAATGCAGTAAAACTTTTTATGAAACGGCCAATCGCTTTGCAACCCGCGAGAAGATTGATATTTTTTTATAGAAGAGGGGGCAAACGAGCATGCGGCTCACCTGATGGTAAGTGACTACCGCCGCCCATGAACAACCGCAACACCAGGGGAACTGCAGATGCGTTGCCGGCCTTTTAGACAGGTGTAAGCTCTTTTCTGGAAACTCGATAGGCTTGTAGATCTCAGGAGTTTAATACCAGTTGAACTCTCACAATATCACCTATCGTACTCGTTTTGAAGTGGGATGGTTAAGTTAAAAATGTCTTGATGACTCCGTTAGTTTTTTTAATAGAATTATGGGTGACAGATCAGCCATAGTCTAACTGATAGTAACTTGATGCGATGGTCCGTAAGTTTTTACAATTCTCGATTAGGAATTAAAATGCAGATGCGTTGTAACCCCTGAAGACTAAGATGGAACGCCTCGTTTCCAGCAATAAGTGTCTCCGGTTCTCTACACTCACCATACGAAACACAGCAGCATTAACCTGCTATTTTGTGCTAATATTCTGGGATATTGTGATCCTTCTCCGGTCGAGCTGACCAATTTGTGCTTCAACTATAGTATATTTGCAGTGTGGCTCTACCACGTATAAAAACTTATTGTTGAATTACGGTATCGCTGATGACCGTTTCGCGAAGCCAGGAAACATTTTACTACGGCGTAAAATAAGTCAGATGACGAAATCACGAGATATCGTGGACAAAAAAATTTACAAGAAATGTTCGAACTTTTTCGATATCAACATGAAATGGAGTGCATATTTTTGGGCATTAAAGTATAATGTACCATAGTACATGATATCTTAATCTTTTTTGAAACAGACGTAGTGTGAAAAATGGTATTGAAAGATATTAAATATTCTCAGAGATTACAGCACGCAGGATTGACCGTGATTTAAAAAAAAACTAATTTAATTTCTTAGACTATAAAATTGATAAAAATATTAATTTGAAAAAATGAATAAATTAGAAAAACTGAATACAGTTGACTCTTCTGAAATAATAGCAATCTTTTGTTGATTCGAGTAAATTATTTATTAATTGAAATTTGTTTCCAGTGCTTCATCTTGGATCATTACTTACACTACGTGTGGTTCCAACGATAACGTGTACAGCTGTCTGTAGAATCTCTCAATCTCACTCAATATCTCAGGTGTTCCGGAAACGATGTTACCACATTTGGACGTCAGCTGCGTTAGTTGGCTCTTTGTGGCAGACAGATCTCTAGCAAAGACTTTGGAGACTTTTTTCCGTTCGATCGCTTCAGTATGAGCTGTATTGAAATTGCGTAAGTCCCGCTGCATGCACTTGAAGATTTATCTGTTCAGTTGCTTGTATGCTATCATAACTTCGGAAGACTGCAGCCCTATTTCCCGTCTTACAGCCTTGAGATTAGGAGTGTGATTGGAGAGTTTTTGTGTTCTTCTGCGACGGCTCTTGCAGAGCTTAGCTCCGACCGCATGGAGAGTTTTCACGGGCTTGTTATTACTATCATCCACTGTATTGCAGTCTTCTAGGCACTTACAACGACTTTGTAATACAAGCTGATATTTTTGCGAGTTTTTTAGCTATTGGATTAGAGCACCTGGGGGACGGAGCGTTGACTTCATTACACGTGACCTCACCAACCTAACGTTTAGGTTCAGTGTGCCTCTCACCATTCGATAATCGTTGTTAACGAGTGACTTGTGGATGATAAATCCGACACCTCGGATTCAAGGATGACCGTGTCCTTCCCCTCTCCTCGGAATTTATATAATCTTATGATATTCCAGCGCAACTATTATTACTATTGTTGAGGACAGCTAGAGACCCGCCGCCCCGTTGCCCATTCGTACCCCGTTGCGCCCCTCACACCCCGCACACCGGAGCCGAGCGACGACCAATGGGCGAGCAGCATCGTCGCACGGCACTACTCACAGACTGAGACGCCTTCTTGCGAGATATAAGAAGGGCGTTTTGGTCTGTGAGTTGTTCATTTCACTTCGGAAGCAGCACTCGAGAAGACTACAAAAGAAAACTCAAAACAGCAAATCAAGACTCCACAACTGAAGACCTCTCTCTGTACATATTAGATAGTTTATTTTAATAGTGCCGAATATTGTAAATAGTGTAATACAGTATAGTAAAAAGTATCATCTTTTCTTCGAGCAGTCCCCTAGTATAGCTAACCTCAGATCAGTCAGTCATTACTTAATCAGTCATAAATAAATACAGTCCACTTACATCCATTATAACTATTCTACCGGCTCTAGGATCTTCTTGTCAGTACTTAGGATGCGTGTGTTATATTATGTCAGGTCAAGTCGTCTTAGATGGCAACCGAACTTCCACTGCTGCCAAGGGAGGGTGCTGCAGGGACCTCCCCTATAACTACATTCTGTGAGGCTTTCCATCTCAGTTCTTGACGTGCTGAAACTCGGCGGCCAGGTGTTTGCTATCACAGATCGCACGTGCTTTCTGTAACAAATATTTACCCACAGTAGCTAACTGTGAAGGATGATCGTGAGATTCACCGTTTAAATATCGGTTCAGATGGGTCCTTTTTCTATAGACAGACGTAATATTTAAAAAACTGAAAGTACTTTAGGCTAACTTTGACATCGGGATGTCAATCATCTCTTACCTCCGTGACCATGGGTGCTGGAAATCACTCAAAACCTCGGGAATTAAAAATAAGTACAATTAAACGTGATAAAATTTGAAAAATTAGTTTTGTTGAAGACCGTAAATTCGTCAGATTAAAAAAAAAATATAAGTTGCACATTATCCAAAAATACGTGTACATATCATACAGAGATATTATTTGCTTATATTATATTCTTTCTTTAACACATTAACATGATATAGCGGTATGGGGATATTTTTAAAAACATTGACGAACTAAAAAAGTACTGGCCACTTTAAAATGTTTTTGATATCAAATTGTTCCTCATTTATTCTAGATTAATTTAAAATTTAAATAAAGAAAGAAATAAAATGTTTTGGCGGTAAAATTGAGTTCAACTAGAAGGAGCAAATTTTGTACTCATAGTAATTGTATTTTTGTTGTTGAAAACCGTTTTAAGCATCTTTTTGATTTGTTTGATTGTGATAATTTGTCATTTTATTGCAATGCAATGTCTACGTTTAACTGGAGAACAGATGTTAAGTGCAGTGGGAATTCTGCAAGCTGGTGATTTTCAATGTGATGTCACTACGGCAATTAGCAAAAGACAAAATGTCATTTCTACGTTGTGGTCACGCTATCGTTCCACGAGCGAGGTGGCGGAGAGACATGCAGGACAAAGCTGTATTACTACACCTACACAAGACAGTGTTTTGCAAACTGCTGCGAGAAGGCAACCAAATATTACGGCGATGCAATTGGTCCAAAAGCTACAAAGCAAAAGGACTGCATGAAGCTAACCTTCTTGCTCGTAGACCATTTCGGGTTCCAGCTCTAAGAATAAGAAATCGTGGACAAATACTACATTGGGCTAGAGAATATGTGAACTGGGAACCTAATCAATGGTCGTTTGTGCTTTTCACCGATGAATTCCGATTTGGTTTTTATCCTGATTCAAGGAGAGTACGTGTTTGGAGAATTTCTAGTCGTACAAGCCGTCTTCAACACCCTCAAGATGTTCATACTTACCTAGGTGGTACAATTATGCTGTGGGCAGGAATTAGTTTTGGTGGCAGAACGGACCTCGTATGGATACAGGTCACTATGACGACTGGAAAATACCGTGATGAGGTGCTAGAACCAACAAATTTGATGTCGTGGCCCTAAAATGGCCAGCGTAATCCCTAGATTTAAATGCCATTGAGCATGCTTTTATGGATTTTCCTGAAAATCTGGTTACAGAAGAACAACTTTTTATGCATCTCAATAGGACCTGGGAAAATATTCCTGAACAGTCTATTCTGAGTATGCCCAAATGATGCAGATGCGTTATGAATGTCGCGAGTGCTTTTACTGGTTATTAACTCTTAATTAATAGCCAGCCCTAAAAGGTTTTTACTTTACTTTATTTTTTTATTTTTAAATTAAACGATCATGATATACAGTTTTCCCACTTTAGTTTATTTTCTCTGCATATGAATCTAAAATATCATTTAAAGTCAGTGTTTATATAAAAATGGTACATTTTTAAATAAAGTTTCTTGGATATATACAAGTCTTAAGAAAATATTGACATACTCTTGGATTAATGTGTTGTTAAAATATCCCTTAATCGTGTTGATGTGTTTATTTATTTTACTATGTAACCAGACCCAGCAACTCAATCCTATTTTTAACGTACTCGTTAACTAAAATTGTAATTTCCTTGCTACTAGTTAAACCACGAACAAGATAACGTTTTAATTATAATATAAAATTTATTTTATTTTATTATAATTAAAACGTACTCTTCGATTATAATTAAGATAAGTAGGTATAGGTATTTATGGTAATTTATGATATGTAGTGTGATCTATTTATAGCTGATATATGTGACGTAATCATAAATTCTTTATTTTGTAATTAAAATGCGATTCTGATAAAAATAACCAAGACGCACAGGGCGACAATATCTTTTATATTATAATGAGCGCCCTGTGCTTCTTTGTTATTATTTGTTTTTTGTTATTTGGCTCGGCTTCGCTCAGTTTCTAATTGCATTTCTAAGTGCTGTTAAGCGTTTTTCATCATCATCATCATCATCATCATCATCGTTAATCCTATCAAAAGTTCACTGCTGAATATAGGCTCCCTCCATAGTTTTAGTTACCACACATTTTTAATTATTTTGAGTTGTCATCAATGAGACGTAGCTGCCCATCTCATGTTTTCATTTCCCTTTGTCGCCTCTAACGACACCTACAGGACGGTATAAGGTTTTTGGTAGTTATTTAGTTTGCTTGTTAATCCATTCATATTGCTTATCGATTCAATGCCACTAATTTCTGTTGAAATGAGTAATTTAGATGCAGTTAGCTCAGGACCACATTCTGTGTCGTTCTTTGAAGACAGCCTATGTTCAGAGCAGTGAACTTGTGAAGGGCAGTAAAGACATTGATGATGATGTACGTACTTACGTTGGATATTACTTTAGTAAATATTATTATAACTGTTTAAGTGCGATAGATAAAACAAGATTTGTATTTATATTCTTAGTTGTTAGTATTAATTATGATTTATAATGATTAAAGTTGAGCATAGTATAGCGACCTAAACTGATGCATCACTAATGCACGTATGATCTTGTAATTCACGCACTTATTTGCTTATCAGCTTGCATTTGACATATAAATTTAAACTGTAACATTAGGGTGTTATCGTCATATAGTAATAGCAGAATTATATGATAATAAACTTTTTCAGCTTTACTTTCATAGAATATTTTGTTAATTTTTTATTATTTTTAATTGTGAAGAGTAACGAGAAAATGTTACATTTTCTTTTAATACAATACTCACATATACACACTGAAAACTGCTGATTGACAGGGCACTTGTACTGTTGCTGTAAAATTCTACTTAGCAGCTATGAACTTTCTGGTAAGACGTGATAAAAGGGTTCTTGCTGATAACCAAACTACACATTGTACAAGGATAGAAGCTTCCTAGCCTACATCCTGCAGATGATTGGTACTTGTACTTGGTACTGCCTTGGGCTCAATTGACCGTAAGAACTTTGGGCGGCCAATCGAGTTCAAGAAAGAAAGATTCAAATAAATCTCAATTGCTAAACAATCCATGGCATTCGGAAAATTAAACTCACACAAGCTGGAAAATATCAGTCAAGCTTAATGGTGACTAGATCTAGAATATAAAGACTAGAAGATACCGCTAACTCTAAGAGTAACACATCTAATCTATCAAATACGATAAACAAGGACCGTGTTTTGAATGTTTTGCGTTAAAAGGTTTTATTGGTCTCACTATATGTATTCATAAGGTCTCCAGTCGACCAAATAAGTCAAAATCTATAATATTAGTCACTAAAGTGGTTGTGTTTTAGGTTTGCCATTGGGTTGGCATTCAAATTACGCTTCCTAGTCTTATAGTGTTTGTATGAAATTCAATTAAGTAGATATTTGGTACGTTCAACAGGGCTGCCTGGCACAGGCTACTAATAGGCGAGTTTGAAAAATTTCAACCTTTAACAGTATTGAAGGAACTTTTGAACAAAATATTATATATGGTGTACTGTCGTCACTAACTTAATTCATACTGTAGTATGGTAGTCTATCTTGTGCATTGAGGCCATTGTCTTTCAGGTGAAAAGAGACACAAACAAGTCCCATATCTCTTTATCCATATGCGGTATTGAGCCATCCATTTTCATTGACGGCATTGATCTTGACCAACATAAGCTTGTATCAACCGTTTAGAAAACAAAACGATCTATTACCGGATGGTCACGCAATGGTTTAGCGCCGATACGTTAAATGTTTATTGTCATTATTATATGTATTTAATAAAAAATATGTTTACAAAGCTTGTATCTTTATTTCTTGGTCAATAGGCAAATCAGTAGACGGGTGGATGAACGCAATGTTCTTCATCGCCAGTGTACTTATATAAGATTTGAGTGTAGTATCTTTCCTTCCCTTTTCCTCACTTCACCCGAAAGATGTATTTATAATAAATTATAACAACTTATTTTTATGTTTGTTTGCGCCACTTTGAACTTCCCATTAGATGCTCTCTATGGGGTCCTCCCTCTATATGCAGCAGTAAACTTTTGTTAGGCTATAATAAATAAATGATCAATGAGACATAATGTCCAAAGTGTTAAAGTGACACGATGAATGGAGTTTTATCAAACAAACTTCTTTTTCAGATTTTCCAAGATGAAACCGAATGACGCATGTCATAAATGACTTGTATATGCTCACTATGCGAGTAGGTTGATGGTTAGTATAGTGTAGTTATCCACTCACTGATTCTGAGATAGTTTATCCGTCATAATTCGATCGGCAGAGATATATCCGTTAATTAAGCAAGTTAAGCCGTCTAATATCAATGAGAAAACTATGAAAAGGGTTTTTCAACAAGGACTTAGTTGTCTAAAACAAAATAAAACAAAGAGTTTAGATGAAGATGATTCAAATTTTTATTGTATTACGAAGAGAAAAGTTTGGCAATTATGAATGAAAAATGATATCTGGCAAATATCCACCACGACCACGCTGACAAAATTTGACATTTTTGGCAAAATGGCGGGTCTATTTCGTTAATCACGTCACGGATTTTGAGTTTTAAGGCCGCGATCGATTCGATTGGCTCCGTATAGACTCTGTCCTTAACATAGCCCCACAAAAAAATAATCCAGTGGTGTCAAATCACACGATCTGGCTGGCCATTTAACAGCTGAATTTCGTGAAATTATGCGATCGGGAAATTTGGTTTGCAATAAATTTATCGTTTCGTTGGCTGTGTGACATGTGGCACCGTCCTGTTGAAACCACATGTTTGTGATATCGATGTCATCAATAATAGGCCAAAATTGAGATGTTAAAATCTCGCGATAGCGTGATCCATTGACCGTTACCGCATTTTCAGCCTCATCTTCGAAAAAAACGGCCCAATCACGCCTCTAGACCACATAGCGCACCATACAGTGACACGTTGAGCATGCAAAGGCTTCTCAATAATCGCTTTAGGATTTTCAGAAGCCCAAATGCGGCAATTTTGTTTGTTGACGTACCCTGACAAGTGAAAATGGGCTTTGTCTGAAAAAATTATTTTTCAGAAAACCAGCGGGCTGTTCCTGAATGAATTGCGTGAAAAATTTAGCGACCAAATTCTTAATAGCGGTCTCAGAAGAACGATTATGTTGTCCGAAAATATCACGAATTTTACGAAACGTAACTTTAACAGAACCACCATTTTCATAGTGATGAGTTCCAGATATGAGAGTCATAGCTCTCCGTAACAATTTTAAGGATGGCGTTGGGGCTATCCTGCACTCTGCTCATGAGGGAAGCTAAATAAAAAAAATATCTGTATAATTTATGCCTGTTTATAAAAACGTATGTTGTTTTAATAAACAGGCATGCACTCTTGATTCGTCAGTTTTAAAAACTATCACCTTAGCCTGATAAAAAGTCATTATGAGAATATGAACTGTGTCGAATAATTCTTGAGCAATATTTTTTTTTAATTCGTGTTAAACCACAGAGGGATAAAATATAAAAAACAATAAAAAAGTAACCACAGAATGCATCACTTTCATTCAGTTGTAATATTTAGTGTAATATATAGCGCAGTATATAAATAGTAAAGTAATATAGAACATCTGGAGTCAGGTTATAGAATAATATTTATTGAGTCCTTACCTCTTTAATGGTGGTAGGTATTCTAATGCTTACTAGTTTCAGTTTGATATATTACATTTGAATGGAATTTTAGACTTAATGTTATGTTAAATTTACTTACTGCATAGAGAGTACTAATTTTATTGAAGTGTATGGATTAGATACCGTAAAGTAACGTACTGTGAACGGCGTTGCGAATTGACGGATTCCGTTTTGGAGTAAACTCAATGAGCCGCTAGAGTAGAACGTGGAAGCTGGGTACTAAGCCGATAATGCCGAATTTAAAGTGCTTTTATTTAGGCCGTAATTGATTGTTTCAGGGAAAGATGTGGAGTACAGCACATTTCAAGTTACTTTGAATATGTAATATAAAGACTTTTGAGTGTTGTAGAGATCTGTTTAGATTTTTTCATGAATGTCTCTGCTCCGCTACAGTCACAGCCGGATTTCCTACAGTGTCAAAATTGTGCTGACGGTAGGCTGTTTAAAGGTAAAAGGGGATTAAATATACATATTAAACGATGCCATAGTAAAAGTATTTCGGCTTCACAGCCTGCCGTAGAAATTCATAACTCTATTAGCAATTCCTCTAATGACACAAACTTTTCCCTGTTTTCGGAGCAAATTTACAAATATTATCGTAATGTACCAGTGGTTAAAAGAATTCCTAGAGGTGCGAGGATGCAGCTTGCTAAAGCATTGTCATGCACTATTCAAAATTGTTTCACTAATAGTGAAAATAGTTGGCAAAAATTATTTACTTTCGCGTATTCCCATTTTCATTTTGATAAAACAATAAATAAATCAGTTACGTCTCAACTAAAAGAGACATCTTTTCAAAATTTAGATTACCCAATTAATACTCATTTATCTCGACCACGTCCTAAATTTGATTTAAAAAAAGTAGTTGAATCGAAAGTAATGGATGGCGATTAAAAAATGTATCCCGTATTTTATTCTCAGACGACATCCTGGCTCCTCGTAATGTCGAAACACTTGAAAGCCTCCGTCAAAAGCATCCTTCGGTCAAACATCCTCAGAGTTTACCGCTGCCTCCCAGGACTTCTATGCAACCTTTACAAATTTCGGAAAAAGACACTTTAGAAGCAATTATGTCATTTTCGAATGGCTCTGCTGGCGACATTGACGGAATTACGCCTCAACATCTTAAAGATCTTGTAAGCGCTTCTGCCGGTGACGCCGGCGGAGTACTTCTTAAAGACATTACAAAATTATGTAACTTTATGCTTTCTGGTAATGTTAATCCAAATTTCATTCCATTCTTATATGGGGCAAGATTATGTGCCTTCAAAAAAAAGGATAACGGTATCCGTCCTATTGCCGTTGGTTCCACATTTCGACGTTTAACTTCAAAATTAGCTTGCAGGCACATAATCTCTAACCTTAAGACCAAATTTCAGCCTACTCAACTAGGTTTTGGCACCAGAGGTGGCTGTGAGGCGGCGGTTCATTCAGTGCGTACATTTTTAACAAGCTCTGATGCAGTTGTTCTTGTGAAGGTTGACCTAAGGAATGCTTTTAACTCTATCGATAGGGTAACCTTGCTGAAAGAAGTGGCTAATAATACCCCCGAAATTTATCATTACGTTTGGCAATGTTATAGTCAAAATACTAACTTGTTTTACGAAAACCATGTTATCGATTCCGCTGTCGGTGTTCAGCAGGGTGACCCACTGGGTCCAGCACTTTTCAGTTTGGGAATTCAACCAATTATTTCAAATTTGAAATCCAAGCTGAATGCCTGGTACCTAGACGACGGTACACTGGGAGGTAGAGCAGATGACGTCCTCAGTGATCTTACTCATATTTTTCAAAATTTTAAAAATATTGGTCTTGAACCAAATAGCAATAAATGTGAAATATTTTTTTCCAATAATTTATCTACTTCTCATAGAGACACTTTAATTCAAAATTTTAATCATATTTGTCCAGGAATAAAAACTGTCAGTACGGAATCACTATACCTGCTAGGTGCCCCGTTGTTTTTCGATAGTATTAAACCTGTTTTAAAAACAAAATTTGATCAGTTTTTAAACCACGTTGATAAATTGTATAAATTAAACCCCCACATAGCTCTTACTATTTTAAAATATTGTCTTCTTGTACCTAGATTTACATACTTACTCCGCTCGAGTCCAGTCTGGAAATGTTCGGATATTTTACAAGATATTGATAATAATCTTAAAATAGCTATTGAAAAAATTCTAAATTTAACTTTAAATACTACAGCCTGGACTCAAGCTACTTTACCTATAAAATTTGGTGGCATTGGTGTGAGAAATCATTCTAGCAAAGCAAAGGAAAGCAGGCAATGCAATGGCATTGCCTGCTTTCCTTGCTTCTGTACATAGTGTCAGTGACTTATGTAATATAATTTTAAATAATAAAGCAGACCTATGCTTTCCTACGGAGGCAGGGCAGACATGGCAAACGCTCTGTCCTGGTGAAAATGTTCCACTGGAAGTTAACCAACAAAAACAGTGGGATATTCCATTGGTACAGGGCGTGCAGAAGGATTTGTTTCATAATCTCCAGAGTGACCTAGATAAGGCACGCCTTCTAGCTGTTTCGACTAAGGAATCTAGTCACTGGTTACACACTTTACCATCAAGTAATCTCGGCACATTACTTGATGCGGAAAGCTTACGCATTGCCGTAGGAATCCGACTAGGAGCGGCGATTTGTCAACCCCATCAGTGTCCCTGTGGTAGCGGCGTCGACAAGTTTGGGCTCCACGGACTTTCATGTAAGAAAAGCGCTGGTAGATTTTCAAGACACAGTTCTTTGAACGATGTCATCCGAAGGGCTCTTGTCTCTATAAATGTTCCCTCGGTTTTAGAGCCTTGTGGAATATTTAGAGACGATGGCAAGAGACCCGACGGTAAGACATTGGTCCCTTGGGAGAGAGGTAAAGCCCTAGTGTGGGATGCTACTTGCGTAGACACTCTGGCGGTCTCTCATCTCAGGGGTACCTCGTTTAGAGCCGGGGCGGCATCAGAGGCAGCTGAACTGAGTAAGTGGCGCAAATATGAGTCTCTGAGAGATGACTACATATTTGTGCCATTTGCTGTAGAGACTATCGGTCCGTGGGGTCCACGTGCGGTGAGGTTCCTAAAGGAACTCCATCCGCGGCTGGTCGCTGCTGCTGGTGATAAGAGGGCTGGTTCTTTCTTTGCTCAAAGGCTAAGTATAGCCATTCAGCGAGGAAACGCAGCCAGCATTCTTGGCACGATACCGCGGGGAGTAGGACTATATGATATTTAAGTTTCTAGTTTTAGTTTTTTTTTTAATTATTATAATAGTTTTTAGTATTTAAAGTGGAAGCGGATACCACAATAAATGCTTATCAACATATTGGAAAACAGGCTGTCTTTAATAAATAAATCTAGAAACTTTGCATCATACACCTTACAGTAAAATTTATCTAAAGCTCTCAATCACAGTATGTATTTTTAGTTTTGGATAGCATTAAAGTGGTTTGAAGTAATTCATTTCTAAAATAATATTTTTAGGAAGCACAAGACTTCATTGCATTAAAACATATAAGGATTACAAACTTATTTGTTTCGGATACACCAAATTTTTCGTTACTTACCTATTTGTACATGTAGCGAAATCTAATGATTTTTCTGAAATCTAACGACCTACATAACTGATTTATTGTTAGCATTTTATTTAATGTCTAGCTGTTTCCCGCAAATTCGCCAGCGTTAGATTTCATGGTTTTTTTTTGCGTGCAACCCTATTTATTTTCCTAAAATAAAAGTAGTCTAAGTTACTCCTTATAACATCAGCTATCTACCAGTGAATGTCCCATCCAAATCGGTTCACAGGTTTTTGTGTGATGCGTGTTCAGACAGATATCGTGTTAGAATTTTATTATAGTATAGATTTTGTTTTTATATTTAAACGACTATTACAATTCGAATAAAACAAATTTTACGTATTTTATCGCGTTTATTGTCGGAAATGAAAATAATTAAAAATAAGCCTTTAAATTTTTATATTAAAGCTGATTTCCAAATATATGATCATAGTAATTATGTTTTTGATCGTACAGAATAAACCTAAATAATAGTTTGATTATTTTTATATCTTTGACTTTTCCCTTTCAAAATGTATGTCATGCAACTATGAGCAGAGATTCGCCGTTGTCAAACAACGCTTTTTTAATTAGCTTTTTTATAGAAGAGAGGGCAAACGAGCATACGGCTCACATGATGGTAAGTGACTACCGCCGTGTGTTGCCGGCCTTTGTGAGGAATAATGGAAAAACAATTGAAAAATGTTGAATATTGAATTGAATATCGAATAGCAGCGGCTAACCGCGGCATCTGTAGTATTTTATCCCTTATCCGGTCAGAGGATTTTCATCAACCACAAAGTTAATATTGGTTTGATGGAGGACCCTTTTCTTTATTGAATTTGACTAACACATTTTTTGGTAGATTTTTTTTTCTTTTTTGTTGCTTATAACATTGTTGTAAATAATATCTGTAGAACAACTTGTTATCCGTTAAAATGGTCTCCGATTTACTCAATTTCATATAATTATCAAAATGTCCTAGATGCATAATGCATTCAAATATACAAGAGCACCTACAAAGTTATCAAGATTCAGTGCTAGAATAGTTATTTAAACTGGAATTAACTCACATTAAATATGTGAACAGCTAATCAATGTTGGAAAAAATACGAAATTGAGTTTTCCTCGATTATTTTCAAATTAACTTAGCTCTACTCTATTTAGAATTTTATATCAGCAAATATAAAATTCGACTTAAAATACCTACAATGCAGTAAAACTTTTTATGAAACGGCCAAACGCTTTGCAACCCGCGAGAAGATGGATTTTTTTTTATAGAAGAGAACACAAAACAAATCACATAAAAATGTTTTAGCCCCAGATCAGGTGTTAACACACATTAACCCTCAAGCTAAATCAATTTTAACCGTTTGCTTCACCGTGCGAATAAGGCGCTATTATATCTCATGTTGATTCAAGCGGCGTCGAAAAAGAGGCTCATTTGCGTCGCAAACCTTAAATTCAGCGGAAAAGCTTATTAAATTTTTTATAAGAGGCGATAGCTATAGAATTTGGTGAAAGAAATATCACCAATGTATGTACCCGTTACATTCTATTAAGGTCCATGCCTCATAGGGGGGATATTTGCCATAGTTTCCACTCTTGGCAAGCGGATTGGCAAACGCAGTTTTTTAATTTTTAGTCGTTATTACGAAGAAGCTGCTGCCCATCTCCTGAGTTGTTTCCTTCTGTCGCCTCTTACAATACCCACGAGATGATATGGGGTAGTGGATATTCTTACACCGCCACTACACGGTACGTAAAGTCCGAAAAATTTATTTTACATACGGATCATAAGCCTTTGCTTTCGATATTCGCCTAACAGCATGGTGTAACACCTGAAATAACTGCAATATTTATGCCTGCTCTACACTTAGTCCGCTATTCGCGGGCAGCCTGACGGCGAGAAAACACGGCGATAATTGAATAATGGCCAATGATTTTACACTCGCACTGTTTTCGCATATAGTTTACAGTAGTGAAGTAGATGGGTGATAAAGTAGCTACCACCACGTCTATATTGTTGGGTGCATTTTCGTACTTTAATAGTGAATATATTAAATGTGAAAAAAAATATAACTCTAGGAGAAAACGAAGGTGGTGAATGATTTCTTTTAAAAAATATTAAGTTACTTCTTAAATGGGCAAGTATATTAAATTAGTTATTTTTATATTTATTCATAAATTATAGCCCATGACACGTTCAGCATAGGTAAAATATAATGTTAATATGAAATATGTTTAAGTATTCTCATATAATGTAGGGAAATCTCGGTCCCAAAAACTACCTTACATCTTACAGCTACCCCAATTACAAGTGCACATAACAATAAAATTACACAAAAACATAATTGCTTATGAAAATAATTACAGTAACTTACATTTAACTATGCCAGGAGGCAGAGCGCGGAATCAGATAGACTACATCGCGATCGCAAAAATATGGAGATCTTGAATTTCCAATACTAAAACCTACCCCGGCGCTGATTGTGGGAATGATCACAAATTGCTAGTGGCAAAATTAACACTCAAGCTAAAAAAGTGCTCTCGATTGATACAGAAACCACAAAGAAGACCCGATCGCAGCGAGCTTTCATTATTTAGCCAAATTGTAGAGCGACGAATAGCTGATTTCACCACAGATTATAGTATTGACGTTGATCAGAATTGTAATAGAGTGAAAGAGATCATACTGTCATCACGTAAAGAAAGCAAAAGGGTAATGGTAGATGCTCCAAGCAAAGTATGGATTAGAGAGAAAACTTGGGAAGACATCAAACAGAGAAAGGAGTTACTAAAGGGCAATCTAGACTCTAATCGGGGATCAGAGCAATATCAGGAGCTTTCGGCGAAAGTGCAACGCTTGTGTCGTAGAGATTATGATAATTACCTTAATTCCATCTGTCAAGATATTGAAGATCATGCTCAAAATTTTCATACTAGAGACCTGTTTCTAAAAATAAAAAGTATAACACGGGAGCTGAAACCAAGAACCTGGGCCATCGAAAGTGGTACAGGCACACTGCTGACCGAGGTTGATCAAGTGACAGAAAGGTGGCGATCATATTGTGAGAGCCTATACGCACATCCTGCAATGCCATCTGTAGGAACCCTAGGCGAATTAGAAGAACATGATAAGGAACCCGAGATTCTAGAGTCTGAAATCAGAGGTGCACTGCGTAAACTAAAGCATAATAAAGCAGCTGGAGAAGATAATATTTTTGCTGAACAACTAAAGCACATTAGAGAACAAGGCATAAAAATAATGCGTGATTTATGCAATCTCGTATGGAATACAGGAGTTTGGCCCACTGACTGGAAAAAATCACTAGTGATTCCGTTACAAAAAAAAGGATCAACGAGAATATGTGGGAATTATCGCACGGTGGCTCTGATATCTCATGCGAGCAAGATAATGCTGTATATACTCAATAGTAGATTACAATCCTATCTACAGTGGCAAATACCCAGTGAACAGGCGGGATTTGTTAAAGGACGGGGCACAAGAGAACAGATCGTGAATGTGAGGCTAATAATTGAGAAAAGCCGGGAGTTCAATACACCTGTGTTCATGTGCTTCATTGACTACTCTAAAGCATTTGACTGCATAAGATGGAACTGTTTCCGGGAAATGGGCGTACCTCAACATCTCATAGTATTGATTGCCAATCTGTACCAAGAAGGCGAATCCATGGTTAGAGTCAATGGCGTCATATCTGGACCATTCAAGCCAAAAAAAGGAGTAAGACAGGGATGTATCCTGTCTCCTATCCTGTTTAACATCTACGGGGAATATATAATGAGAAGGGCCCTAGAAGGATGGGAGGGAGGAATTTCAATCGGGTGTGTTAAGATCAGCAACCTCAGATATGCGGATGACACCACACTCTTTGCATCATCGGAAAAAGAACTCGCTCAACTCTTTCGCAGATTAGAGGTAGAGAGTAGACTGGCTGGACTTAGTATTAACAAGTCCAAAACAAAAGTTATGTTGATAGACAGAATCGGTCAACTCTCTAGGACTGGAGAACTCTCGGACCTAGAGTTTGTGAGTGAGTTTGTTTACCTCGGATCGCTACTTTCAGACAGAGGAGGAAGTGAACAAGACATAAGAAGACGAATCCAAATAGCCAAAGGTGCAATGAGTAGATTAAAAAGAATTTGGCAGAACAGAAAAATCTCTAATGTCACCAAAAAGAGACTTGTCAGAACTTTAGTGTTCTCCATCTTCCTTTATGGCTCTGAAGCATGGACGATTCGAGCAGCAGACAAGAAAAGGATTGATGCGTTCGAAATGTGGTGTTGGAGAAGGATGCTTCGGATACCATGGACCGCTAAGAGGACCAACGAATTCAGCAGCTTCGTGTTGACACCAGACTCTCTACCACGTGTTACCAGAGTATTCTGAGTTACTTTGGTCATATTGCCCGACGCCCGCCTAATAACTTGGATAGACTTATAGTCGTAGGTAAGGTGAGGGGCAAAAGACCACGCGGCCGATCATCTAGCCGCTGGTCAGACCAGGTCAAATCACTCACTGGCCTCTCACTCACGACTGCAATGCAAAAAGCCGAGGACCGGACAGAATGGAGGGCTATAGTGAACAGCGCTACGAAGGTACTAAAATACGGACACGACCTTCAGTTTTGAAGAACACGACCAAGAAGAAGACATTTAACTAAATATTTGAAATAAAGATTTCATCAAAATCATTACAGTCATCATTATTATCATCGTCATAACAGCTTTTCCTAAAGTTCACTGCTGAACATAGGCGGGAGGCCTATGTTTAGCAGTTAACTGTGTGAACAAGACTTATCATTTCATGACTCCATCTGCCGCTTTAAATATGCTAACCGGTACGAGGCTGGCATAGTGGTAATGGTTTCAACTGATCCGTTGGGCATTATATAATTTTATTATAAATAAAGAATTAACAATTTGAAATTAAAATTATATATTTATAAAACATATTATAAATTATGTTATATAAATACATACCGTCTTTTTATAAAACACGGATTATTGATAGCCTTTGATTTAAACTGTGGCTTAAGAAGAGTCTTTCTTACTAAAGAAGTCCCTTAGTCGCGGCGCCAGAGACTGCGAAATTTATCGTATCAAATTCCATACTTTGCATTTATCCGCGCGACCTCTTTATTGAAACAGACTAGATTAAAGCTGAGACCAAAGATATTTAAATATATAGGAATACTAACTACTACTTTAATCTCTTTGACTGAGACAAACAGTAAGCTATCTTTTGTACTAACGCGGAATATGTTTAAATTTATATAACTAGAAATGGTTTATTAATATTTATCTATGCTAGGTAGGTATATATATATATATATATCATCATCATCATCATTACAGCCCTTCACAAGTCCACTGCTGAACATAGGCCTCCCCCAAAGAATGCCACAAATCACGGTCCTGAGCCACCTGCATCCATCGACTTCCTGCATGTCTTACCAGGTCGTCACTCCATCTTGTGGGGGGACGCCCTACACTTCACCTACCGGTACGAGGCTGCCACTCGAGAACCTTTCTTCCCCATCGGTTGTCGGTTCTTCGAGCTATATGGCCGGCCCACTGCCACTTCAGCTTACTAATCCGTTGGGCTATGTCGGTTACTCTGGTTCTACTGCGGATATACTCATTCCTAAGTTTATCACGCAGTGAAACTCCGAGCATAGCCCTCTCCATAGCTCGCTGAGCGACCTTGAGCTTCCTCATACGGCCAGCAGTGAAGGACCACGTCTCAGTTCCGTAAGTCATCACTGGCAACACGCACTGGTTGTACAATTTTGTTTTAAGGTTTTGAGGTATTTCTGACGAGAAGATGTGTCGTAGCTTCCCGAACGCTGCCCAGCCGAGTTGAATCCGTCGATTGACCTCTCGGTCGAAGTTGGACTTACCTAGTCGGACTATTTGTCCCAGGTAAACATACTCGTCAACAACTTCGAGCTTAGTGCTCCCAACAACTACCGGCATAGGTGTGACATGGACATTAAACATAATCTTTGTTTTGTCCATGTTCATCTTAAGACCTATCCGTTGGGAGACACTATTGAGGTCATTGAGCATAGTGCTTAGTTCCTCCAGCGATTCTGCCATGAGGACTATATCGTCGGCAAATCGAAGGTGAGTGATGTACTCGCCATTGATGTTAATTCCGTATCCTTTCCAGTCCAGAAGCTTGAAAACGTCTTCCAATGCAGCGGTGAAGAGTTTCGGGGATATAACGTCACCCTGTCTTACACCTCTCTGCAATTGGATAGGTTTCGTACTCTGGTTCTGTACTCGGATAGCCATCGTAGCTCTACTGTACAAACACTTCAGCACTTCGATATACCGACAGTCAACTTGGCACCGCTGAAGGGACTGCAGCACCGCCCAAATTTCGACGGAATCAAAGGCTTTCTCATAGTCCACATACGCCAGACATAGTGGCAAATTGTACTCTTCGGACTTCTGTACAATTTGCCGTAGGGTATGTATGTGGTCTATGGTGCTAAAGCCCTTTCGGAAACCGGCTTGTTCGGGAGGCTGGAAGTCGTCAAGTCTGCGCGCGAGACGATTCGTAATGACTCTCGAAAACAGCACGTAGATGCGGCTCAGAAGGGAAATCGGTCTGTAGTTCTTCAAGAGAGCGTTGTCACCTTTCTTGAAGAACAAGACCACCGCACTTCTGCTCCACGCCTCCGGTGTAATGCCACCATGGAGGACGGAATTAAAGAGCTTCTGAAGGACTTCAAGTACCGGTCTTCCACCCGCTTTCAGAAGCTCCGCTGTAATTCCATCCTCGCCTGGGGCCTTGCCGTTTTTAAGGTCCTGGAGAGCCATTCTAATCTCGCTCAGACTGACGTCCGGGATATCTTCGGAATAGTGTCGGAAGTTTAGAATAATCATATATATATATATATATATATATATGATTATTCTAAAATATTTATTTATTTATGTAATCTTTTTACACGCCTTATAATGAGGGTTATAAAGGGCGGACTTAATGCCTTATGGCATTCTCTACCAGTCAACCCTGGAAGAAGATAGACAGATATCTATTTAGATGTTTTACAGGTAATATTGATAATTTCTATTTTAAACCGTTTCCAATACCAATCAAATTAATTTTAAGTATAATTAATACCCCGAGTTGTTAGTAGCATTATGCTTCAAAGCATACGTGGTAGAGCCATGCTACAGCTATATTATGGTTGTAGTACGAATGGGTCGGCTTGACTGGACTGGGGATCGCGCTCTCACAGAATACCAGCATAAAATAGCAGCTTAATGCAGTGTTTCGTATGATGAATCTAGAGAATATTGTTGATCCTTTTTGCCATATATGAGGCATTCCATCTTTGTCCTCAGGGAAAACGGTCCTCAGTTACAACTATTTTGTAATGCACAACTACGCTAAACATTCCATTGAAGTAATATGTACTTACGTACTAGAACAGCTATTTCAAACAAAACATGTGCGCTACTCTATGTCGTTGCGCATCAGTCTTACTTTTTTTATCATAATAGATTATGCGTAGGTAGAATGATAAGTAGGTATTTAATTATTGTTTATTTAGAGTACATATATTGTTAATTAATTTATTAAAACGAGTTCAAATTTTTAATAATTTGTCAATTATTTTGCATGATATGAAGTAAATTAATATGATAATATATATTATTATCACAATAGCATTTTAATTACAATTTTATATAAATATTTTATAAGGTAACTATATAAATTGGAAGGAATCGAAGCTAATAAAATATATTTATTTAAATCTGGGTCCCCAAAAGCCCTAACCTAAGTTTGCGTGAGGCATGGACACAGAGCTGATACTATTTATATTATGCCTTATGAATTACTGTGAGAAAACATAGTAAAACTTTAAAAACTTCTACTATTTCTGTTTACACATTAATTATATGTATATCTTACACTTATTTGTTGTTTTTTGCTGAAAACTAATTTCAATTAATAAGATATATAAATGTTATTGTAAAAATATATATTAGGTATTTAATTAAGTGCCTTTAAACAATACAAGTTTTGTTAATTTTTGAATTCTTCGTACTATATTTATCCTCTTCTTTAAAATGCAAGGAACAAATGTGTGTATGATTTGTTGGTAACCACATCTCTACGATTATTTTGGACGAATTTAATCCACCTTTCTCGGTTTTCGTAGCTTGGACGTGGAAACCTAAAAATAAAATAAAAGAATAATCAGCAAATATAAACGTAAGAAATTTAACCTAATTATAAATACTTAGGTATATTTATTTCTACAAAAAAAAATTGTGCATAATATGATCGTGCTACACTTGCTCACAGAAATGTCGTATCTGAACAAATTAATTTCATAATCTATATTCCATGACACAAGTTGGCGCCAAAGAAATAACTTTTTAATTATTAATCTATAATGTTTTTTTATTATTTAAGTATCTTACTTACCTATGAAAAGTGATTCCTTGGTTTTTACTAACATTTCGTGAATTTTTTGTGCAATATCTAAGAACACACCCCGGCATATTTTATCAAGAGATTTTTTTTAAATCAACACTACACGTGACAACTCTACAAGCGCATAGCGAGCGACTGATTAAAGTGCGGTGACATTGCCGCAGTTGAATGGAACAGCGTAACATAGTGCAGTGTCGCCTCTAGTACGTAGTACATAATATCTCAATGAAACATTCACGGTTATTTCCAGGGAAAATCAATTGGTTATTAATGAATTTGTATCCGTAGTACTCTATAATCCGAACGGAGGTATCAAAGGAGACGGTACAAAATTGTATGAAGCGTAGGCCTAGTTTTGTACCAGTATGAAAATAAATTAAAATACAATATTAAACCACTTTTGATCATTCAAATCCACGAATTTGCCTTAACTTCAGTGGTATTAATATTTTGTTCTCACCAAAAAATGCAACACTAATAGCGGATTGATGTCGCTTTGATTTGATGTTAGCTGTCATCTCTGAAATATACTCATATCACCTATAGCCTATCAGGTAGATTTATTATGTACAATAGCTAAAATATCTCGAAACTAGTAGGAAAGTAGGGCAAAAAGTTTTATTTTTGATCAAAACACAAATAAAGTGTACTATAGATTGTATTTGTGCTTTTTTGGTCTTAAAAAAACTAACGTTCTTGTTGATATTTGCATATTATAAATGCAGTTCAGGAGAAAACAAATGTAAAAAGTACTACCTAATTCCAGACAAGAAGATTGTTGAGATAAATCAATGGTGTCTACACACAAAATTATTTCATTGCATTCATTAGTGTGTACTAATTAATGCAAACTTCAGTGCCAGGGGCATCCAGGACATTTTTTACATTGGGAAATGAAGCCAAGGTGTTTTGTTAGTTTTTACAAAAATTTAGTGTCAGATAGCTCAAAGCGGATATTATATGTTAATAGCGGGTAACTCCGTTTCTCTACCCTAAAAAATCCACCCAGAGATACTACTTTATTGTGTAGTAATAAAAAATAATATATTTAACTTATTTTACCTGAGAGTGGCTGTTTTAAGGTGGATTAACAGAATAATCCTGAATACTAATTTCTGTTCAGGTATGGATAATGTCATAACGAAGGTTAACAGTCCTATGAATTATAGAAAGTGAAACATTAGGTCAATCACGTTTTGGATACTTGAGGTAATATAAATAAAACAGCTTAATTTTTTTATTTTTCATTTATTTATCCTACTTCAAAATCCTCTCTTACTAAAATGCCATCCAGAGTTGAGGCTGGTGCGTTTATGGAATTTCGATACCGAGCCCAACACAAATACTAGACAACGGTCATTATGTGGGCACAGCAACCCACTGTCTGTTGTCCAGAAGTGCAACTGCAAAAATAATCTGCAATCATTTCATCCCAACTTGTCCCTTTCTCGCTAACACACAGATACAGAATATAGACGTCCGATATCAACGAAATCAAAATCTCACGTAAATCATTAAGTCCATAAAACAAAAGCAGAGTCAAACAAGTAGTAACTGATCCAAAGTCCAAACAAAAAACCAAATCGCCAAAGAAATCCACAATTAAATGCATTCACGAGTTCAGAACTATACAACCAAGATCGGAATAAATGAAAATATCATTTGACAGAAATGACATTTGACAAATAACCGTGTCTTTTTTACTTTTTTATGACTGAAAGGGCACCATCTTGTAAAACCATCAAAAATTTGGGATTGCATTTTTATTTTTAGCAAGTTATTTAGTTTGATTTATTCTCTCATTTTATTTTTGACAAAATCCCTGAATTTTTCCCTTTTTTACGGTATCCTGTACCTAGAGTGAGCCAGAAATGGACCGTCTGCTTTAGTTTTTTTTTAAAGTAATTATTTACAGACTGCTGCAGGCATATTTTTTTCTGAGTTGCTGAAGTGCTCCCAAAAGAAAGTGCTGAAGTACTTGCGGGGTTATCCATTATTTACCGGACAACCTGTATAAAAATCAATTGCAGTCCGTTAAGCCGCGTATCAATTATACGCTCCAATAGGTTGAACATTGGCGCGCGCTCCAGCCGCGCGAAATGGATACCGCCTTAAAACGCGCGCCAAATTGTTCGTTGGAATGCTCAAACGTGGAGTGGGCTGCTCCATCTGTTGTCGGTTTTTACCGCGTATCAAAGTAGTTTAAATTATGGCACGCACGCCAGTTTTTCAAACTTTCCGTAAATTAATTTAATTATATAGTTTAAGAGATCTGCTGTGGAATAGCAAAAGTAGTTTTTACCATAATAAAGCACTCAGAGAAGATGCATACTATGTAAGTAGCAGCTGCCCATACACGACCGACATCCATGTTGAACGGTCAAACACTGGAGCACAGAATACAACATGTACCCTGACGGGAAGAACGAAAACTTCATACAATAAAAATGCCAACGGCTTGCGACACTAGCGCGCCAGTTTTTGATCCATGAACTAACAGATGTGAAAGTGTGCGTGTGTATATGTATAATGCTCATTGCCCACCCCCACATTCAATATTCTATTTTTAATCATAATATATTACTATTTCCATTCCAATTTTCTACGAATGTAGAAATTACATTCTACATTAGTAAGAAATTGGAATGGAAATAGTAATAAATGAATAACATATTGGAAATTTTAAATATTTAATAACATTAACCTTAAGAGGAAGATTAAAGTTAACAATTAGCTATGCATTGATACATAAGTAGAAAACTGGAATGGAACACGGTCAATAGTTTTTCAGAAATAAAGCCATTATTTTCATAGAGATTTAAATATATTATTGACTAGTAATATTATAGACACAGAAATAAACTTGGGCACTCAATTTTAGATGATTATAGACGCATCTTAGAACACACCGTTTTCAGTAATCCATTATTATTCGTTAAATATCTTCATTATGTAAAACAACTGTAATAAATCACCATAAATTAAATATTCACTTGCTAGTAACACCACACTTAAGTTATTTTTCTACGAAATATACTAAATCACTAAATACGAGTACGACATCAGTTTTGAATTTGGCTTAGAAAAGTTAAACAAAACTAACTCCATTTAATTTGGAAATGATTTGAAACATTCCCGTTTCAAATAATATCTAATTGATGTAAAATGTACTTTGAAACTTGTTCTTTTCTTAATTTTATGAATATGTAATAAATAATAATCTAGTTTACGTTTTTATTTCACAACAGCCATAGATACATTTATATTTTCAGCTACAGAGTTTGTTGCACAGAGTAATCATTTCAATCGGACATAAAAATAATCGGAACGTATAATTTAATTTATACTTTCATGGATTAAACAACTTTTATTTGTTATATATATTATAAAATATATAGTTTATAATTTATAAGATAAGTAAAGATAATTTAATGGGCAGGCGACAAAGATATTAAAATGCAAAAATAAAAATTCCAAAACTGTAATTGAAATACTATATATTTATATGTATGTATATTTAATTTCGGCGTAGGTGTTTTTACTTTCAATGAAAATATTAAACTATAAAATGCACTGTTAATGTACCTTTAGGCTATTAAAACAATGTTTTTGTTCTAACGAAATAACAATGAACTAATTTTTATTTTATAAACACATTTTTTATAATACAAGAGTACGAACAAGCTGGCAAGCGACCCATGAACATACAAGAAAACTTGAGTCATTAAACAATACGAAAAAAGTTGAGAAATTAAAGAAGGACACCAGCTGTGCATCATTGCTTAGAAAACTAAAATGGTTATTTTATCGCTTTATTTTGTACGTTACTCTTTAGTTTTAATACCGGTAAAATATTAGGTGCTTACATGTGAAATTGGCGTTTTGTACGGGAGGAATATAAAGTATTTTTTTTTTGTAAAATATATTTAATTAATCATAGTATGCACCGTTGTTATCTATGCACTTTTGCTATCTCATAGTTAGTTCATTGATCTCTTTACCGAAAAAAAATATGGGGTGAGAATCAATAAACTCTTTGAAGGCGATTTGGGCTGCCGCATCGGAGTTGAATTTTTTCCTTGTAAGAAGTTGTCCAAATTCTGGAAAAAATGGTTATCTATTGGGGCAAGGTCCGGGGAGTACGGTGGATGTCGCAGACATTCCAATTGTAGCTCATCTAACTTAGTGGTTATTTTTGTGGAGATGTGTGATCTTACGTTGTTGTGAAGTAGCAGTGGCCTAGAGCGATTGACCAATCTCGGTTGTTTAGCAGCTAGTTCTTCCTTCATTGTTTGCAGTTGCTGACAATAGATATCTGCCGTAATCGTTTGGCCAGATTTTAGAAAGCTGTAGTGGACGACACCGGCGCTAGTCCACCAAACACTCACAAGTAACTTTTTCTGAGTCAATTTTCGTTTAGGGCAGGATTTGGCTGGATCTCCAGGGTTCAGCCATTGCGATGAGCGCTTCCGATTATCGTACAGTATTCATTTTTTCATCACAAGTAATGATTCGATTTAAAATCCCTTCATTATTGTGTCGGTTGAGTAAAGTAACACAGCAGTCGACGCGTGTTTGCAAGTTCGATTCATTCAATTCATGAGGTACCCATCGTTCAAGTATTTTTTTTACTTTCCGAATTGCTTTTTTTTTGGTCTCCGGCCGTCCACGGGGTTGGTTCTGAACGCTAATTTCATATGTAAGGACTTTATTTTTAAGACGTGCAAGTTTTTTCAGGATATTTGAGAGATATGCTGATTTACCAGATGCTCGGTGGTGAAGGAATACATCACGAGGAAACATAAAGCTTATTACATATTCTAACCTTCTTTCTTCTTGTTCGTTAACCTAGAAATGTTCACTTCTGGACATGGGTCTCTTCTGTTATTAGGAAAAATTGTCAATTCCCGCAGCTTAATTTTATGAAACCCACGCGATAAAATGAAGTGATTTTTTGTTACACTAGCATGCACATGGGGTCTGACAGACTCCTACATTGTTAAAGGTCATTTGATATTCATTGTATTATAAATTGGCTTATAAATAACAGGATTTTAAATAAATTTGAGAAAAAATAATTTCAAAAAATAAAAAAGGCACTTTTCAGTTTTATTTATCACTGAGATCACATAAAATTCTACTTAATAATTAATTATTTTAAAAATCAAGGTTATATTATTTCTTTCTAAAAATTTAATAAATTTTCAATTAAAAAAACAAAAATGTTCATTCTGAATTGCAAACTTAAGAAAATATGGACGTGGGGTCTCACAGACTCTAAATTTTAAATACGTGTGACTTACGTTTATGGCACTGGATGACACAACCTCCTCCTTCGTCGAGTATTTGGTGACTAAACTTCCCTATATATAATGTACTCTGTGGACTAAACTATAAACTAGAAGCTACTGAAACGCTCACCCACAGGGGGTGGTAGTAAGTATGTTATTCTAAGAAATCAGCAAGTGCAAATGGTTTTTGAGATCCTACGTCTACAGTTAAAGGTTAAGTCGATAACATAATATGGCAAACATATTTTCTACCGTCTTCAAAAAGGAGCCGATACTCAATTCGACTGTATGTTTTTTTATGTGTGTTACCTCATAACTTTTTATTGGGTGAACCGATTTCGATGATTCTTTTTTTATTTGAAAGCTGGTGCTTCACGTGTGGTAATATGATCAAGATCTGGCCAATAGTTTTTGAGTTAGTCTTAATAATTTTTATTGAAGTTTTTTGTACAAAATGTTTAATTTTAAATTATGTTTACATATTTTATGATCTAAGTATCTGTAATAATATTACAATTACGACATTATTGGCAAAAATATAGATTTCATTATATATGTTTAAGTAATATTTTTGCTTAATATTTATAACAATTGAAAATAATTAAAATGTTATTTAAACTAAGACAGTGCGATTAATCACAACTTACCACTTATCATTAGGCAGGATTGTAGTTAAGCATTGATTGATAATGAGACGTTTACAATATTATAACATAATATAAATGTATACAAAAATGTGTTTGTACAATGTAATGTGTTTACAATAGATGTTCAGTATTAGCCTACCTATTTAAAGTAATTTAGGGCCTGTTTACGCTGGTCACTGACATTCTCTTATTGCTGACAATTTTATGAAACACATTTTCTTCATTCCAGTTGTGTATTAACTATTTTGTTCGTTTACAAAGTATAAGGAAAGAGGTAATGTGAATAAAATCCAAATAAAAACTTCTATTTCTTTCAATCTACTTAGATGGAATTGGAAAGACGGCTTGCGATTTGGATTGAGTTCTCTCAGTGTGTAAATAGGTGCCAATGGAATTGGAAAAATGAACGATTATGTATCTAATTAGTGAATATCATCGCTGACACCAGAACCATCCCTTTATGGTTATCACTATACTTTGCAGCCAGGTGGAAGATGACGTCATACAAACACCACACACGTTAAAATGCTTTCTGTTACTAAAGTCAAAGTTCATCTTTAGTATTTTATTTTGACTATTTGTATTTTTTGATCTTACGCTTCATATATTTTCACTTTAAATTATATGAGTATAGAAAATTAATATTGTGCAGAAACATTGTTAAGTTCAGGGATAAGTTGATGATGTTATTATAACTTCGGTGATTTAAACTTTTAATTACTCTTGTGCGGGTGAAACGCTATCCTCGTCCTGTGTAGTCACTTAGAAATTATGTTATAGTAGAATAAAGAAAATGTTATCTCATAAAATTTCATAAACAATACTAAAACAGCTTCCCTTTTAAAAATTGGTTAGGCTGGTCGATCAACAAAAATGCCTGATATTAAACTATATATAAATATGATATTATTAGGCTACTTTAATACGTTTTATTCTCCTTCTCTTATTCATAATCCCGTAAAAGTCCACTACTGGATATGGGACTGTCCCGTTGCAGGCAGGAGTTGCCTACTAAATGGTTGTGCTTGCCAGGAATTAGGTACGGTCTGAGTAAGAAGTTATGTTGTGATGTCATGAGTATATTCCATTAGGCGTTACAAGATAGGTATATCGCTATCTGTCGGAAGCAACTTAAAGCTTTTTTTTTAAATTAAGACTATTCCACACTTGCACCTTGTAGATACGAAACTTTATACATTGAAAAAAAAAGGCTGTATGGCGTCGTGACAAGTAAGAAAAATCCAATAAAGGGCGTTGTCATAACAGTATATTTTTTTAAATGTAGTATGCCGAAGAACCTTAAATAAATAATGAAATACATAATTTAGAGTAAATAAGGGTGGTGTTGCGGGGAAAGAGGAGTATTGATATGGCAATGCGCCACTCGCCCTATCGACTCTGGCGGGGCGACACCCTTGATGCGGTGGTCGTGGGGCCGCAGGGGTAGAGGAGTTTTGCGAAGCGCTCCTTATCTTCCGCGGCCGAAACTTGGTTGGCGGCGGAGCCAGAGACCAGATTCGCTTCTGGTGTCGAGACAACTAGTGCATAGTATAAAGACACCAAGTAGGCTGTCTCCGGTCCAATCCGCGATATAATTGCCTACTATCTCAGGGTTGTCATTGTCACCAAATTTTATTATTTAAAAAAAATAATACAAATATATTATATTATTATTATTAGTTTAAAGCCCGGCCCTTGCCAAACATAATACATCTCTGTATAACTAATTCAGTGATCATTAGTCGATAAAGTTCAACAATGATTTTCCTAACAAATACAGAAATGTATTAAGATTCAGAGCAGTATTATTTATAAAAAAAGGGATAAAATAAACCGGCGGGGCGGTGTGTGAGCTCGTGTTTAAATTATTTACTTAGTATATTCTAGTTATTTTTTATTTTTAATAGGCATAATATAGTATTTGCACACATAAAGGACCATATTAATTTTTATTTTTAATTAATACAAGCATATATATATTGAATCACACATTTGTTACAAAATTACAAATTAGCTACAGAAAAATACTTTCTTTGGTTTCGACTATTACGAAACGACTTGTTATTAAACTTTAATGTGTAATATATCCGCATCCTTATAAATAACTTTTGCAAATATAATTAATTACGATTTTATAACCGTAAGTAGGTACTTAGTTACTATTCTTCCAAAATATGTAAATGTATGTAAAAAAGCCGTAACGCGCGAACCTCGTGCGGTGTTAGCCCAGACTGGCGTAGTGAGAAACATTCCGAGATTGTGTTTAAGTGTGCGTGCGGCGCCTCATAGATACTATGGCGCACACATACAAGCCGCGCGCAGTGCGTTTGTTTGAAGATAACGTACTTTCCTGTCTTTATACTACGAGTATGACTAGTGCTTCCAAGTGCTTTCTTCATTTTTTTAGAACCATCCGTGAAAATTCTAACTTATTTTGGGTTTAATCCTTCCGGCTGGTTAGTTTCGATTAATTGTATCTTATATTTCTTATCAAACACAAATTGTTTAGGAATCTTATCGTACTTGGCTTGGAAGGAAGGAGTTTTGGTGTAAATTATATCAAGTAAACCTGTATGAGGATGACTAAAATTATCCCGGCCGGAGTGACCAAAAATGGCTAATTAACTAATTATAATTCAGCAAGAAGGGCCTAAAAATGGTATGTTGGTTTAAATGACCAACTGCTGGTTCAGAGTTATGTAAGGGTTGATTATAGTAAATTAATGGACACTAGGGTGTTACTCTACTTTTATTTCATAGATTTAGGGTCTTGAGTCTAATAACAGCTAAAGTGGCTTCTTGTTGTATGTGTAGATGAAGCGGGGTTAGCTCCAGTCTAGCCTCTAAGACCGCTGTAGGTTTACTTCTTATGCAATCTGGGGCAGCCAGGCATGCCAGTCTCTGGTATCGATGTGGCTTCTTTTGTTTTGATCCACCATACCAGAGCGCCGTGTGTGTTCATGGGCCGAATCACGATTTTTTATAGTCACATTATAATTTTTGGCGTCAGACCCCATCGTTTACCAATCATGTTTTTGAATTACCAGA
The DNA here is from genome assembly GCA_033319125.1 of Parnassius glacialis. Lineage (NCBI taxonomy): Eukaryota > Metazoa > Arthropoda > Insecta > Lepidoptera > Papilionidae > Parnassius > Parnassius glacialis. The sequence goes on along the minus strand of JAVANC010000010.1, from coordinate 20,130,689 downwards.
AAGTTATATTGGTCTTGTTGATTTTGTTTTACATGTGTTTATTTCAGTACAAATTACTGGTAACGTATTTAGAAAGTAAGACCTAAATATTTTACCGCAGAGTGTAGACGGAGTTTCGTGCTGTATAGACTTAGGAGGTGATAGTTATCCGGTATTCGTTTTTGTGTGAAAATGCTAGAACCGATTTATTAGCGTGAACGGTTAAGTCATATTCTCTACACCATCTCTCCACTATACGGAAGGCCGCTTGAGTCAGGTCGCGCACCATGCTTGTTGTCTTTCTAGACACCAATTAATCTGCATGTCCTATTGCGTAGAAGTGATTGGAATTTAATTTGCTGATGAGTTCATTTATGACCATACAAGTATTAAAAGGCCAGCGTGGGCTTAGCCCACTCCACACATGTTATCTTTAAAATCAGTACAAATACTAAAAGTAAATAAGATATTATATGCGTTTCGGCCTAGTCTCGTCTTAACACGCGATCCAGGCAGCCAGCTTTACTTGTCAATTATGTTTAGATTCCACAGGGGAGGTGAAAGAGCCTCCCCCTGCGGACTTTGTCAGGAGAAGAGGCAAGAAAATCACAAGAAGACTCTTTCACTCAACAGTTACAATTTAGGCAACGAAGTGTCATCAAGGGTGACAACGAATCTGCATTTTGATTCATAATCAAGCATAGATGTCGGTATCTGTGGACCACAACAACTATTTACCATCAGGTCGATTAAGTATTTGATTATTATTATGATCCTATAATAAAGGGACTGAGTGATTGAAAAAGATTTTTTTTTATAGGAGAGGGGGCAAACGAGCATTCGGCTTACCTGATGGTAAGTGACTACCGCCGCCCATGAACAACTGCAACACCAGGGAAGAAATTGCAGATGCGTTGCCGGCCTTTTTAAAAGGAGTACGCTCTTTTCTTGAAGGTCCCTAAGTCGTATCGGTCCGGAAAAATCGCTGATGGTAATCGATTCCACAAGGAAGTCGTGCGAGGAAGAAAACATCTTCTAAATCGCACAGTGGTGGACCGCCAATCATCCAGATGATGTGGATGGTATCGGCAGTTCTGCCGCGATGTGCGTTCGTGAAATTTGGCGGCTGGGATTAATCCGAACAATTCCTCAGAGCACTCCCCATGGTAGATGCGAAAGAAAATGCAAAGGGATGCAACATCTCTTCGCAGTGCCAATGAATCGAGCCGATTGGAAAGGGTCGGTCGTCGACGATTCGAGCCGCTCTGCGCTGGATGCGGTCAAGTGGAAGGAGCTGGCACTGGGGATCCCCTGCCCAGAGATGGGAACAGTATTCCATGTGAGGCCGAACCTGCGCCTTGTAAAGTTGCAGGCAGTGTGACGGCATGAAATACTGTCCCGCTCTGCTGAGCACGCCAAGGTTTTTAGAGGCCAATTTGGCCTTCTCTTCCAAGTGACCACGAAACTGCACGTCACTCGATATGTTGACGCCGAGGATTCCGATACTGGCTGAGGCAACTAGGGGAGTGCCTTGAAACTGAGGAGATACGACAAAGGGGTTCTTTTTAGCGGTAAACGCGCAAACTTGTGTCTTCTGAGGATTAAACTGGACTAGATTTAGTCGCCCCAGTCCGAGACTTTGTCCAGCAAAGACTCGACTTCAGACACAAGTTTGTTCCGGTACTTGGAGACGTTTTCCCGAGAAATATTAGCACGGCCAGTGTATAGAGCATCACCAGTGCTGTCGTCCGCATAGCAATGAATGTTACCAGTTAGCAACATATCATTGATATACAGAAGAAACAGCGTTGGTTATAGCAATTCATTGTGGAACACCAGCGTTAATAGGCTTGTAGTCAGAACATGCACCGTCTACAACGACCTTGATGCTCCGATCTGCAAGGAAGCCGGTGATCCAATGAGGGCATCCACGACTTTTTCTGCCACCAGGACGGCGCCACTTTCGAGTGAGGTAAAATATTTGACAGATTTCATTGCGGGGACGATAATTTCTTAGGAAAATGTAATCTTTAAGGTTTCTTTCTGTATTATTAGTTATATTTTATATTAATTACATTAGAAATGAATAAACCAAACTATAAATATAACTAAAAGACGACTTTTAAAAAAAAAGAGTTATAATGTGCAAAAAATTAAAAATCAAACCATTGACGCATTGTGTTATATATTAATATAATACTCTAGATAATGATAAACTATTATTTAAAACTAATTTCTCAATTAAATGACACTGTGTAACAAAAAACTTTACCTCAGTCGCTAGTAGCGACATCTGGTGAGTGGAAGATTATTAGCCCTCATTGCACAATTTTTCAGGAAGCCCATAGGAAGGGAGCTTCGATAGAAGCGCTTTGTGCCAAACCCGATCGAAGGCCTTCGTAATGTCCAGACTAACGGCCAACGCCTCCCCCTTGGACTCTACAGCCTCCGCCCATCTATGGGTCAGGTAGACCAGAAGATCACCAGCTGATCGACCCCGACGAAAACCGTATTGGTGGTCACTAATCAGCTGGTGATCCTCAAGGTACCGGATGAGCTGGCAGTTAATAATGGATTCCTTTATTTTGGAGAACAAGGAGGTGATCGCCATAGGCCTATAGTTGGACGGGTCAGAGCGGTCGCCTTTTTTAAGGATCGGGTGGACAAAAGCTGTCTTCTATGAATTAGGGACTACGCCTTGGGAGTAGGAGTACCGGAAAAGACGCATTAGGACCGGTGTCAACTCGGGCGCACACGTCCTCAACACAATTGGGGGGATTCCGTCAGGCCCACTCGACTTCTGGATGTCCAGGGAGAGAAGTACTTTGCGAACCGAGCGTTGTGAGAACAGCTCATCCGGCATGGAGCACTGACACCGCGGGATGGTCGGCGGTGTTTTCCCCCCGTCATTAAGAGTCGAGTTGGACGCAAAAAGGGAGCCTAAAATGTCGGCTTTGTCTTTTGCGTCTTGGGCCAGTGAGTCGTCCTCCCTGTGGAGAGACGGTAGTGATGGCTTACAGAAATTCCCTTGGACAGCCTTGGCGAGAGACTAGAATGCACGGGTTCCCGAAGAAACGCGAACTAGTTTAGACTTTGCCTAGGCAATAACTCTTTTGAAGGACCTGGAGGCGAAGTTATACTTCTTTTTAAGTATGCTGGTGTTTACATCCCGAGTCGCCGAAGCCGCAGCCCAGGCTTGATAACACTCCTGCTTACTGCGTAATGCAGTTTTACAGGAGCGACCAAACCAAGGCTGAGATCTGCTTCCGATGGGTACCACAGATGATGGAATAAATAGTTCCATTCCCTGTAGCACCACATCAGTGACAGAGTCAGCAACAGCGATGGGATCATCCGGCGAGAAACAAACCCGCCCTCATGGGTAGGATGCAAAGAAAGACCGCATTCCGTCCCAATCCACCGACCTGTAATGCCAAACACGGCGGCAACCTGCAGAACGCAACCGCGAAGGGAGCGTGAGTGGCACCATACTCCGGAAAAGACAGTGGTCCGAAGAGCCGAGAGGGGCATCGACGGAAACCTGATATCCGTCCGGATGAGAGGTCAGCAGAAGGTCCAACAGGGAAGGTGTATGATCCTCCACATCTGGAATCCGCGTAGGCAAAGTAACCAGTTGTGTCAGACCATATGCCAAGGCAAAGTCATAGACAGATCTCCCCGCATGATCGGTTAAACGTGAACCGAGCCATTCGGCATGGTGGGCGTTAAAATCGCCAAGGATCACGATCTCTGCGGATGGGACCTGTTGTAGCAAGGAATCTGTAGCCATTTGGACGTGGTCGATGAGTCGGCCTGTTTCGGCATTACCGCTATGGAACCTATAGAGGCACCCGTAGACGCGCGGATGGTTGTCGCTGTCTACGCGTAGCCAAAGGATGGACAGGTCCGAACCTTCAAGACTGCCGAGGCGTCGAGAACAGATGTACTCTCTGACATACACGCAAACTCCAGCCCGAGGCACAAAGGAGTGCTCCAATTTGTACTCCAGGTAGGAGAGAAACGAAATATCAGCCGGAGAGGAAACCTGCGTCTCGGTCAGGAAGAGCAAGGTTGACTTCGCCATTTCGAGATGGTAGTGGACGGCGTTTAGGTTAGAGTGAAGTCCCCTGATGTTGCAGAAATTCACGGATAGCGTGGCAGGGGTCACCTTGGTATTGTTGCTCAGTTTGCCCCGAGCAGTTATGTTTTTGAGCGGAATTTTGCCCTCCCCCAGAACACGCGGGGCAGCCTGAGCACCCACGCTCAGGATTGGAATAACATGGTCGTGGATGCTCAGCGAGGGATTCTCCAGGGGTACTGGTACCCTCCTGGGGTAGTCTATTGTGTAATTCCGCTACCATGCTGATGGGGGGGGGGGGGGGGGAATTGGGCCTCCGGCCACCTGCACTCACCAGATGAAACGCAGAAGCAGAGCTTCTACTTCACGCCGGTATTCTGTGAGATCTTGGTACCAACCCGGCTCGAGCCAGCCCATACGTGCAACAGCAAAAACTGCTGCGTGGCTCTACCACCGTTAAAAGAAGGAAAGAAAAGATGAACATGTGCATTTTAGGTTGCATGGCCATGTGAAATTTATCTTAGTAAATTGCCGCCACCAAATAAGAAAAATATCTGGTATGGGGTTTGAGTTTAAATTACAATAAGTTTAAGAGTTTAACAAAACTTAAACAACACGCATTGCTCATGAGCTGTGATGATCCTTATAATTATTTTATTTTATCCTGGTAATCCTGATCAGCATATTGGTATGGATGAGAAAGCTCAAGGTCACTCAGCGAGCTATGGAGAGGGCTATGCTCGGAGTTTCTCTGCGTGATAAACTCAGAAATGAGGATATCCGCAGTAGAACCAGAGTGACCGACATAGCCCAACGGATTAGTAAGCTGAAGTGGCAATGGGCCGGCCATATAGCTCGAAGAACCGACAACCGATGGGGAAGAAAGGTTCTCGAGTGGCAGCCTCGTACCGGCAGGCGAAGTGTAGGGCGTCCCCCCACTAGATGGAGTGACGACCTGGTAAGATATGCAGGAAGTCGATGGATGCAGGTGGCTCAGGACCGTGCTTTGTGGCATTCTTTGGGGGAGGCCTATGTTCAGCAGTGGACTTGTGAAGGGCTGTAATGATGATGATGATGATATTAGTATAAAGTTATAAGATAATTGTATTATCATCGGTCTTTGATACCAATGCAAATTTTTAAGTCAATCGTTTTTGTACGTAGTCAATTTTGTACATGGTAGAGCCATGCTGCAGATATATTAGTAGTATAGTTGTAGCACGAATGGGTCGGCCCGACCGGGGAAGGACCACGCTCTTACAGAATACCAGCGTAAAATAGCAGCTTAACGCTGCTGTGTTTCGTGTGGTGAGTGTAGAGAACCGGAGACCCATTTTACTGGAAAAGAGGCATTCCATCTTAGTCCTCACGGGTAACGACGCATCTGCATTTTAATTCTTAATTGAGGATAAATGTGGATGTCTATGGGTCACAACAACCACTTAGGTGGACTGTGTGCTCGTTTCTTACCCTTATTCTATAAAAAAAATCGGCCGTTCACAAGATGGTGAAAATTACATTAAAATATTCCATTACATAGATAGATGCATTACAAGCGAAGCCAATAAAAGCGTGTAAAAACGAGACTGAGGAACTAGTGTCAATATGAATGTATTCGCAAGGCCTAACAGTCTGCCAATAATTTAACGAACCAATTTCTTTTCTTGTTTACCTTATTCGTTCAAATATGTCCTGATTACCTGTAATACGACTCACAAGGGAATACTGCAAATTAACTTGAAAAACTATTCAGAAGTTAGTCGCAGGATATTATTCGTCCTTTCCTCCTAAAGTGGTAATCAACGACTTAGTAAAAGGAAGTTTTGATTGGTCTCGGACGTGAACAATATCGACAATTGTTTGGAAACTTTTCTAGATTAACCAATCTCGTTAAATTTTCAATTCACTAATCTGTGTAAATTATAAACCTTGCGTTAAATTACAATAATCTAATTCTAGTCTAAATAATAAAAGTATTTTTGTTTAATTTTTGATTTGTTTTAAATCGCAAAATTAAAACTTGATACATCAGATTGGTTCATCAGATTTGACGGCTCCGTGGCGCAGTGGCTTAGCAATGAGTTGCTTGCGCTGGGGGGAGCGGGTTCGAATCCCGCACGGAACAAGTATTTGTATGGCCTACAAATAATTGTTCCGGGTCTGGATGTTTATCCTTGTGCAATTTATGTCTGTAAACTGCCTCCACAACACAGGAGAAAATCCTAGTGTGGGGGTAACGTTTTTTTTTAAAAACTTAAAACTAAACTATCAGATTTTTAAATAAGTTCCCGTGGCTTCGTCCACAACATTTAAATGGTTGAACATTTTCGTATGAATTTTCTGAATATAACAGTAATGCACTCTATCTTTACAATGTTTTAAATGCTGATCTCCATATGGTTCTAATTTTCAACAAAGTTGCCTGAATACTGCTATTAAGACAAATTATATCTGCCCTAACTGAGCTCGCTGAGTTATATTTTTACCTTAAAATTTTCAGACTAAAAATCTTTTGAAAATAATCAACTTTGTTCTCTTACTGAAGTTACTTGCAAAACTGATTTAGATTTCTATATAGCATTATTTTTGCGTTTCTCTCATTTATGGAATTTCTCAATAATATTGAATAAATTGACGAATAATTTTCTTCAATTACTCAGAATAGAATAGAATATAATTTTTTTATTCCATATAAATCTATATGCATATTACATAATACTTATTGAAAGTCATTTTTTTATTTACCACTGGTTCGTAAAATACCTCTGTCCTGTGAAGAACCAGCAAAAACCCAGCGGGACTTTTTTAAACTAACATATTTCACTTTATAGAAACATAGCAAATAATAATACATAAAATACAACATAAACAAATGAAATTAAAACATAAATACTTCTAATTAACATAATAAATAAATTAAAGCAAAAAGTGTTATAGAAAATTATACGGTATGTAATGTATGTAATTTAAGCAAAAAATACTTGATAAATTGCCGCCGTCTTTAGCTAGTGTGCCGAAAGACTGGCTGAGTTGCCTCGCTGTATTTGTTGCGAGGCTGACCCGCTGCTCAAAACACCTTCCAGCTTTTGGGTCACTAGAGACATTAACAATATGTGATGAGATATCTCTGTACAAACGCCTTGCTTCAGGACCCCACGATCCCAGCGTTTCTACACCAAACAGCACAAGCATATATCCCTCTCCGAGAGCTGCATACATGCGCCGCTTTATAGACACGGCAGCAGCAGAAGCCGCACCTGCCTTATGTGCAGTTGCCGCGAGATGTGATGGCGCTAATGTGTCAACACAACTCGCATCCCATACTAAGGATCGTCCATTTTCCATGGAATAAGCGTTATTCCATCATGCCTCTTGCCATGGTCTCGCAATATACCGCTTGGCCCTAAAATTGCAGGTAAGTTGGCACTGGTTAAAGCCCATCGAATGACGTCATTAATGGCTGCATGGTGAGGGATACGAACAGCGCTCAGCTGGCACGGGAGGTCGTGGTGTCCGAGAATGTCGACCTCTTTACCACAGCGGCAGCAATGGACCTCATTGGTTTTTAAACCTAATCTCAAGCTGATAGCAAAAGAGAAAGTAGTACTATCCAAGAATGTTCCGATATTTGACGAAGGCAGTGCATTCTACCAGTATTAAAGTATCAGTATTATCAGTAGTAACACATACAACATTACACACCACAATATTTAGAACGAACGCTGATTAGTGATTGTGAGTACGAGCTTCTCGGTAAGTAAATTTAATTCCTCTAATTTAAGATACATACATATATTCTCCCGCGCATTCACGGCCACGAGGTGATAGCTAGTGCCCGGCGTGATTACCCAAATTAGCCCCAAATGGCTAAGGAAGTAAATTTGCTAACAATTTCATATTTTTCGGACGTTGGTAAATTTTTATTAACAAAAAGTACGCACATTGAAAAATTCAATTTGAGACCAATAGAACTGAAGGAAGAAATAAGACTTGAGTGAGAGAAGATGAGTTAAATCATCATGTACTGAGTTCGCTTCGCCTCCTAGTATCCCATCATCTGAATACCAGACATTGAATTTTGACTTGAGACCAGAAAAAAACTTTATGAATTTTAATAGAACCAGCATGGTGGCGAGTACCTGACTCCCAGGGGTTATTTTCATTTATATATTCTTTAATATTGTAATAACTCTTTTGTACATTTTTTTCTTATAAAACATTTTATACATTTTATACGTGGTAGAGCCATGCTGCAGCTATATTAGTAGTATAGTTGTAGCACGAATGGGTCGGCCCGACCGGGGAAGGACCACGCTCTTACAGAATACCAGCGTAAAATAGCAGCTTAACGCTGCTGTGTTTCGTGTGGTGAGTGTAGAGAACCGGAGACCCTTTTTACTGGAAAAGAGGCATTCCATCTTAGTCCTCACGGGTGACAACGCATCTGCATTTTAATTCGCATACGAGGGATAAATGTAGATGTTTATGGGCCACAGCAACCACTTACCATCAGGTGGACTATGTGCTCGTTTGTCACCCTATCCTATAAAAAAAATAATCTTGTTAATTGACAAATTTTGTAAATTTTCTGGGATTTTGTTGTAAAAGCGAAATTTAAAGCTTACATTTTCACAAGAGCCAGGGAAGCTTAGTGGGTAAGCGGTTGCAGTTAAAATATCAACAACAAACAAACAACTAGAACATAGGTGACTGCGGGAACAAACCGAAGGTTAATTCCCGCACTCATCTATGAAATAGTTAATTACTATTTTTAATGTTTATTTACCTTGTACTCGTGGAGGATGGAGGAAATCATTGTGATGAAACATGCGTGTCTTAGGAATAAGGAATACTTTCAATATTTCCAGGACATGTGAAATTTCAAAACACGTGTTTGTTGAGACTTTGCCGCGGACACTTTGCTTATTTTGGATAAGCGAAGCCCTCTTAAAAATAATAAAGGCCTATATCCAACTGCGAGACAGGTGAAGCCCGTAACTTTATAACTTCGCAGAAGAAGAAACATTTAAAGCAATGGCCAGAAAAGAAATTAATTATATAGGTATAAGCAGTACAACCAAAATTCTTTACCTCGTACTTACTTACTTACTTACTTATCGTCACGCACAATCCCTGACGGGGTAGCCAGAGAGAACAGATCGCCAAGTGTCACGATCCTTACATACCTCTTTCGCTTCTTTCAGATTCATCATCTTCTTCATACATGCACGTCTAGGTATCCGAGTACTCTTGACCCTCCCCACTTCGAGCAATTTGCTCACATGGTCTTCGAAAGTTAGTCTCGGTCTACCTCGACACCTTTTAATATTAACTTTCGCGCTATATATTTTCTTCACCATTCGGTCTTCACTCATTCGCTCAACGTGCCCAAACCATCGAAGCACGCCCTTATCAATTTTTGTGATAAGGTCATCTTTCAAACCTGCCATATTGCGAATCTCTTCGTTTCGCTTTCGGTCGGCCATGGTGACGCCGCACATTTTACGAAGAGATCGCATCTCCACTGCATTCAACTTGCTTTTATGCTTCTTCTGGCATACCCAGGTTTCGCTGCCATATAACAAAGTCGGTACCAACACTGCGTTATGTATTGCAAGGCGTGCACTCTTCACTACGCCTTGCCTTTTGACTAACGCAGTCAGGGCACCATTGACTTTGTTCCCGGCAGCGACACGCCTGTCCACATCTAAATCACATCTTCCATCCCGGCTAAAAGCACTCCCCAAGTATACAATTTCATTTACCTGTTCTAGACATTCCTGATTTACCCATATTTCACACTTCGTTCTCTCTTCGTCCCTTTCAAATACCAGAACCTTAGTTTTATTAGCATTCAAGCGGAGACCTTTAATTTCACATTCCTCTTTCATACACGTGACTAATGCCTGCAGTTCTGCCTCTGATGGTGCAATAAGCACTGCATCATCAGCATACAGCAGACAATTTACTTTAATGTCACTAATGTTCTCAGTGGTGACAACTCATCTATGATCTGTTTTGTTTCTTATTGGTAGCAGATATCTGTGGGCAGCAATAGTAGAAGTGATAGCACCTTTACCTTTAAGTAAATTGTAAATGTGTTTATTAATATTTTAAAAGTTCTTATTTATATTAAAGGAGTACATAGGCCATCTTCAAATATTGAAATATATTTCAAATATCGCCGAAAATGACGAAAACGTAATCAGAAACTAATTTTCAACAATCTAGTAGTTTTCCTCTTAATAAGCGTTTGCTGTTTTCAACAATAAATTTTTCTTGTCGAATGTAATTGCAATACTCAACTAATTTAATTTAATTTTGAAGAGTTTCCTAATAAATTTGAAACCTTACAAATTTTCAAAAAAACTATTATTAAACACTAGTACTAAACATATATAGGGACAATGAGAGGAGATTTATGCCCAGCACAGAGCCATAGAGCTCATTTCTTAATACGCGACTAACCCCGGTTCGATATCCGTCGGCACCAATGAAATAATAATATCAATTTTAGATTTACCTGGTACTCGTGAAGTAAAATGTCGTGAGGAAACCTGCGCATGACTGGAAATTACAAAATATAATAATTTAAAGACAGAGGAAGTCCGCTAATATGCATTAGGCAACACGGTAGACACTTCCTAGCCCTAAAATCCACTCGGAAACCGGACCAGACCAGTGCCCAGCAGAAAAAGTATGTAGGCTGCACTTTTCTTTTATATCAGTGTTACATAAATATAACAGCTAACAAAAAATCTCTCTCAATTTTTATTTGGTTAATTTTAATTATAACTTATAAGTTGATGTATAATATTACAATTTTAATAACAAAATTTTAGGTTAGCCTTATGATAATCATTTTGATATATTTAAAATAAGCTATGATGGGGGCTTAAATAGCGTCATCACTTTATATCATCCCATGATTGACATAGGTGGAAACTATGTGAAAGAGCAGACTAACGATCGATGGTGGTACATATGTATCATCTCGTTAATTAAACAGGTGTTAATATCTATACCGGTGACTTGCAGTCACGTCTACTATGATCCATCCACCTGCCAAGCGATTGTAGAGGATCATGTCTGGCATTGGACTGTTATGTGGTGATCATCATCATCATCATCATAATTACAGCCTTTCATAAGTCCACTGCTGAACATAGGCCTCCCCCAAAGAATGCCACAAAGTACGGTCCTGAGCCACTTGCATCCATCGACTTCCTGCATGTCTTACCAGGTCGTCATTCAATCCTGTGGGGGATCGCCCTACACTTCGCGTACCGGCATGAGGCTGCCACTCGAGAACCTTTCTTCCCCATCGGTTGTCGGTTCTTCGAGCTATATGCCCAGCCCACTGCCACTTCAGCTTACTAATCCGTTGGGTTATGTAGGTTACTCTGGTTCTACTGCGGATATCCTTATTTCTAAGTTTATCACGCAAAGTAACCCCGAGGGCAAAGTAGCCCTTTTCATAGCTCGCTGAGCGACCTTGAGCTTCCTCATACGAATAGCAGTGAAGGGCCACGTCTCAGATCCGTAAGTCATTACTGGCATCAAGGCAAAGTCAGAGCACATAGGTAGAATTGGCGAGAAACTAGTTCGCCTTTCTTCAGGAACCTGTGCATTCTGGTCTCTTGCCAAAGCTGTTCAAGGGAATTTCTGTAAGCCATTTACTACCATCTCTGCACAGGGGGGACGATTCACTAGCCCATGCCGCAAAAGACATGAGAACATGTGCTACGGAGTTGGCACCGGTCCTAACGCGTCTTTTCCGATACTTCCTACTCCTAAGGCGTAGTCCCGAATTCATGGAAGACAGCTTTTGTCCACCCGATCCCTAAAAAAGGCAACCGCTCAGACCCGTCCAACTATAGGCCTATCGCCATCACCTCCTTGTTCTCCAAAATAATGTAATCCATTATTAACTGCCAGCTCATGCGGTACCTTGAGGATCACCAGCTGATTAGTGACCGCCAATACGGCTTTCGTCGGGGTCGATCATTTGATGATCTTCTGGTCTACCTGACTCATAGATGAGCGGAGGCAGTAGAGTCCAAGAGGAGGCGTCGGCCGTTAGTTTAGACATTGCGAAGGACTTTGATCGGGTTTGGCACAAAGTGCTTCTTTCGAAGCTACCTTCCTATGGGCTTCCCGAGAAATTGTACAATTGAATCACCAGCTTCCTTGCAGATCGGAGCATCAAGGTCGTTGTAGACAGTGCATGCTACGACTACAAGCCTACTAACATGGTGTTTCACAAGGCTTTGTGCTATCACCAACGCTGTTTCTTCTGCATATCAATGATATGTTACTAACTGGTAACATTCATTCATATACGGATGACAGCACTGGTGATGCTCTATAAACCGGCCGTGCCAATATTTCTCGGGAACACGTCGCCGTGTACCCGAACAAACTTGTGTCTGTAGTCGAGTCTTTGCTGAACAAAGTTTCGTATTGGGGGCGACTAAATCTAGTCCAGTTTAATCCTCAGAAGACACAAGTTTTTTTTTTTTTATAGTATAGGGGGCAAACGAGCATGCGGCTCACCTGATGGTAAGTGACTACCGCCGCCCATGAACAACCGCAACACCAGGGGAATTGCAGATGCGTTGCCGACCTTTTAGAAAGGTGTAAGCTCTTTTCTTGAAGATTCCTAAGTCGTATCGGTCCGGAAAATTCGCTGGTGGTAATTGATTCCACAAGGAAGTCGTGCGAGGGAGAAAACTTCTTCTAAATCGCACAGTCGTGGACCGCCAATCATCCAGATGGTATGGATGGTAACGCGAGTTTAGTCGCGATGTGCGATGGTGAAATTGAGCGGCTGGAATTAGTCCGAACAATTCCTCAGAGCACTCCCCGTGATAAATGCGATAAAATACGCAAAGAGATGCAACATCTCTACGCAGTGCCAGTGTATCGAGCCGATCAGAAATAACTCGGTCGTCGACGATTCGAACCGCTCTGCGCTGGATGCGGTCAAGTGGAAGGAGCTGGCACTGGGGTGCCCCGGCCCAGAGATGAGAACAGTATTCCATGTGGGACCGAACTTGCGCTTTGTAAAGTTGCAAGCGATGTGCCGGCATGAAATACTGTCTCGCTCTGCTGAGCACGCCAAGCTTTTTAGAGGCCAATTTGGCCTTCACTTCCAAGTGACCACGAAACTGCACACTATTCGATATGTCGACGCCAAGGATTCCGATACTGGCTGAGGCAGTAAGGGGAGTGCCTTGAAACTGAGGAGATACGACAAAGGGGTTCTTTTTAGCGGTGAACGCGCAAACTTGTGTCTTCTGGGGATTGAACTGGACTAGATTTAGTCGCCCCCAATCCGAGACTTTGTTAAGCAAAGACTCGACTTCAGACACAAGTTTGTCCCGGTACTCGGCGACGTTTTCCCGAGAAATATTGGCACGGCCGGTATATAAGGCATCACCAGTGCTGTCGTCCGCATAGCAATGAATGCTGCCAGTTAGCAACATATCATTGATATGCAGGAGAAACAGCGTTGGTGATAGCACGCAGCCTTGTGGAACACCAGCGTTGATAGGCTTGAAATCAGAGCATTCACCGTCTACTACGACCTTGATGCTCCGATCAGCAAGGAAACTGGTGATCCATTTGCACAATTTTTTGGGAAGCCCATAGGAAGGAAGCTTCGAAAGAAGCGCTTTGTGCCAGACCCGATCAAAGGCCTTCGCTACGTCCAAACTAACGGCTAATGCCTCCCCCTTGGACTCTACTGCCTCCGCCCATCTATGAGTTAAGTAGACTAGAAGATCACCAGCTGATCGACCCCGACGAAAACCGTACTGGCGGTTTGCGCGTTTACCGCTAAAAAGAACCCCTTTGTCGTATCTCCTCAGTTTCAAGGCACTCCCCTTCTTACCTCAGCCAGTATCGGAATCCTCGGAGTCGACATATCGAGTGACGTGCAGTTTCGTTGTCACTTGGAAGAGAAGGCCAAATTGTCCTCTAAAAAGCTTGGCGTGCTCAGCAGAGCGGGACAGTATTTCATGCCGGCACACCGCCTGCAACTTTTCAAGGTGCAGGTTCTGCCTCACATGGAATACTGTTCCCCTCTCTGGGCAGGGGCTCCCCAGTGCCAGCTCCTTCCACTTGACCGCATCTAGCGCAGAGCGGCTCGAATCGTCGACGACCGAGTCCTTTCCGATCGGTTCGATTCATTGGCACTGCGAAGAGATGTTGTATCCCTTTGCATTTTCTTTCGCATCTACCACGAGGAGTGCTCTGAGAAATTGTTCGGATTAATCCCAGGCGCCAAATTTCACGAACACATATCGCGGCAGAACTCCCGATACCATCCACTCCATCTGGATGATTGGCGGTCCACTACTGTGCAATTTAGAAGATGTTTTCTCCCTCGCACGGCTTCCTTGTAGAATCGATTACCATGAGCAATTTTTCCGGACCAATACGACTTAGGAACCTTCAAGAAAAGACCCTACTCCTTTTTAAAAGGCCTGCAACGCACCTGCAATTCCCTCCCTGGTGTTGCAGTTCTTTATGGGCGGCGGTAGTCACTTATCATCAGGTGAGCCTCATGCTCTTTTGCCCCCTCTCATATAAAAAAACGCACTGGTTGTACAATTTCTTTTACAGGTTTTGAGGTATGTCTAACGAGACGATATGTCGTAGTTTCCTGAACGCTGCCCAGCCGTGTTGAATCCGTCGATTAACCTCTCGGTCGAAGTTGGACTTACCTAATCGGAATATTTGTCCCAGGTAAACATACTCGTCAAAAACTTCAAGCTTAGTGCTCCCAACAGCTACCGGCATAGGTGTGACATGGACGTTATAAATGTTTTTTGTTTTTTCCATGTTCATCTTAAGATCTATCCGTTGGGAGACACTATTGAGGTCATTGAGCATAGCGCTTATATCCTCAAGCGATTCTGCCATAAGGACTTTATCGTCGGCAAGTGTAAGGTGAGTGATGATGTACTCACCATTGATGTTAGTACCGTATCCTTTCCAGTCCAGTAGCTTGAAAACGTCTTACATTGCAGCGGTGAAGAGTTTCGGGGATATAACGACACCCTGTCTTACACCTCTTTGCAGTTGGATAGGTTTCGTACTGTGATTCTGTACTCGCATAGCCATCGTAGCTCTACTGTACAAACACTTCAGCACTTCGATATACCGACAGTCAACTTCCGGCTTGTTCGGGAGGCTGGAAGTCGTCAAGTCTGCGCGCGAGACGATTCGTAATGACTCTCGAAAACAGCACGTAGACGCGGCTCAGAAAAGAAATCGGCCTGTAGTTCTTCAAGAGAGCGTTGTCACCTTTTTTGAAGAACAAGACCACCGCACTTCTACTCCACTTCTCCGGAGTAGTACCACCATGGAGGACGGAATTAAAGAGCTTCTGAAGGACTTCAAGTACCGGTTTTCCACCCGCTTTCATAAGTTCCGCTGTAATTCCATCCTTGCGGGAACTTGCCGTTTTTAAGGTGCTGGAGAAACATTCTAATCCCGCTTAGACTGACGTCCGGAATATCTTCGTAAAAGTGTTAGATAAAACTCGCTCTTGGATCGTTTCTCACACTTGCCACTCGCTCCAACGATGACGTGTACAGCTGCCCATAGAACCTCTCAATCTCACTCAAAATCTCAGGTGCACCAGAAACGATGCTGCCACACTTGGTCTTCAGCTTTGACAGTTGGCTCTTTCTGGCGGACAGATCTCTGGCAAAGACTTTGGAGCCTTGGTTCCGCTCGATCGCTTCTTCAATACAAGCTGCATTGAAGTTGCGTAAGTTTCGCCGCATGCATTTGGAGATCTGTTTGTTCAGTTGCCTGTATGCTGTCAAATCTGTTGAAGAATGTAGCTTCATCTCCCGTCCAGTCATGAGATTAAGAGTGTGATCGGAGAGTTTTTGTGTTCTTCTGCAGCGGGTCTTGCATAACTTAGCTCCAACTGCATGGACAATTTCCTCGAGCTTGTTATTCATATCGTCCACATCATAGCAGTCTTCTAGGCACTGAAAACGGTTTTGTAACTAGGGCTGAATGTTTTCGGGACTATACACAACAGAAGCAGAGCACGAGGGGGACGGAGCGTTGACTTCATTAGGACGAGACCTCTCCAACTTAACATTTAGGTTCAGTGTGCCTCTAGCCATTCGGTGATCGCTACCAGTTTTCACCCTTGCGATCACGGAGTCATCACTAAACAGTTATCGTCTGGTCGTCATAATGAAGTCAATCTCATTTTTTGTTGAACCGTCGGGGCTCGACCAGGTCCACTTCCTGTGGGGCCGCTTCTGGAAGAAAGAGTTTATCATAAAGAGTCCCTCTTTCTCCATGAAGTCCAGAAGAAGTTCCAGTAGCTGCTGGCCCCATGGGTTCCGTTGCCCTATTCCAAATTTCCCTACTTTCAGCTCACCGTTCTCTCTTGTGCCTAGTTTTGCATTGAAGTCTCCCATTAACACCGTATAGTGGGTTTTGGAGGAATGCATTCATCTAGAGGTATCCTCATACATTTCCTCCACCGCCTCATCGGGATGTGCCGAGGTTGGTGCGTTAACCTGTATGACCTTCAGCGAATAACGTTTGGTGATTCTGAGTATAAGGTATACCTCGTCGACACACTCTCAATCTTTACAACGTTGTTAAGGAGAGATTTGTGGACGATAAATCAGACACCACCTTACGACATATTGTCGCCCTCCTGGTGATAGAACAAGATGCCGGATTCGAAGATTACCGTGTCCTCCCCCTCTCTTCAGACCTCGGATAACATGCCAGTGCAACTTGTCTATCTCTTCTTCGAGCTCCACGATCTTCTCGTCAATCCTCAAGGTGCATGCGTTATATGTTGCCAGGTCGAGTCGTTTTAGGTGGCAACCGAACCTCTACCGGAGATTCTTAGCACCCTCTACCTCGCCGTTACCATGGGCGCCACCGTAGCCAGGAATAGCTGGGCCGCCTAACACTAAAACAATAAAATAACATTGTTTTAGTGTTAGTCGCCTAACAATAAAAAACTGCGGTTGCCAATTGGCGAGCGGGTTGGCAACCGCAGTTTTTTTTATTGTTATTTTGCTGTTATCAGGAAGATGCTGCTGCCATTCTCCTGCCTGTTTCCCTTTGTCGCCTTTTATGAAGTAGCTTCTTTACTGAGATTTCTACATTGATCCCAAAGCAAAGCAAAGTTGTTTTGGTTAAAAAAAGTACATTCCATTTTCTTGTTATCCCGGCGGCATACCTAAAGGGTTCGGAAATCGAAAACCCCAAGTGTACGTGCTTAAGTGACAAACTTTTCGCATTTTACTCTCGCACACTACAGTAAAATAAACATAAGATATGTGTGGATACATTTTAATATTTTATTGTCTATAATCTCAAGCAAAAATATTTTTAGATCGAAAAAATGGTTTTCTATCTGAAATTCTGAATGTCAATTTTATTCAAATATTCAGCACGCACTCCATTTTATTTACATTTTTCTTAATCACAGTATTTTATTTTTATTTTTCAACTTGAAATTGCCCTTATTTACACTATTATTATCTATAATATTATTTGAATGGACCTTTTATTAAGAGAATTGAAATTGGAAATATTGGCTTTGGAAACTGCATCTATTCATCATCATTATCATAGCTATTACAATCTATCACAGGTCAACTGCATAGATTAGCTAATATAACCTCAACATAGGCCTCCCTGCAGTAATGCCATAAAGTACGGCCCTAAGCCACCAGCATCCATCGACTTCCAGTTCCATGTCGTTGCTTTGTTTAGTGAAGGGCAAACCTACATTTCACTTACCAGCACGATTCTCCCACTCGATGGTCTTTCTTCGCCATCGGATGTCGGTTCTTCAAACTATATTCACGTCAGCTTACTAATCCGTTATGGTAATTCGGTTAATCTGTGAACTTTAACTTGTTATACGGACGGATGTAATAGCAAAAAAAAACTTATTTAATTTTATTTATTTAAATTTTATACATTAACAAACAATTAATATAAAGATGAACAAAATTCAATTACAATCAATAGACAAATGGCACAGTATTTTTATTTCAAATTATTATTAGCTATAATTATAATTATTATAAAATTATATGATCCATTCACGACTAACGTCGGTTTTAATAAATACCCCGTCCTGCACCCCACAGGAAAAAGGCATTTATATATCCCCATTTATGTTTTTTAAATGTATAGAATATTATAGTTTTGTATGATACTTTTTGCAATAATATGATGTTATTTAATTAAAAATATTATGTAATATAATATAATATTATAAAATTATTATTATAATAATAATTATTATTACAATAATTATTATAATTTATGCTGCCATCGATGCCAAAAGTCACTTAAGAGTTTTTGTGTGTATCGCCAACTTACTTGTTGGCTAATTTTTGCATCACATAAGTCTGGCGCTGTGACAGAAATAAGAGCTTCACCGATCAAAAATGGCCTGGTGTTAAAGGACTTACATTGTCCACCTCAGATTCATCATTTGGTGTTAAGGGCCGAGAATTTAGGCACGCTTCAATCTGACACAAAAGAATGGACATCTCATATGTTAAATTTTTCGTCAGGACTCCCTTCAAATATCGTTTCATGCATTTAATCCCCGCTTCTCATAAACCGCCAAAGTTATGGATATAAGGTGGAATGAACTGCCATTGGGTGCCGTCCAAAACCGAGGCGCTTGTAATTTGATTTTTCAAATTTAAATTAGATTCATTTTAATCCTCCGACAATTCTCTGTTTGCTGCTATGAAAGTTCTGCCTTGGTCACTCCACAGGCCCCAATAAAAGCTTATGTAATTAAATCGCTTACAACTTCAAGATGGATGGCTTTAGTAGAGATACATTTAACAGTGGTAGAGCCAGGCAGCAGCTTTTGCTGTCGCACGGATGGGCCGGCTCGAACCGGGTTGGTACCACGACCTCACAGAAAACCAGCTTGAAGTAGAGGTTTACCTCTGCGTTTCGCTTGGTGAGTGCAGGTGGCCGGAGGCCCTTTTTACTGGCAATGAGGCATTCCATCTTAGTCCTCACGGGTGACAACGCATCTACATTTTGATTTCTAATAGAGGATAGATGTAGATGTCTATGGGCCGCAGCAAGCACTTACCATCAGGTGGACTGTGTGCTCGTTTGTCACCCTTATCCTTAAAAAAAATATATAAAAATAGCTCGTATACATCCCCCTTTGACATATGTATTTGGATTGGCCTGATAATATATACGTCACTTTCTAAGAATGGGCGTGTAGGGTTGACTCGTTCATAGTGCAGATCACCCATTAATTGTCCTTTTGCCTAGAATCTAATTTTAGCACAAATCAAACATCTGAAAATGTGAGATTGTATTACACCTTTCGCCTTTACAATCCAGTACTTTGTTCTTAAGTATGACAACATTAATTATAATCCACCTTGCAGCGTGTTTTTTATGAGCGTCAGTAGTCAATATAGTACATAATACGAGTAACGTATTGTGTACTATACTATACGACGAGTAGCGTTCAATTTGTACGCCGAAAACGACCTCTACATAAACTGACGTCAATGGACAAAATGTAAATTTTGGCCACTCAGTTCAGTCAGCCATTGCGCTCGCGCCCTACACGTCTTCGTCAACTAGGTCCCTATACGTTCCTCCCGCTACTAAACGAAATATGCACGATTGGGAAAAAGGCTAAAATATGCATTAACGCCGTAATTAGACAGTTATATGCATCTGCATATGCAAATATTTGCATATTTCATAATTATGCATAAAATCCGATGTCTAGTCATTGTATATGCCAATATGAAGTAATCTACGGGGGAGGCCTATGTTCAGCAGTGGACTTTTGATAGTTTTTAATTTTGTGGAAGTCACATAAATCATTCAGAATTAGTGACTTCCAAAACCAATACTAATGTTTTTTAATAAACATATATGAAAACATACATCAGTTATAATTTAACTACGTATAAATCTTGGAGCAAATCAATCAGATATTTTACGCGTATAAATTGAAATATATTTTATTTGGCAAAGCGCCAAACCTTAATATTGAAGTTTGAATACTTTGTTGTGCTGAGTATTTTAGTACCAACCAGAAGTACAAAAAATTTGCAATGAGAAAAACTTTTCTCATAATTTTTTTAAACCATCGTTTAACCGAAACATATGCCGGAAATTAAAAAGTAAATATCCATACTTTCAATTATACTGTATCGAATTATTACGATCATCTAGCCAAATATATATATGGGTAATTCCGCATTACACAGTTACATAATATTTATTTTTTATTACTTTTTCCCATGATTATTAGCCATATTCGACAGTACCAAAATATAATAGTAATAAATACAAAATGATTGTGTCAGTGTAAAAAACCGTCTGGGCCGAGTGTTGATTTATTTTTGAGAGTTTTAATAACTTCTGTAGCCAAAGGGCTACAGTCACAGGATCAAAGAGGTTGTCTAAAAAAGCAGTGCTTTTTTACTTTTATAGTGTTGCCCAACGTGGAAAGTAAGCGTAACTGCGCGAAGCGTCTTCGCTGTCTTAATATGACTGTAAAATCTCACTAACTTACAAATTCTCTTATTAACTTTTATTCTGTATAAGTATATTAACTAAAATGTGTTTTTTATATAATAATGCTTAAAAACGAGCACACAGTCCACCTGATGGTAAGTAGATGCTGTGGCCCATAGACATTTATATTTATCCTCGATTGAGAATCAAAATGCAGACGCATTGTCATCGCTGAGGATTAAGATGAAATGCCTCCTTTCCAGTAAAAAGGTCTTTGGGTCTGTACACTCACCACAAGAAACACAGCTTCACTAAGCATTAATAGTGGTAGAGCCACGCGGCAGCTTTTGCTGTCGCATGGATGGGCCGGCTCGAACCGGGGTTGTACCACGACCTCACAGAAAACTAGCGTGAAGTAGAGGTTTACCTCTGCGTTTCGCTTGGTGAGTGCAGGTGGCCGGAGGCCTTTTTTACTGGAAATGAGGCATTTCATCTTAGTCCTCACGGGTGACAACGCATCTACATTTTGATTTGTAATAGAGGATAGATGTAGATGTCTATGGGGCGTAGCAACTACTTACCATCAGGTGGACTGTGTGCTCGTTTGTCACCCTTATCCTATAAAAAAAATAATTTACGCTCGTATTCTGTAAGGACATGGTCTTACCGACCCATTCGTGCTACGACTATAATATAGCTGCAGCGTGGCCCTACAGCCTATAACGTGTTTAAATTTATCTTTTTCTCAGAAAAGATGAGGTTGCCTTTAGTTATGGATTTATTACCTTCATTTTCAACGTAATTTTTAAACATGACAGTGATTTTTACTTTAAATTTTAAGTTCTCCGTTCCACACTCAGAGTGAAGATATTTTATTATATTATTTACTTAAATGTAGAAACAGGCGAAACCTAATAAAATTAATAAAATCGTGTAATGGCGCACACAACTGCAAATTTGGCATGACAAATTTGCAGTTGTGGTAGTCCAGAGATTAACCACAATAAATTTCAGGTTACGCGAGTAGCTCCAGTTCAATCTACGTCGATATACCTGATTTTTGAAAACTCAAAATGTACGAACAATTCCAAAAGTGGGTCGTCTACGGAGAAGGACCGTTAAAATGTTTGAGGGTAGTTTTTTATTTTCCTGATTCTTTATACATAATAAACTGTACTTAAATATATTAACTTATATATAAAAACGCAAAAGCTGATATATTTATCAAGGGGAGGCTACTAGTGTGGTCACACGCAGTGTGTGCGCTGCTGTATCCGGAAGAAGTATCTAAAGAATATAATATAATTAGTTACTTTAAATTAGTGGGATAAGGTAAAACAACCTGTAAATCGGTAGAATAAGGTATTACATTTATTGATAAAAACGAAATGAGTTATACTACGTTTTTATAAATATAATATTGAACGAATGCGACATTCTCGGTGTTAAAATCATCCATGCACTTGATCGTTTTCATGTTGAAATTACTCCGTATAAATATAAAAATATCTATACTACTGTTTGAGTTGGAGCAGTGGTGCAGATTATAAAATATAATCAATAGTCTCATGAAATATAAATTCAACGCAAATAAGTAACTAACATCGCGGGAACAGTTAGTTTATTAATAACGTTATTCAACGGTTGTTACATTATTTTAAGTCATTGTTAACAATGCCCATATCTTACATATTAAAGATAAAATTATTAGTATTAAAATATCACATTTTACGTGACATGTACATGTAGATCATTTTACAAGGTGGTAGAACAACTTTTTTTTAGCCTGTCAGAGTAGGTACCAACCATTAGGTTTATTTACTCGAACTTACATTCGTACACACACTTACATACAAACAGACATAAATATTATAAACAAATATTCACCAAACAAATACACGACCATCCCGCGATGTGAGTGCTCCATGCCGGATGTGCGATTTACACAGCGCTCGGTTCGCAAAGCACTCTTCTCCCTGGACGCCGAGTACCGGGATAAACTTGTGTCTGAAGTCGAGTCTTTGCTTAACAAAGTCTCAGACTGGGGCCGATTAAATCTAGTCCAGTTCAATCCCCAGAAGACACAAGATTGCGCGTTTACCGCTAAAAAGAACCCTTTTGTCGTATCTCCTCAGTTTCAAGGCACTCCCCTTGCTGCCTCAGCCAGTATCGGAATCTTTGGCGTCGACATATCGAATAGTGTGCAGTTTCGTGGTCACTTGGAAGAGAAGGCCAAATTGGCCTCTAAAAAGCTGGGCGTGCTCAGCAGAGCGAGATAGTATTTCATGTCGAAACATCGCTTGCAACTTTACAAAGCGCAAGTTCAGCCTCACATGGAATACTGTTCTCATCTCTGGGCCGGGGCACCCCAGTGCCAGCTCTTTCCGCTTGACCGCATCCAGCGCAGAGCGGTTCGAATCGTCGACGACCGAGTTCTTTCTGATCGGCTCGATACACTGGCACTGCGTAGAGATGTTGCACCTCTTTGCGTATTTTATCGCATCTATCACGGGGAGTGCTCTGAGGAATTGTTCGGACTAATTCCAGCCGCTCAATTTCACCATCGCACATCGCGTCAAAACTCGCGTTACCATCCATACCATCTGGATGATTGGCGGTCCACCACTGTGCGATTTAGAAGAAGTTTTCTCCCTCGCACGACTTCCTTGTGGAATCAATTACCACCAGCGAATTTTCTGGACCGATACGACTTAGGAACCATCAAAAAAAATCTTCTCTGAGCGCTTGATTAAGATATAAACTACTTTTGCTATTCCACAACAGTTCTTTTGAACTATATAATTTTATAAATTTACGGCAACTTTGGTTATCCATGGCTCGGTACGCAACGAACACACGAATAATGAAAATAACTATCCCAACTGACGCGCACGCCGAAACTTAACTACGTTGATACGCGGTAAAAAACGGACACCAGATGGAGCGGCCCACTTCACGTTTGAGCGTTTCAACGAACAATTTGGCGCGCGTTCCAAGGCGGTATCAATTTCACGCGGCTGGAACGCGCAACAATGTTCGACCTGTTGGAGCACATAATCGATACGCGGCTTTACCGTGGTCTTTACCGACAACTTCAATACAACTGATTGACTTAGTAATCGCAGTGTAACACAACAGCAAAAACAAGTGTTTAACGGGATCAGCACCATTGCACGTGCGGCGCGGTAGCCGTCGGTGCAGTTAGACAGAATTCTTGTAAATAACACGTGTTCCGCACACCTGCACCATTGCACCTGCAGTAGCGCTCGTTTTGCTTGTATAAAACGGACGGCGCGGCCGCCGTTAGGACAGTCTTGGCTCTGACGTGGAACGGTACCCTTGTCGTATTCCGTTACTAGTTTATCCTCGACTCGTTGGATAATTAATTCGTGTAAACGAATTTAATTATTATTCCTAACTACAAAATTAGTCTCTGTACTATACTCAATTGCCTTTTCTACATGTTCATAAGTTTGTTTATTTACATAAAGTATATTTATGCTCACTGATTGTCTATAGTTCCTATAAAGAAGATTGAAAAAAATAATAGCGGTCTCAATTTTAACAATGAACAAATGAATGAAATAAATATCGATTATTGTACGTAAAGTGTGTGTTTCATACATATATACTTGTATTAAAGAGCAACACTTTTGATGATGTAGTAGAACTTTCAAGTGTAGATAATAATTGAAATCAAAATTTATTTTACAAATTATTATTTTTTATTTCTTATCAGCAACAAAAGCTACTAGTTTAGTCAAATAAGTATTAATAATAATACAATTGATATTCTAGACAATTACACACAATTAGACATCTCAAAAATATGAATCACTGTTATGAGACTGATATAGTGTCTAAATTCAACAATTTTTTTTTGAATTTTTTTTGAAATTTGTGTTTGTTACAGTAAATGCACGTCGCTTGAAGAAATTTCGAAGTTACATAGTGAAAAAATTTCCATCACTTCCATACCAAAATAATCCAAATTTTTTGTATGGAACATTATTTAATCTTATTTGCAATGAATTTAATAATACTTTTACTTCTAAAACATTCTCCTTGAACAGACTGAAGTCATTCAATGAATGGGCGACAGTAGGAGCCCATAAGAGCAGACATAGGTTATATGATCTTTTCCATGCAAGGTCATGTAATCATGGCGTGGAATTTAGAGAATATGTAAAATTATAATTAAAAGAGTAAATTTGGAGTATAATTAATAGCGAATCTGGTAAGATCAACTCTCGCAATTCAAACTACCAGTTATGTGTTAATAACAAATTAACTGAATCAAATCAGGACGTTGCAATGGTTTTTGAGAAATATTTTACTGATATTCCGATATTAACTACTAAGTCACTGAATTCTTCTCCTGCTGTCTTCGAATCACTACCTAAACAAAATGTAAATGCGTGTACAAAGAATTTTACATTTCATAAATTATAATCAAAGATAACGTAAAATATTTTAAAACTATTGATCTTAAGAAAACTGCGGATCTGTGGGGGATTTCCGTTAAAGTTATTTCGTCTATAATAGATACAAACGCGCCTCATTTAGCTATTATTTTTAATACTAGTATCGAATCTCGTGTGTTTCCTGATTTAATGAACCATAGTAAAGTAATACCTTTATTTAAATGTGGTAGTACATTAGACCCGCTAATTTTAGACCTATTTCTGTACTAGCAACACTTTTAATTCTGAAAAAGTATTCTTGATCAAATGTTAAATTTCTTTAATATAAACAATTTACTTCATAAAAATCAATTTGGTTTCACAAGGGGTCGCTCGACAACTGCCGGTGTTAAGCTGAATAAATATATCTTTAATGCATGGGAGAATTCACAGGATGCTTTGGGTATATTCTGTGACCTATCCAAGGCTTTTCATTGTTTTAACCATGAAACATTAATCAGGAAATTTCAACACTACGGTGTAAAAAGTGATGCTCTTAAACTAATTATTTCACATTTAAGTAAGAGAATGCAAAAAGTTGTCATTAACAGTAAGAGCTCTTCCGGGTCGACGATACAAGTAGGCATGCCTCAAGGCTCAATTCTCGGCCCCTTTCTGTTTCTTGTATACATTAATGACTTACCTCATATAGTAGGGGATAACCATGATATAGTATTATTTGCAGATGACACGTCTTTAATTTTCAAATTAAGTCGACAATTACTAAAAAATAATGAAGTAAATAATGCTATATCTAAATTAGTAAATTGGTTCAATGTTAATAATTTGCATTTAAATGGCACTAAAATGAAATTTATGAAATTCATGACTCCAAATGTCATACAATTAAATACTAATGTAATTTTAAATGGGAAGAAACTGAGTCTTCTAGATACTACCATTTTTCTTGGAATCACACTAGACGCGAAGCTTTAATGGAGCCCCCATATATCAATAAAAGCAAGCAGTCTTAGTTCTGCAGCATATGCTGTAAAAAATATTAAAAGTTTAACCAGTGTTGTAACAGCTAGACTAGTTTACTTTAGCTATTTCCATAGCATAATGTCGTATGGTATTTTGCTATGGGGACAGGCAGCTGACACTGAAATTATATTTGTTTTACAGAAGAGGGCTATAAGAGCAATTTATGATTTAAAGCCTAAAGAGTCGCTGCGACAAAAATTTAAGGAAATTAATATATTTACTTTGGCCTCTCAATACATGTATGAAAATGTAATGTATGTACACAAAAATAAAAGTAGTTTTACAAAAATAAGTGATATTCATTCTGTAAATTTTAGGAACAGACACAAGCTAGTATTACCAGTTACTCGACTTATCGAGTCAGTAATTCATTCTTGGGGCAATGTGTACGCTTTTACAACAAAATTCCAGAAAATATACATAATTTGACCTGCTCAAGGTTCAAAAACTTTATTAAACTAAGTTTATATAGAAAGGGTTATTATAATATTAAAGAATTTATTGATGATAATAACCCCTGGAAATGAGGTGATCGCTAACAAGCTATTTCTAATTTGTTGTGTTGTTAATTTATGTAACATAGATGATTGTAAGTTGTTATTTTTAAAAAAAGTCCCGCTGGGATTCTTGCTGGTTCTTCCTAGGACAGAGGTTTTTTTCTAACCAATGGTAATTAAATAAAAGAGTCACTTTCAATAAGTATTATTTATAATCTATATTGAATAAAAAAGTTTCTGTTTCTTTTTCAGTTACTATAAAATTTGTAAAAAGCTATAGCTTACATACAACCCACTATTGGGCGCACTTGCGTTTTTTGGACCAATTAGTCGACGCGCTGCGCGTATTAAATGCATATTGCCCTTCAAATATCCAGCTCGTGTCCAATATTTTAGTTTTTAAACATGCAGGTTGTCTCACTTTCTTTTACTTCACCACCGGGCTGAGGGAAATCCGAAGTTTAAAATTATTGGTAGGTATATTATCGTTACTATTTCATCGCTGCAACTGTAGCACAGTTCGTTAGACTTTAAACTTGTCAAGTTCTGTAAAGTCTGAGTAAATTTAGAAATTCTCTTTTACTGCAACTGAATAGGTTATTCAAAGAGAAATAAAATAAACTAAACTAGATGTTTGCTGGAAAATATACTTTTATAAAATTTCGTTTAAAGCCTTCTAATATATAGAAAATACCACACTTTGATAAACTTTTCTAGCTTAAAAATTATTAATAATTAAACTTGTTCTTTATAGTAAATAAAAAAAATCGCAGTAGTGATAACTTGTACAAATATCTATTAGTCTATAAACAGGCAGCCAGGGAGGCTATAACTCAGCAGTGTTAGGGGGCTACATTTCGAGAGCGTTTGCTTAAAGATAAGTATTATCAGTAGATAAGACTTCTGTTTAAGAAATTTGAACCAGTGGCATAGTATGGTAACAAGGCAGCCAGGGAGGATTTGGCTTCGGGAGGTAGTGTTTAGGAGCGGCATTTTGAAAGCGCTTACTTAAAGAGAAGTTTTATCGGGCGCTTTCTAAGAAGTTTAAAGTTGACTGCATGTATCCATGGATTGCAGTAGTCACTTACTATCATGTGGACTGTGAGTGATGTTCAGTCACTATTCCAAATTGAGGACACTTGCAACTACGAAACAAATATTAAACGCTACCGATGAGTTTTCATCCTCAGGCACTTAACTTAAACACACTTTTTAAAGTCTGTAATTAAGTCTGTCTATATTTACTTTTTGAACCGGAAAGCAGCATTGTCAGTAAGTACACTACACACTGTCACTGTCAGTAAGTACAAGTACACTTTAAATGGTTGAGAGGGAGAAGTTGGTAGTGGGTGACGTAAAGTTTGACTATACGAAATATCAAAGAGATCATAATTTGTCCACGTTCAGAAATACTATTTTATTTTATTTGTCATAAACTTAGAGCAGAAATAGCACGGGGGCTAAGTGCTGTCTGTAAATTTCAAAATACAGCCGGGTTCGATCCCCGCCAGCATTAATGAAATTGTAAATCGTAATTTTTGGGTAATAATAATAATAATAATAATAATCATTTATTTAAATAAAAGTACAATAATAAAGTGAAGACTCTGATCCCCAAACTAGACAAGTCTGTATCTTAGGGTTCAGTGGCCTCTCCCAGTGTTGTGACAACAGTATTTTAATTTTAACAATTCATTAAGTAACTAAGCTTTACATTTTTTAATAACTATTTAGCTATTTGAATGTATTTATTTACAACGAAACATAAACAGCTGATTCATAACGTGCTCGATAGTGAAGGAAAAGTTACACACTAAAGCAAACATTGCACATTTAAATAAAACAGATTTTTACGCATTTTATCGCGTATATTAACTTCTTATATTATATTCCCGACTTTTCGAGTACTTTACAGCAGCCACGGTCATGGGTGGACTGAAATGTTCGACGTTCTTATGTCATAGTTAACTTTCATATAAAATAATTGAGCTTATATATATATATATATATATATATATATATTGAAGTCTTGGAGATTTTACTTTATTAATTATAGGATCACAAGCGGATGGCAGTACCCAGCCGTGTTGTCTATTGAAATTATAATGTTTTTTGATTTGTATATCTTCGCAAATCATTCTCGGAAAGAATCGAAATTCTTTAGCAAGGGTTTGTGATCATGTGTGGTCAAATCTGATGTAAATAGACTATAAAATTCCTAAGAACTCCGCAGGACTAAGAAATAATATATTTCGTAGCCATGTGATGTCCGCCAACAGGTATTAGAGTGGCGGACTGAATGCTCTTCGCAGCCCTTTCTCCCGTAGTCTTTGTCTGGCAATAGGACAGGCTGCAGTACTATAGTACTATAGGCTGTAACCCTTTATTTTATTATTTTTCAGTTAATTTAATATTATCCTTAGTAGGAATATATTACATATGTAATAAAACAAACATTGTTTTATGCAACGTTTACGCATTTATACTTCTACACATACACGCACACATAGGTATATCAATATTTTAGAATATAGATAGGCATTAACATAATCACGAAGAAGTTGTGCGAAGAAGAAAACATCTTCTAAATTGCACAGTGGTGGACCGCCAACCATCCAGATGGTGTAGATGGTATAGGGAGTTCTGCCGCGATTTGCATTCGTGAAATTTGGCGGCAGGGATTAATCCGAACAATTCCTCAGAGCACTTCCCGTGGTAAATGCGAAAGACAATGCAAAGGGATGCAACATCTCTTCGCAGCGCCAATGAATTGAGCCTATCGGAAAGGACTCGGTCGTCGACGATTTGAGCCGCTCTGCGCTGAATGTGGTCAAGTGGAAGTAGCTGCCACTGGGGAGCCCCAGCTCAGAGATGGGAATAGTATTCCGTGAGAGGCCGAACCTGCGCCTTGTAAAGTTGCAAGCGTTGTGCCGGCATGAAATACTGCCCCACTCTGCTGAGCACGCCAAACGTTTAAGAGGCCAATTTGTCCTTCTCTTCCAAGTGACCACGAAGTTATGACGTAAGCCGATTTTTATGCGCGTCAATATAATCAAACTGCCCGGAAAATGATCCCATTACATTTGAGTAGTTGCTCTTTTTATTGAACTGCTCTGACATATAGAGAAAGTAAACCTGCGTGGAGTTACAAAGGTTATGTCCCCGACCTTTGCTAAGGAACGTGCCAGTCGTAATAACAACGCAACAAAAAATTAAATACAGCCGAAGCTTTACGCTCGACTAAGTTTCATCGTAAAACAGCAATAGTAAATTCGATTCTTATTGCCAACTTCAACGAAATAGTAGGTTTCATTCTGTGCACTACATGGTCGTCACTAACACATATAAGTACTTTATATGTGTTAGTGACGACCATGTAACTATGGTCGAGGCGTTAGGCATGCATAACATACCTATACGCGCTCTTGTATTGTATTGTATCCCTCGTAGCATTCGGTCGAAATATACCGAATCAATATACCAAACGCTTCAATATGGCGCTATGCCGCTACGATGCTACGAGGATGCGCCGCTACGCCGCAACGCCGCTACGCTGAACATCCCGGATTACGTGCCGTCCCACCGGCCGTTTGTTGCAACTAATTTTAGAGCTACATTAGACCGACTTGGGATACGTACGCTACATTGTAAGTTGTATATTGAAAACAAAAATTACTCGACCACGGCCACTATATACCGTATTTTGATTTATTAATTTTCTTATAGAATAATGCTGACAAACGATCACACAGTCTGCTGGTAAGTGGATGCTGTGGCCCATAAACGTCTACATTTATTCTCAATTAAGAAACAAAACGCAGAAGAGTTGTCGCCACTGAGGACTAAGATAGAATGCTTCATTTCTAGTAAAAAAGGTTTCCGGTATTTACATTTGTTATCAAAAAGAAGTCATCAACGTCAACGTCATATAACTGAATAAGGCAAAGACAAAAATAAGGTGAACGGTGTTAAAATTACCACATTTTAGAGCACAAATGCAAGAATGGACAATCTTCAAGAACCTGCAAGATGGTGCAAATTTAATTAAAAACTTAATTAGAAATCATCTTTCCGAAGTAAGGCAGCGGCTTCGATTAACTCTTTATTAATAATTGAGGCAAATTATATAATTAATTAGATTGAGGATAAATATTACATACACAAACTATAATATTATTTTTATAGGATAAGGGTAACAAACGAGCACACAGTCCACTTGATGGTAAGTGGCCGCCGTGGCCCATAGACATCCTAATTTATATCCTTGATTACGAATCAAAACGCAGATGCACTGTTACCCGTGTACCCGTGGGGCAAGATGGAAAGCCTCGTTTGCAGTAAAAAGGGTCTCCGGTTCTCTACACTCACCTTACGAAACACAACAGCATTAAAGTGCTGTTTCACGCTGGTATTCTGTGAGAGCTTGGTCCTTCCCCGATCGAGCCGATCCATTCGTACTTCAACTATTACCAGTAGTATAGCTGCAGTATGACTCTACCAGGTATAAAATCATTTGTGATTTTGTTTGATATTATATAATCTAAATATTTTGTTATTTAATAAATTGTATAATAAAACAACACATTTTATCTAAACAATATATCAGCTTTACAACTTCAAAACTTCTTCTCCTTATGTATAAGTATATGTTGCACATCCAGATACTCCATACCGATTAAAAGCCATTTTTATCTCACTTGTCCACTTGTCACTTGATCGACTCCCAACGTGAAATGTGCGTGACACACATTATCCGAGCATTTCCGTATTCAAGTGTGAGACGTCCAAAACGTGTGCGTTGGTCTAAAGTAGTTCTCGCTTACCACTAACTTAGCGTCAGGCCTTAGTAGAGTGTTCTACATTGCGTTTAGCTAGCTCTTTTAATACACACTGGCGTTTTACCCGCGATTTCGCTCTCGTGGGCTTCGATTTAGAAACATCGTTAATACTATTTCGTGCCAAAATTAGCAAAATTGAATCACTTGTAGAGACAACTCAATATCTGTGTCTATATTGGAAGTAAATGATTCAAATTTGTAAATATAATATGCTACAAAAAAAGGTAAGTGAGTTTATCTTTGGCTTTTTTATATAGGCTTTGACAGATTATTTTTATAGATTTTATCAATGCAGTTCTACTCATACTTAAAATTAAAATGAACTTGTGTTTAAAATTTGCTTCCTTTATTTATAGTATTTTTTCGCAGGAGTCTTCATTTACTTATGTGTCTTATGATATCGGGACTGTCACAAAAATGTTAATAGGTATGTCCTAAAATATGAAAGCCATCTTCATATATGACTACCTGTTTTATAAGTTTAATTAAAAGCAAAAAAGTAAAGATGCAGCTGACATATGTCTTACGACTGTACACAGGGTTCCTAATGACCCATAGTGCAAAATAGCGATTTTCACATCTCCACGAATCTTTTTTTAAAACTACTCAGTCGTCAAGATTTTCCCGCGAAGTTACTCTTCATCACTTAACTGAACACATGGAAAATAAGCAACTAACATTTCCTTACCAGTTTCATTGTTCCTTGCGAGAATCGTACACTTTTTGTTTATATGCTCTGCAATCTTAAGGTGAGCTACGCGGCTCTCATAATTGCTTAAATAAAACTTGAGAACCACATTTACCTAGTAATTAGTCATTCAAAGATATCACGATTTATTCCATCAATTAGAGATAAAAATCTCACAGTGCACTTAATTTTCAATTACTCACATCGGATTTGATACATAAAAGAAGTTGGTGAAATATTGTTATCCCTATAGACACCTAACATATTCAACTGAAGACCTTATCTCTTAGGGCATGTCAATATGACCCGCGCCGGCCACGTACAGGACCTGCACACGCGTTGTGCCCGACTTACACCCACGCTCGCCACGCGCGAAGTTAGCGCACACTTCGCGTCTGCTTATACAACTAGTGCAGTGATCTAGTGGCTTCCAGACGTCACAATGTCAGCACGTGTGTAACAAATTGGATTCGACTAAGTTAAAAAAAAAGTTATAATTGCATACTATATGTATAAACGCCAGGCCTGTAAAGTTTTATTTTTATTTTTATAACTTTCAAGTGTTTTTCATACATCACACCTTTGCCTCCACTAAAGAAATAAATGTTTCTTTATCGATTTCATCCATTTTTATTTAGTTAAAAACCTACCAAGCCACTAAACTTGGTCACAGTCAATACAACTAGCCGAAGCACGGGTGCAAGGCGTAGGGGGGCGGGTGTAGCGCGTGTGCGGCGTGAGCGCGGGGCCAGTGCAAAGCGGGAAAGGCGTGTGCGGTTGAACGTCGAAAAATGTAATTTTAGATACATTAATGTGTCATGAGACTCAAATTATATGCAACAAGTTTCAAAGCGAGTTAGACGCGGGTGCAAACGCGCGTGGCGTGCACGTAGCGGGCGCGTGCCGTCTGAACGCGGCCTTAATCACAGCTTTGTATACAAGGTTTTGTTAGTCATTTTTTTTAAAGTGACAATTGCGATAAATCATCCGGACTGGCACCAGTCTGGACTGAGAACAATAACTAAAGCATAGAAGTAGTACTAGATAATTAAAACAAACATTGTTATAGACAAAAGAGTATTAACTAGTGATGTGCCAGTACAAATAATTAACGCCGATATCGGTACTGGTATTGTTGTCTATGGTAATCATAAAAACGTGGAATCATATCCTCAGATTTGTAATATAGTGTGTCTGTAATTTTCAGAGTTTAATATCTTTACATGACTATCATCATTATACTAAGGTGGCTGGGCAGTAATTTCAGTAGCGTTCGAGTTTTTAATTTTTTTAACCAAACTACTGAAAAAACATCGAGCGCTAGTGAATCTTGGCACCGCAACCTTAATAAAAAAAAAAACACAGTACTTTTTATACAAATTGGAAATAGTGAGATTAATCAATACAACAATAAAATTAAAAAATATTTTTTTTATTATTTCTCACAAATTTTATGTACAACACATTATAATACGAAATAAATAAATAAATTATTATCCTTTAAAAATATTTTTTTTATTTAAAAATGTCCTAATTTTTTCTTTCGGAGCAGAAAACTTTTTGGTAATGTAGTGAATCCTAATTTTTAAAAACTCTTTGCTGATCAACTTTATTAACAAGTTTTTATGATCGTCCAGTAATTCATTGTGAAACGAATGCTCGTCTAAATCACTGAATATAGATGTTGGCAATATTATTTGCGATATTTTATTAAACATTGTTAAAAAATATTTAGGGTGTCCTAAGAATTTGGAGCCTTTTCTAATTTCGAACTCGCGCAGAATTTTTTCTGCAATTTTTCACATCTTTTTACACCTACCAATAGTCAGGTTTTTTCAGGTCAGTCTTTAGTCAGGTTATTTTTGCTTAAGTTATTGTTCTGAGAGTCTGGATATTTTAAGTCGGACAATTTTTGATGCTACAAGAATAAGTATTAATAATATTGTCTTTAATTTCATCAGTTACTTATTATTAGTACTACTATATTAAGCAGTAAGTAGATGGCGCTATTACAAGATTAAAACTATGACAACCAAAACTGTATTCTTTAGTTCTCAGCCACAATAAGTTGAAGTGCAACTGGGGTAGTCCAATCGCACAAAAAAACTTCAAACATTTATGGAATACATAAATTAGGCCATAAAGTGATGTAGATTTTATTAAAAATTTTGCTTCTGTCAAAAATACGCCATCAGTGCTGCTAGCGGTGTGTAACGAAATCATTTTACTACATAACAATATTTAGAAATAGTTGTGAATACAATATGTTGTATTTAATTGTTAATCCCGCCAAACGATGTCTATTATTTGCTTCAATCAGGCAATATAAATACGAACATTTCAGGTAATGATCGACAACCCTATGATATTATTATCTAATTCTAAGATCTGACCAATAAATATATAAAAATCTCTATATTTAAACTATAAGGAATATAAGAGTTTTGCTATAATTGCAGTATTTATCAGTTTACATATATAGATAAAATACTAATACAGTGAGTATATATATATAAAATGGTTTTTATAGATTAGAAATTAAACTTAGAAACATCTCAGGTTTTATGATTTTCAATAGATGTCACTATTCTCTTCACAAAGCATAAATTTGGCTTCAGTGCCGTTTATTTACTCTTTTGGACTTGTTTTTCTTTTTCAGAAAATATGAGAATTACAGACACGACTTTTATACAGATATATTATATATGTATAGATTTATATAGATGTAAAGATTACGTCTAGCGTTTTCAATCGAATGCCGGAGCTTAACAAATAAGCTAGCCGTCCAAGTAACCATTTAGTTATTGCATCAGCTACGTAATACATTCAACAATTTTAACAGTGGCAGAGCCACGCAGCAGCTTTTGCTGTCGCACGGATGGGCCGGCTCGAACCGGGGTGGTACCACGACCTCACAGAATACCAGCGTGAAGTAGAGGTTTACCTCTGCGTTTCGCTTGGTGAGTGCAGGTGGCCGGAGGCCCTTTTTACTGGAAATGAGGCATTCCATCTTAGTCCTCACGGGTGGCAACGCATCTGCATTTTGATTCGCAAACGAGGATAGATGTAGATGTCTATGGGCCGCAGCAACCACTTACCATCAGGTGGACTGTGTGCTCGTTGGTCACCCTTATCCTATAAAAAAAAAACAACATTTTTATGTAATATTATGTATACCAATTCAGGATGAAAATGTTATATTTTGTTAATAATGATGGACATCATATGCCCCTTAAAAACTGACTATTACTTTCCAAAGTTTGTTCCCTAACGTTAATTTATCACATCAACAGTAACTAAACTCAAAAAGAAAACTTTAATGGTAAGGTTTTAGGGAAATTATTTTTATTTCGACGATTTGATAAATTAAAGTAATATCAGGGTTAGCATTTACCCTGTAGTCGGTTTTTTGTACTACAATAGTCTTTGTACTAGCTAAATATTTTTGATTTTACAGTGATTTTTTTTAGTGTACAATGTATTACAGTGTATTTCTGTGCCCAAAACGGGGCGGATATAAGCATTTTGCAAAGCATCAATATATTAAGTATTTCATTTCTGGGTTGGAGAGATATGAAACAATTTATATGTATTAGAGCCACGCTGCAGCAATATTATAGTTGTTGCACAAATGGGTAAGCTCAACCGGGGTAGGACCACGCTTTCACAGATTATCAGCGTAAAATAGCTGCTTAATGCTCCGTTTAATAATGATGTTTGCTTAGTGATGACGTGTTTCGTATGTCGAGTGTAGAGAACCGGAGACCCTTGTTAATTGAAACGAGGCATTCGATCGATCCGATCGTAGTCCTCAGGGGTGAAAACGCTTCTGCATTTTGATTCTTGATTGAGGATGGATGTGAATGTCAATGTGTCACAGCATCCACTTACCATCAGATGGACTGTGTGCTTGTTTTTCACCATTATTCTTTAAAGAAAGTTTCTTTTTAATGAATATTAACCTATGTTTATGTAATGTACTATTTTGCACTTCATTACACAACAATAGATAATTTAAGAACTTGCGAAAGAAAAACTTCTAGTTCCGTTAACTGCTCATGAGTTGTCCGAGGGACATTTTTTGAGGGAGGAAAACTTTGTGGAGCAAATTAATTTAGCAAAGTTCTGATTGGACTGCGACGTAGACGAGAGATAAGTATATCAAAAATGAAAAGCAACATCTTTTCGATTTTTAAAATAATAAAATAATTTGTGAATAGACGAATAATTTCATTGCAGTCTTATTTAAAGAGCGAAAGTACACTATTAGCATTTAAAAAGAGAATTAAACGAGCATCTATTTGTATTTTTTTTTTGTAAGTTTTTTATTTCGTCAAAGTTAACCTTGAACTGGTAAAATGTATCAATTATCAAAGAGAAAGAGAGATTCTGTTGACTAAAATTTTTATTAATTCTTTATAACGTGAAATAGATTGGGAAAAGTCATTAATCTCTATATTCCTATCACATTGATTCCTTAAAAAATAACTAGAAATTATTTAAGAACCTGGTGACAATTAATTGACGGTTCCGTGGCGTAGTGGTTTAGCAATGAACTGCAGCACTAATGGCCGCAGGTTCAATTGCCGCACGGAAAAAGTATTTGTATGGCCTATAAGTAATTGTTCTGGGTCTGCATATTTATACTTGTGAAATCTATGTAAGTAAACTGTTACCGCGATACAGGAAAAAATCTTAGTGTGTATGTAACGTT
The DNA here is from genome assembly GCA_033319125.1 of Parnassius glacialis. Lineage (NCBI taxonomy): Eukaryota > Metazoa > Arthropoda > Insecta > Lepidoptera > Papilionidae > Parnassius > Parnassius glacialis. The sequence goes on along the minus strand of JAVANC010000010.1, from coordinate 20,093,915 downwards.
TGACAAAAATTGTAATTTATTTTTATTAAGTTTTTTAATCTTTATATTTACTCTTAATATTGTTACCGGCCTTAAAAAAAGAGAAGGCTCTTTTCTTAAAGGTCGCTAACTCATATCAGTCTGGAAAATCGCAAATAGTAGTCGACAGTTTTGACGAAAAATTATACTTTTAAACTGAAGGTAGCTGTAGTTAACTATGACATTGTAAACTTGAATACTTCAGTTTCCCGTGACCATGGGTGCTTTAAAGTACTCGAAACATGAATGGATTAAAAAAATAAACCAAATTCACGCGATGGCAGCTGTAAAAACTAGTTTCATTCAATGTGTACTTTTTCCGTAAATATAAGATATCATTATATTATTTCACATAAAAAGCTAATAAAATGTTATTTGTAACCTCTACAAGTGCAATCGTAAAATTTTAGTGCTGTTGGTACAAAATGGTAAATGAGGAACTATTCAGAAACCTCATTTATATTCCAGAGTTGCCTCACAACTAAAATGCCTTTTCGGTGGCTTTGATGAATATTGATAGTTAGAATACGCGTATTACATCATGTAACCTATAAAGATGTCCATTTCTTTATTTAAAAAATACGTCGTTAAACTTTTAGCGGTACCAAAGACGACGAGAATGCACTTATAAATACTAAGTCCCTTCGAATATAGATTTTGCCTACAAATAAGCGTACGTATTTTGCCTATTCTAATTCAAAATAGCCTTAACAATCTACTACTGAACCTCTTATATAAAATAATAGTTTTTTTTTTTAACATTAAAACCCCGATATCGGTCTACGTTTTATCTGAGATGTAAAGGTTAGTTACACACGTATTCATTCGGTATTCTAGATATTTATAGGTTGTATACATTTATTCTTATTTATTCTAAGTTAAGAACTGATTTACAACCTAATTACATAAAGTAACGGGTAAACACATTATTTACTTATTTATAATATAATTGCAACACTTTTTCATTACAGCTGGAAACACGTCGCAGTGATATTATTTGTAGTTTGTAGGATGAATGTATTTTCTGTTTAAACTACAGCCTGTCTAGTAGTGTATCTAGTACAGTCTAACTTGTAGTTTTATAACTTGTAATAAAGTGTTAGATCAACGCTCTATCTACATTATGGAATGGGTAGACTTGACCGACCATGCTCTCACAGAATACAAGCCTAAAATAACAGCATAATCTTTCTGTGTTGCGTATAGTGTGTATAAAGAACCGGAGACCCTTTCAAGTGGTAATGAGGCATTCGATTAAGGTAAAAATGCTTCTAGATTTTGATTCTTAATCGAAAATAGCTGTAAGTTTCGATGGGCCACAACGTTTACTTACAATCAGTTGGACTGACTGCTCGTTTGTCCCCTTAAACTTTAAAAAATCTGAGGACATAACATTTTTGCTTTCTCACATTATCCATTTTCAACTGTTACGACATCTAAAGGATCTATTCCATCATCAATTTTGTAATGGATTCCCTCATCGTAACCACACAAAAAATCTTGAGGCGCTTGACAAGCGTATTGGTACTCTTAGTACGTTATCGCATATTTTATGCTGCTCCTCGTGACTATATCCTCGTGAGTATATCTCTCTTATAAACGCGTGAAACAAAATAGGGCCAGCTATCAAAATGCTAACACATTGCAAAACTATATTTCTATAGAAGTAATATATTATTTTGATAACTATTTAATACCCATTCTAATTGACTTACTTACCAACAAGTAAATTAAAAAAAAATATGTTTTATTTGAATATTTTTCTCATATTCTTACATTGTCAATAAAACCTTCGTAAAAATAAAAAGATTATGAGCATCTTCCAATCTATAGAAACAGCCTATGTGTAGACGGCAGAGCAATGACAAGCTTATAGGGATAACGTGATCGTCTTGTTAAAATATTATTTAATTAAGTGTAACATGTATACGTATTGAGAATAATATTTATTTTAATAACAAATCTGTTAATGTGAACATTTTGTAAATAAGCTGGTTATTTATCTTACAAAATTAGTCAAGCACTTATTGTGGTAAATGATAAATAAGTAACAATGAGCAATAACCAAAATAAAGTTATAACGGGCTCAGGAGAGTCCTTTGTGGCATTCCTTGAGGAAGGCCTACACGTATGTTCAGCAGTGGACTTGTGAAGGGCTGTAATGAATGTGTTAACTCACCTGCACGAGCCGCATTCGGCTGATTAACCAACATTTCACAGATCACGCCACGCTCGCATAGAATATCAGCCTAAAATAGCAGCATATTACTGTTGTGTTTAAGATTGGGACTAACGAAAGACTGAGACCATTTCAACTAGTAACGATGCGTTTCATCCCAGACCTTAGAGTTGTTAGTGTAGCTGCATATAGAGTATTTATTAAAGATAGATACGATAATAGGGCAAAACATCTACTCTCCATTTGGAGCCGGTACCGTATGTTCATTTATTACCTATAAAAAGCAGAATAATCAGGGAAAATACGTAACAGAATAGAATAGAATAAAATATTTTTTATTCAATATAGACCACTTTTATAGTTCTTATTGAAAGTATTTTTTTACTTTACCACTGGTTCAAAAAACCCTCTGTCATGGGAAGATACAGCAAGAAATCCAGCGGGCCTTTATTTTTAAAAGTAAATTTTGCATTTTTGGTTGTACAAACTATTTACAAAATTTATTTTAGAAACTACTTGGAAGCGGCCACCCAATAATTCCCAGGGGTTATTATCAACTATGTATTCATTTATATTATAATAACCCTTTTTATATAGTTTTAGTCTAACAAAACATTTAAACTCGGTATTAGAAAGATCCTGTACATTTTCCCGGAACTTGTTGTAGCGTATACATTGCCCCAAGAATCAATTATTACTGACTCTGTGGAGTCGAGAAACTGTTATCGCTAGCTTGTGTATGTTCCTAGTGTTTACAGAATGTATATCACTTTTTTGACTATAACTACCTTTGTTTTTGTGAAGATACATTAAAATTTTCGTAAATATACTAAGAGGCCAAAGTTAATATATTTATTTCTTTAAATTTATCTCTAAGAGACTCTCTCGGTTAGGTTGTAAATAACTCTAAGGTCCCTCTTCTGTAAAAACAAAAATAATTTCTGAATCAGCCGCATGTCCCGATAGCAAAATCCCATAAGACATTATGCTATGCAAATAACTGAAATAAAACTAATCTAGCTGTCTCGACATAAGTGAGACCTCTGATGGTTTTTACAGCATAGGCTACAGAACTTAGTCTGCTTGCTAGTTTGGATATAGAGGGCGCCACGGAGGCTTTGCGTCGAGTGTGATGCCAAGAAAAACTGTGGATTCAACCGGGCACAGTTCTTTCCCATTTAAAAACACATTGGTATTCGTACTTTCAACATTCGATGTTGTAAATTTAATACATTTAGTTTTATTTCCGTTTCAATGTAGATTATTAACGTTAAACCAATGCTCTAGTTTTGATATAGCATTATTCACTTCGTCACATTTGAATGATTGACGTTTAAGTTTAAAAATCAAGGAAGTATCATTAACAAATAATACTATATCATGATTATCCCCTACAAGGGAAGGTAAATAATTAATATTCACAAAAATAGGAATGGGCCGACAATCGAGCCCTGAGGGACACCCATTAGTACAGGTAACCTGGAGTAACTTTAACCATTTAGCGCTGTGTTCTTGACACCATAGTACTGTAGCTTGCTTATTAATGTCTCATGGTGAATACACTCGAAGGCCTTGGAAAGGTCACAAAATACATCCAAATCATCCTATGAATTCGCCCATGCACATAAAATATGTTTGATAAACTCAACTCCAGCTTCAGTTGTCGAACAACCACTTGTAAAACCGGATTGATTTTAATGAAACAATTTATTAATATTAATGAAACTTAACATCTGATCTAAAATTATTTTTTTAATAATCTTGTCTAATGTACTATAAGATTTAGATGAAGGTATGACTTTACTATGTTTCATTAAATCAGGAAACACACCAGATTCAACACTTGTATTAAATATAGTGCCTAGAAAAGGTACTATTGTATCTATTATAGATAAAACAACTTTAACGTAAATTCCCCGTAAATCTAGCGTTTTCTTAATATCAATAGTTTTAAAATATTTATATCTTTTGGCAATACTCTATGGAATTTAAAAGTATTTGAGCAAGCCTTTACATTTTGTTTGAGCAATGATTCGGCGACAGGATGACTTTATTGCCAAAAAAGGCAAAGATTTTTCTCAAAAGCCTTAGCAACTTTTTGATCAGATCGAGTTAAATTATTGTTAATATTCAATTAAAAATCCGAGTGGTGCGGTTTGACTTTGCCCGTTTCACTATTTATTATTCTCCAGGTCATTTTAACTTTGTTGGATGCAGTTTTAATGTTGTCGCTTAAATGTGAAGCCTTAGCTGTGGAGCAAATTTTTTAAATATTTTAGTATATTTTTTTACATAATCTCTAAATATAACATTCACACTACACCTCTACAAGCGATGTTCATTTATTGGAACAAACACTACTTTTTATTTTTCTGTTTTTTGTGTATTATATATATTGTAATTATTACTACTTAATTTCAAATAATTGATTTTAGCATGGGCTCTCTTTTTTTATAGAATACTTTCTATAAAATTGTTGTCTATACAGGTCGCACTAGGCCTAGCAATACGTGTTTGTTCTAAAAATAAATTAACAAGATTATACAATTTGAACAATGGGAGAAATTTTAAGGCGATTGATGTTAAAGTCTCAACATATTATAACAGACTCGTTCTGTTTACTACGTTTGAGCAAAACTTCTTCCACAATCCTTTCAAAATAGTCATAAATAGCACATGGGGGTCTGTAAACACTTACAACAATGAGGTGCTTGAGCTCGACACAAGCCATTTCTACAGTTCGCTCAACAGAGTGGCTCACAATATCCTTACGTTCTTTATATAATAATGATGATGATATAATAATATTAAGGAGCCATCACGAAAACTTTTTTCTCTGTTGAAGGAACTAACCACCTGGTGATTTCTGAAATTAAATATGAAGTTATAATCTTTCAGCCAATGTTCAGTAATACATTGGATATGTATGGTGTTAATATTTAAAAGCAATTCAACTTCCAATTCTTTTGCCCATCATGCCTTGTATATTTTGATGCACAAGGTAAAAAAAGAACTTTTCAGTAAGGCTACAAATATTTAAAAAAATATGGCTCTGTATTTCAATTATGTCGCATGCATAACTGAATAAATTAACTCTATGTCCGTGACACTGCATGCATTTCTAAAAAATTTGGCTCTGTATTTCACTTATGTTTTTTTTTCAAAAATAGCAACATTAAGCATTCTACGTTAGTGTTCTGTGAGAGCGTGGTCCTTCTCCGGTATAGCTGATCCAATCGTGGTAGAGCTATAACTGCAGTATAGCTCTAACGCAGAAATTTTCACGCATAACTGAAAGATATGGCGCTGTATTTCAGATATGCTGTATGCATTACTGCAAAGAAATTGGGATTGTAATTTAGTAGTGCTGCAGGCACATTCTTGATAAGGCTTGTAAAAATTAACAATTGACTTTACAATTTGTCTTGTTACTGCTGGTTCAGCGATAAATGTTAATGTTATGGTAAATGTTAATGTTTTTAAGTTATTGTTTTGTTTTTCGTTCAGCCATTGTTCGTATTGACTCCATTAGAAATATATCCGATCATTTCGTAATATTTATTTCTGTATTTTAATTCTTAGCACAGCCTTTGGTCAAAATATTTGTCAATATTTTCACTCTACAGGACACACTTTACAGGTTACCATGGCAAGTATGATTTAAAAAAGAAAGTATTAATAAATTTCCTTAATTTTCTCCTCCCGTTTCATTTCCTCCCAATTCTGCAAATATATTTTCTACTTGACAATAAGCAAGGATTGTTTCTAAAGTCTTGTGTTTATGATTTATAACATAATTGTATTGTTTTAAAGTCATGTAATAAAATACGATCTAACAGTAGAATAATGCACGAGCTATTTAGCTGTAACATTTATTTATTTATTTATTTATTTATATTTATATAAGGAGTAGTGGCTGATACATCAGTATACTCACGCTCAAATTCATGCTGCACAGGTTAAAATTGGCGACTATCCGCTGTGATATTACTTTCAAGAATAACAGAAAGAAAGAAAGAAGAAGAAGAAAGTTTATTCAGTAAGACATTATAGCAATTCGCTTATAAAAATAACACATTTTAAGTTTGGTAAATGGTTACTAAAAATAATGCTTATAGAGCTGAACTGTTATTGAGTTGAACCATTTTCAAAAAACTCTTGAACCTTTAAATATGTCTGCTTAACTGAGATATTTGGTGTAATTTAAATATTATGGCGTGGTCTTCTGTGTTCGGACCATTACCACTTTATATTTGTTAAGTAATCAAGACCTTATTGGTGTCTTGCAATGTAAAAAATCACTATTAGAGCTGTTGAAATATTTAAAAATTGCTGAAACAATTTCTTATTTGTTAATATTCCCTATCAGCTTGAAGTCCGCTAAATTACTCTGAATCAACGCGATAGATTCTTTCCTGCTTTCTTTTCTTAAACTCATTCAGAAACAATGGAATGTGGTGCTCAGTAGGGAAACCTATGTAATATGTTAAATTAGGCGTGCACGAGGAACATATGATTTTGAATTTTGGCGACTGGCACATCTTGTTACATTATATGTCGCACGTGCTATCAAGTAGCATGTCTTAATGAACCCTTTCCACTCAGGCTTCACCCTAAATGTGGAAACTCTGTGCTGCGAGTGAAGCGGCGTGTGGTGTATAAGGTGTACAGTGTCCTTACAAGCACCGCTCATGCTCCGCTAATGCCATTCACTTAGGCTTTTGATTAATTATGATTGGATAAATAAGCCAAAAATATTCCAATACGATTTAAGTGTTGCTTTTACTGAAAATTAAATTTAGTTTGCTCGTGCTATAATATGAAAGACATAACTTTAAATTACCGTGGCTCTGTCGATATAAAGTCGGTACAACGCAAAATAATCTATCCCCTTTTTGTCCCGTAGGTTTTATAACTGCTGGAAGGGCAAAAGGAACTCAAGGTCTTAGATACACAGATTAGCCATGTTCCTCATTATTCAGTACACCAAGCGAAGTGGAACAAGGCAAGATCTATCTGCCAACTTGTAATATGCTAGAACTTAAATAACCCAGACGAATTGCTAGCAAGCAGATATTCCGATCGCGAATCTACCTTAGAGGGGGCCAACGGACAGTTTGTGAGCTAACGAGGGAGAGCGAAACTTCAAAATTTGCCGAGGTCGATTATAAAACAACACAGAAATTGTTACGGCCAGCAGCTGCTTATCCAACAGTAGGGTCCTCCGCGGCCCATAGACGAAGAACTTACAAGCAGGTGTTGGTCGGGCCTGCTACAGGCCAAAGGTGGAAAGTTTCTAATTACAATAAACAATCAGGGGGGAGCGTTCTATTCTAATAAAGGGAGCTTACTTACCTCTATCCAAGGCGACTGGTCCATCAGGATTCGGTCAGGTCGCATGTGGATGTATAGTGCTAGGAAAGTGAGGGTCAGTGATGTGTATCTGGGTGTGGCTGGTAGTGTTATTGACCTTATTAGACCGTTACCCTCTGCAGCAGATCGGGCCTCAGCACCTCTCCCAACTACGGTATCCTTCCGCAGTCACTTTCTTCGTTTTCTACGATGACAGTTCTTTAACTCTGTCGTACGATTAACTACCTTACAGAAGCCACTAACTCTCGTTCGTTATAAAGCTTAACACGCGCGACCGGATCAAAGGTCACTACCGTTCCGCGTGGCAACAGTTATATCTAGAACATCAAATGCTGCACTAGCTATTATTGTCGAATGCACTTATACAGATTCTGAGTTAGACATAATAAGTCCCGGGTGAAGCTAACAAGAAAGCAATGCGCGTTACGTATCCTAAACCGTATATTTTCTAGATGCGCGTGTCGTATTCCGCCTCCGAGTTCCAAACAAAAAAAGACAGCGTGCCGCCGATCGCAGCGCTGAATTTGAACTCTAAATTTTTCTAGCGCGTTTTCGACACCCACCGTTCAACACGCTCGGACTAACTTCATCCCGTATCGCGCTGAGCCGAGTGCCATCTAACGTCGATGCTTGACATTAGCGCTTTTGCGCGAACAGAAATAATGTATAAAATTTACGAAACCCACATAGCTTAGAGTACTCGGCATGCCCTCAGCTGCCAGGTACTTTAGGCAATGTAGTTTTGTATATGTTTGAATTCCATGCATAGCCCTGAGTTTGTACAAAACACAAATTGATTTTCTGTTCTAAACATCTCATAATTCCTTCCGTGATCTGACTCTGCAGTAGAGCCTCAGAACTTACATTAGTGTTGCATTAATAACGAATAACGAATATTTTATTTTTACTTATTACACGTCAATGCTTGACCAAAATCCCATTAGGTAGTTAGTGATGATGAAGCCCTAAATTGTAAATCGCGCAGTCGCACTAATGGTAAGATGCCCAGATTGTATTCAGACGGAAAGACAGACACCGGCAAATTATTCAACTCGTGTGCTGTACACATAATGAAAGACGAAGCAAACCGTTTGGTTCTAATGCGTGGAATATCGACAATAAAGGGGCGAAGTCTCATCGATTGCCTGGTTGTCCGATGGTGGAAAGAAGAGAGAGGAATTAAAGCATGAAATTCTTGTACACACCTTCCAAAATGCATCCTGTACAATACTGAGAGTCTGGCATTTCTGCGCCTGTGCTCGAGGCAGACAAGATTGGATTTAATAAAATCAAGGTTACCAGTAAGACTCTTAGCACGTCTTTTCACTGATTCCTACGTTTCTAGGTGACATTTTGCTGCACCAGCCCATATATGACAGCAGTACTCTATGCACGACGAGACTTTATATAAGTTAAGAAACTGCCCGGCGTGAAAAACTGCCACTCCCTTGCTAGGACACAGTATTTTTTTGGCTGCTTTGGCCCTGGACTCAATAAATTGCCCATAGTGTAGATTCAGAGAAATCCCAACCCTTAAAAACTGAAGATAGTCGGTGTACTACTCCAAAGATACATTCCAGAAAGTAGGAGCCAGGTTAAGCGGGCTCCTTTTAGCGGTGAAGAGATACTTTTTTGACAGTTGGAGACTGCTTGCAGTGAGAGACGTGCACCATAAACCATAGTTCCTCTTTCGTACCGGATTTGATCCCGACTAACCCGAGCATTTTGCTGGTCTTCTCTAAAACTGTGGTGTCGTCTGTATACCCATAGATACCGGGCAAGTCGTGCATTAATATATAGTGGGAAGAAAGATATGGAGTAGAAGGACCCCTGAGGAACTCCGGCGTTTCTGGCGATAGAATTGGATGAGCTCCACTCACCACTTTTTTGGAGGGCTTCGGCCCACATGTGAGTGGCAGACGATGAAAGTCCACAGTCACTGGTAAGGTTATTCTGCTCTAGGAAAACCATGAGGTAAGCGTTCTATATACGCTCTATAATTTTGCAGAGTATGGAGGTAATTATAATTAGCCGATAGTCGGCAGTCAACACAGGAGACATTTCAGGCGCAGAGACCTTTAGAACTAAAGCTGGTATAACATCAGATCCACTAGCTTTGTTCACATCTAGACTTTGCTAGGGTTTAAGAACCTCCTTGTAGTGATACAGACCTCTGACATAGGGGTACCGTAGGGAGGTAATTGAAATGGTAGGCTGTTGGTACTGTCTAGTTTCGAATTCATAGCAAAAAGAGAAGCAAATAATTCCGTTTACTCCTTTTTTTCATAGAATAGGGTGACAAACGAGCACACAGCCCACCTGATAGTAAGTGGTTACTGTGGCCTATAGACATCTACATCTATTCTCGTTTGCGAATCAAAATGCAGATGCATTGTTATCCGTGAGGACTAAGGTGGATTGCCTCTTTTCCAGTAAAAAGGGTCTCCGGTTCTCTACACTCACCATACGAAACACAGCAGCGTTAAGTTGCTATTTTACTCTGGTTTTCTGTGAGAGCGTGGTCCTTCCCCGGTCGAGCCGACCCATTGGTGCTCCAACTATACTATTAATATTGCTGCAGCGTATCTCGTCCGCTTTGTTGAGATACCAGAAATCTCTACTGCCAAATGGTTTAGTAGAGAGCTTTGCGCTGATGCGTCAAATCTGGCGTGCCGTAATGCCTTTTTGCAGGATTTCACCGCTTGGTTAAAGGCTCTTTTCGTATGGCTAACATCAGGAACTTTGCTGTCTGAAGCGTTGACTCAGGCTAAGTACGCCATACGCTTATCCTTTTCAGTATTCGGTGATGAAACTACGGGCAAGCTTTAAAACTAATAGGCACGTCAGTTAAAAGAAATAAATATTACATCGCTTAACATATCACATTGGTAATAACATCTACGCAGCTCAACGGATCTTCAGACGAGAACCAAACCTGCCGCCAAGGATATGGTGGAAATAAATGCCAAATCTCATCCTCATCTGCTGACATGTATCGCCACATTCGCCTTAGTAATCATAGTTAGGTGGGGAATATAGTGACTTAGATTTCAAATAAAGTTCCCAAAGAGGAAGTAACCTTAACATCGTACCTCTCCACATCGATAGTCAGCATAAGATTGAGGCAGTTGGCTTTTGGGCACACCTATCCACATCGGGTACCCTAGTCGCTTGATTTACCAGCTAGGAGAGACCCAGCGACAGCGCAAAATTCTACTCCACTCTCCTAGCGTGGTCGGTCTTTTGATTTGGGAACAGCCAGTCCTCGTGAGTCGTATTAAAGTCAGCCAAAAAAACCGGCTGTGCGTAAGGTATTCAGTTACTCTGAGGTACAGCACTGAGGTATTCTAATAGCCTAATTACCTCTTGGTCACCTTGCGATCGGTAGACACAAGTATAAATAATTTTATACATTCCCGTATCTATCAATCCTCAACTCGTGGATAAAGCGGAATCTTTGATAGGTTAGGAAGGTAACTGAGGCGCTTTCAGCAGATGTCATTGCGGATATGCACACAGATTCCGACTAGCTGGTGGAAATTATGCTCCAATATATACGTAAGGTAGCCAAGATACGCTGCATCTAGAGCACATCTGATCTGCGTCTCTGTCAAGAAGAGTAAGTGCGGCTTGTCAGTCTGGATGTGGTAGTGGACTCCATTGAGATTACAATGCAGACCACGGATGTTTGTGAGATGCACTTTGATAGAGGTTTCTACGGTCGGTGAGCGGTGCAACCGTGCCTTGCATCCTGCTATCCTCCATAACCAAGCACTTGATACCAAGAAATCGGTCGGCGAGCAGCTTCATCCCCCAAAACATAAGCAGTTATCTCTTATAAAACGTTCGTTTCTGGCATTATAATATTTACGTGCATCTATTCGGGAGCCCTATGTTCAACAGTGGACTTTTAAGCCTGTAATGGATGGATGGAAGGATAACGAAATTTTGTTTCGGCTAAAATTAAATTTGACTCCTTTCTCTAAAACAAAGTATTTCACTAAAGCGCTTTCAGATGAATACATTTTTTAATGCTAGCACCGTTGCTGACGTGGACCGTAAAGAATACTTCACGAACTTTTTATAGTAAAATAAGTAAGTGCATAATATAAAAGTCTATTATTTTGAATGCATTACATTTATTTATAAAAGTTGGCTGTTATGTGGAGTTCTATATGAGTATAATTTTTGCAACCATACCCGGGTCCATCTTATCATACATGTATTCATGAACAGCAACAGGAATCCACCATTTCCTTAAAATCAAGCAAAATATCGTCTTACCTCCTATCTCATTGGCATACAAATGGCGCGTCGCTAAACTCGCCGACACATAATAACGACACTGCGGTCACGTCATCGTCGAAACGTCCTGCAAAAACTCTGTTGTATAGGGATGTCCGTAAAAGTTTGTACAAGATGTCATAATGACTTTTACTATCTTTTTGTAAGTGAACGCTATGTACATACACAGAAAAACTCACAAGTAGGGTCACCAGTTCTCTTTTCTCATCATACCAAAACTAGCAGAAGCCACCGCTGCAGCTATAATACAGCTCTAGTGTGACTCTATCAAGTACAAAGCGATGAGTGCAAAGCCCAGGTATATTGTTGTCTATATAGAATTTGAGTTTGGCAGTTTTGAGTTTTGAGAGTTTTGAGTTTCAGCACGATGCATGATTCACATTTAGATAAAGCAATCCCTATTATATAATTAATCTTTTTTTAAATGTAGAATCAACTTCAAAAATTAAAATATAAACATTCTTCTACATAAAAGCTTCTGAAGTTAGCGATAAGAGATATAGGTTTATCGAAGATTGACGAGCAAAGCCCTAATTTTAGAACCTATTATGTGGATTTATCAATTATTTTAATTTTTGAACCCTTTTCTTATTTTAATTAGTTTAGTCTATAGTCTATAGTATAGTCCATATTTCCATTTTTTTTATTCTATTCATTAGTAAAAAATGAGCTATTTTATTTAATTCGGTTAAACCGTTACCGAGAAATCGATGAACATATATACAAAAACTAATACAATATACCTTCTTTCCTTCTCGTTTTATTGAACTTGGTTAAAAATATTCTTAATAGTGACAGTAACGCAATCCAAACAAATTAATGGGAAATGTAAACAATAATAATTAGTCGCGGCATGTTTGCGACGCAAGCACAAAAGCAATAAATAACAGGTCTTAAACAAAATAATGAAAAGCGATTTCCAAAATCTATGGTTGGATGTTATTTGCGTTCACTGTTTGGATTTTGTTTGCCTGTAATTAAAATACTGGCTTCTCCCGCTTAAGCTATAAATGGGATCTACGGGGATACATTTAACGCAAATTACAATTTATTGAATGGTTAAAGAGATGAATTAGTTCCATTTTCTGATTACATGTTTAAACAGGTAAGGGTGAAAAATGAGCACACAGCTTAAGGACACTACGTGGTACTGCAGCTCATAGACGTAAACTATCATCTTCGATTACAAATCAAAATGTGGATTCGTTGTCACCCCTATGGACAGAGATGTTATGTGAATACATCGTTGCTAGCAAAGAGAGTTTCTGGTTATTGTCACTCACCATTCGAAACATTGTGTGGTTTTACGATGGTTATGTGACAGCGTGGTTCTACCCATGTAATATGCAAATGTAATCAGCAAAATTTAAAATCATTACTTATTAATTATTAAACAATTTAATCATTATCATTTACCGCAGGGAGCAGGACTATATGATAATTAAGTTTCTAGTTTTAGTTTTTTTTAGATTATTATTATAGTTTTTAATTTTGTATAGTATTTAAGTGCTCATTAAATATATTTTTTTTCACTTTGCGTATTTTAAATCATTATCATACTTACATAATGGGTATAAATGTACGCTATGATAAATAAATTGTAACTACACTTGACTGAAATTAAATAGAAGTGACGGACAGTCCTGCGAATAGTTTAATATTAGAATTACAACTTTCTGACTGTGAGTAGGAGATAATTAGGATTTTTAAAACAATAACAATGGTCTATTCTACCTGCTAGCCAAATACAATTATAGAACGTATAAAAACAGTATTTTTTTTTTGTTTTTATATTGCTACGACAGCTAGTTGCGTATTCCATCACGTCATCAAAGTTCATTAAAGTTCCCGAAGGTAAGTGCTAATGACCTCTTTCAAGTTAATAAAACGTGAAGACATAAGAATAGACAAGAAGCGACTACGAACATTGCCAAAAACATACGAGAATCGAGCTGTCATCTGCGATTATTATTAAAATGGGTAGGTTCTCAAAAAGTTAACACACGTTTCTGTGATTGAATTTATTGTATTTAGTGTAAAAAGTATTTATCTTGCATAATTTCATGTTTAATCTTAATATTATTGTCGATATCATTTCGTATTGTATAGACATAATTTAATGTCAAGGTAATAACAGTGAATATACCTGCCGGCGACTGTGTCAATACCATATTATCTAAAAGCAATTTTAAATTACGGTGATCTACTCACACAAAATGACTAACCTTATCGATATTTCTGAAACACAAAAAACAATAGAAGCTACACTTCGAAAAAGAATGGATGACTTTGAGCAGCAACTTGGCACTGCCTCAACCAAACCAGAAAATCTTGTTCAGATTAATAAAGAATTTAATGCTTTTCGCGACTATGTTCAGGAGATCTTCAAGCTAATGCGACAGCAAATTCATGAGGTGAGCCAGTTAGCCGATTCATTGGAAATGAGACACCGAAAGAAATACCTTATCCTTAGTGGAGTACCTGAAAAGGCTGATGAGAATACTGCTGGTATTGTTACCACAATATTAAAAAACAACCTTGGTCTCAACGATATTACAGCCTCGTTCTTCAAAGTTGTACACAGACTTGGATCGGCATCTACGGGCCATAGTAGGCCTGTACTTTTTAGACTTACTGATTCATCCCTCCGCTATACTGTTTGGAAGAAAAAGGCTTCACTTAAGGGCACACCCTACGTACTATCTGAATTCCTAACTAAACAACGCCAAGCTGTATTTATAGAAGCACGCAAACTTTTCGGTATGCGTAACGTTTGGACGCTGGATGGGAACATCACGATTAAACTGCCAGATGGAAACCGGCATAAAGTGCTGACTTCAGAAGATCTTAAAAAGTTTGTTCGTGGTAAGGATTCGGATCCGGTCGTGCAGTTGGTATCAGGTGACAATGCAGCTCGGGCATCAGGAAAGTCTGAACTGGCTCGTAGCAGACGTGCTGGGAAGATCAAGTAATGTGATTTTTATTTGTGTAATCAATGTAGTGAAATCTCAATCATTATTGTATCACTGGTAATCTTATCGCAATATAAGTTGTTTATACTCAGGCCCTAGGGTCATTCCACCATATTTTTAATTTTATATACTTAGTGTTTAAGTTCTGTTATCTCATTAGCTTAAAATTTCATATTGTACCTTTTTCTTTCAATATACTGTATCCTGTATTTTTATCATATCTAGTGTAACATAAGAAGACAATTTTTGGTCAATTTAGTGTTTCAGTAAATAGGTAATAAGCACTTGTTTAATTTTAATTACGATCATTAATTTTGTTTACAGTGTCTTGTATTATCTCTTGCACCAGTTTTGGTAGTTATTATTTCTATTCATAACCTACAAGTTTTAGTTATATTGATTTCATTGCACATTAGTTAACTAGGATTATGGTCACTATTTGGTCACTATATTATATATTTTAAAAGTATAGTGGCACATGGATTATAATAATATAACTGGATACCTGCGTTGTTTGATAATTCTGTATACTTTTAATTATCATACTGATTGTGAAATAATATCTTATAATAATTTGTACCTAATTTTTGGTATCAAATATTATTGCTAGTACATATACGTTGAAATGTTTTTGTGTGTTATATAGAAATACATAGGAGTCATATTTTATTGTGCATGTCAGAGGGTAATAATAATATATAAGGAAGGATGTATGTATACATTGTAAATTATAATTTTTATGATTTTATAAACAGAACAGATGTGTCTGCACAGAGTACATTTGGGTGAGAGTAGATAGCGCCATATTCATAGGTTAAATATGACATGTTTTTCCTTTAATGTCTACATTCATACATGTATCGGTGCCTACCGGGCTTTTGGCCAAAAAGTAATATTTGAATAATTTGTGATTTTTTTTTCTTTTCTTTTATATTAGCAATTTTTTTCTGTGCTGATCAGCTTATGTTGAATTTAACTCACGCTACGCATGTAATGATGTTTATGACCCTGTAGCACGCCATAATTATGAATTTTGTAGACGCCTTATTTGCTTATTGTAAACAGTCGACCGGCGGGTTAGTATCTATATTAACTGCGTGCCGTTATATTTATATATTTTTAATTTATATATTTATATATTTCCTATCTATTTTACATACATTACATTAATTCGTTATACAATACAATGTCTGACGATGGTTCCTTTTACTCAGTTTCTGACTCAGATTTATCATTCAAGTCCACTGAAGATTCGGTTTTAGAATTGGTTAGCCTAAACACATTTATTGCTCAACAAATAACAAATTCCTATAAACATTTCAATGCTTGTCACATCAATGCGCAGAGCCCACCACAACATTTCTCAGAACTTTTGCATATTTTTACTGATACGATCCACGCTATTCTAATCTCCGAAACCTGGCTCAAACCTTCTTTACTCTCGACTTCTTTTAGTATGCCCGGGTTCGTGCTATTACGTAATGATAGATTAAGAAATCGAGGTGGTGGAGTGGCGATCTACCTTCGCTGTGGTATCCCTTATAAAGTTATTGCATCTTCTCCCTCTATAGCGTCTGGATCTCTTGAGTATCTCTTTGTAGAAGTTCTCCTAAATGGAAACAAAATTATTCTTGGAGTTGTGTATTCTCCGCCCTCAGTTAACTACTTTCATGACCTTGAGTCCGCTCTCTCGAAAATTGCATCTGAGTACGCACATCATATAATTATGGGCGATTTCAACACCGACCTTTTGTACAGCTCCTCTAGATCGCGAGAACTACGAATGATCATGAATTCAGTAAATTTCTCTATTCTCCCGCTTGGGCCCACGCATTCTAATATTAACACTGCTGATTCATGGTTAGATTTGATTATCGTTTCGTCTACTGAACATGTTGTAACATGGGCAGTTTCCGGCTTCTGGCTTCTCGCGGCATGATTTTTTATTTATTACCTATCGAATCAAATCGCCAAAAGTTACCGCACCTGTTTTGCGCCTGCGTAGCTTTGCGACTATGGATGTGGAGTTATTGAAAAGGAAGGCTGCCTCAATTGACTGGTCAGATATTTTTTTTATACATCTGATGTAAATCATATGGTAGAGACACTGACTAGTAATATCCTTCAGTTATTCGATGCAGTAGCCCCGATACGCAATGTAAAGGTCAAGCGCCCTCCAGCACCGTGGATGGACAGTGATATCCGTAAAGCAATGGCAAAACGTGATCGGGCTTTTGTAAGATTTAAAAACAATCGCTGTGATGCCAACTGGAATATATATAAAGCTACCAGAAACAAATGCAATCAGATGGTTCGAGCTGCAAAACGCCGACATATTCATAAGAACATTTTAAGCTCTTCGCCAGCCGGCATTTGGAAGTTTCTCAATTCACTTGGGATAGGTAAACAAAGGAATTGCCCTGATATAGGGGCAATATCTCTCAATGATCTTAATAAGCACTTCTCCTCGGCACCTATAGTCGACAACTCAACTAAATATAAAACCATTTCACTCATCTCATCCCTTCCTAAAATCGATGCAAACTGCTTTGCTTTTTCTCCAATAACTGATGAAGATATTCGTAAAATTATTTTTTCCATTAAATCTAAAGCAGCTGGCTATGATGATGTGAGTAGAAATATGATTATTCCCGTAATTGATTACATTCTCCCAATCATTACCCACATCATTAATTTTTCTTTTTCTACTGGGGTTTTTCCATCTTTTTGGCGTAAAGCATTTGTTCTTCCTCTCCCCAAGTTAAATAATCCCACTTCTTTAAGCCATTTTAGACCAATTTCTATACTTACCTTTCTTTCAAAGATTTTAGAATCAGCTGCACACAAACAGCTATCCAGCTACATATATAAAAATAAACTTCTTAGTCCCTTACAATCTGGTTTTCGTCCCGGACATAGTACAACCACAGCTCTCCTTAAAGTTCTCGAGGACGTACGAAAGGGTATGGAGGAGTCAAAAGTAGTAGTTCTCGTATTAATTGACTTCTCTAATGCTTTCTGTACAGTCGATCATGACATTCTTCTTGCTATCTGTAAATACATGGGTTTCTCTTCGTCTGTTTTGGATTGGTTATCAACTTATCTTCGTGGTCGCCAGCAAAGAGTTAAGGTCAATCAACAGTCTTTCTCTGATTGGTCTGATCTTGCTACTGGCGTTCCACAAGGCGGAATTCTTTCTCCTTTATTATTTTCTATTTTTATAAATCTCATAACTGTAAATTTCAAATGCTCCTACCATCTGTATGCTGACGATTTACAGCTGTACGCTCAGATTGATCCAGCAGAGGTTAACTCGGCTATTGAAATTTTAAATATAGATCTTCAGGCTATCTGCAACTGGTGCACAAGTTATGGAATTGCTGTCAATCCTGCTAAATGTCAAGCCATAATTCTCGGTAGCCCTCGTCGTCTAGCTAAATTAGACTTCAATTCACTGGAGCCTATTGTTTACAATAGCACAAATATTCCTCTTAGACATGTAGTTAAAGACCTTGGGCTAATGATTGATGCTAATTTAAGTTGGCAATCTCAGGTAGTTGAAATAAGCCGGAGAGTGACAATCACCCTGCGTGGCCTTTATCGGTTCAAGAATTTCCTTCCAACTGAGACTAAGGCTATGTTGGTGCGAACACTCGTTTTACCGGTCATTGATTATGCTGATGTGTGTTACCCTGATGTGAGTCAAATACTTCTGTGCAAATTGGATCGTTTGTTAAATAATTGCATCCGTTTTATTTTTGGCCTTCGTAAATACGATCATGTATCCTTATATCGTTCTAAGCTTAAATGGCTCCCTATCCATAAGCGTAGATGCATCAGAATTCTTCGCACGCTATTTTCAATCCTATATGATCCATGCACTCCTCAATACCTGAAATGCAAGTTTCAGTATTTGGGTTCTTCCCACGATCGTAACCTGAGATCCTCCGAGGGAACTACTTTATGTGTTTTTCCTCGCCGTACTAAATTTATGTCTCAGTCTTTCGCCGCTGAGGCCATAAGGCTATGGAATAAATTACCTCCTCATATCAGGAAACCGACTTCTGTTGCAGCCTTTAAAAGAATGGTGACTGATCACTACCTTTCTTCTTTTAGCAATTGACCTTCTTATTTAAATGTTTCTGTATAAGTGTATTATAAATTACTTAAGTTGTTTTTGTATAATATGTTTGTATGTAAGTATGCTTAAAATGTATATATTATGTATTGTTTAAAATTATGTATATTTATGTATCATGTATAGAGTATATTATTTATGTTATTTGTAGTTATATATATTTATTTTTGTATTTACAAGTATAGTATGTATATGTTTATATTTACATTCACGTATATATTCTCAAGTTTTTATGGCACCTGCTTAAGTTTTTCTGCTTAGCTCGTGGTTGACTGGTAGAGAATGCCTAAAGGCATTAAGTCCGCCAATTGTACATCTTAAATGCAATAAAGATTTTTAAATAAAAAAAAATTATTAAGAACCTCAGCGAAGTATATTTATCGATTTTGGACAACGTGCGCTTGCTATGCGTGTGAAAGAATACATCCATTTCTCATCCTAATCTGTATTTTTATTCACCCCGCATATAACAATACTATTGCTATAAGTTAAAAAGACGACATTGTGGTGTATTATCAAAACATTATTAACTAAACTGTCTATAAATAAAGCAACAAGTTGTAACGTCCGTTTACAAGCAAATGTGATTGAATGTAAGATAACGTCTAACCTTTTCCGTATAGCGAGTGATATGTGAATGATATGTTGTGAATTTAAACCATACAGGGACGTACTCAAACGCACACAAAAAATTTAATCATACTCGTTCGAGCTGTTATCGAGTTTTAGCGAGACTAACATACAGCAATTGATTTTATATATAGACATTTTAACTAAGTAATAATATAAACATAAGTAATCAAAATTATTAAATAATAAGTATCATAGAAAAACCTGAATTTGAAGCCAAGTATTTTATAATGGCCGGAAATAAGAAGAATAAAGTCAAAGAACAAGTAGAAGAGAGAGAAAAGAATTGTATGTTGTAATTATTCTTATATGAGACAGAGAAACCCTGAGCATAGACCTCTCCATAGCTCACTGAGCGACCTTGAGCTTCTTCATATGGCCAGCAGAAAAGGACCACGTCTCATATCCATAAATCATCACTGGCAACACGCCCTGGTTGTGCAATTTTGTTTTAAGGTATTGAGGTATACCTGACGAGAAGATGTGTTGTAATCTCTCGAACGCTGCCCAGCCGAGTTGAATCCGTCAAGTGACCTCTGGGTCCAAGTTAGACTTACCTAATCGGACTATTTGTCCTAGGTAAACATAGTAATTGACAATTTAGAGCGTAGTGCTCCCAACAACTACCGGCATAGGTGTTACACATGACCTTTGTTTTGTCCATCTTAAGACCAGTCCTCCAGTGATTCTGCTATAAGGACTATATATATCGTTGGCAAATAGATAATAAATGATGTACTCGCTATTGATGTTAATACCATATCCTTTCCAATCCGGAATAGTTTCGGGAACATAACATCCTTTATTACACTTCTCTGTGGTTGAATAGGTTTTGTATTCTGGTTCTGTACTCGGGTAGCCACCGTAGCCTTACTGTACAAATACTTCAGCACTGCGATATACTGACAGTCAACTTGGCACCGCTGAAAGGACTGCAGCACCGCCTAAATGTCGATGGAATCAAAGGCTTTCCATAGTCCACATACGCAAGTCAAAGTAGCAGTTTGTACTCTTCGGTCTTCTGTATGAGTTGCCGAATGGTATGTGCGTGGTATATGGTGCTAAAGATTTTTCGTAAACCGGTTTGTACGTGAGTCTGGAAGTTGTCAAATCTGCCTTCGAGACGATCCGTAATGACTCTCGAAAACAGCACGTGACGCAGCTCAGAAGGGAAATCGGTCTTTAGTAATTTAAATGAGCGTTATCATCTTTCGTGAAGAAAATGACCACCGCGCTTCTGCTCCACGCCTCCGGATAATTTCAATAGTCCCACGTATCATCCTTGGTAGGAATCGATCTTCTTTCGCGACGATTTGTGGTCTATCAAATTTGATGTAATGGCGGGGTCAGTCTAGAATATGATCACAAGCTACGGACTTCCCGTCCGTGGTGTTTCCCGTCAGTTATATGTTCTTTTACGCAGGTTAACGGATGGTAAGAACTGACTAATCTTCATCGATGGTTTGTAGAATGTTCCAATGGTAACCGAATCTTGTCTGTGACTCCTTTGACACATACAGTAGTACAGCAGGCACACGCTCGACTGCGGCCGGCTTCACTCGGTCACTGTGACGTAGGTGCGGGACCCGAAACTTGTTGTTAAAGCTTGTGGTAAAAACCTTGAAGCCATGCAAAAGCTTGACGTGCTTAAGTTCGGCGGCCAGTTGTTTGTTGTCACAGATCCCTTGTGCTCTCTGTAACAAAGATTTGTCCACCCCCCTCATGACCATGGGTATTGGAAAGCTCACAAAACGTCAGGAATTAAAATAAAATAAATTAAACGCGATAAAATTGGTAAAAGTTATTTATTAAATATATTATGGAACATTCTAATATCTTTTTGCGACATAGAAATTTAGAAGTTGGTGATAGACAGACGTAGAACATTTCTAGGGACTATATTGCAACAATGTATATCTTTATATATAAAAATTATGTGTCACATTGTTTCTCCGCGATGAACTCCTAAACTACTAAACTGATTGCAATGAAATTTTGCACACTGTGTGCAGTTTGGGCCAACTAAAGAGGTAAGATAGTTTTTATCCCTATAAGTGGCTTTCAATATTTTTTTATTACGAATTTAAGAATTTTTATAGAACACAGAGTCGTCAGAGAGGGCAGAACAACGTCTGTCTGGGTAGTTTGTATTTATATATAATATAATATTGTAGGGAATGAGGGTAAAAAAAATAAAAGAAAATATGAACAAATGAAGGTAGAACGGTAATCTCCCATTTATTTTAGCAGTATAAAGTATCACGCAGCCGACTAAGAGGATCAGTTTGTAATTCTACGAGTCTCTCTATCGTTACTATGCCCGTGGGGGTATGCTACTATTGTAGGCAAGGAAGGTTATGTTTCTAAGAGGATGCCCTGTGTTACATTGAGATGGGTAGTGATGCTGTTGGTTTGCATACTTTGGTGTTATCATGTAATTGGGGTCCTGATATTAAGCAGGGTTTGTTACCAAGTGGTGTTCTTTTATTTAAATACTTTTGAGAATAATTTCTAACATCAGAAGTGGAACAGTTTCTTACATCAGAAGTGGTATTAAAGCCTTTTCCTGTAGCTTTACATTGAAATCTCTTACATCAGAAGTGGGATAAAGATCCCTGTTACCGTCCAAATATATTCTTTGAATAGTGTGAGGGTTATTACGTCCGTGAAAGACTATAATGCGCCTTGTGTTGATGCCTTTGTTTTTATGTTAAGTGTCGTAATAAAATTTGCTGTCTTATTTTCGACATTGAAATTGTATAAAATGATTTTTTTTAAGCTAAAGGTTAATACTTTTTGTTCGATTTATATTAAAAGTACCCGCGAGGACTTTCATTGTTTCTTAACGTAGGTACCCAAATATGTTAACAAATGTTGAAAGAAATATTGAAAAGAGGTGTTACTAAATGAGATTTAGTTTGCATCCAGTGAAAACTTAACTTGTTAGAGTTTTGTTGTAATTGATGAATGTCTAGTTTTGATTTCTTGTGAAATGATATGAAAATACGTAGCCCACGAAATAATCTAGCCCATACATTTTAAAGTTCGAAATGTTTAACCGATATATGAAACAAAGGATTAACTTTAACGTACTATGAATTGAAAAAAATAAATAGCCTGTTGGTATTCTAATGTGTCAATAAGTGTTACAGTTTACTCTAAATAGTCTACGGCCATTTGGACATTGGCGTGGCCTAGCCTTGGTACGATTGAGGCTACGCCGCTGCTACCTGCTATGTCTTGGTGGATCTTGCTCGGCTTCTTTTGCTTCGGCTCGGGCTTCTGCCGACCACATGATAACAAGAATAGAAATTCTACTATCTCCTAAAATTATACATATTTCTAGCAATTATAATGTGTTTATTAAATCATTCATTTAAGATAAGAATATTTTTCTGACATTTTCGTTTAGTGCTATGCTGTACAAAAAATATGATGGATTATCTTGTGTCACAAATACAAGATCCGTCTATTGCATTGTTGAAAATGAATAATGTTTTTTCCTTACGTTTTGCCATCTGTACAGTATTTGCACAAAACGAAAAAGTTCCACTGAAGTGGATATCAAAATTTCTATTTTCGTAGGCGTATTTATGTTATTTGCAACTTACAGTATTATTGGTATCTTCCTACCGTATATCCCAAATTCTATTGAATATTTTGATTGTAATGTAATCGTTATAATAACAGAATTAAAATATGTGAAATAAATTGCCAAAATTATAAATTCAACACATAATATTTTTTATATAAAATTGAAATGAAAAATGAACTTACATTCCACCAGATGGTAGTTACCATCTGGTGAAATGTAAGTTCATATTTGTACAGTTCGCTACCGCAGCTCATCATCCTGTTCAAACAAATATTATACATGCGCCGTCACCTCTACAGACTATACGCTTAAGTACGGGGCACAGTATCACAGTTTAAAAAACTAACGGTTTTAAAACGTCTTTGATGTTAGGCGATGTCTTCGCCTGCGTAGGTATTTACCATACGAAAAACAGAGGCTATACACATTGAAATGTCTTTTACCTAGCACCATTGTATTCTCTACTATCTAAGTTCCAGTGTAAAGGGTAAGAGAACAGGCTGTGAGGCATTTTGCCTTAGTCTTCAGTGATGACAACGCATCTGTAACCTTATTTGTTTAAAGTTACCTGCAAGTGACAGTGGACTGCAGAAAACACTTACCATAAGGTAGACATTAAGTTCGTTCAATATTATTAAACAGGTAGATCAATAGTTCGTTTATCCTCTTTATATTATTAAAAATAAAAACTTAAACCAAAATACGTTATTAATCCATCTGCCGGCCTTGGAAATTACGGCAATGACTCGAAACTTCACAGATATCTTTTTCTTTGTCGCACTGCCCGAGACTCTTGCCGTCAAATTCCCGCAAAGCGAGTGACACTTCATTGATTGTTAACAACAATTTCTAAATTCAGCTAAATTGTGATAACTAAAAAATAATTATCATTTATATTATGTATTAATATAAAATGATAAAACTTTAATGCCGGTATTCAATTTTGAGCTTGAATTCTAGCTACATAACGTCAAAATTTAAGTCTAGACTACGGATTAATAATACTACGTAATACGTCTAGATCATATTATGATTCCATATATGTTACACATATTTCGAAATTATGGAATTTAAGTTTAAGCTCAAAACTGTTTCTGTGTGTCTATCTTTTATCCTTTTTGTCTTATGTTCGCTGTCGCCGATCTGTCTATTATTGTGTACGAATGTGTATTTATCATTGTTTAATAATTCATTCCAACATATTATAAGTCATACAAAATACTTATTGTTTATTTTACAACTTTCTGATACTAGCAAGAGTTCAGTTACGTTTTATTTGTCATGAAATCAACGAGAACACATAATCCATGAAGCATTAAAGTCATATCCGAACGTAACGGTTTACTGGAATATAAAATATGTTGTTAGGTCGTTGCAATACCTATTAAGACATCTGCTAGCTATCACTAAGCATATTTTGAACTTTCACTCGTAAAATAAATATATTGGTAAATCCAATTGGGCATGCCCTAAGCGCATTAAAAATACGTATAACATAATTGTACGGAATTTTAAAACTAGTTTAAATACATTTTGACAGCACTATCGGCTTTAACACCCTCGAAACCCATGAAAATGACACCCATGATGAAAAAATTTATACCTGTTGCAGCCGCCACCTTGGGTTTACATTTCAACAGCATTATCGACTTCAACAATCGCGAAAACCATGAGAATGGCACCCATGATGAAAAAATTGATACCTACTGCAGCCTCCATCTTGGATTTACATTTCAACAGCACTATCGGCTTCAACACCCTCGAAACCCATGAAAATAACACCCATGAAGAAAAAATTGATACCTGTTGCAGCCACCACCTTGGGTTTACATTTCGATAGCATTATCTGCTTCAACACCCTCGAAAGCCATGAAAATGACACCCATGATAAAAAAATTGATACTTATTGCAGCTGTCATCTTGGATTTACATTTCAACAGCACTATCGGCTTCAACACCCTCGAAACCCATGAAAATAACACCCATGAAGAAAAAATTGATACCTGTTGCAGCCACCACCTTGGGTTTACATTTCGATAGCATTATCTGCTTCAACACCCTCGAAAGCCATGAAAATGACACCCATGATAAAAAAATTGATACTTATTGCAGCTGTCATCTTGGATTTACATTTCGACAGCACTATCGGCTTCAACACCCTCCAAAACCATGAAAATGACACCCATAATGAAAAAATTGATACCTATTACAACCGCCATCTTGGATTTATATTTCGACAGCACTATCGGCTTCAACACCCTCAAAAACCATGAAAATGACATCCATGATGTAAAAATTTATACCTATTGCAGCCGCCACCTTGAATTTACATTTCGACAGCACTATCGGCTTCAGCATCCTCGAAAACCATGAAAATGACACCCATCATGAAAAAATTAATACCTATTGCAGACGCCATCTTGGATTTACATTTCGACAACCCTATCGGCTGCAACACCCGCCAAAACCATGAAAATAACACCCACGACGAAAAAATTGATACTTTTTACTTTTAGTACGTACTACTATTATTTATTCTGTGCTTTTAAAATATAGTAATAAAAAATCTCTCATCAAGTATTAAAGAAATTTGGTTATTCGAATAATAATATTTGTACAACGATCTTTTTGAGCCGCTGCAAACAACCGTAACAATGTCCACTCACGACGGCTACTGACGCCGTACTGGACGCAGTCTCTATTTAGTAATAATTTATTCATACAAGGCTGACGAATACACCGAATTTTCGCAATTTCGCAGCCGAAAAATATTTATTATAACGTAACTAAACAAAATTAAACTGCCATTTACAGTCAATGGCTTCCCACATGATAGATGAAGAGTTTTCAAAATATATTGAGTTGAACAATTGATATTTTCAAAAGTTATCGTGTTTACAAGTCCGTAAGACTTGATAAATTTTTTCATTTTTTATATAGGATAAGGGTGATAAACGAGCCCACAGTCCACCATTGGTAAGTGGTTGCTGCGGCCTATAGACATCTACATCTATCCTCGTTTGCGAATTAAAATGCAGATGCGTTGTTACCCGTGAGGACTAAGATGGAATGCCTCATTTCCAGTAAAAAGGGCCTCCGGCCACCTGCCCTCACCAAGTGAAACGCAGAGGTAAACCTCTACTTCACGCTGGTATTCTGTGAGGTCGTTGTACCACCCCGGTTCGAGCCGGCCCATCCGTGCGTCAGCAAAAGCTGCCGCGTGGCTCTACCACTGTTAAAATCTACATCATAAGCCACTAAAATCCCTTTTTTATTTAAAAATAGCAATTAATCGATTTAATAAGTTCAATAATCACTTATCTTTCTGACAATGTGCTTTTTATATCACTTATATGTACAATATGATTGCTAGATACGATTTCATGCGACAAAACGTTGGAAACCTAGTAGAAGGCCCTAGTAGAACATACCGACACGCTTAGGCGCTTACGGCATGCAATATGATGTGACTTACGACTTAATTAAACTAAGTCAAACTTCATATAAATTTTGACAATGTTTCTCTATATTTAATAAAAGCACATATTATTATAATGACAGTGAATCTAAATTTCAGGCCTCACATTCACAAATGTTTGTCATGCACTGTAATTGTACCTAATGAGCATCAAATTAAGCAATTGTACAATGACTTGCAAGTGTCATCTCATAAATTACACTCACAACACCGCAACTTTATTATATCTACATTATCCACTAAAAAATGATATTTTATAAAGCTTTAAAGCTTTGTTACCAAGTTGAACCAAGCTATAGAGTATTATTCCTGCGACACAAATAGGTCAGCTCGAACAGAAAAACTAATCTTGCACAGAATACCAGCATAAATCAGCAACATAATGCTGGTCTGTTTCGTTTTCTGAGTGATGTGAACCGGAATTCCTTTGTATATATGTACTCGTACCGTCAAAATCCATCTTTGTCCTCAGAGGAGACATCGCATCTTAACTTTGATTCTTAATCGAGGATAGATATAGATATGTGGGTAGATGTTAATGGGCTACAGCTTCCACTTACTATCAAGTGGCAGTGATATCGTTTCCCTCTCATATTTCTATTAAAAAAACTGTTTAATCGTACTCGTAGCTTTATAAATAAAATTGATTTGCAAGATTTGACCCTAACAAACATATATTGCAAACTAAATAAAAGCTTAAAAAAATTGTTCTATAATGGAAGTTCAAACGCGTACATGCAAGTAACTCGAATTATTTACCTTGGTTTAATTTAAAGGATGATATTTGCCGGGCTGATGTATTCAATAAAAATGAATTCACTTGCATCTTATATATATGAGGAACAGTAAAGTATTTTGATAATCAATAATTTACATATAAACAATTTTGTGTTTGAAATTGTTGATTTTTAAGTTTTACTTTTGCGTACGACTTATCCTTTTTAAGTCCAATGCTGAATGAAGCCTTTTGAAAGGAAAACGGCAGTGGGCAAGCATTTCTTGGAAGTTTTGTTTTAGTGGCAGGCATGCGCACACAGAGTAATTGGTTGTAGAGACGATATCCTCACACAGTCGCAATGCGGCTCTCTCCTAAAGTACTCCACATATAAAATAAACATTTGATCTAATACAGTCAGTAACCTTAAGAAAGATTGTAAAAGTAAAAAAAAATTTAAAACATTTTTGTTTAGTTTTGAGTAAAAATTTTGTAGAACTGACTTTAATATAAATTATTAAGAATAACTTAAAAACTTTTGCTCAGACCTTGATCAATTTATATGTGACAATATGTGAAGCACCAGCTTTCAAATAAAAAAAGAATTATCGAAATCGGTTCACCCAGTAAAAAGTTATGAGTTAACACACGTAAAAAACATACAGTCGAATTGAGTACCGGCTCCTTTAGAAGTCGGTAAAAAACACCCAGTCCTCCATAATATCGTCCCGTGGGTGTCGCAAGTGGTGACAGAGGGAAACTCAAACAGGAGATGGATAGCAGCATCTTACTAATATCAGTTGAATAAAAATAAAATGCTGCGGTTGCCAACCCACCTGCCAAGCGTGGCAACTATGGTAAAATTTGAGGCAATCTATGAGGAAGGTCTACGTTCAACAGTGTACTTTTATAGGCTGTAATCATCATCATCATCATCATTACAGCCCTTCATAAGTCCACTGCTGAACATAGGCCATAGGACTGCCACAAAGCATGGTCCTGAGCCACCTGCATCCATCGACTTCCTGCATATCTTACAGGTCGTCACTCCATCTAGTGGGGGGACGCCCTACACTTCACCTGCCGGTACGAGGCTGCCACTCAAAAACCTTTATTCCCCATCGGTTGTCGCTTATTAGAGCTATATGATCGGCCCATTGCCACTTCAGCTTACTAATCCGTTGGGCTATGTCGGTTACTCTAGATCTACTGCGGATATCCTCATTCCTAAGTTTATCACGCAGAGAAACTCCGAGCATAGCCCTCTCCATAGCTCGCTGAGCGACCTTGAGCTTCCTCATCCGGCCAACAGTGAAGGACCATGTCTCAGTTCCATATGTCATCACTGGCAACACGCACTGGTTGTACAGTCTCGTTTTCAAGTTTTGAGGTATACCTGACGAGAAGATGTGCCATAATTTCCCGAACGCTGCCCAACCGAGATGAATCCGTCGACTGATCTCTCGGTCGAAGTTGGACTTACCTAGTCGGACTATTTGTCCCAGGTAAACATACCCGTAAACAATTTCGAGCTTAGTGCTCCCAATAACTACCGGGATAGGTGTGACATGGACATTAAACATAATCTTTGTTTTGTCCATGTTCATCTTAAAACCTATCCGTTGGGAGACACTATTGAGGTCATTGAGCATAGTGCTTAGGTCCTCCAGCGATTCTGCCATAAGGAATATTGTCGGCAAATCAAAGGTGAGTGACGTACTCGCCATTGATGTTGATACCGTATCCTTTCCAGTCCAGAAACTGAAAACGTCTTCCAATGCAGCGGTGAAGAGTTTCGGGGATATGACGTCACCCTGTCTTACACCTTTCTGCAATTGGATAGGTTTCGTACTCTGGTTCTGTACTGGGATAGCCATCGTAGCCCTACTGTACAAGCACTTCAAAACTTCGATATACCGACAGTCAACTTGGCACCGCTGAAGGGACTGCAGCACCGCCCGAATTTCGACGGAATCAAAGGATTTCTCATAGTTCACATACGTCAGAAATAGTGGCAAATTGTACTCCTCGGACTTCTGTACAATTTGCCGAAGGATATGTATGTGGTTTATGGTGCTCAAGCCTTTTCGAAAACCGGCTTGTTCGGGAGGCTGGAAGTCGTCAAGTCTGCGAGCGAGACAATTCGCACTAAGTCTCGAAAACAGCATGTAGACGCGGCTCAGAAGGGAAATCGGTCTGTAGTTCTTCAAGAAAGCGTTGTCACCTTTCTTGACGAACAAGACCACCGCACTTCTGCTCCACGCCTCCGGAGTAGTGCCACCATGGAGGACGGAATTAAAGAGCTTCTAAAGGACTTCAAGTACTGGTTTTCCACCCGCTTTCAGAAGCTTCGTTCTAATTCTATCCTCGCCTGGAGCCTTGCCGTTTTTAAGGTGCTGGAGAGCCATTCTAATCTCGCTCAGACTGACGTCCGCGATATCATCGGAATAATGTCGGACATGATCGGATCAGAATAGGCTGTATTAGATTGATAGAGTATTCAAAAATAAACATAATTTTTTTTTTATAGAAAATAGGGAAAACGAGCACACTGTCTACCGGATGATAAGTAATTTCTGTGACCCATAGACATCTACATCTATCCTAGATTAAGAATCAAAATGCAGATGAGTTGCCACTCCTGGGTACTAATTTAATGAGATTGTTAAAAAGTGGTAAAGTAAGTTTCTTGTTATTAAATTATTTATGATAATATGAAATAGTTACAGACGTTTAACTGCATGCTTGGAAAATTTAAATTAAAATTTCTATTCAAAGTAATAGCTACTCAAGAATTTTGTACATGATACATGGAAACACCACAATCGACTTTGTGTCTGCAGCTCTCCAATACTAACGTGATATTATTGTAGCACTAGTAATGATAGCTGCAACTGCTCTGAATTAAAGTTATATGTAATTATATCCTTCAGACCGAATTTCGGTCACGGCAGCCAGTCTCAGCGGAGACAATCTTTCGGCGCAGGACAGGATTATAGTCCGCAAGCACAGGTGCACTCTCTATTCCCTCACTCTCACAGTCCGATGGGACAATAAGCTGACACGACCGGAGAGAGAACAGGCGCACTACCAAGGGCTATATGTGCTTTACAAGGCACGGGGGTGAGACACCGCCAACTTCCAAGTTCCAAGCAGCCACTGAGAATTTCTTGATGGAAAAAATAACTGATTTTTTTGCCCGACCCGGGATTTAAACCCGGGACCTCATGATAAGCAGTACTACAACCACTAGACCAACGAGGCAGTTAAATTAAAGTTACATTCACGATTATGAATAAGATTTATTGGTGGCGACGTCAGAGAATACACCACTCCATTTTTTATCTAATCGATAGACTATCGATACGTCTACGATGTCAGCAAAATCTTATTGCTTCAGATTGATGGCGGCTTAAGAATATCCACTGCCCCATATCTTCCCATGGGTGGCGTGAGAGGCGACGACAAACAAGGGGATGAGTAGAGTAGCGTCTCCCTAATAACGGCTACAAAAAAAAATACTGCAGTTGCCAACCCGATTGCTAAGCAAACTATGGCAAGTATCCCTCCCTATGAGGCAATCTATGAGGGAGGCCGATGTTCAGCAGTAGACGTTAGTAGGCTGTAATGTAACGGTAACGGATGGCGGTGTAACTATCTTGCTTACGCCACGCAAAAAATATCCAGACCAGCAATGGGGAGCAGTGTTAAAGGCGCGAAACATCCAGATGTATTACGATCCAGATATTTACGAGACATATACGAGGGTGACACTGAAAGTTCTTAGAAAATAAAAAACCGAACAAATTAGCAAGTTATTAGTTTTATTATATCTTTTATCCCAGCGGATGCATCGATGCATATGTATATGACCACTGAGCAAAGCACTTTGCCAACTCGTCCTTAGAGGTCTCTTCGATGGCGAGTTGAAACGTAGCCACTGCTTCCTCGGCTTCCATAAAACGTTTTTATCGAAGGTTTTCTTTTATTTTTGGAAATAAATAAAAATCGCGAGGTGAGAGGTCGTGGCTATAGGGTGGGTGACCCGGTAATTCCACGTCTAACGTCGCCAAGTGGTCGATTGTTTGTTTCGCCGTATGCGACGAGGCGTTGTCGTGGTGAAGGAGAAATTACTGCTAGATCGTTACTCCCAAACTTTTTCCAAGACAATACATACATACATATAATCACGCCTCTTTCCCGTAGGGGTAGGCAAGTGGCAAAAAATTGTTGGTATACCACTCTGTCGAACTGTTTTTCGATCCTCTAAAACAATTGTTGTGTAATAACCTCTCCTTCCGAAGAACGATGCCACCATCTTTTTTCCCACGCTTCGAACTCTTTTCACTTTAGTTGGCAACTCCTCGGAAGGAAACACCCAGACAGCAGACTGTCTCTTAGTTTCAGGATCATAACAATAAATCCAGCTTTTGTCAACTGTAAGTATGTCGAACACAGCATTTGAGTCACCTCCGTCACGACACCAATCACGACGACGGAGTTTTTGGGCCTCTGTAAAATTATGAGGAAGCTATCAGGCACAAAGCTAAATACATTCCCTTTTGTATTACCACACCAGCATTAAAAGGCCAAGAGAACTTAAACTTATACGTCCATGACTGCTACATACCGCCGCTAAGTTCATGTACGTGTCGCTCTCTTGGAAAGACCACGAACACAAAATATTTAGGTGTTATTTTAGACCACAAACTTTCTTTCGAGGAGCATATAAACCACATTTCTTCCAGAGTTCGTAAACTTACATACATTTTTAAGCAGCTTCGTCGTCTTGCTGATACCAGTATTATAAAATTTGTTTATATTGCCTTATGTCAATCTATTATTAACTATAGCATAACGTCTTGGGGTGGTGCAGCAAAAAGCCACATGATTAGGTTAGAGCGTGCACAAAAACTTACACTTAAAATATATTATAAAAAACATCGATTATTTTCAACAAATGAACTGAATTGCTCACTGTACGTCAACTCTATATTCTTGGGACAATACTCGTATTATTAAATCATTCAAAAACGGAATATAATAAATCCAATCCTGTATTAAACAAAATACTTCCCCATATGGTATGCATAATACCTGTTACCAATTTATTATTTGCTCAAAGATTTTTCAATTAGAGGTCTAGTCCTATATAATCTTGCCAACAAATTATTAAATATATACCCGTTAACTAAAAGACAGACAAAAATTTCTTTAATCAAATGGCTTAAATCATTAGACTACGAACAGACAGAAAAACTATTTGAACGTATTGTTTAAATACTCGTATATATTACACACCACATGCATACATACACACATACAAATACACACATCGAAACACTTCGAAATGCTCTGAACTGGTATTATTTAATTTTAACATAGAAATGTATATACAAAGCTGTTTATTGATCACTAACGTTGCAATATAGATAAATTATTTGATTCCAAATATTTCAGTTTTTTATAGACTTCATTAATTATACGAAAAACGGGAATGTGCCTAAGTTTGACCAGTGCGCTCCAATAAATGACCACTTTTGCGCCAATAGTTGACCACTGAAAAACTTATCAAGAAAAGGTAGCTAATTGAAATTAAAACACTATATTGTTACACAAATTGACTTTCATATGATGACTGAAAGTTTATCTAGACTTGCAACCAATTTTAATGGCACTGTCGAAGGTAACTAATTAGAAGACAAACATGAAAATTAGAACATTATCTAACGTTAACAACGTTTATTAGCAAACTACAATAGAAAAATAGCTTTGCACATAAATTATCAGTATCACCTATCACGGACTTTGAATTAAATAAATCGGTCTCATCATATTGAGGTAGGCAATTTTGACAAAAACTTATCTATCTAGAAACCGTAAAATTACCAAAACAACTAGAAAGCTTTATCTTATGCTAGCTGTTCCCCGCGATTTCGTCCGCGTGGAATTTTTTACGCGGAACCCTAAAATAAAAGTAGCCTAAGTTACTTCTTATAATATCAGCTATCTGCCAGTGAAAGTCCCATCCAAATCGCTTCACAGGTTTTTGCGTGATGCGTGTTCATGCCAAAATAGCTCGCAGATGACAGATTTTCTTCCGACTTACTTATTTATTATTATATTTTGGTCAATAAACACAATATTTTTATGAATTATAGCGTATGAGTTATTCTAATGTATGAGCTATATTATTGTAATGTTTCATTAAAATGTATTCAATAGTTTTTGCGTGAAAGAGTAAGAAACATCCATACATCCTCACAAACTTTCACATTTATAATATTAGTAGGGTTCATTGCAAAAATTTGGCCATGTCTTCAACCTTGTAGGAACCTCTGGTATTTATAGAAACAGGTGCTTTTATAACTCCAATGATGCTGTCACGGTCATACAATATAATCTTCTTTTTCAAGCCATTTGAAAACGGTCGCAGATGATAACATCATAGTACTGACTTCAGCGTTACATGTTCCGGTATACATTACTCTACTCTATGGTTACATGTATCAATGTTTATGATTTTTACAAACTCTTCTTGTAGGGTCAAGATAGTTGGTGGTCCCATTTTCCGTTGAGAATGTCTCATTTTCCGTTTGTTTATAACAGTCGGGTGAGGGGTATGATATTTTCGACATATTCGCGCTATTTTAGCGCCTTTTTTTTACTTATTATAAGCCAGTGCTTGACCACAATCCCACCTGGTGGTAAGTGGTGATGCAGCCTTAGATGGTAAATCGCACTGTCTTATCGTAACAAAAGCCTATTCACTCTTGCCTTGAAGACGCCTAGATTGTATTCGGACGGAAAGATAGACGCCGGCAAATTATTCCACTCCTTTGCTGTACGCATTACAAAAGACGAAGCAAACCGTTTGGTTCTAATGCGTGGAATATCGACAACAAAGGGATGAAGACCCGCCGACCGTCTGGTTGTCCGATGGTGGAAAGGAGAAGGAGGAATTAAGGCGTGTAATTCCTGCGCACACTCACCGAAATGCATCCTATAGAATACCGAGAGACTGGCTACTCTGCGCCTGTGCTCAAGGCTGACAAGATTGGTTTCAACCAAATCAAGGTCACCAATGAGCCTCTTAGCACGTCTCTCCACTGAGTCCAATGCTGCCAGGTGGCATTTTGCAGCACCAGCCCATATGTGACAGCAGTATTCCATGCACGACCGGACTTGGGCCTTATATAAGGTAAGAAGCTGCCCCGGCGTGAAGTACCGCCGCACCCTTGCAAGGACACCAAGTTTCCTTGCGGCTGCTTTGGCTCTGGACTCGATGAACCGCCCAAAGTTTAGGTTCGGAGAAAATTCAATCCCTAACAACTGAAGGCAGTCAGTGTACTCCAAGGATACATTCCGGAAAGTAGGAGCCAAGGTGAGCGGGCTTCTTTTAGCGGTAAAAAGACACGCTTGTGTTTTGGAGGCGTTAAATCTCACGAGATTGGCATCGCCCCATTCGGAGACTGCCTGTAGTGTGAGACTCACACGCTTAACCATAGCCTCTCTTTCTGACTGGATTTGATCCCGACTGGCCCGGGCGCTTGGTTGGTATCTCTCCACAACTGTGCTGTCGTCTGCATACCCATAGACACCGGGAATGAGCAGATCATTTTTATGCAGCAGGAAGAGAGTTGCGGAGAGAACGGACCCCTGAGGAACACCGGCGTTAGTCGCCACAGTATTGGATGAGCAGCCATCAACGACGACCCGGAGAGACCGTTCACTCAGAAAGTCCTTCACCCAGACAATTAGGCCAGGGGATAAGCCGTACGCTGAAAGCTTGCCTAATAGACTAGCGTGCCAAACCCTGTCAAAAGCCTTCGAAACATCGAGGGAAACAGCAAGTGCTTCACCACTGTACTCGAGGGCTTCGCCCCATATGTGAGTGGCATACGCTAGAAGGTCCCCAGTTGATCGATTTCGGCGAAACCCGTACTGGCGATCACTGAGGAGATCATTTTGCTCTAGGTATGCCATAAGGTGGGCGTTCAATATACGCTCCATAATCTTGCAGAGTATGGAGGTAATTGAAATTGGCCGATAGTTGGCAGGGTCGGTACGGCTACCTTTTTTAGGCACAGGCTGCACATTGGCCAGCTTCCAAGATTTAGGCACTATTCCAGTCCTGAATGAGAGGCAGAACAAGCGTGTCAACACAGGAGACAACTCAGGTGTACAGACCTTTAGAACTATAGCTGGTATACCATCAGGTCCACTAGCTTTATTCACGTCTAAACTTCGCAAGGTTTTAAGAACCTCCTTGTTGGTGATACGAACCTCAGTCATAGAGGTATCGCAGTGAGGTAATTGTGATGGTACGCTGTTGCTACTGTCCAGACGCGAATTTCAAGCAAAAAGAGAAGCAAATAAGTCCGCTTTCTCCTTAGGCGCATGCGCCAGTGAGCCATCTGGTTTTACCAGCGGAGGCAGTGTAGACCGACAAAAGTTTGTCTCGACCGCTTTGGCGAGAGACCAAAAAGCTCTACTGCCAGATGGTTTGACAGAGAGCTTTGTGCCGATGCGTTTAATGCGGTCGAAACTGGCTTGGCGTAATGCCTTTTTGCACGACTTGGCGGCTTGGTTAAAGGCTCTCTTCTCAAGGCTAACATCCGGAGCTTTACGGTCTCGAGCATCGACGCAGGATAAGTACGCCATATGAAATGGCCGCGTCGCAACCGGTCCGTATGCGTAACGCAACTGTCCAGACCCATTCTCCCTAAGATATGGGTTTCACCTAACATCATACCGGAACACGATTTGCATCATTTGGCGGTATGTCTTTGCCAGGTGGGTGGTAACTAACCCTCGGCCGGGCCTCTCACTAGTAGAGGACCAACCTACCACCAGTATGTAGTACTGCTCGGTTGGCACTACCCAGGGGATACGTGTAGGGAATCAGGGTTCAAGTAATTCCTACGGACGCGAGCAGCTTCATCCCCCTTTATGAATTTCATCGAGATACTTAAGCAAATTTAGCTCTGTATATTTAAAAAAATGTCTTTTTGGGTATATCTTTAGTATAAAACAACGAAAAAAGTTAAAACTCTAATCTGGTGGTCATCCATAGGAAACAGTAAACATAGCTTACCGTGGATTTCTGCAATATCAGGGGACTTCATTCAAACCTTAACGCCGCCCACTACCATCTGGAGATAGCTAAGCCGGCCTTGCTCTTTCTCACCGAGACACAGGTGTCCTCTCCGGCTGATACTTCGTATCTCTCCTACCCGGGGTACAAATTAGAACACTCGTTTGTGCCCCGGGCTGGAGTTTGCGTGTATGTCAGAGAGGACATCTGTTTTCGACGCCTCGGCAGCCTTGAAGGTACGGACCTGTCCATCCTATGGCTGCGCGTAGACAGCGACGACCATCCCCGCGTCTACGGGTGCCTCTATAGGTCCCATAGCGGTAATGCCGACACAGACCGACTCATAGACCACGTCTAAATGGCTGCAGACTCCGTGCTACAACAGGTCCCATCCGCAGAGATCGTGATACTCGGTGATTTCAACGCCCACCACGCTGAATGGCTTGGTTCTCGTTTAACCGATCATGCGGGTAGATCTGTCTATGACTTTGCTTTGGCATATGGTCTAACACAACTGGTTACTTCGCCTACGCGGATCCCAGATGTGGAAGACCATGTACCTTCCCTGTTGGACCTTCTGCTGACCTCTCATCCGGACGGATATCAGGTCTCCGTCGATGCCCCTCTGGGCTCTTCGGACCATTGTCTGATCCGGAGTACGGTGCCACTCACGCTCCAATCGCAGTTGCGATCTACAGCTTGCCGCCGTGTTTGGCACTATAGGTCAGCTGATTGGGACGGGATGCGGTCTTTTTTTGCATCCTACCCTTGGGGACGGGTTTGCTTCTCGCCGGAAGATCCCAGCGTTGTTGCCGATTCTGTTGCTGATGTGGTACTTCAGGGTATGGAACTTTTTATTCCATCTTCTGTGGTGCCCATCGGAGGCAGATCCCAGCCATGGTTTGGTCGCTCCTGTAAAATAGCATCACGCTATAAGCAGGAGTGCTACCAGGCCTGGGCTGACGCATCAACGTCTCGGGATGTAAACACCAGCGCATTAAAAAAGAAGTATAATTCCGCCTCCAGGTCCTTCAAAAGCGTCATTGCCAAGGCAAGGTCTGAGCACATCGGCAGAATTGGCGAGAAGCTAGTTCGCCTTCCTTCGGGAACCCGTGCATTCTGGTCTCTCGCCAAGGCTGTCCAAGGGAACTTCTGTCAGCCATCTCTTCCATCTCTGCACAGAGAGGACGACTCACTGGCCCATGCCGCAAAGGAGAAAGCCGATCTGTTGAGCTCTCTTTTTGCGTCCAACTCGACTCTAGATGACGGGGGGAACACACCGCCGACCATCCCGCGATGTGAGTGCTCCATGCCGGATGTGCGATTTACACAGCGCTCGGTCCGCAAAGCACTCTTCTCCCTGGACGTCAACAAGTCGAGTGGGCCCGATGGAGTCCCTCCCATTGTGCTGAAGACGTGTGCTCCGGAGTTGGCACCGGTTTTAACGCGTCTTTTCCGGTACTCCTACTCCCAAGGCGTAGTCCCGAACTCATGGAAGACAGCTTTGGTGCACCCGATCCCTAAAAAAGGCGACCGCTCAGACCCGTCCAACTACAGGCCTATCGCCATCACCTCCTTGTTCTCCAAAACAATGGAAGCCATTATAAACTGCCAGCTCATGAGGTACCTTGAGGATCACCAGCTGATTAGTGACCGCCAGTACGGTTTTCGTCGGGGTCGATCAGCTGGTGATCTTCTAGTCTACTTAAATCATAGATGGGCGGAGGCAGTAGAGTCCAAGGGGGAGGCATTAGCCGTTAGTTTGGACGTAGCGAAGGCCTTTGATCGGGTCTGGCACAAAGCGCTTCTTTCGAAGCTTCCTTCCTATGGTCTTCCCGAGAAATTGTGCAAATGGATCACCAGTTTCCTTGCTGATCGGAGCATCAAGGTCGTAGTAGACGGTGAATGCTCTGATTTCAAGCCTATCAACGCTGGTGTTCCACAAGGCTGCGTGCTATCACCAACGCTGTTTCTCCTGCATATCAATGATATGTTGCTAACTGGCAGCATTCATTGCTATGCGGACGACAGCACTGGTGATGCCTTATATACCGGCCGTGCCAATATTTCTCGGGAAAACGTCGCCGAGTACCGGGACAAACTTGTGTCTGAAGTCGAGTCTTTGTTTAACAAAGTCTCGGATTGGGGGCGACTAAATCTAGTCCAGTTCAGTCCCCAGAAGACACAAGTTTGCGCGTTTACCGCTAAAAAGAACCCCTTTGTCGTATCTCCTCAGTTTCAAGGCACTCCCCTTACTGCCTCAGCCAGTATCGGAATCCTTGGCGTCGACATATCGAATAGTGTGCAGTTTCGTGGTCACTTGGAAGGGAAGGCCAAATTGGCCTCTAAAAAGCTTGGCGTGCTCAGCAGAGCGAGACAGTATTTCATGCCGGCACATCGCTTGCAACTTTACAAAGCGCAAGTTCGGCCCCACATGGAATACTGTTCTCATCTCTGGGCCGGGGCACCCCAGTGCCAGCTCCTTCCACTTGACCGCATCCAGCGCAGAGCGGTTCGAATCGTCGACGACCGAGTTATTTCTGATCGGCTCGATACACTGGCACTGCGTAGAGATGTTGCATCTCTTTGCGTATTTTATCGCATTTATCACGGGGAGTGCTCTGAGGAATTGTTCGGACTAATTCCAGCCGCTCAACTTCACCATCGCACATCACGACAAAACTCGCGTTACCATCCATACCATCTGGATGATTGGCGGTCCACGACTGTGCGGTTTAGAAGAAGTTTTCTCCCTCGCACGACTTCCTTGTGGAATCAATTACCACCAGCGAATTTTCCGGACCGATACGACTTAGGAACCTTCAAGAAAAGAGCTTACACCTTTCTAAAAGGTCGGCAACGCATCTGCAATTCCCCTGGTGTTGCGGTTGTTCATGGGCGGCGGTAGTCACTTACCATCAGGTGAGCCGCATGCTCGTTTGCCCCCTATTCTATAAAAAAAAAAACTTTTTTACTACTGTGTACCAATAGCAAACAAGTGGTCAACAACTGGGGCACATCGCATAAAACGATTTTAATAATTGGCTTTAAGCTCTAAATTGTCAAACAAAGGCATTGCTATGAAAAAAAGGACAAAAAAAGAAACACCATAAGCAACCAGTTACAAACCAGTTGGTCAACAATAGGAACTCAGTACAAGGTGTGTTCCAGTAGTTAACCACCTTTAAAAATACTTGATTATGTCATTATTTAATAAAAATAACACCACATAGCACTTAAATAAACACAAAACTTTTAAAATAATACAACATGATGACAGTAATTAGGAAATAATAGGTAATATTAAAATATTGAACTTATCATGTCGACGTGCAAGTCTAACTGTAATGGTGGCCGAAAGGCAGTAAACGAGACACTGGTCTGAGAAAAAGAGCTAGGTATCGATATTTTTCGTTTACTCTCGCAAAAATGATGTTCGGAAGACTGGTTATGGTCTAGGCTACATAACAAAACTATTGAATTCTTAAAAAATGTCTGCCATTTCTTAATTTAATCAATTGAACATATGAGTGGTCAACCACCGGTACCTGGTTTGGGACTGGTACACCCACCCTATATACCTAATAAGTGATTTTTACACAGTTTCTCCACACTGAACAAATATATTTTAATGTAATTTTATTACACGTAGCTGTATTGATTATTAAATGTATTACAGCAATATCACTTCTGTTGAGAGAGGGGCCTGGGGATCCCATAGCACAGAGAAACCTAGTCCTAGTAAGATCTAGGTGAGAGCCTGGGCACCAGGCTCTCACCTAGATCTTATTTAGCTTATATTTATAGCTGTTTTTTAGTTGTATAGTTCATTGTTACTAAGTTTATTGTGATGTACTGATCATAATATTTTGTGAGAGAAAATAAATACCAATTATTATTATTATTTTTAAAGCTTTCTCACCGCTAAATTTTTATGGAGGATTTTGTGCATTTGACTTACACCGATGAAACTGCTGATAAGTCGCTCTTTTGTCAGTCTCTATCATACACCGCACAACACTGAAGTTATCTTCAATCGTCCCCGTAGAAGGCCGTCCCTCACGCAGCTCATCGGTGAGATTAGTACGAGCACGTTTAAACTTATTAAACTAGTTGTAAACAGTGGCACAAGATGGGGCTTCATTGTGAAATGTGAATCGAGGTCTATCATAACTTTTTTGAATTAAATGCCATCGAAATTCATAAAAAATCATTATACGAAAATTTTCTCGAGTTAAATTCATGCTTACGTGACATAGACAATTTTCAATTTAACGCAAATCGTAAACAAATGACAAGTTAATAACATACATACACAATAATACTGGCAAAGAGTTCCATTTTCAAAATTTGAACTTATTCTTTAATTATATTGTTTACAAGTGGCCAGTTCTAAAAGCTTTCAAAACGTAGTGTGTACCAGTACAGCGAACCTCAATGAGGGCATCCACGACTTCTTCTGCCACCAGGGCGGCGCCACTTTACAGCGAGGTAAAATATTTGACAGATTTTATAGCGGGGATGATAATTTCTTAGGAAAATGTAATCTTTAAGGTTTCTTTCGGTATTATTAGTTATACTTCATATTAATTTCATTAGAAATGAATAAACCAAACTATAAAATATAACTAAAAGTCGATTTTTTTAAAAAGAGTTATAAAGTGCAAAAAATTAAAAATCAAACCACTGACGCATTGTGCTGTGTATTAATATAATATTCTAGATAATGATAAACTATTATTTAAAACTAAGCTCTCAATTTAGTGACACTGTGTAACAAAAAACTTTACCTCAGTCACACCTAGCGACATCTGGTGAGTGGAAGATTATTAGCCCTCATTCGCCCACCAAGCCTGATAACTGAGGTTAATACTCGCTACAGCCAGCTGTGGATCTTTATGGGCTGATGAAGAACAATAAGAAAAAACTGAATGTAAAATCATGTTTAATTACGGAATCATTTTTAATCAACTACCCTCGTAATATCGTAGTGCAAGACATATTTATGTCCCACCAAAGAAACAATTACTTCATACTCTAAACCGATCGAAGAAGTTTGTCATTGGTTCATTACAGTCTATCAAAATTTCGTTGTTCCCCCTCAGATTGAGAGGTTGCTTCATAGGGGAAATATTTCTGGCAAATTTGCCAAGTGTGGCAACTATGACAAATTAGTACACTTGTAAAAAATATAGTAATAAAATTTGCCAAACTGCAGGCAAGTTTCATTACTATTTCAAGTTATTATCAATGGCCTATTCAATAGATATAATTTATCTCCTTTTAACTCTATATAAAGCAAAAATACCATTTTTCTTATTAGGCTGGTTTATTAATATTAATATTAGATGTACAGATTATGTATTTTAGCCCTTCACTTCTTGTCATATATTAAAATTATAAAAATGTATTGAATATTGACTTATTGAGTGTCATAATTTAATACGTTTTAACAGTGGTAGAGCCACGCGGCAGCTTTTGCTGTCGCACGGATGGGCCAGCTCGAAGCGGGGTGGTACCACGACCACACAGAAAACCAGCGTGAAGTAGAGGTT
This sequence comes from Parnassius glacialis, assembly GCA_033319125.1. Classification (NCBI taxonomy): domain Eukaryota; kingdom Metazoa; phylum Arthropoda; class Insecta; order Lepidoptera; family Papilionidae; genus Parnassius; species Parnassius glacialis. Next base: position 20,051,860 of record JAVANC010000010.1, on the reverse strand, counting down.
TACCTCTGCGTTTCGCTTGCTGAGTGCAGGTGGCCGGAGGCCCTTTTTACTGGAAATGAGGCATTTCATCTTAGTCCTCACGGGTGACAACGCATCTACATTTTGATTTGTAATAGAGGATAGATGTAGATGTCTATGGGACGCAGCAACCACTTACCATCAGGTGGACTGTGTGCTCGTTTGTCACCCTTATTCTATAAAAAAAAAACACTACGCTGTGCTTAGAAACATAATGAGGATACAAGAAAGAAAAATGATAGTGTAATACAACTTAGGAAGATTTCTAGCTTTTATTATTACACTTTCATTTTCCTTTAAAGTTAAAGTTACAGCCTATATACACGTCCCACTGCTGGGCACACGCCTCCTCTCATTCCTGAGAGGGTTTTAGGGCGAGGAAAGGTCCGCCGCGCTGCCCCAATGAGTGTTGGCGAACTTCACACGTCTTTGAAATTTTTTTTCTTATTTGTCAGACATGGCGGTTTCCTCGCGATGTTTTCCTTCACCGCCGAGCACGTGATAAATCAACACTTAAAATTGTAATTAACAATTTCATTGGTGCCGGTGAAGACCGAACCCGGGTTTCTCGCGTACTGTGAAACTTACAGCGAGCGCTAACCATCTGAGCTACCACGGAAAAATATTGAAGCCTAATTATGTTACTAAATTCAGAATAGTGTCATAAGCCTTTATGTATCATTACATTTTATGCGACATTCCATCTTCATCTTCACTGTTAGAGGCGAAAACATCTCTGTCGCCTTTTGTGTTCAGTTTGATCGCATGAGTGTGTCGACTGAAAACTGCACTCTAATGAAGGCCATCAACTTTTCGGCTAGTAAAAGACCAAGTTTTCAGATATCCTCATCATTATCATCATTAAAGCCCTTAATAAGTTCAATACTGAAGAACATCGGCATTCCCCAAGGAATGCCAAAATACACTTTTCACACATTTTCAGTTGTAAACCTACTTAAAGTTGAGAGTATTAAGTAAATTTCCGTCGATTAAAATTATGCGTAAATATTACTTGTAATATAGTAAATATATTAATTTGTGAATGAACGGCAAGTTAATTATAAGTATGAATTTAATGGAACTATTATAGTTAAAATTTAATAAGATTTTAATTACGATACAGAAATTTTACTGTGTGTTATTTAAATTGCTACACAACATAAACCAGCAACAGCGGCAAGTAGGCATTAATTACGTGGCATTGTATAGGATTTTGGTAAATTATTTTACATGCGACAAATTTTCGAATTATATGTAGCTAAATTCTAACGAGGTAGTTACGAAGAGGCACTAGAATTTATTTCTAGAATTTATTTACCAAAATGAGCTTGACATATTAGTTCCCGTATTTAATTACGTAGGTAGGCAGAGACTAAAGACTTCCATTAAGCACGATCCTGATACACCTCTCTAGCCTATTTCAAATATTCAGTTTAAATATTTATTTTAAATATTATAAATAAAAAAAATATGTTAAAGAAAACTTTAAGTAATTTTAATATATGCCTAAACTGTAGCACGTTCTTGTTTGTTGATGCCCTTTCTATAAAAATCTGCTACACTAGAATCTTTCGCCGCTAAAATCTTTAAAAGCATTTTGCTGAGAAAAATTCTCTTACTTCGAACGCTGTTTATTTCGCCTGTTCTATTGTGCAGTATGTGGCCGGGCTTTGTCATGAAGAAGTTATGGCTTAGTAAATTAGTGCATTAAAACAAGCAAAGTTAGTAAGTTAAAACAAAAATTAAGACATTGTCTTGGTTTAAAATCAGTAATTTTAAAAGCTACTAACACTAAATATATAAAGTTTATAACACTGAATTTTAAACATACATATAAATAAATATTAATGTGACTTTAAATAAGAAAGAATTTCATCGTTATCATCATTACAGCCCTTCTCAAGCTGAACAAAGGCCTCCCCCAAGGAATGCCATAATGCACGGTACTGAGCCACCTGCATCCTTCGAGTAATGTCATATCATACTAGGTCGTCATTAGGAAGGGTTAAGTTGTGTTGATTACAATTGTTTTCCTTGGAATCAATTTAGATGCGAAGCATCCATATATCTAAACTAGACTTGGTTGTGTAGCATATGCTGTTAAAAATATTCTTTTTTTTTTCTTTTTTGTTTTAAAAAACGTTACTCCCACACTAGGATTTTCTCCTGTGTCGTGGAGGCAGTTTACAAACATAAATTGCACAAGGACAAACATCCAGACCCGGAACAATTATTTGTAGGTCATACAAATACTTGTTCCGTGTGGGATTCGAACCCGCAGCCCCCAGCGCAACAACTGATTGCTAAGCCACTGCGCCACGGAGCCGTCAAATATATATATTTATCTTATATTAATCTTAGTAATTATTAAGTCTCACTAGCTTAAACAACTAGAGAAGTGAGTTTTATTTATTATCATGACATAAAATCGTTTGATATTTTGCAGTAAATGCGAGTCATGAGAGCAATTTATGATTCAAAACCAAAAGAATCTCTAAGAGCAAATTGAAGGAAATATATTTTAATTTTGGCCTCTCAATATAATTATTTAAGGAAATGTAATGCTACATGCATTTGTTCTTTAAAAAAATAAGTAAAAAAGCAGTGATTGTCATTCTACCAATCTATACTAATATAATAAAGCGGAAGAGTATTTTGTTTGTTTAAACAGGCTAAGGCTTTACGTGGTAGAGCCATGCTGCAGCTATATTAGTAGTATAGTTGTAGCACGAATGGGTAGGCTCGACCGGGGAAGGATCACGCTCTCACAGAATACCAGCGTCAAATAGCAGCTTCATGCTGCTGTGTTTCGTATGGTGAGTGTAGAGAACCAGAGACCCTTTTTACAGGAAAAGAGGCATTCTATCTTAGTCCTCACGGGTGACAAAGCATCTGCATTTTGGTTCGCAAACGAGGATAAATGTAGATGTCTATGGGCCACAGCAACCACTTGCCATCAGGTGGACTGTGTGCTCGTTTGTTACCCTATCCTATAAAAAAACATATCTGGAACTACCATTAAAATTTTAATTGTTTTTATATATTCTAGCCAAATTCATGAAGAAAAGTATAGGCTATTCGGCATAAGGCTACTTCCCTCAGCAAGCCTTAAATATTGATTTTTGTTAAGCAAGTCAGAAGAAAAAGGGCTCCCGAAATGATTTATCGGCGTGCATTGACGTAATGGTTAGTGATACGTGAATATAATGTTGTACAAAAATATAGATCTTCACTTCATCTAAAAATAATTCCGCGATACTATTTGCCTATTTCTTACACATAAGCTACAATAAGGTATTTTGTGACAAAAAATTATTGAAAATTATAAATTGATTTATAAGCTAGAAACAAACTTTCACGTTTATAACATTAGTAGGATACTTGAGTCTGGGTAAGTACTTAAAATAAATTTTAAGACAAAACATTAATAAGTGCAGACATTAAGTAAGTAGTTTATTATTTCATCTAGACATATAGTGTTTCACGGCTCAAGTCAACCTTTTAGATGAATGTGCCATTATCTACTCATCTTACTTAGTTCACCGAAATACACGACATCGTTATATTATCTAATTTTGTTGGTAAAAAAAAACTTCAAATCAAAACCAATTTTGTTTGTAATTTTTTTATATAGAAGTTATTTAATTTTACCGCCATTTTTTACATGGTAGAGCCATGCTGCAGCTATACTAATAGTATAGTTGTAACACGAATGAGTCGGATCGACCGGGAAAGGACCACGCTGGCACAGAATACCAGCGTAAAATAGCAGCAGAATTCTGCTGTGTTTCGTATGGTGCGTTTAGAGAACCGGAGACCTGGAAAAGAGGCATTCCATCTTAGTCCTCACGGGTGACAACGCATCTGCATTTTGATTCGCTAACGATAGATAAATGTAGATGTCTATGGGCCACAGCAACCACTTACCATCAGGTGGACGGCGTGCTCGTTTGTCACCCTAATTCTATAAAAAAATTGTTAAATTATGTGACTTTAATCAATTCATAATGTACAAATAATGATTCCAAATAGCTAATGTATTGGATCAATTTTGCTGTAATATACTCATTTAGAAAAGCTCTTAAAATTGTTTCTTCTTAATCATCATCATCATCATCTGCCTGTGTCAGTAAACTGCTGGACGTAGGGCTTGGCCTAGTCTTCATAAATGGAATTTTCCTAGTATCTTAATAACCGACGCCAGAAAGGTCTAATGGCTTCCGGCAGATAGCGTTATATCTATCTTGTAACGCCTAATGGAATATACTCATGACATCACAACATAACTTCATACTCAGACCGTACCTAACTCCTGCCAAGCACAACCATATAGTAGGCAACTCCTCCCTGCAAGGGGACAGTCCCATATCCAGCAGTGGACTTATACGGGATTATGAATAAGAGAAGGAGAAGAAAACGTATCAAAGTAGCCTAATATTATCATATTTATATATAGTATAATATCAGGCATTTTTATTGATCGACCAGCCTAACCAATTTCTAAATGGGAAGGTGTTTTAGTATTGTTTATGAAATTGTATAAGACAACATTTCCTTTAGTCTACTATAACATAATTTCTAAGTGACTACACAGGACCAGGATAACGTTTCACCCGCACAAGAGTAATTAAAAGTTTAAATCACCGAAGTTATAATAACATCATCAACTTGTACCCGAACTTATAAATGCTTTCACACAATATTCATTTTTTATACTCATATAATTTAAAGTGTAAATATATGAAGCTTAAGATCAAAAATACAAACAGACAAAATAAAATACTAAAGATGAACTTTGAATTTAGTAATAGAAAGCATTTTAACGTATGTGGTGTTTGTATGACGTCATCTTCTATCTGGCTGCAAAGTATAGTGATAACCATATTGGGATGGTTCTGGTGTAGATACGTAATCGTTCATTTTTCCAATTCCATTGGCACCTACTTACACACTGAGAGAACTCAATACAAATCGCAAGCCATTTTTCCAATTCCATCTAAGTAGATTGAAAGAAATAGAAGTTGTTATTTGGATTTTATTCACATTACCTCATTTCTTATACTTTTTATATGAACAAAATAGATAATATACATAATGAGGAATCAATAAAAGTTATATTCATAACTGGAATGAAGAAAATGTGTTTCATAAAATTGTCAGCAATAAGAGAATGAAAGTTTCCATCGTAAATAGGCCCTAAATTACTTTGAATAGGTAGGCTAAGACTGAACATCTATTGTAAACACATTAGCATATCATAGCGTGTACGAACACATTTACATTGTATACATTTATATGTTATAATACTGTAAATGACTCATTATCAATCAATGCTTAACTAATATTATCTATATGTTATAGACTTAACCTTTAACTGTGGACGTGGGATCTCACAGATCTTTCCAACCTGCTGATTTCTTAGAATAACATACTTTTTTACATGGAGAATTACCTACGCATACCCGCCTCGCGGGGCAAGGACGGGTTATGGCTGAGTCGCACCGACTAAAACCCCATGGTGTTCCACCTTTTTTTTATATGATCAGGGTGACAAACGAGCACACAGTCCACCCGATGGCAAGTGGTTGCTGCGGCCCATAGACATCTACATCTATCCTCTATTACAAATCAAAATGTAGATGAGTTGTCACCCGTGAGGACTAAGATGGAATGCCTCATTTCCAGTAAAAAGGGCCTCCGGCCACCTGCACTCACCAAGCGAAACGCAGAGGTAAACCTCTACTTCACGCTGGTTTTCTGTGAGGTCGTGGTACCACCCCGGTTCGAGCCAGCCCATCCGTGCGACAGCAAAAGCTGCCGCGTGGCTCTACCGCTGTTAAAACCTTCGCCGCATATTGGCAGGACCACGGGAACAATTTCTCACACATCCGCGGTCCCCAGCGCCAGCCATATTTCCTTAAGAAACATTATTAGGTACATTTACTTTTGTTTTAGATTTTTGTTGCTTAAAATGGCCGAAAATAGTTAACAAAGTTCTTTCGGTTCACAACGTCTATTAGAACAAAAAAATGCAGTAAAAATACCGTCAAAAATATTGCGTTTAAATGATCCGTCTTTTGGTGATATTTCGAATTCTTGACTCGGGTGATATCAACGCTCTCCTATTATATGCTCAACATCGAACTAAGGGAATAGATCGAGGTATCTTTATAAAGAAATTAGCTCGTTCTCTAGCATTTCCGCATATGCAAAGACATTATATCTCGACTAAAGCATTACCAAGAAACACCATAAAGCGCGTTTTAGGTGGTGAGATCCCCAAATGATACTCCAACTGAAGAAGGAGAGCAAGGGAAGAGAAAAACTGTAACCTATACATACCAATACTCCACAGAAAGACTGCCTACAAATGTGTAGCATAGAAAAATCTGCAATTCTTAAACCCCCTATATAAAGCATGCCAATAATTATAGGGTAATCGACCCTCTGTCGGTTTTTTCGTTTGAAAAAAAAAATGTTCAATCTACAAGATTGAACATTTTTTTTTAATTGATAATTTATTAAACTTAAAGAAAGAAATATCCTAATATGAATCCTTTATTTATAAAATAATTAGTTAATAGAATTTTAAGTGACCTCAGTGGCAATTAAAACTGAATTGTCTTTTCTTGATTTTTTTGAAATTATTTCTATTTTGTAATAAATGTTTCTCATATTTATTTAAAATCCTATTAGGATTAGTGAGCATTTATAGGTTAAAGCACAAGAAGAAGGAAGGTTAAAATATGAAATAGGCTTTATGTTTCCTCATTATGTATTCCTTCACCACCGAGCATTTAGTAAATCAGCAGTTAAAATTGCTATTAATAATTTCATTGATGCTGGCGTTTTAAGGCAACCGCTTAGCTTTAAATAAGTGCTACATCCTAGAATCGAAAACGTACAAAAATCATGAAGTGACCTAACGGAAGATTGATTTATTTATTGAGTGGTAGATTTCTTGTTAGTTTCGATCCATTCCATTATAAAAAGAAAAGAAAAGAACATGACAGTAATAGATATAGATTGTATCGTAAGAAAACCTATGCTCAATATCATTATCCATGAAGAAAACAATGGAAGACTATTGTTTGGATATTCTTTTAAAGAATGCAAAAGCTTAATTTATGACCAATAAACTAAATTCTTTTGATAAATACCTATTTAAGTTACGTAGTGAAATGAAAATTCGGAAAAAGAAAATTAATTGACCCAATACGTCGCAGATGTGATTGTGGGATAATGACAGCACCAGATCCAACTCTTATGAGAAAATTAAAAGTTAGCATATGCCTTCTAATACTTATGAGTTGGAAGGCATATGCTAACTTTTCATTTTCTCTAGTCTCATTTCTTTAACTCTAACTACATCTTTGATTCTATTCTGTTTCGTGCTTTTTCTTGTACGATTGCCGCATTTGACAGTAGAAGTTTTTTCTGCAATGGAGATCATACCATTTAAATAATATTATTTGTAGGCCATACATGCGCTTGATTTGTGCAGGATTTTAATCTGCGGCCTTGCAGCGCGGTCAAATTCTGAACCACTGCGCTGCGGAGTCGCCGTTTTTATTTACGTGACACGGACCATGGTAGCTCAAAGCTTAAGCGCTCACTGTAAATTTCACAGTACGCTAACAACCTAGGTTTGATGCTTGCCGGTACCAAAGAAGTTGGTTATAGCAATTTTAAGTGCTGATTTACTAGGTGCTCGACGGTGAAGGAAAATATCCTGAAGAAACAAAAAAATCATGTGAAGTTCGCCAACATGCATCGCAGCAATTACCTAGGAGAGTAGGCCTGAGCATATCAATGGGACGTATAAAAGTTGTAACTTTATCAAATTTACTTTTTAGATGGTAAAATTGGCTTTTCTCCAAGGCCTTCCTTATACTTTTATTTTGGGTACTATAAATATAGGTGGTATATAATATATATCGTTTCATCATCATCATTACAGCCCTTCACAAGTCCACTGCTGAACATAGGCCTCCTCCAAAAATGCCACAAAGCAAGGTCCTGAGCCACCTGCATCCATCGACTTCCTGCATATCTTACCAGGTCGTCACTCCATCTAGTGGGGGGACGCCCTACACTTCGCCTGCCGGTACGAGGCTGCCACTCGAGAACCTTTCTTCCCCATCGGTTGTCGGTTCTTCGAGCTATATGGCCGGCCCATTGCCACTTCAGCTAACTAATCCGTTGGGCTATGTCAGTCACTCTGGTTCTACTGCGGATATCCTCATTTCAGAGTTTATCACGTAGAGAAACTCCGAGCATAGCCCTCTCCATAGCTCGCTGAGTGACCTTGAGCTTCCTCATCCGGCAAGCAGTGAAGGACCACGTCTCAGTTCCGTATGTCATCACTGGCAACACGCACTGGGTGTACAGTCTCGTTTTCAAGTTTTGAGGTATACCTGACCGACCGAGTTGAATCCGTCGATTGACCTCTCGGTCGAAGTTGGACTTACCTAGTCGGATTATTTGTCCCAAGTAAACATACTCGTCAACAACTTCGAGCTTAGTGCTCCCAACAACTACCGGCATAGGTGTGACATGGACATTAAACATGATCTTTGTTTTGTCCATGTTTATCTTAAGACCTATCCGTTAGGAAGCACTATTGAGGTCATTGAGCATAGTGCTTAGGTCCCCCAGCGATTCTGCCATAATGACTATATCGTCGGCAAATCGAAGGTGAGTGATGTACTCGCCATTGATGTTGATACCGTATCCTTTCCAGTCCAGAAGCTTGAAAACGTCTTCCAATGCAGCGGTGAAGAGTTTCGGGGATATGACGTCACCCTGTCTTATACCTCTCTGCAATTGGATAGGTTTCGTATTCTGGTTCTGTACTCGGATAGCCATCGTAGCCCTACTGTACAAGCACTTCAACACTTCGATATACCGACAGTCAACTTGGCACCGCTGAACGGACTGCAGCATCGCCCAAATTTCGACGGAACTAAAGGTTCTCTCTTCTTCTTCTCATAGTCCACATATGCCAGACATAGTGGCGAATTGTACTCCTCGGACTTCTGTATAATTTGCCGAAGGGTATGTATGTGGTCTATGGTGCTAACGCCTTTTCGGAAACCGGCTTGTTCGGGAGGCTGGAAGTCGTCAAGTCTGCGCGCGAGACGATTCGTAATGACTCTCGAAAACAGCACGTAGACGCGGCTCAGAAGGGAAATCGGTCTGTAGTTCTTCAAGAGAGCTTTGTCGACTTTCTTGAAGAACAAGACCACCGCACTTCTGCTCCACGCCTCCAGTGTAATGCCACCATGGAGGACGGAATTAAAGAGCTTCTGAAGGACTTCAAGTACCGGTTTTCCACCCGTTTTCAGAAGCTCCGCTGTAATTCCATCCTCGCCTGGGGCCTTGCCGTTTTTATGGTGCTGGAGAGCCATTCTAATCTCGCTTAGACTGACGTCTGGGATATCATCGGAATAATGTCGCATAAGACTAGCTCTTGGATCGTTACTCACACTTGCGTGCGGCTCCAACGATGACGTGTACAGCTGCCCATAGAACCTCTCAATCTCACTCAAAATCCCAGGTGCCCCGGAAACGATGCTGCCACATTTGGTCTTCAGCTTTGACAGTTGGCTCTTTCTGGCAGACAGATCTCTGGCAAAGACTTTGGAGCCTTGGTTCCGCTCGATCGCTTCTTCAATACGAGCTGTATTGAAGTTGCGTAAGTCCCGCCGCCTACATTTGGAGATCTGTCTGTTCAGTTGCCTGTATGCTGTCAAATCTGTTGAACAATGGAGCTTCATCTCCCGTCTAACAGCCATGAGATTAAGAGTGTGATCGGAGAGTTTTTGTGTTCTTCTACGGCGGGTCTTGCAGAACTTCGCTCCGACCGCATGGACAGTTTCCACGAGCTTGTCATTCAAATCGTCCACTTGATTGCAGTCTTCTAGGCACTGAAAACGGTTTTGTAACTCGAGCTGAAAGGTTTCGAGACCCTGGATTAGAGCACGATGGGGACGGAGCGTTGACTTCATTAGACGAGACCTTTTCAACTTAACGTTTAGGTTCAGTGTGCCTCTAACCATTCGGTGATCGCTGCCTGTTTTCACCCTCGCGATCACTAAGACATCATTGAACAGTTGTCGTCTGGTCGTCATAATGAAGTCAATCTTATTTTTTATCGAACCATATATTGTTTACCGGTATTAAAACTAAATAGTAGCGTACAAAGTAAAGCGATAAAATATCCAGTTTAGCTTTCTAAGCAATGATGCACAGCTAGACTCCTTCTTTTATTTCTCGGGTTTTTCGTATTGTTTATTGATTCCAGTTTTCGTGTATGTTTCATGAGTCGCTTGTCAGCTTGTTTGTACTGTTGTATTATAAAAAAGTCTTTATAATATAAAAATTAGTTAATTGTTATTTCGTTAGAACAAAAACATTGTTTTAGTAGCCTAAAGGTACATTAACAGTGCGTAGAAATCTTACCCTTATTTTTCATTTTCATTGAAAGTAAAAACACCTACGCCGAAATTAAATATACCGTGTAAGTTTATACTGTCTGCGAAAAGTTTACGATGGATTGCTTTCTTAAAGGTCATTAGTAACGGTTTGAGGGTCAACGTGTCTCATATTATTAGAAAAGGGCAACAAAGAAATCAATCAATACAAAGTATTCACGCAAGGAACGTTACTAATTTAAAGATTAATTACAAAACTATATATACTATAACTAACTATATATATATATATATATATATATATATATATATATATATATAGATATTTTATATACTGATTAGAGCACCGGTTCTGGACGGGTGATTTCTAGATCTCAAAAACAGCGCCGCCTACCTTGTCCAAATGTGAATCTAAATCATCTAAGGACCCAGTCTAGCCGTTTTAGACATTTAGCGAGCCTAAAGCCACGTATCAATTACGTGCACCTGGCGTGCGCGCTATGAATGACCGCGACAACCAGTGCGTTCCGCGGAACGCGCTCCAAATGTTCGAAGTGTATCAACTAAGCTCACCTGGCGCGCGCGGCATCTGTTCCAATGTTTGACCGTTCAACATGGATATCATTCGTGTACGGGCAGCTGGCGCTTTCATAGTTCTATGCATCTTTTCTGAGCATTTCATTATGGTAAAAACTACTTTTACTATTGCACAGCAGATCTATTTAAAGTATAAAATTGTATTAATTTACAGAATCTTTGGTTATCTATAGCTTTGAATGCAACTAACACACGAATAATGGAAACAATCGTCACAATTGGCGCGCGTGCCAAAACTTAAAGTACTTTGATACGCGATAAGTAAGCGAACTAAATGGAGCGGCCCTCTCTACGTTTGAGCGTTCCGACGAACAATTTGGCGCACGTTCCAAGGCGGTATCCATTTTTATGCTGGTATTCTGTGAGAGCGCGATCCCTGCCCGGTTGAGCTGACCCATTCTTACTACAACCACAGAATAAATAATAGTTAAAAGAACAGAAGGTTCATTCTCTGATAACAAACTTGCGAGTTTAAACTTATTTACAACGTCGCTAACGAGGCTGACTAGGATTAACTCGTTCGCAGAGACGACTACAGGTATAATTTCGGCCGGCAATCCACCCCACATGTCGGTCACCTCGTGAGCCAGGTCCAGATATTTAGTCAGTTTATCTGTTTCGGCTTTCACGAGGTTCTCGTCATAAGGAATGGTAATGTCGACCAAAAATATCCTTGACTGTGCCCGGTCCATCAGCACAATATCAGGCTTATTCGCAAGAATAGTCCTGTCCGTGATGATGGCCCGGTCCCAGTAGAGCCTGGCGCGGTCATTTTCGAGCACGGCTTCCGGCAAGTACTTATAATACGGCAGTTTCCGATCCACGAGACCGTATTTCAGAGCGAGCTCCTGGTGTAGAATCCTGGCTACTAAGTTGTGCCTGTGCAAATACTCAGAGTTAGAAAGCGCCGAACAACCGGAGATGACATGCCTAAGTGACTCACCGGGATGGCGACAAGCTCGACAGACGTCAACGGTGCCATCCTTTAGGATGTATCTCCGATAATTGTTGGTCTTAATAACCTGATCCTGTATCGCACAGACAAAACCCTCGGTTTCCCCAAAGAGGTCACCGAAACGTAGCCAGTGGAGGGAGGAGACTGTGTCTACGAAAGGCTCATGTAGAGCCTTGTAGAACCTCCCGTGGAGCTCTTTCTCCTTCCATACGGTCTCCCGGTCGGAAATGCTCTGTACTGCCGGGTCTTGCCATTGCTCGTTGGCTAAGGATAGAGGGATAAGTCCTTTATCACAACAAATAACGTCCCTATAGTATGGATCATCCGCTCTCGTCAGAAAGTAATTACGGAGGCTGCACACTTCGCGATTATGCATGGTAAGCGCGCTTAAAAAGCCGCGTCCACCATGCTTCCGCGGCAAGTACAGCCTCATTACTGACGATCTCGGATGATGCACCCTGTGGGACGTCATTATAGTGCGGACTTTTCTGTCCAGAGCGTTCAGTTCGGTCTGAGTCCCCCTGAGTATGCCAAAGGTATACATGAGAACAGGCATGACCCAACCGTTATATGCGTGCGTCTTATTATTATTTATTATTAATAAATCTGTAACTATGGCGTCAATAACTAAGTACCTAATTATCTAGATCTACCTATAAATTACAATATATTTCCTTTCGGTATCTATATATATGTCAGAAATTACAACAGGAGATCCCACTTCTGATCTCGGAGATACATCAGGATAGCGTTAATTGTTAAAAATAATAAAAGTGTGAGACCGAATGTTCAACTTGCTCTCTTGCTTACGCAATCAATAATTATCAGTAATAAGACAACGTAACGCACTATACATTCAGTATAGTGAAATTACAGTTCGACCATACCGTAACATGTCTCCGCCACAATCACACACCAGTGTAACGTGAGGTACGTAATTACATGATAACACCAAAATATGTAAACCAACAGCAACACTACTTATCTTAATGTAACACAGGGCAGCCTCTCAACTACACCAATCCTAAGGAGGATGCAAGGGCCTGCACTAGAAGAATTACAACCACGAACAGAACCACGACACTATCTTAGCACTAGTAGAACGACCACACTCGTTGAATGACTTAAGCGGAATCTCCCGCGCACGGCACCTACAGTGAACTTTATACTACACAAACAAGCGGGGGTTTCTCGATATACCCTCCATTCCACCTCGATCCAAGTGATATTTTATAGACGCTCCGACACGGCCAAATGGAAGTACGACCGTCCTCGGGCGTGTATCTTTATGCATTCCTGTAACAAACACCAATTCGTCCGCTCGTCCATCCTGACATGAGTGGGTACATATTATCAGTTCGCAAAACTTGATAATTGTTACAATTGTTAGATGGCGCTGCTTTTTGCACTATGGCGCCATCAATTTACGACACGGCCATTCCTGACTAGCATCCGTCTTCGGTTGCAGTGCCTGGAGACAAAATATGCTCAGAGATTAATCTAGCTCGGCTATTCTGCCAATAGAAACAAGGTCGATTCAAAATGGTACTTCACTTCTCTTCGGTACACAGTGCTTCCTGCACAACATGATTTATTGTGGAAGGTCCGATCAACAAGTTTCAATACAGTAATTTTAACGATTTTGTTACTCTTTACCGTAATTCATGAGCAATGCATATTTAACTCGTGAAACTTTCATTGAAATATGTGCACCAACACAGGTCAGAATCGCACCAACGATTCTTTACATATTCGCCGTCACATATGCCAGAATCGTACCAACGATTATCCACATATCTGCCGTCACATATGCTACAATACACGAGGGGCTCAGTGCACCAACACAGCCCAGAATCGCACCAACGATTCTTTAGAAAGAAAGAAAGAAAGAAAGGTTTATTCTCCAAAATGACGCCATCACAGATAACATAAAAAAACATTACATATCTGCCGTTACATATGCCAGAATCGCACCAACGATTCTCCACATATCCACCGCCAAATATGCTACAACACATCTGCCGCCACATATGCCAGAATCGCACCAACGATTCCCTACATATCTGCCGCCAAATATGCACCAATACAGGCCAGAATCGCTCCAATGATTCTTTACATATCTGCCGTCACATATGTCAGAATCGCACCAACGATTCTCCACATATCCACCGCCAAATATGCTACAACACATCTGCCGCCACATATGCCAGAATCGCACTAATGATTCCCTACATATCTGCCGCCAAATATGCACCAACACAGACAAAAATCGCACCAACGATTTCCTACTGACCCATCGCCACATGTTACTCATGAGGTGCGGTCTAAGGTTCCGAGTATGAGTATACAAGCCATTCTTAATTAGATTTGGTTTCACAACCGCTGTCATTAACTATGACATCTAACTCTCGAGGAACTTGGTGATCGGGGATCTTCCTCACATGATCATTGGGGTATTTGTGGAGTACTTTGCACACTAACATGACGGCTTCGGTTAAATTTACAAAGTTACTTACACTTTTGCCACAACACAATCTTTGATGAGAGGGCATTCGGCCCAGAATCATAATAAAATGGGTATGACTCACCAGTATTTATCAGCACACCGCTGGGATTGCTCACATAGTACAGGTCAACACGTCGCTCACTGCTCGTCTCTGCGGCAGGCATAAGGCAAGCGCACGTGGCTATTAAAACAAACCAGCACACGCCATACTTAGCTACCATGTGGCAAGCGCGCGTGGCACAAGAACACAGCACAGGGCGTGCCGCACTCGCACCAGCGAGTTGTCTCGCCGCACCACGCACTCAAAACGTCAACGGGATCAGCAGGAGCACCTGAGGGTTCACAAGAATCGTCGGAGTTGCCGTCATCGTGATCACGCGTGCAGTACGCACATCTGCCGAAACCAGGCAATGTTACAGCTGGACCCGACAGTACGTTCCCACCAGCAAGGCACACACGCCTCACGCTCGCACACATGTAATCACATCATACGTGCTAGGTACTGTAACACAAAAGAGAACATTAAAAGTATTCAGTAGGAACATTTTTTTTCGAAAAATGCTGCACTACTCTCGGGACACCATTCGCTTTTCTAGGGCACAACAACCTCTGATACGGTCCGATCCTCATGTAAACTTAAATACTCTCTTCAATGTAAAAACTAATTTGCTCTACTTTCGTCAGTTATACTTTGGTTTTCCAGGATTATTCGCAACCAATTAAAGAGTTCACCACAAGATAAATTTACTTTCCTCGTGTATCAAATGGTGATCGGTAGCAGCGGCCAATTAACGTGGTCGCGGCGTCATAAGCCGACAGCATACTTCCACTCAAGAGCGAGCGCCACAGCACCACGTCTTCCACTAAACTCTCAATATCAAATCCCAATTTTGTCGAATACGTAATATTCGGAGTAAACTGTAACACTTATCAACACATTAGAACAGAAATACAACTTAGCGTTTTTAATTTATAGCACGTTAAAGTTAAACATTTTTTTCTTTACATCGTTTAAACATTTTAAACTCCAAAATTAGCCCATGTAAATCACACTTTTCGTATGAAATACCAAATTATGACATAACTCGAGCAAGTTAAATTTCCACTGAATGCAAACTATAACTCTTTTAGAATACCTCCAATATTTCTTTCGACATTTGTTATCATATTTGGGTACGTTAAGAAATAATGAAAGTACTTGCGGGTACTTTTTATTATAAATCAAACAAAAAGACTTAACTTTTGGCTTAAAACATTTCACTTTAAACTTTTAATCTACAATTTAATGATTTTTTAGTGTTGTAAATACGACAACAAACTGGATTTAAGAAATTGAACACAAAACAAAACTCGAGGCGCATCATAGTATTTCACCAACCTAATAACCCTCACACTATTCAAAGGTTACAAGGTGGACAGTAGCAGGGACTTTATCCCACTTCTGATGTCGGATCATTACAATAGAGGATTCCAATTTTGATCTCGGAATTACATCAGGATAGCGTTAATGGTTAAAAA
This sequence comes from Parnassius glacialis, assembly GCA_033319125.1. Classification (NCBI taxonomy): domain Eukaryota; kingdom Metazoa; phylum Arthropoda; class Insecta; order Lepidoptera; family Papilionidae; genus Parnassius; species Parnassius glacialis. Next base: position 20,035,830 of record JAVANC010000010.1, on the reverse strand, counting down.
TAATAAAAGTGTGAGAGCGGATGTTCAACTTGCTCTCTTGCTTACGCAATCAATAATTATCAGTAATAAGACAACGTAACGCACTATACATTCAGTATAGTGAAATTACAGTTCGACCATACCGTAACATGTCTCCGCCACAATCACACACCAGTGTAACGTGAGGTACGTAATTGCATGATAACACCAAAATATGTAAACCAACAGCAACACTACTTATCTCAATGTAACACAGGGCAGCCTCTCAACTACACCAATCCTAAGGAGGATGCAAGGGCCTGCACTAGAAGAATTACAACCACGAACAGAACCACGACACTATCTTAGCACTAGTAGAACGACCATACTCGTTGAATGACTTAAGCGGAATCTCCCGCGCACGGCACCTACAGTGAACTTTATACTACACAAACAAGCGGGGGTTTCTCGATATACCCTCCATTCCACCTCGATCCAAGTGATATTTCATAGACGCTCCGACATATACCTATTGTTAGTTAAGCACCCGTATGCTATGCAGTGCCTTTTGGTTTTTTGAGAGGCCATACTACTAGAGAAAAATAAATTTCATGGTACACTTATTAGAAAAAAATAATTTTTATATCAACGTTAGGTGCGCGTCAGCTCGAGCGGGCGCGTGACAACCTCACGGAATTAGCCCCCTAGCGGGGCAGCCTAGCGTAAGTATATTTTCATGCCTAAAGCGCGGAGTGAGAGGCCTGCTACAACCATAATATAGCTGTAGCATGGCTCTACCACGAATGCTTTGAAGCAAAATGCTACTAACAACTCGGGGTATTAATTATACTTAAAAGTAATTTGATGGTTATTGGAAATGGTTTAAAATAGAAATTATAAAAATTGCCTGTAAAACATCTAACAGATATTCATTATCCAGGGTTGACTGGTAGAGAATGCCATAAGGCATTAAGTCCGCCCTTTACATCCCTTATTATAAGGCTTGAAAAAAAAATTAAATAAATAAACCTACCAAAACTACATTTAGCATAGATAAATATTAATAAATCATTTTTTTTTATTTAAATTTAAACATATTTCGCCTTAGTACAAAAGGTAGTTTATTGTTTGTCTCAGCTTTAAACTAGTCTGTTTCAATAAAGAAGTAGCGCGGAAAAATGCAAAGTATGGAAAATTAAATGTAAAGTATGGAATTTGATATGATAAATTTCGCAGATTGTAGCGCCGCGTCTAAGAGACTTCTTTAGTAAGAAAGTCTCTAAGACTAAGCCATAGTTTAAATCAAAGACTATCAATAATCCGCGTTTTATAAAAAGACGATATGTATGTTTATAATGTAATTTATAATACATTTTACAAATGTACAATTTTATTTATTTTTAATATAATTATACATTTATAAAACATTATATTTATAATGAAATTATAAAAAGTCCAACCGATTAGTTGAAACCATTTTAGAACGAAGAAGAACCGACAATTAATGGTGAAGAAAGATTCCGATTGCTACTATGCCAGCCTGGTACCAGTTAGCATATTTAAAGCGGCAGATGGTGTCATGAAATGAAGTCATGAAGAGAAGTTCTTATGGGAGGCCTATCCACCAGTAAACTTTAGGAAAAGCAGTTATGATGATGATAATATTGATGATGGTGATAATTTTGATGAATTATTTATTTCAAATATTTAGTTAAATATAAGTTCTTGTAATTATTTTCATAAGTAATTTTATTTTTATATTATTTTATTGTTATGTGCACTTGTAATTGGGGTAGCTGTAAGATGTAAGGTAGTTTTTGGGACCAAGATTGCCCTACATTAAATGAGAACACTTAAACATATTTCATATTAACATTATATTTTACCTATGCGGAAGGTTTCATGGGCTATAATTTATGAATAAATATAAAAATAACTAATTTAACATTCATGTCCATTTAAGAAATACTTAATAATAACTTAATATTTTTAAAAGCAATCATTCACCACCTTCGTTTTCTCCAAGCCTTATATTTTTTTCACATTTAATATATTCACAATTAAAATACGCAAATGCGCCCAACAATATAGACGTGGTGGTAGCTACTTTAACACCCATCTACTTCAGTACTGTAACCTATATGCGAAAACAGTGCGACTGTAAAATCATTGGCCATCAGTCAATAAATTGCCGTGTTTTCTCGCCGTCAGGCTGCCCGCGAATAGCAGACTAAGTGTAGAGCGGACATAAAGATTGCAGTTATTTCAGGTGTTACACCGTGCTGTTAGACGAATATCGAAAGAAAAGGCTTATGATCCGGATGAAATGTTTCGGACTTTACGTACCGTGTAGTGGCGGTGTAAGGATATCCACTACCCCATATCATCTCGTGCGTGTCGTAAGAGGCGACAGAAGGAAACAAATCAGGAGATGGTCAGTAGCTACTTCATAAAAACGACTAAAAATAAAAAAGCTGCGTTTGCCAACCCGCTTGCCAAGCGTGGCAACTGTGGCAAATGCCTATGAGGCAATTTATAGAGTAGGCCTATGTTCAGCAATGGACTTTAATCTGTAACGGGTACATACATTGGTGATATTTCTATCACCAAATTCTATAGCTATCGCCTCTTTTGAAATTTTAATAAGTTTTTCCGCTGGATTTAAGGTTTGTGATGCAAATCAGCCTCTTTTTCGACGCCGCTTGAATCAACATGAGATACAATAGCGCCTTATTCGCACGGTGAAGCAAACGGTTAAAATTGATTTAGCTTGAGGATTAATGTGTGTTAACATCTGATCTGCGGCTAAAACATTTTTATGTGATTCGTTTTGTATTCTGCGTCAGTGGAATTTTGTTTCCTTTTTTTAAAGTTCGTATAATAACTTAATATCGCCGAAGCACTGAAAACAAATTTCATATAATTATTTAATTCTGAAATAATAGCAAAAGATCGCTATTATTTCAGAAGCATTAACTTTGTATTCATTTTTATCTAATTTATTCATTTGATTTCTTATATTAATTTTTTATTAATTTTATAGTCTAAGAATTTTTTTTTTAAATCACAGTCAACCCTTGCGTGCTATAATCTCTGCGTATATTTAATTTCTGCCAATGCCATTATTTGCACTGCGTCTGTGCCAAAATACATTGAGATATTATGTACTATAATACATTATACTTCAATTCCCGAAAATATGCACTCCACTACCTGTTCTATCGGCGAGGACCGAAATAGTTCGAATATTTTTTGTATATTGTGTAGTCAACGATATCTCGTCATTTCGACATCTGACTTATTTTACGCCGTAGTTAAAATGTTCCCTGGCTTCACGAAACGCTCTTTAGCGGCAGTTCAACAATTAGTTTTTATGAGTGGTAGAGCCACGCGGCAGCTTTTGCTGTCGCACGGATGGGCCGGCTTGAACCGGGGTGGTACCACGACCTCACAGAAAACCAGCGTGAAGTAGAGGTTTACCTCTGCGTTTCGCTTGGTGAGTGCAGGTGGCCGGAGGCCCCTTTTACAGGAAATGAGGCATTCCATCTTAGTCCTCACGGGTGACAACGCATCTACATTTTGATTTGTAATAGAGGATAGATGTAGATGTCTATGGGCCGCAGCAACCACTTACCATCAGGTGGATTGTGTGCTCGTTTGTCACCCTTATCATATAAAAAAAAAAAATATTTGTGCACAAATAGGCCAGCTCGATCGGGGAAGGGTCGCAATCTTACAGATTACTAGCGCAACACATCAGCTAAATGCTGCTGTGTTTCGTATGGTGAGTGTAGAGAGCAGGAGACAAGTTGCTGGAAACGAGACGTTCCATCGTAGTCTTCAGGGGTAAATTTTTACAATTAAAATGCAGATGGTTGTAACCATCTGCATTTTAATTGTAAAAATTTACGGACCATTGCATCAAGTTACTATCAGTTAGACTGTGGCTCATTAAAAAAATTAACGATTTTTTTAACTGAACCATCGCACTTCAAAACGGGTACGATAGGTGATATTGCGATAGTTCAACTGGTATTATCCTGAGATCTACAAGCCTATCGAGTTTCTTATCAATCTTCCCGCGGGTTGTAAAGCGATTGGCCGTTTCATAAAAAGTTTTACTGCATTGCAGGTTACTTTAAGTCGAAATTTATATTTGCAGATATAAAATTCTAAGTAGAGTAGATCTAAGTTAATTTGAAAATAACCGAGGAAACTTCAATTTCATCTTTTTCAAACATTTATTACCTGTTCACAACATAAATATTTATGAATTAATTTTAGTTTAAATAACCATTCTAGCACTGAATCTTGATTACTTTGTAGATGCTATTGTATTTTTAAATGCATTACGCATCAAGGACATTTTGATAATTATATAAAATAAAGAAAAAAGGGTCCTCCTTTTTACGGGTAAAGAGTCAGCCTACCTTAGTCCTCAGAGGGAGAGAGATTAACTCACTACGTATGTGTGCCAATTTGTCACCAATGTTTAAAAAAAATGGAACCAGTTACTATAGATTGCTACCCTTTACATAGTGCATAAATTTACCATATATGTTGAGAAATTATTTACAACAATCTTATAAGTAGCATTACTCATTGCGTATGTGTGCCAATTTGTCACCCATGTTTAAAAAAATGGAACCAGTTACTATAGATTGCTACCCTTAACATAGTGCATAAATTTACCATATATGTTGAGAAATTATTTACAACAATCTTATAAGTAGCATTACTCATTACGTATGTGTGCCAATTTGTCACCCATGTTTAAAAAAAATTGAACCAGTTACTATAGATTGCTACCCTTAACATGGTGCATAAATTTACCATATATGTTGAGAAATTATTTACAACAATCTTATAAGTAGCAAAAAATATCTACAGTAAAATGTGTGAGTCAAATTCAATAATAAAAAAGGTCCTCCAGCAAACTCATATTAACTTTGTGGTTGATGAAAATCCTCTGACCGGATAAGGGATAAAATACTACAGATGCCGCGGTTAGCCGCTGCTATTCAATATTTGACACTGTTCAATTGTTTTTCCATTATTCCTCGAATAACAAATAAAAGTAGCCTTGTTCGACAAAGGCGAATCCCTGCGAATACTTGCATGATATACATTTTGAAAGTAAAAAGTCACTGATATAAAAATAATCTAACTATAATTCAGGTTTATTCTGTACGATCAAAAATATAATCAATATGATGATTTATTTAGAAATAGGCTTTAATATAAAAAAATAAAGGCTTATTTATATTTATTTTGATTCCCGAAGTTTTGGTGCTATTTCAGAGCGCTGTAGCACCGTCCGGAATGTCGGGAATTAATTTCATAACATTAAATGCCATAAAACCTGTAAAATTGGTTTTATTCGATTTGTAATATTTGTTTAAATATAAAAAAAAATCTTCTATACAATAATAAAACTCTAAGACGACGTCTGTCTGAACGCGCATCACGCAAAAACCTGTTAACCGATTTAGATGGGACTTTCACTATAGATAGTTGATATCATACAGATAGTTGATCTTATAAGGAGTAATTTAGGCTAAGGTAAGTGAGGGTAATATAGTTACCTTAAGCTTTGCCGCCTTATAAAACCAAAACTAGGAGGAGTACAGAGACAAATACACAATGTCGTATACTATAATTAATATAGAAAAAATAACAAACAAGCTTTGGCAATAATTAGCAACACTTCGAAAAATCAACTTAAAAAAAAACTAACTATAGTACGTGAGGGTAATATGGTCATCCGGTTAATATGGTCACTTTCTTGTAACTCAAAAACTACAGCGTCGTTTGCATAGAACGTTCTGTGTTAAGATAGCTCTTGATCAGTCTATCAAATAATAAAGGGTCAAAACGGTGCTCCTTTATCGACGCCATTTTGTCAATTGATATTATTGTAAATATTTTAGTCGATTTTTGTATTGTGTAGTGTAGTTAGTTTTTTTAAGTAGATTTTTCGAAGTGTTCCTAATTATTTTCAAAGCTTGTTTGCTATTTTTTTCTAAATATATATGTTATAGTAAACGACTTTGCGTTTTTGTCTCTGTTCTCCTTCTAATTTTGGTTTTATAGGGTGATAAATCTTAGGGTGATCATATTACGTAATTAAAATAAAATATTATAATTAAAATTGTTGCGGAGAGCTACGACTCTTCTATCGGGAAAGGTTTTTTTTCGTAGAGTGATCCGCTTGTTAGCTGGTTATTTAGGTTAGTCGTTAGTTTGCTATTTTTATTTATTTATTATCATTATTATTTATTAAACTTTATTCTTTAAAATAATAAAATACTGACATAGATTATAAAAAAACTTTTACTAACAATTATGGATGCAATTATCTGAAATAAATATACTTTTATTTATTCCCGCTATTATTTTTTATAATTTAAAAATTCTTATCAAAATTACACTCAGTAAAAATTTCTTCAGAGTAATGGAGGTGTTTCAAACATAAGTTGCACATGGTCGGACGTCCTGAGTGAGAAAGGTTATTTGTAGGCCAAACTGGTCTCGCAAAGCCTGTGAGACAGCTTTGTGAGAACACTTTATGTCTAGATGAAATAATAAACTACTAACTTAAATTCTGCACTTATTTATGTTTTGTCTTAAAATATATTTTAGTACCCAGACTCAAGTATTTTTTTTTTGTAGGATAATGGTGACAAACGAGCACACAGTCCACCTGATGGTAAGTGGTTGCTGCAGCCCATAGACATCTACATCTATCCTCTATTACAAATCAAAATGCAGATGCGTTGTCACCCGTGAGGACTAAGATGGAATGCCTCATTTCCAGTAAAAAGGGCCTCCGACCACCTGCACTCACCAAGCGAAACGCAGAGGTAAACCTCTACTTCACGCTGGTTTTCTGTGAGGTCGTGGTACCACCCCGGTACGAGCCGGCCCATCCGTGCGACAGCAAAAGCTGCCGCGTGGCTCTACCACTGTAGAGTATCCTACTAATATTATAAACGTGAAAGTTCATTTGGATGTTTGAATGTTTATGGTATGTTCATCACGCAAAAACTGCTGATTGGATTTTGATGAAACTTGGCAATAACGTGGATGACAACCCAGAATAGTACATAAAATAAGTAATAGTTTATCCAATTTTTTTTTAGAATAAGAGTGACAAACGAGCACACAGTCCAGCTGGTGGTAAGTGGATACTGTGGCCCGTAGACTCTGCATTTATTTCCAATTATTGCAGATGCGTGACTCACCCCTGAGGACTAAGATGGAATACCTCGTTTCCAGTGAAAAGTGCCCCCGGTTCTCTACCCTCACTATACGAAACGCAGTCGCATTGAGTTGCTACTTTACGCTGGTATTCTGTGAGAGCGTGGTCTTTCCCCGGTCGAGCCGACCCATTCGTGCTACAACCATAATATGGCTGCAGCGTGGCTCTATCATGTAAAAAAATTATAGTATTTTAATCCAAAGTGCTAAATAATCACCGATAAAATTTTCTTGGCGTGTGCTGAGTGAGTATACTATAGACAGAACTATAAAACGTACTAACGATTTGACTATTACCAATATCTTAAAAAATATTACAATAACTTCTTTGTTTACAAAAATAGCGAAGTTAGTACCTTCCGAGTACTTTGTACTCATTTTATGATAAGTACTAGCAGGTAGGTAGGTCCTTCACTGCTGGCTGTATGAGGAAGCTCAAGGTCGCTCAGTGAGATTGGAGAGGGATATGCTCGGGGATTCTCTGCGTAATAAACTTAGAAATTAGTATACCCGCAGTAGAATCAGAGTAACCGACATAGCCCAACGGATCAGTAAGCTGAAGTGGCAGTGGGCCGGCCATATAGCTCGAAGAACCGACAACCGATGGGGAAGAAAGGTTCTTGAGTGGCAGCCTCGTACCGGTAGGCGAAGTGTAGGACGACCCCCCACGAGATGGAGTGACGACCTGGTAAGACATGCAGGAAGTCGATGGATGCAGGTGGCTCAGGACCGTGCTTTGTGGCATTCCTTGGGGGAGACCTATGTTCAGCAGTGGACTTATGAAAGGCTGTAATGATGATGATGACTAGTAGGTTGTACAAGTGATTTGGACTAATAAATAAAGGTATTATGGTATAACTACTCATCAAATGTATATCTGTATCGTGACGAGTACTTGTTTATTTATTTTAAGTCCTTAAATTATTGAAATTGGATATTTCGATTAAGTAACATAATGAAATGAAAATAAGTTACACAAGAATATCGGGGCAACCTGTGTTTTAAGGAACCTTATGTACATTATAAATCGCACATAACAGATTTTAATGTACCAAAATAATTAAAGCTCAGGCCACACAGAGGTAAGAGGCGGTCGGGTAAGTGTTCCGGGAGTAGGAATTTTAATATAATGTTCTAGCGCACAGGGCTGTGGTGCGAAGGTGAACTTTATGAACAGGTGGCCTCCACGCGGACTGAACGCGGACGCGGTTTGTGGGAGCGGGCTCTGTATTCCTTAATAGTCAATGCAAGTGGTCACTTATCGGGAACGGTACCATAAGGACTGGAGGGCGGACATTTACCAGAGTTTTAGCACTAAAAATGTAAGTTTATTCAATAAAACTCTGAAATAAAAGTTCTGCGATAGTTGTTGATTAAAAATAATTTAAAATTAAAAATTTTGTACAGCCGACTTCAATATAAGCGACTTCAATATAGGTTATTTAAGAATAACTCAATAACCATTGGTCTGACCTTGATCAAATTCATATGGGACCACACGGGAACTATCAGCTTTCATATAAAAAAAGAATCATCCAAATCAGTTCGCCCAGTATAAAGTTATGAGGTAACACATATAAAAAAAAACATACACTCGAATTGAGTACCGTCTCCTTTTTGGAAGTCGGCAGAAAATAATACTTAGGGTAAAACACCCAGTAGTCAGCTTTTTAGTGAGAACTAAAATTTGATTCAACTGTATTTTAAAAATTAAGCATTATGAATGAAAACAATAACTATTCCCAGTTAGGTTATTTATTAAATTTACGAAATAAATTAACAAAACATTGTATTTATAATAGAATTATATAAAAAATCAACATTAAACAAATTATGGTACTTTTCACCAGTAGTCAGCCTCATTTCTCCACAAGCCAGCCATGTCTTACCCTGCAGTCAGCCTCTCACTTATTCTTGCATATTTGGCATAGAATATCTTTATTTTGTATATTTTTAAATACTATCATCATCATCATCATTACAGCCCTTCACAAATCCACTGCTGAGTGTTCAGAAAACCTATGTAGGCCTCCCCCAAGGAATGCCACAAAGCACGGTCCCGAGCCACCTGCATCCATTGACTTCCTGCATGTTTTACCACGTCGTCCCTTCATCTAGTGCCACTCGAGAACCTTTCTTCCACATCGATTGTCGGTTCTCCGAGCTATATGGCCGGCCTATTGTCACTTGAGCTTACTAATGCGGATATACTCGTTTTTAATTCTATCACACAGAAAAACGCCAAACATAGTCCTCTCCATAGCTCGCTGAGCGACTTTGAGCTTCCTCATACGACTAGCAGAGAAGGACCATGTATCAAATCCATAGGTCATCACTGACAACACGCACTGTTTGTACAATCTAGTTTTGAGGTTTTTAGGTATGCCTGACGAGAAGATGTATCGTAATCTCCCGAACGCTGCCGAGCAGAGTTGAATCCGTCGGTTGACTTCTCGGTCGAAGTTGGACTTCGATTTGCCGACGATATAGTCCTTATGGCAGAATCGCTGGAGGATCTAAGCACTACGCTCAATGACCTTAATAGATAGGTCCCAGTGGATTGGTCTTATGATGAACATGGACAAAACAAAATTCATAATTAACGTCCATGTCACACCTGTGCCGGTAGTTGTTGGGAGCACTAAGCTCGAAGTTATTGACAAATAAGTTTTACCTGGGACAAATAGTCCGAATAGGTAAATCCAATTTTCATATATGTCCCCAGCGAATTCAGTACATTTAAAATGTACCATACAAGGCAAGTGTCACATCCAATATATTAATAATTATAATAAGTCAATAACTTCTATGTCGCTAGTGAAATCCTCTTCACAGTTTTGCATCTTACTTTGTTTATTGTACATATAGTATTTTTCTTCTTCCTTTTGCTATTTTTGGAATTCAACAGCTTTTCGCTTTCATTTCTTGTAATTCTTAATAGTGGTAGAGCCATGCGGCAGCTTTTGCTGTCGCACGGATGGGCCGGCCGAACCGGGGTGGTACCACGACCTCACAGAATACCAGCGTGAAGTAGAGGTTTACCTCTGCGTTTCGCTTGGTGAGTGCAGGTGGCCGGAGGCCCTTTTTACTGGAAATGAGGCATTCCATCTTAGTCCTCACGGGTGACAACGCATCTGCATTTTGATTTGTAATAGAGGATAGATGTAGATGTCTATGGGCTGCAGCAACCACTTACCGTCAGGTGGACTGTGTGCTCGTTTGTCACCCTTATCCTATATAAAAAAATCTTTTTTTTATTGACTTTCATCTTCTTTCTTTGTTTTAGCTTCAAATCTCTTAATTCTTTTAATCACCATATCGTTCTTTTTCTGTTGCTTCACTTCTTCTTTTTGTTTCTGAAATCGTCTCCACTCTTTGGAAGAAATAGCTCCTATTCTTTTTATCCCATTTCTATTCGCCGCCATAGCTAATGTTAATTGCTCTTCTTTGTATTGATGGATGAATTTTTGACATAATAGAATTCTAAATCAAATGACTTTCATGTTAAAATAACCGTGCATAGATTTAACCCTTATTAGAAAGGCTTTAAGGTACTATTTTGTACAACAGGACTAACGGCTGACTACTGGATTTGTAGACTCATTGGTCGGCCCCTGACATGCAATGACATTTGTACGTGGCTGACTACTAATAAAATACACTTTTCGCCCTATAAAAGTTAATCCCAAAGTAATGAACAAAATTGGTACTAGGTATTCGCTCCGTTAATTTCAACTAGATATAAGAAAATCACGAAAAAACCAGTAGTCAGCCACTTATGGCTGAATATTGGATCTACCTTAAAAATTCGAAACACACTAGTCGGCCACCTAAATTATAACATATTTAACAAATGAAATGCATGTTATAGTTAATTTTATCACAAAATGATCATTTTATTGTAACACAGCATAACAATCCACCACAAATTACAGCAAATACACACAAAAATTTACCGAAAACTCAAGCACGTTTCCTTAAGAAAAAAATTGCAACAGCGTCGGATCTAGTCATGTTTTTGGCAGCAGTGCAAATTAACGAGCCTAGCTTGTCAACCTGACATGATATTGGTCCGTAAGTGTGCGCATTTGTCAATAACGAGACACAGAATCACAGAACACAATTACTCTTTATCAAGAGCACAGAATCAATTAAACGTTATTTTAAAGGTGTAGACAAATTTCTTCACTATTTATATGGAAATAATGTCTGTAAAGGCTGAGTACTGGTGCGGGGCTGACTACTGGGTGGTTTACCCTATGTCTTGAAATAAAAGGGCAGTGTAGTTACCCTATAAAGACTTTGTCTTTTCATAAACTCAGTTTAGTAGTTTATGTGCCGCCTCCAATTTGTAACGAGTTTTAATATTTATGGTACCAAAATTTTATACAACTCCTCTAATTTGTTTTTACTCACATCAAAATAAGTAAAGAAAAACGATCTTATTAAAAAGTATTAAGTAACAATGGAGTTCCTAATCGTTTTGTATTTATTTACCTAACTTCGTTTGCGTTTTGAGTTCTTTTTGTACCATAACGCAAAAAATATGTAGCAGAAGTTCTTCATACAACAGTCAAACATCAAAATGGTGCTCGATTCACCATGTACATGCGTGACCTTGACATTTATATAATTTAAATTAAATAGTGGCCGCTTTTGCTGTAACAGTGGTTACTAAACACTCTTCCGCCGCGGACTCCGAATGGGACTTACTGGACACGGTTTTTTTAATCACGTCATTTGTAAGACAAATTTACTACTGTTTAGGAAAAATTAAATATATATATATATATAATAAACTATTTATATTTGTGTTATTTGTCCTTTTTTAATTTATATTCATAATTAAAAAAGGCTTAGTTAAAAAGGCTTGACAGCGATCACACTTTTTATTCTAGTAGTCTTTATTCAAGTTGAAAGAAATTACTTAGCGATGGAACTTTGTATAATATTTTTGAGATTTTGTTGTTACAGCAAATAAAAGTTAACGCAGTAATGAAATCTGACTATTTCTTTTATAGGATAGGGTGCAAACGAGCACACAGTCCACCTGATGGTAAGTGGTTGCTGTGGCACATAGTCATCTACATCTATTCTCGTTTGGGAATCAAAATGCAAATGCGTCGTCACCCGTGAGGACGAAGATGGAATGCCTTTTTTCCAGTAAAAAGGGTCTCCAGTTCTCTACACTCACCGTACGAAACACAGCAATGTTTAGCTGCTATTTACGCTGGTATTCTGTGAGAGCGTAGTCCTCCCCGGCCGACCCGTTCGTGCTATACAACTATACTACTAATATAGCTGCAGCATGGCTGTACCACGTTTCCGACTCGGTAGAGTCGACTAATTAGTATAACTAGTTTGTATCTGTATCTAGTACTAGCCCATTATTCATCAAGAATCATTTCATACCTACACACTTTTTATGTATCGTATACTGTTTTCTTTAAAACTGGAAGCTAGCTGTTTAAACTAGTGAGACTTAATAATTACTAAGATTAATATTTTTAACAGCATATGCTACACAATCAGGTCTGCTTGCTAGTTTACATATATGGAAGCTTCGCATCTAAATTGATCCCAAGAAAAACAATTGTAATCAACATAACTTAACCCTTCCTAGTGACGACCTAGTATGATATGACATTACTCGAAGGGTGCAGGTGGCTCAGTACCGTGCTTTATGGCATTCCTTGGGGGAAGCCTTTGTTCAGCAGTGGACTTGAGAAGGGCTGTAATGATGATGACGATGAAACTTTTTTTTCACGCCCTGAGTTGCCCCGACAAAAGTCGATTGGGCTAGGGCCTAGTAGCCACCTCGACGGGCAACACAGGACGGGGCCCAAATGGCCTATGGAGACGTATAGATATAAGGGCTGCTAAGCCAACAAAAACTTACCGATCTCCGGAGGTAGGGTTGACCACAGAGTACCAGTCATGTGATAAGTGAGGTGTATGTAAAGTGGTGTGCGAAAGTGTATATACATGTAACCTGAAGGCCCGATGTAATCGGACAGAAGATCCACAGGCGCTGCTGTTTTCCCAATTTGCGCTCCCTCCAGTGGTAGTTCACCAATTGAAAACTTCTGCCTTCATTTCACTATTTCAGTTTATCAACTTTATTGTACACTATTTCAATCAATCAAATATGAGGGATGAGTCGCTCGCATCCGTAAGCTTCGACCACCTAATCCTAGGCCCACCCTACACGTGTCCCCCGGATGGTGCTAAACAAGCGACAAAGCCAAAAGAACTGACTCGGCTCCTCGCCGTATGGTAGCGGCGTAAAAAATACCACACCATACTTTCGCACCATGAGGCATAAAATTAACGAAATGGCCCTGAGTTCCCGGCGCTCCTTTAATGGGGCAGGGGTGCGAAGAATCTCCGGGAGGAAAACCGGCGACGAGGTTCACCACCCGTCACGTTCTGTCCCCCGGAGGGGCGAAAAGTGGATTGCGGAAGCCCATCTGGCTACATTGAATGTATGTGGAGGAATGAATGATAAGATGGATGAAGTATGCGATATGACGCATGATAGAGGAATAGACGTGTTATGTGTAAATGAGACGAAACGGAAGGGAAAGGATGCCACTACACATGGCATGTATACCGCGTACTGGTCTGGCGTAGATGAGACCGAGCGGGCATGCCAGGGAGTCGGTATCATCCTTTCAGAATGAATGGGTCATTGTGTGAAAGATTATGAGTGTGTAAGCCCGAGACTGCTATGGATACGAATGGAAGTGGGCTTAAAGAAGTTGTTTGTTTTAGGGATCTACGCCCCAGACATGTCTAAGCCCACTTATATCCGAGAGCAGTTTTGGGTGTTGGTAAGGATGGTGCTAATGAAATGCCAGGTTAATGAAAATATTGTGATATTAGACGATTTTAATGGAAGGGTTGGGGTGAGGAGGCTTGGTTATGAAAGGTTATTGGGAACGTTTGGTGATGAAAGTATAAATGAAAATGGTGAAAGCCTTCTCGCCGTATGCGTGGAAAAGAATCTTTTTGTGACGAACACTTTCTTTCGTCATAAGAAGATTCACACGTATACAAGGAAAGAGGTGATGATAGAAGTATGATAGATTTCATAATTGTTGATGAAAGAATGAGGAGCGCGGTGGTAGATACATGGGTTTACCGGGGCTCTAACGTAGGGACGGATCATTACTTGGTCTTATGCCGAATTAATGGTCTTTTCAGACGTTGGAGGCATCGGACATCTGTGTCTACCACTGCGTTACAGCGTATAAGAACAGATAGGTTACAAGATGAAGGTGTGAAAGAGAAGTTCAAATATAGATTGAGAGAAAATATAAGTGGTATGGCTGAATTGTATATGAATGATTTAGACTTGGAGACTGTGTGGTATAATGTCAAGAAAGGTTTAGTGGATGCAGCTACCGAAGTATGTGGTGTAAGTAAGAGAACGAATGAAAGGAAAAATAACACGTTATGGTGGGATGATGAGGTACGGATGGAAGTTGAAGCAAAGAAGAAAGCATGGCTAGATTTACTAGCAACCAAGGCTAGTAATTCTAGCAGGTTGAATGATGATATTGAAAGGAAAAAGGCAGTCTTTAGACACCTAAATAAGACAGTAAAAGAAGTAGTTGAAAGGAAAAAGCAAGAAAGAACGGATAAGAATGATAGAAGAATATCGGATAACTTCCAGGCAAACATTAAAATGTTCTGAAAACTCGTAAGAACTACCAGGGGACATTCAAAACAGCCTAGAATGAATGCTATACGAGACCAGAATGGCTGTATTCTGAATGACGAAGTTTTGAGTTTAAGGAGATGGAAGGAATACTTTGAAAGCGTGTTTATGAGTGATGAGACGTTTGAATTAAATGAAATAGAAATTCCGAAAGAAGAGGAAATAGATAGAGATATAAGTATAGATGAAATAATGAAAGTAATGAAAAGTATGAAAGCAGGTAAGGCAGCCGGTTATGATAGAGTTTCTCTCGAAATGCTAAGGGCTGGAGAAGGAGTGGTGGCAAACCTGCTGTACACCTTGTTTTATTTATGTTGGGAACTTAAAAGCGGGTACCGGGAGACTGGTGCAAAGCTGTGATAGTCCCAATATATAAAGGAAGAGGATCACAGCAGGACTGTAAAAATTACCGTGGTATCAGCCTTCTTAGCATTGTGGGAAAACTGTATGCTAAGGTACTAATTGAAAGAGTTATAAAAAAAACTGATGGAAAAATTTGGGATGTGCAAGCGGGATTTAGAAAGGGAATGGGATGTACAGATCAGGTCTTTTCCATGCGCATGATCGCGGAGAAGTTTTTGGCCAATAACCAAAAAGTTTTTTGTGCGTTCATAGACTTGGAGAAGGCTTACGACAGAGTGGACAGGGATGTGTTATGGCAAACACTGAACTCATTTGGGTTGAGCGCTGGCTTCATACAGGCATTGAAGTCTCTATATAAAGACTCTAGTGATTGTGTCACGATCAACGGGGCCTACTCGGACTGGTTTGGCATCCATAAAGGTGTCAGACAGGGCTGTTTGGCTTCCCCGTGGCTGTTCAACCAATTTATGGACAGTTGTTTGGAAAATTTGAAAGTAGAAGAATGCGGGTTAAGAATGGGTGAGTTAACCGTCAAATGCCTTTTGTACGCCGATGATCAAGTCATACTTGCGTCGTCAGCAGCCGAGTTGCAAATAATGGTTACATTAATGAACAGGACATTAAAAGAAAAGGGAATGAAAGTGAACGCAAGTAAGACGAAAGTTATGGTTTCTGAAAGAGAGGAAAGCAAAACGATATGTGAAATAAGAATAGAAGGGGAGTTGGTAGAGCAAGTTGATGAGTTTGTGTATTTGGGATGTGTGTTTAGCAAGGATGGTAGATATGATAAGGATCTAGAATGACGAGTGAATGCAGGAAATAGAGTGAATGGGGCTCTACACTCTATTGTGAAAAGTCAGAATGTTTCTAAAAAGGCACGTATGGCAATTCACAATGCTGTGTTAGTGCCTACTTTAATGTATGGTAGTGAAAGTTGGGTGTGGCAGAAGAAGCACGAGAGTAGAATAAATGCTGTAGAAATGCGGTCATTAAGGAGTATGTTAGGAATGAATCTGAATGACAGAGTGAGAAATTGTTTAATAAGAGAAGAGTGTGGTTTGCAAGATGATGTTGTGACCAGGATTAAGAAAGGAATGCTTCGGTGGTTTGGTGATGTAGAAAGAATGAATGAGGAAAGAGTGACAAAGCAAATTTATGTTGCAGAGGTGAACGGCATAACTAGGTTGTATCTGTATTTAGTACTAGCCGTGCCCCGCGGTTTCACCCGCGTATATCACTTGTCTGAGCCGCGCGACACGACATAAACACCTAGTACCAGCATAAATAGCTGGAACTATGTGTTTACCGATAGATAAATGTACTCCATTAATTTTGCGAATTTTTAACTTTAAATTATTGAACTAACCTCACCCATAGAACTTCACTGCTCGTTTCTTTCGGTTCTCATCGGGCGGCCAGGGTTTACTCGTCGTTCGGTCGCCGATTCGAGTGTTGAATTATTTTAATTTTTCGTTATCTCTTAAATTATGCGCCCAAATAACATGCTATAAAGAGCAAAGATTATCTTCATAAAGTTGTCTTGATGATGAAGTATTTTTCGTTCGTAAGCATTGCCATGCCTAATAATAACGCTAATAAATCATTTAAATAAAACTAATTTTTACGGATTTTATCGCATATATTAATTTATTTTATATTCCCGACGTTTTGAGCACAACATTACATTCAAGTGTAATGTCCCTCTGCAAGATGCAGGAGTGTACGAGCTTGATTATGTAAGTTGAGATTAATAAAATCCCGCATTAAAGAACACATATTTTATGTGACGAATCGACGCTCCGGAAAGTCTGCAGTCTGAGAACATGTAAAGGAAAATAAAAATACCGTGGCTTATGTATAAGAAATAGGCAAATGGTATCGCGGAATTATTTTTAGCTGAAGTAAAGATCTATATTTTTGTAGAACATTGTATTCACTTATCACTAACCATTACGTCAGCGCACGCGGATAAATCATTTCGTGAGCCCCTTTTCTTCTGACTTGCTTAACAAAAATCAATATTTAAGGCTAGCTGAGAGTTGTAACTTTACGCAAGATAGCTTATACTATTCCTCATGAATCTGGATATAATAAATATTAAAAAAAAATCAAATCCGACTGCTAGTTCCAGAGATTAGCCTGTTTAAACAAACAAAAAAACTCTTCCGCTTCATTATATCACAAGTATAGATTGGCAGAATGACAATCACTTCTTTAAATTTACTTATTTTTTATGTACTTACATGCATAACATTTTCTTAAATCATTATATTAAAAGGCTGAAGTTAAAATATATTTTCTTCCTTTTGCTTTTATAGAGATTCTTTTGAATCATAAATTGCTATCATGACTCCCTTTTACTGCAAAATAAATATAATTTAATTATCAGTCGCTTTCTTCTTTAGCAAAATACCATACGATTTTATGCTATGAAAGTAAATAAAAATCACTGCTCTGGCTGTATAAACTTAAGAGACTTAATAATTACTAAGATTAATATTTGTAACAGCATATGTTACACAACCAAGTCTGCTTGCTAGTTTAGATATATAGAAGCTTCGCATCTAAATTGATCCCAAGGAAAACAATTGTAATCAACATAACTTAACCCTTCCTAGTGACGACCTAGTATGATATGACATTACTCGAAGGACGCAGGTGGCTCAGTACCGTGCTTGATGGCATTCCTTGGGGGAGGCCTTTGTTCGGCAGTGGGTTGTAATGATGATAACGATGAAACTCTTCCTCATTTAAAAACACATTAGTATTTATTTATATGTATGTCTAAAATTCAGTGTTATCAAATTTATATTTAGTGTAAGTAGCTTCTAAAATTATTGATACCAATGCTATGTCCTAATTTGTGTTTTAACTTACTTAGTTTGTTTTAATATACTAATTAACTAAGCCATAACTCCTTCATGACAAAGCCCGCCCACATTCTGCACAACAGACGTTGGCGAAATTAACAGCGTTGGAAGTAAGTTAATTTTTCTCACAAAAAATGCATTTAATGATTTTAGCGTTTCTCGTGTAGCAGATTTTTTATAGAAAGGGCATCTACAAAGAAGAACGTGTTACAGTTTAGGCATATATTTAAATTTTTTGAAGTTTTCTCTAACATATTTTTTTTATTTAAAATATTTCAATTTTCCGGCATTTTTGTAGATAAAAACAAAAACTGAATATTTGAAATAGGCTAGAGAGGTGTATCAGGATCGTGCTTAATGTGCTCATTTTGGTATATAAATTCTGAAAATCGTTTCATTGTACCTCGTTAGCATTTAGCTACATGGAAGTCGAAAATTTGTCGCATGTAAAATAATTCACCAAAATCCTATACAATGCCACGTAATTAATGCCCACTTGCCGCTATTGCTGGTTTATGTTGTGTGGCAATTTAAATCACACAGAGAGGAATTTCTGTATCGTAATTAAAATCTTATTAAAGTTTAACTATCGTAGATCCATAAAATACATACTAATAATTAACTTGCCGTTCATTCACAAATTATTATATTTACTTTATTACAAGTAATATAATTTTAATCTACGGAAATTCACTTGCGAAGCTCTTAATTTTGCATAGGTTTATAACTGAAAATGAGTGAAAAGTGTATAGTGGCATTCTTTGGTGAAGGCCTATGTTTAGCAGTGAACTTGTTAAGGGCTGTAATGATGATAATGATGATGATACCTGAAAGTGTGGTCTTTTACTAGCCGAAAAGGTGATGGCTCTCATTAGAGTACAGTTTTCGGTCAGCACAATCATTTTTTTTTCTTCACTCATGCGATCAAACTGAACAAAGAAGGCGACATAGATGTTTTCGCTTCTAACAGTGAAGATGAAGAAATGATGAAATATTCTGAATTAAGGTTTATAATTAGGCTTCAATAAAGGAAAAGGAAAGTGTAATCATGAAAGCTAGAAATCTTCCTATGTCGTATTACACTTTATTTTTTCTTTCCTGTATCCTAATTATGTTTCTAAGCTCAGCGTAGTGTAATAAGCCTGTTATATTTCAAACCATAACACAACATTAGTTGTCCTGCAACTTTTTCAGGTATTGGTAGAAACCCAGACGGACTGCTATGTATTACTTTTTTAGGCTATTTATGAAATACTACTCTGTAATCGAAAAGGCTATATCGCCTAATGGAATTATTTTTACATGCACAGGATGAACAGAACAGCAACTAGGACTTACTGACTCTCGCCATGTGGGTCATTCTAAGTAAAGATTTTTCTGCAATGTAATAATTATTTCACAGTAAACGTATAAAATTATAACACTAAATAAGTCAATATACAATACATGTTTATAATTTTAATACATGACCAGAAGTGGGGGTATGAAGTAACATAATCTGCACCAATATCTAATATCAATATTAATAAACTACCCTAATAAGGAAAATGGTCTTTTTCCTTTAACTAGAATTAAAGGGAGATAAATTATATCTATCGAATTGGCAATGGCCAACATGATAATAACATGAAATAGTAATAAAATTTGCCTGCAGTTTGGCAAGTTTTGTTACTATTTTTCCATAGTTTACTAATTTTTATAGTTGCCACACTTGGCAAATTTGCCAGGTATATAAGTATGTAGTTATAACTTTAATTCAGAGCAGTTGCAGCTATATTACTAGTGCTTACTTACTAGTGCTACAAGAATATCACGTAAGTATTGGAGAGGTGCAGACACAATGTCGATTGTGGTGTTTCCATATATCATGTACAAGATATTTACTTGAGTAACTACTACTTTGAATTGAAATTTTCCAAGCATACAGTTAAATTCCTATAAATACTTCATATTATCTTAAATAATTTAATAAAAAGAAACTAAATTTACCACTTTTTAACAATCTAATTATATTAGTACTCAGCAACTCATCTGCATTTTGACTCTTAATCGAGGATAGATGTAGATGCCTATGGGTCACAGAATCTACTTACCATCCGGTAGACTTTTGTGCTCGTTTTTCCCTATATTCTATAAAAATATATTGAATATTCTATCAATATATTACAGCCTTTAAAAGTACACTGCTGAACATAGGCCTTCCCCATAGATTGCCGCATATTTTACCATAGTTGCCACGCTTGGCAGGCGAGTTGGCAACCGCTGAGTTTTATTTTTATTCTTCTGTTATTAGAAGGGTGCTGCTACCCATCTTCTATTTGAGTTTCCCTCTGTTGCCACTTACGACACCCACGGGACGATATTATGGAGTAATGGGTATTCTTATAGCGCCACTACACGGTTTTGAACAGTATTTAAACAAAAATGTATTTTTTTTTTACTTTTACTATCTTTCTTAAGATTACTGACTGTATTAGATCAAATTTTTATTTTATTTATGGAGTATTTTAAAATAAATACTAACTAATAAATACTACTAATAAACACTACCGGTAAAATACCGTGTTAGGATATCGTCTCTACGCCCAACTATCCTTGCGCCTGCCTGCCACTAAAACAAAACTTCCAAGAAATGCTTGTCCGCTAGCGCTTTCCATTTAAAAAGGATTCATTCAACATTGGACTTAAACAGGATAAGTCGTATGCAAAAGTAAAACTTAAAATCAACAATTTCAAACACGAGCCTGTTTATATGTAAACTAGCTGACCCGGCGAACTTCGTACCGCAATGTTACCAACGTATAAATATTGAGAAATATTTATACGTTACGATACGATACGATATGGATACGATATAATAATTATATACTAACGTCACTCAATTGTTTTGCCTTCCCGGAAGCCCTCACACTTAAGCTTGGTAAGGTATTAAAGTTCAAATTGACTTTTAAGTATTATTACGAATCTTTTGTATGGGAATATAGAAAAGTGTTGTTTTTAGAATTTTTCAGGCAATTTTTTATATTATATTGATAAGCAATAATCTATAATTTTTATATTATAGGTTATTGCTTATCAAAATACTTTATAGTTACTCATAATATATGTAAGATGCAAGTGGATTCATTTTTATTGAATACATCGACCCGGCAAATATCATTCTTTAAATTAAACCAAAGTAACTAATTCGAGTTACTTGCCTGTCCGCGCTTCGACTTCCATTACAGAACAATTTTTTTAAAGCTTTTATTTAATTTGCAATGTATGTTTGTTAGGGTCAAATCATGCAACTGAATTTTATTTATATAGCTATTTTTTTATAGGATAAGGGTGACAAACGAGCACACAGTCCACCTGATGGTAAGTGGTTGCTGCGGCCCATAGACATCTACATCTATCCTCTATTACAAATCAAAATGTAGATGCGTTGTCACCCGTGAGGACTAAGATGGAATGCCTCATTTCCAGTAAAAAAGGCCTCCGGCCACCTGCACTCACCAAGCGAAACGCAGAGGTAAACCTCTACTTCACGCTGGTATTCTGTGAGGTCGTGGTACCACCCCGGTTCGAGCCGGAAAACCGCCGGAATAGGAGTAAACAATTGTTTTGTTTTAATTATAGAAATAAGAGAGGCAAACGAACTCACTGCCCACCTGATGGTAAGTGGAAGCTGGAGTCCATTAAAACCTACATACCTATATCTATCCTAGATTAAGTATCAAAATTAAGATGCGATGTCTCCTCTGAGGACAAAGATGGATTTTTGACGGTATATACAAAGGAATTCCGATTCTCACTTCTCATTACTCAAAAAACGAAGCAGACTAGCATTATGTTGCTAATTCACGCTGGTATTCTGTGCAAGATTGGTTCGTCTGGTCGAGCTGACCTATTTGTGTCGCAGGAATAATACTCTACAGCTGGGTTCAACTTGGTAACAAAGCTTTAAAACTTTATAAATAGCATCAGTTAGTGGATAATGTAGCAATAAAGTTGCGGTGTTGTGAGTAATTTATGAGATGTTACTTGCAAGTCATTGTACAAATGCTTAATTTGATGCTCATTAAATAGAGTTACGGTGCATAGCGAACATTTGTGAATGTGAGGCCTGAAATTCAGACTCATTGTCATTATAATACGTGCTTTTAGTAAATATAGAGAAACATCGTCAGAGTTTATGTAAAGTTTGAATAAGTTTGTTCAGTCGTAAGTCACATCATATTCATTTTTCGACTGAACGTTCAAAATATGCTTAGTGATAGCTAGCAGCTGTCTGAGTAGGTATTGCAACGACCTAACAACATATTTTATATTCCAGGAAATCCTTATATTAGGATATGATTTTAAAGGTGTTATGGAATCAGTGTTCTCGTTGCTTTCATGACAAACAAAATGTATGCAGAAATCTTGCGAGTGTCAGAAAGTTATAAAATAAACAATAAGTATTTTGTATGAGTTATAATATGTTACATTAAGTAATAAAATTATAATAAATAGACTTTCGTACACAGTAATACGCAGAGAATACAAGACCAAAATGCTAAAAGATAGAAACACAGATAAAATCCCGAGAAAACCCCATAATATCAAAATATGTGTAACATGTATAGCATCATAATATGGTCTAGACGTGTTACGAGTACGTAGTATTATTAATTCATAATCTAGACTCAAATTTTGACGATATGGAATTTGAGTTCAAGCTCTAGATTGAATACCAGCCTTACAGTTTTTATTATTTAATTTTAATACATAATATAAGTGATAATTGTTTTTTTAGTTATCACAGTTTACCTGAATTTAGAAAATTTTATTAATAACCAATGAAGTGTCACTCGCTTTGCGGGAATTTGATAGCAAGGGTCTCCGGAAGTGCGAATAAATGACGATTTTCGACTAACGATAACTTCTTTGTCAACAAATTACAGATTAAAAATTGTTTGTTATTTGGCTTTGTCGATGAACAAGCCTTTCCATAAATATAAACAGGTAATATAATCAGCATCACAGTAAAATAGACGCTTTCTATTTTAAATTGGAACGAATAATTTAAAATTAAATTAATCAGAGCTTTATTATTTTTTCATTTAATGGAAATGGTTCACTGCTAGACAAAGATATCTGTGAAGTTTTGAGTAATTTCCGTCATTTTTAAGGCCGGCAGATGGACTAACAACGTATTTTGGTTTAAGTTTTTATTTTTTAATAACATAAAGAGGATAACCGAACTATTGGTCTACCTGATGGTAGTTGGCTGCTGCAGCCTGTATTATATATATAATTTAATAACATAAAAAGGATAAACGAACTATTGGTCTACCTGATGGTAGTTGGCTGCTGCAGCCTGTATTATATATATAATTTAATAACATAAAGAGGATAAACGAACTATTGGTCTACCTGATGGTAGTTGGCTGCTGCAGTCTATATTATATATATATATATATATATATATATATATATATATATATATATATATATATATATATATATATATATATATATAATTTAATAACATAAAGAGGATAAACGAACTATTGGTGTACCTGATGGCAGTTAGTTGCTGCAGCCTATATACATACATACATATAATCACGCCTCTTTCCCGTAGGGGTAGGCAGAGACCACTTCTTTCCACTTGCTACGATCCTTACATACTTGTTTCGCTTCGTCCACTTTCATTATTCCCTTCATACATGCTCTACGGTTTAGGGTACTCTTGACCTGGCCTTTTTTCAAGACGTCCCTGATTTGGTCTAGAAATGTCCGCCTAGGTCTACCCCTTTCAACACTTTCATTCACACCCGCCTTATACACTTTTTTCGTTAATCGTTCTTCATTAATTCTCTCGACATGACCAAACCATCTCAGCATACCTTTCTCAATTTTTGTCACTACATCTTCTTTCAGACCACAACGTTTCCTTATCTCACTATTTCTTATCCTGTCACTCAGTTTAACTCCTATCATACTTCTTAATGCTCTCATCTCAACTGCATTTATTCTGCTTTCATGTTTCTTCTGCCATACCCAACTTTCACTTCCGTACATGAGTGTCGGAACCAACACCCCTTCATGCACAGCCAAATGAGCCTTGTTAGACACCTTCCGACTGCTCATAAAGGAGTGCAAAGCTCCATTCACTATGTTTCCTGCATTCACTCTTCTTTCGATATCACTCTCACACTTTCCATCTCTTGTAAACTTTGACCCCAGATACACAAACTCTTTCACCTGTTCAATTTGTTCATCTTCAATCACGATATTGCAGTCTGTCACTGCCTCGTCTTTTTCAAACACCATCACTTTCGTCTTCCTTACATTCATCTTCATTCCCTTTCTAACAAAAGCTCCACTCATAGCAGTTACAATCTCCTGCAACTCCTCGGCCGAAGACGCAAGTAATACTTAGTCATCAGCATAGAGAAAACATTTGACGAGTAACTCATTCATTCTCAACCCACTTTCATTCTCTTTTAAATCTGTCAAACAATTGTCCATGAACAGATTAAACAGCCACGGTGACGCTACACATCCCTGTCTAACACCTTTTTCGATATTAAACCATTCAGTGTATGCCCCGTTTATCCTTACACAAGCACTAGAATCCCTATAAAGAGATTGCAATGCTCGTATGAGGATACTGCTCACACCGTTCACGGACAGTGCTGACCACAATTCATTCCTCACCACTCTATCATAGGCCTTTTCTAGATCTACGAACGCGCAGTAGACTTTCTTGTTTTTAGCCAAACACTTTTCGGCTATGCACCGCAAGGAAAAGACCTGATCCGTACATCCCATTCCCTTTCTAAATCCCGCTTGTGCATCCCATATTTTCTCGTCTGTTTCATTCACAACCCTTTCAATCAACACTTTTGCATACAATTTACCGACGACGCTGAGAAGGCTTATACCACGGTAATTTATGCAGTCCTGCCGTGACCCTTTTCCCTTATACAATGGCACGATTACGGCTTTGCACCAGTCTCCCGGTACTTGCCCATTTCGCCAGCACAGATTGAAAAGGCGGTATAGCTGACTAGCCACCAGGCCCTGTCCAGCCCTCAGCATCTCGGCGGTAATCCTGTCATACCCTGCAACCTTACCTAATCTCATACTTTTCAACGCTTTCACTATTTCATCCATGCTTATCTCATTTTCATCAACATTTATATTATTTTTCGTGGAAGGTGGCAGATGCTGTACCTGCACTTCCTCTCTTTCAAACAAACTTTCAAAATACTTTTTCCATCTCTTTAACACACATTCTTCTCCTTTTATAATGCTCCCATCTTGACTCCTGATTGTACTCAGCCCCGAGTTAGAAGTTTTTCCTCTAGCTGTTTTGATGTTTTTCCAGAAAAACTTAATGTTTGACTGGAAATTTTCAGTGAGCCTCCTATCGAAATCATCCTTTCGTTCTTCTTTCTTTCTAGACACAATTTCTTTCGCTGCTGTTTTCAATCTTTTATACTTCGCTCTTGCTTCCTTTATCTCGTCATCCGTTGCCTTTTGAACTTTTTGATTAGCTTTTGTTGCTAACCAATCCAACCACGCTTTCTTCTTTTCTTGCACAACCCTTTGTACATCTTTATCCATCCACACGTTATCATTCTTTCTTCCTTTCCTTCTTTTAGCAACCCCGCATACCTAGCAACATTTACGACGCCTTTCTTAAATGTCTCCCACAAATCTTCAATCACTCCTATCTCTTCTATCCCTTTAAAACTTTCTTTCAGTTTCTCTACATACTCGTCTTTCTTTTCTTTTTTTGTAGATTTTCCACTTTTACTCTATCCAAAACACTCGTAGGCTCGGCACCTCGGTGTCGCCACCGTTTAAAGAGGCCACGCATTCGGGCTATGACCAGGAAGTGGTCTGTGTCGAGGCCTACACCGCGGTATGCCCGAGTGTCTAGCACTTTCTTCCTCAGTCTTTCATCCACAATTACAAAATCAATCATACTTCTAGACTCACCCTCATATCTTGTATACAAATGGATCTTTTTGTGGTCAAACATTGTGTTGGCCACGCACAGATTCCATTCCAAGCATACTTTAAGCAGGCTTCTCCCATTGTCATTCACTCTCTCGTCTCCAAACGTACCCAGAACTCCTTCATACCCATCACGCTTTACTCCAACCCATCCATTAAAGTCCCCTAACATCACGATCCGTTCATTTTCTCCGCATTTATTCAAGACCTCTCTCATGCTATCCCAAAATTCCTCTCTCTCTTGTTGTGATCTTAATGACCCACCTCCATGCAGATCCGTCGGTGCATAGACCTCAAGGATAAACAAGCGAGTGAGTCCGACTTTTAACCTAATCCAGGAGAGTCTTGGGCTTATACATTCATGCTCCATCACACATTCAACCATTCGAGATGAAAGAATCACACCAACTCCCTGACAGCCTCGGCTAGTTTGGGGTTCTCCCGAACAGTATGCCGTGTAGGGGCCATGAACCGTGGTGTCACCTCCTTTCCTCTTGGTTTCGTTCACGCACAGAATATCAATGCAACGTTCATCCATCATCTGACATACTTCATCTACCTTACCATCCATTCCTTCTCTTACATTCAACGTACCAAAGCGGCTCTCCGTGGGCCGCTTTTCGCCCCCGCGAGAAACGAGACGTGATGAGTGGCGAACCACATCGCCGCCATTTTGGTTAATTAAATTGTTTTTATCATTATCCATTGCGTTCCCACGAATAGCGAGGGAAAGGTTTGTCCCCCCCAGCAGAGCCCCCATGCCAGGGTAAGGCTAGCCTAATTCTGGGCTCGCCCGGTCCCAGGGCAGTGTGGCACGCTAACGACTAGGCTCGCCCCTAGCCATGCATCCATCCGCGCGGCCGACGTTGGATTGGCGGAGGGTAGGAATAGGAAAAGGGGAAGGATAGGTGTGAAAAGGAAGAGTAAGGTAAGTTAGGGTAGGAAATAGGAAATGAAGGATATTACCGTCCAGGAGGGTAAGGGATAGGACAGTAATAGCTAGGGAAGCCGGGGTCGCATACCCGTATACCATACCACAACTACCGGACAGGTAATTTGGGATTAGTATCCCTTGATAGCCTATATAATATTTATTTATTTATTCTTCTTTACATCTACCTTATAATAAGGGATATAAAGGGCGGACTTAATGCCTTGTGGCATTCTCTACCAGTCAACCCTGGATGATTTGAGAAGCTGTGGTAGATGCAACCACTCCATAAATTAAAAATAAGTAAAAAAACATTATATCTAAACATAAACATTATATCAAAAAGCAAATAAATAAAATATTTTTAAACTATACAACTTAATATTATCTACTTTGTAACAAAGAAAAAAAAATAGTAAATATAAACGGACACTTATATATACAAAATCTCTAAATAAATATAAAATAATACAACACAAAAATAAAATAACATGATGCATATTATATAAAATACATATTATATAAAATATCAATTACAAAGCGAAAGACGGAGAAAAACAAAAATCGGATATATCAGATGGTATTATTTCTGTTAAAGAATTCTCGTACTAGTCTTTTAAAATAATATTTGTTACTGGTTTTTTTTATATCAACAGGCAAGGCATTCCAGAGCAGTATGGACTGCACAGTAAAAGAGGAATCAAAGAAACCACTCTTATGTGGTGGAATACGAATTTTAAGACTATTTTGGGAACGGGGAACTCTGTCATGAGTAGAATATTGGTACTGAAAGTTATCCTTAAGATAAGAAGGAGAATTTGGGTCATTTAAAATTGAATATAGTGCTTGTAAAATTCGGGAGCTACGCCTTTGACGAATAGAAAGCCATTTAAGCTTAGTACGGTACTGAGAAACATGGTCATACTTACGTAAGCCGAAAATGAACCTAATGCAATTGTTGAGAAGGCGCTCCAACTTATCGAGAAGATATTGAGATAGATCTGGGTAACACACATCCGCATAATCAATAATGGGTAATATCAAAGTCTGGACAAGTAGAAGTTTAGTTTTAAAAGGCAGAAAATTTTTGAAACGGCAAAGAGAACGTAAGGTGGCAGTAACTTTACGGCTTATTTCAGAAACTTGAACTCCCCAGCTTAAGGTATGATCTATATGTAAGCCAAGATTTTTTACAGATATTAATTTTATTAAAGATTAATATATATAATTTAATAACATAAAGAGGATAAACGAACTATTGGTCTACCTGATGGTAGTTGGCTGCTGCAGTCTATATTATATATATATATATATATATATATATATATATATATATATATATATATATATATAATTTAATAACATAAAGAGGATAAACGAACTATTGGTCTACCTGATGGCAGTTAGCTGCTGCAGCCTATATTATATATATATAATTTAATAACATAAAGAGGATAAACGAACTATTGGTCTACCTGATGGCAGTTAGCTGCTACAGCCTATATTATGTACTTGTTTAATAATATTCAACGAACTTAAAGTCTACCTGATGGTAAGTGCTTTCTGCAGTCCATGGACACTTGCAGGCAACTTTGAACATATAAGGTTACAGATGCGTTTTCATATCTGAGGACTAATGTAAAATGTCTCACAGCCTGTTCTCTTACCCTTTACACCGGAATTTAGACAGTAGAGAATGCAATAGTGTTAGGTGCAAGAAATTTCAAAGGGGGTATAACCTCTCAGATGGACTATCAGGAAGAATAGAAGTTTTACTCTCTCTTAAAATTATACATACTTGTAGCAATTATAAGGTATTTATTTAACCATCCATTTAAGATAAGAATATTTTTCTGACATTTTCGTTAAGTTATAGTGCCCCACAAAACTATGATGGATTATCTTACGTCACAAATACAAGACCCTTCTATTGCATCGTTGAAGATGAATAATGTTTTTCCCAACGCTTTAACGTCTATACAGTATTTGCACAAAGCGAAAAAGTTCCACTGAAGTGGACATCAAAATTCTATTTTCGTAGGCGTATTTATGTTATTTACAGCTTACGGAATTAATGGTATCTTCCTACCGTATATCCTCAATTCTATTGAAATGTTCTATCAATATGTATTCATATTTTGATTGTAAATGTCGTCGTTATAATAACAGAGTTATAATATGTGAAATAAATTACCAATAAAGTATAATATTAGTCATCTAAAAAATTATAAATTTATTAAACAATATTTTTATGCCAAATTAAAGTGAAAACTGTACTTACATTTCATCAGATGGTAACTAACTCTACCGCATCTCATCAGCCTGTTCAGACAAAGATTATATATGCGCCGTCACCTCTGCCGACTATACGCTTCAGTACGGAGCATCTAAGTTGTGAAACGCCTTTGATGTCAGGCGATGTCGCCGCCCGCGTAGGTATTTACTATTTACGCCGTCGCCGCAAATATACTAGGAGTTGTCAAGAAATTGTTATAAAACAATTTAGGATATTATAATTATTATCATTTATTTACTTATAAGTTAAAACATTTATTGAACAAGATCATTTTTATTACTACAAGAAAAAATACATTTACACGTGTTGCACTGCCAAATATTTTCTTTTTATAGATGTTTTCAGTTTTCGATTGTTTAATTTATTAATGTTGTGTATTCGCATTCAAATAAAGAATGTTATCAAAAAAATGAAGGGAACAAGAGTGTTTAAAAAAGAGTTTCAAGCATTTTTTCCCCTGAATGTTTGTCAGTGTTTACAACAGCTTTTATTTTGGGTCATGGTCAAACACTTATAGCAATAGTAATGTTAATTCAAAATAAGTTGTACGTAATAATTTTTTGAGTCTTCTGATTTCAGGCCACTGGTTAGGAAATATGCCTCTGTTCTCAGAAGGACTAGCAAAAAAACAGAGCGCATTTGTTTATGTACATATAGTAAGATAATATATAATCTAATTTTAGCATCAACTCTATAGCGATCATCTCATTACCATGTAATATTATATATGCCAAGTTGTCTGGTGGTATATCGAAGTGCTAAATTATTTTACAGTAGGGCTACGATGGGTATCCGAGTACAGAACCATAGTAGGAAATCTATTCCAACTGCATAGAACCCTTCACCGCTGCATTGGAAGACGTGAAAAAGATACGGTACTAACATTTTTTTTTATAGAATAAGGGTGACAAAAGAATACATAGTCCACCTGATGGTAAGTTGTTGCTGTGACCCATAGAAATCTACATCTATCCTCGAGTACGTATCAAAATCTAAGTGGAATGCCGCTCTTAATAATAAATCTCTCTTAATTGTAAAAAGGGTCTCTCTACACCCACCATACGAAACACATTAGCTTTACGCTGGTATTCTGTGAGAGCGTGGTTCTTCCCCGGTCGAGCTGACCCATTCGTGCTTTAACTATACCAGTAATATAACTGCATCATGGCTCTACCTCGTAAAGCCTTAGCCTGTTTAAACAAACAAAAAACTCTTCCGCTTTCTTATATTAGTATAGATTGGTAGAATGACAATCTTTTCTTTTTTACTAATTTTTTTTATGTACATGTAGCATTATATTTCCTTAAATATTTACATTGAGAGGCAAAAATTAAAATATATTTCCTTCATTTTGCTCTTAGAGATTCTTTTGAATCATAAATTTCTCTCATGACTCGCATTTACTGCAAAATAAATATAATTTAATTATCAGTCGCTTTCTTCCTTAGCAAAATATCAAACGATTTTATGCCATGATAATAAATAAAACTCACTACTCTAGCTGTTTAAACTAGTAAGACTTAATAATTAATAAGATTAAGGGCGACTCCCAACTAGATGAAGTGACGACCTGGTAAGACATGCAGGATGTCCATGGATGCAGGTGGCTCAGGACCGTGCTTTGTGGCATTCTTTGCGGGAGGCCTATGTTCAACAGTAGACTTGTGAAGGGCTGGAATAATGATGACGATGATACGTCCATTGAAGAGTACATTATACTTCGATGTATATATACATACATCTATGGAATTAATTATTAAATCGTTTATTTCAAACACACTCTAAGTACGCAGAGTTCCGTTAAATGGGAAGGAAATAACGCTTTTATTTCCTTCCGCTTTTACATCATTCACAAATGGGTAGACTTCGCTTAAATTATTTTTATACTATAGAAATTATTCGCTTAATATTATAACTTTATGTAAATTTATAATTATGATATGAGATAATTTATAATTATTATTTAGACGTAACTGTGCGGAAATTATATAATTTTTTTCGCGTGCACATGTTAATTAATAGAACAGAACAGAATAGAAACATTTTTATTCAATATAGATTACATTAATATTTATTGAATTTCATTTTTTACTTTTACCACTGGTTTGGATAAAATCAAGCAGCAAGAAACTCAGCGGGACTTTTTTTGTAAAGCACAATTTACAATATAATATTTTATACAATTGTTATGATAACAATTATTAGCAATCATGTATAATAACCCTTACTAGACATTTTTTGCTTAATAAAATATTCTGAGCCTTATGATAGATAAGGTCTGCATATTTTCTGGGACATTGTTGTAAAAGCGCATTCATTGCCCCATGAAGGAATTACTCACTCTTTGGAGTCAAGTAAGTTGGTTAACTTGAGTTTGTTCCTAGTATTTAGTAAATGTTTACAACTCTCTCTTGAAGAACTACAGACCGATTTCCCTTCTGAGCCGCGTCTACGTGCTGTTTTCGAGAGTCATTACGAATCGTCTCGCGCGCAGACTTGACGACTTCCAGCCTCCCGAACAAGCCGGTTTCCGGAAGGGCTTTAGCACCATAGACCACATACATACCCTACGGCAAAGTGTACAGAAGTCCGAAGAGTACAATTTGCCACTATGACTGGCGTATGTGGACTATGAGAAAGCCTTTGATTCCGTCGAAATTTGGGCGGTGCTGCAGTCCCTTCAGCGGTGCCAAGTTGACTGTCGGTATATCGAGGTGCTGAAGTGTTTGTACAGTAGAGCTACGATGGCTATCCGAGTACAGAACCAGAGTACGAAACCTATCCAATTGCAGAGAGGTGTAAGACAGGGTGACGTTATATCCCCGAAACTCTTCACCGCTGCATTGGAAGACGTTTTCAAGCTTCTGGACTGGAAAGGATACGGAATTAACATCGATGGCGAGTACATCACTCACCTTCGATTTGCCGACGATATAGTCCTCATGGAAGAATCGCTGGAGGAACTAAGCACTATGCTCAATGACCTCAATAGTGTCTCCCAACGGATAGGTCTTAAGATGAACATGGACAAAACAAAGATTATGTTTAATGTCCATGTTAACCTATGCCGGTAGTTGTTGGGAGCACTAAGCTCGAAGTTGTTGACGAGTATGTTTACCTGGGGCAAATAGTCCGACTAGGTAAGTCCAACTTCGACCGAGAGATCAATCGACGGATTCAACTCGGCTGGGCAGCGTTCGGGAAGCTACGACACATCTTCTCGTCAGAAATACCTCAAAACCTTAAAGCAAAATTGTACAACCAGTGCGTGTTGCCAGTGATGACTTACGGAACTGAGACGTGGTCCTTCACTGATGGCCGTATGAGGAAGCTCAAGGTCGCTCAGCGAGCTATGGAGAGGGCTATGCTCGGAGTTTCACTGCGTGATAAACTTAGGAATGAGGATATCCGCAGTAGAACCAGAGTAACCGACATAGCCCAACGTATTAGTAAGCTGAAGTGGCAGTGGGCCGGCCATATAGCTCGAAGAACCGACAACCGATGGGGAAGAAAGGTTCTCGAGTGGCAGCCTCGTACCGGTAGGCGAAGTATAGGGCGTCCCCCCACAAGATGGAGTGACGACCTGGTAATACATGCAGAAAGTCGATGGATGCAGGTGGCTCGGGACCGTGCTTTGTGGCATTCCTTGGGGGAGGCCTATGTTCAGCAGTGGACTTGTGAAGGGCTGTAATGATGATGATGATTTACTAAATGTACATCACTATTTTTAATAAAAATATTTTTGGTTTTGTGTACATACATTAAGTTCTCGTAAATATATTGAGAGGTCAAAGTTAATATATTTATTTCCTTAAATTTTCCTCTAAAGGATTCCTTCGGACCTAGGTTATAAATTGCTCTTACTTGCAAAACAAAAATAGTTCAATGTCAGTCGTACTACCCCATAGCAAGATTCCGTATAACATTATGCTATAGAAATAACTAAAATAAACTAATGTAGCTATTTCAACATGCAAAACCTCTTATCTTTTCTACAGCATATGCTGCAGAACTATGTTTGCTAGCTCGTTTAAATATAATATGAGAGCCCCATTGAAGTTTCGCGTCAACTGTAATTCCGAGAAAACAGTGTTCATCAAGATGTTCACCTGTTTAAAATTACCGTACTTGTTTAATTTACTATATTTACTCCTAAGATGTACTCGTAATTACACACTGTTCATCATTTTACTATCTATGTATTTTATAATTACGACACAATATTATAGTCCATCGGCTGGCCTAAACTTGATCTTATTAATATTTGTAATTATTTATTTAAACTTTGTTTCTTTAGTTAAGTTGCACATATGGCGGACTTAATGCCATATGGCATTGTTTCCCAATCAACCAATAGGCTAAACAGAGATAGACAAACAAGAGGCGGTGCAGCAGTAATCAAAATAGAAAGGGCTAAAAAAAATTGTATATACATATAAATATACATATACACACACATACATACACTTATATACTTAAGTACATACAATATATACATATATAAATATATAAATAGAAATATACATTCATGCAGGACATATACACAATACATATAAATATTATCTTTCCAGAACAAATATGAAATATACATAAATAAATAAATGAAAATAAGAGCTGTGTTAGTTCAAAGTTGCAACGATTTTTTCAAATGCTTTCGGACTTGATTTTAAAAAAAAAACTTGTTGGGAGCTTTTTAATGTCAAGAGGGATGTCGTTCCAAAGTCTGATGGCCGTGCGTGTGAAAGAGTTAGATTAATAACCAGTAAGGTGTAAAGAAGTGAGCAACTTAAGATTAGCCGAAGAACGGAGAGAACGATTGTGAGAATCTCCTAGGTATTGCAATTTGGATCTCAAATATTCGGGAGCACATCGATCGTTCAGAATTGTGAAAAGGGTGCAGTGTATTCTAACATACCTGCGCTGACGGATAGGCAGTCAATTTAGCTGAGTACGAAAATAAGATACATTGTCGTTTTGCACGAAGACCATAAATGTGTCTGATGCAGTTGTTAAGTAGACGATCCAATGTATTAGGATGATGTTGAGACAGGTCTAAGCAACACACATCGACATAATCAATAATCGGTAGAAAAAGTGACTAGACAAGTGAAATCTTAGTATTGGTGGGTAGAAAGTTTTTAATCGATTTAGAGATCGCAAAGTTCCTGTAGTTTTGCGACTCATCTTTTGTATATGTTTGTTCCATGTTAAGCAACTATCAACATATAGACCACGGTCCTTACATCCTACATCGGGAGAGAATGGTATGACATTGCTTTTAAACATAATTGATGGTAGGGTGGGAATATCGATAATAATCGTGGACTACTTTAGATTATCGTTTGGCATTTAGGTGGGTTCATGTTTATGCCATACACAGTGGACCATTCGGAGATGTATTTTAAGTCATTATTTAATAATAAGATAGCATTAGAGATATTTGAGGATTCCATTTAAATTTTTCTTTCATATGTATAATACATTTTATATCAGTTAAGCCCTCTTTTGGCATAAGTATGTTAATATTGGATACTCTTGAGTGTTTAATCGTATTTATCACTGTTGTAAATCCACCTTTGTATCTATTAGTGATGATCTTTAATTAGCTTACTGTAGTTATAAGTATTATCTATCCTAATTATGATAGCTGTTGTTCTTCCAAACAAAAATAAAATAAAATAAATAACCTACTCACATCATCACAACCAATGGCTTCTATTCGATTTAATAGAAGAAAGTGCTTTGCGTATCTCGCCTTCGTCAACAAGAGAAAGTTTCGTGACTATAAGGAGGCATGGAAGATATAAATGAGATAGCATTAGCTCTAGAATTATTAGAGTTTGAGAAGACAGAATATGACGATTAAAATCGTAAGGAGAAAAGGTGATGCTAATCGTCAAATTGCGATTTTCCATATCCGAGCATTTTAAGATACTTACATATATCAACCGGAGATGAATTAAGTTCTTGTTAGTGGATATATCGGCGTTTGGCAGCTCTCACATCTGATTACATCGATTTCTTGCAGCTTTATATGCCTGCCACTTTATATCAGTGCGATTCTTCTTAAAAACACGAAACATTCTGTCGCGTTTTACCACAGCCATTCTTACCCCAGTTGTGGTTCATGGAACAGGAGGACGATTAACTCAAACGACACGCTTAGGGGCATATTCATTATACAGTCCTAATATGTTTCTGTTAAAGAAGTCGACTCTTTCAACTCAACTGTGGAAGCAGTATATACAGATGACCAGTTAATAGCATCCACATCACACTTAAGCTTGTCTATATCTAGTCTAGCAAGACTTCGAATAGCGATAGATATGGTTAAAAGTTTGAGGGACTTTAATTTATATGACAGGAAAAGCAGGTCATTCCGTGAAAATCCAGAAGCAGGAAATTGTCTATAAATGAAAACGTGTTCAATGGCGAAGCCGGCTATAAGGTCGATCCAAGTGTCAGTAGAGTGAAAGTTGTGATGTGCATTTAGAGGTGAAAATAGTGAAATTATGCGCCATCATGGTCGACCTCAGTTTGCGAAATTTGAGAGAAACCCCTAATAGGTTAGTTTTGAAGTCTCCCATGATAATATTTGGTTTATTTTTACTAAGCAGGGGGTGTATGTATCTTTTTCTCCAAGGCAACAACCAGGACTCTGAGGGTTTGATAGCTGGATTTATATAAATACACCTTACCAAAATTTGAAATCTCATAACATTAAGCAATATACTTAATAATGTTATAATAATACAACATAATGTCATCTTTTAAATTTATAGCAATAATATTGATACGTGTGGGTTATTTAAAAATACCGATTAGGATGAGAAATGAATGTTATATTCTTTCACACACACGGCAATTGTACAATTATGTTGTCCGAAATCGCTAAATATACTTCGCTGAGGTTCTTAATAATCGCAGATGACGTAGGTCGGTTCTCGTATGTTTATGGTCAATGTTCGTAGTCGCTTCTTGTCTATTCTTATGCCTAGACGTTTTGTTAACTTGACAGAGGCCTTCGGCTCTTACCTTTCGTAACTTTGATGATGCGTGACGTGATGATGACGTGATGGAATACGCAACTAGCTGTCGTAGCAATATCAGACAAAATTTTAATTACTGTTTTCATACGTTCTATAATTGTAATTGGCTAGCAGAATAAAAAGATCATTGTAATTGTTTTAAATAATCCTAATTACCTCCTCCTCACAATCAGAAAGTAATTCTAACGTAAAAAAAAAGGAAGTAGTCTAATTAAACTATTCCTAGGAGTGTCCGTCACTTTTATTTAATTTCAGTCAAGTGTAGTCATCATTTATTTATCATATCGTACATGTATACACATTATGTAAGTATCATAATGATTTTGAATTATGATGATTACATTTACATTTCACCTGAGTAGAACCACGCTGTCACATAACCATCGTAAAACCACACAATGTTTCGAATGGTGAGTGACAATAACCAGAAACTCTCTTTGCTAGTAACGATTTATTTCATCTCTCTCCATAGGGGTGATAACGAATTCACGTTTTGATTTGTAATCGAAGATGATAGTTGACGTCTATGAGCCGCAGTACCACATAATGACCTTAAGCTGTGTGCCCATTCTTTACCCTTACCTTTTTAAACATGGACGTATAAATATGGCGGACAGAATTTTGTTAAGAAAGGACTGATGCTCTGTAATGGCGGCGGTGCAAGTATGTTTGCGTGTTTTAAAGGGTTGTCATGTAAAAGAAAATTTCCCCATTTTTTTATAAACCAATCTATCAAAATATAACATTAACTTTAACGAAATACTAATCTATTATTACTTAACTAATATAAATAACACATTTGACGATTAAAAAAAAATCTAAGAATTTTAGATCATAATTTAAATCGAAATAGATTGAAATAGAATTATTCGATTTCAATCAATTTCGATATAAATTAATTTTATTACAAACATTATAATTATACAAAAATTGTATTATATTATTGGAACGAAATATATTATAAATATTTATTAACAAAATATATAACAAATAAAGATATTATATGCAACCAAAAAAATTTATATAAAATTAATTTACAATATATTATTTTAGAATTAGTAGGAAAAAATTTAGAAACAGTATGGTAGCGATCACCTCATTCTCAAGGGTTATTATCAATCATGTACTCTTTAGTAGTGTACCCTAATAATCCTTACTAAACAATTTTTGCTTGGTAAAAATTTTAAACTTTCATAGATAAGGCCTGCCTATTTTCTGGGACTTTGTTTTGAAAGCGTATACATGAAGGAATTACCGACTCTTTTGGATCAATTAACTGGTATACCTAACTTGTGCTTGTTCCAAGTATTTACAGAATATACATCACTAAATACATACATACATACATACATTAAATACATACATTAAATTTTCGTA
This sequence comes from Parnassius glacialis, assembly GCA_033319125.1. Taxonomy (NCBI): domain Eukaryota; kingdom Metazoa; phylum Arthropoda; class Insecta; order Lepidoptera; family Papilionidae; genus Parnassius; species Parnassius glacialis. The sequence goes on along the minus strand of JAVANC010000010.1, from coordinate 19,998,005 downwards.
AATATACTGAGAGGCCAAAGTTAATAATATATTTATTTCTTTAAATTTTCTTCGAAAGCGAAACGAAGAGATTCGCAATAAGGCAGGTTTGAAAGATGACCTTATCACAAAAATTGATAAGGGCGTGCTTCGATGGTTTGGGCACGTTGAGCGAATGAGTGAAGACCGAACGGTGAAGAAAATATATAGCGCGAAAGTTAATATTAAATGGTGTCGAGGTAGACCGAGACTAACTTTCGAAAACTATGTCAGCAAATTGCTCGAAGTGGGGAGGGTCAAGAGTACTCAGATACCTAGACGTGCATGTATGAAGAAGATAATGAATCTGAAAGAAGCGAAAGAGGTATATAAGGATCGTGACTTTTGGCGATCTGTTCTCTCTGGCTACCCCGTCAGGGATTGTGCGTGAAGATAAGAGAGTAAAGTAAAGTTTAAATTTTCTGCAAGTGTAAATTATAGTTATTATTTATGAATATAAGTTATAAATAATTACCATAATTTACTCATTTTCATGACAAACAACAATGATAAAATCTTTTTCTTGAACAATTTTTTTAAACAGTAAAAGACAGTTTTGTACTGTTCTGTTCTTGTTACTGACTGGTCTTTTACTTTTCAAGGTTCTTGAAATCCCCTTTAATTTAGAAATATGGTGAAATCAAATTTCCAAATATTTTTCTGCTATATATTTAATAAGACTTACCTTGTGCTCTATCCCTGCGAATGTGTGCTCAAATTCCAAGCTTACAAAAACCCAGTCATTGGCAATAAAGTTTTCTAGTATTTTTGTAAGTATATACTTTTGTTGCCTTCCATTGTACATTGTAATGTTTTCCTTAATAATCTATCGTCCAAGTATTTCGCAAGTACAACAAATATTAAATAAATCGTTAGATGGAAAACGTAAACCTCCTAAAGTTTTCTAATTTATTAATTTATGAAAGAAATGCCTTCCTACAGTATACAAACGCGTGGTACATTTTAGGCATTAAATTTTTTTTGTTGCATAATGAGCAATGCTACCCGCCGGATATCCTATTATTAACTTACTAAAAAAAGAAATAAAACCGCATTATAATCGATCGAGTAGTTTTTGAGGAAAATTGTAACAAAAAAGTGCACATAAAAAACCTTAAGGAGTTGTTGGGCAAACATAATATATGCCGTATCCGTGCCAACGTGGGTAAAAATAGCAATTTCCCAAATTTTGGGTAATTTTCCCTATAAATAATTAACAACACTGATTACGTTACTCATGTTTTGTGTTCCAAAAATAGCATTTTGATTTAAGACATAAAATTCTGAAATAAGTGATTATAATTACTGAGTCACGTTTGAAAGGTGATACCTTGATATTTTTTGATAAAACCACTATGATTTTTACAAAATTTAACGACGCAAAACGGCATATTGTTTTTTTTTCTTACTTACGCCGACTACTTCTCGCGGACGACGTTTGTTGCGTAATGGCGGGCGCTAGACTTATTATTAGTGTGAATGTGTGTGTGACCCCTTGTACGTACACGCGAGCTGACTTATTATGGGTGCCTCGCTGAGTTGTATAGCGAGATTCAGTCCGCCTTATTTATACGTCCATGTTTTTAAACATGTAATCACAGAAAATAGCAGTAATTCATCTCTTTAACCATTCAATAAGTTGTAATTTGCGTGAAATGTATCCCCGTAGATCCCATTTATACCTTAAGCGGGAGAAACCAGTATTTTAATTACAGGTGTACAATATCCAAACAGTGAACGCTAATAACATCCAACCATAGATTTTGGAAATCGCTTTTCATTATTTTGTTTAAGACCAGTTATTGCTTTTGTGCTTGCGTCGCAAACATGCCGTGACTAATTATTCTTGTTTACAATTTCCATTAATTTGTTTGGATTGCTTAATAGTCACTCATGGACGTATAAATAAGGCGGACAGAATTTTGTTAAGAAAGGACTGATGCACTGTAATGGCGGCGGTACAAGTATGTTTGCGTGTTATATAGGGTTGTCATGTGAAACAAAATTTCCCCATTTTTTGTTTTATAAAACAATCTATCAAAATACAACATAATTTCGACGAAATACTTATTTATTATTACGTAACTAATATAAATAACACATTTGAGGATTTAAAAAATCTAAGAATTTAAGATTTAGGTTTTGATTGAATTCGAATTGTTCTATTTCAATGAACTTTGATTTAAATTAATTTTATTACAAAAATTATATTATACAAAAATCTTATTATATTATTGCAACGAAATACATTATAAATATTTATTAACGAAATATATAACAAATAAGCATAATATAGGTAACCAAAAAAATAATATATAGTGGTGGTCATATAATTAGAAACAGAATAAAAAAAGTATAACTTCAACGTACAAATGTTCGTAAAAAATATTTACATTCAATAATTAATAATCATGCAGTAATATATCCACTCAAATAAATACCTCATTAAATGCATAAAATATAAAACATATCTTACTTTTAATTACAAAATTAGTCTTACACATTTAAGAGTTTATTTTCTGTTACTGGCCGCTTAGACACCTAATTAGAAACATTTAAAAAAAAATTGGAGAATAACATTTCTTTCTTGGCTTTTTCTATTATTTTGGCGGCAATTCAAAATGTAATATGAATATTATTTTGTTCAAATGGGCAAAAATAAAAGTTGTCGGGCGTCAACTAGGCAAATAATTGTTAATTTACATATAGATTATAAGTGGGCGTACAGAAATATAGCTGAGCATTTTTAGTGTTCTGTTAAGAAAGTTTTTAATGCAATTGATCATTATAAAACACATAGAACTATTGAAAATGTTCTTAGAAAGGCTCGGCCAAGAAAAACCTCTCCCAGAGAAGATACGCTAATCGTTCGTGTTGCTAAAAAAGACCCAAGTAAAGGCTCCAACCAGATTAAAAATGAAGTTTTTTCGCCTGATGACCCGAGAAACATCTCGTCAAGAGTGAAACGCCGAAGATTAGTGGAAGCTAACTTGTTTGGAAGAATCTCTCGAAAGGTACCGCTTCTTACCAAACAACTCCGAGAGAAGCGATTATTATTCGCTAAAAAAAATTTTAATTGGACGGTACGAGAATGGAAAAAAAGGGTTATTTTTAGATGAAACTAAAATAAATATGGTAAATTCCGATGGAAAGCGCTATGTTAGACGTCCTGTAAACAATGCTTTTAATTATAAATACACAAGGAGTATAGTCAAGCACGGTGGCGGTAACATTAAAGTTTGGTTGTTTGGTGTTTTTCGGATGTGGAGTTGGACCCGTTCAGAAAATTTAAGGTACAATGGATCAATGGCAATACAAAAATATCTTAGAGCACACAATGATTCCCTACTCGGACGATCATTTGCCTGTAACCTGGATCTTTCATCATGACAATGACCCTAAACACACGGCCAATAGCGTCAAATGTTTCCTTAGCGAACAGCATATATCAGTTTTAGACTGGCCAGCAAATAGTCCGGATTTAAACCCGATAGAAAATCTCTGGTATATTGTTAAAAAGAAAGTCTCAAACAAACGTAACACCAGTCAAAACGAATTATATGAAGCATTTGTTGAAGCATGGAATTCAGTCACCTTAGAAAAAAGTATGAAATTGATTGAAGCAATGCCACGTCGTTGCAGTGCTATTATTGAAAATAAGGGATACGCCACTAAATATAAATTATGACTATTGGTAGGCTGTGGATAGTAGCTAAAGGGTCCGCCATCTAACTTTTTTTTTTCAACTAGTGCTTATTTCGTGAATGGCAACACTTAGCTCATGTCTAATTTGACAGATAATTAGTTTTATCCTTCCGCTGAACGAATATGGTTGTGTATGTATGGCTTGGAAATATTGCGACATTACTTTTAAAATCATGGTAATGTTGCAGAATGTGTGCGAAAATTGCGTACGGATTTTGGAAGAAATGAAGCACCGTCAGCTCCGTATGTTCGTTACCTTGTGAAAAAAGTGAAAGAAACTGGCATCCTCATCGATAAAACAACGCGTGAAAAGCCAAAAACAGTGCGTACACCCGAGAATATTGCTGCTGTGGCCGAAAGTGTGCGTGAAACGCCATTAACATCAGTTCACCGTCGTTCTCAACAATTGGACATTTCGGAAACATCATTGAAACGAATTTTGCGTAAAGACCTTGGTATGACGCCGTACAAAATCCAACTGGTTCAGGAGTTGAAGCCAACTGACCATCCAATGCGTTTTCGCTTCGCTAAGTGGGCCTGCGATCGACTTGCAGAAAATGCGGATTTTGCCAAAAAATCATCTTTTCAGATGAAGCTCATTTCGAACTTGGCGGGTATGTAAACAAGCAGAATTGTTGCATTTGGGGCACAGAAAACCCGCACGCATTCATCGAAAAGCCGGTGCACCCAAAACGAGTCACTGTTTGGTGCGGATTTTGGTTCAGAGGCATAATTGGGCCATTTTTCTTCGAAAATGAGCAAGGTGTGGCCGTTACAGTCAATGGCGATCGTTATCGGGCCATGTTGAACGAATTTTTGTTCACAGAAATTGAAGAAGAGGATATTGGCAACATTTGGTTTCAACAGGACGGCGCAACGTGCCACACAGCCGACGCTACACTTGATGTTTTGCGCCCTGTTTTTGAAAATCGCATTATCAGCCGCAGAGCTGATGTCGTTTGGCCACCTCGGAGCTGCGATTTGACACCGTTGGACTATTATTTGTGGGGTGCCGTCAAAGATAAGTATTACGCCGACAAGCCAGAGACAATTGACGCTTTAAAGGATAATATTCGTGAAGCCATTGGTGAAATACAGCTGCACACAATCGATAATGTACTCAAAAATTGGACCGATCGTGTAGGCTACTGCATGGCCAGCCGAGGCAGCCATTTGAATGAAATTATTTTCCATCATTAACCGGAAGGATTGTACTTTCAAATAAAAAAAGAAATTTGAAAAAAATATTTAGTAGTTTTTTTTAATAGCATTTAAAAAAAAGTTATTTGGCGGTCCCTTTATTTCGTATAATTACTTATACAAAAAAAATGTTTATACTTTTTTTTGTTGTTTCTAATAAGTTGCCATTATTGTTCATACCTTAAAACTGATTTAAATGTTTATTCGTAATATAATATTGAAACTGCACTTGTGTAATGGGATTTATATTACTAAATCTAGTCCAGTTTAATCCCCAGAAGACACAAGTTTGCGCGTTTACCGCTAAAAAGAACCCCTTTGTCGTATCTCCTCAGTTTCAAGGCACTCCCCTTGCTGCCTCAGCTAGTATTGAAATCCTTGGCGTCGACATATCGAATAGTGTGCAGTATCATGGTCACTTGGAAGGAAAGGCCAAATTGGCCTCTAAAAAGCTTGGCGTGCTCAGCAGAGCAAGACAGTATTTCATGCCGGCACATCGCTTGCAACTTCACAAAGCGCAAGTTCGGCCCCACATGGAATACTGTTCTCATTTCTGGGCCGGGACACCCCAGTGTCAGCTCCTTCCACTTGACCGCATCCAGTGCAGAGCGGTTCAAATCGTCAACGACCGAGTTCTTTTTGATCGGCTCTATACACCGGCACTGCGTAGAGATGTTGCATCTCTTTGCATATTTTATCGCATCTATCACGGGGAGTGCTCTGAGGAATTGTTCGAACTAATTCCAGCCGCTCAAATTCACCATCGCACATCGCGACAAAACTCGCGTTACCATCCATACCATCTGGATGATTGGCGGTCCACCACTGTGCGATTTAGAAGAAGTTTTCTCCCTCGCACAACTTCCTTGTGGAATCAATTACCACCAGCGATTTTTCCGGACCGATACGACTTAGGAACCTTCAAGAAAAGTGCTTACACCTTTCTAAAAGGACGGCAACGCATCTGCAATTCCCCTGGCGTTGCGGTTGTTCATGGGCGGCGGTAGTCACTTAATATCAGGTGAGCCGCATGCTCGTTTGCCCCCTCTTCTATAAAAAAAGTATATCCTAATAACCCTAACTAAGTAATTTTGAACTTTAACTAAAAAGTTAAAGTTCAAAGTTCAAGTACAGCCTATATACGTCCTACTGCTGGGCACAGACCTCCTCTCATTTCTGAGAATCCAAATAAAAATACTTAACCGTTTTATAATTGGTGAAATTTTCAGGAAATGGTAACATAGTAAAAAATAAAATCACGATTACAGCGCAACAAAATGGACTATAGTCAAAAATGCATAAACCGCATTATAATCGATCGGGTACTTTTTCAGGAAATTTGTAACAAAAAAGTGCACATAAAACAACCTTAAGAGGTTGTTGGGCAATCATATATACCGTATCCGTGCCAACGTGGGTAAAAATAGCAATTTCCCAAATTTCGGGTTATTTTCCCTATAAATAATAATTTACAATACTGATCACGTGACTCATGTTTTGTGTTCCAAAAATAGCATTTTATTTTAGATGAAATTCTCAAATAAGTGATTATAATTACTGACTCACCTATGAAAGGTGATTCCTTGATGTTTTTTGATAAAACCACTATGATTTTTACAAAATTTAACGACGCAAGACGGCATATTGATTTTTGTTTTAACTTACGACAACTACTTCTCGTGGACGACGTTTGTTGCGTAATGGCGGGCGCTAGACTTATTATTAGTGTGAATGTGTGCGTGACCCCTTGCACGTACAAGTGAGCTGACTTATTTTGGGTGCCTCGCTGAGTATAGCAAGATTCAGTCCGCCTTTTTTTATATGTCCATGTAGCCACTATTAAGAATATTTTTAACCGATTTCAATAAAATGAGTAAGAAGGAAGGTATATTGTATTAGTTTTTGTATGTATGTTCATCGATTAACGGTTGAACCGATGTAAATAACTCATTATTTTCTACTAAAGAGAATAAAATAATTAAACTTTTAATAAAAATATGGACTTTATAGACTATAGACTAAGCTAATAAAAAGAAGAACGGGCTTCAAAAATTAAAACATTTGATAAATCCACATAATAGCATCTAAAGACGGGCCTTGCTCGTGAATCTTCGATACACCTATATCTCTTATCACTAACTTCAGAAGCTTTTATGTAGAAGAATGTTTATTTTTAATTCTTGAGGTTGATTCTACTTTTATTAAAATATTAATTATATGCTTTATCTTAATGTCAATCGTGCATCATACTGACTGATGACATACGTAATCCATATAGATATGCCAAACTCAAATTCTATATAGACAACAGTATATCTGGGTCTAGTTTTGCACTTATCGCTTTTTACTTGATAGTCACACTGGAGCTGTATTATAGCTGCAGCAGTGGTTTCTGCTGGTTTTGGTATAATAATAAAAGGGAAGTGGTGACCCCTGGTACTTGTGAGCCGTTCTGTTTATCCTTAATCGATAAATGTACACTGCGTCCACTTACAATCGGTGTGTTTGTCTAGTTTATTTGTATAAATACAAATAACCCACCTTACTATAGTAGAATCTAGTAAAAAGATAGTAAAAGTCATTATAACAACTTGTGTGTGCTTTTACGGAAATCACTATACATCAGAGTTTTTTGCAGGTCTTTATGAAGGTAACGTGACCGCAGTGTCGTTATTATGTGTCGGCGATTTTAGCGACGCGCCATTTGAATGCGAATGAGGCAGGAGACAAGACGGTATTTTGCTTGATTTAATGAAATGGTGGATTCCTGTTGTTGTTCATAAAGACGGGTATAATAAGATGGACGCGAGTATGGTTTTTTTTTATAGGAGAGGGGGAAAACGAGCATGCGGCTCACCTGATGGTAAGTGACTACCGCCACCCATGAACAACTGCAACACCAGGGAGGGAATTGCAGATGCGTTGCCGACCTTTTAAGAAGGAGTACGCTCTTTTCTTGAAGGTCCCTAAGTCGTATCGGTCCGGAAAAATCGCTGATGGTAATCGATTCCACAAGGAAGTAGTGCGAGGAAGAAAACATCTTCTAAATCGCACAGTGGTGGACCGCCAATCATCCATATGGTGTGGATGGTATCGGGACTTCTGCCGCGATGTGCGTTCATGAAATTTGGCGGCTGGGATTAATCCGAACAATTCCTCAGAGCACTCCCCATTGTAGATGCGACAGAAAATGCAAAGGGATGCAACATCTCTTCGCAGTGCCAATGAATCGAGCCGATCGGAAAGGGCTCGGTCGTCGACGATTCGAGCCGCTCTGCGCTGGATACGGTCAAGTGGAAGAAGCTGGCACTGGGGAGCCCCTGCCCAGAGATGGGAACAGTATTCCATGTGAGGCCGAACCTGCGCCTTGTAAAGTTGCAGGCGGTGTGCCGGCATGAAATACTGTCCCGCTCTGCTGAGCACGACAAGCTTTTTAGAGGCCAATTTGGCCTTCTCTTCCAAGTGACCACGAAACTGCACGTCACTCGATATGTAGACGCCGAGGATTCCGATACTGACTGAGGCAACTAGGGGAGTGCCTTAAAACTGAGGAGATACGACATAGGGGTTCTTTTTAGCGGTAAACGCGCAAACTTGTGTCTTCTGAGGATAAAACTGGACTAGATTTAGTCGCCCCCAATCCAAGACTTTGTCCAGGAAAGACTCGACTTCAGACACAAGTTTGTTCCGGTACTAAAAGACGTTTTCCCGAGAAATATTAGCACGGCCGGTGTATAGAGCATCACCAGTGCTGTCATCCGCATAGCAATGAATGTTACCAGTTCGCAACATATCATTGACATGCAGAAGAAACAACGTTAGTGATAGCACACAGCCTGGAACACCAGCGTTAATAGGCTTGTAGTCAGAACATACACCGTCTACAACGACTTTGATGCTCCGATCTGCAAGGAAGCTGGTGATCCAATTGCACAATTTCTCGGGAAGCCCATAGGAAGGGAGCTTCGAAAGAAGCGCTTTGTGCCAAACCCGATCGAAGGCTTTCGCAATGTCAAGACTAACGGCCAACGCCCCCCCCCCCCCCCTTGGACTCTACTGCCTCCACCCATCTATGGGTCAGGTAGACCAAAAGATCACCAGCTGATCGACCCCGACAAAAACCGTATTGGCGGTCACTAATCAGCTGGTGATCCTCAAGGTACCGGATAAGCTGGCAGTTAATAATGGATTCCATTATTTTGGAGAACAAGGAGGTGATCGCGATAGGCCTATAGTTGGATGGGTCTGAGCGGTCGCCTTTTTTAGGGATCGGGTGGACAAAAGCTGTCTTCCATGAATTTGCGACTAGGCCTTGGGAGTAGGAGTACCGAAAAAGACGCGTTAGGACCGGTGCCAACTCCGGAACACACGTCCTCAGCACAATTGGGGGGATTCCGTCAGGCCCACCTGACTTCTGGATGTCCAGGGAGAGAAGTGCTTTGCGAACCGAGCGCTGTGAGAACAGCACATCCGGCATGGAGCACTCACACCGCGGGACGGTCGGCGGTGTTTTCCCCCCCGTCATCAAGAGTCGAGTTGGACGCAAAAAGGGAGTTTAAAAGGTCGGCTTGGTCTTTTGCGTCTTGGGCCAGTGAGCCGTCATCCCTGTGCAGAGATGGTAGTGATGGCTTACAGAAATTCCCTTGGACAGCCTTCGCGAGAGACCAGAATGCACGGGTTCCCGAAGGAAGGCGAACTAGTTTCTCGCCAATTCTGCCTATGTGCTCCGACTTTGCCTTGGCAATAACTCTTTTGAAGGACCTGGCGGCGAAGTTATACTTCTTTTTAAGTGTGCTGGTGTTTACATCTCAAGTTGCCGAATCCCCAGCCCAGGCTTGATAACACTCGTGCTTACTGCGTAATGCAGTTTTACAGGAGCGACCAAACCACGGCTGAGATCTGCCTCCGATGGGTACCACAGATGATTGAATAAATAGTTCCATTCCCTGTAGCACCACATCAGTGACAGAGTCAGCAACAGCGCTGGGATCATCCGGCGTGAAGCAAACCCGTCCCCATGGGTAGGATGCAAAGAAAGACCGCATTCCGACCCAATTCGCCGACCTGTAATGACAAACACGGCGGCAACCTGCAGAACGCAACCGCGAAGGGAGCGTGAGTGGCACCATACTCCGGATCAGACAGTGGTCCGAAGAGCCGAGAGGGGCATCGACGGAAACCTGATATCAGAGAGGTCAGCAGAAGGTCCAACAGGGAAGGTGTATGATCCTCCACATCTGGAATCCGCGTAGGCGAAGTAACCAGATGTGTCAGACCATATGCCTAGGCAAAGTCATAAACAGATCTCCCCGCAAGATCGGTTAAATGTGAACCGAGCCATTCGGCATGGTGGGCGTTAAAATCGCCAAGGATCACGATCTCTGCGGATGGAACCTGTTGTAGCAAGGAATCTGTAGCCATTTGGACGTGGTCGATGAGTCGGTCTGTTTCGGCATTACCGCTATGGGACCTATAGAGGCACCCGTAGATGCGCGGTTGGTCGTCGCTGTCTACGCGTAGCCAAAGGATGGACAGGTCCGAATCTTCAAGACTTCCGAGGCGTCGAGAACAGATGTCCTTTCTGACATACACGCAAACTCCAGCCCAAGTCACAAAGGAGTGCTCCAATTTGTACCCCGGGTAGGAGAGATACAAAATATCAGCCGGAGAGGAAACCTGCGTCTCGGTCAGGAAGAGCAAGGCCGGCTTCGCCGTCTCGAGATGGTAGTGGACGGCGTTTAGGTTAGAGTGAAGTCCCCTGATGTTGCAGAAATTCGCGGATAGCGTGGCAGGGGTCGCCTTGGTATTGTTGCTCAGTTTGCCCCGAGCAGCTATGTTTTTGAGCGGAATTTTGCCCCCTCCCAGGATACGCGGGGCAGCCTGAGCACCCACGCTCAGGATTAGAATAACATGGTCGTTGATGCTCAGCGAGGGATTCTCCAGGGGTACTGGTACCCTCCTGGGGTAGTCTATTGTGTAATTCCGCTACCATGTTGATGGGGGGGGGGGGATTGGGCCTCCGGCCACCTGCACTCACCAGACGAAACGCAGAAGCAGAGCTTTTAATTCACGCCGGTATTCTGTGAGGTCGTGGTACCAACCCGGCTCGAGCCGGCCCATACGTGCAACAGCAAAAACTGCTGCGTGGCTCTACCACCGTTAATGGTTAACGGTTGCAAAAATTTTATTCATACAGAGCTAACACATAACAGCCAATTTTATGAATAAATGTAACGCATTCAAAATAATGGACTTTTATATGATGTACTTACACATTTTACTATGAAATATTCGTGAATTTTTCTTGGCAATATGCCGTTCACATCAGCGACGGTGTTTATATATAAAAGTTTTATTCGTCTGAAAGCGCCTTAGTGAAATACTTTGTTTTATAGAAAGGAGTCAAATTTAGTTTTAGTCGAAAAAAAATTTGTCTAAGCTTCCATCCATCCATTACAGGCTACAAAAGTCAACTGTTGAACATAGGGTTCTCGCATAGATACGCGTACATATTTTAATGTCAGAAACGTACGTTTTAAAATAGATAACTGCTTATGTTATGGGAGATGAAGCTGCTCGCCGACCGGTTTATTGGTGTCAAGTACCTGGTTATGAAGGATAGCGGGATCCGAGGCACGGTTGCATCGCTCACCGACCGTAGAAACCTCTATCAAAGTGCATCTCACAAACATCCGAGGTCTGCACTGTAATCTCAATGGAATCCACTACCACTTTGAGACTGAGAAGCCGCACTTAATCTTCTTGACAGAGACGCAGATCAGATGTCCTCTAGATGCAGCGTACATTGGCTACCTTAGGTATACATTGGTGCATCATATCCACCAGCGTGCCCGAGTCTGTGTGTATATCCGCAATGACATCTGCTGTAAGCGCCTCCGTTACCTAAGATCCCGCTTTATCCACGACTTGAGTGTAGATAGACACGGGAATGTATAAATTTATTTATACTTATTTCTACCGATCGCACGGTTCGGACTAGGAGGCAACTAGGCTATTTGAATACCTCAGTGTGGCCTCTGATGTAGCTCTAAGTGAGTACCCTACGCACAGCCGATTTTTCTGGCTGACTATAATACCTCTTACGAGGACTGGCTGTTCCCAAACCAGAAGACCGACCATGCTGGGAGAGAAGAGTGGAATTTTGCGTTGCCGCTGGGTCTCTCCCAGCTGGTAAATCAAGCGACTAGGGTACGCGATGTGGATGGGTGTGCCCAAAAGCAAACCATCTGGCAGTAGAGGTTTTTGGCCTTTTGCCAAAGCGGTCGAGACAAACTTCTGCTGGTCCTACAGTGCCTCCGCTGGTAAACCCAGATAGTTCACTGCTGTGCAGCTAAGGAGAAAATGGACTTATTTGCTTGTCTTTTTGCTATAATTTCGCATCTTGATAGTAGCAACAGCGTACCATTTCAACTACCTGCCTGCCGTACCTCTATGTCAAAGGTCTGTATATAGGATACAATATACAAGGAGGTTCAAATCTCGCGAAGGTTAGATGTGAACAAAGCTAGTGGACCTGATGTTATACCAGCTTTAGTTCTTAAGGTCTTTGCACCTGAATTGTCTCCTGTATTGACTGCCGACTATCGGCCAATTACAATTAGATCCATACCTTGCAAGATTATAGAGCGTATTTTTATTATCTTCATATATAAAAAGTGTCACGTTGTTTGTCCGCGATGGACTCCTAAACTACTGAACTGATTTCAATGAAAATTTTTGTCAATGTGCAGTTTGGTCCATCTTAATAGATAGGATAGCTTACATCTCCATTTATAGTCGCAATACAATATTATTTTATTGAAAATTATTTGTCTATTATTTGACAGTCACAATAGGTCACAATTATCTGTTAGCTTTAAAGGATTCTGTCAGATGACGATATCTGTTGACTGAATAGAATAAATATGTAATAGATGGCGCTATGTTAAAAATGCAAACGTTTAATATAAGCTACAATTTAGTAGTATAACCACCACGTGTTGCTGTAAGTATTCAACAAATAGAACGTATTTCAAAAAAATTTTGCAGACTGTGTGCAGTTTGGTCCAACTTGAGAGATAGGATAGTTCTTACCCCGATAAGTGACCCTCAATTTATTTATTGCTAATTTCAGGAGTTTTTTTTGGGAAAGCAAATGGTCGTTCGGAAAGGGCAGAACAACGTCTGCCTGGTCAGCTAGTTTTTCTACATAATAGAAAAATAATATAATTCAACTGACGCAATTTTTCCAATCACCAGAGATAGCAAAATTGTATGGCTTTTCAAGAGACTCCATGGCAGTAGACAGCGTCGAAAAAACTACGGAAGCCGATGAAAACATTTCTCTATTTTATAGCGACGATTCCGTGAAGGATTCTGATTATTGCGCAGATGATGACCTATTTAGTTCACGTGACGATTCCTCAAATGGTTCAGTATCTTTAGTCATTGGGATTACACATGCTGAAATGAGCCAAATACCCAAAGAAAATAATAATATGGCGAAATATGTAGATCGAGAAACGTTTTCTGATAGCTCTGATACTGACGGAAATAGCAATAGAATTTCACATAGATCTGATAATTTTAATTCGATTGTTTATGAAAACATAGTTGCAACAGGATCTGAAACAGACACAGATACAGACTAATGCTATGACTAAAATTAGCAACAACGAAACCCGTAGACCAAAAAAAAGGAAGAAAAAGAAAAAAGTTATGGTGGAAACTCAAGGGAAGAAAGTAAAAAACGAAAATACTTTAACATGTCGTACGCAAGTTCGAAGAAAACGTTAGTTAAACCTAAAATATTTGTTGAATTTAAAATATGTAGCTGCAAAAAAAAAATAATACAAATTTACCAGTTGAAAAACGTCTGAATGTATTCAATAAATTTTATTCTTTAGGGTCTTACAATGATTAAAACACGGAAATACATGTACTTCGTGTTTGTCTATACTTCCGTGGCTTAAAATATGTTCTTGGTTGCATTGGTGCATAAAAAACCTGTCAAACGTCATTATGTTTTAACAAACAAAAAAAGAAATGTTAACAGAAAGAGGACATACTTTAGAGAGTATACACTATAAGGTGTATCGTTGTACCGTTTAATATGCAATAGTTCGTTTTCTTTACACGATTTTATCTTAACACGAAACGAACACTATTTTTTAACTAAACGAACACGATTCTGTATAAAATCTTATTTTCTCAAAACTATCACGGTGTGGGTTGGTTCCTTATTGCATAAGTAGGTCCAATTTAATGATAAGGTTAGTTTTAAGTTTATTTTAAAGTAGCTGTTTCCCGCGACTTCGCCCGCGTGTAGATTACAGTTTTAATTATATTGCTCAGAACCCTGATTCTTTTTCTCAAATATAAGTAGCCTAAGTTACTCCTTAGGACGTCAGCTATCTCTCAGTGAAAGTACCGTCGAAATCGGTCCAGCCGTTTCAGAGATTAACTGGAACAAACAGACAAACAAACCGACAGACAGACAGACAAAAATTTTAAAAATTGTGTTTTTTTGTTATAAGTACCGTATATACATTCATATGCATTTAGTAAAAAGCTGTTATTTTAACATTACAAACAGACACTTCAATTTTATTTATTTGTATAGATATATAAAAGGTTTTTAGTCTTCTATATTTTGTAAAATAAATAAAAAGGAAAACCGGAAGGTTATTTTGGCTAATGTTTCTTTAATACTTTTTCAGTTAATTTCACAAAGTTAAAAAAATAACTTCAACCTTAATAATCCAGCGGAGTCTTAAATTATAAGCTACATTAAGAAAGCTAACCTAATTACGATAACCTTAATTATACAAGCCCTGGCAATTAAGTTCAGCGTTGCGGCTTTTTAAATTATCTTACGGAAAAGTACATTTAACTTCCAAAGTTTGGGAAAGAATTTCTTAAACCTCTTTATATCTACGGAGCCACGGTAATTTAAAGTCACGTGTTGTAGTGTTATGCTACTTACATATTACTTTATATTATATTTCCATTCTGTTTTTTTTTCTGCATTCATGTTTTGCATCACTTTATACTATTTTTCCATTCTGTTTTTGATTTTCTACATTTATATTTTGCATCACCTTTATTTCCATAGGATCCTGTAACGT
Source organism: Parnassius glacialis (assembly GCA_033319125.1). NCBI lineage: Eukaryota > Metazoa > Arthropoda > Insecta > Lepidoptera > Papilionidae > Parnassius > Parnassius glacialis. The sequence goes on along the minus strand of JAVANC010000010.1, from coordinate 19,982,955 downwards.
TTTTACACAATAACAAATCATTTTCACTTCGTATTTTCACAGTATCAGCACCATTTAAAATCGCTGTCAATGGAGTCTTACCTTTTTCAGTCTTTTATTGAGTTCTCTGTAACTTTACAATTTCAGGCTTCGTGCGCGCTGCCGCGCATTAGTTTTTCCTATATGAATAATATCTCATTTCTTACTTAAATGTAATGGTTTTCCAATTATATACCTAAAACCAAAAATTTATATTTCTGACAACCATTATTTATATGGTTGTTATGGTAACTTTTATTCAAATTCGTCTCTGGTATGATGTTCTTAGTTTAATAATTCTACATAAATACTCTTTGGCTGTAGCTCATTTACAATAAATTTCCTTTTAATTTAAATAATTTCTCGTTCTCTCTAAAAAGGTATAAAAGCCGAACAATTGGAGAATAAAAAAAAGTTTCGCTTCAGTTCTCAAAGGAGAAACATCTACTAAAGGCCTTATCCCGGGGCCGCATTGCCCCGGGATCCTGCAAGCCTCCATCTACACGTGAAGTCGTCGGCGAAGTCTACTTCAAGCGCGGGGCCACACTACTCCGGACGCTACGACTGCTTGCTCCAGGCGCTGAGTGCACCTACTGCCGCGCTACCTTCGGGCGCTATGACTGCTTGCTCCAGGCGCCGAGTGCACCTACTGCCTGCGCTACCTTTGGGCGCTGCGACTGCTTGCTCCAAGTGCTGAGCGCACCTACCCCAGGCGCTACGTGCGCCGGCTCCGGACGCTGCGTGTGCCCAGTCCAGGCGCTGCGTGCCGTCGCCGCTAAGAAACCTCAAGCTCCGCGTGTGCCTACTTCTACAAAAGCAGCGTGTCACTTCAACCTTTAGGCTCCACTATAATACTATATTTTCCTATTCTCCTACCTTTATTTTTTTTTAATCTAATTGTAATCTCACTTCATCCATAATCATCATATTTAATTTTTTTATAAAATTGTAAATACCTTTCTAAAACTTTAAATATATTATTTTATTGGTCTACTTTTGTTGTTTTGTTGTTCTTAGGTTATATTCTCTTCTTTTTAATTGTCGCTTCACGACAGTCTTTCATATTATAGTACGACTAAACTAAATTTTACTTTCAGTAAAGGTAATATTGAAATCGTGGATCGCATGGAATATTTTTTGGCTTATTTTTTCAATCATAGTTAATCAAAAGCCTAAGTGATAGCGTTCAGCAGAGCATGAGCGGTGCTAGTTAGGACGCTGTACACTCTATACACCCCACGCCACTTCACTTGCAGCACTGAGTTTCCACATTTAGGGTAAGGCCTGAGTGCAAAGAGTTCATTAGGACGTGCGACTTGGTAGCGCGTGCGATATAATATAATGTAAGAAGATACCAGGTTCCAGCCGCCACTTAGATCACTAATACAAAATCGCGTGTTCCTCGTGCACGCCTAATTCAACATATTACATAGGTTACTGAGCATCATATTCCATTGTTTCTAAATGAATTTAAGAAAAGAAAGCAGGAAAGAATCTGTCGCGTTGATTCAGAGTAATTTAGCGGACTTCAAGCCGATAGGGATTAATAAATAAGAAAGTGTTTTAACAATTTTCATATATTCAACAGCTCTAATAGAGAATTTTTATTTCCCAAGACACCAATAAGATCTTGATTACTTAATAAATGTAAAGTGGTAATATATGTTATTATTGTAAGCTAATTGCTATAATGTGTTACTAAATGAACTTTCTTCTTGTTCTCTCTTTCTTTTATTCTTAAAAGTAAATATCACGGCAGATAGTCGGCAATTTTAACCTGTGCAGCATGAATTTGAGCGTTAGTGTACTGATGTATCAGCCAATACTCCTTATAGTACAACTACGAGTAAATAACTCGTGCATTGTTCCACTGTTAGATCTTGTTATATTACATGACTTAAAACAATATAATTAAGTCATAAATCATAAACATAAAACTTTAAATTTAATCCTTCCTTACTGTTAAATAGAAAATGTATTTGCCGAATTACTACGTAACTTGGTTAAATGGGTGAAGAACTTTCTGAGTGAACGGTATCTCCGGGTCATAGTTGATGGCTGCTCATCCGATACTGTGGCGATTAACGCCGGTGTTCCTCAGGGGTCCGTTCTCTCCGCAACTCTCTTCCTGCTGCATAAAAATGATCCGCTTATTCCTGGTGTCTATGGGTATGCAGACAACAGCACAGTTGTGGAGAGATAACAACCAAGCGCCCGGGTCAGTCGGGATCAAATCCAGTCACAAAGAGAGGCTATGGTTGAGCGTGTGAGTCTCACACTACAGGCAGTCTCCGAATGGGGCGACGCCAATCTCGTGAGATTTAACGCCTCCAAAACACAAGCGTGTCTTTTTACCGCTAAAAGGAGCCCGCTCACCTTGGCTCCTACTTTCCGGAATGTATCCTTGGAGTACACTGACCGCTTTCAATTGTTAGGAATTGAATTTTCTCCGAACCTAAACTATGGGCGGTTCATTGAGTCCTGAGCCAAAGCAGCCGCAAGGAAACTTGGTGTCCTTGCAAGGGTGCGGCGGTACTTCACGCCGGGACAGCTTCTGACCTTATATAAAGCGCAAGTCCGGTCGTGCATGGAGTACTGCTGTCACATATGGGCTGGAGATGCCAAATGCCACCTGGCAGCATTGGACTCAGTGGAGAGACGTGCTAAGAGGCGCATTGGTGACCTTAATTTGGTTGAAACCAATCTTGTCAGCCTCGAGCACAGGCGCAGAGTAGCCAGTCTCTCGTTATTCTATAGGATGCATTTCGGTGAGTGTGCGCAGGAATTACACGCCTTAATTACTCCCTCTCCTTTCCACCATCGTACAACCAGACGGTCGGCGGGTCTGGAACCAAACGGTTTGCTTCGTCTTTTGTAATGCGTACACCAAAGTAGTGGAATAATTTGCTGGCGTTTATCTTTCCGTCCGAATACAATCTAGGCGTCTTTAAGGCAAGAGTGAATAGGCTTTTGTTACGATAAGACAGTGCGATTTACCATCTAAGGTTGCATCACCACTTACCACCAGGTGGGATTGTGGTCAAGCACTGGCTTGTAATAAATAAAAAAAAAAGAAAATGAATTAATACTTTTTTTTTAATTCATACTTGCCATGGTGACCTATAATTAAGGCAACATTAAGTTTTTAATCATAGAACAGAAACATTGTAATATAATGTGTAATGTATGATGTATTGTTTTTAATTTTTAACAAATACAGTCACAGCAATAGTTTCAAGTAAGTTTCAGGGCCTAAAATTATACTTATCCTACACAGCGGTACAAAGTGGATAAATTGCTGTTTGGTTGACGAACATCTACATAAGAGTAAAAGAAACTCTGATATCAGGCAAAAAACAAGAAATAATTATTATCCTAGTCATAGAACCGGTAGTTTTTTTTTTTAAGTATAAGGGTGACAAACTAGCACAAATTCGAGTTGACCCATACATCTAATCTCAGGAGGACCAACATGGAATGCCTCGTATCTAGTAATAATGGTCTTCGGTTCTCTACACTCACCAAACGAAACACAACAGCAACATCTGCTATTTTACGCTAGTATTCTGTGAGAACGTGGTCCTTCCCCAGTCGTGCCGACATATTCATGCTACAGCCACAATTTAGCTGAATCGTGGCTTTACGGCGTATATAATAAAATAAATTTGTCCTTTACTCAGTGATCTCTAGATAATTATATCTCATGCCAGGGTAAGAAAAAGCTTTTTTGACTCCCTTTTAATGCAAAGGCGCCACGGAAAAATATTTTAATTGAATTTATAATTCTAATTTCGGTTTTGGCTTCTGTAAAATAAACTAAAACTTAATGCTTCACTACTGTAAAATAAACTAAAACTTAATGCTTCACTACATTTAATCACTCATATTTTCAGTATTTAAGTTGATATTGATAAGACAAGTTGCACGCGCTGACGCTCGATACGAAGTGAAGTGACCGCGATGTCCCGCCGCGACTGGGCGGCATCGGCGCTCTCGGCATTACTCGGGTGTTTCCGGTAGCGACTCGTAACATCGGCCATCCTGCAAAGTGAATACCATAAGGTATTCACGAAGAGGCATTAGATAACGTTCAGAATATTTGCTACAGCTGAAATGACCGATGCACATCGATTACCAACAGTTCATGACGGATTAACTTTCTAACAGATCAAATCAGATACGGCGCATCCACCACCTCTTCACCACTACCAGCAGAATCTGTTGCATTACCGACAGAACCCTTGTACGGCCGCAACGACTCAGCTACGAAACTCTTTAATCTCCTTCAGACTACGAATCTTGTAATGATCGTCAAGACCGGTATCGTTACAGCCTATCAAAATCTACCGCTACACTTAGGTCTCCCCCACAGACTGCCTCTTAGAGGGTATATTGAACAGAGTCGCCTTGCATTAATTTTGCAGCCTTGAATCTTAGTAAGACAGGCATTTGTGGAAGCACATAAGCAAAATCTATTAAAACCGCCATTTAACCAGGTGAAAGAAGCGAAACAGCACACACAGTGGCCCTTCAGGAGCAGTCAGAATTGTGCTGTATTTTATTAATTACATACACCATAAATAACGCGACAGCTCACACACACCCCATCGCAGACACATGTCTTCTTTTATCAACGAGCACATAGCTCACTCAGCATATGAGATTGCAGATCGATTGAGTCGCTTACGCACCGTGAATTCTACGGCGAGTGTTCAGCCCTGGAGATACCATGGTTTGACTACAGTGTCAGTAAAAAGGAATAATGTGTAATAGCCAAGTTAATAAGTATAAACTCGCACAGAAATTATGTCTTTTACGAAAGTAGGGTAATAATACACTCCAGCATACACTCAAAAGGCAGAAACAGATGTGGAACAGACAGAAACTGGTGCAGAACAGACCTATACAAAACAGACCTGCTCAGAATAGACCTACACAAAACAGACCTGAACAGAACAGACATGCATAGCACAGGTCCGCACATAATAGATCTGTACAGAACAGACCTGTACATAACAGACTTATACAGAACAGACTTATACAGAACAGACTTATACAGAACAGACTTATACAGAATAGACAGAATTTGTAATACAGACAGAAGGCTCGAAGCCACAGACAGATTAAATATGTAAAAATAATTACGCACCTTCATTTTATTTGCCTGTAGTCTCGCAATGGCGCAATCTTCCACTCGCTTCGCCGCCGAAGCTTATTGCATAGGTTCACACGGCATTCCTCGTGTAATTAAATCATCCAGTATTCATCAGTACACCGCTGGGATTGCTTACACAGCAAACATCAACACGTCGCTCACTGCTTGCCATTGCGGCAGGCATAAGGCAAGCGCACGTGGCTATTAAAACAAACCAGCACACGCCATACTTAGCTACCATGTGGCTGGCGCGCGTGGCTAAAAAGAACACAGCACAGGGCATGCCGCACTCGCACCAGCGAGTTGTCGCACCGCACCACGCACTCGAAGCGTTAACGGGATCAACAGGAGCACCTGAGAGTTCACAGGCATCGTCGGGTTTGTCGTCATCGTGATCTGCGTAAAACAAGTTGTTAATTATCAAAACAATATACACAGTTGCATATCCTCTCATCCATCACGCATACGAGACCCTCTAACAGAAAGACGCTCTCATATCGCAGATTATAATAAAGCACTTTGCTTTCACAAGTGTGGATACATCTCCATACGAAGTATCTCACACATCTTACTTGAACCTCCGAGATCCCACGTTAATCACGTGAACCACGTTAAAACATGAAGCAGGACAGACCCTAATACATGTTCAGAGGACACAACGTCCGCGAATACAGAGTATAACACTTCCGCGCATACATAGTTTAAGACTTCCGAGGCACCGCTATGTACAGCATACGCGCTCCGGGATGGCGCCTGCGTATACACGCATACGCGTCTGCTGGAACCAGGCCATGCTACAGCTGGACCCGCCAGTCCGTTTCGACCAGCAAGGCGCACACTCACCATGTAATTATATCACACGTGCTACTGTAACATAAAAGAAAACATTTAAAAGATTATTTTTTTTTAAAACAATGCAGCACTACTCTCAGGACACAATCGCCTTTCCGGGGCACCATATACCGAGCTGGCACACGACAACCCCTGGTTCGGTCCGATCCTCATGTAAACCCATATATTCTCTTCAATGTCAGAACTAACCTGTTCCACTTCAATTTCGTCAGTTATACTTTGGTTCTCCGGCACTCCTCTCAACTAATTAAAGAATTGACCTTAAGATAAATTTACTTTCCTCGTGTATCAAATAGTGATCGGTAACAGCGGCAATTAACCAGTCCGCGGCGTCATAAGCCGGCAGCATACTTGCACTCAAGAGCTAGCGCTACAGCTCCACGCTTTCCACTAAACCCTCAACATTAAATCCCAATTCCGTCGAACACATAATACTCGGAGTAAACTGTAACACTTATCTTCACATTAGAACACAAAATTAATACCCAGTGTTTTTAATTCATAGCACGTTAAAGTTAAACATTTTTTTCGTCACATCGTTTAAACACTGAACTTTAAAACTAGCCCATGTAAATCACACCTCATGTATCAAATTATAACATTACTCGAATAGTTTATGATTCCACTAAATGCAAAACTATAACTCATCTTAAAATACCTCCAACATTTCTTTAGACCTTTTTACGTTAAGGAATAACAAAATTACTTGTGGGTACCTTATTATAAATTGAATGCTAATTGAACAGAAAGATTTAACTTTTGGTTTAAAACATTTCACTTTACACTTTAATGGTACGTCAATATCGTAAAAAGGACAGCAAATTTTATTTAGACATTTAATAAAAACAAAGTCATTAACGCGAAGTCTTTCACAAAGGTAATAACTATCACACTACTCGAAGGCTATATGTGGGCGATAACGGGGACTCTATCCCACTTCTGAATGTAAAATAAACTAAAACTTAATGCTTCACTACTGTAAAATAAACTAAAACTTAATGCTTCACTACATTTAATCACTCATATTTTCAGTATTTAAGTTGATATTGATAAGACAAGTTGCACGCGCTGACGCTCGATACGAAGTGAAGTGACCGCGATGTCCCGCCGCGACTGGGCGGCACCGGCGCTCTCGGCATTACTCGGGTGTTTCCGGTAGCGACTCGTAACACTTCTACTAGCTCTGTAACTCATTCCGTCTACGAGCTAGAGATTTGTGATATAGACAGCCAGATAGAAAGCAGAGACTATTTAATAAATAAGGTTTTGTTTTAGCCTTTGGGTACAAAACCCAAAAACAAAGAACGTTTGAAGTAGGCGAGAATTGGGGCTTCTGCGTCACTTGCTCTCGCTTTGCTCGAGCTACATGCCGCTGAAGGCCCCAATTCTCTATTAGAGGTCTAAATTTTTAGTATAATTCTCGATCCGCTTTTTTTTATCTTTGCTCCATTTCTAATACCGTTTCATTCGGAATCTCAAATACAAATGGTTTAATAATATAAAATCAAAATAAGAAGGCTAAACTATTTCATCGTTAAAAATACAAGGTGGTACAAAAAAAACAGTTACTTTAATAATAAGTACGAATCGTTAACGGTCTGAAACTATTTTTTTCTTCTTCTCGAACACAAAGGTAGTTTAAATTAAAATATGAAGTGTTTATTTACATATATTTTATTGAAAATCAAACAATCATTTTGTTTTCAAAACACCATTTCTTAATACATAAAACATTTTATAACGCACATATTTTCTTATGAGTAAAACAGTTATACAGGAAAGTATCTTTACAATAAAGTTCACAAAGAGTATTTAAATTGGGAGCTCCTAAGCAACTTATATCTATGATAGTATTATTTTCATAACAAATATCTTGCACCCATTTAATTTTTTCACATCCTTTTAAAAAAAAATGTTGTTATCTTTCAAATATGTCTTTTTAATTCTGTGAATTTTTCTATAATTAATAAAGCCCTCACTCCATCTACCCTCGGTGCTTTTCAATCCAGCCAATTTGTTTTTTCTCTTCAGGAGATAATGAAGGGAATGGGTAAGGAGGTTTAATTAGGAATATATTGGTGTACTCTAGAGTGGCTATAGCAAACTCCTTTACTATAAATTTATTTTTGATATTTTTTAAGCCTTGAAGATCGACGATTATTGTATTGCTATTCATGATATTTTCTTAACGATATTACTCAGTGGTTTGTATTCGAATATACGGTCGTTTAATATCAAGCAATAAGCGGTTGTCTGATCTGGTATTTCTTGGTCTATTTCGATTTCAACTCTCACATCGATCGAAACATTAAAGTTTCGTGTTTTCTTGAACAATCAATTACAAATAATGGAGCCACGTCTCTGAACTCCTTTAAACTCATCAACGGCTCTGACCGGCGTCCATGATACGACTGTTGAAATCTCGCATACTGATCGTACGAGTATAATAAAGTAAACTTATCTTCTGAAAAACTGACATTCAGCTTTTTTACTTATTTGAATTGTTTGATTTAATTTGATAACAGTGTACCTAAATGTAAGTATCTGTATCTATATTTCCCTCCCCAATAATATTTTATAAAGTCATACTCATAAAAACAACGTTTTATTGTAATACATAATTATAAAATTCAGTATCAACTAATTAATAAAAATATGCACCAATAAAATTACATAGGTAATAAAAACTATCGAAATCTAAGTAACGAGAGCATGTTCGTCGTTCCACATCTAAATTATATAAAATTGCATTTTTCAATTTCTCTAAACATTGTCGCCGCAAAAATTTCTTCTTCTTTGGGCACTTTAAAAAATAATTTATTTAGAAAATAATATTTACAGTTACCAGTGTACAGATATTAACTGAATTAAGTATTTCTAGTCATAAAAATATTTATAATTGAGTAAAGCTTTTAAAAAACTAATATATATTTGAACGAAGTCGCTCCAACACCGACGCGCGGTCCACCCTCGACGATATCCGAAAACGGACTGCGACAGGGCGACGACGGAGCATGCGCGCTCGCGTAAATATTTAATTTCAGGGAAAAATTATATATTCTCTTATAAAACGGGGAATAAAAATAAAACTCTCAATTAAAAATATTAATATTATTTAAACCTTTTTTTAGTGTAAGAACTATTTAAAAAGCTTGTGCCGTTATGGAGAAATTATGCAAAATATGACAAAGGTAGGTACTCTTTGGGGATTTGTATTCTAATAAGGGGTTGACAAAAATACAATTTTGTTCAATTAAAAACATTTACCGTTCCTCCTTGTTACCCTGTATTTTTTCTTTGTGGATTAAATGAACAGTTATTGAGATTTTTTTACTTAAATATCGAAGATTTAGGCATTTCAACCACTGTTAAGGCCTTAAACAGAAAGTACATACATCCTATAAATAATCTCAATGTGTTTTCAGCTGTAATAGCAAAGTGTTGTGTTTAATTATATTATAAATAAGTAAATAATGTGTTCACCTGTTCTTTGATATATATATATAATTATGTTGCAAATTTGCAAATCAAGCGTAAACTTAGAAATAAGAATTAATGAAAACAGCATGTAAAGTTCTGGAGTACCAAACAAATACATAAACAGATGGCGGTGTAACTAACCCTTACATCTGAGATAAAACGTAGACCGATATCGGGGTTTTAAAATAAAAAAAAACTGTACTTTTTATATGAAAGGTTCAGTAGTAGATTGTTAAGACTATTTTGAATTAGAATAGGTAAAATGCCTACACTTACTTGTAAGCAAAATCTACATTCTAAACGGTAATAGTATTTATAAGTACCTTCTCGTCGCCTTTGCGACTCCTGAAAGTTTTGCTACGTATTCTGTAAATAAAAAAACCAACATCTTTATAGGCCATATTATGTAATACACGTATTGTAACTATCAATATTCATCAAAGGCACCGAAAAGAAGTTTTAGTTGTGACGAAACTCTGGAATTTATTTATATAATATAAGTTTCTGAATAGTTCCTCATTTACCTTTTTATACTAACAGCAATAAAATTTTATTAATTTTTGTTCCGATCTACGCAGTATAAACTTAATCATGAAGTCTTGCAGTTGTATGCTTGATTTGATTTAATTTTATTAAATCCCAACCCAAATCCCAATAGTGCTCCAAACGTCGGGAATATAAAATACGTTAATATACGCGACAAAATCCGTAAAATTAGTTTTATTTAAATATGAGAATTTATCTCACCAAAAAATGCTTTTATAGATTTTAGCGTTTCTCGTGTAGCAGACTTTTACAAAAAGGGCAATAACAAACCAGAACATGTTACAGTTTAGGCGTATATTTTTTTCTATAATATATTTTTTTTATTAATTTAAACATTTTCAATTTTCCGGCATTTTCATAGACAAAAACATGAACTGAATATTTGAAATAAGCTATAGATGTGTATCAGGATCATGCTTAATGGTAGTCTTTAGTCTCTGCCTACCTACGTAAATACGGGAACTAATATGTCAAGCTCATTTTAGTAAATAAATTCTGGAAACCATTTCATTGTGCCTCTTCGTAACTACCTCGTTAGCATTTAACTACATGGAAGTAGAAAATTTGTCGCATGTAAAATAATTCACCAAAATCCTATTCAATGCCACGTAATTAATGCCTACTTGCCGCTATTGCTGGTTTATGTTGCGTGGCAATTTAAATCACACCGAGAGGAATTTCTGTATCGTAATTAAAGTCTTATTAAATTTTGACTATCGTAGTTCCATTGAATACATTCTAATAATTAACTTGCCGTTCATTCACAAATTATTATATTTACTTTACTACAAGTAATATTTACGCATAATTTTAATCGATGGGAATTCACTTAATACTCTCAAATTTGAATAGGTTTATAACTGGATATATGTGAAAAGTGTATTTTGGCATTTCCTTGGGGGAGGCGTATGTTCAGCAGTGAACTAGTTAAAGGCTGTAATGATGATAATGATGAGCATATCTGAAGGTGTGATCTTTTACTACCCGAAAAGGTGATGGCTCTCATTATAGTACAGTTTTCAATATGCACAAACATGCGATCAAACTGAACAAAGAAGGCGACAGAGACGTTTTCGCTTCTAACAGTGAAGATGAAGATAGAATGCCGCACAAAATGTAATCACACTTGAAGGCTTATCACACTATTCTGAATTTAGGAACCTAATTAGGCTTCAATGAAGGAAAAGGAAAGTGTAATAAGAAAAGATAGAAATCTTCCTAAGTCTTATTACACTTAACATTTTTTTTTCTTGTATCCTAATTATGTTTCTAAGCTCAGCGTAGTGTAAATCAATGGTAACAAACCTTTTATATTTCAAAACATAACACAACATTAGTTGTCCTGCAACTTTGGCAGATATTGGTAGAAACACAGACGGACCGCTATGTATTACTTTTTATGCTGTTTATAAAATACTACTACTCTATAATTGAAAAGGCTACATATATCACCTAATGGAATTATTTTTATATGCACAAGATGAACAGAACAGCAAGTAGGACTTACTGACTCTCGCCATGTGGGTAATTCTAAGTAAAGATTTTTGTGCAATGTAATAACTATTTTACACTTAAAATAATGTTTCCTTAACGTATTAAACTATAACACTAAATAAGTCAATAGTCAATACAATTTTATAATTTTAATATTTTAATAAGAAGTAGAGGTATAAAAATACATTATATGCATACATATATACTATACATATACATATTGATGCAGATCAATATCTAATATCAATATAAATAAACCACCCTAATAAGAAAAATGATATTTTTCCTTTATCTAGAGTTAAAGCGATATAAATTATGTCTATCGAATGGGCCATTGATAATAACTTGAAATACTAATAAAACTTGCCTGCAGTTTGACAAGTTTCATTACTATTTTGCCATAGTTTATTAATTTGTCATAGGCAAATTTGCCAAGTATGGCAAATATTTCCTCTATGAGGCAACCTCTTAATCTGAGGTGGAACAACGAACTTTTGATAGACTGTAATGAACCAATGATAAACTTCTTCGATCGGTTTAGAGTATTAAGTAATTGTTTCTTTATTAGAACATAAATATGTTTTGCACTATGATATTATGAGGGTAGTTGATAAAAAATGATTCCGTAATTAAACATGATTTTACATTCAGTTCTTTCTTATTGTTCTTCTCCATCAGCCCGTAAAGATCCACAGCTGGCTGTAGGAAGTATTAACCTCAGTCATCAAGCTTGGCGGGCGAATTGAGGTTCGTAGTACTGGTACACACTACATGTCTCGTAAACATCTGGATCGTAATACATCTGGGGATGTCTTGCTCCTTTAACACTGCTCCCCATCGCCGGTCTGGATATTTTCGGCCTGGTTTAAGCAAGATAGTTGCACCGTCATTCGTTACCGTTACATTACAGCCAAATACAGTCCACTACTGAACATAGGCCTCCCGCATAAATTGCCTCATAGGGATACTTGCCATAGTTTGCTTAGCAAGCGGGTTGGCAACTGCAGTTGTTTTCTAGCCGTTATTAAGGAGACGCTACTCCACTCATCCCCTTATTTATTTCTCTCTGTCGCCTCTTATGACACTCACGGGAGGATATGAGATATTCATACACAGCCATCAGTCTTAAGCAATAGGATTTTGCATTGAAATGGGGTGGTGTATTCTCTTACGTCGCCATCAATTAGTCTTATTTATAATTTTGTTATATAACTTTATTTTGACTGTCTCGTTGGTCTAGTGGTTATAATAGTGCGACTGCTGATCATGAGGTCCCGGGTTCAAACCCCGCATTGGGCAAAAAATCTGTGAGTTTTTCCATCAAGAAATTCTCAGTAGTTTTCCGGAGTTTGGAAGTTGGCGGTGTCTCACCCTCGTGCCTCGCAAAGCACATAAAGCTCTTGGTAGTGCGCCTATTTTCTCTTCGGTCCTGTCTGCTTACCGTCCCATCGGTCTATGAGAGTGAGGGAATACAGAGTACACCTGTGCTTGTGTATACACTTGGGCACTATAATTATGTCCTGCGCCGATGGCTAGTCTCCGTTGAGGATGGCAGCCGTGACCGAAATTCGTTCTGGAGGACATTATTACATATAACTTTAATTCACAATAGTAGCAGCTATCATTATTAGTGCTACAATAATATTACGTAAGTATTGGAGAGCTGCAGACACAAAGTCGATTGTGGTATTTCCATGTATCATGTACAAGATATTTACTTGAGTAACTACTACTTTGAATTGAAATTGTAATTTAAATTTTCCATGCATGTAGTTAAATCCCTGTAAATATTTCATATTATCTTAAATAATTAAGTAACATGATACTAAATTTACCACTTTTTAACAATCTAATTGAATTAGTACTCAGGATTGGCAACTCATCTGCATTTTGATTCTTAATCGAGATGTAGATATCTATGAGTGACAAAATCTACTTACCATCCGGTAAACTTTGTGCTCCTTTTCCCCACATTCTATAAAAAAAAATTTAATATTCTATCAATCTAATACAGCCTATAAAATTACACCGCTGAACAAAGACATTCTCCATAGATTTCCTCATATTTTACCATAGATGCCACGCTTGGCAGGCGCAGCTTTTTATTTTTATTCACTTGTTATCAGAAAGATGCTGCTACCCATCTCCTATTTTGGTTTCCCTCTGTCGACACTTACGACACCCACGCGACGATATTATGGAGTAGTGGGTATTCTTATACCGCTACTACACGGTTTTGAATATTATTTGAACAAAAATGTTTTTCAATTTTTTTACTTTTACTTTAGCTATCTTTCTTAAGATTACTGACGTTATTAGTTCAAATTTTTATTTTATTTGTGGAGTATTTCAAAATAACTAATAAATACTAGTAATTTAACACTACCGGTAAAATACCGTGTTAGGATATCGTATCTACGCCCAACTACCCTGTGTGCACCTGCTACTAAAACAAAACTTCCAAGAAATGCTTGTCCGCTACGGCTTTCCTTTCAATTTTTTTTAAATTTCAATAAGTCGTATGTAAAAACAAAACTTAAGAATTAAAAATATCAAAAACAAGCCTGTTCATATGTAAATTGTTGATTATCGAAATACTTTACTGTTCCTCATATATGTAAGATGCAAGTGAATTCATTTGCAGTGAATATACTAAACTCGGAAAATATCATCCTTTACATTAAGCCAAGATAACTAACTCGAGTTAATTGCATGCCCGCACTTCGACTTCCATTACAGAACAATTTTAAGGCTTTCATTTAACTTGCAATGTATGTTTGTTAGGATCAAACCTTGCCACTGAATTTTATTTATACAACATGTAACAAAAACCCTGTGGTTCCCGTTAAGTGCATTATCAGATTCAATATTAAAACGTAAAGAAATAACTTTTTTTCAAAAAACTTGAACATTAAAAAAATTATTTTAATTAAAAAAATAATTTACAAATTGTATGTGGTTTTATTACCTCTGCCGGAGAATAAGAGGATTGAGAAAGACCCCCCTTTACCGATGCTCGTGTCAGTTAGAGGTTATAAAACCACAAACAATATGCAAATTATTTTTTTAATTAAAATGAAATTTTTTAATGTTCAAGTTTTTTGAAAAAATTTATTTTTTTACGTTTGAATACTGGCTCCGATAACGCACTTAAAGGGAACCACAGGGTTTTTGTTACACTTTGTTTAGCTACGAGTACGATTAAACTGTTTTTTTTTTGTTTTATTTATAGAAATAAGAGAGGCAAACGATCACACTGCCCACCTGATGCTAAGTGGATGCTGTAGCTAATTTTGATTTTTAATCGAGGATAGATATAGGCATGTAGGTGTTACATGCCTATATCTATCCTCGATTAAGAATCAAAATTAAGATGCGATGTCTCCCTTGAGGGCAAAGACGGATTTTTGACGGTATATACAAAGGAATTCCGATTCTCACTTCTCATCACTCAAAAAACGAAACAGACTAGCATTATGTTGCTATTTCACTCTGGTATTCTGTGCAAGATTAGTTCGTCTGGTCGAGCTGACCTATTTGTGTTGCAGAAATAATACTCTACAGCTGGATTCTACTTGGTAACAAAGCTTTAAAACTTTATAAATAGCATCAGTTAGTGGAAGTTGCGGTGTTGTGAGTGTAATTTATGAGATGTTACTTGCTAGTCATTGTGCAAATGCTTAATTTGATTCTCATTAAATAGAGTTACTGTGCATAACGAACATTTGTGAATGTGAGGCCTGAAATTTAGAGAAACATTGTCAGAGTTTATGTAAAGTTTGTATTAGTTTGATTCAGTCGTAACTCACATCATATTCATTTTACGAGTTAACGTTCAAAATATGCTTAATGATAGTTATCAGCTGTCTGAGTGGGTATTGCAACGAACTAACAACATATTTTATATTCCAGGGAACCTTCATGTTGGGATATGATTTTAAGGTGTTATGGAATTAGCGTTCTCGTTGCATTCATGACAAACAAAATGTAGGTATAAATCCTGAGAGTGTCAGAGAGTTATAAAAATAAAATAAGTATTATGTGTGAGTTATCATATGTTGAATTAAATTATAAAACTATAATAAATGCACATTTTACACAGTAATAGACAGATAATACAATACCAACATGCTAAAAGATAAAAACACAGAGAAAATATTGAGCTTAAAATAAAACTCCATAATATCAAAATATGTGTAACATATATAGAATCATAATATGGTCTAGACGTATTACGTAGTATTATTAATCCGTAATCTAGACTTAAATTTTGACGATATGGAGTTTGAGTTTAAGCTCTAGATTGAATACTAGCCATACCATACCATAATATAAGTGATAATTGTTTTTTTATTGTTATCACAGTTTACCTGAATTTAGAAAATCTTGTTAATAACCAATGAAGTGTCACTCGCTTTGCGGGAACTTGATAGCAAGTATCTCCGGAAGTGCGATTTCATGACGATTTTCGACAAACAAAATCTTCTTTGTCAACAAATTACAGATTAAAAATTGTTTGTTATTTGACTTTCTCTATTAACAAGCCTTTCCATAAATATAAACAGGTTATGTAATCCTCATCACAATAAAATAGACGCTTTCTATTTTTAATTAGAACGAATAATTTAAAATTAAATTAATCAGAGCTTTATTCTTTTTTCATTTAATTGTAATGGTTCACTGCTAGATAAAGATATCTGTGAAATTTCAAGTCATTGACGTAATTTCCGAGGCGGGTAGATTGATTAGTAACGTATTTTGGTCTATGTTTTTATTATTAATAACATAAAGAGGATAAACGAGCTATTGGTCTCTGTGATGGTAATTGGCTGCTGCAGCCTGTATTATATATTTGTATAATAATATTGAACAAACTTAAATTCTACCTAATAGTAAGTGTTTCTGCAGTCCATGGACACTTGCCGGCAACTTTGAACAAATAAGGTTACAGATGCGTTGTCATCTCTGAAGACTAAGGCAAAATGCCTCACAGCCTGTTCTCTTACCCTTCACACCGGAATGTAGAGAACACAATTGTGCTAGGTGACAGGAATTTCAAAAAAAAAAACTCTCAGATGGCCTAACTGGAAGAATAGAAGTTCTACTATCTCCTAAAATAATACATACTTCTAGCAATTATAAGGTGTTTATTTAATCATCCATGAATGCTTCTCTGACATTTTCGTTTAGTTATATTCTATGCTGTACAAAAAATATGATGGATTATCTTACGTCACAAATACAAGACCCTTCTATTGCATCGTTGAAAATAAATAATGTTTTTCCCCACGTTTTAACGTCTATACAGTATTTACACAAAACGAAAAAGTTCCACTGAAGTTGATATGAAAAGTTCTATTTTCGTAGGCGTATTTATGTTATTTACAACTTACAGAATTAATGGTATCTTCCTACCGTATATACCAAATTCTATTGAAATGTTCTATGAATATGTATTCATATTTTGACTGTAAATGTCATCATTATAATAGCAGAATTATAATATGTGAAATAAATTACCAAAATTATAAATTCAAACAATAATATTTTATATAAAATTGAAGTGAAAAATGAACTTACATTCCACTAGATGGTAACTGCCTATCGCAGCTCATCAGCCTGTTCAAACAAAGATTATTTATGCACCATCACCTCTGCTGACTATACGCTTAAGTACGGAGCACAGTATCACAGTTTAAAGAATTAACAGTTGTGAAACGCCTTTGACGTCTGGCGATGTCGCTGCCATGACGTGCTAAGGGTTGTCATAAAATTGGAAATAAATATTTTGTATAGTATATATATATCATATAAGGTTAATAGATGATAATGAATAAATCATTATCATCTATTAACCTTATGTAATAGGATGATACGTGGGGCTACTGAAATTAAAAAAAGAACTTAATTTCAAAAGAGAAGGACTACCACCTGCTTGGGAACCAAAGTATCATCATCATCATCATTACAGCCCTTCACAAGTCCACTGCTGAACATAGGCCTCCACCAAGGAATGCCACAAAGCACGGTCCCGAGCCACCTGCATCCATCGACTTCCTGCATGTCTTACCAGGTCGTCACTCCATCTTGTGGGGGGACGCCCTACACTTCGCCTACCGGTACGAGGCTGCCACTCGAGAACCTTTCTTCCCCATCGGTTGTCGGTTCTTCGAGCTATATGGCCGGTCCACTGCCACTTCAGCTTACTAATCCGTTGGGCTATGTCGGTTACTCTGGTTCTACTGCGGATATCCTTGTTCCTAAGTTTATCACGCAGAGAAACTCCGAGCATAGCCCTCTCCATAGCTCGCTGAGCGACCTTGAGCTTCCTCATACGGCCAGCAGTGAAGGACCACGTCCCAGTTCCGTAAGTCATCACTGGCAACACGCACTGGTTGTACAATTTTGTTTTAAGGTTTTGAGGTATTTCTGACGAGAAGATGTGTCGTAGCTTTCCGAACGCTGCCAAGCCGAGTTGAATCCGTCGATTGACCTCTCGGTCGAAGTTGGACTTACCTAGTCGGACTATTTGTCCCAGGTAAACATACTCGTCAACAACTTCGAGCTTAGTGCTCCCAACAACTACCGGCATAGGTGTGACATGGACATTAAACATAATCTTTGTTTTGTCCATGTTCATCTTAAGACCTATCCGTTGGGAGACACTATTGAGGTCATTGAGCATAGTGCTTAGCTCCTCCAGCGATTCTGCCATGAGGACTATATCGTCGGCAAATCGAAGGTGAGTGATGTACTCGCCATTGATGTTAATTCCGTATCCTTTCCAGTCCAGAAGCTTGAAAACGTCTTCCAATGCAGCGGTGAAGAGTTTCGGGGATATAACGTCACCCTGTCTTACACCTCTCTGCAATTGGATAGGTTTCGTACTCTGGTTCTGTACTCGGATAGCCATCGTAGCTTTACTGTACAAACACTTCAGCACTTCGATATACCGACAGTCAACTTGGCACCGCTGAAGGGACTGCAGCACCGCCCAAATTTCGACGGAATCAAAGGCTTTCACATAGTCCACATACGCCAGACATAGTGGCAAATTGTACTCTTCGGACTTCTGTACAATTTGCCGTAGGGTATGTATGTGGTCTATGGTGCTAAAGCCCTTTCGGAAATCGGCTTGTTCGGGAGGCTGGAAGTCGTCAAGTCTGCGCGCGAGACGATTCGTAATGACTCTAGAAAACAGCACGTAGACGCGGCTCAGAAGGGAAATCGGTCTGTAGTTCTTCAAGAGAGCGTTGTCATCTTTCTTAAAGAACAAGACCACCGCACTTCTGCTCCACGCCTCCGGTGTAATGCCACCATGGAGGACGGAATTAAAGAGCTTCTGAAGGACTTCAAGTACCGGTCTTCCACCCGCTTTCAGAAGCTCCGCTGTAATTCCATCCTCGCCTGGGGCCTTGCCGTTTTTAAGGTGCTGGAGAGCCATTCTAATTTCGCTCAGACTGACGTCCGGGATATCTTCGGAATAGTGTCGAATAAGACTCGCTCTTGGATCGTTACTCACACTTGCGTGTGTCTCCAACGATGACGTGTACAGCTGCCCATAGAACCTCTCAATCTCACTCAAAATCTCAGGTGCCCCGGAAACGATGCTGCCACATTCGGTCTTCAGCTTTGACAGTTGGCTCTTTCTGGCAGACAGATCTCTGGCAAAGACTTTGGAGCCTTGGTTCCGCTCGATCGCTTCTTCAACACGAGCTGTATTGAAGTTGCGTAAGTCTCGCCGCATGCCATTTGGAGATCTGTCTGTTCAGTTGCCTGTATGCTGTCAAATCTGTTGAAGAATGTAGCTTCATCTCCCGTCTAACAGCCATGAGATTAAGAGTGTGATCGGAGAGTTTTTGTGTTCTTCTGCGGTGGGTCTTGCAGAACTTAGCTCCGACCGCATGGACAGTTTCCACGAGCTTGTCATTCATATCGTCCACTTCATTGCAGTCTTCTAGGCACTGAAATCGGTTTTGTAACTCGAGCTGAAAGGTTTCGGGACTTTGGATTAGAGCACGAGGGGGACGGAGCGTTGACTTCATTAGACGAGACCTCTCCAACTTAACATTTAGGTTCAGTGTGCCTCTAACCATTCGGTGATCGCTGCCGGTTTTCACCCTCGCGATCACTGAGACATCACTGAACAGTTGTCGTCTGGTCGTCATAATGAAGTCAATCTCATTTTTCGTCGAACCGTCGGGGCTCGACCAGGTCCACTTCCTGTGGGGCCGCTTCTTGAAGAAAGAGTTCATCATAAAGAGTCCCTCTTTCTCCATGAAGTCGGCCAGCTGCTGGCCCCTTGGGTTCCGTTGCCCTATGCCAAATTTCCCTACTTTCAGCTCACCGTTCTCTCTTGTGCCTAGTTTTGCATTGAAGTCTCCCATTAACACCGTATATTGGGTTTTGGAGGAATGCATGGCTCTAGAGATATCCTCATACATTTCCTCCACCTCCTCATCGGGGTGTGCCGAGGTTGGTGCGTAAACCTGTATGACCTTCAGCGAATACCGTTTGGTGATTCTGAGTATAAGGTACGCAACCCTTGTCGACACACTCCCGATCTTTACAACGTTGTTAACGAGAGACTTGTGGACGATAAATCCGACACCTCCTTGGGACAGATGGTCGCCCTCCCGGTGATAGAGCAAGTTGCCGGATTCGAGGATTACCGTGTCCTCCCCCTCTCTTCGGACTTCGGATAATCCTACCATATGCCAGCGCAACTTGTCTATCTCTTCTTCCAGCTCCACGATCTTCTCGTCAGTCCTCAAGGTGCGTGCGTTGTACGTTGCCAGGTCGAGTCGTCTAAGGTGGCAACCGAACCTCCACCGGAGATTCTTAGCACCCCCTGCCCCGCCGTTACCATGGTCGCCACCGTAGCCAGGAATAGCGGGGCCGCCGGGGACTGGGGGCCGTTTATTATTGTCATTGCTCATGGGGGGGTATATTGCCATAGTTGCCACGCTTGGCGAGCGGGTTGGCAACCGCAGTTTTTTTATTGTATTTATGCCGTTACCAGGAAGATGCTGCTGCCCATCTCCTGCCTGTTTCCCTGTGTCGCCTTTTACGACACCCACGGGAGGATATGGGGTAGTGGATATTCTTGACCGCCACTACACGGCAAAGTATGCCACTGCAAAACCTTGGGACACAGTAAGCTCTTTCTGCGTAAATCGGACCAATAGTAATTACAAACAGCTGAAGGTACTTCGCGTTAATTTTGACATCGGAAAGTTAATTACTTCAGCCCCCCCCCCCCTAACCAGGGGTGCTGGAAAGCATCCAAAACGTCGGGAATTAAAATAAAGTAAATTATACGCGATAAAATCCGTACATAAAAGTAGTTTTATTCAATGGCTAGTTTTCGCGTAAACTTAAAAAATCATTATAATCCATAACTAGTTGATAATAACACCTGGTAATGAGGTGATCGCTACCGAGCTAATTCTAAAATGAGTTTATACATTATCTTATTAAGTATGCTTACCACATTAACTTAAATTTAAAAAAAATCCACTGAGTTATTTGCTAGTCCCACTGAGAACAGAGGTATCTTACCGAACCAGTGGCCTGAAATTCTAAGACACAAAAAATTATTACGTATAACTTATTTTGAATAAACGTTACTATTATTATAAATGTTTGACCGTAACCAAAAATAAAAAACTGTTGTAAAAACAACAATGTTATTAAAGTTATAGTTTGCACTGACAAACATTCAGGGGAAAAAGTATTTGTAATTCTTTTTTGAAACTCCATCGAACCGCTTTTTCATTGTTATATAATAACTATTTTTCAAACAAGCACACAGTCCACCTGATGGTAAGTGGTTGCTGTGCCCCATAAACATCTACATATACCTTCGTTTGCGAATTAAAACGATGATGCGTTATCAGGCGTGAGGATTAAGATAGAATGCTTCTTTTCGAGAAAAAAGATCACCATACGAAACACAGCAGCATTAAGGTGCTATTTTCTGCTAATATTCTGTGAGAGCATGGTCCTTGCCTCGTCGAGCCGATCCATTCGTGCTACAACTATACTATTAATATAGCTGCAGCATGGCTCTACCATGTTATGCAAATTTTTGGAATGAGTTGTGATTCAAATCATGCAATGTGTTAGCAGATTTGTTTTAATATTTATTAATATTACTAATTAGACTAATTTATTTATAATTTAGACTGATCAATTAAACTATCTTAGATGGGCAGCAGCGTGTTCCTAAAAACGAAAACTGCCGTTGCCTACCCGTTTGCCAAACGTTGCAACTATGACAAATATCTGCCCTATGATGCAATTTATGAGGCAGGCTGAACATAACAGAGGAATTTAATAGGCTGTAAAGTTAATTGTAGACTGATTGGAATGATATTCAATGCATGAAGTCGGATCACTTATAGCAATCCCAGCATATCTTCGTGATATTTTCCCGAAAAAACTTCTAATACTATTAATGTCCTCCAGACCGAACGGGGTTTTAAACCTAAATAATTAAAATAAAATCAATAAAATTTCCTTTATTTTCAAAAAATCTTATAACAAAGATTTGTCGACTTTTCCCTTTAAGTAGTCATAGACACTTGTGTCGGGAACAACTCGCTACTTCCGTTACGGTTTGCTCAAAAAGACTATTAAACTATATTATATCAAGAAGCTTAGAATTATAGAAATGTGGGTTAGTTAGTGTGTATATATTTTAGTGTGTGTGTGTGTGTGTGTGTGTGTGTGTGTGTGTGTTTGTGTGTGTGTGTGTGTATGTGAGTGCGTGAATGTGAGAGTGAGTGTGCGTGTGTGTGTTGATCACCTGTAAGCCCTACGGATGAGATTCCTTGGGATCGGTATGGGTATTCCGCATACAGATACCGACATTAAGTTTAACCGGAGTTTTAATTTATTCTTATGAAAAGTTTTTTAACATCTTCATAACTAAGTGAGTCCAACCATTCTATTAAAGTTTTCTTGCAAGTGTAAGATATGTCGCCGCAAGGATATCCTCTGTGGACGACGCCTATATTTTGCGCTGACGTTTAGTTATTATAATAATCAATATTGTCTAATTATTAATATTACAATTTAATAACAGCAATTTATCAGAAACATAATATGTAACTAGTTAGTTTTATAAACTTCTTTTGGTTTATAAATCTCTTTATTGACAAGTTACTCCATTAAAACAACTTTTTATTCAATTATCAAATGTAACTCAAATATTATTTTAAATTGTAAAAAACAAATAATTGTCAATTTGATTATTAATCATTGTTATTAAAAATAATTGTCAATTTGATTATTAATCATTGTTATTAAAATTACCTAAGTAATCAATAAAAAGATATTGTTTGGTTTTGGTGAAATATTGACCAATCAAATATTCGACCAATCAGAGCGCTTCTAGTTTCTTATTATGGCTTCCTTAATAAATGAACGCGAGAATACGGTCACTTAAGTTTCTGCGCTCGTCGGTGTAGGTTCTATTTTCCTTATAAAAAGTTTGTGACAATTTTAGTGAGTTTATTAAAAAGTGTGTGATTAGACCTTTTGGTTATAATGGAGCCAATACGCGGCAGCACAACTGAGCCCTTGTCAAATGGGGACAGTGGTGCTGCTTCACCAAAAAACAACCCCGAGGCTTCCGCGCCGACATCAGAAGTGGGATCGCACGTGCGATCTATGTGTGCCGGCAATCCTCAACGACTTGCATCACGCGAAGATTGCTCACCAGCAGCCCCCGAAGGTATTCCTAAAGAATTTTTTATGGAAATGATCAATATGATGCGTTCCATGAGCGAGCGACTCGGTGCTCAGCCACAGGAAAAGATGAAAATAACTGAAGTCTTTCTACCCTCCTATGATCCTGATAGTAATGTGGGCGTTCGTGAATGGTGCGATCATATTTCGACTGCGGTCTCAAATTACAAGCTTAGTGATTATGATGTGAGAATGAAAGTCTCAAGTCTGTTGAAAGGTAGAGCTCGAATTTGGGCCGATGAATGGCTCGTGACAACGTTAACGTGGGAAGAATTACGTCAGATTATTATAACTACGTTTGAACCGGAACATCGTTATTCTAAAGATGTGCTTATGTTCCGTGAGCATATGTATGACCCGTCTAAGGACCTCGCAGAGTTTTTATCAAAAGGATGGATGCTATGGAAACGAGTCACTAAGGATAAACTGGATAATACGGACGCGGTTGAAGCAGTTATTGGGACAGTGAGTGATCAGCGCCTGAGGATTGAACTTATGAATGGCAGAGCCACTTCAGTACCGGAACTCATATCTGTAGCTTTCTCTATTCGCCCTAAGCGTTTGTATCCATCGTCGACCTATAATACTAGTCAGCCGACCACCAAAAGACCTCGTTTAGAAAATAAGGTAACCCCTTTTTGTACATTCTGTAGAAAAGCCGGCCACTCAATTGATGAGTGTCGTAATAAGGTAAGGAATACTTATATTACAAAAGATAATAATGGTCCTGATAGGCTACGCTCAAACGCTTCGGCAAGTTCTATTTCATGTACGTATTGCTCGAAACCAGGTCATACTTTTGATGTTTGCTATAAACGTTTAAGGGCTATTGCTTCCGACACCCCTAATGAACAAATTACTAAACGTGTGAATAGTATTGCTAACTCAATTTTAACTTGTATGAACATCCAAATTGGTAATATCCAATTAAGTGCTACATTTGATAGTGGAGCAGAATGTTGTGTTATTCGCGAATCAATTGCAAAAAAATTACCCGGTCGCAGGTATGATGCCGTTAATTACCTTCAAGGAATAGGGTCGTTCCCAGTAATGTCTGTCGGTTCCATCGAATGTGTTTGCATGATTGACGGCATTCATGTCGAATTACAGTTCCTTATCCTTCCGGATTATGAGCTCACGACGGATATCTTAATCGGTACTAACTTGTTAAAGAAAACTGGTCTTAGTGTTTTAGTAAGTAGTAAAGGTGCTAAACTTATTTATCAATCGCGGATCATGCAGTTACAAAATAAAAACCCGTTATTTGAAAAACTAGATCATGATGAGACCGAAATCAAAGAGCTTCTCGTACTGTTAAACATAAACTCTCATTTGTTCATTCGCGGTTATGCTAGGACACGTGTCAATACTGGTAGATTAGAAATTCGACTCAAAAATCCTAATAAATATGTTGAGCGTAGGCCATACCGACTAAGTCCTTCTGAAAGAGAAAAGGTTCGTGAGATAGTTCATGAATTGTTAGATAACAATATCATTCGTTAAAGCCAGTCGCCCTTCTCTAGTCCGATTATTCTTGTTAAAAAGAAAAATGGTGCAGATCGGATGTGCGTAGATTATAGGAAGCTAAACGCGAACACTGTACGTGATCATTACCCTTTGCCCCTAATAGCAGACCAGATTAATAATTTATCAGGTGGTAGATATTTTAACACGTTTGATATGGCTTCCGGCTTTCACCAAATTGTCATTTCGGATTGTTCCATAGAGAAAACAGCATTTGTTACGCCGGATGGACTCTATGAGTACTTAACCATGCCTTTTGGGTTATGTAATGCACCAGCAGTTTATCAAAGGTGTATCAATCGTGCTCTGGGGCCTTTGTTGAACTCTGGTAGTGCTGGTACTAATGACAGTGCTCCAAGCGATAGCGTTGCGCAAGTTTATATTGATGACGTTATCAGCAAGAGTAGAAACTTTAGGGACGGTATAATCTTCATGGAGCGTATTTTAATGTCCTTAGAAAAATCAGGTTTTTCCATTAATATCGACAAATGTTTCTTCTTTAAAAATCTGTCGAGTATCTAGGTAATATCATAAAAGATGGCAATGTAACACCTAGCCCTCAAAAGGTAGATGCTCTTGTTAAATCACCGATACCCACTAACGTTAAACAGGTCAGGCAATTTAATGGGCTGGCTGGCTACTTTCGTCGGTTTATTCCGAATTTCGCACGTATTATGATTCCCCTTTACGAACTAACCAAGACCGGTGCTAGATGGCAATGGACTTACAGACAAGAAGAGGCGCGTAATAAGATCATTCATTATCTTACTTCCTCTCCCATATTGATGATATTTCGAGAAGACGCACCAATAGAACTTTTTACTGACGCGAGTAGTCTAGGAGTGAGTGCAATACTTGCCCAAGCAATAGACGGCCGACAACACGCAGTGGCTTATTTTAGTATGCGCACTACTGAAGCTGAAAGTAGGTACCACTCATATGAGTTGGAAACACTCGCCGTAGTTCGGGCAATTAAACACTTTCGTCATTTTCTCTATGGCAGACACTTTAAAGTGATAACTGACTGCAACGCACTTAAAGCCTCTAAACACAAACAGGAGCTTTTACCAAGAGTTTATAGATGGTGGGCATTCCTACAAAATTTTGATTTCGATATAGAGTATCGAAAGGGTGAACGCATGCAACATGCAGATTTTTTAGGCGAAATATAGAGACGCATGTTGTGAATATAATGACTAAAGAACTAGAATGGCTAAAAGTAGAGCAACGTCGTGATGAAACACTGCGCTCTAAAATTGACTCCATATACAAAGGTGGGACTGTTAAGAATTTTATATTTGAAGATGACCTTTTAAAGTACAGAAGGCAAGATGAAGTCCTAGGTGAGCAATATTTGGTTGTAGTGCCAAAATCATTCCAATGGAGTTTGATAAATGCATACCATTCTAGTTTGAAGCATCCTGGTTGGGAAAAAACATTGGCAAAGATAAGAGAGACTTACTGGTTTGACAGGATGAATACTACAGTTAGGGAGTTCGTTGATAATTGCATAATTTGTAGAACTTCAAAAAACACTTCAGGATCCATTCAAGCACAACTGCATCCCATCAAAAAACCCACTGTGCCATTTGAGATAATCCATATGGACATAACAGGAAAACTAGGTACATCACCCGAACAAGAGTATGTGGTAGTTACAATAGATGCATACACTAAATATATTTTGTTGCATCATGCTAACAATAAAAACCCTCAAAGTACTCTTGCAGCCCTAAAACATATGATACACTTGTTTGGCACTCCTAAACTAATCGTAGTGGATGGTGGGCGTGAGTTTCTAGGTGAATTTAAGAATTTTTGTGAAAGGTTTGGCTTGGAGATCCATTCTATAGCCCCTGGCGTGAGTAGAGCCAATGGACAGGTTGAAAGAGTAATGGGAACCCTCAAAAATGCTTTAACAGTGATAAAAAACTACGAAACCGCTGACTGGCACACTGCTTTGGACAGTCTTCAACTCGCACTTAACTGCACAGCGCACCGAACGACTGGTGTTGCACCGCTTACACTGCTTACGAAACGCCAGCATTGCGTACCACCCGAACTGGCAAACTTAGTGCATTTAGATGACATGTCAATAGATTATGAGGCCTTAGAGCGACATGTACAGCGTAGAATAACCGAAGCGGCAATAGAGTCCAAACAGAGATTTGATGCTAAAAAAGCAAAAATACTAAGATTTCAAAGGGGTGAATTTGTCTTAGTAAAGAATAATCCAAGAAACCAAACCTCTTTAGACTTAAAATTCAGTGCACTTTATGAAATCTTCAGGGTGCTGGACAATGATCGATATCTTATTAAACCAGTGATGGGACGTGGTCGTCCACGAAAAGTTGCTCATGACCAGTTGCGACGGGCACCGCAACCTGGTGAGCAGACAGCCGTGTCGCCGAGGAACAACCAGCCTGTCAACGAGCCAATAAGTGACGGTGGATCACATGATTCGTTTTCCCCAAATAACTTGCAGCCTCAAAACCTGCAAAATGACGACAATGATCAATGGTGGATAACGGTGCTGGACCTTCGGTAATGACAGATGCTACAAATTAAATGGTGAGCAGTATCCAATTAACTGTAAGCTACTATCTATTATGATTATTCTTTCTATTAATTACATAGCTATTAAACAACAATTTAATGTCATTCATATTCAAGAGCCGTGGAGGCGACAATATATACTCTCATGTTATCCTGCTGGGACACGGCATCCATGACCGCTCAGAACCCAGTTCCCCATTTTCCATCAAGTAAAGAGACTTCGTGCCTGTCACGGAGCAATGGTCCTAAGCTCCTTACCTTACTCTCCATCATATCAAAGACTTTGTGTCTATCACAGAGCGGTGTTCCTGATCCTACTTCATTTCTTCCTTCAAGTCAAAGACTTTGTGTCTATCACAGAGCATTACCTTCACGTGAGAATGAAAATAAAACACTATACCTACCTAATTGAGAGTACAATTACAACCTGTAACTTTACATATTTACAAATGCAATCGAAATAATGTGGTTTAATTAGTAAAGTTAAGTGTGCTTTTCAATACCTAACTTGCTATATGATCGTTTCATCATTATTGGGTATGGTCACAAATCAAGACCATTATTTACAAAAATAAATACTATGTTAACAGGTCAATAGAGATAGAAGATTATTCACGGCAGGTGCAGAGCGCGCACCGCCGATCAGAATGGCCGTGTCGCCGCAAGGATATCCTCTGTGGACGACGCCTATATTTTGCGCTGACGTTTAGTTATTATAATAATCAATATTGTCTAATTATTAATATTACAATTTAATAACAGCAATTTATCAGAAACATAATATGTAACTAGTTAGTTTTATAAACTTCTTTTGGTTTATAAATCTCTTTATTGACAAGTTACTCCATTAAAACAACTTTTTATTCAATTATCAAATGTAACTCAAATATTGTTTTAAATTGTAAAAAACAAATAATTGTCAATTTGATTATTAATCATTGTTATTAAAAATAATTGTCAAATCAATAAAAAGATATTGTTTGGTTTTGGTGAAATATTGACCAATCAAATATTCGACCAATCAGAGCGCTTCTAGTTTCTTATTATGGCTTCCTTAATAAATGAACGCGAGAATACGGTCACTTAAGTTTCTGCGCTCGTCGGTATAGGTTCTATTTTCCTTATAAAAAGTTTGTGACAATTTTAGTGAGTTTATTATAAAGTGTGTGATTAGACCTTTTGGATATAATGGAGCCAATACGCGGCAGCACAACTGAGCCCTTGTCAAATGGGGACAGTGGTGCTGCTTCACCAAAAAAACAACCCCGAGGCTTCCGCTCCGACAGATAACATAGGGTATATTTTAAGTAATTTATTTACTTTGTTGTATATATGGACGGACTGACAACTATATTGTCTTCTGGCGAAAGCAGTACGTACAGCAGTGACGGGGGCAACAACATCCTTCTTTCTTTTATGACTTAGGTTGACATAAGGAAATGATTTGTGGCACGTTAAGATGAGATTCAGAACATAGAGTTTTCGTACTGTGAGTAGATCACTCACTCTATATAGTGTGTCAGTGGGAAAACGATAAGGTTTGGAGTAGATGACTTTAATAAGTGATCTCTGAGTTTTTTCGAGTGCAAGGAAGTGAGTTTTGTCAGCTCCTCCCCAAATCGAGATACAGTAGGTGAGCACCGATTGGGCCAGGGCTACATAGATTCGGTTTTTAAGTTTGTTGCACATGACCTGCCGTAGTGATTTGAATATCCATATGAGTTTCCTAATGCGGTTTGTTAAGAGTTCCAAATGTGAGTGCCAGTTAAGTCGTTGGTCCAACATTATACCTAGGTATTTAGTTTGGCTGACTTTATCAAAAGTAGGGCAGTCGCAAATCATGTTTCCAGGGTTTAAGCAAGTGACGATTTTTATGGCAAAGTTATGGTCAGGTTGGGATTTGTTAGAAGGAGTGAAGCAGATGTATTTTGTTTTTTGGGTGTTCAAGGTAAGAAGGTTATCTCTGAGCCAATTAGATACATTGATTATACCCCTTTCAGTACCTGCTTGGACAGTATTCCAGGTGCTACCAGTGAAAACAAGAGCAGTGTCGTCCGCGTAGGAGTATATCCTGCCCCTGACATCTCGTAGATTACATAGATCATTTATGTATATTAAAAAGAGAGTCGGGCTCAGGACACTACCCTGTGGGGCTCCAAAACTAGGCGTGGCTTTATCACTATGTAAATTATTTATTTTTACTTGCTGAGTTCTGTCCTGTAGGTAACTTTTTAAAAGCATGAGTGGAATATCCCTAATACCTATGCTTTCTAGCCTGTGTAAAAGAATAGGCACAGAGACGGTGTCGAAGGCCTTTTTCAATCCAAAAAGACTGTAAGGCATTTGCTGCCATTGTCTACTTCACCAACTATAGTAGAAGTGAGATCAAGAATCGCATCTTGAGTTGAAAGACCCTTTCTAAAACCATATTGGGAATTTGATCATAATTTAAATTTATTTAGGAAATCAACTAATCTATTGTTAAGCAGCTTTTTAATTATTTTGGAGATGGAGGTAAGGACGGAGATAGGCCTATAATTGTTTACATACTGTCTGTCTCCATTCTTATGCACAGGGGTTACTATAGGACTCTTTAAGACGCCGGGGAATACACCAGTACTAAAGCAAAGGTTTGCGAGGTTACGTATGTACGGTACAACAAAGGCTCTAGCATGCTTTAGAAAGCCAGTGCTGATACCATCCCATCCAGGTGAGCTCCCAGAGTCCAGACTGCTCTCGACTTCTTTGTCGTCAGTGTTTAGCAGGACGAAGGATGAGGTCTGTGTATAGTTAGAGATAGGAGCTACTAGTCCCCGACTTCTAGCACCTGAATTTGTAGCAATTATTCCAGCTAAATTATTGCCTATACAAGCAAACTAGTTATTGACATAGTTAACCGAATCTAGTGGTAGCAGTTTTAAATTAATTAGAGCTACATTATTAGTCTTGGGTGGTCTGTACCGAGTTATCTCATTTACTGTATTCCAGAATTTACGGGGGTTATTAGCAGATTTATTAATAAGTTTGCCATAATGCTGTCGTTTAAGTTTTTTGATGAGGTTGGAACAGTAATTTCGAAAACGTTTGTAAGTTATTATTAAAATTGTATTATGGGGGTCCGTTTCTACCTTTTGTGGCAAGTAATTTTTTTGCCTTCTGCACCTCAGAGCTCCGGGGGTTATCCAGGGTTTTAATATCTTTTTATTGTTAGAAAAGTAGGATAGTTTAGAGTTTTGTTGGATAGCTGACTTAATTATATTAATAAAAGTGATGGCAAATTCTTCAGGGCTATTCGGCAATTCTGAAAAGAGGGGATACTCGTCGATATGCGAGTATTATATGCCCCGTCAAAATCTGTAATTAGTTTGGACTTAGTTGGAGCTTTGTGGGTAGATATTTTAGATAACTGAAGCAACACAAGATTGTGGTCTGTGACCGTCGTGTTAAGGACGGCGATAAAAGCTGCAGTGAGGTTGACTTCAAGTTTTATCATTACGTGGTCGAAACCTGGTTACACACGGTCAGCAGTTGTGCTTCCATCAACTAAACCAAAGCAGTCAAATTCAATATGTATAATGTAGATAGAATTTAGTATAAATAGATGTTAATTTATTGTATTACTCATTTTCTGTCTGAGAGTATGTATCGGTAGATACTGTCACAGTATAAAGAGAGTCTTCAGTTGTGAAACGAATGTAGTTGTACAAAGTGACGGCTGGGGCTTTTCGGGCCAGTACAATACATGCGATTGACACGAGCATGTTTTATGATAGCTATAACTTTTAACAAAAACAACAATAAAAACCGATTTAAAATAGCCAAAAAAGAAGTTATTTATTTACTACCCTCAGTGGTGGAATTTTAAAAGACCCTTGAAATATATCCTATTTAATAAAAGAATAATTAAAATTGGTTATCAATCTGCGAAGATATCATATGAAATTCTATTTTCCACCCTTGGGAGCGGAAGTTTTTCTTTAAACCTTGACCCTTAAGGTAAAGCCTATTTAATAAAAAAAGAATAAAAAAAATTACAATCTGCGAAGATATCGCGTAACGTACATACAAAAAACGAAAAAAAGAACATACACTCGGTTTTGAGAACCTCCTCCTTTTTGAAGTCGGTTAAAATATAATATCTACAACGGTGAATTACAGTTATAGTTACATGCGTTACTAAGTAAAGTTAAATTCTAATGACTGCCATGCTTATGGTTCCTTAATTTCTTTTTGATATCGTTATTTATCCGAATGCGAATACATTACATAATTCAATTTAACAATCGAAAACTAAAAACATCTATAGAAATAAAAGTGTCACGAAAATATTTGGCAATGCAACATTTTTAAATGTATTTTTTCTTGTAGTATTAAAAAAATATCTTGTTTAATACATTATGTAATAAAAATATCCAAAATATTTTATTGCCAATTTCGTGACAGCCCTTAGCATATTTGCGACGATACATGCGACATCGCCTGATATCAGAGGTTAGTTTCACAACTCTTAGTTTTTTAATCTGTAATACTGTGCTGAGTTTTGGCGGAAACTTGACCGGCTGTGGTTTGTTGCTCCTGTATTATTATTTAAATAATAGTTTGAAGTGGACTTTGAAATGTAAAAGTGAAGCGATTTTGTGTATTAAGTGTCTGCGCATGTGAACTATTAGTGGAAACTGTGAAACAAGTGCTCTGATGGTGATGTGATCCTCAAAATAAGGTGTCTGCTTAGGCGCCTTGAGATGCCATCGCCAATCGTCGGCTGTCTGCTGGCTAAAGTTGCCGTCAAAATCTCCCAAGGGCTGCACAATGTGACGCATCAACATATTGTGAAGCAGTATACTATGAAGGATAATTATAATAATATTTTGTAATTTCAAGCTCAGAAGGGCTAGATCCCAGAGCCGTAAAGCCAGTTATTAAGAAGAAGATACTGTGCTCTGGTGCTACTGGCCTTGGAAATTACGGCAATGACTCCAAACTTCACGGATATCTTTGTCTAGCAGTGAACTATTACAATTAAATGAAAAAACAAAAAAGCTCTAATCAATTTAATTTTAAATTATTCGTTCCAATTTAAAAAGAAAGCGTATATTTACTGTGTTGCCGATTACATAACCTGTTTACATTTATGGAAAGGCTTATTGATAGGCAAAGCCAAATAACAAACAATTTTTGATCTGTAATTCGTTGACAAAGAAATTATTTTTAGTCGAAAATCGTCATTAAATCTCACTTCCGGAGACTTTAGCTGTCAAATTCCCGCAAAGCGAGTGACACTTCATTGGTTATTAACAACAATTTCTAAATTAAACTAAACTGTGATAACTAAAAAATATTTATCACTAATATTATGTATTGAAATTACATTATAAAACTCTAAGGCCGGTATTCATGTATGCTGAGACTCACGGTCTCATTTATAATGTTAAAAAGAGTGTATTATTGGTATTTCGCGCTGGATCAAAAATTGAAACGATTCCACCTGTTAAGTTGAGGAAAGTTCTGTTAAATAGGGTGTTCCAGTTTAGGTATCTAGGTCACGTATTAACTGAGGATCTGACTGATAATGCGGACATAGAAAGAGAAAGAAGGGCATTGGCGGTTCGCTGTAACATGCTGTTCCGTAGCTTTGCACGCTGTACAGAAGAAGTTAAGATAACACTTTTCAAAGCCTTTTATCAGTCATTTTACACGTGCAGTCTATGGGTTAAGTATACGCAGAGAGCCTACAATGCCCTTCGGGTACAATATAATAATGCCTTCAGGGTGCTGATGGGACTTCTGCGGTACTGTAGCGCTTCAGAGATGTTTACAGTGTACCGTACGGATGACTTTCATGCTATTATTCGAAAGAGAATCGCATCCCTCATGCGCAGGGTTCGTGGGAGCTCCAATAGCATTCTGAGGGAAATATCTGATAAATTTGATTGTCCCATCCTAGGGCACAAGGGCGGCAAGCCGTGTAGTGGCGGTCAAGAATATCCACTACCCCATATCCTCCCGTGGGTGTCGTAAAAGGCGACAAAGGGAAACAGGCGGG
This sequence comes from Parnassius glacialis, assembly GCA_033319125.1. NCBI lineage: Eukaryota > Metazoa > Arthropoda > Insecta > Lepidoptera > Papilionidae > Parnassius > Parnassius glacialis. The sequence continues at coordinate 19,949,533 of JAVANC010000010.1, read as the reverse complement.
AGATGGGCAGCAGCATCTTCCTGATAATAGCCGAAAGTACAATAAAAAAACTGCGGTTGCCAACCCGCTCGCCAAGCGTGGCAACTATGGCAAATACCCCCCAATGATGAAAACAACAAACAGACGGCCCCTAGTCCCCGGCGGCCCCGCTATTCCTGGCTACGGTGGCGACCATGGTAACGGCGGGGCAGGGGGTGCTAAGAATCTCCGGTGGAGGTTCGGTTGCCACCTACGACGACTCGACTTGGCAACGTACAACGCACGCACCCTGAGGACTGACGAGAAGATCGTGGAGCTGGAAGAAGAGATAGACAAGTTGCGCTGGCATATTATAGGATTATCCGAAGTCCAAAGAGAGGGGGAGGACACGGTAATCCTCGAATCCGGCAACTTGCTCTATCACCGGGAGGGCGACCATCTGTCCCAAGGAGGTGTCGGATTTATCGTCCACAAGTCTCTCGTTAACAACGTTGTAAAGATCGGGAGTGTGTCGACGAGGGTTGCGTACCTTATACTCAGAATCACCAAACGGTATTCGCTGAAGGTCATACAGGTTTACGCACCAACCTCGGCACACGCCGATGAGGAGGTGGAAGAAATGTATGAGGATATCTCTAGAGCCATGCATTCCTCCAAAACCCAATATACGGTGTTAATGGGAGACTTCAATGCAAAACTAGGCACAAGAGAGAACGGTGAGCTGAAAGTAGGGAAATTTGGAATAGGGCAACGGAACTTAAGGGGCCAGCAGCTGGCCGACTTCGTGGAGAAAGAGGGACTCTTTATGATGAACTCTTTCTTCAAGAAGCGGCCCCACAGGAAGTGGACCTGGTCGAGCCCCGACGGTTCGACGAAAAATGAGATTGACTTCATTATGACGACCAGACGACAACTGTTCAGTGATGTCTCAGTGATCGCGAGGGTGAAAACCGGCAGCGATCACCGAATGGTTAGAGGCACACTGAACCTAAATGTTAAGTTGGAGAGGTCTCGTCTAATGAAGTCAACGCTCCGTCCCCCTCGTGCTCTAATCCAAAGTCCCGAAACCTTTCAGCTCGAGTTACGAAACCGTTTTCAGTGCCTAGAAGACTGCAATGAAGTGGACGATATGAATGACAAGCTCGTGGAAACTGTCCATAGCGGTCGGAGCTAAGTTCTGCAAGACCCGCCGCAGAAGAACACAAAAACTATCTGATCATACTCTTAATCTCATGGCTGTTAGACGGGAGATGAGGCTACATTCTTCAACAGATTTGACAGCATACAGGCAACTGAACAGAGAGATCTCTAAATGCATGCGGCGAGACTTACGCAACTTCAATACAGCTCGTATTAAAGAAGCGATCGAGCGGAACCAAGGCTCCAAAGTCTTTGCCAGATATCTGTCTGCCAGAAAGAGCCAACTGTCAAAGCTGAAGACCGAATGTGGCAGCATCGTTTCCGGGGCACCTGAGATTTTGAGTGAGTTTAACAGTGGTAGAGCCAGGCGGCAGCTCTCGCTGTCACACGGATGGGCCGGCTCGAACCGGGGTGGTACCACGACCTCACAGAAAACCAGCGTGAAATAGAGGTTTACCTCTGCGTTTCGCTTGGTGAGTGCAGGTGGCCGGAGGCCCTTTTTACTGGAAATGAGGCATTCCATCTTAGTCCTCACGGGTGACAACGCATCTACATTTTGACTTGTAATTGAGGATAGATGTAGATGTCTATGGGCCGCAGCAACCACTTACCATCAGGTGGACTGTGTGCTCGTTTGTCACCCTTATCCTATATAAAAAAAAAAAGATTGAGAGGTTCTATGGGCAGCTGTTCACGTCATCGTTGGAGCCACACGCAAGTGTGAGTAACGATCCAAGAGCGAGTCTTATTCGACACTATTCCGAAGATATCCCGGACGTCAGTCTGAGCGAGATTAGAATGGCTCTCCAGGACCTTAAAAACGGCAAGGCCCCAGGCGAGGATGGAATTAAAGCGGAGCTTCTGAAAGCGGGTGGAAGACCGGTACTTGAAGTCCTTCAGAGGCTCTTTAATTCCGTCCTCCATGGTGGCATTACACCGGAGGCGTGGAGCAGAAGTGCGGTGGTCTTGTTCTTCAAGAAAGGTGACAACGCACTCTTGAAGAACTACAGACCGATTTCTCTTCTGAGCCGCGTCTACGTGCTGTTTTCGAGAGTCATTACGAATCGTCTCGCGCGCAGACTTGACGACTTCCAGCCTCCCGAACAAGCCGGTTTCCGAAAGGGCTTTAGCACCATAGACCACATACATACCCTACGGCAAATTGTACAGAAGTCCGAAGAGTACAATTTGCCACTATGTCTGGCGTATGTGGACTATGAGAAAGCCTTTGATTCCGTCGAAATTTGGGCGGTGCTGCAGTCCCTTCAGCGGTGCCAAGTTGACTGTCGGTATATCGAAGTGCTGAAGTGTTTGTACAGTAGAGCTACGATGGCTATCCGAGTACAGAACCAGAGTACGAAACCTATCCAATTGCAGAGAGGTGTAAGACAGGGTGACGTTATATCCCCGAAACTCTTCACCGCTGCATTGGAAGACGTTTTCAAGCTTCTGGACTCGAAAGGATACGGAATTAACATCAATGGCGAGTACATCACTCACCTTCGATTTGCCGACGATATAGTCCTCATGGCAGAATCGCAGGAGGACCTAAGCACTATGCTCAATGACCTTAATAGTGTCTCCCAACGGATAGGTCTTAAGATGAACATGGACAAAACAAAGATTATGTTTAATGTCCATGTCACACCTATGCCGGTAGTTGTTGGGAGCACTAAGCTCGAAGTTGTTGACGAGTATGTTTACCTGGGACAAATAGTCCGACTAGGTAAGTCCAACTTCGACCGAGAGGTCAATCGACGGATTCAACTCGGCTGGGCAGCGTTCGGGAAGCTACGACACATCTTCTCGTCAGAAATACCTCAAAACCTTAAAACAAAATTGTACAACCAGTGCGTGTTGCCAGTGATGACTTACGGAACTGAGACGTGGTCCTTCACTGCTGGCCGTATGAGGAAGCTCAAGGTCGCTCAGCGAGCTATGGAGAGGGCTATGCTCGGAGTTTCACTGCGTGATAAACTTAGGAATGAGGATATCCGCAGTAGAACCAGAGTAACCGACATAGCCCAACGGATTAGTAAGCTGAAGTGGCAGTGGGCCGGCCATATAGCTCGAAGAACCGACAACCGATGGGGAAGAAAGGTTCTCGAGTGGCAGCCTCGTACCGGTAGGCGAAGTGTAGGGCGTCCCCCCACAAGATGGAGTGACGACCTGGTAAGACATGCAGGAAGTCGATGGATGCAGGTGGCTCAGGACCGTGCTTTGTGGTATTCTTTGGGGGAGGCCTATGTTCAGCAGTGGACTTGTGAAGGGCTGTAATGATGTAATGATGATCCTAGGGCACTGGATGCGTATGCACCTGCATGCGCATGGTGTCATGGGGTGTCGAAAATAAAAATAATTGAAATTAAAAATGAGTGTGTAATAATTTAAGACTAACATAGGTTAAGCTAATTACTAACATAATTATGGACTATATGTGGGTCTGAAATAAATTATTATTATAATATTTTTATTATTATTATTATTCAATTTCGAGCTTGAAATAAAATTCCATAACGTCAAAATTTGACTCTAGAATACGGATTAATAATACTACATAAATAAGTCTAGATCATATTATGATACTGAAAATTTCGGGAATCAAGGAAGTGACACAAAATTACTATTTACAAATGTATTTATTGCTTTTCGAAGTATTCTCCGCGAAATTTGACACATTTTTCAATACGATGGAACCAATCATTGAAGCAACCATTCCATTCAGAAGTTGGGGTCTCCATAATGGCCGTTTTGTAGGCGTCCACAGCTTCTTCAGGTGATGAAAATCTCTGTCCACGCAATTTATTCTTTATTTTAGGGAAAGTTTAGAAATCATTAGGGCTTAGGACTGGGCTGTACGGCGGATGGTCTAATAATTCTATGTTTTCTTGCTCTAAAAACTCTTTTGTTCTGTGTGCGGTGTGAGAACTCGCATTGTCGTGATGGAGGATGATGCGGCGGTTGCAGTTCTCTTTACGGAGTTCAGAAACGACCTGTGGCAAACAAATGCTAGCATATCATTCTGCACTAACCGTTTTTTGTCCTTCAAGAGGAATAGTCGTAACATAGCCGGTTTTGGAGACAAACGTGGCCACCATTTTTTTAGCAACACTCCGTGAATAAACAATTTTTGTTGGCTTTAACTCATTTTCAAACACCCAAACTCGTGACTGGTTTTTTGTTTCGGGTTCGTACGCAAACATCCAGGATTCGTGACCTGATACGATGTTGTATACAGCTTTTGAGGATCCTGCTTGGAATATTTCGAGAGTTCTGACGCACCAAGTAACGCCAGCCGCTTTTTGCTCTTCACAAAGCGAATGCGGTATCCATCGGGAAAACAACTTTTATACACCTAATTGTTCATGCAAGATTATTTGTATTTGACTCGTGCCAATGTCTAAAGTTGCCTGAATTTCGTGGTATATCACATGTCGATCTTCCTCAATCAGCTTACGCACAGCATCAACGTTTTTTTGGGGTGACTGCAGTTTTGGACGACCTTGACAGGGATCATCACTGAGCTTGACACGTTCACGTTGAAATTCAGCAAATCAGCGATAAATTGTGGTTTTGGATAGGGCTTCATCACCAAATGCAGAAATCATCCGGTCAACACACTGTTTTTGTGTTAAACTACTTCGAAAGTCATAATAAATCATCGCTCTTGAATTTCTGCGAGTCAATTCCATTTTCTCAACGACTAAACAAGTTTGACAAAACCTTGTGACAAGACCGAGAATCTTTTTTTAAATAAATAAATGGTATTCGATTTTTAAAACCAAGGAGTTTTCAATTAAAAAGATTTTAATATGACAGAAACAGTGCAAATATTCAATTCCCGACACTTTTAGTGCAGCCTATGTACTATACATGTTACACATATTTTGAAATTATGGAGTTTTAGTTTAAGCTCAAGATTGTCTCTGTGTTTCTATCTTTTAGCCTTTTGACCTTATGTTCGCTGGCGCCGATCTGTCTATTATGGTGTACCATTGTGTATTTATTATTGTTTAATAATTTAATCCAACATATTAAAATTATGATCATCATCATTGCAACCCTTCATAAGTCTACTGCTGAACATAGGCCTCCCCAACGAATGCCACAAAGCACAGTCTTGAGCCACCTGCATCCATCGAAGTACTGCGTGTCTTACCAGGTCGTCACTCCATCTAGCAAAGGGACGCCCTACAATTCTTCCGCCGGTACGAGGCCGCCACTCGAGAATATTTTTTCTCCACCGGTTGTCTATGTTGAGTTGGACTATGTTGGTCTATGTGGCTTTACTGCGGATATCTTCATTTCTAAGTTTATCACGTAGAAAAACGCCGAGTATAGCCCTTTCCATAGTTCGCTGTGCGACCTTGAGCTTCCGCATACGGTCAGCAGTAAAGGAGTTTTTCGCAGTTCCATGGGTCATCACTTGTTTTTAAGTTTTGAGGTATACCTACCACGAGAAGATGTGCCGTAATTTCCCGAACGCTGTCCAGCCGAGTTGAATGCGTCGATTGATCTCGCGGTCGAATTTGGAATTATCTAGTCGGACTATGACTCCCACAAATACTAACTGTTTATTTTATAAGTCCCTGGCACACGCAGGAGTTCTGCTTACATTTTGTTTGTCACGAAAGCAAGGAGAACACTAATTCTATAACACGTTATAATCATATCCGAACATAAAGGATCCCTGGAATATAAAATATGTTGTTAGGTCGTTGCAATACCTACTCATATAGCTGGCTGCTGTGACAAAGCATATTTTCAACGTTCACTCGTAAAATGAATATTATGTGACTAAATCAAATTACGTCAAACTTTATGTAAACTCTGACAATGTTTCTCTATATTCACTAAAAGCGCATATTCTAATGACAATAAATCAAAATTTCAGGCCTCACATTCACAAATGTTCGTCATGCACCGTAACTGTATTTAATGAGTATTAAATTAAGCATTTGTACAATGACTTGCAAGTGACATCTCATAAATTCACTCACAACACCGCAACTTTATTGCTACATTATACACTAACAGATGCTATTTATGTAGTTTTAAAGCTGCCTGCCGTGTAATGGCGATTAAGAATATCCACTACCCCATATCTTCCCGTGGGTGTTGTAAAAGGCGACAGTGGGCAACAGTCAGGAGATGGGCAGCGGCATCTTATATCACAATAAAAAAACTGCGGTTGCCAACCCACTCGCCAAGCGTGGCAACTATGGCAACATACCCCCAAATGGATAAAGTTACAAAGAGACGGCCCCCAGGCCCTGGCGGTCCCGCTATTTCTGGCTACGGTGGTGACCATGGTAACGGCGGGGCAGGATGTACTAAGAATCTTCCGTGGAGGTTCGGTTGCTACCTACGACGACTCGACCTGGCAACTTATAACGCATGCACCCTGAGCACTGACGAGAAGATCCTGGAGCTGGAAGAAGAGGTAGACCATTTACGCTGGAATATCATAGGATTAACCGAGATCCGAAGAGAGGGGGAGGATACGGTAATCCTCGAATCCGGCAACTTGCTCTAACACCGGGAGGGCAACCATTTGTCCCAAGGAGGTGTCGGTTTTATCGTCCAAAAGTCTCTCGTTAACAACGTTGTAAAGACTGGGAGTGCGTCGACAAGGGTTGCGTACCTTATACTCAAAATCACCAAACGGTATTCGCTGAAGGTCATACAGGTTCACGCAGCAACCTCAGCACATCCCGATGAGGAGGTGGGGGAAATGTATGAGGATATCTCTAGAGCCATGCATTCCTACAAAACCCACTATACGGTGTTAATAGGAGACTGCAACGCAAACTAGGCACAAGAAAGAACGGTGAGCTGAAAGTAGGGAAATTCGGAATAGGGCAACGGAACCCAAGGGGCCAGCAGCTGGCCGTCGTCATGGAGAAAGAGGGACTCTTTGTGATGAACTCTTTCATCCAGAAGCGGCCCGAGTGTTTTAAGAACAATATTAAGCCTTTACTATAAAACTTAATGCTTGAAATGAATGTATTTTAAATTTATGCTTATTACTGCATTTAAATTGTTCATAATATTACTTCTATTTATGATGTTTTATACGACTTTATATAGAAATTAATTATTATTTATTATTATTAATAATAATGCACTGACACACCTTTATGAAGCAATATAGCAGTGATCTTTATATATATAATATATTATATTATATATAAATATATACATTGTTGCAATGTAGTCCCTAGAAATATGCTAGGTCTGTCTATCATCAAGTTCTAAATTTCTATGTGGTAAAGAGATATAATATTTCATAACATATTGATTAAAATTACTTTTACGGATTTTATCGCGCTTAATTTACTTAATTTTAATCAAGCTTTTGCATGGTTTCAATGTTTTCACCACAAGCTTTAAGAACAAGCTTCGGGTCCTGCGCCTATGTAACAGTGACCGAGTGAAGCCGGCCACAGTCGGTCTTGTGCCTGCTGTACTACCATATGTCAGAGGGGTCACATATAAGATCAGCTACTATTGGAACATTCTACAAACCATCGATGAAGATTAGTCAGTTCTCACCATCTGTTAGGTGTACTGTACCTCTACAAGTTGCAGGTGTGTACAAGCTAGATTGTGAATGTGATCTATTTTATATAGGGCATACAAAAAGGTCAATCAAAACCTGCATAAATGAACATACCAGATGTTATTATATAGATGTTATTATATGCATAAATGCATATAATAACATCTGACTTGAAACACCACCATTCGGAAAGTTCGCAGTTTGTGATCTTATTCTAGACGGTCCCCGCTATTACATCAGATTTGATAGACCACAAATCCTTGCGAAAGAACATCGATTCCTACCAAGGATGATATATGGGGCTAATGAAATTATCCGAAGGCGTAGAGCAGAAGTGCGGTGGTCTTGTTCTTCACGAAAGGTAAAAACGCTCTTTTAAAAACTTAAGACCGATTTCCTTTCTGAGCCACGTCTACATGTTGTTTTCTTGAAACAGAAACAGAAACAGAAACAGAAACTTTTTTATTCAATATAGATTATAAATAATACTTATTGAAAGTCACTCTTTTGTATTATTACCATTGGTTCGAAAAAAAAACCTCTGTCCTGGGAAGAACCAGCAAGAAACCCAGCGGGACTTTTTTTTAAATAACAGCTTACAATCATGTATGTTACACAAATTAACAACACAACAAATTAGAAATAGCTTGGTAGCGATCACCTCATTTCCAGGGGTTATTATCATCTATAAATTCTTTAATACTATAATAACCCTTTTTATACAAACTTAGTTTAATAAAGTTTTTGAACTTTGAGCAGGTCAAATTTTGTATATTTTCTGGAATTTTGTTGTAAAAGCGTATACATCGCCCCAAGAATGAATTACTGACTCGATGGAGTCGAGTAACTGGTACTACTAGCTTGTGTCTGTTCCTAGTATTTACAGAATGAATATCACTTATTTTTGTAAAACTACTTTTATTTTTGTGTACGTACATTACATTTTCATAAATGTATTGAGAGGCCAAAGTTAATATATTAATTTCCTTAAATTTTTGTCGCAGCGACTCTTTAGGCTTTAAATCATAAATTACTCTTATGGCCCTCTTCTGTAAAACAAATATAATTGCAGTGTCAGCTGCGTGTCCCCCATAGCAAAATACCATACGACATTACGCTATGGAAATAGCTAAAGTAAACTAGTCTAGCTGTTTCAACACTAGTTAGACTTCTAATCTTTTTTACGGCATATGCTGCAGAACTAAGTCTGCTTGCTAGTTTTGATATATGGGTGCTCCATTGAAGCTTCGCGTCTAGTGTGATTCCAAGAAAAATGGTGGTATCTACAAGACTCAGTTTCTCTCCATTTAAAATTACATTAGTATTTAAATGTTTGACATTTGGAGTCATAAATTTTATACATTTCGTTTTAGTGCCATTTAAATGCAAATTATTAACATTGAACCAATTTACTAATTTAGATATAGCATTATTTACTTCGTCATATTTTAGCAAATGTCGATTTAATTTAAAAATTAAAGAAGTGTCATCTGCAAACAATACTATATCATGGTTATCTCCTACTATGTAAGGTAAGTCATTAATGTATACAAAAAACAGAAAGGGGCCGAGAATTAAGCCCATCTGTACCATCGACCCGGAAGAACTCATACTGTTAATGACAACTTTTTGCGTTCTCTTACTTAAATATGAAATAATTAATTTAAGAGCATCACTTCTTACACCGTAGTGTTGAAGTTTCCTGATTAATGTTTCATGGTGAACACAATCGAAGGCTTTGGATCATCATCATCATCATCATCATTACAGCCCTTCACAAGTCCACTGCTGAACATAGGCCTCCCCCAAAGAATGCCACAAAGCACGGTCCTGAGCCACCTGCATCCATCGACTTCCTGCATATCTTACCAGGTCGTCACTCCATCTAGTGAGGGGACGCCCTACACTTCGCTTGCCGGTACGAGGCTGCCACTCGAGAACCTTTCTTCCCCATCGGTTGTCGGTTCTTCGAGCTATATGGCCGGCCCATTGCCACTTCAGCTTACTAATCCGTTGGGCTATGTCGGTCACTCTGGTTCTACTGCGGATATCCTCATTTCTGAGTTTATCACGCAGAGAAACTCCGAGCATAGCCCTCTCCATAGCTCGCTGAGCGACCTTGAGCTTCCTCATACGGCCAGCAGTGAAGGACCACGTCTCAGTTCCGTAAGTCATCACTGGCAACACGCACTGGTTGTACAATTTCGTTTTAAGGTTTTGAGGTATGTCTGACGAGAAGATGTGTCGTAGATTCCCGAACGCTGCCCAGCCGAGTTGAATCCGTCGATTGACCTCTCGGTCGAAGTTGGACTTACCTAGTCGGACTATTTGTCCCAGGTAAACATACTCGTCAACAACTTCGAGCTTAGTGTTCCCAACAACTACCGGCATAGGTGTGACATGGACATTAAACATGATCTTTGTTTTGTCCATGTTCATCTTAAGACCTATCCGTTGGGAAACACTATTGAGGTCATTGAGCATAGTGCTTAGGTCCTCCAGCGATTCTGCCATAAGGACTATATCGTCGGCAAATCGAAGGTGAGTGATGTACTCGCCATTGATGTTGATACCGTATCCTTTCCAGTCCAGAAGCTTGAAAACGTCTTCCAATGCAGCGGTGAAGAGTTTCGGGGATATGACGTCACCCTGTCTTACACCTCTCTGCAATTGGATAGGTTTCGTACTCTGGTTCTGTACTCGGATAGCCATCGTAGCCCTACTGTACAAGCACTTCAACACTTCGATATACCGAGAGTCAACTTGGCACCGCTGAAGGGACTGCAGCACCGCCCAAATTTCGACGGAATCAAAGGCTTTCTCATAGTCCACATACGCCAGACATAGTGGCAAATTGTACTCCTCGGACTTCTGTACAATTTGCCGTAGGGTATGTATGTGGTCTATGGTGCTAAAGCCCTTTCGGAAACCGGCTTGTTCGGGAGGCTGGAAGTCATCAAGTCTGCGCGCGAGACGATTCGTAATGACTCTCGAAAACAGCACGTAGACGCGGCTCAGAAGGGAAATCGGTCTGTAGTTCTTCAAGAGAGCGTTGTCGCCTTTCTTGAAGAACAAGACCACCGCACTTCTGCTCCACGCCTCCGGTGTAATGCCACCATGGAGGACGGAATTAAAGAGCTTCTGAAGGACTTCAAGTACCGGTTTTCCACCCGCTTTCAGAAGTTCCGCTGTAATTCCATCCTCGCCTGGGGCCTCTCCGTTTTTAAGGTGCTGGAGAGCCATTCTAATCTCGCTCAGACTGACGTCCGGGATATCATCGGAATAATGTCGGATAAGACTCGCTCTTGGATCGTTACTCACACTTGCGTGTGGCTCCAACGATGACGTGTACAGCTGCCCATAGAACCTCTCAATCTCACTCAAAATCTCAGGTGCCCCGGAAACGATGCTGCCACATTCGGTCTTCAGCTTTGACAGTTGGCTCTTTCTGGCAGACAGATCTCTGGCAAAGACTTTGGAGCCTTGGTTCCGCTCGATCGCTTCTTCAATACGAGCTGTATTGAAGTTGCGTAAGTCCCGCCGCATGTATTTGGAGATCTGTCTGTTCAGTTGCCTGTATGCTGTCAAATCTGTTGAAGAATGTAGCTTCATCTCCCGTCTAACAGCCATGAGATTAAGAGTGTGATCGGAGAGTTTTTGTGTTCTTCTGCGGCGGGTCTTGCAGAACTTAGCTCCGGCCGCATGGACTGTTTCCACGAGCTTGTCATTCAAATCGTCCACTTCATTGCGGTCTTCTAGGCACTGAAAACGGTTTTGTAACTCGAGCTGAAAGGTTTCGGGACTTTGGATTAGAGCACGAGGGGGACGGAGCGTTGACTTCATTAGACGAGACCTCTCCAACTTAACGTTTAGGTTCAGTGTGCCTCTAACCATTCGGTGATCGCTGCCGGTTTTCACCCTCGCGATCACTGAGACATCACTGAACAGTTGTCGTCTGGTCGTCATAATGAAGTCAATCTCATTTTTCGTCGAACCGTCGGGGCTCGACCAGGTCCACTTCCTGTGGGGCCGCTTCTGGAAGAAAGAGTTCATCATAAAGAGTCCCTCTTTCACCATGAAGTCGGCCAGCTGCTGGCCCCTTGGGTTCCGTTGCCCTATTCCAAATTTCCCCACTTTCAGCTCACCGTTCTCTCTTGTGCCTAGTTTTGCATTGAAGTCTCCCATTAACACCGTATATTGGGTTTTGGAGGAATGCATGGCTCTAGAGATATCCTCATACATTTCCTCCACCTCCTCATCGGGGTGTGCCGAGGTTGGTGCGTAAACCTGTATGACCTTCAGCGAATACCGTTTGGTGATTCTGAGTATAAGGTACGCAACCCTCCTCGACACACTCTCAATCTTTACAACGTTGTTAACGAGAGACTTGTGGACGATAAATCCGACACCTCCTTGGGACAGATGCCCCCCCTTCCGGTGATAGAACAAGTTGCCGGATTCGAGGATTACCGTGTCCTCCCCCTCTCTTCGGACTTTGGATAATCCTATAATATGCCAGCGTAACTTGTCTATCTCTTCTTCCAGCTCCACAATCTTCTCGTCAGTCCTCAGGGTCCGTGCGTTGTATGTTGCCAGGTTGAGTCGTTGTAGGTGGCAACCGAACCTCCACCGGAGATTCTTAGCACCCCCTGCCCCGCCGTTACCATGGTCGCCACCGTAGCCAGGAATAGCGGGGCCGCCGGGGACTGGGGCCGTCTCTTCGTAACTTTCATTATGGGGGGTATATTGCCATAGTTGCCACGCTTGGCGAGCGGGTTGGCAACCGCAGTTTTTTATTGTATTTTTGCCGTTACCAGGAAGATGCTGCTGCCCATCTCCTGCCTGTGTCCCTTTGTCGCCTTTTACGACACCCACGGGAAGATATGGGGTAGTGGATATTCTTAACCGCCACTACACGGCAAAGGCTTTGGATAGGTCACAAAATATACCTAAAGCATCATGTGAATTCTCCCATGCATTAAATATATATTTAATCAGCTCAACATTGGCATCAGTTGTCGAGCGACCCCTTGTGAAACCAAATTGATTTTTATGAAGTAAATTATTTATATTTATATTAAAGAAAGTGTTGGTAGTACAGAAATAGGTCTAAAATTGGCGGGGTCTAATGTGCTACTAGATTTAAATAAAGGTATTACTTTACTATACTTCATTAAATCAGGAAACACACCAGATTCGATACTAGTATTAAAAATAATAGCTAAATGAAGTGCGATTATATCTATAATAAACGCAATAACTTTAACGGAAATCCCCCACAGATCCGCAGTTTTCTTAACATCAATAGTTTTAAAATATTTTACAATATCTTTTGACGATACTTTGTGAAATGTAAAATTCTTTGTACATGCATTTAAATTTTGTTTAAGTAATGATTCTTCGACCGCAGGAGAAGAATTCAGTGACTTAGTGGTTAATATCGGAATATCAGTAAAATATTTCTCGAAAACCATTGCAACGTCCTGATCTGATTCGGTTAATTTGTTATTAACGCTTAACTGGTAGTTTGAATTGCGAGAGTTGATCTTACCAGTTTCGCGTTTAATTATACTCCATGTCATTTTAATTTTATTAGAAGCCGTCTTAATTTTGTTGCTCAAATGCAAAGACTTGGCTGTGGAGCACACTCTTTTGAATATTTTTGAATATTTTTTTACATATTCCCTATTTCGAGAGTCATTACGGGTTGTCTCTTAGGCAGATTTGACAAATTCCAGGCTCACGAACAAGCTGGTTTCCGAAAAGGTTTTACAACCATATACAACACACATACCCTTCGACAAATCGTATATAAGATCGAAGAGTAAAATCTGCTACTTTAAATTGCGTATATGGATTATGGATTTTTTTTTATAGGATGAGGGTGACAAACGAGCACACAGTCCACCTGATGGTAAGTGGTTGCTGCGGCCCATAGACATCTACATCTATCCTCGTTTGCGAATCAAAATGCAGATGCGTTGTCACCCGTGAGGACTAAGATGGAATGCCTCATTTCCAGTAAAAAGGGCCTCCGGCCACCTGCACTCACCAAGCGAAACGCAGAGGTAAACCTCTACTTCACGCTGGTATTCTGTGAGGTCGCGGTACCACCCCGGTTCGAGCCGGCCCATCCGTGCGACAGCAAAAGCTACCGCGTGGCTCTACCACTGTTAAATCCTTTGATGCGTCAAAATTTAGGCAGTGCTGCAGTCGTTTCAGCAGTGCCAAGACTGTCACACTACTGCAGTGTTTGTATAGTACTCCTACTGTTACGGTGACTATCCGAGTACAGAACCAGAGTACGAAACCTATCCAACCGCAGAGAGGTGTAGGACAGGGTCACGTTATATTCCCGAGAATCTTCACCGCTGCATTGGAAGACAGTTTGAAGCTACTGGACTGGAAAGGATACGGTATTAACATCAATTTCGAAAACATCCTTCATCTTCTATTTGCCGACGAACATTTGCCGGTAGAATCACTGGAGAAGCTAAGCACTATGCTCAATGACTTCAATAGTGCCCCCCAACGGATAGGTCTTAAGAAGAGTTTTGTATACTCTTACAGTACATAGTCAAACAAAAGTCATGTGTAACGTCCATCTCACACCTATGACGGTAGTTGTTGGGAGCGCTACGCTCGAAGTTGTCGACTACTATGTTTACCAGGGACAAATAATCCGATTAGGTAAGTCAAGCTTCGACCAAAAGGTCAATAGATGGATTCAACTCGGCTGGGCAGCGTTCGGAAGATTACAACACATCTTCTCGTCAGGTATACCTCAATACCTTAAAACAAGATTGTACAAAGATTGCGTGTTACTAGTGATCACTTATGGATATGAGACGTGGTCCTTGGCTGTTGGCCATATGAGGAAGCTCAAGGTCGCCCAGCGAGTTATGGCGTGGGCTATGCTCAGGGTTTCTCTGCTTCATATACCTACCTACTTACAAATGAGGATATCCACAGTAGAACCAAGGTAACCGTCATTGTCCCCATTGGCAATGCGCCGGTCATATAGTTCGAAGAACCGACAACCGATGGGGAAGCTAGGTTCTCCAATGGCAGCCTCTTGTTCAGTCTATGTTCAGCAGTGGACGTGTGAAGGGCTGTAAAATGATAATGACGATGATACATTAATGTATTTTGTATGTAGTATACATGTATACATATATACATCTATGGAATTAGGTAAATCGTTTATTGCAAACACACACTAAGTCCGTAGAGTTTCGTTAAATGGGAGGTAAATAAAGGCGCAAATCATTCCCAAATGGGTAAGTTTGGCTTAAATTATTTTTAAATTTTTACACTTAATATGTATTGGGTTCTAAAGTAATGAAAAAATGGCAGCCAATGAAATTTGAAAATGAAATTATTAGTTTAATATTATAACTTTATGTAAATTTATAATTAATATAGATAAACATTACTTTTATTTAAACATTATTTATTTTACTTCGTGGGCATACGTTAACATACTATATTTACTGCTAACATGTACTCATAATTACATACAATTTTGTTATTCATTTAAATTATAATTAAAACATACTATTCTTTACTATCTCTTCTTCCTGTTCTTTGACTTTATTCTATCTTATTTCCGGTGACATGTTTGAACGAAAACCATAATAAAATACTTTGCTTTAAAGTCATGTTCTTCTATAACAGTTGTTATTTATTAATTTTGATTAACTACTTATATGTATATTATTACTTAGTTAAAATCTCTATATATAAAATCAAATGCTGTATGTTAGTCTCGCTAAAACTCGATAACGGCTCGAACGAGTATGATTAAATTTTTTGTGTGCGTTTGAGTACGTCCCTGGATGGTTTAGATTCACAATGAGGGCTAATAATCTTCCACTCATCAGATGTCGCTAGTTGTGACTGAGGTAAAGTTTTTTATTACACAGTGTCAGTTAATTGAGAAATTTGTTTTAAATAATAGTTTATCCTTATTATATTATATTAATACACAACACAATGCTTCCATGGTTTGATTTTTAATTTTTTGCTCTTTATAACTCTTTTTTTTAAAATATCGGCTTTTAGTTATATTTATAGTTTGGTTTATTTATTTCTAATGTAATTTATATAAAATATAACTAATAATACAGAAAGAAACCTGAAAGATTACATTTTCGTAAGAAATTATCGTCCCCGCTATGAAATCTGTCAAATTTTTTACCTCACTGTAAAGTGGCACCGCCCTGGTGGCAGATAAAGGCGTGGATACCCTCATTAGTTGTGCTGTTATCGAGATCCAGAAATCACATGTGTGAAGCCGTGGCGCATCACTAGTAAGTTATAGAAATGTCATTCGCTATACAGAAAAGGTTAGACGTTATCTTACACTCAATCTCATTCGCTTGTAAACGGACGTTACAACTTATTGCTTTATTCACAGGCAATTTATTTAATAACGTTTTGATAATACAACACAATGTCGTCTTTTAAACTTATAGCAATAGTATTGTTACGTGCGTGGTGAGTAAAAATACCGATTAGGATAAGAAATTAATGTATTCTTTCACACACATAGCAAGTATACAATCACATTGTCGGAAATCGCTAATATACTTCGCTGAGGTTCTTAATAATCGCAGATGACGTATGTCGATTTTCGTATGTTTATGGTCAATGCTCATAGTCGCTTCTTGTCTATTCTTATGTCTACACATTTTATTAACTTGACAGAGGCCATTGGCTCTTAACTTCGGGAACTTTGATGATACGTTACGTGACGATGACGTAATGCAATACGCAACCTACGTACGTACGTTCTATAATTGTAATTGGCTAGCAAACAAAAAAGAACATTGTAATTGTTTTAAATAATCCTAATTAGCTCCTCCTCACAATCAGAACGTAATTCGAGATATTAAACTATCGTTGGAGTGTCCTTCACTTCTATTTAATTTCAGTCAAGTGTAGTCATCCTTTATTTATCATATCGTACATTTATACACATTTTGTATGATAATGATTTTAAAATTTGCTTATTATATTTACATTTTACCTGGGTCACATAACCATCGTAAAACCACACAATGTTTCTAATGTTGAGTGACAATAACCAGAAACCCTCTTTGCTAGCAACAATGTATTCCATCTCTGTCCATATGTGTGGTGAAAACGAATTCACATTTTGATCTGTAATCGAAGATGATAGTTGACGTCTATGAGGTGCAGCACCACGTAGTGACCTTAAGCTGTGTGCTCATTCTTCATCCTTACCGGTTTAAACATGTAATCACAGAAAATGGAACTAATTCATCTCTTTAACCATTCAATAAATTGTAATTTGCGTTAAACGTATCCCCGTAGGTACCATTTATACCTTAAGCGGGAGAAGCCAGTATTTTATTTACAGGCGTACAAAATCCAAACAGTGAACGCAATCAAACCATAGATTTTGGAAAAACGCTATTCATTATTTTGTTTAAGACCTGTTATTTATTGCTTTTGTGCTTGCGTCGCAAACATGCCGCGACTAAATATTCTTGTTTACAATTCCCATTAATTTGTTTGGATTGCTTAATAGTCACTATTAAGAATATTTTTAACCGAGTTCAATAAAACGAGAAGGTAGGAGAAGGTATATTGTATTAATTTTTGTATATATGTTCATTGATTTCTCGGAAACTGTTGAACCGATTTTAATGATTTTTTACTACTGAATAGAGTATAATAATTAAACTTTAAAAAATATAGACTCTAATATAGACTATAGACTAAACTAATAAAAAGAAGAACAGACTTCAAAAATTAAAAAAATTGATATATCCACATAATAGCTTCTAAATTCGGGGCTTTGCTCGTGAATCTTCGATACACTTATATCTCTTATCACTAAATTCCGAAGCTTTCATGTAGAAGAATGTTTATTTTTTAATTTTTGAGGTTGATTCTACATTTGTTAAAATATTCATTATATAAGAGCGAATGCTTTATCTTAATGACAATCGTGCATGACATGCCAAACTCAAATTCTATATAGATAACAGTATACCTGGGTCTAGCTTTGCACTCATCGCTTTGTACTTGATAAAGTCATACTGGAGCTGTATTATAGCTGCAGCAGTGGATTCTGCTGGTTTTGGTATGATGAGAAGAGGGAACTGGTGACCCTACTTGTGAAGCGTTCTGTGTGTTCTTAAGCGATAGATGTACACAGCGTCAACTTACAATTTGTTTGTCTAGTTTATTTGTGTAACCCATCTTACTATAGTTGAATCTAGTAAAACGATAGTAAAAGGCATTATAACATCTTTTACGTAAACTTTACGGACATTTCTATACACGAGAGTTTTTTGCAGAGCGTTATGACGATAACGTGACCGCAGTGTCGTTATTATGTTTCGGCGTTTTAGCGACTAGCCATTTTAATGCGAATGAAACAGGAGGCAAGACGATATTTTGCTTGAAATGGTGGATTCCTGTTGCTGTTCATGAAGACGGGTATGATAAGATGGACGTGAGTATAATTGCAAAAATTATATTCATACAGAACTCCACATAACAGCCAACTTTTATGAATAAATGTAATGCATTCAAAATAATGGACTTTTATATAATGTACTTACTCATTTTACTATAAAAATTTCGTGAATTATTCTTGATAATATGCCGTTCCCGTCAGCGACGGCGCTTACATTAAAAGTTTTATTCTTCTGAAAACGCCTTAGTGAAATACTTTGTTTTAGAGAAAGGAGTCAAATTTAGTTTTAGTCGAAACTAAATTGTCTATCCTTCCATCCATCCATTACTGGCTATAAAAGTCCAATGTTGAACATAGGGCTCCCGCATAGATGCGCGTACATATTATAATGCCAGAAACGAACGTTTTAAAAGACATAACTCCTCATGTTTTGGGAGATGACGCTGCTCGCTGGCCGATTTCTTGGTGTCAAGCACCGCACACCGACCGTAGAATCCTATATCAAAGTGCATCTCATAAACATCCAAGGTCTGCACTGTAAGCTCAATGGAATCCACTACGACCTTGAGACTAACAAGCCGCACTTACTCTTTTTGACAGAGACGCAGATCAGATGTCCTCTAGATGCAGCGTACCTTGGCTACCTTAGGTATACATTGGATCATAATTTCCATCAGCGTGCCGGAGTCTGTGTGTATATCAGCCATGACATCTGCTGTAAGCGCCTCCGTTACCTTCCTAACCTACCTAAGATCCCGCTTTATCCACGACTTGAGTACTGATAGACACGGAAATGTATAAAGTTATTTATACTTGTGTCTACCGATCGCACGGTGGTGACCAGGAGGAACTAGCCTATTTGAATACCTCAGTACGACCTCTGATGTAGCTCTAAGTGAGTACCCTACGCACAGCCGGTTTTTCCGGCTGACTTTAATACCTCCTACGAGTACTGGCTGTTCCCAAACCAGAAGACCGACCATGCTAGGATAGAGGAGTGGAATTTTGCGTTGCCGCTGGGTCTCTCCCAGCTGGTAAATCAAGCAACCAGGGTGCCCGATGTGGATGGGTATGCCCAAAAGCTAACTCCCTCAATCTTCTGTTGACGGTCGATGTGGACAAGTACGATGTTAAAGTTTCTTCCCCTTTGAGAACTTTATATGAAATCGATATATTACTATATTGCCCACATAACTACGATTACTAAGGAGAATGTGCGATGGTGAAATTGAGCAACTGGAATTAGTCCAAACAATTCCTCAGAGCACTCCCCGTGATAGATGCGATAAAATACGCAAAGAGATGCAACATCTCTACGCAGTGCCAGTGTATCAAGCCGATCAGAAAGAACTCGGTCGTCGACGATTCGAACCGCTCTGCGCTGGATGCGGTCAAGTTGAAGGAGCTGACACTGAAGTGCCCCGGAGTCCTTGTCCTTTTCACCCCCCGTGCTGAAAAGGACAAGCGTATGGCGTACTTATCCTGGGTCAATGCTTGAAACAGCAAGGCTCCTGATGTTATCCATACGAAAAGAGCCTCAAGCGTCGAAATCCTGCAAAAAGGCATTACGGCACACTAGTTTTGACGCATCAGCGCAAAGCCCTCTGCCAAACCATCTGGAAGTAGAGGTTTTTGGTCTCTCGCCATAGCGGTCTTGACAAATTTCTGCTGGTCTACAGTGCCTCCGCTGGTAAACCCAGATTATTCACTGCTGTACAGCTAAGGAGAACACGGACTTATTTGTTTCTCTGTTTGCTATCAATACGCATCTAGATAGTAGCAACTACCTCCCTGCGGTACCTCTATGTCAGAGGTCTGTATCTCTACAAGGAGGTTCAAATCTTGCGAAGTCTAGACGTGAACATAGCTAATGCACCTGATGTTATACCAGCTTTTGTTCTTAAGATCTCTGCACCTAAATTGTATCCTGTGTTGACTGCCGACTATCGGTCAATTACAATTACCATCCATAGTCTGCAAGATTATATAGCGTATATAGAACGCCTACCTCATGGTATTCCTAGAGCAGAATAACCTTCTCAGTGACTGCGGACGTTCATCGTATGCCACTCACATATGGGTCACCCCATATGTGAGTGGCATACGATCTCTCGGAAATAGTGGGGAGTGGAGCTCATCCAATCCTATCGCCACAAATGCCGGAGTTCCTCAGGGGTCCTTCGCACCTTTCTTCCTGCTGTATATTAATGCACTGCTTGCCCGATATCTATAGGTATACAGACGACACCACAGTTGTAGAGCGGTACCAGCAGAATACTCGGGTTAGTCGCTATCAAATCCGGTACGAAAGAGAAGCTATGGCTTATCGTGCAAATCTCTCACTGCAGGCAGTCTTCGATTGTCAAAAGTGTGTCTCTTCACCGCTTAAAGGAGCCCGCTTAACCTGGCTCCTACTTTCTGGAAAGTATTTTAGGATTAAAGTGACTGTCTTCAGTTTTTAAGGGTTAAGATTTCTCTGAACCTCAACTATGGGCTACGTGGCGCAGTGGCTTAGCAATGAGTTGTTGCGCTGGGGGCCGATTCCCGCACGGAACAAGTATTTGTATGGCCTACAAATAATTATTCCGGGTCTGGGTGTCCTCGTGCAATTTATGTTTGTAAACTGCCTCCACGACACAAGAGAAAATCCTAGTGTGGGGGTAACGTTTTGCTACTAGATCACTAAATGCTGAAAGGAACCAACCCTCATAAGTGCATTTTTGCAGAAAGGAACCAGATCTATTTTTAAATAAAAAAAACACTTTCTTCAGAATTAAAGCAACTTCTTAAATAAACACATACGACAGCTTCATTTATCACTGTAAAGTTCAGAGTTATTGTGATAAATAGTTCGTTTTCTTCACACGATTTTATATTAGTACGAATTTAACGGACGCACACGATTTTTTAATTAAACGAACACGAAACTATTTAAAATCTTATTTATTCAAAATTATCATTGTGTGGGTTGTTCCTTATTGCATAAGTAGGTCCAGTTTAATGATAAGATTACTTTTTAGTTTCTTTAAATATATAAAAGGTTTTCAGTCTTCTATATTTTGTAAAATAAACAAAAAGCGAAACCGGAAAGTTATTTTTGCTAATATTTCTTTAATACTTTTTCAGTTAATTTCACAAAGTTAAAAAATAACTTCAACCTCAATAATCCAGCAGCGTCTTAAGTTATAAGCTACATTAAGGAAGCTAACCTAATTACGATAACCTTAATTATACAAGCCCTGGCAATTAAGTTCAGCGTTGCGGCTTTTTAAATAATCTTAGGGAAAAGTACATTTAACTTCTAAAGTTTGGGAAATGTTATGGAAAGTATTTCTGAAACCTCTTTATATTTGCAGAGCCACGGTAATTTAAAGTCATGTGTTTCTACTACACATTAAATGAAACTAATTTTTACGGACTTTATCATGTTTAATTTAACTTTTTAGTGTGCATCATTCACATCTCTCTCTGTGAACACGTAGTTTTTATTTAGTTTTAAGTCTTAGTTTGTACTTAGTTTTAAAAAAGCTCTCAGCAGCTCCCGCAACTTGACTGGCGCAGCCGGTAGGATTACCGGAAAAGCTGTGCCACCGTTCGTGAATATCGCGTATGGAATTTTACTCATTTTCACGCGTCGGCGGACGATCCACACAGCGTGGTGATCCAGCGAACCAAAACAAATTCGTCGAGAATAAGGAGCCGTGAAGCTGATGATAAGCACTGCGGGCTGGTGAGTACAACTCTTCACCTCCTTCATATCCCTTAGTAAACTTGGAATTAGACATTTTCCATTTTGACTGTTATTTGGGTTTCAAATACTAATCTTACGTAAATTTTATAAAGTATTAAGTGCAACAAATAACTATTACTTAAATAAAAATTAAAATAATATTAATTTAATTGTAAGACGTACATAATATTAAGTCCCATATTACTCGATAAAGTTGTAGAGGATATTATATTAAGTATTATACATTATATTAAGTTCTTATTGTGTCTACATGTGCTTGTTAATTTAAAGATTACTCGACACATTAATACATAACAGATTAGTACTTATACTCGAATTTTCCTTACAACATTTGTGGAACTGGTAGAGTTATAATAAATTTTTTTTTCTGTGTAGAACCAGTGAATAAATTATTAAAAATGTCGGAAATTAAACTTATCCCTAATGAATTAACTAAAACAATACCAACATTTAGTGGCGATAAACACCATTCAAATTTATTTTTGCATAAATGTGAATATATAATAAGTAACTTTAAATCATCCGATGTGCAAAATGAATATATAATGCAAATCATTACTAGTCGTCTTACGGGCGACGCTACGTCGCTTATCAGTGAACGGGAAGCTATAGAGACGTGGGCGGAATTCAAGGAATTGTTTTTAACTCACTTCGGCGACCCATGTAGCGAGGAATGTTTAGCCATAGAATTAGAAACTTTAAAGAAACACCAAAATGAAAATTATACAGATTTTTGTGGTCGTATACAATCCGTTAAATTAGTGTTATTATCGAAGGTTAATATCAAATTGGTGATAAAAACTTAAAAATAAGTAAAACTATTATTTATAATAACACCGCTCTGCAGGTTTTCTTATATAATTTATCCGAAAATATGGTGCGCATTGTTAGGTTGAAAACACCCAGTACTCTAGAAGAAGCACTAAGTAGAGTTCTAGAAGAAGTAAACTTCTATGACCAAAATCTGATGCGTAGTAAAATGTTACAGTCTAGCCATACGTCTAAGCCACAGTCTAGTAGTACACTAGTGCAACAACCACTGTTTAAGCTCGCAATGCCAACACAGCCTACAGGTTTTAGACCAATGTTAGCACCAAACCAACCCCCTAGGCAGAATTTCGGAACACCACCTCAATTTAAGTTTGGCATTCCCAATAGTAGACAAATGAGGATTCCGTTACCACAAAATAAGCCTCAACAGCAAATGAGTTTCCCTAAGCAATATCACCCACCTAATTTTGGATACCGACCAAACTTTGGATTTAGACCCCCGGACTATAGGCCCATGCAACCAATGTTACACTCAGCGTTTTAATTATCTTAATAATAGTAATTTGCATAACAAGCCGGTTTCTAATGATACTGATGTTTCTATGAGAACTGCCCCTTCAAAGCCTTTTCAACCAGGTTTCCGCTTAAACGAATTAGAGATTTGTCCATCATACTATTCCTACGAATTTCCTCAAATTTACATGTATGAGGAAACATACGACAGTTATTATGAAGATGAATCCATACAAGAAAATACTGTAATAGAGGCCGACGAAAACATGAACATGTTCAAGTAAAAGCCTCCAAAAACCGCCTGAAATAACAGAATTGAATTGCGACATAAATCTAAAACTACCGTACATATATATACCTAATTTCTTTCAAGTTTTTTCAAGTTTTTCTTTTTAAGTTCTTTTATAAGACCCGATAAAACACATCAATACTACCGTAATTATATAACAACTGAACCCTTTAAAGTTATAAGCACTCATGCATCTAACAAACACAATCAGGTAATTAAAATTCCACTATTTTCTATATTTCAAAATAATGACGAACATAAATTTTATCTTTATAATGTCGATTCACGTTATGATGGATTAATTGGGAATGATTTATTAAAGCAGTTGGAAGCTGTAATAGATTTAAAGAAACAAGTACTTACCACAAATTCTTCTAAAATACCTATAATACACAATAGCTTAGAATATGCTGTAATACTTCCACCTCGTTCTGAAGTTAGAGCAAAATTACCTGCTAACATGTTTAATGGCGAAGGAATATTAAATTATACCCGATTCTGTGGTGGAGTGCGCATGCCTTCTGCATTGGTAAAATGTGAGAATGGCTATGGCACTACAATTATACAAAATACGTAAATGAATTTCAAAATATGAACACACAAGTAAATTATTTAAGTAACTTTGCTATAGAAAAGTTTAAACAACTCATACTTTCGATACGTTTCAAGCGCGGTCTTATTAATCCATTAGATTCTGTTATCAGAGCGCTTACAGGAAACTTAGACCACCATGATGCACTAAAATACGACAATCTCATATCTCAATTAAAGACCCAGAAAACGCACACTTATAAGAAAATAACAATTATCTCGGAGATGCTTGACTCTCTTATAAATAGTACTGGATTTCTACAGGAAAATATGAAAATTGTAAATGAACGAATGAAACGTATAGAAAGAAAAACCGGCCAAGTGCGAGTCGGACTCGCGCACCGAGGGTTCCGAACAAATCCGTAGGTTAAAGATATTAAAAATGTTTTTATTATATGATGTAACTAAAAATTTATGCTTTTCACAATTTTTCCTTTATCTGTGCTATAATACGTTGCTTCCTACCAAATTTTAAGATTCTGAGTTCACGGGAAGTACCCTGTAGGTTTTGATTCCCTTGCGGCATAATATTTGCGGCAAAACGGCTGTATCTTTTGATTGCATTGGCTTAGAAGTTTGATTTTTTCACAGGTTCAAGGGACAGTAGACTTGAGTATTTGATATGATTTCAGCTTGATACCTCCACGCGTTCCTGAGAAAAAGGGTCTTGACAGACAGACAGACAGACAGACAGACGGACAACAAAGTGATCCTATAAGGGTTCCGTTTTTTCCTTTTGAGGTACGGAACCCTAATTATAAAATATATAATTACTAAAGATGATAACAGCATATACTCCACATATGTTTGAAGTATGTTTAAAATGTTTGTCAATAATTTTAGAACTATATACTTAATTTTAAGCGAAATAGAAACGAAATTAGCCTTTACTACACTTCAAGTTCTACATCAACCTATTGTTAATTCCACCGAATTATTAGTAATATTAGAATCTATATCTCAAACAAACAGTTTATTGTATTCTATTACTGAAAACAATTTAGTTAATTTAGAAAGATCTATGTCTATTAAGGCCTATGTAAAAGAAAACCAAATAACTGTGCCGGACGGGCGTAACTCTTCGGAGTAAATGTTATCGAAGATACTCCGCGAGTCGCTCACGTTCTACACCTGTAGGTTCCAGTGGGTACTTTCACTGCCGTATCTGCGGTTGCTGCTGGAAAACTGTGGACTGAGGTTAAAAATTAAAATGCACGATTTGTAAATTAAAATAGCAAGGGAGTGGCCAGCGGTTCGACTGATTAATTAGTCGCGAAATTTTACAACTATTATTTATTGATCACGATTGTTGAACACGGTTGTTCAACTACGGTTGTTCACTATAGGTTGGTCACTATATATTTTAAAAATATTTAATTTAAATGAGCGGTAGTATAAAATATCTATCGGTAGTAGCTGGTTTTTCTGACACTATTGACTAGTAGCTATTAATCAACTAAAACTAGTTGAATTTATCGCTTGTGTAACTGCGAATATCAGTTACCACTTTTTCCGTCTAGCTAACACTTTTCACTATATGTAACTGCGAATTTTCAGTTACCACCTTTTTCGGCTAGCTAACACTTTTTCACTATATGCAACACCGAATTTTCAGTTGCGACTTTTTTCCGCTAGCTAACACTTTTTTACTATATGCAACAACGAATTTTCAGTTGCCACTTTTTTCGGCTAGCTAACACTTTTATTATTCACTATATATTTCTGCTAGTCACTGCAACTACTACCGGATACTACTGCTGGGCACTGGTAGTTCTTCCTACTACTGCTGGATGCCACTGGTAGTTCTTCATACTACAACGTTACTCTCTACGTTGTCGTCTGCTGCGGTGTGTGTGTACCACACCCAACAGTTCTCGGGCCTCGGGGCATTTCCCCCATTACCCGGATCATCCTCACAGCCCACCTCTATGGGCCGGTCATTGGAAGCCGGTAATCCGGCATTGTTGGTTTTCTTGTTTGTCTAGTTTAGCTAGGTCGGGTAAGTCGCCGTATAGGCGGCTGCTTCGACCTAGGTGTCAAAGTTGGCCTATCAGTGGCATTGAGGGCTTTACTCGACTCTCTAATCTCTTGTAGGGACGAGTTCTCTTGGTAGAGGTCGCCCGTCCGGGGGGCGAGTGTGTAGCGGCGCGAAGTTGTTCAGATGTGGATGTGGCCCGTTGTCTGCGCGGTCGAACATACCGCGCGTCAACCGGACCACAAACTCTTCGATAGTCTCCATTTTTAGGTCGGCCGCTATGACATCATTCCGGACGTAGCGACCTGCACCGACAATGGTCCTTAGTGTTAAATTCTGCTGGGCCTGCAGCCGCTGCCTTTGTCTGCTGCTCAAGAGCGCGTACCAGGCCGGAGCGGCGTAAGTAAGTATTGGGCGTATATACATTTTATAGAGCTTGGTCTTCGTTCTCAACGGCAACTTGGATGCCAGGACCGGACGGAGCGCCGCCCGCGCACATCTGGCATTGCGGACGACGATGTCGACGTGCACAGTCATGCGCAGCATCCTGTCGATCCGGCACCCAAGGTAGGTTACGGCCTTCTGATACGCGATCTCTTGGCCTCTTAGCTTCAGTGGTGGTGGTAGATTTCTGTAACGGCGGGTGAGTAGAGCGGCCGTCTTTCCCACGTTGACAGCCATCCTCCACTCATCCAGCCATGATGGCAGCAGGTCCAGCAGGCGCTGCATCTTGGCAACCGCGATGTGGGTTCTTCTGGACGACGTGAAGTAGGCACTATCGTCCGCATATAGCGCCAGCTCTACGTCGTCCTCCCATTCCTGCAGTTGTCCAGCTAGCGTCGGTATATCATTGGTGTACGCCGCGGACAGGATCGGCGAGAGACAACTGCCCTGTGGTACGCCGGCTCTAATTGGCTTGACTGCGGACTCGGCATCCTCTACACAGACGTAGAAGCTTCTGTTAGCTAGAAATGACGCCACTAGCCGCAGCATAGCAGGAGGGACACTCGTTTGTTGTTCCATCTTGAAGAGTAGTCCAGAGTGCCACACCCTGTCGAACGCCTTCTCTATGTCCAAGAAGACGCCCACAGACGTTCTCTCAAAGTTGTATTCCGTCGATAGTAGGTGCAGCACTCTGGTCAGCTGTGTAGCTGTAGAGTGTCCGCTCCGAAATCCGTGTTGTTCCGCCCGCAGTTGTATGCACGGGCGGACTCTTCTTAATACGATGCGCTCGAACAGTTTGGCTATGTGCGGTAGCAGCGTAATCGGCCTATAACTAGCTGCTCTACGCCTGTCCTTCCCGGGTTTTGGCAAGACGATGATTTTGCCGATTTTCCAGCTCTCCGGGAAGTGGGAAGTCCGCAGAATGCCATTGTAGAGTTTTCCTAACTCTACGGTGGTTCTGTTTGGCAGCTGTCTTAGTGCTGCGTTCGTGATCCGGTCGTGCCCCGGCGCCTTCCTCACTTGCAGGCGGTTAATCGTCCTCCGCAATTCTGCGGGAGAAATAAACCACTCTCCTGCAAGCGGTGGCGCGGGCGACGACAGGAACTCCTGTACGCGGCTCTCCTTTTGGGCATGAAGCTCCATGAACTCCGCACTTGTTGGGTTCGGCATAAACTGCTCCTCGAAGTGCTCAGCTAGGATGTCCGCTCTTCCCTTGGCCTCATAACATCGTTCTCCAGTACTACTTAATAGTGCGCATACAGGTGATCTTGTTTTTGTCAGCTGCCGGTTCAATTTGTAGAGCGACGCATCTTCCTCCTCTGCTTTCCATATGCGCCGCTCCCAGGCCTCTCCTCTGTGGGCCTGGATTGCAACCGACAGCTCTTCTGATAGGGTGTTGAGTTGCGACTTGATTCTTGGACAGCGCGTACGCGCCCAAAGCCTCCTTAGTGCTCTCTTTTTCCTCAGCTGAATTTGTAACTTTTGTGGCAGCTCTTCTTTCTTTTTGGTAAGTGGGACGATCGTAGAGGCTGCGTTGAGAGCTTCTGTGATAGTCTTAGTAATTCTGGTTACAGCGGCCTCTACGTCGTCCGCTGTGTTGATCTGTGTTGTTACTGGAGGTCTCTCCAGTAGATGTTGTTGGTAGAGCCTCCAGTTGATCTTAGTCTTGAAGGCTCTGGGAGGCGACGTCACTGCCCTGAGGCCTAAGGTGATTAATAGCGGGTGGTGCTGTGTGTCCGCGTCGTACAGCACCTCTACCACTATCGGGCAGTTGATGTTCCTAGTGAGCACGATGTCCAGCACATCCGGACTCTTCCGGTGATCAGCTGGAATATGCGTCGGCTCTTCGGGACCTAATACATCGTAGTTGTTTACTTCCGCATCATCGTAAAGAGCACGACCCGGCGGGGTGATCATTCTAGATCCCCATGCCGGGTGTTTCGCGTTTAGGTCCCCTGCTATAATGGTTGGTGTTTCACCTTCCATTATTGTCCGGATGTCTGAGGAGCAAAATGGAGTCCCTGGCGGGCGGTATGCTGCGTAGATCCTTAGTTCCTCGCCCGCCGCCTCCATTTTTATGCCGATTGAGCGCATAGTTTGGTACTGAGGTGGTTCCAGCTCTAGGTGGACGATGCCTCTTCTTACTAGAGCCGCCGTACCTCTGTAGGCGACTCCTTGAGCGTTGACCTCGTCCCTCCTGTATATAAAGTAGTTCGGCAGCCGCTTGTCATTTCCCATTTTGCCTCTTTATTTTTGAACATTTTCATTATGTAATTAGCATAAATTGCACTATTTTCTATATAAGGTTCAATCTGACACTAATATGCTAAACATCATTAAATCGGCATTTTGGTCCTTTATCAGTATATGATAAAGGATATTCAATATATTTACTTTCAAAAAAGTTATTAAACGAAATGTCCCAAACTTTTATAATAAATGGGCACATTAATTCTTTAATTTTCCTATAATTATTAAATGCGTTTAATTATACAAATTATTTCTTCACTATCATAATCTATATACCATATGCTAACTAAATGTCATATTTACAACTCTTTTAGAATACAAAAATATTCTCATTATTTTTAGTACGAACTATTGCGCAGTTAATTTAAATTTCCAGAAAGTTCTACGATACGGCGCGCTGTGATTGGTCGATTTTTTCTTAAACAATTAAAGTTGTTTATATTAACTATGATCAAAACGACATTCTATACAAATATATTAAGAGTTGTAAACATACTGTAAAACTATATTAACATACTATTAACTCGATTTTGTCCATAATTTCACTTTTTATACAAATTAATATTCTTTCATCACTTTATTTCTTAAAGTTATTAGGCCGTCGCGAACAATAACGTTCATTATGGAAATCCCTCTGACTGATAATATTACATACAGTTATTTTAAAATATATGCTTTACCTATGTTTGATCCCACCTATAATAGAACAACAGTTATTTTTCCCAGATATCCTTACCTCATGGTGAAAGATCACACGTACTTACCCTTAAATGGCCCATGTCAGGAGATAGCAGCAAACCAGTTCCTGTGTGAGGAAATTGATATCGTGCAGTATCCTGAAAACACATGCATCGAACAACTTATGAACTTCGCATCAAATCTAAGCCTCTGTAAATTATCAATAGTAGAGCTGGAAAGTGTTAAGATACAGTATATTGGTCCTATTAACTGGATCCTATTTACACAAAATGAAATAGTGCTTACAAAAACGTGGGGCGATGACACTCAAAGAAATGCTGTAAAGGGCACTTACCTCTTGGAAATCGATGAAAACTGTGAGATAAATTAGGCAATATTTAATTACACCGGAAACGATACTATTCAGGAAAACTGCAATATAAGGTGACACCTATTTTAACTCTACCCAAATTGATAGAGCAGCCTACAAATACGGAGAAAACAGTGAATTTAAATCGCGTTAATTTGGATGAACTAAAATATCTCTCGTACAAACTGAAAAGTGAAATAGTGGAAAGTCAAAGTGAAAGCTTAGTGAATAAGAAAAGTGTTAGTTTAGCTACTGTACTACTCTATGATATATTAGTCTTAATTGGTCTTATTGTTGTAATTTGGAAAAATAAGTCTAAGCTCTTACATTGTATGCAAAATTATCGGAATCCAAATCTTGCCGATAACTTTGCAGTTGAAGAGGGAGGCGTTATGGTTACACCAGCACCACCCGTAATACAGATAAAGCATCCATCAGCATAAATACATAAACGCTGAGTATGTAGTAATTTAAGTAGACTGTAAGCATAGAATTAAGGATTGTAAAAGACAATGGTCAGAATAAATTCACGTCTCTCTCTGTGAACACGTAATTTTTATTTAGTTTTAAGTCTTAGTTTGTATTTAGTTTTAAAAAAGCTCTCGGCAGCTCCCGCAACTTGACTATCTACGCAGAATGAGCTTACAGTATATTGAAGTCTTGCAGTGATATGCTTGGGTTTGGATTTAATTTTATTAATAATAGGATCCCAAGCAGATGGGAGCACCCATCCATTTTCTCTATTGAAATTAGATTTTTTTTTAAATTTCAATAGCCTCGCGAATCATTCTTGGTAGGAATCGGTGTTCTCTTGCGAGGATTTGTGATCTATCAAATCTAATGTAACAGCAGGGACAATCTGGAACATGTTCACACACTGCAGACTTCGGACAGAAACGTCGAGAATTAAAAAGATAAATTAAACGCGATAAAATCCGTCAAAATTAGTTTCATTTAACATGTCTTTCATATTATAATACGACTTAACTAAATTTAATTTTCAGTTAAGGCAACACTGAAATCGTATTGCCAGGCATTGAATATTTTTTGGTTTATTTTTTCAATCATAGTTAATCAAAAGCCTATGTGACACTGACACTGTACACCCTATACACCCCACGCCACTTCACTCGCAGCACTGAGTTTCCACTTTTAGGGTAAGGCCTGAGTGCAAAGAGTTCATTAGGACGTGCGACTTGGTAGCGCGTGCGATATATAATGTAAGAAGATACCAGGTGCCAGCCGCCACTTACTAATACTATCACTAATACAAAATCTCATGTTCCTCGTGCACGCCTAATTCAACATATTACATAGGTTACTGAGCATCATATTCCAGTGTTTCTTAATGAATTTAAGAAAAGAAAGCAGGAAAGAATCTGTCGCGTTGATTCAAAGTAATTTACCGGACTTCAAGCCGATAGGGATTAATAAATAAGTAAGTGTTTTAGCAATTTTCATATATTCAACAGCTCTAATAGAGAATTTTTATTTCCCAAGACACCAATAAAATCTTGATTACCTAATAAATGAAAAGTGGTAATATATGTTATTATTGTAAGCTAATTGCTATAATGGGTAACTAAATAAACTTTCGTCTTGTTCTCTTTCTTTCATTTATTCTTAAAAGTAAATATCACGGCGGATAGTCGGCAATTTTAACCTATGCAGCATGAATTTGAGCGTTAGTATACTGATGTAACTACTGCTTATAGTAGAGATAAATAGCTTGTGCCTTGTTCCACTGTTAGAACTTATTTTATTACATAACTTTAAAGCAATATAATTATGTCATAAATCATAAACATACAACTTCGAATATCCTTGATATATTATAATTTAATCCTTGCTTACTGTAAAATAGAAAATGTATTTGTCTATTTACTGCGTAACTTGGTGAAATGAAAAATAAGAAAATTTATTAATATTTTTTTATTCATTCTTGGCATGGCAACCTATAACATTAAGTTTTTAATAATAGAATAGAAACATTGTAATATAATATGTATTGTACTATGTCTTGTTTTTAACTTTTAAAAAATACAGTCGACAGTTTCAAGTAAAATTCAGGGCCTACAATTATATTCATCCTACACAGCGGTACAAACTGGGTAAATTGGTGCTTTTTTTATAGGATTAGGGTGACAAACGAGCGCAAAGTCCACCTGATGGTAAGTGGTTGCTGCGGCCCATAGAAATCTACATCTATCCTCTATTACAAATCAAAGTGTAGATGCGTCGTCACCAAGAGGACTAAGATGGAATGCCTCATTTCCAGTAAAAAGGGCCTCCGGCCACATGCACTCACAAAGCGAAACGCAGAAGCGGAGGAACACTTACCTAAGCATAAAAGAAACCCTGCTTTCAGGTAGTCCTTATACATGTAATTCCGATTTGCATGTGTTCATAATTCTCCTCCTTCGAAACTTTTATGGGGTAGTTATGAGGTCACCTGGATGATTTATAGCTATGGTTGGATCCGGTAGTTTTTTAAGTATAAGGGTGACAAACGAGCACAAAGTCGAGTCGATGGTAAGAAGACGATGTGACTCATACATCTAATCTCTATTAAAAAGTTTTGTCATGCCTGAGGACCAAGATGGAATGTCTCGTATCTAGTAATAATGGTCTTCAGTTCTCTAAACTCACCATACGAAAAACAGCAGTATAAATCTTCTATTTTACGCTAATATACTGTGAGAACGTGGTCCTTCCCCAGTTGAGCCGACATATTCATACTACAACCATAATTTAGCTGCATCGTGGCTCTACCGCGTATATAATAAAATAAATTTGTCCTTTACTCAGTGATCTCTGGATAATGATATCCCATGCTAGGGTAAGAAAAAGCTTTTTTGATTCCCTTTTATTGCAAAGGTCCCACTAAAAAATAATTTAATTGAATTCATAATTCTAATTTCGGTTTTGGGTTTTGCTAGCTCTGTAATTCATGCCGTCTACGAGCTAGAGATTTGTGATTCAAACACAGACAGATAGAAAGCAGAGAGTATTTAATAAGCTTTATTTTACCCTTTGGGCACGAAACCCTAAAAAAAAGAACGTATGAATATTTGATTGGGGTTTTTCGGATCGCAAGTTTTAACAGCTCATGTCAAAAGTGTTTGATTCAAATAATAATAAGGGCTATCCGTCAGTTAAGTTGATAAAGAATAAAGGAAAAAATGACAGACACTTCTGAAGGGGTTGTCATAGGCGCAAACTACCCCAAAGTTGTATTTTCAAAAATTACAAAAAAACGTTGTTGATTTAATCTGCCATATTTACAGCCTGTTTATTACGTATAATAAAATATTCTCACAAAAGGGCAGACAGTTTCTCCGGGGATAAATACTTTAAAAATATTTAAATAAATGTGATCTACTCACTGGTTATACGCTTTAGCACTAAGGCTGAGATCTATAGATCGTACTTTGACTTTCCTCAGACTTAGCTTACGAAAAACTTAGCTGAATATATGCTTAGCATAATCTTTGATTCTGAATTTATAGTTGTATCGGGCTAAGATTAAGCTAAGCTTATGCTAAGGCCCAGACAGTTCAAATATTATTGTATGCTTCATTCCACGCATTATGTTTTTGACTTTACTGTATAAAGTTAAAAAATATTTATATTTAAAATCAAAATAACTGTATAAAATTAAAAAATTTATACATTTATAATCGAAAAAATTCTAAATTGTATTTCATAAATTATTTATTTATTACGAGAAATAGAAAACGGTCCTATGAAAACGGGAACGGATGAGATGAGTGCATAGTCAGAAAAAAAGAAAAAAATAAGATTTTAAGAAATTCAAAATAAGATTTAAATTACGTAAATAAAAAATTGATTAATGCTATTTAAAACTAGAAAACAGCCTAAAACTACCTATTTATTGTTTTAATAAATCAGAGTAACATAAAAACAACAATTTAAAGTTTTACGTAAGTCGTCGATATCGTTGACTTAGGCTTTGCTAAGCGCGCACTCAGCACGACCTCGAAGTTAGCTCTATAAATACCGACATTGTCTTAGCTCGAAAGTAAAGTCTGAACAAAGTCAAAGTACGGTTTATAGATCTCAGCCTAAGTCATAAGTAATTATTTCGAAAATGTTTGTCTGCTTGTCTGTCTATCTGTTTGGGCTAATCTTTGGAATCGCTGAACCGATTGAAATGACACTTCACGAACAGATAGAGGAGAGTTTTTTTTTTGGAAAAATCAAATAACTTATAATATAAATAGTATTTTATTGTCTTAAATATAAATAACGCCAAACTAATAGATCCTTCTCAAGCGGAATCCGACTGGTCCGAGAGCTCATGACGCATTTTTCATAAAGTGTTTGGAAAAAGGAAAGAAAGGAAAAAAATGGCAGACACTTCTGAAGGGGTTGACATAGGCGCAAACTACCCCAAAGTTGTATTTTCAAAAATTACAAAAAAAGTTGTTGATTTAATCTGCCATATTTACAGCCTGTTTATTACGTATAATAAAATATTCTCAAAGAAGGGCAGACAGTTTCTCCGGTGATAAATACTTTAAAAATATTTAAATAAATCTGATCTACTCACTGGTTATACGCTTTAGCACTAAGTAATTTCGGCACATTACTTGATGGGAAAAGTTTGCGCATCGCTGTAGGAATCCAACTAGGAGCGGCCATTTATCAACACTAGACCGGGTCGCTAATTTATTATAATTTTAGCTAATAATTATTAATATTATTCCATCTCTTCTTTTCAATCATCACAGTGTATTAAAAGTTCACTACTGAACATATTTCTCCCTCATAGATTGCCTCATAATATTATAGGATATTATATGTCATAGTTGACATGCTTGGCAGCCGGATTGGTAACCGCAGCTATTTATTAAATTTGAATTTTTAATACTCATATGTTGTTGTCAATGTTTTAAAAAACTGTATCTGAAACTTGAACGTCTTAAAAAATCATAATCAATAGTCGCGCTTCGATAACTTAATACATAACATGAAAATGATGAATTCGCTTATAATATAAAAGATTACAATTGATTTACGAAGCCTGTTACTTCTTAGGGATAAGCTTCTTGTCACACGATATAGGGCGTGTAAATATGACGGCACCTGCACCGTTGCAGGTGCGGCGGCGTCGATCTAGCTAGACAGAATTCTTGTAAGCGACACGTATACCGCACACCTGCGGCATTGCACCTGCGGTGCCGCCCGTCCATGTAGGAATGTTAGTTAAGTATAGTACAGAGACTAATTTTGTAGTTAGAAATAATAATTAATCCCACCAAAAACTAGCCAAGTCTCGATGGAGCTGCTTGTTTATATCTAAAAAGTAATGAAATCTAGACAAAGTCGTGCCAAGTCTAAGGTTCCTTACTGCGATTTCTTTATTATTATAGTTAATGTTGTGTGACTTGGCCGTTGAAGGGTACACAAGGGTACAAAACCAGGTGCTACATGACACCATATTTGGGCATGACTGATATTTGGGCGACAATCAGTTTTGTTCCGGCAGTAAGCCCTACAAAACTTTAATCATCTTTATGCTAGATCGAAATGATTAGTCTGTAGCTTTTCTATTTTCTCTTTTTTTTTTCAAGTACTGTTTTCGCTAGTCCGGAATCACTATTCCCTATAGCCATATCATTGGACCGGCACAAAGCCCTGCAATGATAGTAAGAACTATTTTTATTCTTACCCTTTTTTTTTTCAAGTACTATTTGCTAGTCCGGAAACACTATTCCCTGTAGCTATGTCATTGAACCGGCAAACGCCCTGCAATGTTAGTAAGAACCACTTTTTTTTCTTACTCTCTTTTTTTTCAATTCAGTATAGAACAATTACAGACTAGCCATACCGCAAACATGTCCCTGTCACAATCACACAAAAGTGTATCGTGAGGGACGTAGTGACATGATAACACCTAAGTGTGCAAATCAACAGCAACACGACACATCCCAGTGCAGAACAAACCAGCCTCTCAGCGACACAATCTTCCTTTCTTGGACTAGAAGAATTACTCCGCTAGAGTGATGCAAGCTCTCTGTATTTTCTAGACACACAGACAAGGCTACCTCTGACTGTCGCGCGTCCTCGTGCGGTTGACAGTGAACAGCATACGGCCTATCAGTTATCACCACCTGCTAACAGATATTAATTCTTGTTAAATATGACAATGGTCGACCATCCCAGACTTCATTTAAGTTATGAACGCGCCGATATGGCTATCTCCAGGCAAACGCACTTCAGCTTTCCGTTCTGCTGCGTTCGTGCCACATTCGCGCCAGCGAGCCGTCGCACCGTACTGGTGCTAGCGATTCGTCGCACTGCTTTGCAAAATTAAAAAAAATGGAGATAAATGTATTGCGAATCATGTAATTCAGAGCTTCCAAAGTGCATTACATTCTCTTAAGAAACGGCAACTGTATGACATTTGAAAACATTGCAAAAAAAACGGAAACTATGTGTAAAGACAGATAGCACAACATTTTTTAAAGAGAAGGAGGCAACTTCGCAAAATCTACGAAAGCCGATCAAGCCTCAGACGTCCATTTACAGCGCCAAAGCACCATTTGTTCAGCGGCCGCATGAATTGCCTTGCCGTAAGATCAGCCGATAACTTACAGACTGTAGCGGTGTAGGCTCAATCTTACCAGCGCTCGGCCGTACCTGACCATGTTTGATTAGCCGTTACAACGTCTTAGCCATTGATCATTGTTGTAGAGACTTCTACGAATCCCTCGACATCCGACCCCAATGTTGTCGACCACACAATATTCGGAGCAAACTCCAACACTGATCAAACATTAGAACACAAAAATTCCACTTATTATTTATAATTCATAGCATGATAAAGTTAATCTTTTATTTTGGTACATCCCTTAAAACTTTTTGTACTTCAAAATATAGCAAATAATAATCATGTTTCGCGGTAACTATCAAATTAAAACAAAACTTGAACAATATAAGTTTTCATTGAATGCAAACTATAACTCTTCTAGAAAGCCTCAAACATTTCTTTCGACATTTGTTAACATATTTAGGTACGTTAAGAAATAATGAAAATACTTGCGGGTACTTTTAATACAAATCGAACAAAAGGATTTATCTTTTGGCTTAAATAATTTCACTTTATCTTTTCTCTACACTTTAATGATATGACAATATCGTAAGTAGGACATCAAATTTCATTACGGTATTTAACACAAAAACAGATTCATCAATGCGGAATGCATTATAGTCTTTTCCAAATGTAATAATCCTCATACTATTCGAAGATTATAATATGTGGGCAATAATGGGGACTTCATCCCACTTCTGATGTAGGAATGTTAGTTAAGTATAGTACAGAGACTAATTTTGTAGTTAGAAATAATAATTAATTCGTTTACACGAATTAATTATCCAACAAGTCGAGGTTAAACTAGTAACGAAATACGACAAGCGCACCGTTCCACGTCAGAGCCAAGACTGCTTTAACGGCGGCCGCTCCGTCCATTTTCTACAAGCAGGACGGGTGGCAAGTGGTGACAAGCAGGTACAGGTGTGCGGTACACGTGTCGTTTACAAGAATTCTGTCTAGCTAGATAGTTATGGATACACCCCGTCCCTATGTTTTAGATTAATATATTCAAATATATAATATTGTATCATTTAGACTAAGCAATAAAACTAATGCATCAGCATTTCTATGTAAGTTCCTAGTACTTAGTTGATGAGTCGAATGTCTGCGCACAAACGGACTCTTTGAATATTGTTCATTATTAAAGCCACCTCCAAATCGGTCGGACATAGTAATCCAATTGTATTTTAGTTTTAAAAACTCCTTTCGACGTTCCCGAAATTTGACTGGCGCAGCCGGTAGGATTTGTTCGTGAAGGCTGTACCGTCTCTCGAAATATTCAGGTGTCCAAATTCGCCTGAATTCGTGATAGCGGCGCGAATAGCTGTTGGGCAAATCTAAGAACCAAACAAATTTGTCATCGAGGGAAGCGGAAGACATGGGAATAGCGGCTGGTTGGTGAGTAAAACTTTTCACCATCCTCGATACCACTATTATCCTTCATTTTTATTTAAATTTGTTATTATTGAGATCGGACTTCTCTCATTATATCGTATCTGGTTTTTCAATTAAATATATTTAGTAATAGACACTCTATTAGTGTAGGCGTAACATAACAGTGATAAGAATAAGGGACACAGAGTGCCTTTTCGCACAGAGATTATTAAACGTTTTAAAAAATAAGACTTTTTATAAAATTAATAAATTAAATATAATTAAAGCTTTACTTGATAATTAAAGAATATATGTTTTATTAATGCTAAACATTTACAACTTTTACACATTTTATACTTTAAATAAACTTTTATTTTATAAATTATATTTTTATATGCTTTAGTGTGTTCTACCTTATATTTTGTGTTATTGCATACAATAGCGCTCTATATTAACTGACTCCTCTGAATCGTGCATTACTCTATAACGATGGAACAACCAATGGCAGCAGAACGACAGACCGTTGTAATTAATCCCATTCCTACAGAAATGCTACGGCTTATTCCACTTTTTAATGGCGACAAAAGACAGTTAAATTTGTTTTTGAGGAAATGTGAATATGTCATTCGTAGGTATAGGGGTGACGAAGAACAAAATTTATACGTTTATCATTCTATAACTAGTAGGCTTACAGATAACGCGGCGTCACTCTTATCGAAACGGGAGGATGTCGTGTCGTGGTCTCAGTTGAAAGATTTGCTAACGCAACATTTCGGAGACCCCCGTAGCGAAGAGTGTATTAGTATTGAATTAGAATCTTTAAAGATTAAATCTGGCGAAAACTTTCAAGATTTTTGTAACCGTATTCAAAGTATTCGATCATTATTAATTTCGAAAGTAAACATATCGGATGATAGTAATCTTAAAAGCGCTAAATTGGCAATTTACAACAATACTGCTCTAAACGTATTCCTATACAATCTTCCCGAGAATATGATTCGGATAGTGAGATTAAAGAGGCCAGCGACTTTAGAAGACGCCCTGAGCATTGTACTAGAGGAAGTCAACTTCCATGACCAATACAATATGCGTAATTGTATCCACGGTAGTAGCGGTTTAGCTTTAAGGCAGCCTCAAACATCAGTTCCAACACAAGGATTTAAATTCGGTAGTACGCCTCACACGGTAACGCAACCATACGGATACAAACCAGTGTTTCCAAATAATATTACACCAAAATTTAATTTCGGCATTCAAAATCAAAGCCAATTTAGGATGCCCCAATCTGGCTTTCGTCCTCAACCAATGCAACAGATAGGTTACTGTCCACCTCAATTTGGTTATCGGCCACAACTTGGCCAGCAACCACAACAGTTCGGCTACCGTCCACAACTCGGCCCTCAGCCACAACAGTTCGGTTACCGTCCACAACTGGGCTTTCAGCCACAACATTTTGGTCAAAGACCTCAACAGCAATTTGGCCATATGCCAACTACACACTTTGGTAATAAACCACAAACTCAAAAACCCAATTTTCAAGAGACTGACGTTTCCATGAGGACAGCTCCTCCTAGACCACAGCCTGGCTTTAGACTAAATGAGTTGACCTTAAGAGAAAATGACGGACAGTATTATGATGAGTATTATGACACAGACGAGTATGTAGAGCAATATGACAGTGAACTGATACCATCCGCGGAGGAAAGTGTTAACGAAATAACTTACGACGAACTTACAGACGGAACTCAACCTCAAACTCTTGAAAATTTTCACATGAAAGCCTCCATCGGAGACAAGAAATCATAGAAATAAATTGTGATCCGAATCTCAAGTTACCCTATATTCATATCCCTGAAATAGACGCAAAATTAATGGTAGATACAGGTAGTACTCGATCTTTTATCAGCCCCCGTAAGGCATACCAACACTTTTATCAATATATCACACATGAACCGTTCGAAGTAGTCAGTACCCACGCCTCTAGCAGACACGATGAGGTGATACAAATCCCTCTACCACCCACTTTCAAGAGTTCAGATTGTCATAAATTTTATCTATATGACGTCGACTCTCGATATGACGGCCTCATTGGTAACGACCTATTGAAACAACTAGATACAATTATAGACCTTAAAGACCTTGTACTTAAAAAAAAACAACTTGCATACCAATAGTTAATAATAACTTAAATTATGTTATAACACTACCACCACGATCAGAGCAGCGCGTAAAGTTGCCTACAGACCAATGTTCTGATGAGGCAATCATTAACTATAAGGAATTTGTCAGCGGTGTACGAATGCCTAGTGCATTGGTAAATTGCGTTAACG
Organism: Parnassius glacialis; assembly: GCA_033319125.1. Taxonomy (NCBI): domain Eukaryota; kingdom Metazoa; phylum Arthropoda; class Insecta; order Lepidoptera; family Papilionidae; genus Parnassius; species Parnassius glacialis. The sequence continues at coordinate 19,909,444 of JAVANC010000010.1, read as the reverse complement.
GTTATGCCGCAACCGTCATACAGAACGTCCTTGACAAAGAAATGATATTAACAGTAACACGACCTTTTACAGTTACTAAGTATGATACGACTACTCAATGTGACATAAACTTAACATGTACCTATAGTGACTTAGAGATCGATAAAGTACTCGAGGAAAATATACTTAGACTAAGACTAAATCACACTAACGATGAGGAACGCGACAAAATTTTTAGACTTTGCCAAGAATATAAAGACATATTTTACTGCGACAAATTACCACTGACTTTCGCTAACGAAATTAATTATAAGATACGCACAAAAAATGAAGACCTAATTTATGTCAGACCCTACCGTCAAGCACCAATGCAAGTAGACGAGATAAATAGGCAAGTAGATAAGTTATTGAAGGACAATGTCATTCAGGAGTCACATTCGCCATGGAATGCTCCCGTACAACTGGTACCCAAAAAAATGGATGCATCTGGTGAAATTAAATTTCGTATGGTTATAGACTATCGACGTTTGAATGACATAACCATAGACGACAAATAACCACTACCAAACATAACAGATTTATTTGACAAGTTAGGGAAGAGTTCTTATTTCAGTACAATCGACTTGGCAAGTGGTTATCACCAAATCGAAATAGAAGAACAAGACAGGCAAAAAACAGCCTTTAGCACTCAAAACGGCCATTATGAATTCCTTAGGATGCCGTTTGGCCTGAAGACAGCTCCTGCAACTTTTCAGCGGACCATGGACAGTGTGCTGAGGGGATTACAGGGGATACACTGTATGGTATACTTAGATGATATAATTGTGTTTTCGACAAGTCTGGAAGAACATATACAAAAGTTACGGACGATATTTGACAGAATTAGGACGACTAATCTAAAAGTTCAATTAGACAAGTCTGAATTTTTAAGGAAAGAGGTTTTATATTTAGGACATACCATTACAAAAGAACGGCTACGTCCGAACACAGACAAAATTAATGCCGTGTTAAATTTTCCTATACCTAAGACAACAACGGAAATTAAAAGTTTCTTAGGGCTGGTAGGGTACTTTCGACGCTTCATAAAAGACTTTGCTAAGATCACACAACCTCTAACTGCATGCCTTAAAAAGCGAATTAAAATAATCATCGATGAAAAATATATCATATAGAACATATAGAAATACTAACGAGTGTACCCTTATTACAGTACCCGGACTTCGATAAAATCTTTATTTTGACGACTGACGCCTCTAATATAGCTTTAGGAGCAGTTCTATCACAGGGACCTATTGTTAGTGATAGACCTGTTGCATACGCTAGTAGGACGCTTAGTGACACTGAAAGTAGATACAGCACCATCGAACGCGAACTTTTAGCTGTTATTTGGGCCGTAAAACATTTCCGACCGTACCTTTACGGACGAAAATTTGTAATTTATACTGACCACCGACCCTTAGTTTGGCTTTATTCATTAAAGGAACCAAACAGTAAGCTCACCAGATGGCGATTACGACTACAGGAGTACGATTTTGAAATCATTTATAAAAATGGAAAACAAAACACAAATGCCGATGCCCTATCCAGAATTAAAGTTAATGTCTTAAATTCAGACGACGAAGGTCATTCGATGGACGTTAATTTCGACAGCAAAGAGTATAATCTTAGGGAGCATCTGAAAGACGTAGTTAAGAAAATTGAAAAATTAAACACTCAAAATAAAAGACATAATGACACAACGTCCATTGTGACAATATCAGACTCAAGTACTGTTTCCGCGAGTCCTATGTCTCGTTCCGACACAATATCAATTTGTAGTTCAGAAAAGGTTTCCGAATATCCAATTCGATCACCTTCAGAATCTAGTAAGTCCCAAACTGTGCATTCAGCCGTAGAATTAGAGTCAAACGGAATACCAATACTACACGAGGCTATCGATACAAAGCCAAATCAAATATTAATATTTTCATGGTTTAAAAATGAATATCAGGTTAAAGATATTTCTAGGGAAAAACAAAAAGTAGAAGTAGAAGTATTTTTACCATTAGATAATTCCGAATTAATTAAAGAATTTTTAAAGAAATATATTAGGCCTAAAATTAAATATTTTATATATTTTGAACGAAAAGAACATCGAAGACAATTTAGCAATATTATTATACACCTTTTCAAAAAGGACATGGTTCAATTTTATGAATGCACGGAACGAGTAATTTTTGTTGAAGACGAAAAAGAACAAAGGGCGTAATTAAGTATCACGAAGGAAAGACATGTCACCGGGGCATTAAAGAGACGCTAGTTAGAATCCGCAGGAGTTACTATTGGGATAATTTACAAGAAACTGTTTCGGCAATAATAAATAGTTGCACTGCGTGTAAAAAAATGAAATATGACAGAAGGCCAATTAAACCTATTCTTCAATTAACCTAGACCCGAGATGCTCCGTTTCAAGAGATATTTATAGACCTGTTTAATATCGAAGGAAAACATTATCTGACTCTCATAGATGCGTTTAGCAAATTAGGCCAAGCGATAGGAATTGCAAATAAATCCACCCCCGAAGTAGTCCGAGCTTTAATGAAGTACTTTTCATTTTACGGGATACCAAAAAAGATAAGGTCAGATCCGGGCTCTGAATTTAACAATGAACTAATTAAAGAATTCTTAAGCTTACATAAAATTGAGCAGCACATTGGAACCCCAAATAGCCCAAGCTCGATGGGGCTTATAGAACGCTTCCACTCGACAATAATAGAAATTTATAGATTGGCAAAATACGAAAGAAAACCTACTGATGCGGCATCAGTTATGACGTATTCCGTACTAGCATATAATAATACTATTCATTCGGTAACAGAACTTACACCCTTCGAGGTAGTTTTCGGACATACTGACACGGGTAGCCCGTTTAATACAGAATTTGATAAGCAATATTTACAACACTTAGTAAGAGACCATGCAAAGCGAACAAAATTCTTATACAAATATTTAGCAGAAAATATGGTAGCAATTTAAGAAAAGATTAGGAAAAAGCAAGGCGGTGAAGATGAGATAGTATTTCAGTGTGGTAAGATTATATTTGCTAAGGATACAAACAAAAGAAAGAGCAAAGACAAACCGCGATATGTTAAGGCTAAGGTAGTAGGCAAGGTCGAAAGAAATATAGTGCCAATACAAATAGGTGAAAGGAAGACTAAAGCTCCAATTAAAAATATCAAACGCCCTCCACAGGTGGTGCATACTGATGATCGCGAAGCCGATCCTGGCCCATCATCTGCAGTCACTTGAGGAAAACCCAGAGATACTTCCGGTAAAACAAGGACAAGCATATGCCCAAACAGATCACTGGACTATAATAAAGATTTTAAATTTAGAGAATGTTTATGACGACCTAAATCTAATTATTGCTCAATATCATAAGCTTAGTAGACTAATTGAAGTAAAGGAACCATACCCTCGTGAATTTATCAGTGTTAAAACCCATGTAGAGTACATACGCGATATTACCGTTCAAAAATTCCAACAACTTATGCCGCAACGCTTTAAGAGAGGGATCTTAAATCCATTAGGTTCTGTTCTAAAAATTATTACGGGAAACCTCGATCATGAAGATGCTCTTAAATATGATAAACTTACTTCGGAATTAAGTCACAACCAAATCATCGTATCTAAGAAACTTACCTTGGTCGCCAAAATGTTAGACAGCTTTATTAATGCCACGGAAACCCTAAATAATAATTCCGTTATGCTGGATGCACGCTTGAAAAGTGTAGAGACAATGCTAAATCATTTAACGAATAGAGAAAATAACTGGGTTTTCTCTACGTATATTTTTGGATTATTTAATTTATTTATAAGTAATTTTCGAACTATATTTTATAAATTAAGTGAAATAGAGACTGCTGTAGCTTTTAGTAGAGTATCGATACTTCATCAATCTATAGTAAATTCTACAGAACTTTTAGATCATTTAAAACTAATATCGAATACCGAAAATTTAGTGTACCCACCAACAGAAACTAATTTGGTAAAACTAGAACAAACCATAAGTGTAAAATCTTATCTTAAGAAAAACCAGATAGCATTTATAATGGAGATTCCGTTAACTGATAATAATACAAATATTTAGCATTTTTTTGAATACCAGCGTGAAGTAGAGGTTTACTTCTGCGTTTCGCTTGGTGAGTGCAGGTGGCCGGAGGCCCTTTTTACTGGAAACGAGGCATTCCATCTTAGTCCTCACGGGTGACAACGCATCTGCATTTTGATTTGTAATAGAGAATAGATGTAGATGTCTATGGGCCGCAGCAACCACTTACCATCAGGTGGACTGTGTGCTCGTTTGTCACCCTTATCCTATAAAAAAAATACTTACAATTATTTTAAGGTTTATTCCATACCTATTTTCACCAAACAACCAATTTTTGGAACCTATATACTAACCAGGGATGAGCCCTGTGACCTGGAGATACACGGTACTCATATTCATCACCACCGTGTTTACACGGAATACGAAGCGGCGCCACCAGTTTCAGTCATCAACTTACCTCATTTACGTGAAAATATTAACGTAAAAAGTACACGCGTAATTAACATGAATGGTGTCAACTTGGACGAAGTTAAATATATGTCAAATGCTTTAAACAGTGAAATCTATTACACAGATTTAAGTGCTCTCAACGAAGAAAAAGACTCTTACTTCAGTGTTCTAACATATGTAATTTTAAATTTCCTAGCTTTAAGTTTCTTATTGTTCTTTATATACGTGTTAAGAAAAAAATGTATACCTTACATACAAAATTATCGTAAAAACATCAAAAATGATATTACCGATAATTTTGCTCTTAGGGAGGGAGGAGTTATGGATACACCCCGTCCCTCTGTTTTAGATTAATATATTCAAATATATAATATTGTATCATTTAGACTAAGCAATAAAACTAATGCATCAGCATTTCTATGTAAGTTCCTAGTACTTAGTTGATGAGTCGAATGTCTGCGCACAAACGGACTCTTCGAATATTGTTCATTATTAAAGCCACCTCCAAATCGGTCGGACATAGTAATCCAATTGTATTTTAGTTTTTAAAAACTCCTTTCGACGTTCCCGAAATTTGACTAGATCGACGCCGCCGCACCTGCAACGGTGCAGGTGCCGTCAAATACATTGTCTAAAAATATTATGTTTTTGTATTTGTGAAAATATTGACAACTATTTTGTACAAAAGCGGCGTAAAGAATTAGAATACGGAAATAAATATTATGAAATGATCGGATGTATTTCTAATGCAGTCAATGAGATCAATTGCAGTACAAAAAACAAAACAATAACTTAAAAACATTAACATTTAACATAACATAAACATTTATCTGTAACCAGAAGTAGATAGGACAAGCTTTATCCAGAATATTACTGCAGCATTACTAAATACACTAACAATTTTTTTTAGTAGTGCATGCAGTGTAACTGACATATAGACTTAATTTATTCAGTCATGCATGCGTCATAATTGAAATAAGGAGCCATATTTTTTTAAATATTTGTAGCCTTACTGAAAAGTTACGACGAAAAATTAAAAGAGCACACTTTACTCCAAATGGAGAGTATATTATGTTCTGCCTGTATTTGCCTTCAATAAAGACTTAAAATTAAAATGCACTAACAACCCTGATGAGGTCTAAGATGAAACGCATCGTTACTAGTTGAAAATGTCTCTGTCTCTCGTTACTCCCCATCTTAAACACAACAGTAATATGCTACTATTTTATCCTGATATTATGTGAGAACGTGGTCTGATCTGTGAAATGTAGGTTAATCAGCAGAATGCACCGCGTGCAGGAGTTTACATTTGGGGAATATATCACCTTTTCCTTCATTCATTCATTCATTAAAGCCCTTCACAAGTCCACTGCTGAATATAGTACGCCTCCCCCAATGAATGCCACAATGCACGCTCCTGAGGAGTCCATATGTCCCTTATAACTTTATTTTGTTTATTACTTAACTAAAATTTGTTAGATAAATACCAGCTTATTTATAAAATATCCGCATTCACATTTTTGCTCGTAAATTAAATATTATTCGGTACATATACGTAAGAATATACTTTATTAAATATTATTTTAATATGACGATGTTATTAACTAGCTTTCGTGTAGGTACTTATTGTTATATGTATCGATTATTGTTATATGGTCGAATTTAGTAATTGATACTAAACAGTCTTTCTGATGACCTAGAGACTTGAAATTTTGAAAATAAAATTAATTGAAAATTGGATTACGACGTAAGAATATGAAAAAACGTGGTATATTAAAAAAAATACATAATTTTTAAAAATTGCACTTGTTGGTAAGTAAGTCAAGTAGAATGGGTATTAAACACTCGTAATTATCAAATGAATATATTACTTCATCAGAAATATAGTATCGCAATATGTTGGCAGCTTGATAGCCCAGCCCTATTTTGTCTCGCCAGTTCATAAGAGTCGACATACGTGACGAGGAGCAACATCAAATATGCGATAACGTATGGTACTGAGATTGCCAATCCTCTTGCCAAGCGTCTCAAGAATTTTTCCCTACACTCATGATGGGGGAATCTATAACTAAATTAGATGATGGAGTAGATCCCTTGGATGTCGTAATCAGTAGAAAGTGGAAAAAACCAGAAAGCAAAAATGTTATGTCCTCAGATAGATCACTAATACACTTTTTTATAGGTTAAGGTAACAAACAAGCACTCAGTCCACCTGATGGAAAATAGACGCTGTGGCCCATTGATTCTTACTGCTATTTTCGACTAAGAATAAAAATCTAGAAGCATTGTTACTCCTGAGGACAAAGTCGAACTTAATATCCGCAACACAAATACATCATATATGTAATAACATGCTGTTATTTTACGCTCGTATTCTGTGAGAGCGTGGTCCTTTCACGGTCAAGTCTACCTATTCATGCTGCAGCAATAATATAGATGAAGCGTTGATGTAACACTTTACTACAAGTTATAAAACTACAAGTGAGACTGTCCTAGGTACACTAGTAGATAGACTGTACGTGTAGTTTAAACAGAAAGTACATTCATCCTACAAATAATCTCACTGCGATATGTTTCCAGCTGTAATATCAAAGAGTATATATAATAAGTAAGTAATGTGTTCACCTGTTATTCGATATATATAATTATGTTGCAATCTTGCAAATCAGGCCTTAACTTAGAATAAATAAGATTTTTTTTACTTTTTTTTACTTTTTTAAAAAAACCTTACCCCCACACTAGGATTTTCTCCTGTATCGTGGAGGCAGTTTACAAACACAAATTGCACAAGGACCTTATATCTCAGATAAAACGTAGACTGATATCCGGGTTTTAAAAATAAAAAAAAACTGTTCTTTTTATAGAAAAGGTTTAGTAGATTGTTAAGGCTACTTTGAATCAGAATATATAAAATGCCTACGCTTATTTGTAGGTAAAATCTACATTCTAAAGGGTAATAATATTTATAAGTACATTCTCGTCGTCTCGTCGTCGACTCCTAAAAGTTCTACTACGTATTTTTTAAATAAAGAAACGAACATTTTATAGGCTACATGATGTAATACACATATTGTAACTATCAATATTCATCAAAGCCACCGAAAAGGCGTTTTAGTTGTGAGGCAACTCTGGAATATAAATGAGGTTTCTGAATAGTTCCTCATTTACCTTTTATACCAACAGCACTAAATTTTTACGATTGCACTTGTAGAGGTAAAAATAACATTTTCTTAGTTTTTTTATATAACATAATATAATGATTTCTTATATTATCGTCAACAGTAGACTGTAGAATGAAACTATTTTTTAGAGATTTCATCGAATTTAATCAGCTTATTTTATAATACATTCCTTAAGTTTCGAGTACTTTGAAGCACGCATGATCACGGGGGACTGAGGTATTCAAGGTCCCAATGTCATAGTTAACCACATCTACCTTAAGTTTTAAAGTTTAATTTTGGTCCGATCTATCGACCAACACCAGCGATTTTCCGGACCGATATGTGTTAGAGAGTTTCAAGGAAAGAGGTTATTCTTTTTTTTAAGGCTGCTGTCGAAGTTTTCATAGGTGGCAGGGCGAGTCAGTTTTATTAATCAAAACATGTGCGATATTTTTTATAGGATAGGAGACAAACGAACATACTGCTCTCCTGATGGTACGAGACTACCGCCGCCCATGAACAACTGCATGCAGGTACGTTGCCGGCCTTTTAAAAGGGAGTAAGCTCTTTTCTTGAAGGCTCCTAAGTCATATTGGTCCGAAAAAATCGCCGGTAGTAAATTATTCCACAGAGAGGTCGTACGCGGATGAAAACTCTAACTAGTAAAACGTACAGTGGTGGACCGCCAAGCATCCAGATGATGTGGATGGTACCGGGAGTTTAACCGCGATGTGCATTCGTGAAATTTGGCGGCTGGTAGTAATCCGAACAATTCCTCAGAGCACTCCCCGCGATAAATGCGAAAGAAAATGCAAAGGGATGCAACATCTCTTCGCAGCGCCATTGAATCGAGCATAACTGGAAGGACTCGGTCATCGATGATTCGAGCCGCTCTGCGCTGGATGCGGTCAAGTGGAAGGAGTTGGCACTGGGGAGCCCCAGCCTATAGATGGGAACAGTATTCCATGTGAGGCCAAACCTGCGCCTTGTAAAGTTGCCGACGTTGTGCCAGCATGAAGTACTGTTCCGCTCTGCTGAGCACGCCAAGCTTTTTAGAGGCCATTTTGGCCTTCTCTTCCAAGTGACCAAGAAGCTACACGTCACTTGATATGTTCGATACTGACTGGGGCAACAAGGGGAGTACCTCAACAATATAGGTGATATCCAACATATGCTAGCAAAATGTGTCAATTATCAGAGAAAAAGAGAGACTCTGGGGATGAAAATTTATATTAATTTCTTATTACGTAAAATAGGTTGGTTTTTAAGTATACTTGCGGATCAACGCTGAGAGGTGGCAAAGGCAATAATCTCTATATTCCTATCACATTGATTCCCCCTCTCTAAATTATACACGATTTATTTGTGACAAGGACAAGGTATGGTACAATAAGGCTGACGTATTCTTGTAGGATAACACCTTTTTTTTAAATAAAAAGCAAGTTTAATATTGCAAGAGTTAAGTTTCTGAAATTTGATAAGGGATACAATTAGATTTTTAATCAAAATGAAATACTTAATACCAACAATAATTTTCATTGTTTGTTTTTATGTTTATTACTTAAAGAACATTGTTTTAGAATTATTCAAACTTACTTTCTAGTTCTTAAAGGATAATACCTAATTTATTGTTTTAAATAAAAAAAAATCGTAAAATTTTAAAACATGGATTTTTGTTAAAATTTTGTGTTTATTGTAATATGTTTATTGCAATATTTTTCTTATTTCAAAATAATTTCATTATATTTTTAAATTCATTTGAACTTTATATTTCATATTCTGATATCTGTAGCTGTTTGACAACTATTATTTATATTCCATATTTTTGAGCTAAAGCAAAATCAATATCTTCATATATAAAAAGTACGTGTCACGTTGTTTGTCCGCGATGGACTCCTAAACTACTGAACTGATTACAATGAAATTTTTGGTCAATGTGCAGTTTGGTCCAACTTAAAAGATAGGAGAGCTTACATCTCAATTTATAGTCGCAATACAATATTATTTTATTGAAAATTATTTGTCTATTATTTGACAGTCACAATTATCTGTTGGCTCCAAACGATTCTGTCAGATGACGATATCTGTTGACTGGATTGAGTAAATATTGAATAGATGGCGCTATGTTAAAAATACAAACGTTTAATATAAGCTACAATTTAGTAGTATAACCACCACGTGTTGCTGTAAGTATTCAACAGATAGAACCGATTTCAAAAAAAAATTGCAGACTGTGTGTAGTTTGGTCCAACTTGAGAGATAGGATAGTTTTTATCCCGATAAGTGACCCTCAATTTTGTTATTGCTAATTTCAGGAGTTTTTTTTGGGAAAGCAAATGGTCGTTCGGAAAGGGCAGAACAACGTCTGCCTGGTCAGCTAGTAATATATAAAACACAAAAAATGTTTCTACCCATAGAATTATTACGCATAGAAACGCAGTCCAGTACAAAACACGAGCGTTAAAATGATGCAAATTCATTATGTGAGTGGGCGCGAGTCGAATGTGCCTACGCTCGTCACACGCACACATACACGCCATTCAGTGATACCAGTTTCTGGCGTTTGCAATCAAATTGTGCAAATCACTATTTTTTGATTAACTTTAAAAAAATCGATATAATAAAGATTACGTATTACGTACGAAGATTATTTAGTAGAAGTATTTTATAAGAATATAAAATGGAATAAAATAAACACGATAATGATGTTACTAATATAACTTTATTATACATATATTAATGGTAAAAGATGCAGACGTAATCAAATTTAAGAATATTATTAAACACAATTAATTTGCTCGAATACAATAAGCACATCCTGTAATGTTTAATTTTAACCGACTTCAAAAAGGGAGAAGGTTATCAAATCGGTGTATTTTTTAATGTTTTTACCTCAGAATTCTACAATTTCTAAACCGATTTAGATTTTTTTATTTGAAAGGATATACACACAGATTGAACAATTGTGAATTGTGTGATCAAAAATGATGAAGTAAAATGATTTTGCCTTATTAGTACAATAGATTTATTAAAATAAAATTATTAGGATGTAAAAATGGCAGATTTACAATCGAGATAAACAAAACTCGAATGCTGCGATCTCAAACCAATAGCAATATCTTGCAAGTAGGTCGGGCGTACAGGTTAGCTTATACCGAATTATTATAATAAAGTTTGAAAAAAAAATCGCTGGACGTAATGTAGTGTTACGTCTATCGCACGTGCTACCGCGCGCTTTCTACACAGTGAAGGGCCACTAATAAATGTTCATAACATGAACTCTCTAGCGTAGTGATACGACATAAACTAGTTTGGACGCCCGAATAGCTTGTGAGGTATTACTGTTGTAAATCTGCCCTTTTTTAATTGTAATATTTTTTAATTTAATAAATTGACTGTACTATCGAGACAGTATAATTTGGCTGCGGGACAACAACCATTAAAATTTCAGCATTTATATACGAATTGATCAAGCTTAGAAATCAGTGTACATATATATTGATAACCTTTCTCTTTGGGAGTCGGTTAAAATAGGCTGTGTTTGGGTCTAACGTAACATCTGGTTAATGTTTGGGTGTAAAGTGACATCTGGTTAGTAAAGGCGTTCTTATTAATAATCTCATGATGTAGTAAATAAAAAAGTTTTTATTCTATACTGTAAAAACGTAACCTTAGTCAATAATAAAAGCAATTAAAATAAAATAGTTGCGTTAAAATGGCGTCGACGAATCGCGATTAGCTGATCACTCCGTATTAGTTTTAAATAGGCACCCATTGATAATATAATGTTAACACTTAGAGAAGTAGGTATCTATATATAAACATTTGAGTTTACACAGAGCGTTGCCATTAAACGTTTTAAACACAAATAGAAAATAAATATTTTTAAAAGAAAATTGTGATTTTTTCCCCAGAACTAGCAACATTTGTATTATGAGAGCTTAGGTAAGTATTTTTTTTAGTTTTAAGTACTTATAATGAATTAAATGTTTAAACTTATATGTGAAATGTAATACCATCACTTCTTTTATGTTTATCATCACAGTTGTGACAATATTTTACAACATAAACGGTAATTATTACAATTTTTCGCGAGCTGTTCTCCATAAGACGTGACGTTGCGCACTGACGCGTCGCTGAGTCAACTTACGCGGTTTCGTGTTAGTTCTTGCTTCATTTTCGGTGCGCGTACTAGTATTCTATGCGTAATAATTCTGTTTCTACCTATGTCCGTTATATAACTTGAAACCTTCCAACTGATTTGCCCCAAACCGGTTTCTTTAGAAAAGCAATAAATAATGCGAAGGTGGTTTTAGACAACTTAAAAAAAAGTAATACAGGGTAGGTATAAACTTTAGTGGTTTTTTATATGCTATCACTATAAATATTTGTAATACTTGTTGATGTGATAAATAAATGAAGAAAAAGGTATATAAAAAAGTTAGTAAATAAACAATTTTTTTTAGCGTAATAGCGTGTCCGTTAGTTGAAACTATAAATACCGACCATTCACGAATGTAACCTTTTGCATTTTATGCGCAGGAATGTTCATATCTTGATATTATTTCCTTCATTCGTGTCTATCGATTTTAACTTACACTTTACCATTAAATGGAATTATTCAGTTTTCTGAAATCTTTAGTCAAGTCATTCTCTGTAGTATATGTTTCAGGCTATTTTTATGTTTTATATTTCGAAAACTTAACTTAGTTGCTAAAAGTAGTTGGTGTTACTTCATAAAAATTTTAACCTTTTTAAGACTACTCTACTTAAAATACAAATTAAATACTATTCCCTGTTTTCTTACAGAAGAAATACATAGAAGTTTATACTGATTCATATGTGCTATATTTTCCTATCTTTAAACTGAGACCCTGGTTTGTACTAAATGACACCAAAATTTTAATCTAATTTGGATGAACAGAACGAATTATATAAGTAGCAAAAATACTAAAGTTGGCACTTAACTTTATTTGAATTTCTTTCACGAATATCTTTCAAATAAGAGGAAGTCTGCACATGAGCCCTAAGTTATACTGCATTAAATGGGTTTTGGCGGCGCGGCGGTACGAGAATTTCACGCTGCTATTATTTTCATTCCCACGTTAGCTGTGTATTGTAAGTTATTTCGGGCTAACTACCTTTTAAATGTGAATTTAAATATTTTGTTTATATTGCAATTTTTAACATTGCGACGTCTCCTGTATCATTGCTTATAAATTGCACAAGGGTAACCACTTATGCACTACAATCATTCTAGTAAATATTATCTTAAACGAAAAATATAATATTTTAAAGACATTATCATTATGTCTTTAAAACCTATAATAAAATAAGCGCAAATAATTTGCAGACATCCGCCCATATTACAAAACCGATCCTTCGAAAACAATTTTTATATCATTATTAATGTAAGCCACTGTAGAGTCAATATCATCAAATAATACTAAGAATTGCTGAATTGACTTCAGCAATTTGTAGACCAAAGGCTAAAGGCATTGGTCTAAAAATCTGTTTTCGTTTATCGGTCTGTTTGAATAAAATTCTATTTCATTAATCTCTTGGATTTCGGCAAATATGCATACTTAAGTTATTTTCTAAATATAGGAATTTTAGTGTGCAAATAACTGATAGCGATAATAAGTATATTTATTTTTAAGGTTGTAATAACAGTGAAAAGTTATTAATAACATTAAATTTCTAAATAACAATAAATTTATATATATATATATATATCTTATAAATAAGTAATTAACAGAATAAAAACACGAATTATACAATAACCGTAAAAGGCTTAAGGGTGTTAATAAGTGAAATTTTATTTCCTTATGTCTACGGAATAAATATATTTCATTTCGTTTTTACATGGAAAAACATTAAGACCGAGTTTAAAAGATGAGCAGCAAAATGCTACGAGGTCACTTGTTATGCTATAGGACCTCGTAACATTTCCCATTATAAAAATTCAATACACTCAGATCCAAGCGTTTACCTTTCTTTCTAATTATCTTTCAATATTTAATGGTATGCCGTTCTCTGAAACATAAACGCCCTAACTTATAATGGTTGGTTATCGCATAATTAATTATTAATTATCGCTTCTAGTTTCTTTGTATGGCCATTTCATTGGAAAAAGAGAGCTACTTTTAGAATTTCTTAAATTTTCGTCAATTTTATGAGTAAGACCGAAACACATTCCTTCCACATTCCTTCTAAATGCATGAAGTAAGAAGGCAATTAAGGCAAAAAATTTTTTTTTAATTGAAGCAATCGTAATAGTGCGATATCATTGCTTAAATTAAGCGCCTTATTCACGGTCCATCTTGCTGTACGTCCCGCCAAGGTCATCCATGACACACGACTGAAAACAACAATGGGTTGGCTTAACATACGTAATAGTTGACGTCCGTAAAGTCTATTTATTTTCGTTTTGCATCGTGCGTTGGGCATAACCTTAGCGGGACGTACCCGCTCGCTTTCTTTAGATTACAAAAAAAACCGGGTTGGTCATGAAATTTGACATTATACACTCGATGTGGCCGCCATCATTCTAACTTGATTTGCAATCGATTTGAGTGGCCTAGCGTAATTTTGTTTACTGTTTTGTACAGACGATAAGTTAGGGAACAATGTAACGTATGTTATTTTGACAAAAGTTGTAAGTATAACATTTTATATGGGACTAAAGTTAAGGTCAGGCATATTTTGGCGTTTTCAGACAAACAACTAGAATTTGTGAAAAGATTTGCGCGATAGCTATATAGTTTTTCATCATGTTTATAAACTAAAATAGTAATATAAAATAATCTTCTTGCCGTAGCACAGTTTACGACTAAAACTAGACGGACCATTATAGCCAATTTACACAACAACTATAAAATCTATAACAAAGATATACTCGAGATAATAAAGCCCAGTTTATTAAATATAATAAATATATTTTTAAAAAATCCATAAGTATATAAACTCCTGAGATATGTGATAAAAACCCAAAGGTAAATTTAATTTTAAAGAAAAAGAAATTACAACGACGCTATGATTTCATTTAATCAGTTTCAATCATGTAATGAATAGGTCTAATATAGTTTATTTTTATTGCCGAAAAGGCTAAATATTGTTAGATATATATTAAATTAAAAACTGATACTTACAACATTCAGTCAAAAAACTCTTAACTATCTTCAACGAGTCCCAAAACTTGGAAGTTGGCGGTTGTATACGCTAAGGTTGCGCCTGACCAAATTTTTTTACATACCGGGTAAGAATTACACTTCAAAAAATGTTAACAAATAAATTTTAATAATATTGCGTAATTTAAATTAACTCTTGTAGAGCTTAGCAATTATAAATGATGGTTTATTAATATAATAGAATAGAATAGAATAATTTTTATACAATAGATTATTACAGAATACTTATTTAAAGTCATTTTGATATTAACCACTGGTTCGGAAAATATCTCTGTCCTGGGAAGAACTAGCAAGAAACCCAGCGGGACCGTTTTTTTTAAACGTATTTAAAAGAATAATAATTTTGTTAATACAATTTTAAATGAATTTCAATAGAACCGACATGGTGGCTATCACCTCATTCCCAGGGATTATCTTCATTTATGTATTCTTTGATATTATAATAAGCCCTTATGTACAATTTTTCTTTAATAAAACGTTTAAACTTGTTTATTGACAAATTTTTCCATTTCTCCTCTCCCTCTAACTCTCAAGCTTCACCACCACTTCCGCCACATACTTATTACTTAATATAAAAAAGAGATAATATTGATACAAACACCATCGTAGCATTTAATATGCAAATAAAATACAATTTATAATAAAATGTGCAATAAATAGATATTTTTTTTTAAATTGAAATCATATTGTTACTTCTTTCACAAAAAAAAATTAAGGAACTTCTTTCCAAAAAAATATCAATAATAAAAAATAATAAAATAAACAAACGTGAAAAAAGCCGCACGCTATTTGTGTCAACCCTTTGCGATGGAACTTACTTTACTTTCTGGAAACGATTATTTCCGGAGCAATATGTCGTGACAACGTAAGTACTTGTCGCCAAAATTCATGTATTCCAAGCACATCTTGAAAATATTATATGACCATTTTACATTTTATGAATAAAATTATACATACATACATACATAAACACTCACGCCTGTCACCCAGAGGGGTAGGCAGAGACTACGGACTTCCATTTGGCTAGATCCTGACACACCTCTCTCGCTTCCTCCACATCCATATACCTACGCATACACGCTCGTCGGTTAAGGGTACTCCTAATCTGGCCCATTTTTAATGTATCGCCGATTTGGTTGATAAACTTTCGTCTAGGGCGTCCCTTCCCGACCCTGCCGTTCACTTCTGCAACATAAATTTGCTTTGTCACTCTTTCCTCTTTCATTCTTTCTACATGACCAAACCACCGAAGCATTCCTTTTTTAATCCTGGTCACAACGTCATCTTGCAAACCACACTTTTATTTTCTTTATGTCTAACTTTATTATTTCAAAAATAGTTTTCCGCAGTTGTAAATAATTACGAAAAATTACCACTTCCGTTAACGAAGACGATTCTTTCAATTTAAGCACATTCCACTTAGTATGTCATGAATAAAATATTGAAATATCGTATAACAGGTTTTATAGATTAATTTGGTACCTTAACTTTAGTAAAAATCAATAAATTTGAGTACTTACAGCATATTTTCGTGGAGCACAATAGAGCACATAATGACGCTGAGCACAAATAATCATATAACGGCGACTTCAAATATTAGTTCATAACTGTACAAAAAAAAATGTTGTATGATATTGCAATCTTGTGCCCACATGTTAGATTATCTATTAGAGTATGTTTTACAAATATTTTGAAAGGAATTTACGGTTTTTAAAAAAGAGCTTAGCGTCGTTTAATAAAATATAATATTGGAAACGATCATTGCCAGAAGCAAGGGAGCGGGTACAGCAAGATGGACCGTGAATAATGCGCTTTATTAAGCTGGCGGTTCAATAGCGCAATGGCTAAGCGATTGACTACGGCGCTATGGGGCCGCGAGCTCGAATCCCAAATATCCCGGCTCTGGCTGTATGTGCAATTAAATTATATGTTACACGCCTCCAAAGCACATGAGAAACTCTTAGTCCTTATTTTTTTTATTAAATAAAACGCTTAGTTTAATGGAAATATTTACGATGTTTATTCACATTTATTATAGTAAAGTAAAGTCACATATATCATATAATCTATATCATTGAAAAAAAAATACAACCAAAAAATAATTTTGACGTGAAATCTTACATACTGCACAAGTCTGGTGAGATATTGTTCCACTATGTCCGGTTCATCTATATTCGGCGCACTCAAAGCAATTTAACAAATAAGACCTGTGGGATTTCAATAGCAGAATGGCTAATCCTTACACTACAGACATAAGAGGAAAAACGTTTGCGGAATGACATCATGTAAAGCAATTTGTCTACGAAAGTTGACAGGTAAGAATTTTTTTTTCATATGATAAAAAATAAAAATAAAACTTCTAAAATCATAACATTAGAAATTTATAAAAGAGGAAAACCACAAAGTGTTAAATTGCAATCAGTATGCGGAGTGCAGATATCTTGAAGCGTCAATCGTTTGTTTAGTCATTAACGGTAAGAAAAATATTTATCCTGGTAATAAGTTATTGCTTTCATTCATATCCAGAGGGTTGCTCTTTCAAATAAGGTACTCAGAATACCGCGCTAAGCTCAAATGGCTTCCGATTCACCATTACAGCCCTTCACAAGTCCACTGCTGAACATAGGCCTCCCCCAAGGAATACCACAAACCACGGTCCTGAGCCACCTGCATCCAGCGACTTCCTGCATGTCTTACCAGGTCGTCACTCCATGTTGTTGGGGGACGCCCTAAACTTCGCCCGCCAGTACGAGGCTGTCAGACGAGAACCTTTTTTCGCCATCGGTTGTCGGTTATTCGAACTATATGGCCGGCCCATTGTTACTTCAGCTTACTAATCCATTGAACTATGTCGGTTATTCTGGTGCTACTGCGGATATCCTCATTTCTAAGTTTATCACGCAGAGAAACCCCGAACATAGCCCTCTCCATAGCTCGCTGAGCGACCTTGAGCTTCCTCATCATGCCAGCAATGAAGGATCACGTTTTAGGTCCATAGGTCATTACTGGCAACACACACTGGTTGTACAGTCTAGTTTTTAAGTTTTGAGACTGACGAGAAGATATGCAGTAATTTCCCGAACGCTGCCCGGGCCGAGTTAAATCCGTCGATTGACCTCTCGGTCAAAGATGGACTTACCTAGTCGGACTTTTTGTCCCAGATAAACATATTCATCATCAACTTCCAGCTTAGTGTCTCCTACAACTACCGGCATAAGTGTGACATGGACGTTACACATACCTTTTGTTTTGTCTATGTTCATCTTAAGACCTGTCCGTTGGGAGACACTATTGAGGTCGTTGAGCATAGTGCTAAGGTCCTCCAGCGATTCTGGTATAGGACTATATCGGCGGCAAATCGAAGGTGAGTGGTGTACTAACCATTCAAGTTAATGCCGTATCCTTTTTAGTCCAGTAGCTTGAAAATATCTTCAAATACAGCGGTGAAGAGTTTCAGGGAAATAACGTTACACTGTCTTACACCTTTCTGCAGTTGGACAGGTTTCGTACTCTGGTTCTGTACTCGGATAGCCATTATAGCCCTACTGTACCAATAGTTCAGCACTTCGATATACCAACAGTCAACTTGGCGTCGCTGAAGGGACTGCAGCACCGCCCAAATTTCGACGGAATCAAAAGCTTTCTCATAGTTCACATACGCCAAACATAGTGGCAAATTGTACTCCTTGGACTTCTGTACAATTTTCCGAAGGATATGTATGTGGTCTATGGTGCTAAGCCTTTTGGGAAACCGGCTTGTTTGGGAGGCTGGAATTTGTCGAGTCTGCGTGCGAAATGATTCGTAATGACTATCGAAAAGATGCGGCTCAGAAAGGAAAATGGTCTGTAGTTCTTCAAGAAAGAGTTGTTGCCTTTCTTGAAGAACAAGACAACTGCACTTCTGCTCCACGCCTCCGGTGTAGTGCCACCATGGAAGACGGATATAAAGAGCTTCTGAAGGATTTTAAGTACCGGTTTTCCACCCGCTTTCAGAAACTCCGCTGTAATTCCATTCTCGCCTGGCCCTTGCCGATTTTAAGGTGGTGGAGAGTCATTCTAATCTCGCTCAGACTGACGTCCAGAATATCATCGGAATAGTATGGGATAATTTTCTATATTAGAAAATTTTAAACGAAATTTTGTGAAAGTATATTTTCCAGCAAACATCTAGTTTATTTTATTTATCTTTGAATAACCTATTTAGTTGCAGTAAAACGTAATTCTAAAATATACTCGGACACTACAAAGTTTTATAAATTTACGTGGAAAGAACTGTACTATGAAATAGTAACGATAATGCACCTACCAATATTTTAAAATTTCGATTTTCCACAAGCCCGGTGATGAAGTAAAAGAAAGTGAGAAAATCTGAATTTTTGAGAAATAGAATATGTGACACGAGGGCATTAAAAGTGCAACATGCACTGAAGCGGCGTGATGACTAATTGGTCAATAAGACCCACTTGCGCCTAGCAGGATTTCAACAAATTTCATAAAAGTCGTCTAGAGTATCGAGATATCTTAATAATACTTATTTGACTAAAGCGACTAGCTTTTGTTGCTGATTAGTGATAAAAAATAATAACTTGTAAAATATATTCTGACTTTATTTATCTGCATTTAAAAGTTCCACTAAGTCATCAAAAGGGTTACAAGTAAGGAAACATACACTTTTCGTACAATAATCGATATATATTTCATTCATTTGTCCATTGTTTAAGTCAAGATCGTTATTTTTTTTTCAATCTTCTTTATAGAAACTATAGATCAGCAGTGAGCATAAATTAACTTCATACTAATAAACAAACATATTATCACTTGTTTTTTGCTGTTGTATCAAGCTGCAATTACCAAGTCAATCAGTTGTCTTGAAATTGTCGGGACGAGCACATTAAGGCTCATCAATATATCTTTATATTTAAATAATCATGTTTGTTTATAATAAATTCTAAACTTGTATTAACAATCTAGGAGGATCGGGAATGTAATAAATCTGAATTACATTTAATGTGCAATTTAAATTGAAACTCATGGTATTAAAATTAAAAAACTTAATTTGAAACACGATACATTTCTGAAGTTGTAACTGAAAGCAGTGACGAATACAAACACAAGAAAACTACTTTAAGTCGACGTTGAAATCGATTTGACTTATAATTTATACTTGTTATTGTCCCGATAAGGCATCATCACAGAATACCAGATGAAGTCGCCATAAACGCTTTGAATATTAAATAAAACAATTTCAAATGAAAAAAACAACTAAAAATGCTAATCAATCGAATTCACATATTGCTTAACATTGTGAAATAATATTTCAAGTCCGGAAATATTATAATTACTACGACAAATCAGCAAAGCGTGAAAACTTGGTCGGTTTTTTAACCTGTCACAAGCCATTTCTTGAGTACTATCCCATCTAACTGTAAGTGATGATACTGTCGAATATGATAAAGCATACTTAACGTTGGTATTCAGCTTAGTAAAAGCTTCACTCTTGCCTTGAAAAACCACCATTGTAAAGAAAAGTGAAAACATATATACGTCCCACTTTTGGTCACAGGCCCTCCCCTCATTTACAAGATATAGGGCAAGGAAATTTCTATCGCGCTGGACCAATGCGTGTTAGCGATTCTTCACTGCCGAGCACGTGGTAAATCAGCAGTTAACATTTAAATTAACAATTGGTGCCGGAGGGCATCTAATCCGGGTTCCTCGATTACCGTGAATTTTACGTGTATTTTTTGTTTAAATTTCACCACCATTGCTTTATCGTTTTTTTATAGATAATCCATACAGAAAAGAACAATTAAAACATACCATTTAGTTGAATCGCGTAGTATATCAACAAAAAAGTATGGCGTCGAGTGTGAGTTTTTCTGATGGTGGAAGTATTAAAATATATGATGTGAAAAACCGAGAGGTTGGCTACTTTGCGCTTGTACTCAAAACTAACATGATTAATTTTATTCAAATTTTACTTCGCCGCCGCTATAAACCTTTTACACCTTTCAACTTCAAGACCCCTAGGGGATATTTTGTAATACTAACCCATATGTGGCAGTAGTATTCGACGCAGTACTGGCCTCGATGAGGATTCTTCTATAGATTCGGCTGTTACATGCCAGCCATGGTTATGTACAGTTATTGTTAAAATGAATTGAAAAGAGCCGAGACTTGGACGACTTGGAGTGTAGGTAACATTTGAAACCTGAATCTGTGGCAGAAATAAGGCTACACTACTAGAAAGTGAACTGGCTTAGCCACAAATCGGGCTCATTTTCTAGGCTTGCCGCTATGCAGAACTCTCCTGAATATAAAAGTTGTTAAAAATTACTTTGCGTACATCTGCTCAATAAAATAAAATAATGTGTCTTACCTAGTTTGAAGAGCACCTTCCGCCCTCCCTTAATTGGGTGCACTATCAACGTCACCACTAATCCCAGCACCACTACTCCCAACACCACTACACTAGGAAAGACACACCACTGATATTTGTACTGTCATCATGGTTCTTAATATAATGGCCTTCCGCAAAGTAACGCCTGATTCTATTTATTATTTCCTGAATATACTAAATTATACGAAGTCCTCCATCATCGGAACAAAGTGCATTGGTTTTATTTAATCTTTTTTTGGACAAAATATTGATAGCGTCTGTGCGATTGACTGGTCGCATGTTCATCCTTTACCTCCCTGACTAACCCGAGGTGTGAATCTGTTGCAACTTTAGAGTACATACAGACACCTGCCTTCCCTTACTAGTGATTGCCAGTGATTCAAGAGCAAAGGGATAAGTGGAACGTACTGCAGGCTACCTCCCGCAATCCAGGAACTAAACCAAAAATTATATGAATTTAATAACGTACTTAACAATAACAAGAATTACAAACTCGTATTATATCATTGTTGTGCGAAATTCGTTCGTTATTTTTAGGATTTCCTTGGTGCGTAAACAGAGAGCAACTTTCCATTCAAAACAAATTTATGCCAACAAAATACAATGAGAATTCTTTATTCTTAGGTAGAAGAAATTACGAATTCCTATCAAATGATAACATTGTTACAATACCAACATTCTATAATGAGATTTCCGTGTTCTCAACGAGCTTCGAAAAAAAGGGATACCGAAATAAATTGTGGAGATACCATTTTATTCTAGCACTTGGGGCTGATATTTCAATTGTCAGTTAAATTATAACCTGACTGAATATAAAAATGAAACTGTTGTGTGTGTGTGTGCGTGTATGCGTGTGTGTGTTTGTGTGCGTGTGCGTGTGCGTGTGCGTGTGCGTGTGCATGTGCATGTGCCTGCGTGTGTGCGTGTGCGTGTGCGTGTGCGTTTGCGTGTGCGTGTGTGTGCGTGTACGTGTCCGAGTGCGTGTGTGTGCGTGTGCGTGTGCGTGTGTGTGTATGTGTGTGTGTGTATGTGTGTGAGTGTATGCATGCGTGAGTGCGTGCGTGCGTGCGTCCGTGCGTGTGCGAGTGCGTGTGCGTGTGTGTGTGTGTGTGTGTGTGTGTGTGTGTGTGTGTGTACGTGTGTGTAAATGCGTACTTGCGTGCGAGCGTGCATGTGTGCGTGCGTGCGTGCTTGTGTGCGTGCGAGCGTGAGAGCGAGCATGTGTGCGTATGTGCGTGCGAGCATGTGTGCGTATGTGCGTGCGTGCATGCGGGCGTGCGTGCGTACGTGCGTGCGAGCTTGCTTGCATGCGTGCGTACGTGTGTGCGTTTGTGCGTGCGTGCGTGCGTGCGTGCATGTGCGTGTGTGTGTATGTGAGAGAAAAACGAACCCACGAAAGAACCAATCTTTCTGACCCCACCAGTAGATCTAGTCTGTGACTCCGCCTTCAACTGATACACATGCCATAGTCTAAAACACTCATCTGGAGTAGACTTGGCAAGGCAAAAGCCATGGCTACTAAGTCTCCCGTCCCACCACAGCAAGGTTGAGACTCGCTCCAGGAGGCGGGATCAGACCTAAACCTGATATAATCAAGTTTCAAATCAATCGAATTTTATTCCAAAACAAAGTAATTTTGTGGTGGCCTAAGCGTATAATTAAATTGTTGACTCAATTGGAATTATCAGAAAGAAAGTTTTCAGCTGCCTTCATAGCGCTCGTTTAATTTTTTTTAGTTAGAATGTTTTCCCTTGATGAGTTTGTCCTATTAAAGTATTAAGAGTAATTACGAGGTGAATGTTTTTTTTTAATAAACATTTTTTGGATAAAAAAACCGGGTGTGCCTAACGCCATCGGCGTTAACATAACGTTGGATCTTATTATGTTTCTCGATTCGAATTGGTTTGATAAGTTTTAAAATCGCGTGCAAAAAGCGTCAATTTAAATCGGATTTGAAATCAATTTCGGGAGTAAACCTGTTCGACTCAATGAACCGCCCAACGATCAGATTTGAGGAAAACAACCGAAGTGAAAAGTTATTTTTGATTTTCGTTATTTTGATTTTACTTCAAAATATAAAGATTTGAAGTCATCTCGTAAAAATTTCATAGAAATAAATATATCTGTAGGCTACTAGTCTTTAAGGGGCAAAATACCGATATTAGGGCAAGTCCAATAAGGGTAGGTACGGCTGAACAAATTTGGTATAAGACGGTTTAAAATTTACTATCCTGAAAATTAACATTATTAGAAAAGGCCTATGTTTACCAGAATGATGATAATGAAAGCATTTCTTGAATTTTTCAACTTTTTTTTGAAAATTTACGAGGCATTGCGTTACCTAGCCTATTTTAATCTACATACATGTTAACAAAATTTAAAGCTATGTAATATCGAAACAACTAGCTAATATCAAACTGAGTGGGTTGTACGTACACCACTAAGTCATGAGTATTTATTTTTAAAAATTTTGTCTGCTTGTCTGTCTGTCGGCTTGGGCTAATCTTTGGAATCACTTAACCGATTGAAATGAGACTTCACGAATAGATAGAGAGCAATGTTAGGAGTGATCTAGGCGGGAAAAAATTGGAGTTTTTTTGGAAAACCGAATAACTGATAAAATAAATAGTCTTTGATTATCTTAAATATAAATAACGCCAAATTAATAGAGCCCTTCCAAGTGGAACCGGACTGGTCCGAGAGTTCATGATACATTGTTCGTGAAGTGATTGATGCATCGTGAAACTTTGTTGAAAAGTATCAGGCCTCTCAATAAGCAAGTATATGACTGTTTGCCTGGCCTACCTGGGTACACCTGGTATTGCGGATACAGATGGGTCGCAAAAAAAGTGTTTGATTCAAATAATAATAAGCACTATACGTCAGTTAAGTTGATAAAGAATTAAGGATATAATGGCAGACACTTCTCAAGGGGTTGACAAATTACAAAAAACGTGGATGATTCAAACTGCCATATTGACAGTGTGTTTATTATGTATAATAAAATACAAACAAAAACAAACAAACACTTACGCCTGTCACCCATAGGAGTAGGCAGAGACTAGGGACTTCCATTAAGCGCGATCCTGACACACCTCTAACGTCTCCTTTACATCCATATATCTACGCATACACGCTCGTCGGTTAAGGGTACTCCTAATCTGGCCCATTTTCAATGTATCGCCGAGTTGGTCGACAAATCTTCATCTAGAGCGTCACTTTCTGACTCTGCCGTTCACTTCTGAAACATAAATTTTCTTTGTCACTCTTCTCTCGTTCATTCTTTCTACATGACCAAACCACCGAAGCATTCCTTTTTAATCCTGGTTACAACGTCATCTTGCAAACCACACTTTTCTCCTATCACACTATTTCTCATCCTGTCATTCAGATTCAGCCCTAGCATACTCCTTAGGACCGCTTTTCTACAGCATTTATTCTACTCTCATGCTTCTTCTGCCAGACCCAACTTTCACTACCATTTATTAAAGTAGGGACTAACACAGCATTATGAATTGCCATACGTGCCTTCTTTGACACATTCTGACTTTTCATAATAGCGTGTAGAGCACCATTAACTCTATTTCCTGCGTTCACTCGTCGTTCTATATCCTTATCATATCTACCATCCCTGCTAAATAAACATCCCAAATATACAAACTCATCCACTTGCTCAATCAACTCCCCTTCTATTCTTATTTCACATAACGTTTTACTTTCTTCTCTTTCAAAAACCATCACTTTTATTTTACTTGCGTTCACTTTCATAAACCTTTCTATTAATGACCAGTTCATTAAAGTAACCATCATTTGCAACTCGGCCGCCGACGATGCAAATATGACTTGATGATTGGCGTACAAAAGGCATTTGACGGTTAACTCACCAATTCTCAACCCACATTCTTCAACTTTCAAAGTTTGCAAACAACTGTCCATAAATA
The DNA here is from genome assembly GCA_033319125.1 of Parnassius glacialis. Classification (NCBI taxonomy): domain Eukaryota; kingdom Metazoa; phylum Arthropoda; class Insecta; order Lepidoptera; family Papilionidae; genus Parnassius; species Parnassius glacialis. The sequence goes on along the minus strand of JAVANC010000010.1, from coordinate 19,884,233 downwards.
GGTTAAGCAGCCACGGGGAAGCTACACAGCCCTGTCTGACATCTTTTTGAATGCCAAACCAGTCCGAGTAGACCCCGTTGATCCTGATACAAGCACTAGAGTCCCTATAAAGAGACTTTACTGCCTGTATCATACCAGTGCTCAACCCAAATGAGGTCAGTGCTTGCCATAACACATTCCTGTCCACTCTGTCATAAGCCTTTTTCAAGTCCATGAACTCACAAAAAACTTTCTGATTTTTGGCCAAAAATTTCTCCGCAATCATGCGCATGGAAAATAATTGATCCATACACCCCATCCCCTTTTTAAATCCAGCTTGCACATCCCAAAATTTTCCATCAGTTTCTTCCATAACTCTTTCAATTAACACCTTAACATACAATTTACCCACAATGCTAAGCAAGCTGATACCACGGTAGTTTTTACAGTCCTGTTGCGACCCCTTTTCCTTATATATTGGGACTATAATGGCTATGCACCAGTCTTCCGGTACCCGATTCAGTTCCCAACATAAATTATACAAGGTGTACAGTAGGCCTGCAAGCACACCCTCTGCAGCCCTTAGCATTTCGAGTGATACTCTATCATATCCGGCTGCCTTACCTGCTTTCATGCTTTTTATTGCTTTCATTATTTCATCTACATTTATCTCCCTACCTCTCTCCGTTTCTCTCGGAATTTCTATTTTACTTACTTCAGACGACTCTTCACTCTTAAATACGCTTTCAAAGTATTCCTTCCATCTCTTTAAATTCGAAACTTCATCATTCAGCATGCAGCCATTCTCGTCTCGTATAACATTCATTCTAGGCTGTTTCGAATTCCCCCTGGCAGTTCTTACGAGCTTCCAGAACATTTTAATATTTGCTTGGAAGTTATCAGATATCCTTCTGTCATTCTTATCTATCCTTTCTTGCTTTTTCCTTTCAACAACTTCTCTTACTCTCTTATATATACGTCTAAAGTCCGCCTTTTTTCTTTCAATCTCATCATTCATACCGCCAGAATTACCAGCTTTGGTTGCTAGTAAATCTAGCCATGCTCTCTTCTTTGCTTCAACTTCCATCTGTACCTCATTATACCACCACAACGTCTTACTTTTCCTTTCATTCGTTCTCTTACTTACACCACATACTTCGGTGGCTGTATCCACGAAAACTTTCTTAACATTATTCCATACATTCTTCAGGTCTAAATCATTCATACATAATTCATTCAACACACTTATATTTTCCCGCAGTCTGCATTTATACTTCTCTTTCACACCTTCATCTTGTAACTTCTCTAATCTTATACGCTGTAATGCAGTGGTAGACGCAGATGTACGATGCCGCCAACGCTTGAATAGACCATTAATTCGGCATAAGACCAAGTAATGATGCGTCCCTACGTAGGACCCACGGTAAACCCTTGTATTTTTTTTTATAGGATAAGGGTGACAAACGAGCACACAGTCCACCTGATGGTAAGTGGTTGCTGCGGCCCATAGACATCTACATCTACCCTCGTTTGCGAATGAAAATGTAGATGCGTTGTCACCCGTGAGGACTAAGATAGAATGCCTCATTTCCAGTAAAAAGGGCCTCCGGCCACCTGCACTCACCAAGCGAAACGCAGAGGTAAACCTCTACTTCACGCTGGTATTCTGTGAGGTCGTGGTACCACCCCGGTTCGAGCCGGCCCATCCGTGCGACAGCAAAAGCTACCGCGTGGCTCTACCACTGTAAAAATCTGTTTTCTGAAATTTTTTCTGAAGAAAAAATTGTATCTGACACTACGCTCCTCATTCTTTCATCCACCATTATGAAATCTATCATACTTCTATCATCCCCTCTTTCCCAAGTATACATGTGAATCCACTTATGGCGAAAGAAAGTGGTCGCCACAAAAATTTTCTTTTCCACGCATACGATGAGGAGGTCTTCACCATTCTCATTTATTCTTTCATCGCCAAATGTTCCTAATATTATTTCTTAACCAGACCTCTTCACCTCTACCCTTCCATTCAAATCTCCTAACATAATAATATTTTCATTTTCTTTACATTTCATCAATACCAGCCTTACCATGTCTTAAAACTGCTCTTGGATATAAGTGAGCTTAGACATATCTGGATCGTAAACCCCAAGCACGAACAACTTCTTTAAACCCACTTTTATTCGTATCCACAGCAGCCTTGGGCTGACACATTCATACTCTTTCACACATTGGCCCATTCTTTCTGAAAAGATGACATCGACTCCCTGGCATGCCCGCTCGGTCTCTTCTACATCAGACCAGGAAGCGGTATACATGCCATGTGCAGTGCCATCTCTTCCCTTTCGTTTCGTCTCATTCACACATAACACATCTATTCCTCTATCATTCATCATTTCGCATACTTCATCCATCTTATCATTCAATGCTCCACATACATTTAACGTAACCAGACGGGCCTCCTCAATCCACTTTTCGCCCCTCCGGGAGACGGGGCGTGACGGGTGGTGAACCTCGTCGCCGGTTTTCCTCCCGGAGATTCTTCGCACCCCTGCCCCATAAAAGGACGCCGGGAACTCGGGGCCATTTCCTTTGATCGTTAGCTCATGGTGCGAACCAAGGGATGGTAGATTTTACGCCGCTACCATACGGTGAGGAGCAGAGTCTATCACTTTGGCTTTGTCGCTCGTTTAGCACCACACGTGTAGGGTGGGCCTAAGGTTAGGTGGTCGAAGCCTACGGACGCGAGCGACTTGTTCCCCTAAATATAATAAAATATACTCACAAAAGGGCAGACAGTTTCTCCGGGGGTTAATAATTAAAAAAAATATTTAAATTAATGTGATCTACTCACTGGTTACACGTTTTACCACCAAGTAATCTCGGCACGTTACTTAATGGGGAAAGTTTGCGTATGTAGAAATCCAACTAGGAGCGGCGATTTATCAACCACAGACCGGGTCGCTAATTTATTATAATTGTAGCTAATAATTATTAATATCATTTCATCTCTTTTTTTCAATCATCACACATCATTTTTGCACGTAGTTAGAGCCATGCTGCCATCGTAAAATTGCAGCTTAACACTGCTGTGTTTCGTATGGTGAGTGTAGAGAATCGGAGACACTTTTTACTGGAAAAGAGGCATCAATTATACTTAGTCGAGTCATAAGTTCTGTCAAAACCTTGTTATTTAAAATTTTTGAATACTGGCTAGATGAACTTCACCAATTTTAAAAATATAACGTTTGCGTTTGCCGAAAATAAAAAAGGACATTCATTTTCATTCATTTTTAAATATGGAGTGGTCGAAGAAAGAAGATGAGTAGCGGTTATCGCGTTGCACCGATGTGGTTACGCGCCAAAAGAGATTTTCAATATTCTACAAAAATTGAAAATAACCCTACGATTTGTTTATCGCACTATCAAACGATTCACTGAAGATTCAAGCTTCGAAGATCGTAAGAGGATCAGCCGACCTCGTACAGTTAGGACACCCGCGATCATCAAAGCAGTGAAGGCGCGCTTCCAACGAAATCCTGTTCGTAAACCAAAAATCTTGGCTCTTCAGATGGGCCTAAGCAGAACCACGGTTAAAAGAGTGATCAATGAAGACCTAGGACTACCAGATTATCGTAAGGAGACCTGACATTTTTTGAACGAGCCTTTGAAATAAATTAGGCCGGATACATCCCGCGCTTTGTTACGGCGGTACGCGGGAAAAAATCCGCGAAATTTTATTATTTTTGTTTATTTAATTCTGCTTTTGATAGGGTGATTAAAGATCACACTGGTAATCCAAATGGAGAATATATGTTTTGCCCTATAGGTATATTTAACTTCAATAAAGACTCAAAGTTTAAATGCACTATCAACCCTGCGGTCTACGATGAAACGCATCGTTACTAGTTGAAAAGGTCTCTGTCTCTCGTTACTCACCATCTTAAACACAACATTAATATACTACTATTTTACCCTGATTTTCGAGCGTGGTCTGGTCTGTGAAACATAGGTTAATCAGCAGAATGCACCGCGTGCAGGTGAGTTTTCATTCATTCGTTACAGTCCTTCACAAGTCCACTGCTGAACATAGTAGGCCTCCCCCAAGGAATGCCACAATGCACGAGTCTCTATGTCTCCTTATAACTTTATTTTTTTTATTACTTATTTACCATTTACCACCATAAGTGCTTAATTAAAACTTGTAAGATAAATACCAGCCTGTTTATAAAATATCCGCATTCACATTAAAATAAATATTACTCGGTATACGTAAGAATATACTTTATTAAATATTATTTTTATATGACGATCACGTTATACTTATAAGCTTGTCATTGGTCACATTAGAACATAAATTGCTTTTACAGTTTGGAAGATGCTCAGAATCTTTTCATTATTACTACGATTTTGTTAACTAGCTTTCGTGTGTCGAATTTAGTTATTGATTCTAAACCGTCTTTTTGATGAGCTAGAGAAAAGAGCTCAAAATTGGATGACGATGTGGGAATATATATTTTATACGTGGTGGAGCCATGCTGCAGCTACATTAGTAGAATAGTTGTAGCACGAATGGGTCGGCTCGACCGGGGAAGGAACACGCTCTAACAGAATACCAGCGTAAAATAGCAGCTTAAGGCTGCTGTGTTTCGTATGGTAAGTGTAGAGAACCGGAGACCCATTTTACTGGATAAGCGGCATTCCATCTGAGTCCTCACAAGTGACGACACATCTGCACTTTGATTCTTTATTGAGGATAAATGTAGATGTCTATGGGTCACAGCAACCACTTACCATGAGGTGGACTTTATGCTCGTTTGTCTCACTATCCTATAAAAAAAGAATATGAAAAAACGTGGTATATTAAAAAAAAGCGCCAAGTACGAGTCGGACTCGCCCATGAAGGGTTCCTTAGCAGCAAGTAACATAATTTACGATTTATGACGTATGAAAAAACTACTTACTAGATCTCTTTCAAACCAATTTTTGGTGAAAGTTTACATGGTAATCATTCATGGTAATAATGTACATCATATATTTTTTTAGATTTATCATTCTCTTATTTTAGGGGGATGAGTCGCTCGCGTCCGTAGGCTTCGACCACCTAACCTTAGGCCCACCCTACACGTGTCCCCCGGGTGGTGCTAAACATGCGACAATGCCGAAACGATAGACTCGGCTCCTCGCCGTATGGTAGCGGCGTAAAATCTACTACCCCTTAGTGCGCACCATGAGCTAACGATCAAAGGAAATGGCCTCGAGTTCCCAGCGCCCCTATATTGGGCCCTGCCCCATTAAAGGGGCAGGTCCCTTTATGGGGCAGGGGTGCGAAGAATCTCCGGGAGGAAAACCGGCGACGAGTTTCACCACCCGTCACGCCCCGTCTCCCGGAGGGGCGAAAAGTGGATTGCAGAGACCCGTCTGGCTACGCTGAATGTATGTGGAGCAATGAATGATAAGATGGATGAAATATGCGAGATAATGAATGATAGAGGAATAGATGTGTTATGTGTGAATGAGACGAAACGAAAGGGAAGAGATGTCACTGCACATGGCACGTATACCGCTTCCTGGTCTGATGTAGAATAGACCGAGCGGGCATGCCAGGGAGTCGGTGTCATCTTTTCAGAAAGAATGGGCCAATGTGTGAAAGAGTATGAATGTGTCAGCCCAAGGCTTTTTTTTATAGGATAAGGGTGACAATCGAGCACACATTCCACCTGATGGTAAGTGGTTGCTGCGGCCCATAGACATCTACATCTATCCTCGTTTGCGAATCAAAATGCAGATGCGTTGTCACCCGTGAGGACTAAGATGGAATGCCTCATTTCCAGTAAAAAGGGCCTCCGGCCACCTGCACTCACCAAGCGAAACGCAGAGGTAAACCTCTACTTCACGCTCGTATTGTGTGAGGTCGTGGGACCACCCCGGTTCGAGCCGGCCCATCCGTGCGGCAGCAAAAGCTGCCGCGTGGCTCTACCACTGTTAAATGCTGCTGTGGATACGAATAAAAGTGGGTTTAAAGAAGTTGTTCGTGCTTGGGGTGTACGCCCCAGATATGTCTAAGCCCACTTATATCCGAGAGCAGTTTTGAGACATGGTAAGGCTGGTGTTGACGAAATGTAAGGAAAATGAAAATATTATTATTTTCATTTCCGTATTTAAGAGTGAAGAGTCGTCTGAAGTAAGTAAAATAGAAATTCCGTGAGAAACGGAGAGAGGTAGGGAGATAAATGTAGATGAAATAATGAAAGCAATAAAAAGCATGAAAGCAGGTAAGGCAGCCGGATATGATAGAGTATCACTCGAAATGCTAAGGGCTGCAGAGGGTGTGCTTGCAGGCCTACTGTACACCTTGTATAATTTATGTTGGGAACTGAATCGGGTACCGGAAGACTGGTGCATAGCCGTTATAGTCCCAATATATAAGGAAAAGGGGTCGCAACAGGACTGTAAAAACTACCGTGGTATCAGCTTGCTTAGCATTGTGGGTAAATTGTATGCTAAGGCGTTAATTGAAAGAGTTAGGAAAGAAACTGATGGAAAATTAAAGAAAATTAAACAAAAGAAAATTTGGGATGTGCAAACTGGATTTATAAAGGGGATGGGATGTACGGATCAAGTCTTTTCCATGCGCATGATTGCGGAGAAATTTTTGGCCAAAAATCAGAACGTTTTTTGTGGGTTCATGGACTTGGAAAGGGCTTATGACAGAGTGGACAGGAATGTGTTATGGCAAGCACTGACCTCATTCGGGTTGAGCACTGGTATGATACAGGCAGTAAAGTCTCTTTATAGGGACTCTAGTGCTTGTATCAGGATCAACGGGGTCTACTCGGACTGGTTTGGCATTTAAAAAGATGTCAGACAGGGCTGTGTAGCTTCCCCGTGGCTGCTTAACCTATTTATGGACAGTTGTTTGCAAGCTTTGAAAGTTGAAGAATGTGGGTTGAGAATTGGTGAGTTAACCGTCAAATGCCTTTTGTACGCCAATCATCAAGGCATATTTGCATCGTCGGCGGCCGAGTTGCAAATGATGGTTACTTTAATGAACTGGTCATTAATAGAAAGGTTTATGAAAGTGAACGCAAGTAAAATGAAAGTGATGGTTTTTGAAAGAGAAGAAAGTAAAACGTTATGTGAAATAAGAATAGAAGGGGAGTTGATTGAGCAAGTGGATGAGTTTGTATATTTGGGATGTTTATTTAGCAGGGATGGTAGATATGATAAGGATAAAGAACGACGAGTGAACGCAGGAAATAGAGTTAATGGTGCTCTACACGCTATTATGAAAAGTCAGAATGTGTCAAAGAAGGCACGTATGGCAATTCATAATGCTGTGTTAGTCCCTACTTTAATAAATGGTAGTGAAAGTTGGGTCTGGCAGAAGAAGCATGAGAGTAGAATAAATGCTGTAGAAAAGCGGTCCTTAAGGAGTATGCTAGGGCTGAATCTGAATGACAGATAAAATATTGTGATAAGAGAAAAGTGTGGTTTGCAAGATGACGTTGTGACCAGGATTAAAAAAGGAATGCCTCGGTGGTTTGGTCACGTAGAAAAAATGAACGAGGAAAGAGTGACAAAGCAAATTTATGTTTCAGAAGTGAACGGCAAAGTCGGGAAGGGACGCCCTAGACGAAGATTTATCGACCAAATCGGCGATACATTGAAAATGGGCCAGATTAGGAGTACCCTTAACCGACGAGCGTGTATGCGTAGATATATGGATGTAAAGGAGGCGAAAGAGGTGTGTCAGGATCGCGCCAAATGGAAGTCCGTAATTTCTGCCTACCCCTCTGGGTGACAGGCGTGAGTGTTTGTGTGTGTTTGTGTTATTTTAGAAGTTACATGGGGGGATACACATTTTACCAATTTGCAAGTGTCTCTCGCGCTAACTATTCAGTTTAGAAAAAAATTATATAAGAAACCTCACTATCATTTTTAAAGACCTATTCATAGATACCCCACACGTATGGGTTTGATGAAAAAAAAGTTATTGTGTTTTAGTTCAAGTATGGGGAACCCCCAAAATTTATTGTTTTTTTTTCTATGTTTATGTGAAAATCTTAATGCTGTTCACAAAATACATCTACTTACCAAGTTTCTTATAGTTTCGGAAAAAAATGGCTGTGACATACGGACGGACAGACAGACAGAACAGACCAATCTATAATGGTTCCGATTTTTGCCATTTGTCTACGGAATCCTAAAATACATAATTTTTAGAAATTTCACTTGTTAGTAAGTAAGTCAAGTAAAATGGGTAGTAAATACTCGTAGTTATCAAAAGAATATATTACTTCATCAGAAATATAGTTTCGTGATATGTAGGGAGCTTGATAGCCCAACCCTATTTTGTCTCGCCAGTTCATAAGAGCTGATATAGGTGACGAGGAACAACATCAAATTTGCGATAAAGTTTGGTACTGAGTTTGCCAATCCACTTGCCAAGCGTCTCAAGAATTTTTCTGTATACTTATGACGAGGGAATCTATTATCAAATTAGATCATGGAATAGATCCCTTAGATGTCGTAATCAGTTGAAAATGGAAAATACCAGAAACAAAAAACGTTATGTCCTCACATAAATTACTAATAGACTTTTTTATTGGTCAATGTAACAAACAAGCACTCAGTCCACCTGATGGTAAATAGACGTTGTGGCCCATTGATTCTTACTGCTATTTTCGAATAAGAATACAAATCTAAAAGCATTGTTACTCCTGAGGACAAAGTCGAACTTAATATCCGCAACACAAATACATCATATATGTAATAACCTGCTGTAATTGTACGCTCATATTCTGTGAGAGCGCGGTCCATTCGTGCTACAGCCATATTATAGATAAAGCGTTGATCTAACACTTTACTACAAGTTATAAAACTACAAGTGAGACTGTCCTAGGTGCACTAGTAGATAGACTGTAGTTTAAACAGAAAGTACATTTATTCTACAAATAATCTCACTGCGATGTGTTTTCAGCTGTAATAGCAAAGTGTTGTGTTTAATTATATTATAAGTAAATAATGTGTTCACCCGTTATTTGATATACATAATTATGTTGCAAATTTGCAAATCAAGCCTAAACTTAGAATAAATAAGAATTAATAAAAACAGCATGTAAATTTCTGGAGTACCAAATGAATACATACGCACGCAAAGCTTCAGTGGGGCCCCCATATATCCAAACTAGCAAGCAGACTAAGTTCTGCAAACTATGCTGTAAAAAAGATTAGAGGTCTCACTAGTGTCGAGACAGCTAGATTAGTTTATTTCAGTTATTTCCATAGCATAATGTCTTATGGGATTTTGTTATGGGGACATGCGGCTGATTCAGAAACTATTTTTGTTTTACAGAAGAGGGCCATTAGAGCTATCTACAACCTAAAACTGAGAGAGTCTCTTAGAGATAAATTTAAAGAAATAAATATATTAACTTTGGCCTCTCAGTATATTTACGAAAATTTAATGTATGTTCACAAAAACAAAGGTAGTTTTAGTAAAAAAAGTGATGTGCATTCTGTAAACACTAGGAACAAACACAAGCTAGTGATACCAGTTTCTCGACTCCACAGAGTCAGTAATTCATTCTTGGGGCAATGTATACGCTATTACAACAAGGTCCCGGAAAGTGTACAGGCTCTCTCCATTAGCAAGTTTAAATGTTTTGTTAAGTTGAAACTGTATAAAAAGGGTTATTATAGTATAAATTAATACATGGTTGATAATAACCCCTGGGAATGAGGTGATCGCTTCCAAGCTGTTTCTAAAATAAATTTTGTACTTATATAGTTAGTACAACCATTATTGTAAAATTTGCTTTAAAAAAAAAGTCCCGCTGGGTTTCTTGCTGGTTCTTCCCAGGACAGAGGTTTTATTTTTCGAACCAGTGGTAAAGTAAAAAATGACTTTCAATAAGTATTACACATGTGATCTATATTGAATAAAAAATTATTCTATTCTATTCTATTCTATTCTATTCTATTCTATAAACAGATGGCGGTGTAACTAACCCTTACATCTCAGATAAAACGTAGACCGATATCGGGGTTTTAATATAAAAAAAAACTGTTCTTTTATATAAAAGGTTCAGTAGTAGATTGTTAAGGCTATTTTGAATTAGAATAGGCAAAATGCCTACGCTTATTTGTAGGCAAAATCTACATTCTAAAGGGTAATAGTATTTATAAGTACATTCTCGTCGTATTTGCGACTCCTAAAAGTTTTACTACGTATTTTGTAAATAAAGAAACGAACTATTTTATATTTTATAGGCTACGTTATGTAATACACGTATTGTAACTATCAATATTCATCAAAAGCACCGAAAAGGCCTTTTAGTTGTGACGAAACTGTGGAATATAAATGAGGTTTCTGAATAATTCCTCATTTACCTTTTATACTAACAGCAATAAATTTTTACGATTGCACTTGTAGAGATTACAAATAACTTTCTTAGCATTTTTATATAACATAATATAATGATTTCTTATATTTATGTTAACAGTAGACAGTGAATGAAACTAGTTTTTACAGAGGGTTTAATCAGCTTATTTTATAATCCATTCCTTATGTTTCGAGTACTTTGAAGGACTCATGATCACGGGGGACTGAGGTGTTTAAGGTCCCTATGTTATAGTTAACCACCTCTTCCTTAGTTTAAATGTTTAATTTTGGTCCGATCTATCCACTACCACCATCAAGAAAAGAGACTATTCTCTTTTTAAGGCTGGTGTCGCAGTTTTTACGGGTGGCAGGGCTCAGTTTTATTAATCAATTAAACATTTTTTATAGGAGAGGAGGCAATCGAACATACGGCTCACCTGATGGTAAGTGACTACCGCCGCCCATGAACAACTGCAACACCAAGGAAATAACAATGCGTTGCTGGCCTTTTAAAAAGGAGCAAATTCTTTTCTTGTAGGTCCCTAAATCATTTCGATCCGAAAAAATCGCCGGTGGTAAATTATTCCACAGAGAGGTCGTACGCGGAAGATAACTCCTAGTGAAACGTACAGTGGTGGACCGCCAAGCATCCAGATGGTGTGGATGGTATTGGGAGTTCTGCCGCGATATGCGTTCGTGAAATTTGGCGGCTGGTATTACTCCGAACATTGCCTCAAAGCACTCCCCGTGGTAAATGCGACAGAAAATGCAAAGGGATGCAACATCTCTTCGCAGCGCCATAGAATCGAGCCGATCGGTAAGAACTCGGTCGTCGACGATTCGCCCCGATGAGACGAGCTCCAGTCCATAGATGGGAAAAATATTCCATGTGAGGTGAAAATATTCCAAAGTATTCCACCAACCTGCGCCTTGTAAAGTTGCAGGCGGTGTGCCGGCATGAAGTACTGTCCCGCTTTGCTGATACGCCAAGCTTTTTGGAAGCCATTTTGGCCTTCTCTTCCAAGTGACCACGACACTACACGTCACTCGATATGTGGGCGCCGAGGATTCCGATACTGACTGAGGCAACAAGGGGAGTACCTCAACAATATAGATCATGTCCAACATATGCTAGCAAAATGTGTCAATTATCAGAGAGAAAGAGAGACTCTGGTGACGTAAATATATATTAATTTCTTATTACGTAAAATAGGTAAGTTTTTAAGTGTACTTGCGGATCCACGCTGAGAGGTGGCAAAGTCATTAATCTCTATATTCCTATCACATTGATTCCCCCTCTCTAAATACACACGATTTATCTGTGACAGGAACAAGGTACGAGTATGGTACGATAAGGCTGACATATTCTTGTGGAATAACAGCTTTTTTTAAATAAAAAGAAAGTTTATTCTTACATTGCAATCTTTAATATTTTTCTTAATTTTTGCGATTTAAGTTTCTGAAATTTGATAAGGGATACAATTAGATTTTTTAATCAAAATGAAATACTTAATACATACAACAATTTTTATTGTTTTGTTATTTTGTTTATTACTTTAAGAACATTAATTTAAAATTATTCAACCTTACTTTCTAGTTCTTAAAGGATGAAATAAAATCGTAAAATTTTAAAACGTGGATTTTTGTTTAAATTTTGTGTTTATTGTAATATGTTTATTGCAATATTTTTCTTATTTCAAAATAATTTCATTAAATTTTTAAAATCATTTATTCTTTATATTTCATATTCTGATATCTTTAGCTGTTTGAGAACTATTTTTAATATTCCATATTTTTAGAGCTAAAGCAAAATCATTATTTCATACCAGGTGTGACATGGACGTTAAATATGATTTTTCTTTTGGCCATGTTCATCTTAAGACCTATCCGTTGGGAGACACTATTGAGGTCACTATTGAGGAAAAAGTTAGTAAATAAACAAAATTTCTTTTTTAACGTGGGTAGCACTCGCCGGGTATCCGCTAGTGCAATCTATGAATACCGACCATTCACGAATGTAACCATTTGCATTTTTGCGCAGGAATGTTCATATCTTGATATTATTTCTTTCATTCGTGTCTATCCATTTTATCTTACACGTCACCGTTAAACGGAATTATTCAGCTTTCTGTTATTCTTTTCAACTAATCTCCAAAACTAAAAATTAAGTTTTTTTACTTCATAATAATTTTAATCATTTTGACACTACTCTAGTCCCAAAAATACTACAGTTGGTATTTAAGTTTATTAAGATTCCTTTCACGAATATCTTTCGAATAAAATGAATTCTGCGCATGAGCCCTACGTTGCCGAATTAAATGGGTTTCGGCTTACTCTACTCTATGGTTTCGGCGGCGCGGCGGCACAAGAATTTCACGCTGCTATTATTTTCATTTCCAAGTTAGCTGTGTATTGTAAGTTATTAAGGGCTAAAGACATTTTACATGTGAATTTAAATATTTTGTTTAAACTGCAATTTTTTAACATTGAGACATCTCCTGTATCATAACTTATAAATTGCACAAGGGTAACCACTCAGACCTGGACAATTATATGCGGGCTATACAAACATTTATGCACTAAATCATTCAAGTATATGTTATCTTAAACGAATAATATAATATTTTAAAGACTTAATCATTACGTCTTTAAAATCTAAAATAAAATAAGCGCAAATAATTTGCAGACATCCGCCCATATTACAAACCGATCCTACGAAAACAATTTTAATATCATTACCAATATAAGTCACTGTAAATAGAGTCAATTTCATCAAATAATACTTACTAAGAATTGCTGAATACACCGTTCAGCGTAAAGGCATTGGTCTATAAGTCTGATTTCGTTTATCGGTCTGTTTGAATAAAATTCTCTTTCATTAATCTCTTAAGACTTCGGTAAATATACACACTTAAATTATTTTCTTAATAAGTATAGGAATTTTAGTGGGTTCAAAATAACTTATAGCAATAATAAGTATATTTATTTTTTAGTTTGTAATAACAGTGAAAAGTTGTTAATAACATTATATTTCTAAGTAACTAATAAATTACTAAATATATTATATCTTATAACTAACTAATTAACAGAGTAAAACACGAATTATACAATAATCGCAAAAGGCTTAAGGGTATTATTCTTTTCTTTGGATGCTTATTGTGAAGAGGTGATCATAACGATATGGTATTAGATATGAAAAAAACTGGTATTTAAGAAGCAAAATTTTATTTCCTTATGTCTAAGGAATAAATATACTTCATTTCGTTTTTACATGGAAAAACATTAAGACCGAGTTTAAAATACGAGCAGCAAAATGCTACGAGGTTACTTGTTATGCTATAGGACCTCGTAACATTTCCCATTTTAAAAAGTCAATACACTCAGATCCAAGCGTTTACCTTTATTTCTAATTATCTTTCAATATTTTATGGTATGCCGTTTTCTGTAACATAAACGGCCTTACTTATAATGGTTGGTTATCAAATACCTAATTATTAATTATCGCTTCCAGTTTCTTTGTATTGTCATCATTCTTTGTATCGAAAAAAGAGAGCTACTTTTAGAATTTCTAAAATTTTCGTCAATTTTTATGAGTAAGACCGAAACACTCCCACATTCCTTCTAAAGACATGACGTAAGAAAAAAAAATTTTTTTTTTCAATTGAAACAATTGTAATAGTGCGACAGCATTGCTTAAATTAAGCGCCTTATTCACGGTCCATCTTGCTGTACATCCCGCCAAGGTCATACATGACGCACGACTCAAAACAACAAGGAGTAAGCTTGACGTACGAATTATTGACGTCCGTAAAGTTTACCTATTTTTGTTTTGCATCGTGCGTTGGGCATAACTGTAGCGGGACGTAACCGCTCGCATTCTTTAGATTACCAACAAATCGTCGAACTTTACTCATGAAATTTGACATTATACACTCGGTGTGGCTGCCATCATTATAACTTGATTTACAATCGATCCGAGTGACCTAGCGTAATTTTGTTTATTGTTTTGTATAGACGAAAAGATAAGGAACAATGTAACGTATGTTATTCTGACAAAATTCGTGTTTATAACATTTTATATGGGACTAAAGATAAGGTCTAACATATTTTGGTGCTTTCAGACAAACATCTTGAAATTGTGAAAAAAATTACGCGATAGCTATATAGTTTTTCATCATGATTATAAACTAAAATAGTAATACAAAATAATCTTCTCGCCATAGCACAATTTACCACAAAAACTAGATGGAAAATAGCCAATTTACCCAACAACTATAAAATCTAGAACAAAATATCCTCAAATAATAAACAAATTATTGACTACGTGCCACTGTCATTCGCCGGGCTCCGCAAGCTCGAATCCCAAATATTCCGGGTCTGGATGTATGTGTGTGCATAAAATATTCTTTACAGTCCTTAACTTTTTTTTAATTAAATAAAACTTATCATTTAACGCCAGTCTTTACGATATTTATTCAAATTTATCATAGTAAAGTAAAGTCACATATTTCATAGAATCTAAATCATTGAAAAAAAATAACAACCGAAAAATAATTTTGACGTGAAATAGACCATACCGCACAAGTCTGGTGAACTATTGTTCCACTATGTCCGGTTCATCTATATTCGGTGCACTCAAAGCAATTTAACAAATAAGTCCTGCGGGATTACGATAGCAGGAAGGCTAATCCTAACACTACAGATATAAAAGGAAAAACTTTTGCGGAATGATATAATTTAAAGCAATTTGTCTCCGAAAGTTGACAGGTAGGAATTTTTTTCATACAATAGAAGATAAAACTCAACTTCTAAATGTCATAACATTGGAAATTTATGAAAGAGGAAAATCATAAAGTGTTAAATTGCAATCAATATGCGGAGTACAGATATCTTGAAGCGTCAATCATTTGTTTAGTCATAAACGGTAAGAAAAATATTTATCCTGATAATGAATTATTGCTTTCATCCATATCTAGAGGGTTACTCTTTCAAATAACTGGCCAGTATTTAGTAAGGGTATTCGGAAACGTGACCCCGAATCCTTGAGTCACCTACGTCCTCCTCTTGAGATTAGTGTCTCTATCCTTCCGTCCTTAGCAAATTCTCTAAATACTTTGTACCATTACCAAGAAGGCTTGTAGGCAGCCGGTCGTAAAACACAAAGCCAAATCTTTTTAATACTATAATTTCGGAAATAAGTTATGTGTGTTAAAATGCTAGGGCCTACCCCGTAAGACGGACTGACGAAGCATCTGGAATTGGTGAAAAACGGGTTAAGATTGTTAAACCAAGAAAGGGTGCAATATACAAATAAAAATCTGCACATGGTGTTTGTTGACTTTGAGAAAGCACACGATACACCGGTAGGTTCTTTGGTGCCAATTGGTGCTTTTGGTTTTGGTGCAGTGCTGGGGAGTATGTTTAGCTTAACCATACGATGTATAGCAGAGCCAGCACACTTGTTCGGTCTGAAGCAGGAACTACGAACAAGGTCAATGTCACCGTGGGCTTGCACCAGGGTTTTAAATCTCTATATATTCCTTTTGGCATCGGACGTACAATAGGAAGCACCATGATGCATGCTGTTTGCCAACGATGTCTTTCTTGTTGGGGAAAATTCACTTGAAGTCCAGAGTAGAGTGGCAAAATGGCAGGAAAGATTGAAGACTATCGGAGTAAAGATCAGCTGAACCAAAACTGAGCACCTATTCTGCGACTTTGGTGGTCCAACAAATTTTTCTCAAAGGAGAAGGAGCCGTCTCCATACATTCTTGGGCCCAGGTGTTAACAAGATGAAAGTAGGACCATTTGAAAGCGTATATATAAACAATTCATAGCTGAAAATGTGGTAAGATTTGTCAATGTAGGAGCTAAAATAAATAGGGATATCGATCTGAGGTCGATTACATGAATTGTTTTTGTTACTGTTACATGTTGGAATGTTGATATTCTGTATTTTTATTATTATTTTGTAGATATGTTCGCAATATTTTTTATCTCCTAAACACAGAAAAATAATCGAAAATAGATATTAATACACTCACTCAATGATCGATTATATTGCACTTGTTTCAAATCGAATAGAAAATCTGTCTTTTTCTTTTAAATGAATAGTTTGAAGTTTGAACTTTCAAATTCAAAATGAGAAGTCCTCTATTGAAAGATAACATTTAGAAACGAGAGTTTCACAAGTATATTCTTTATGGGAATCGATTAATATTGCTATAAAATGTTTATTTTTCTTTTTTCTATAAGCGAATAATATATTTTATTTCCAAATGAATTTTATTTACATTCAAAGTCAATAATATAATTTTATTGAAACCTTGCAAGCTTTTTCATTTTATTTTTTTGATTCGAATAAATATAACATCGATATTAATACAATTGATTTCCTAACTTATTTCTTAGTTTATTGTTTTTTAGAATCCTAGATTGTAAAAAGGGCTACTTTTTTGTATTTTACTTTAGAAAATTATACCCAATATTTTGCAATATAAATCAATTAGATAACTTCAGGTCCAAAAATCCCATTCTCCTTTCCTTAGATAATGTATACCTACCTGTCTGCTCCGGGTTCTGATACCTCGGTTCATTGATAGAAAATGATGGCGAAATAAACAGAGACATAAATAATAGAATAAATACGGAACATATGAAATGGTGACAGGTCACTGGAACAACTTGCGATCCGCGGTTTCCCCTTAAGGTCAAGAGGAAAAAGTGCAACACGATCATAAACTATCATATTAAAAAGTCCAAGTCCAAAAAGTCAAAGTAAAAAGTTAAAAAGTCCCGCTGGGTTTCTTGCTGGTTCTTCCCAGGACTGAGGTATTTTCCGAACCAGGGGTAAATAAAAAAAAAACTTTCAATAAGTATTCTGTAATAATCAATATTGAATAAAAAAATATTCTATTATATTCTATTAGATCCGAGTGCTAGATTACGACGAATGAAGAGTACATGTGGCTGAAGTAAATATGTTAAGTTAAGATGGATTTGTGGGGTGATGAAGCCAAAAATGAATTTATCAGAATTAGTTTGAAAGTAGCCCCAGTCACAGAAAAGTTGAGAAGGGGTAGGCAATTGTAGTATAGGCATATTATGCAAAGGGAAGTAAACTTTGTAAAAATAAAAATGTTGGCTATGGAAGTGGATGTTTGTAAAGGTCTTAGAAAAGATGTATGGTCTGTATTAGGGATGATGACGACTAATAGAGGGAAATTTAAGAAAAAGGAAAACATGCTATGCCGACTCCAAATAACTTGTAATAGGTGCAGATAATAGAAAAAGGATTATTGCTTTCAAATGATACTTGGGTAAAAGGTATTACGGACATTTCACTTTTAATATTGAATTTGATACTGCAAACCTCAGACTACAAATTAATTAATACGTTTTGTCTATTAACTGTAATACAATAGAAATAAATAGACATAACGTATTAATTAATTTGTAGCATTTTTTATATAGTATTAGGGTAACAAACGAGCACACAGTCCACCTGATGGTAAGTGGTTGATGTGACCCCATAGACATCTAAATTTATCCTCAATAAAGAATCAAAATGCAGATGCGTTGTTACCCGTGAGGACTAAGATGGAATGGCTCTTTTCCAGTAAAATGGGACTTGACACAATTTTAAGTTAAATTAATTTCTAATAACTTTAACACAAAACGACCAGTATATCTCAACTTAATATGTGTTAATTGAACTGCTCCATGACGTCTAATAAGACTTCACTTTATAATACGCAAATAATAATTTTCGAATTTTGTATTAAAATTATTAATATATGAATTAAAATTGTTTCGTACACTCAAGTGCTTCTTCATCTTCATCCTAATTCTTTCATAAATAAAGATATTAACATTAATAATATTGCCTATAGTTACTTTACAAAGAATTATGTATCTGTGTATTTTACAATTATAAATAGTTGACAGGAGTTTTGGCGGGAATTTGATCGGCGGCGGTTTGCTGCTCCTGTATTATAGTTTAAATAATAGTTTGAAGTGGATTTTGATATGTGAAAGTGGTGCGATTTCATGTATTAACTGTCTACGCAAGTGAACTATTAGTGGAAACGGTGAAACAAGTGCTCTGATGGTGATGGATTCTCAAGATGTTGAAGCAGCAAGAAGCTGTTTGCATAGGCGCCTTTAGATACCATCGCCAACCGTCAGCTGCCTGTTGGCTCAAGTTGCCGTCAAAATCTCCCAAGGGCTGCACAAAGTGACGCATCAACATATTGTGAAGCAGTGAACTATGAAGGATAATAATACATAAAGACAATGCTTGGGGAAATTATAATAACCCGAATAAAAATACTCAAGACTTGGCTTAAAGGTCTAGATACCAGGCCATAACCTCCAAAAAAAATTGTTGACATATTTTGATGTTAATATCTTAAAAATCTGAAACTGTTGTAAAGCATTAAATACTACAAAATTGGTATTTAAATTATAAAGATAAAGATATATTTAATTGCAAAAACATGTGTAGATAATAATACGAACAGAAGTGATCCAAGTATCATTTTGTAAATTTCGAGATATGGAGCAAAACGCGTTTTCATGGCTATCGTGATGGCATTTAATTCATTATCACCATTGTGTAAGTTTTATGCGAGATATTAACCTAATTTAACCCTTTCTAAACATATAAGAAGATATGCAATAATAATAATGTTATTTTGATTTTATTGAGCTTGGATCACTTCTGTTTTGATCATAAAAGTGATATTGGTTGTTGCAGAAATGAAATAAAGAGCTTTTAATTTAAAAATCACCATATTTTACTACCTAAACAATTATTTATAATCACTTTCATCACCTAAAGTAGGAAGCATTTCCTCTTCGTTTTCAGTTGCATTGTTTCTCCTGGTAAGATGAGGTAAACATAAGAAAAATGCATGGTGACAGGGTGGCACATGGTGCAACATTTTCTTTAAGTCTTGCATCTTTTTGTATATAAGTGGTTTTGCACATGTTTTTTTCAGTTGGTGTGAAAGACTTTAGGGTATTTATAAAAATATCTCTATTACCACCCTTGTGCTAATCTGCAAAGTAGTAGTAGTTATACTCGGATGATTATGATTTTTTTTTCATTGAAGCAAATTCTACTATCTCCTTTACGAAATTATATTTTTCTCATTTTTGAAATTAAGATCCGATTTCCATTGCTGCTTTGGTCGTTTTTGCTCATAACTTTTTCCATCTTGTAAAACCAACAAACTTCCCAACCATATCTGTCACCATGAATGGTTTTCTGTTCCTACAGTTACGGATCAAGTCCATCCATTCTTGTGGAGTGTATACGTGCTGCTTTTTCTTTTGGGCTTTAGAAATATCTGAGAAGTCAGTCGTTGGGCAGAAAAGAGTGGCCACTAACAAGATAACAAACAGTTATCTCTGATACGTAGTCAACATGATTTACAATGTAACGCCCTCCCACCCTCCCTCAATCGCGCGCACTATACCTGTCACCGTTAATCCCAGCATTACCAACCCCAGCACCACCACACTAGGCACGACACACCACTCTCGAAAATACGACACGTGTTTCGCCTGTACACGAGGGCTCCTCAGGTGAAGTAGACTTTGCGGAGGCTGGCCGCTAAGTGAGCGGCGAGCTGAAACTACTGCTATTTATACTACTTGCTGACGCAACCGCGCTCCAATTACGTAGCGAGCGATCACGTCATGTGATCAATCACCGCCTGACGTACGACGTGAAATTAACAACAAACTACTGCTAAACGTCCGCCTACCATACAACCAGGCAACCAAACGCTGATCACCGCACCGTGAGGGTGACAAACGACCATGTTAATTTGTGTGGTAGTGCTGGGATTAACAGCGACGGGTATAGTGCACGCGATTGAGGGAGGGTGGGCGGTCCCCTTAAAACTGGGCAGGAACATCATTTTCTTTCTTTACGCGGAACTAAGAAAATTAGTTTATAACAACTCCATTATAATGGATTTCCGCAAAGTAACGCCTGATTCTATCAATTATCTAAGTAATAATATATAAATTAATAATATATTTTATAGTGATTTAAGTGAGTTAAATAATTTTGGCCGACATTTGCAGCAAGTTTTCTGGAATAAAAAGTGATCCAAGTGACAACAATCAATACGGATCATTTCTGCACCAATTCAAAACTAACAGTGAAGTGATCCAAAAAGCAATAAGTAACTTAGATCACTTTAACATTTATTTTTTTTATCTTTGAGAAAGAACAGAAATGTCGAAAACAAAACTTTGTTAAAAAATGTCGATAGCATTTGGATCATTTCTACATACTTTAAGTACCCCAAAAAGGTACCTAACTCATTTTCCTAAAAAATTCGACTTGGATCACTTCTGATCTCAACTAGCCTTTGATTAGTCTGAAAATTGTAATTTTGGATCAACATGTTTGACCATAGTTGACATATAATTATTATAATAGTAAAATCTACAATATCGGAAGTAGGCTTAAATAAGTCAAACACAAGGGGATTTTGACATCGCATATACGTATAGATTTACACGACAGATCTGCCTGCCATACGTGCCTCGTTGGCGGCTTGCAGATCTGATAATGTGTGTGTGGCCTAAATCACGCTATTAATGTTCCGACATCCTACGCTATATATATAGAATAGCTCTGTAACTAACACATTGAGCGTTCGCGCCGCTCCTCTGATTGATCCACTTGCCTGGCTGGAGATCTCTTCTTTCCATCCACGGTTAAATTGGTGTGCCTGACGTAAATTGGGGTTAAAATTTGATAGCGTTATTTATGCTTCGGTGTGTTTTGCTTGTGGCGCGACGACAGCACCGCCACATGTGCTTCTTCATTTCAGACATAAATTAATGCCCGCAGCTAGCTCGCTGCCTGTGCTCAAAACCGACGGACGGGCCAAGATGTGGTAGAGCCATGCTGTAGCTATATTAGTAGTGTATTTGTAGCACGAATGGGTCGGCTGCACCGAGGAAGAAGCACGCACTTACAGAAGATCAGCGTAAAATAGCAGCTTAACACTGCTGTGTTTCGTGTGGTAAGTGTAGAGAACCGGAGAACCTTCTTACTGGAAAAGAGGCATTCCATCTTAGTCCTCACGGATGACAACGCATCTGCATTTTGATTCGCAAAATAGGATAGATGTAGATGTATATGGGCCACAGCAACCACTTACCATCAGGTGGACTGTATGCTCGTTTGTCACTCTATCCTATAAAAAAAGCACATCCAGTATTCAGATCTGTCGGATAAATCTGTTTGTAGGGTAAATATGCCTAGGCAATGCTCGTTCTGAATCAAATTCGGACGTAGGATTTCTCTTTGTTTATTGTGACGGCAATCTAAGAGAATTTTAAACATCTGCAGCATTTATAGTTTCAAATAAAATCGGACAGACTTGTTTAATATGCTATTACTAATTCCAAAAACAAGGATCTAAGAAAAGCAGACAAAAGAATTAGTATTTATTGATTTTGAATAAAACTATTTTTTTACGGATTTTATCGCGTGTAATTTACTTCTTCTATTCCCGACGTTTCGGGTGCTTAACATCTTTTAATTTCTTGAAGAGATGCAGAAACCATAATCTCATTTCTACGTGAATCAAAATATCAACCAAAAAGGACATTAGAAGAAGCGCTAAGATCCTTAATCAGGCAAGTAAATAGTTGTTACGAACGGTGATTCAGCAAAAACGGTTCGATCAAACAATTCATAAATAATACCATAGACAATTTGACAAGTGAGTTAAGGACAATTTTAACGACATTTGATTTTAATAATTGCATCAAAACTTTAGACAAACGTGAAAAATCTAAATATAATGAATGCAAAAATAAACAAATAGAAAAATACCAAAAATTAACGATCAAATCAAATGCCAAACATCCATGTCAACATAGAAACGAAACACCACAGTTGACCACAGACGCGAACAATTAAAAACGCACGGTCTATAATCTGTCAAAACAAACACTGGACGAACCTATAATAAAAGTATAATCGAAGGGCCTGAATTTAGCAATAACTCCGCGAAAATCCCGTATGAGGAAGTTATCTGCAACTTTGAGGATTGTCTGTTTAAAAACAATGTGGGAAAGGAAGATTTAGAGGCCATACGTCAAGACATTTCATCCTTGTTACGTCGAAGTTCAGTGCCGAAACGAGATTAAAACGTTGTACAACTTACGCAACAGACCAGAGCTCACGATTCTTCGTGCAGATACAGGAAATGCTACGGTAGTAATGGATATATCAGATTATAATATGAAAATAAAACAACGTTTATCGGACGAAAGTACGTAAAAAAAGGTCAAAACAGACCCTACAACCAATTTGCTTAAAACAACTAGCGATCTAATAAAGAATTACTCCGAAAAATTAAATTTCGACGTAAATTCGATAATACCACCGTGTACCAAACCACCGAGGTTATATGGGTTAACGAAAATACACAAACCAAACGCTCCACTACATCCCATAGTGAGCCAAATGGATTCACCAAATTATAAGTTGCCTCAACACTTGGAAAAAGTTCTGTCACCACTGAGAGGACAAACTAGAGCACAAACAAAGGATTCATACCATTTTGT
The DNA here is from genome assembly GCA_033319125.1 of Parnassius glacialis. NCBI lineage: Eukaryota > Metazoa > Arthropoda > Insecta > Lepidoptera > Papilionidae > Parnassius > Parnassius glacialis. Next base: position 19,861,264 of record JAVANC010000010.1, on the reverse strand, counting down.
TAGTGAGATAAAAGACCTACATCTCACTGACAATAAAACTATGGTCAGTTTTGATGTTCAGTCACTATTTACATGCTTACCTATTGAAGACTGCATCTCAATATTAACCAGTAAGCTAGAAGAATACAACATGCCCACAGAATATGCAGTTTTACTCAAACACTGCCTTACATCTGGCTATCTATTGTGGAAGGAGGAGTTCTACAAGCAAGTAGATGGTGTAGCGATGGGCTCACCTGTATCTCCCATAATCGCCGACATATTTATGTAGAACTTTGAGGAGAAAGCCTTTCTTACTGCTCCTGTAAATCCAAGATTCTACCGTACTACGTACCGCTTGTAGAATCGTAGTAAAGGGTAAAATAAAAACGTAAATAAGTAATACGTAGTAAAGTAACTGCATTTTTGGACCACCTTAATTCCATAAACTCTAAAATACAATTCACAATGGAGTTAGAGGCAAATAATTCTTTAGCTTTCCTAGATGTTTAGTTATCCATAATCCTAAAAATACTGTATTTAGGAAAAAGACCCATACAAACCGTTATTTAAATGGTGAATCGCACCATCATCCATCACAGTTAGCTACCGTGGGAAAATTTTTGTTTCAGAGAGCACAAGGGATCTGTGACAGAAAACATCTGACCGCCGAGCTTCAGCATGTCCAGCAAGTATTGCAAGACAAGAAGCTTCGGGTCCCGCACCTACATCACAGTAACCGAGTGAAGCCGGCCACAGTCGAGCGTGTGCCTGCTATACTACCCTATGTCAGAGGAGTCACAGACAAGGTTAGCTACAATTTGAAGCGAGCTTCTATTAAAACATAGTTCAAGCCGCCGAAGAAGGTTAGTCAATTTTTACCATCCGTCAAGTGTAATATCCCTCTACAAGATGCAGGAGTGTTCAAACTTGATTGCGAATGTGGTCTCTCTTACATAGGACAAACGAAAAGATCCATTAAAACCCGCTTGAAAGAGCATATAGCTGACGCGAAGCACCGACGCTCTGGGAAGTCTGCAGTCTGTGAACATGTTCAAGATCGTCCCCGCCATTACATCAGATTTGATAGACCACAATAACACTGATTCCAACTAAGGATGATACGCGAGGCTATTAAAATTAAAAAAGGTCCGAATTGCAATAGAGAAGATGGATGGGTACCGCCATCTGCTTGGGATCCTATAATTAACAGAATTAAATCCACACCCAAACATATCACTGCAAGACTTCAAGATACTGTAAGTTCATTCTGCGTAAATCGTGTCGTGTAGAGACAATTAAGAACAAAAAGAATCTAACCTAAGAGCAACAAAACAACAAAAATACAACAAAACAAATAATATATTTAAGATTCAAAAATATTTACAATTTTATATAACAAAAATAGAGTATGAATATGAGGATGGATGATGCGATTTACAGATTATTTTAAAAAAGTAATAAAAAAAAGAGATTAGTGCCGAAGCTGAGTTGGAAGATCCAAGGTGTGCTCTCAGCGCCTGGAACGAGCACGCACGGCGTAGGTGAGAAGGCGTGGACGTCTCTAGGCGGCGACCTCCGGTGAATGTGGTAATTGCGGGATCCGGCGATTTCAGGCCAGACAGGGGCTTGCAGGATCCTCGGCGGCTTCAGACATCACAGAAGCCTGCAGGATCCGGTGACTGCAGGTGGGACAGAGGTTTGCAGGTTCCGGTGACTTCAGGCGGAACCGAGGTTTGCAGGTTCCGGCGACTCCAGGTAGAACAGAGACTTGTAGGAACCCGGCGACTTCAGGCAGAGCAACGGTTTGTAGAGTCCAGCGACTTCAGATAGAGCAGAGGTTCGTAGAGTCCAGTGGCTTCAGGTAGGACAGAGGCTTGCAGGATCCCGGGGCAGAGCGGCCCCGGGATAAGGCCTTTAGAAGATGCTTCCAATTCGAGAACTGAAGCAAGACTGAATTTCTTCACCGATTGTTCGGCTTTTATATCTTTCTAGAGAGAACGGAAAAATTATTTAAATTAAACGCAAATTTTTTGTAAATGGTCAAGAGGAAAGAGTATTTATGTGGAATTATCGAAATAAAAACAACAGACCGGTAGCAAATTTGAATATAATTTCCATGGAGACCAAATAAACAACAATAACAAAACATGTCAAATTTTAGTTTTAGGCTTGTAATAAGAAAACGGCAAGATTTAAGTGGAAAAGGAAATATTATTGATATAGGAAAAAAGGTAGCGCAACTACCCACACAAAGCCCGAAATTGTAGAGTTAAGGAAAACTAACTAAAAGATCGAAAAAAGGTAGACTTCATTGACACCAATTTAAAAGTGCTGATAATGTGAAAATACGAAGTAGAAATGATTTGTGATTGTGTTCTTATGGTTTAAAATCGTTACAGGATCCTATGGAAATAAAGGTGATGTAAAATATCCAGTTTTGAAGTGAATGCAGAAAATCGAAACAGAATGGAAAAATGGATTTAAATTAATGTAAAATGATAAGTAAGTAGCATAACACTACATTTTCCCCCCGACCCTGGAAAATTTTTGACTCAGCAAAAATTTTGATATATACATTCTAAAATAAACCATAAAAACACAGCTTTGCAGAAACAGACATCACCAGTCAAAATCAGATATACTATCTCTTACATTCATCATCTGCATTCAGGTAAGGGTGGAGTTCACATTCAATGACTACCACTCTAAAAGTGTGTTTTCAAAATGACATTAAGGCTTATTTAAGTAGTAGTCATCCGCTCCTGCGTGGGAAAAAAAAATAAATTAGTCGAAGAGACACCACTCTAAATGTGTGTTTTTCGAAAGGACATTCAGGCTTATTTAGGGAGTTGTCATCCGCTCCTAAGTGAAGATAAAAAATTAAGGGAGTAGTCAGCTGCTCCCAGGTGAAGATAAAGGTAAAGAAAATTAAGGGAGTAGTGAGCCGCTCCCAAGTGAAGATAAAGATAAAGAAATACCTCAAGTAAGCTTTAGTCGCTATGACTTAAGTAAAGATTAAGAACGGCCAGAGCAATAGGGCTCAAAGCCAGAGATCAGCAACATTACCAACGAGATGTGTCTGAAATAAAAATAAAAAGTGACGATTAACCAACGAAAGTTCGAGGTCCTAAAGCAAGATGTGTTGAAGAACACTGGATCATCAAACAAACAAACAAATTAAAAGAAATAAAATAATAAGGTGAGAATGATGGTGATATTTATACATATATACAAATTAACGGTTAATAAAAGTTAAGAAAATTTATGATTTTACATCTTTGATGTGCAACTTGCCTCTAACTCCATTAGGGTCTTCAAGCACATAGACTAGTGGTGACAGTTTAGCTATCACCTTGCACTTGATGAACTTAGGGGCAAGTTTAGCATTAAAGTATGCGCCGGCATCGCTTAAAACATGGTTTTTACGCCAAACAGTATCTCCCACATTAAATTCTTTAAAAGACCGACGAAGATCATAGCGAGCGCTATTTTTAGCGTGAGCTATGTGAAGTTTAGTTTGAACTTTGTGAAATATAGATGAGAGGAGACCAGCATTAGACGCGTAAATATCACGAGGCATAAATACCAATTCCTCGAGGTTCTGAGTTGGAGTATAGAAGGAACCACAAGGTATTGTTTCCCTACCAAAGACTAAAAAATTTGGAGTAAAACCAGTAGCTACATTTGTAGCGCTGTTCATTGCGTACTGAATCTTAGCAAGATGGTTGTCCCAGGATCTATGATCGTCTCCTACTAGAGATGCTAGAGCTGTAATAATTGTACTATTAAACTTCTCCGTAGGATTAACCTGAGGACAATATAAAGCTGTGTGAAAAATACAAGGAACATTATAAGAATTTAAAAATGAGTGGAATTCTCGCGACTGAAATTGAACAGCGTTGTCCATTATAATAGTTTGAGGAATGCCATGAACTAGAAAAACTGAATTTTCCAAAACATTAATAATATTAGCTGAAGTAGCACGTTTCAGGGGAAAATCATAGTATATTTAGTAAAATTGCAGTTAATTACTAGAATATACTGATTTCGTCTTCGAGTCATTGGCAATGGACCCATAAGATCTAAGGATATAGTTTGAAAAGGTCTGGAGCAAAGTTTGGGTTTACCCATAAGACCATAGGGAGAATGATTAGGGTGTTTGTAGGTTAAGCAGGTTTCACAAGTCGAGATTAATTCAGCAATGTCCTTAAACATACCAGGCCAATAGTATTTTAATGATATTTTCTTGAATGTTTTGAAGATACCAAGATGGAGTTCTGAAGGGGAACCATGGTTAGCTTCAATAAGTGCCTGTCTATCTTGAGGTAGTGGAACTTCTTTCCAAATAAAGTCATCGTTTAGACGATCGGGAGAATGGATACAGCGGTAAAGTTTGTTATCCCCTGATAGTGTAGTTGGGATATGCGTCTGGATTGTTGGAACATCCGAGAAAAATTTTGTTGTAGTGTTCAAGTCTACGATCAGGTGGTTCTTCAATCGTAATGGGATGTACGTCTTGAGGTGAAGTTTCTCGTGTATCAGGACGTTCTTGATTTTTATGTCTTGATAATAAATCTGGAACAACGTTATCCTTTCCTTTTTTATGTTTTATGACAAAGTTAAAGCATGATAAGCGTAAAGTCCAGCGAGCAAGTCTTCCTGATGGGTTTGATAAATTCTGAAACCATTTAAGCGCAGCATGATCAGTATATATTGTAAATTCTTTACCATTGTCTAGGTAACATCGCCAATGTTCTAATGCAGTTATTACAGCCAATGTTTCTCTTTCAGTAGTTGAGTAGTTCTGTTGATTTTTATTTAGTGCTTTACTCATGTAAGCAATCACGACTTCTTTATCATCTTGTTGTTGAGTAAGCATTGCTCCTATGCCATAATTTGATGCATCACAATGTACAGAGAAGGGTAGTTCGAAGTTAGGGCAAGCAAGGACAGGAGCAGTGACCAAAGCTTCTTTAAGTTTCTGGAAAGCAGCTGCAGCATGTGAATTCCATAAAAATTTAGGAGCGTTCTTCCCGGAACAGGTTAGTTGGTTGAGTGGAGAGGCAATAGTGCTAAAGTTTGGAATGAATCTTCTGAACCAGCTGCATGTGCCTATGAATCTTCGTACTTCTTTTCTGCAAGTAGGTACAGGATATTCTAAAATAGCTTTTATTTTATCTGGATCTGCACGTAGACCATACTCGTCCACAAGAAAACCAAGGTATTTCAGTTCTTTCTTGAAGAATTGACTCTTCTCAAAGTTAATAGTTAGATTGGCATATGATAGTTTTTCATGAACTTTCATGAGAAGCGATATGTATTCATCAAAAGTCTCACTAATAATAACAATGTTGTCCAGATAGCAAAATACCTTGTTCTCAAATTCAGGAGTTAAAAAAGGATAAAAAGGAGGAGCATATCCATTAATCTTTGTAGAGTTGCAGGTGAGTTGGTGAGGCCAAAAGGCATTACTTTAAATCTAAACATACCTCTTCCAGGTACATAAAAGGCAGTTTTATCTTTATCCGCAGGATTCAAGGGAATTTCCCAAAATGCTTTCGCAATGTCAATGCTTGATAAGTATTTGGCATTCTTCAGGTTGTCCAAAATTTCGCTTATTAGTGGTAACTTATAAGCATCACGACGTGTAATTGAGTTAAGCTTCCTGCTGTCAACACAGAAACGCCATTCACCATTCTTCTTCGGAGTGATGAGAACTGGAGATAACCAAGGACTTTCGCATTGTTCAATGACGTTCCATCGCAGCATCTTGTCAACTTCATTAATTAACGCTTTTTGTTTTTCAGGAGACAGTCTGTAACATCTTTGTTTGATTGGAAGAGAATCACCAGTGTCAATCTTGTGGGTGATTAAGTGTGTGCATCCCAGGATACCTTTTTCTTCAAAAGAAATTGTCTTGAAGCGTTGGATGATGTCATTAGCGATGTTCTTTTGACTAGGAGTTAAATGCTCATAAGGTAAAACTTTAGTATCTTTAGTTTCGATAGCAGAACATTTAGATTCTGTAAAGTTAAGAGAAGATAAAACACTAGGTAAAAGATTAAATTTTCTCCAAAAGTCAATACCTAATATTTGCGAAGGAAATATTTCGGGGAATACGTAAGCTTTAATTAAATGAGTTTGATTATTGAAATGAATAGGTAAGTCAAAATAACCCAAGGAATTAACTTTTTGATTATTAGCAGTAGAGACAGTAATAAGATCTGACTTGAAAAGTTTGCAGCCCAGTTTAAGAATTTCCAAATGAGAATTATTACCCAGAATAGTTACTGAACTGCCAGAATCTAGTAAGCCAGATAAAGTTAAGTTATAAATTTTGACATTAACGAATGGACGATTAAGATCTTGTTCCTTGGAGTAGAGTGTAGAAGAGATTTTGTAACAAGAAAAGAAGTTTTGAATTGTTTTAATCCAATTAGTCCAATCGTCGTTATCAAAGTTTAAGTTACTTTTCAAGTCAGTAGTTAGTTTTTTGAACTAGTATTAGGTTTGGGAGAACAAGTAGGGCAATCTGCAGTTTTAAAACCCTTAAGACCACATTTGAAACAAATCACGAATCGTGGTTGAGTACAGGTGTTCAAAGAATGACCTTGTTTACGACAGCGAACACAAAAGGAGCTTTCTTGAGGAGCTTTAGTTTGAGAGAGACTATTAACTTGCCTAGAAGGGTATTTGTAGGATGAAGTGAATTTATTCATGAGGGGAGGAGAAGGTCGTGAGTTATTAGAAGAATTTGAAGAGTCAACTGAACTTGAAGTGGAATGCTTGTAGTTGAATTCAGAAATAAGAGGACTTTGTTGTACATTTGGTTCTTTAAATTGTTTGTCTCTGTCTAGGAATTTTTCATAGTTTTGGCAAGTAGCCAAAAGAGAGTCGATAGAGTCAATGTCTTTTAGAGCTACGAAGACAGAATAACATGGGCGAATATTCCTCAAAATAATCTCCAATTGTTCTGTTTCAGAAAGTTTCTTCGAAAGACGAGAAAACATTCCAGACATGATGGAAATATAGATGACAATAGGTTCATCTCGACCTTGAGTTCGATTCCTAATCGCTTCTAAAAGTTTGTGATCATAATCAAAACCACCAAAGTCTTTGATTAATAATGAAGAAAGTTCGTTCCACGTTAAGTTTGGATTCTGATTATATTTAAATCTGAACCAATGAAGAGCATTGTCAGTGAAAATTTCAAACGCTTGTGAAATCAACAAGTCTTTGGACAAGCCACGAGCTATACAGTATTCTTCCAGTTTTTGAAGAAAGGATCTTTGACAGCTTTTACCATTGAAGGTGTGTCTTTTCAGATCTTTGAAGACGTTGGTTGGAGAAAAAGATTGAGGTGGTGGTGGAGGATACGGGGTATGGACCTGAATAGAAGTTTGAGAAACAAGAGCGAGTTCCGTGACAGTCGGGTCAACCGTAACAGTCGGGCAAACAGGAGGGTCAAGTGATGGAACGTCATTTTCAGTTGAAGGTGGAGTCAAGGATTCGAATTGTTTAGCCATAGCGTCATATTTCATCTTCAAAGTCTCGAAATTAGCTTTAAAGTCTGGATATAAGTCAGTATCTATTCGCTCTAATCTGTAAAAAACATGGTTAATAAAAGTTTCTATTAGTCGTAAATATTTGGTTTCACCTTGTAAAATTTTTTTAATTTTACAGTCCAGATAGGTCAATGTAGAATCAATTTGAGACAAGTCATCCTCGATCGGAATTGGAGAAGTCAGAATATCTTCAGGGTGAGAATTCGCAACTAAACGTAAAACTTGTTTTTTTAGAAGCAAAACAGTATTAGCTGGTTCCTCACATCTAATCTTCACTTCCTATTCAAGTTCGGCCTTGTTAAGGAATTCGTACTTAATAACCCTTTTCATTGTTATAATTACGTGTAAAGTTAAGTTTAAGAAATAAAAATATTATTAAAAATCGTACCTCTAAGTTATCTAGAATAAAAAATATTATAGTGATGAATGTAACTTAGAGTGATGAATGTAAATGAAGTGTTATATGTAGGCCTAAATACAATCCAGATAAGTTGAAAAACTAGAAGAAGCTTTGTTTTAGAATTTTGAAGATATGAAAAGGATGTGTAAATGAATGATGAATAATAAGTTAAGAGCGAAAGAGAAAGCAATTAAATCAAAAGGAACTAGACAAGGCGCAGTAAAGGTGAAAAATTAAGAGAGAAAGAGGACTTTTACGTTGGGCGCCAAACTGTCGTGTAGAGACAATCAAGAACAAAAAGAATCTAACCTAAGAGCAACAAAACAACAAAAATACAACAAAACAAATAATATATTTAAGATTCAAAAATATTTACAATTTTATATAACAAAAATGGAGTATGAATATGAGGATGGATGATGCGATTTACAGATTATTTTAAAAAAGTAATAAAAAAAAGAGATTAGTGCCGAAGCTGAGTCGGAAGATCCAAGGTGTGCTCTCAGCGCCTGGAACGAGCACGCACGGCGTAGGTGAGAAGGCGTGGGCGTCTCTAGGCGGCGACCTCCGGTGAATGTGGTAATTGCGGGATCCGGCGATTTCAGGCCAGACAGGGGCTTGCAGGATCCTTGGCGGCTTCAGACATCACAGAAGCCTGCAGGATCCGGTGACTGCAGGCGGGACAGAGGTTTGCAGGTTCCGGTGACTTCAGGCGGAACCGAGGTTTGCAGGTTCCGGCGACTCCAGGTAGAACAGAGACTTGTAGGAACCCGGCGACTTCAGGCAGAGCAACGGTTTGTAGAGTCCAGCGACTTCAGATAGAGCAGAGGTTCGTAGAGTCCAGTGGCTTCAGGTAGGACAGAGGCTTGCAGGATCCCGGGGCAGAGCGGCCCCGGGATAAGGCCTTTAGAAGACGCTTCCAATTCGAGAACTGAAGCAAGACTGAATTTCTTCACCGATTGTTCGGCTTTTATATCTTTCTAGAGAGAACGGAAAAATTATTTAAATTAAACGCAATTTTTTTGTAAATGGTCAAGAGGAAAGAGAATTTATGTGGAATTATCGAAATAGAAACAACAGACCGGTAGCAAATTTGAATATGACGGAACCAACACCATTGTACGTGCGGCGCGGTAGCCGTCGGTGCAGTTAGATAGAATTCTTGTAAATAACACGTGTTCCGCACACCTGCACCATTGCACCTGCAGTGGCGCTCGTTTTGCTTGTATAAAACGGACGGCGCGGCCGCCGTTAGGACAGTCTTGGCTCTGACGTGGAACGGTACGCTTGTCGTATTCCGATACTAGTTTATCCTCGACTCGTTGGATAATTAATTCGTGTAAATGGATTAATTATTATTCCTAACTACAAAATTAGTCTCTGTACTATACTCAATTACCCTTTCTACATCAGAAGTAGGATAAAGTCCCCATTTTTGCCCACATATAATCTTCGAATAGTATGAGGATTATTACATTTGTGGAAGACTGTAATGCATTCCGCATTGATGAATCTGTTTTTATGTTAAATACCGTAATGAAATTTGCTATGCTACTTACGATATTTTCGTACCATTAAAGTGTAGAGAAAAGATAAAGTGAAATTATTTGAGCCAATTTTTTTTTATTTGTTCGATTTGTATTAAAAGTACCCCGCAAGTATTTTAATTATTTCTTGATGTACCTAAATATGTTAACAAATGTCGAAAGAAGTTGGAGGCTTTTTAATTTTTTAACTTATTCAAGTTATGTTGTAATTTGATAGTTCACGCGAAACATGATTATCATTTGCTATATTTTGAAGTTCAAAACGTTTAAGGGATGTACCAAAATAAAGGATTAACTTTAACACGCTATGAATTGAAAATAATAAGTGACATTTTTGTGTTCTAATGTGTTGATAAGTGTTGCAGTTTGCTCCGAATATTGTATCGTCGACAAGATTGGGATTTGATGTCCGAGGGATTCGTAGAAGTCTCTACAACAATGGTCAATGAGGAAGATGTTGTGACGGCTAATCGAACATAGTCAGGTACGGCCGAGCGCTGGTTAGATTGAGCCTACACCGCTACAGTCGGTAACTTATCGGCTGTTCTTACGGCAGGGCAATTCCAGCGGCCGCCGAACAAATGGTGCTTTGGCGCTGTAAATGAACGTCCGAGGCTTGGTCGGCTTTCGTAGATTTTGCGCAGTTGCCTCCTTCCCTTTGAAATATGTTGTGGTATCTGTCTCTACACATAGTTTCCGTTTTCTGCGGACTTCCAAAAAGAAACTTACCTCATAACTTTTAACTTTGTAGTGGGCGAACCGATTTCGATGATTCTTTCTTTATATGAAAGCTGATAGTTCTCGTGTGGTCTCATATGAATTTGATCAAGGTCAGACCAATGGTTATTGAGTTATTCTTAAATAACCTATATTGAAGTCACCTATATTGAAGTCGGCTGTACAAAATTTTTAATTTTTAATTATTTGCAATGTTTTCAAATGTCATACAGTGGCCGTTTCATAAGAGAATATGTGATGAATTTTAGAAGCTCGGAATTCCATGGTTTGCAATACATTTATCTCGATTTCTTTTAATTTTGCAAAGCAGTACGACGATTCGCTAGTGCTAGTACGGCGCGACGGCTCACTGGCGCGAATGTGGCACGAACGCAGCAGAACGGAAAGCTGGAGTGCGTTTGCCTGTAGGTAACAATATCGGCGCGTTCATGACTTAAATGAAGTCTGGGATGGTCGACCGTTGTAATATTTAACAAGAGTTAAAGAGTTAATATCTGTTAGCAGGTGGTGATAACTGATAGACTGTATGCTGTTCACTGTCAACCGCACGAGGACGTGCGACAGTCGGAGGTAGCCGTGTCTGTGCATCTAGAAAATACTAGAGACGTTGCAACACTCTAGCGAAGTAATTATTCTAGTGCAGGAAAGGAACATGGAGTTGCAGGAAGGCTGAGATGTGTCGTGTTGCTGTTGGTTTACATACTTAGGTGTTATCATGTCACTACATCCCTCACGATATACTTTTGTGTGTTTGTGACAGGGACACGTTTGCGGTATGGTTGGTCTGTAACTGTTCTATACTGAATTAAAAAAAAGAGAGTAAGAAAAAAAAGTGGTTCTTACTATCATTGCAGGGCGTTTGCCGGTCCAATGATATAGCTACAGGGAATAGTGATTCCGGACTAGCAAATAGTACTTGAAAAAAAAAAAAGAGGAATATCATTGTAGGGCTTTCTGCCGGTCCAATGATATGGCTATAGGAAACAGTGATTCCGGACTAGCAAAAACAGTACTTGAAAAAAAAAGAGAGAAAATAGAAAAAGCTACAGACTAATCATTCCGATCTCGCATAAAGTTGATTAAAGTTTTGTGGGGCTTACTGCCGGAACAAAACTGATTGTCACCCAAGTCTGAAGGGTCAATATAGACCGGACCAGACGCTGTTATGTCACGATAGTCGAACGATGTTTTTTTGTCTACAGATAACTAAAATTGTGATGGAGCGCGTGCGAGGACGCACGCATGTCAGTATGGCCGTGACGGAACCAACACCATTGCTTGTGCGGCGCGGTAGCCGTCAGTGCAGTTAGATAGAATTCTTGTAAATAACACGTGTTCCGCACACCTGCACCATTGCACTTGCAGTGGCGCTCGTTTTGCTTGTATAAAACGGACGGCGCGGCCGCCGTTAGGACAGTCTTGGCTCTGACGTGGAACGGTACGCTTGTCGTATTCCGATACTAGTTTATCCTCGACTCGTTGGATAATTAATTCGTGTAAACGGATTAATTATTATTCCTAACTACAAAATTAGTCTCTGTACTATACTCAATTACCCTTTCTACAAATATAATTTCCATGGAGACCAAATAAACAACAATAACAAAACATGTAAAATTTTAGTTTTAGGCTTGTAATAAGAAAACGGCAAGATTTAAGTGGAAAAGGAGATATTATTGATATAGGAAAAAAGGTAGCGCAACTACCCACACAAAGCCCGAAATTGTAGAGTTAAGGAAAACTAACTAAAAGATCGAAAAAAGGTAGACTTCATTGACACCAATTTAAAAGTGCTGATAATGTGAAAATACGAAGTAGAAATGATTTGTGATTGTGTTCTTATGGTTTAAAATCGTTACAGGATCCTATGGAAATAAAGGTGATGTAAAATATCCAGTTTTGAAGTGAATGCAGAAAATCGAAACAGAATGGAAAAATGGATTTAAATTAATGTAAAATGATAAGTAAGTAGCATAACACTACAATCGAACCAAAAATTAATATTAAAAACTGAAGGTAGCTGGGCTAACTGTGACATCGGGACGTCAAACTCTCAGTCCATGACCATGGGTTACTGTAAAGCACCCGAAACCACAGAGTAAGTAAAGAAGACCAGAGGGGAAGCTTCCTAACAACGTCAAAAATCTATACCTATTATGATAGGCTTATCACCTGATACATGTGAAAATTTTAAGGAAAAAATAAAAATATTATATAGTATAAAACAACGTGTGTATTCATTGTAACTTAATATAATAACATGTCTGTTATTTGTAATTAAAATTGAAACTGCAAAAATTCTATATTTTGCTTATTTTCATGCTTAGCTTCAGATTACATATACATATCTATATTTCTATCAATATCATTTTCGTAAGACAACGTATTCATGAGTACAAAAAATCAGATAGTATTAGTAATGACTGTGATGATGGTAGTGGGCAGTCGTGGTGTTGATACACCACCACCACCAATGTTACTACCAGGATGATGGTGGCGGTAGGAAGGGTTGTGGTGGTGATGCTGGTCGTGGTAGTGGTGCCAGTGGCGATCCACTATCCACCACCACCACCAATGATACTACCAGCACCACCGCAATCATTGACACTCAGCACGTACAGTACCACCATCCACCGCTACCAACACCGCACGGTCAGCACCACCGTCCACTATCACCATCACCAGCACTACTACCACTAACACTAACTGCACCACTGTCTGGTTATTGTATTATTTTCTCTCGAATTTTTCATACATACTGTACAACTTATTCGTTTAGCTTATACGAACACTAATTATCTAATATAAATATATACTTATAAATCTATAATGTCTTATTTTGTAGTACATAATCTCTAAACTTCACTCTGATTGTAAAAAAAAATAATCGATTTATTGATCTATAAAATCACGAAATATTATTCGTCTATTTATTTCAATGCGCGTGACCAACAGCCCTTTCATTCACACTCTGACTGAGCCGGCGCAAACCGGTTTGTACCCTGACGGAGCGTCGGTGAACCTGTCGGTGAGAGCTCACGCACACATCGCTGCGCTATGTGCATGGGGGGGTCAAGCCTCTACGGAGCCGATGCAAACATCGGGCAAAATAAGCGAAACAGAGACAGCGCTATACCCAAGAAAGAGAATTCACTATTGAACCATGTTACGCATTGTATTTCAATTACAGTTTAGGAACTTTTATTTTTGCATTTTAATATCTTTGTCGCCTGCCCATTAAAAATTATCTTTACTTATCTTACAAATTATAAACTGTACATTTTGTAATATACATAACAAATAAAAGTTGTTTAATCCATGAAAGTATAAATTAAATGATACGTCCCGATTATTTTTATGTCCGATTGAAATGATTACTCTGTGCAACAAGCTCTGTAGCCGAAAATATAAATGTATCTATGGCTGTTGTGAAATAAAAACGTAAACTAGATTATTATTTATTACATATTCATAAAATTAAGAAAAGAAGAAGTTTCAAAGTTCATTTTACATCAATTAGATATTATTTTAAACGGGAATGTTTCAAATCATTTTCAAATTAAATTGAGTTAGTTTTGTTTAACTTTTCTAAGCCAAATTCAAAACTGAGGTCAATTTAGTATATTTCTAGTATATTTTTAAAAATAACTTAAGTGTGGTGTTACTACCCAGTGAATATTTAATTTATGGTGATTTATTAGAGTTGTTTTACTTAATGAAGATGTTTAACGAATAATAATGGATTACTGAAAACGATGTGTTCTAAGATGCGTCTTTAATCATCTAAAATTGAGTGCCCAAGTTTATTTCTGTGTCTATAATATAACTAGTCAATAGTATATTTAAATCTCTATGAAAATAATTGTTTTATTCCTGAAAAACTATTAACCGTGTTCCATTCCATTTTTCTACTTATGTATCAATGCATTGCTAATTGTTAATTTTAATCATCCTCTTAAGGTTTGTGTTATTATATATTTAAAATCTCCAACGTGTTATTCATTTATTATTATTTCCATTCCAATTTTTTACTAATGTAGAATGTAATTTCTACATTCGTAGAAAATTGGAATGGAAATAGTAGTTAATATATTACGATTAAAAATAGAATATTGAATGTGGGGGTGGGCAATGAGCATTATACATATACACACGCACACATTCACATCTGTTAGTTCATGGATCAAAAACTGGCGCGCTAGTGTCGCAAGCTGTTGGCATTTTTATTGTATGAAGTTTTCGTTCTTCCCGTCTGGGTACATGTGTTCTGTGGCTATGTGTGAGTGTACCCGCAGCCAGCCGTTTGTATGTAGCTTCCCCTCTGGTCGGTTTCTTTACTCATGTGCCGAAACGTCGGGAATTAAAAAAGTAAATTAAACACGATAAAATCCGTAAAAAAAATTAGTTTTATTCAATGTGCAGTATTCGCGTAAATATAACAAATCAATATTTATTTATTTATTGGATCTACCAGCGATTTTACACTACATACGTTACAATAATTTCTTAAAGAATTTACATTACATGCACAGTGTATGTAAAATCATTTAAAGGTATATTTATAGTGCAGAAATGCGAAATACAAATACATCCTCGTTTATTTCTATTTTTAAATGCTAATAGTGTACTTACGCTCTTTCAATAACACTGCAAGGAAATTATTCGTCTATTCTCGAATAATTGTATTAATTTAAAAATCAAAAAGATGTTACTTTTCATTCTTGTAGAAATGGACATCCATATCTCTCGTCTACGTCCCAGACCAATCAGAACTTTACTAAATTAATTTGCTCCACAAAGTTTTGCTCAAGATGCGGATAATGTCCTTCAGACAACTCATGAGCAGTTAACGGAACTAGAAGTTTTTGTTTCGCAGGTTCTTGAACTATCTATTGTTGTGTAATGAAGTGCAAAATATTACATTAATTATTACGACGCTTTTTTTACTTCTTCTTCTTACGGTCCTAACATTTTCTTAATTTTTCCTGATACTTTAACTAATGAAACTTTTGTTGGCGGACAATCACAATTTTTATTTGTGGTAGTAAAGATGCCTGATTCAAAAGGGAGAATATTGTTACTGAAGCTGATCCCTCTTCTAAATATAAATATTCTACAATATATTATATAAAAACAAACAACAACTAAGATTTCTTGACGTAATGGGCAAATCACGTGTCAACTACACAATTATTACGTGTAATAATTAACGGACACGTTTGACGGCTCTGTAGCGTAGTGGCTTAGCAATGAGTTACAACGCTTGGGGCCGCGGGTTCGAATCCCGCACGGAACAAGTATTTGTATGACCTACAAATATTTGTTCCGGGTCTGGATGTTTGTCCTTGTGCAATATATGTTTGCAAACTGCCTCCACGATACAGGAGAAAAACGTTTTTCTCCTGTATCGTGGAGGCAGTTTGCAAACATATATTGCACAAGGACAAACATCCAGACCCGGAACAAATATTTGTAGGTCATACAAATACTTGTTCCGTGCGGGATTCGAACCCGCGGCCCCAAGCGTTGTAACTCATTGCTAAGCCACTACGCTACAGAGCCGTCAATAGTGTGGGGGTAACGTTTTAAAAAACAAGAAAGAAAGAAAGAAATAGTTGTTGCATGTTTTAAGAAAAACAAATTTTAGCAAATATAAAAAACGGTCAAGTGCAAATCTCCCATACCCTTATTACCCTAACCTAATTAAATATTTCGTTTTACTGAAAAAGGAACCACTTAAAACACTATAAAATATTAAATTGTTGTAATTATCTGGCCTGATGTTTTTCCCTTGCAAGCAACCGTAACGCATAGTTTATTTTAAACATGTTTAGTTTAGGAAAACATGGCCATAGATGTTTGTAGTAATATAACTTCTTGAACCTGTGTTAATCTCTTAAAATAAAGTTACTGCACAATAACAATATAGTTTAAAAAAATAAACATACGGAAAAAGATTGTGTGAAAACGGAAAAATATCATAAAAAAGACACCAAATCGCTATTTAAAACATTTACCTTTCAAAAATGACATAACGCAATCATGTAAAAATTTAAAACGAAATTCTTATTATTTTTAAATCAGGCTAAGAACAAGTTATATAAATTCGATTTTACCTTTATATTATCTAGAAACTAAACAAAATGAAACAATTCAAGCGCTCGTGGTCTCCCCGGTAAGCGGCCAGTGTTAGTAGACCCATTTTCGAGGTCGGTTATACGTTCCTTTTTTCTTAAATACTGCGCTTTTTAACTTCCCGCCTTAAAAAATAATAATTTTCAAAAATAGAAAATTATAGCTTTCGGTCCTATTTTGAGAATGCAAGTTTTCATCAGATCTCCACGTTTTGAGGTCCTAGGAAGCCGTTCCGACTGTTACCCACGAAAGGACCAACCTTCCTGACTCCACCGGTAGATCTGGTCTGTGACTTCACCGCCAACCAAATTTCGGCCGCGGAGTATAGAGTAAGTGGCGAACAGTAATATCAACATTTCTATACCCCTGCGACTCCACCTCGGCTGCAGAAGAAAGAGGGAGAGGGCACTACTCCTGCCATAGTCTCCAAATTAGTGACCTTCAAGAAAAGAGCTTACACCTTCCTAACAGTCCGGCAACGCATCTGCAATTCCCATGGTGTTGCGGTTATTCATAGGCCACGATAGTCGCTTCCCATCAGGTGAGCCGCATGCCCGTTTGCCCCATCTTCTATAATATAAAAAAAAATAACACGCATCTAGATTGGACTTGGCAAGATAAAAGCCATGACTACTAAGTCTCCCGTCCCATCACGGCAAGGTTGGCACTTGTTTCAGGGCGGCTTCAGACCTAATCCTGATACTATCGAGTTCCGAATCAATCGAATTTTATTCCAAATCAAGGTAATTTAGTGATTCCCTATCTCATCAACGTCGTCTTAACATCTCATAGTACCACAGTGGCAAAAATAAATAAATTTTAAGTCTGAATGAATAAATAAATATATTTTCAACCAGATCTATAGTTTTGTTAGCAACAATGAGCTCATCCTATGTTATTAAAAACTAAAACAAACAAGTAAACATAGGTAAGACGATTTAGAAAAAAAGAGAAGTACAAAAAAGAAATAGAGACGGGTAACTGATTCCTCGGCATAATAATTAAGTCACACTGGGTACGCTGTGACCGCGGTGACACAGTCTGTGTGAAATTTGATATTTGCGGTGAAGTTCCATACATTTCATTTTCGTCATTATTCATCATTACAGCCTTTTACAAATCCACTGCTGAAAACAGACCTCCACCAAGGAACGCCACAAAGCAGACCATAGATAGCGTACAATTAAATTGTGGACCCAATTGGAATTATCAGAACGAAAAGTTTCAGGTGCCCGCTCCTTCATAGCGCTCGTTTATTTTTTATAGTTAGAATGTTTTCCTTGATGAGTTTGTCCTATTAAAGTAATAAAATAATTTCGTATTGAATGTTCTTCTTATTAAAAAATTTCTCTGGATAAAAAAAACCTACTGCCTCTGGATAAAAACGGGTGTGCCTAACGCCGATGATAACGTTGGATCGTATTATATTTCTCGATTCGAATTGGTTTGATAAGCTTTTAAAATCATGTGCAAAACAACGTCAGTTTAAATCGAATTTGAAATCAATTTCGGAAGTTAATCTGCTAGACTCAATGAACCGCCCAACGTCACAGAAAATATACACTACCAACGTTCAGATTTGAGGAAAACAACCAAAGTGAAAAAAAAATTTAATTTTCTTTAAGTTGATTTTACTTTAAAATATTGAGATTTGAAATCATCTTGTAAAAAAAATCATAGAAATAAATATACCTGTAGCCTACTACTCTTTAAGGGGGAAAATACTAGTTCTTATACTGGTATTTTTCCTCTTAAATGCTAGACCAATTAGGGTAGGTAGGGTTAAACAAATTTGATAGAGGACGATTTAAAATTTACTATCATAAAAATTTACATTATTATTGCGTGTTTTAGCTAAAGTTATGTAAATTTGAACTTACGATTTACGGCAACGAAGACCATTACGACTTAAAATTCTAAAAAATTAAAAAATCAAGAAGGTTTAAAGTGTCGACTTGAGGGCCTTTTACTCGAGAATATGACCTTAATCCCGCTTTTCCAAGTAATTTTCTTTCGTCGAATTCCCTAAGTCATGTTTAAATCGTTCTCCGTCTTAGAAACTGCCGGTTACAACGGTTTAAAACCCGAGAAGTTATTTGAAAATTATATATATCTTTTTTTGTTTCTGTTACTGACTTAGTTATTAGTATCCTAAGTACATTACACGATTTGCATGTTTATATATAATTGAAGGTTTAGGAAAAATTATAATTTGTTACGGAATTCGGAAGCTGTTGTTGTGGTCGAACCAGAAAGGCTGCTATCGAATATATCTAGAGGTACGTTATTACACTTAATCTCGCCGTAAACACGGCACATTTTAACTACATGCTTGAAAAAAGAAGTGAAATTCCTGTGTACGTCTAGCCTTCTTTGACCACGTAGTCCAATATCGTAATTGAAGTAAATTAGTTTTAGTAACTCTTGAAAATCTATATAAAAATAAACAATGTTGTACAAAAATAACTTGATCGGCAATTGTCTCCTGAAAGATAATCGTTGGACATTAAAAACTTTAGTCGAGAGTCGTATGATGGTAGACGACGCAAGTTACCATATATGCTACAAACACTGCGAAGGAACAACTCTGCACCTTCTCGATGCTCTCAGAATGTACCCTGTAAAATGGTGACCTTATATTGGTTGCATACTCTAGTACAGAGTAAACCAAATTATAAAATAATCGAAATGATGCGACAGGTTTGAAGAAGGTTTTCGTTACATGAATTATAAACCCTAAGGTTCTGAAACTTTTTTTGCGTAATATACTCATAATGCGGACGGTACGAAAATTTTGAATCCAAATCGTTAAAAATCTCCTTGCGTGTCAGAGGCTGGCTTTTGATATTATACATAAAATCTAGGTGATTGTGTTCAGTAGTGAAGGTGATAACTAAGCACTTACTGATATTTGAGGAATAAAATCCAGGTGATTGTGTTCAGTAGTGAAGGTGATAACTAAGCACTTACTGATATTTGAGGACCTAAAATTAGCAAAACACCAATCGTGAACTGAATCTGTCTTTTTGTAAAGCAATGCAGTCATTCATGTCACTTATCACGTGATATATCTTCATATCGTCAGCATAAAATAGGCAGTGACTCTGGATTACGTCAACCAAATCATTTATAAAAATAATATAAGACAACGGCTCTAAATAGTATCCTTGGGAAACACCAGGCGTGACCACTGCTGAGCAGAGTTATAACCTTTATAATCGCAACAATATGGCTCATCCTGGATATATACGATCTGACCCAACGAATTCAATTACCATGTTTTACCCAATACCAATTAATTGCTATTCATACCATAGGACTCTTATTTCGCACACAGTAACTTATGATTGACCTTGTCAAATGCCTTCGAGAAATCTGTATGAATTGAGTCCACCTAACAATGATTAGCAATAGAAGAGCTGATGTGATTTCTATAAATTAGCATATTGCTTATCATAGACCAATCAGATACGAAGCCATGTTGAATACATGAAATTTTCTGCTTAACATGAATGTGTGTAAATTGTGTAATGTTATAAAGTAATGGGTTTGACTGAATTTAGAATTTATTAACTGTCTTTTAGAGCATTTCATTAAAAGCATGTTTTTAAAACGACTTTTTACTATTAACTTATTTTTTACTCCTTTGTTATTGCTGCACATGTTTTTAAGTCTGTTAATTTAATTTAATGCGTCATTGTTGGTTTTTGGTCGCCATCCACCGTTTTGATTTTTTATCGCCAGCAGTTGACCTTTGTCGGCCCCTACAACATTTGTTCGAGCACCATTTAAGATATCTAACTTTGACTGTGTTATAACTCTTTCAAATTGGTCTGGCAGCTATCTTGTTTTCCGCTATTTTGATTTTTTTCAAACGCTAGAATTCGCCTAGGGTGTGGGCCGAAATCAGTTGATATGCGACTCCGCTAAGACTTAACGTTTAGTCTGGTAGTAGTACACCATCTCCTCGAAGAGCTGAACGTAGACGTCATTTTATTCGTATTTTTCTTAGCGAACCCTGTCATTTGATATCCATATCATGGAGGTGAATAAAAAGAAACATAGTCCGCATTGTTTGGGAGTCCACCATATTAGATTTAGAGTAACGTCATTTTTTTTTGTTTTCTTCTCGGCAAATCATGTGCCCTTTCATTAGATATCCATATCATGAGGGTGCATAAATAACATATTCCGTTATCTTCGGGTGTCCACGATATTGGATTTAAAGTGACGTCATTTTATTTTCGTATTTTTCTCAGCAAACCCTTTTCATTTGATACCCATATTTAAACAGTCAATAGTCAATAAATAACTAAACCGCCATCTTGAGTCGTCCTCCATATTAGATTGAATATGACGTCGCTTAGCTAACCATGCATTGTTATCCAAATTAAACAAGTATGCAACATTTCAGCTGAATCGGTTGAGGATAGCTGCTTTAAATCCAGTTGCAAGATTTTACCTTAACAAATAAACATTACAAGTTAAATAAGAGCTTTTCAAATAGATAATGATTAAAATAATGTGAAATAAAATTAACGTTAACATAATTTTGATAATTATATGAATTCAGTAAAAGTCATTCTGAATTCCCACGGATCAGGGGTCAGACAAAAATTTTAAAAAAGTCATTCATGTTATAATGACTACTATGATAATTGATATTTATTATTTTATTTAACTTTGTGTACTGAGGCGTGCAAGAACTCTATTTTAATAGAGTTATTGCACGCCTCACTACACAAAGTTTTATAGGTGTGTTCTACTCTCGACATGTCAAGGTCAATCAATTTTGTGTTATTAAAATGCGTCTATCATAACCGTATTGCACTTATACGATAATATGAGTATCCGTATATCAAGAAAACACTCTAATTAATACATCTTATATTTTCTAAAAAATCATTTTATATTGCTACTTTGAAAAAAAAAACGGTTTCAAAACATTTTACGTGGATACGATAACTTCCGAAAAAATTGACGTATTAAGACCTTTTTTTTATTAGCTTTAGAATTACATCAACTGGTTTCATATATTATATCGATAGCCTATTATGCGCAGTTTGATAATAAAATGATTTTCAACTTTTATATGATTTATTGCTATCAAAAATTTAAAGGCGCTGTCACATTTTTTTTGCATTTGATACACAAACGACAAATGTACCATATAGCCTATATCGATTATATACTTTGTGTAATCGATTTATTTTGGTAAACATTATTATTTTTCCCCCGTAGGTGATACTACCTATTAAAATAATAGAGCGCTAAATTTAATACACGTAAATAATATATTTTAAAAGTCAGGAATACAATTTAGTTTTTTCATGAATATTAAATGAAACGCTCATCAGACGTACACTTTTGGATTTTCCAAACTATTTTGATATAGCAGACAGCCACTTTTATTTTATTTATCTGTATAGATTTATTGCACTAACCTCATATCCATCAAATCTATCAAATTTATCTTCCGAGGATCAAACGTGTAATAAAAGACACGCGAATGCTCAAATTTTAAATTAATAAGTATTTTATTTTAAATTCTATAACATTATCAAAAGTTTTAGTGTCAAATGTCTCGACCTAATAAGGTTTGTTTATTTTATCCTACTGCTCGTTTGGTATATTACTATACTTTGTAAGCACTTTTAGAATTCAGTTAATACTTTTGCCCACAAACCCTTCAGGTAACACAACACAAGTGCGTTTTACGTAACATAAAAAAGATGACCTTTTCTCTTTAACACTTTAAAAGTCACAAGCTACTAATACCAGTTACTTGACTTTATATACAAATCAGACAGTGGGGTAATATAGAATGTTTCAACAAAATCTCATAAAATATACAAATATTGTCTATCACTTGTCAAAAAATGTCTTCAACAAGGATTGTATTTATAAAGGGTTTATAAAATTAAGGAATACTTACTTATATGATAATACATCTGGGTATGAGGTAATCGCTTCTAAACTTGTTAGTTTCTTGCCGGTTTTCCTGGTAAGTTTTCGCACTGACTTAAAAGCGATGGCGTAGCTTTCTTGACTTTTAAGAAGTGTTTTGTAAAAGAAAGTCAATTTTTAACGGCGGATTATCCCATTATAGGTTCTTGTAAAATTAACTTTAAATAGTAAAATTACTATACTTAAGTCCTAAAATATATGTCATAAGTAAACGTAGTGGTTATATTCTCTTTGGTCATAAGTATTAAAATATATGTCATAAATACATCCCTTATTGGGTGATACGAGGGTGGATTGAAAAGTACTCGGCCTAACACAGATCCATTCAATTCTAAAAATCAAATCTACCCACATTATTTAGTTCAGTTCAGACTATTTCATTGTGTGAAGTTCGAAACGTGTGCGATAATTAGTTGTGATTTTATAAATTTATTAACAAAGTAATCGGACATAATTTCCGCGAATGGAGCAAATCGAGCAGCGTGCCGTCATTAAGTACCTCCATAAGAAGGGGCTATCATTAAAAGCCATCCATGATGACATGGTCAGTACATTAGGCAATTGTGCTCTGTCATATTCATCTGTCAAAAAATGGATAGGAGAATTTAAGCGTGGTAGAGAGAGTGTGAAAGATGAACCCCGCTCTGGAAGGCCTTCGACGTCAACTACTGACGAAAATATTAAAAAAGTACTTGATTTAATAATGGGAGACCGCAGATTAAAAATTAGAGAGATAGCCGAGATTATAGGCATCTCTTATGAATTAACTCAAAACATCATTGTCAACGAGTTGGGTTTCCACAAGGTGTCTGCGAGGTGGGTTCCGCGACTGCTTTCAGTTGAACAAAAAAGGACGCGATTGACTATTTCACGCGACTGTTTGGAGTTATTTGAAGCCGATGCAGATGATTTTTTGAATCGTTTTGTTACTAAAGACGAAACATGGGTTCATTACTGTACACCGGAAACAAAACAACAATCAAAACAGTGGAGAAGACCTGGTTCACCACCCCCTAAAAAGGCTAAGTCGATTTTGTCGGCAAATAAGGTGATGGCTTCAGTATTCTGGGACTCGAAAGGTGTGATTATGATTGATTATCTTGAAAGGGGTCAGACTATAAACTCTGATTACTACTGCACCTTACTACGTCGTTTACGAGAGGAAATAAAAGAAAAACGTCGAGGAATGCTCAGAAGAAAAGTCCTGTTTCATCAAGATAACGCCCGTGTTCACACGTCAGTACAGTCAATGGCTGAAATTCACAACTGTGGCTTTGAACTGTTACCGCATCCGCCGTATTCACCTGATCTGGCACCATCAGACGTCTTTCTGTTCCCTAACCTAAAAAAGCACTTGGGAGGTCAAAGATTTTCGACAAACGACGAGGTCAAAGCAGCTGTAGACGCATATTTTGACTCTAAGGAAGAATCATTTTTTTTCAACGGTCTAAATGCTTGGAAGGGGAGGTGGCAAAAGTGTATTGAACTTGATGGTGATTATGTAGAAAAATAAAAATATAACTGATTTAGTATGTGTTTATTTTCTTGGTTAGGCCGAGTACTTTTCAATCCACCCTCGTATTAATGTTTTAAAACACGATACATTGTACTTTGCTCGATCAAAAAAAAATCCGATCCAGTGTCAATTTTAAAACATTTTTTCGTTTTAAATCGTAATTACTTAAAGGTAATCGTATTATAAAGTAATTTTAATTTATAACTTTGAAAATAAATAGTTTTCTTAACTACTAAAAATTAAAATATTAAATACGCGCTTAGTGTCCAGCTGGACGTCGTTAAGCTTTGTCAAGTAATTTTTAGATACGCTCTCCGCTCTTTTGAATATAACATATAAAAAGATATCAAATTTGAAAAACATCTGGTGACCACAGTTATATATTCTACAGTTCATAAGTAAATCAGTAAGATCATTATTGTTTCAGAAAATGTATTTCTATGAAGATTTTATAACAGTACTAGTATTAGTGTACAGTACGACCATTATTGTATCCGGAGATGTGTTTAAGTTATTTTAGTAGGTCTATGTAAACAAATAAAACAGACTTTACTAATTACATACGCCGCTCTGAGAAAAGATACATTGGCACCATTGACTTATATATTATTTGGCCCATAAAAATGCACAGATGAACAGTTAGTACCCAACGGGCATTGATTGAGCATGTGCAAATGAATTTTATTTTTATTCAAGTCATAGACATACAAAATTTGTTTTGCTAGTATCGATTATTTTATCAGTTGATAAAGGTGTGAAATTTCAGTTTGCCTTTGTGATTTCTTTTTCAGGGAGATGGAAAAAATTAATGAAAACCAAAAATCTGATGTACCTAAAAACTCTTCTCTAACACTAGATCCTCTAACATTGAAAGCCGACCGATATCGATTATGGTGCATAGTCATTCTATAAGTCTCGAAATGATGTGATCTTCATGGCCGAGAACAATATGTATAATTAACTAGATTGATGAAAAAGTTTTTTTCGAATATTAAATTCGTTAGTAGCCAAGAACAGAAACAATTAAATTAAAAACAGGTGAGCGCAGAGCAGATAAGACACTGGTAATATTGTTCCCATTATTAGTCTGCGAATTTTGATTCTAGCGTTTACTGTTGGATTTTCCATCACCAGTTTTCGCCATTTCCGTCAATTAGCAAATCAACAAAGTCATCATTCATCATCATTCATCATTACAGCCCTTCACAAGTCCACTGCTGAACATAGGCCTCCCCCAAAGAATGCCACAAAGCACGGTCCTGAGCCACCTGCATCCATCGACTTCCTGCATGTCTTACCAGGTCGTCACTCCATCTCGTGGGGGGACGCCCTACACTTCGCCTACCGGTACGAGGCTGCCACTCGAGAACCTTTCTTCCCCATCGGTTGTCGGTTCTTCGAGCTATATGGCCGGCCCACTGCCACTTCAGCTTACTAATCCGTTGGGCTATGTCGGTTACTCTGGTTCTACTGCGGATAACCTCATTCCTAAGTTTATCACGCAGAGAAACTCCGAGCATAGCCCTCTCCATAGCTCGCTGAGCGACCTTGAGCTTCCTCATACGGCCAGCAGTGAAGGACCACGTCTCAGTTCCGTAAGTCATCACTGGCAACACGCACTGGTTGTACAATTTCGTTTTAAGGTTTTGAGGTATGTCTGACGAGAAGATGTGTCGTAGCTTCCCGAACGCTGCCCAGCCGAGTTGAATCCGTCGATTGACCTCTCGGTCGAAGTTGGACTTACCTAGTCGGACTATTTGTCCCAGGTAAACATACTCGTCTACAACTTCGAGCTTAGTGCTCCCAACAACTACCGGCATAGGTGTGACATGGACATTAAACATAATCTTTGTTTTGTCCATGTTCATCTTAAGACCAATCCGTTGGGAGACACTATTGAGGTCATTGAGCATAGTGCTTAGGTCCTCCAGCGATTCTGCCATAAGGACTATATCGTCTGCAAATCGAAGGTGAGTGATGTACTCGCCATTGATGTTAATTCCGTATCCTTTCCAGTCCAGAAGCTTGAAAACGTCTTCCAATGCAGCGGTGAAGAGTTTCGGGGATATAACATCACCCAGTCTTACACCTCTCTGCAATTGGATAGGTTTCGTACTCTGGTTCTGTACTCGGATAGCCATCGTAGCTCTACTGTACAAACACTTCAGCACTTCGATATACCGACAGTCAACTTGGCACCGCTGAAGGGACTGCAGCACCGCCCAAATTTCGACGGAATCAAAGGCTTTCTCATAGTCCACATACGCCAGACATAGTGGCAAATTGTACTCTTCGGACTTCTGTACAATTTGCCGTAGGGTATGTATGTGGTCTATGGTGCTAAAGCCCTTTCGGAAACCGGCTTGTTCGGGAGGCTGGAAGTCGTCAAGTCTGCGCGCGAGACGATTCGTAATGACTCTCGAAAACAGCACGTAGACGCGGCTCAGAAGGGAAATCGGTCTGTAGTTCTTCAAGAGAGCGTTGTCACCTTTCTTAAAGAACAAGACCACCGCACTTCCGCTCCACGCCTCCGGTGTAATGCCACCATGGAGGACGGAATTAAAAAGCTTCTGAAAGACTTCAAGTACCGGTCTTCCACCCGCTTTCAGAAGCTCCGCTGTTATTCCATCCTCACCTGGGGCCTTGCCGTTTTTAAGGTGTTGGAGAGCCATTCTAATCTCGCTCAGACTGACGTGCGGGATATCTTCGGAATAGTGTCGGATAAGACTCGCTCTTGGATCGTTACTCACACTTGCGTGTGGCTCCAACGATGACGTGTACAGCTGCCCATAGAACCTCTCAATCTCACTCAAAATCTCAGGTGCCCCGGAAACGATGCTGCCACATTCAGTCTTCAGCTTTGACAGTTGGCTCTTTCTGGCAGACAGATCTCTGGCAAAGACTTTGGAGCCTTGGTTCCGCTCGATCGCTTCTTCAATACGAGCTGTATTGAAGTTGCGCAAGTCCCGCCGCATGCATTTGGAGATCTGTCTGTTCAGTTGCCTGTATGCTGTCAAATCTGTTGAAGAATGTAGCCTCATCTCCCGTCTAACAGCCATGAGATTAAGAGTGTGATCGGAGAGTTTTTGTGTTCTTCTGCGGCGGGTCTTGCAGAACTTAGCTCCGACCGCATGGACAGTTTCCACGAGCTTGTCATTCATATCGTCCACTTCATTGCAGTCTTCTAGGCACTGAAAACGGTTTTGTAACTCGAGCTGAAAGGTTTCGGGACTTTGGATTAGAGCACGAGGGGGACGGAGCGTTGACTTCATCAGACGAGACCTCTCCAACTTAACATTTAGGTTCAGTGTGCCTCTAACCATTCGGTGATCGCTGCCGGTTTTCACCCTCGCGATCACTGAGACATCACTGAACAGTTGTCGTCTGGTCGTCATAATGAAGTCAATCTCATTTTTGGTCGAACCGTCGGGGCTTGACCAGGTCCACTTCCTGTGGGGCCGCTTCTGGAAGAAAGAGTTCATCATAAAGAGTCCCTCTTTCTCCATGAAGTCGGCCAGCTGTTGGCCCCTTGGGTTCCGTTGCCCTATTCCAAATTTCCCTACTTTCAGCTCACCGTTCTCTCTTGTGCCTAGTTTTGCATTGAAGTCTCCCATTAACACCGTATATTGGGTTTTGGAGGAATGCATGGCTCTAGAGATATCCTCATACATTTCCTCCACCTCCTCATCGGGGTGTGCCGAGGTTGGTGCGTAAACCTGTATGACCTTCAGCGAATACCGTTTGGTGATTCTGAGTATAAGGTACGCAACCCTCGTCGACATACTCCCGATCTTTACAACGTTGTTAACGAGAGACTTGTGGACGATAAATCCGACACCTCCTTGGGACAGATGGTCGCCCTCCCGGTGATAGAGCAAGTTGCCGGATTCGAGGATTACCGTGTCCTCCCCCTCTCTTCGGACTTCGGATAATCCTATAATATGCCAGCGCAACTTGTCTATCTCTTCTTCCAGCTCCACAATCTTCTCGTCAGTCCTCAGGGTGCGTGCGTTGTACGTTGCCAGGTCGAGTCGTCGTAGGTGGCAACCGAACCTCCACCGGAGATTCTTAGCACCCCCTGCCCCGCCGTTACCATGGTCGCCACCGTAGCCAGGAATAGCGGGGCCGCCGGGGACTGGGGGCCGTCTCTTTGTTACATTCATAGAGGGGTATTTGCCATAGTTGCCACGCTTGGCGAGCGGGTTGGCAACCGCAGTTTTTTTATTGTAATTTCGGCTATTATCAGGGAGATGCTGCTGCCCATCTCCCGCCTGTTTCCCATTGTCGCCTTTTACGACACCCACGGGAGGATATGGGGTAGTGGATATTCTTGACCGCCACTACAACGGCAATCAACAAAGTAACAGGTTCTTATTTAGGAAAAAAGTTGTTTTCCCACCCATTCAATGTATTTGATACGTCACGTGCATGCATAGGTGATAGTTTGAATAAAAACTTATATCTTTTATATTTTTCCTTACACCAGTATAATATAAGCTCTGGGGCTAGGTGCACGCCATAAATTCACAGTACGTGTGCACAGTACAGTGTTCGGCGGTTAAGAAAAATGTGGTGAATCCAATATGTTAGACAAATAAAATATTTCCATCACGAAAAACATTTTCTTAGAGAATAGGGGCGAAAAACGAGCACGCAGTTCATCTAATGGTAAGTGGATGCTATGACACATTGACATTCACATTTATCCTCATTTAAGAATCAAAATACAGAAGCGTTTTCACCCCTGAGGGCTAAGATAGAATGTCTCGTTTCAAGTTTCAAATACTTCTCCAAATGTCTGTTCTCCAGATGTAAAGAAGACCGCAGATTTGTGGGGGGATTTCCGTTACAGTTATTGCGTCCATAATATATTTAATTGCACCTCATCTTGCTATTATTATTAATACTTGTATCGATTCTGGTGTGTTTCCTGATTTAATAAAGTATAGTAAAGTAATACCTTTATTTAAATCTGGTAGTACATTGGACCCCGCTAATTTTAGACCTATTTCTGTACTACCAACTCTCAGTAAAATTTTTGAAAAAATAATTTTTGATCAATTGTTAATTTTTTTAATACAAATAAATTACAACATGAAAACCAATTTGGTTTTACAAGGGGTCTCTCGACATCTGACGCCGGTGTTGAGCTTATGAAATATATTTTTAATGCCTGAGAGAAAGGCTTCAAGCTTCAGGCTTGCTTTCCAAGGCTTTTGATTGTGTTCATCATGAGACATTAATCAGGAAACTACAACATTACGGTGTAAAAAATTTAGCGCTTTGACTTATTACTTCATATTTAATTAACAGAACTGAAAAAGTCGTGATCAGTGGTAAAGGTTTCTCCGGATCGGTAATATCAATGGGCGTTCCTCAGGGCTCGATTCTTGGCCCATTCCTGATTTTAATCTATATTAATGACTTACCCTATCTTGTAGGGGACAATCACGATATAGTATTATTTGCTGACGATGCCTCTTTATTTTTCAAACAAAAACGGCAATTAATTAATTATGACGATGTAATTAATACTTTACCGAAATTGTTACATTGGTTTAACGCCAACAATATGCTTTCAAACGGCAATAAGACAAAGTTTATTAAATTTACAATACCTAATGTAGAATATTCGAATACCAATGTGCTGTTAAATGGGGAGGAGTTGAGTCTTGTGGATATCACTGTTTTTCTTAGTATTACTATTGACGCGAAAGTTCAATGGGGCCCCCATATATCTAAATTAGCAAGCAGACTTAGTTCTGCAGCATATGCCGAAAGAAAGATTAGAAGTCTCACAGATATTGAGACAGCTAGATTAGTGTATTTTAGTTACTTTCATAGCGTAATGTCTTATGGAATTTTGCTATGGGGTAATGCGACTGATATTGAAGCTATATTTGTTTTGCAAAAGAAAGCCGTATGGACGATTTATAACCAAATTGCAAAAAGTCTCTCAGAGAAAAATTTAAAGAAATAAACATTTTAACTTTGGCATCGCAATATATTTATGACAATGTAATGTATTTGCATAAAAACATAAATAGCTTTAATAAGAATAAGGATGTGCATAATTTAAACACCAGGAACAAACATAAGCTTGTAATGCCAGTTACTAGACTCCACAGAATCAGTAATTCATTTATGGGGCAATGTATACGCTTTTACAACAAAATCCCAGAACATATTCAAAGTTTATCAATAAACAAGTTTATAAGTTTTATTAAAGAAAAACTGTACAACAAGTGTTATTATAATATCAAGGAATAAATAAATGAAAATAACCCCTGGGAATAAGGTGATCGACACCATGCTGGTTCTATGAAAAATCATTTAAAAATTGTATTAACGAAATTATTGTTAAGTGTAATATGTTTGAAAAAAAAATCCCGCTGGGTTTCTTGCTGCTTCTTCCCAGGACTGAGGTTGTTTCCGAACCAGTGGTAAGTAAAAAATGACTTTCAATAAGTATTATGTAATAATAAAATAAAATAGAACAGAATTGAATAATATTGAATAAAAAATTAATTAATTCTGTTCTATTTTATTCAAGTAACAAGGGTCTCCGGTTCTCTACACTCAACATACGAAACACTATATACATATATAATAAATCAGTAGAACATTCGTGTCTGAAATTCTTATATTTTCTAGAAAAAACAAGTATAAAGAACTAAATAAATGGCACTGAAACCAAATTTATGCTTTGTTTAGAATAGTGACATCTAATGAAAATCATAACATCTGAGATGTTTCTAACTTTCATTTCTAATCTATAAAAAAGATTTAGTTGGTATGAGTTTTTTTTTATCTCTATACTAGCTGACCAGGCAGACGTCGTTCTGCACTTTCCGACGACCATTTGCTTTCCTAAAAAAATACCCTGAAATTAGCAATAAAAAATTGAGGGTCACTTATCGGGATAAAAACTATCCTATCTCTCAAGTTGGACCAAACTGCACACAGTGTGCAAAATTTCATTGAAATCAGTTCAGTAGTTTAGGAGTTCAATTCGGACAAACAACGTGACATGTAATTTTTATATATAAAGATAAACTGATAAAACTGTAATTATAACAAAACTCTTATTAACGTTATAGTTTAAATAAAGAAATTTTTATATATTTATTGGTCAGATCTCAGAATCAGATAATAATATCATAAAATGGTCGATCATTGTGTGAAATGGTCGTATTTATATTGTCAAATTAAAGCAATGAATAGAGATTGTTTGGCGAGATTAACAACTAAACACAACATTGCTATTTCTTGATAATGTCATATTGTAAAATGATTTCGTAACATACCGCTAGCAGCACCGATAGCGTATTTTTGACAGAGGCAGAATTTTTAGGGTTCCGTAGCCAAATGGCAAAAAACGGAACCCTTATGGATTTGTCATGTATATCTGTCTGTCTGTCTGTCTGTCCGTCCATATCTATCTATGGATAGGTATCTATGGATAGGTCTTCTAAAATCTTTTTGAGGTTTCTTATATCATTTTTTTTAAATTGAATAGTTTGCGCGAGAGACACTTCCCAAGTGATAAAATGTGTCCCCCCCCCCCCCATGTAACTTCTAACATAAGAGAATGATAAATCAAAAAAAAAATATATGATGTAAATTACCATGTAAACTTCCACCGAAAATAGGTTTGGACGAGATCTAGTAGGTAAGTAGTTTTTTTACATACATACATATAATCACGCCTCTTTCTCGTAGGGGTAGGCAGAGACCACTTCTTTCCACTTGCTACGAACCTTACATACTTGTTTCGCTTCGTCCACTTTCATTATTCCCTTCATACATGCTCTACGGTTTAGGGTACTCTTGACCTGGCCTTAATCGAGGGATACTCATTCCAATTTACCTGTCCGGTAGTTGTGGTATGGTATACGGGTATGCGACCCCGGCTTCCCTAGCTATTACTGTCCTATCCCTTGCCCCCCTGGACGGTAATATCCTACATTTCCTATTTCCCACCCTAACTTACCTTACTCTTCCTTTGCACACCAATTATCCTTCCCCTTTTCCTATTCCTACCCTCCGCCAATCCAACGTCTGCCGCGCGGATGGATGCATGGCTAGGGGCGAGCCTAGTCGTTAACGTGCCACACTGCCCAGAGACCGGGCGACCCCAGAATTAGGCTAGCCTTACCCTGGCATGCGAGGCTCTGCTGAGGGGGACAAACCTTTCCCTCGCTATTCGTGGGAACGCAGTTTTTTTTAATACGTCATAAATCGTAAATTATATTACTTGCTGTTACGGAACCCTTCATGAGCGAGTCCGACTCGCACTTGGCCGCTTTTGTAATAAAATTTACATCACTTTATGGCCTAATTTATGTACTCCATAAATGTTCGAGGTTTGTTGTGTGATTAGACCACCCCAGTCGCACTTATTGTGGCTCAGTACTAAACTGTGCCTCTAATATATAATAAATATTAATAAATAATATAACTGTACTCAGTTCTGGTTTTCATAGTTTAAACCTTATAAAAGCGCTATCTACTTACTGCTAAATATATTAATAATAAGTAACTGATCAAATTAAAGACGATTCTATTGAATACTTATTTTTGTAGCATTGAAAATTCTCCGACTTAAAATATCCAGACTGATGGTACTGTCCGCATGATTTATTGCAATTGTCACTTTTATCAAAATTGCTAAACAAAACTGTGTACAGAAAACTGTGATTAAGAGAGGTTTTTCGTTGAATATATTAAGTGTCTATAGGCATAGCAATATTTCACCAGCTTCTTTTATGTATCAAATCCGATGTGAGTGATTGAAAATTAAGTGCACAGTGAGGTTTTTATATCTAATTGATGGAATAGATCGTGATAACTTTGAATTACTAATTACTAGTTAAATGTGTTTTTCAATTTTGCTAAAGTTTCTTTTCAGTTTTTATAAGTTTTATTTAAGCAAATATGAGAGCCGCGTAACTCACCTTAAGATTTCAGAGCATAGAAACAAAAAGTGTACGATTCCCGCAAGGACCAATGAAACTGGTAAGGAAATTTCAGTTGCTTAATTTTTTTATAGGATAGGGTGACAAACGAGCACACAGTCCACCTGATGGTAAGTGGTTACTGTGACCCATAGACATCTACATCTATCCTCCATAAAGACTCAAAATGGAGATGCGTTGTCACCCGTGAGGACTAAGATGGAATGCCTCTTGTCCAGTAAAAAGAGTCTCCGGTTCTCTACACTCACCATACGAAACACAGCGGTGTTCAGCTGCTATTTTACGCTGGTATTCTGTGAGAGCGTAGTTCTTCCCCGGTCGAGCCGACCCATTCCTGCTACAACTATTCTACTAATATAGCTGCAGCATGACTCTACCACTGTTAAAATCCATGTGCTCAGTAAAGTGATGAAGATTAACTTCGCGGGAAACCTTGACAACTGAGTAGTTTTAAAAAAAGATTCATGAAGATGTGAAAATCGCTATTTTGCACTATGGCTCATTAGAAGCCCTGTGTACAGTTGTAAGACGTATGTCAGTTGCTTCTTTACTTTTTTACTTTTAACGAGACTTATAAAACAATTAGTCATATATCAAAATAGCTTTCATATTTTCAGACATACCTATTAAAATTTTTGTGACAGTCCTGATTTCATAGGTCACATAAGTAAATGAACACTCTTGCGAAAAACTACTATAAATAATAAATAATTTTTAAACACAAGTTTATTTTTTACCTTTGAGTAGAACTGCATTGATAAAATCTTTAAAAAAATCTGTCAAATCCGGTAATCGAACCAGTCCTAACGTAAGCTTCATAGTACGGAAGCTGTCCGGGTTCGATCCCTACCGGCGCCTATAAATTGTTAATTACAATTTTATGTGCTGATTTATATCATATATCACATCGTGAGGAAACCTGTACGTCTGAAATATAAGAAAACAATATTTCGAAGACATGTGAAGTCCCCAACAAAGCCTCTCAGAAATGAGAGGAGGTATATAGGCTGTTACTTTACCTTTGGGATAAATAGCAAGCGAGTTGCCTTTTTGCCGAATTATTTTGAGCTGTCATGAGAAAGACGCTGCTGCTAATCTTCTGTATATTCTACTCCAGTTTATGAATATAGTTCTTCCCACACGTTTACCGTAAATAGACCTACATCTATAAATTTTGAGGTCTACTCGAACCAAAAAAAAAAATATCGGCATCTATTATATGGCGTCAATCAAAATTCAATGGGGCCAATGATTTGAATCAAATATCACAAATAAAAACTACGTCGTGTATTAATAAAATACCATGAAATTCAACATTATTTTGTTAAAACTACATAAGCTGCACTAAAAGTATCGGGAATAGAATATTTACACTGTTCCTGTCATATTAAAATCTTTTTAATTGAAAACTCCTTGGTTTTAAAAATCGAATACCATTTATTTATTCAAAAAAAAAATTCTCGGTCTTGTCACAAGGTTTTGTCAAACTTGTTTACTCGTTGAGAAAATGGAATTGACTCGAGCAGGGTGAGGCAACTTTGTATGAAAGCTGAAAAATCTGCACACAATCATGATTTTGTCAATATGCGTGTTGGGCTTGTTAAAATAAAGCGAGATAAAATATTGCTGTCTCGTTCTTTAATTTTGTTTTAGATTGCCATTTTAAAAATTAGATAAACAAATTCATAATATGGAAAGAAAATAAAAATATTAATTCGGTGCCAAACTTTTATTGGTTTGCTTTTTAAAGTATAATTACATACATATTACTCTGAGATTCGCACAATTAGTTTACCTATTAATTGATTTAAATAAAATTATTAAATATTAGCAGAATTTTATCAAAAGAAGCCATGAATTAATAGAAGAAGAAAAAAATGACAATTGTTTGTCAACGTCTTTCATATTGAAAATATTATCTGAAATTTATTAAAATTTATTTCATAGGTTTAGTTTTCAATATTTATTATTCATTTTTGCTTAAATTCAGTTAGATGGACTTCATTTTCGTATGTAAGCAAATATACAGTCATAACATCGTCGTGAATGTACAGTAAAGATTTTTTGTGAGATGTTAATTCTGTATAAGATATTGACTATAAATGAATTCATTATTTCAAAGTTTTATGCACGATTTGTGATCATCATCGAAAGTACGTTAAGTGTTGCGTAAATAAAAAGCACAAATTCATCTGATCACTTTCTGCAAGTTTCCTATGGTAGGAAAAGAAAAACTTATGACAATATTGTGGTAAGGCTATAAACATTTCGAATTTATTGGCCGTTATTTGTAGGTTTTATAACTATATTGACTCGAATTGTATCTGTTTCAGATCACGTATTTGGGCTGAGTAAAGTTTTCATCATGAGAATTTTGCTGATCTAAATTTACGTTAACGTTCTGTGAAGAATAGCTCTCTGACAATAACATGTGTTATATATTAGTAACGTGCGTGGAAATATTACGTGCAAAAGCAATAAAACACATCAATAATAATGTGTAGTTTATAAAACAATCTGTCTTCCAGAAAATAAAATTACATAACTATACTTATTTATAGTTTTATTTTATCCCACATACTAATCTAAATTATATTCGAGTAATTTTGGTGCAACCTCTCAAATATATGGGAATTTACCCCATAGGTTTGTGAGGCTTGAGCCAAAATTACTCGAATAAGCCTTAAAAAATTACAGAATACAAAGGTTTGAAATTCCCGCTAAAAAGTTTTATATGCGCGTCCACCGTAGCGCTTTTCGTATACACACATAAACACGTGTTTTCGTTTTTTAGTATGAAGTTGGCGTTCTTCTCTTGATAAAGAGTAATTGTGTTCTGTGGACTCGAGAAAATTTAAGAGCGATGATTTATTAAGACTTGCAAAGTGGTTTAACACCTCTTGATAAAGAGTAATTGTGTTCTGTGTTTAACACAAAAACAGTGTGTTGACCGGATGATTTCTGCATTTGGTGATGAAGCCCCATCCAAAACCACAATTTATCGCTGGTTTGCTGAATTTCAACGTGGACGTGTCAAGCTCAGTGATGATCCCCGTCAAGGTCGTCCAAAAACTGCAGTCACCCAAGAAAACGTTGATGCTGTGCGTAAGCTGATCGAGGAAGATCGACATGTGACATACCGCGAAATTTAGGCAACTTTGGACATTGGCATGATATAAATACAAATAATCTTGCATGAACAATTAGGTGTAAGAAAGTTGATTTCCCGGTGGATACTGTATCCGCTCTGTGAAGAGCAAAAAGCGGCTCGCGGTACTTGGTGCGTCAGAACTCTCGAAAGATACCATGCAGGATCCTCAAATGCTGTATACAACATCGCATCAGGTGACGAATCCTGGATATACGCGTACGAACCCGAAACAAAAAACAAGTCACGAGTTTGGGTGTTCCAAAATGAGTTAAAGCCAACAAAAATTGTTCGTTCACGGAGTGTTGCAAAAAAAATTGTGGCCAGGTTTGTCTCCAAAACCGACCATGTTACGACTATTCCTCTTGAGGGACCAAGAACGGTTAATGCAAAATGGTATGCTAGCATTTGTTTGCCACAGGTCGTTTCTGAACTCCGTAAAGAGAACTGCAACCGCCGCATCATCCTCCATCACGACAATGCGAGTTCTCACACCGCACAGAGAACAAAAGAGTTCCTAGAGCAAGAAAACATAGAATTATTAGACCATCCGCCGTACAGCCCCGACCTAAGCACTAATTATTTCTACACTTTCCCTAAAATAAAGAATAAATTGCGTGGACATAGATTTTCATCACCTGAAGAAGCTGCGGACGCCTACAAAACGGCCATTTTGGAGAACCCAACTTCCGAATGGAATGGTTGCTTCAATGATTGGTTCCATGGTATGGAAAAATGTGTCAAATTTCGCGGAGAATACTTCAAAAAGCAATAAATACATTTTTAAATAGTAATGTTGTGTCACTTCCTTGATTCCCGAAATTTTCAGTGCCGCCCTCGTATACCAAATGTCATTATAAATAACGTATTTCTGATTCCAGGACAATTTATCCGTCATAAAGAGAAATCAGAAGACATGTCCGATGTAAAAAGGTGTTGTTGCTAGATGTATGATCTGATTAACTCATCTTTTTTGTAGCATATTATATTAAAACCCACGAGAGCAAAACCGTGAGTAAAAAGCCAGTGTTTATTAAAAAAGCTAGCTAAACGCGTCGTAGAACTCTACTCAGGTCTAGCGCTAAGTGAGTGGTAAGCGAGAACTACTTTAGACCAATGCACACGTTTGAGACGTCTCACAAGTCAATACGGACATGCTCGGACAATGTGTGCCACGCACACATTGTATAATAATTCTTGATGGCTTTTAATCGCTTCAGAGTATCTGCCTGCGCAACATATATATAAGGAGAATAAGTTTTAATTTATAAAAGTTTGAAGTGGTAAAGCTGATATATTTTTTAGCAAACAAGTTTTGTTTTATTATATAATATTAAATATAATATGAAGATTATATAATATAAAACAAAATCAGAAATGATCTCATACCTGGCAGAGTCATACTGCGGCTATATTACTGGTAATAGTTGTAGTTCGAATGGATTGGCTCGACCGGCGAAGGACCACCCTCTCAAAGAATACCAGCGTGAAACAGCAGTTTAATGCTGCTGTGTTTCGTATGGTGAGTGTAGAGAACTGGATACCCTTTTAACTGGACACGAGGAATTCCATCTTGGCCCTCACGGGTGACAGAAATATGCATTTTGATTCATAATCGAGGATAGATGTGGATGTCTATGGGCCACAGCGGCCATTTACCATCAAGTGGATTTGTGCTCGTTTATGGTACCCTTCTCCTATATCCTCAATGTAATTAATTATTTAATTTCCCTCAGTCATTAATCAAGAGTTAATCGGAGCCACTGCCTTACTTCGAAATGAAAATTTCGAATTAAGTTTTTAATTAAATTTGCACATGGAAAAAGGTTCTTGAATATTGTTAATTTTTGCATTTCTGTTCAAAAAAATGGGGTAATTTTAATATCGTTAACCTAATTTTTGTCTTTGACTTATTCAGTTATATGACACTTGCCGTTGATGATGTTTCTTTTTGATAACAAATACCAGAGACCCTTTTTACTAGAAATGAGGCATTCTATCTTAGTCCTCAGGGTTGCGTTTTGTTTCTTAATTGAGGATAAATGTAGACGTGTATGGGCTACATCATCCACTTACCAGCAGACTATGTGCTCGTTTGTCAGTATTATTTTATAAAAAAAGTAATAAAACAACATACGGTATATAGTAGCTGTGGTCGAGTAATTTTTGTTTTCTACAACTTACAATATGGCATAGGTAGCTCAAGTCGGTCTCATGTAGTTCTAAAATTAGGTGCAACTAACGGCCGACGGGACGACACGTTATCCGGAGTGTTCAGTGTAGCGGCGTTGCGGCGTAGCGGCGCATCAGCGTAGCAACGTAGCGGCATAGCGCCATATTGACGTGTTCGGTGTATTGATTCGGTATATTTCGACTGATCGCCACAAGGGATACAATACAATACGAAAACGCGTGCAGGTATGTTATGCATGCTTAACGCCCCGCGTACAGCTACATGCTCGTCACTAACACATATAAGAACTTAGTACACAAAATGAAACCTGCTATTTCGTTGACGTTGGCAATAAGAATCGAATTTACTATTTCTGTTTTACGATGAAACTTTGCCGAGCGTAAAGCTTCGGTTGTATTTAATTTTCGGATGCATTGTTATTACGACTGGCACGTTCCTTAGCAAAGGTCGAGGACATAACCTTTGTAACTCCACGCAGGTTTACTTTCGTATATGTCAGAGCAGTTCCATAAAAAGAGCAATTACTCAAATGTAACGGGATCATTTTGCGGGCAGTTTGATTATATTGACGTGCAAATATCGGTTTACGCCCATAACTTGCTAAATTTTTTTTACAATATTCCTTAAATTTATTACCAATTATATTTGTAATAATGTTAAGTAATGTTAATACCCCCTGAACAGGTTCCCTCCTTGTCGTGGAGGGGGGCTTGGTCCCCCGCGATGAACAAAGAAGAATCCACATGACTGGCCACTTGGAGTGGGCTTGGCGAGTCAAGTTCGGGTGTGTGTTGATAGGCTACGTCGAGAAAGGTGTCCTCTTCCCACCGCTGCAGCCGAGGTGGAGTCGCGGTGGAAAAGTACTGTTGTTATGGCAGTCCATACCAACATTTTCTATCCACCGCGACTCTGACTGGGCCGCACCATTGATGCGGTAGTGGTAGAGCTGCGGGGTAGAGGAGTGTCGGTATTGCGAGGTGCCACTCTCCCTACCCTCCGCAGCCGAATCTTGGTTGGCGGCAGAGCCATAGATCAGATCAACAGCTTGGGTCAGGAAGGCTGGTGCTACTGAATGCTCATTTTTCCTGGCCCCATGGCGTTAGCGCATCGGACACGGGGGAGTCTGTTGCGCAGGTGTAGTTGGAAGCCGTGGAGGAAGGCGTGCCATGTGTTCTTGTATACCTTCCCTGAGAAGAAAATGGGAGAGAATAATTTCTCTCCCGCGGAAGAGTCCATGGAGAGTCCGGCGCTGGTGGGGCTACGGACGTATGCAAAAGCGTCCCTGTGGTCCTGCCAATATGTGACATTATAGATTGCAGGGCATCTTTTTCAGATTACCAATAGACAGATGACATATTGGTTTTTTGAATTGGGACTAAATCATTCCGACATCACAAATTGTCATTTTTATCAGTCATCCTCATGTCACCATCGTCATAATGAAAAGGGTTTTCCTTGGTTTTCCTGGATATTGAAGTCCACCCTCTCAGATCTTCATTAATGAGGCTTTATTTGCCGCGGGCAATGGCATAGTGATTGTGGCTTTTAATCGCAATCACAATCCTGAAGTGTGCCGTATAGGTTATTACTTTCTGACAAAATCTGATAACCAATTCTACATACAAGTGTTATTTTTACGACACAGGACTTACCTTTCTATCCTTATCTAACGGGTAATGCCAGGTTCCTGAGAAAACGTGTGAACGGATAAGCGATCCATGGATGGTTATATAACACTCTACACGGGCTTTTCGTGGACATTGCTCCTCCTGTTACTGGCTGTTTCAGTGACCTCGGTGAGTCACTTGGGCGTATCATCTTCAACTGTTTGACGCTTTCTAACTCTGAATATTTACACACACAACTTTATAGCCAAGCTTTTATACTTTAGGAACTCGCTCTGAAGTAAGCTCAAGTTTTTTTATAGAACAAGGGTGACAAGCGCGCACACAGCCCACCTGATGTACGTAGTACGTATATGCCGTGGGCTATAGATATCTACATTTATCCTCGTTTAAGAATCATAATGCAGATGATTTGAGGACTAAGACAGAATATTTCGTATGTAGTAAAAGGGTCTCCGGTTCTCTACACTCACCATACGAAACACATCAGCATTGAGCTGCTATTTTACGTTGGTATTGTGTGAGAGCATGGTCCTTCCCCCGTCGAGCCGACCCATTCGTGCTACAACTATGATATAACTGCAGCATGGTTGTAACTACGTATAAGTAAATTGTACACTACCTTATTACAGCACCAGGCTCTAATAGAACCAGGCCATCATCACGGATAGGATAATCTTGCGAACAAGTATAAAATTGTGGGAATGAATTAGGTAAAGGAAAAGACATTTTAGTAAACGTTGCTATTCCATTTGTTGACCAAGGTTAACCATTTCGTGAAAACCCACGTTCGCCACGTTTTGCTAAAGTTCACGTACCAAACAGTCAAAACTATTACACGAAAATATCCCACACAATAATAACAAACCTCTTAAAACCCAATTACACACTCTGATGGATCATACGATATGTGGGGGCCGGATACATGATAGAGAAGAGGACTAACGTGAGGAGCCGCTTGAGGGTGATCGCTGTGGCATACCTGGAATATAATCTAACAATATGTCAGTGGTGAGAAGTTGAGCAGGCTGATTCCTTGACTGACCTTATCCAATGTATCATCACCAACTAACATTAGAGATGCTCTCACTCCAGTCTTAGATGTTACGCAGTGAGTTAATGACGTTTAGCGAAGTTCACTAAAGTTAGAAAAACCCAGAGTACGCATAACAAATCCGAGCAGCTTGTTTTAGGCACGCGCCTCTCAGCAATGTTAATAAGGTAAACTAAAAAATATAATAAGATGAAAGAAAGTTATGAGTACGTGACCTAAACTTAAAATTTGAAATTGAATGTCTGTCTATTTTCTAAAATGTTGATATACCCAAATGTGCGTGTATGTGTAGAAAAATAAATGCGTAAGCGTTGCTTAAAATAATGTTTGTTGTATTATAAATAATATATTCCTACAAAAGATAATAGCAAAAAAAACAGAAAAGTTATAAAATAAATAGTTAAAGACTAGAATACAGCAGCCTGTCCTACTGCCAGACAAAAACTACGGGAGAAAGGGTTGCGAAGAGCAATCAGTCCGCCATTCCAATACCTGTTGGCGGACATCACATGGCTTCAAAATATATAATTTCTTAGTCCCGCGGGTTTCTTAGGGTTTTTCTCGCCTATTTGCATCAGATTTGACCACACATGGCCACAAATCCTTGCTAAAGAACCCCCGATAAAACATTATAATTTCAATAGAGAACATGACTGGGTCTCACTGCCATCTGCTCGTGATCCTATAATTAATAAAATTGAATCCCAACCCAAGTATACAGCTTCAAGATTTCAATATATATAATCTCATTCTGCGGAGATCGGACCTAACTTATTAATTTTAAACTAAAGATAGCCACGGTTAACTACTCGTATGACATAAAGACGTCGAACATCTAAGTCCACCCATCACCGTGGCCGCTGTAAAGTGCTCGAATCGTCGGGAATATATAATAAATTAATATATGCGATAAAATGCGTAAAAATTAGTTTCATTAAAATGTACAGTGTTTGCATTAATGTGTAAACATAATAAATCATGACGTTTTCCTTCA
Source organism: Parnassius glacialis (assembly GCA_033319125.1). NCBI lineage: Eukaryota > Metazoa > Arthropoda > Insecta > Lepidoptera > Papilionidae > Parnassius > Parnassius glacialis. The sequence continues at coordinate 19,819,421 of JAVANC010000010.1, read as the reverse complement.
CCATCGAGCACGTGATGAATCAGCACCCAAAAGTTACGATTTACAACTTCGCTAATGCTGGCGGGAATCGAACCCGGCTGTACTGTGAAGTTAACAGCCAGTGCTTAGCCCCCGAGCTGTCACGGCTCTAAGTATATGACAAATAAAATAAAACAGTATTTCTGAACGTGGCCAAATTATGATCTCTTTGACATTTGGTATAGTCAAACCTTACGGCGCCCACTACAAACTTATCCCTTTCAAACATATAAAGTGTACTTGTACTTACTGACAGTGACAGTGTGTAGTGTGGTTATTGACAATGGTGTTTTTCGGTTCAAAAAGTAAATATAGCCAGACTTAATTACAGACTGAAAAATTTAAGTTAAGTGCCTGAGGATGACAATTCATCGGTATCGTTCAATCTTTGTTTTATAGTTGCAAATGTCCTAAAGTTGGAATAGTGATTGAACTTCAGGAGGTATGTATCTGATATTATGTATGTGATATTAATTAAAAGTAAACGAATTCACAGTCCACATGATGGTAAGGGACTACTGCAGTCCATGGATACTTTTTACACGGTGAAATGCCTACGCATACCTGCCTCGCGGGGGCAAGATGGGTTATGTCGGACTCGCACCGACTAAAAGCCCATGGTGTTCCACCTTCATCGCACACTGTCAGGCTAACACTTTCGTACACATCCGTGGCCCCACCAGTGCCAACCGCTCCATTGCAGGCCTTCCTTGGGGGAGGACCTCTTCTCCCCATTCTCCTTCTCAGGCAAGGCGCACCAGGAATACAAGTCACGCCCCCCTCCACGGTTTCCAACTCCCCCTGCGTAACGCCCCCACCCAGGCCCCACCACCACCGCATCCCGTCAGATTTGCGAAGGATAAGGCAAGTAGTGCATCGCCATAACAATATTCCTCGTCCTCCGCGACGTCACCTCGGCTGCAGCGGTAGGGGGATAAGGCACCTCTTTCGCCGCAGCCCACCTACACACATCCGAAATGGACTCGCCAAGCCCACTCGGAGTGGCCACCTCGGGCCGGCCCTACACCACGGGCCAGCCAAGGGCTTCCTCTTTTCTTACCACGGGTGACCAAGCTACTGCTCCAAAATCCCTCTCCCCTCCCGGCACGACAGAGCATGAACACGTTCGGACTGAGGGGGAGGGGGGGTGCATGGATACCTGAAATCAACGTTATCTTCTTAGAGAGTACCCGATAAAACATCTCTTTAAGAAATTTCTTTAAACAGAAGTCTTATCTACTGATAAAACTTATCTTTAACCAAACGCTTTCGAAATGCTGCCTCCTCACACTGCTGAGCTGTAGCCTCCCTGGCTACCTGGTTATCGACTTATAGATATGTTTACAAGTTATCACCACTGCAATATTTTTATATACTTTAAAAATGAAGTTCATTTATTAATAATTATTAAGCTAGAAAAGTTTATCAGCATGTGATATTTTCTAAATTAGAAGGCTTTAAACGAAATTTTGTGAAAGTATATTTTCCAGCAAACATCTAGTTTAGTGTATTTTATTTTTCTTTGAATAACCTATTCAGTTGTAGTAAAACAGAATTCTTAAATATACTCGGACTTTACAAAACTTTATAAATATACGTCGAACGAATTGTACTACAATTGCAGCCATGAAATAGTAACGATAATGCACCTACTAATAGTTTTAAATTTCGATTTTCCACGAGCACTGTGGTGAAGGAAACGACAGTGAGAAAACCTTAATTTTTGAGAAATAAAATATGTGACACGATGGCATTAAAAGTGCAACTTGCACTGAAGCAGCGCGACGACTTATTGGTCAAAAAGATCCACTTGCGTCTAGCAGTGGGTCGTATGTAGGTAGGATTTTAATAAATTTTATAATAGTCGTCTAGAGTACCGAGATGTCTTAATAATACTTATTTGACTAAACTAGTGGCTTTGGTTGCTGATTAGTGATAAAAATAATAATTTGTAAAATACATTTTGACTTTATCTGCATTTAAAAGTTCCACTAAAGTAACAAAAGGGTTGCTTTTTAAAACAAGTAAGGAAAAATATACTTTTAGTACAGTAGTCGATATTTATTTCATTCATTTGTCCATTGTTAAAGTCGAGATCGTTATATTTTTTATTTCAATCTGCTTTATAGGAGCTATAGATCAGCAGTGAGCATAAATAGACTTCATGCAAATAAACAAACTAACGATCACTTGTTTTTTCTTTTGTGCCAAACTGCAATTACCAAGCCAATCAGTTGTCTTGAAATTGTCGGGACGAGCGCGTTAAGGCTCCTCAATGTGTCTTTATATTTCAATAATCATATTTGTTTATAATACATTCTACAGCTTGGAATTAACAATCTAGGAGGATCAGGAATATGAGTAATCTAAATTAAATTAAATGCGCAATTAAAATTAAAACTAAAAAATGCAATTTAAAACACGATAAATATTTAAAGTTGTAACTAAAAACAGTTTCGAATACAAACACAAGAAAACTACTACTACTACATTGAAATCGAATTTACTTATAATTTACATTTGTAATTCCCCCGTTAAAGCGTCATCACAGAATACCAGTTGAAGTCGCCATAGTCGCTTTGAATATTAAATAAAAAATTTCAAATGAAAAAAACGAGCACAAAGGCTAATCTATGGAATTTACATATTGCATAACATTTCAAGTCCGGAAATATTATAATTACTACGACAGATCAGCAAAGCGTTAAAGCTCGGTCGGTTTTTAACCTATCACAGGCCATTTCCTGAGAACTATCTCATCTAACTGTAAGTGGTCATGCAGCCGAATATAATAAAGCATACTTTACGTTGGTATTCAGCTTAGTAAAAGCCTTGAAAAATAACCATTGTAAAGAAAAGTTAAAGCATATATACGTCCCACTTCTGGTCACAGGCCCTCCCCTCATTTACAAGATATAGGGCAAGGAAGTTTCTGCCGCGCTGGACCAATGCGTGTTAGCGATCCTTCACTGCCGAGCACATGGTAAATCAGCACTTAACATTGCAATTAACAATTGGTGCCGGAGGGTATCGAATTCGGGTTGCTGGGGTACTATGAAATTTACGTGTATTTTTTGTTTAAATTACACCACCATTGCTTTATCGTTTTTTTTTTATACATAATGCATACAGAAAAGAACAATTAAAACATGTCATATAGATGAATCGCGCGGTATGTCAACAAAAAAATATGGCGTCGAGTGTGTTTTTGTGATGATAGAAGTATTATAATGTATTATGTGAAAAAACGAGAGGCTGGTTACTTTGCGCTTGTACTCAAAACTGACATGATAAATTTTATTCAAATTCTACTTCATCGCCGCTTATAAACCTTTCACACCTTTCAACTTCAAGACCGCTAGGGGATATTTTGTAATACCAACCCAATGTGGCAGAAGTATTCGACGCAGTACTGGCCTCGATGAGGATTCTTCTATAGATCCTTAGTAGATTCGGCAGGTAAATAATGCCATGTTTATGTACAGTTGTTAAAATAAATTAAAAAGAGCCGAAGCTTGGAGGACTTGGAGTGTAGCTAACATTTGAAACCTGAATCTGTGGCAGAAATAAGGCTACACTACTAGAAAGTGAACTGGCTTAGCCACAAATCGGACTCATTTTCTAGGCTTGCCGCGATGCAGAACTCTCCTGAATATAAAAGTTGGTAAAAATTACTTTGCGTACATCCGCTCAATAAAATAAAATGATGTGTCTTACCTAGTTTGAAGAGCACCTTCCGCCCTCCCTTAATTGGGTGCACTATCATCGTCACCACTAATCCCAGCACCACTACTCCCAACACCACTACACTAGGAAAGACACACCACTGATTTTTGTATTGTCATCATGGTTCTTAATATAATGGCCTTCGTCAAAGTAACGCCTGATTCTATTAATTATCTCCTAAATATACTAAATTATACGAAGTCTTCCATCATCGGAACAAAGTGCATTGGTTTTATTTAATCTTTTTTTGGACAAAATATTGATAGCGTCTGTGCAATTGACTGGTCGCATGTTCATCCTTTACCTCCCTGACCAACCCGAGGTGTGAATCTGTTGCAACGTTAGTAAAGGAGTATGGGACGATGAATAAGAGTACATACAGACACCTGCCGTCCCTTACTAGTGATTGCCAGTGATTCAAGAGCAAAGGGATAAGTGGAACGTACTGCAGGTTACCTTCCGCTATCCAGCAACTAAACCAAAAATTATATGAATTTAATAACGTGCTTAACAATGACAAGAAGAACCAACTCGTATTATATCATTGTTGTGCGAAATTCTTCGTTATTTTTAGTATTCATTTGGTGCGTAAACAGAGAGCAACTTTTCATTCAAAACAAATTCATGCCAACAAAATACAATGAGAATTCTTTATTCTTAGGTAGAAGAAATTACGAATTCCTATCAAATGATAACATTGTTACAAAACCAACATTCCATAAGGAGATTTCCGTATTCTCAACGAGCATCGAAAAAAGAGATAACGAAATAAATTCTGGAGATACCATTTTAGTCTAACATTTTGGGCTGATATTTCAATTGTCAGTTAAATTATAACCTGACTATAAAAATGAAACTGTTGAATTTTTGATTCATATTTTTATTAGTTTATTGTGTATTTTATACTATGAATAACTTTGAATCTAATAATTAAAAAATAACCCTAGTCTTATTATTCCAAACCGCGTTGTCACCTCTGAGGATTAAGATGGATTGCCTCACAATTTACCACATGTAATTAAAATGCAAGCACTGCAATTTGTCGTCAGAATTAGGTAGATAAAAGCGTGGTTTTGTTATGGTTAATATACACTGTTCAATTTATTTGGAATTGATAGAAAGAGGCGTGTCTTCTTTAGTAACGATTTATTTAGACTGACTTTATAAAATAAACAATTATCCTTTAAATTCGCTAAGCATGGATTAGGAGTGGTATACATATTATGTATGTGGTTGTGAGCAATTGTTACATGTATGATGTATGTTTATTTGTGTTCTGTGAATATGTGTTTATAAAATTTATGTCTGTTTATGTATGTGTGTATGAATATTCGTGTAAATAAACATAAAAAATGGTACCTACCCCGACTAGGCTAGAAAAAAAAGGAGTTCTACCACCTTGTATAATGATGTACATGTACAATGTGATATGTTATACACACTGTGTTTGTCTTTAATATTTTAGATATGGCCACTGTTAATAATGTCTTTTAAAATAATGTAACAACTGTTGAAGAACGTATTAATAAACTCACTGTTTCCGCGACTTCGTTTGCATTGAATTCTTGTTAGTAACTTATTTGTGTTGAAGTTACATTTCTTGGGCCTATTGATAAAATGTTATAAACTACACCGCTGTCTCACTCAAGCAGTAATAGTAGAGATATTTTTATGCTTTAAAGAAGTAATTTTATTATAAAACCGATCAAGTGCATCTACGATTTCAACACCGAGAATGTCGCATTCGTTTAATATTATTAGTGTCCGACCGAAACAGGATTTTTAACCGAAACTGAAACTGAAAACGAACCTTCGGTCTGGGTGTCAGATTCGGCCGAAACCGAAACTTATTTAGATATGTTATTTTTTTATTATATACTGAAATCTGGTATATATACATATATACAGATAGGTAATGCATGTTAATGAAAAACAGTCATCGTAATAGTCATGTAGGAATATATTTATTTATTTTAAAGTAAAAATCAACAATTTAACGTTAAGAAATACTTTTTTAGTAAATTTTATAAAACAATCAACACTTACATCTTTCATTATGTTCACAATATTATGAATATTATTCAAAGAGAGCATTAACTTAATATATCACACTCACACACACACACACACACACACACACACACACAATATACACAAATTAACAAAATCCCAGAAAATATACAAAACCTGCTCAAATTTCAAAAACTTAAAAAACCAAGTTTGTATGAAAAGGTTAATTATAATATTAAGGAATTTATGGATGATAATAACCCCTGGGAATGATCACTACCAAGCTATTTCTAATTTGTTTTGTGTTGTTAATTGTATTACATACATGATTGTAAGCAGTGGCGTAGCTAGGCTTGGGCGGAATGGGCCCTCGCCCACTGCCTCGCACTTAAACGGGCTTCGCGGAGCCCTCTAAAATTCGATGCCCCCAGAGTTTACCACAGATGATTAATTAATTTGATCACCTTTACGTTCGAAAAAGAAAGTCACGACGAAGAAACTATTTCGATATTACAATATCGAAATAGCTGTCTTATAGTAGATGCCTTATGGTAGAACCACGCTGTAGCTATATTGTGGTTGCAGCACGAATGGGTCAGCTAGACTGGGGTAGGACCACGCTCTCACAGAATATTAGTGTAAAATATCAGCTTAATGCTGCTGGTTTTCGTATGGTGAGTGTAGAGAACTGGATATTCTTTTTACTGGAAGCCAGGCATTCCATCTCAGTCTTCAGGGTGACAAACTCATCTGCATTTTGATTCTTAATTGAGGATAAATGTAGATGTCTATGGACCACAGCACCCACCTACCACTAGGCGAACTATGTGCTCGTTTGTCATCCTTATCCTATAAAAAAATTGGGCTGAGGGAATTATTTGCGTGGCTTTAAGTCATGAATAACCATTTATTTTTATTTTTGTCGGTTTGTCGTCAGAATTAGGAAGATAAAATGATGGTGTTGTTATAGTTAAGATACACTGTACGATTTACTTGGAATTGACAGAAAGAAGCGTGTGTTCTTTAGTAACAATTTATTCTCTACCTACCATCAGGTGGACTATGTGCTCGTTTGCACACCTACAAAAAATTGGACTTAGGGAATCATTTGAGTCATGAATAACCAACGTTTTAAATTTTTGTCTGTCTGTCTGTCTGTCCGGGCTGATCTTTGGAATGGCTGAACAAATTGTAATGAAACTTTACGAACAGGTAGCTAGCAAAGCCAAGAAAACTCATCCGATAAAGTTGAATGTTTTCAAAATTGAGTCACTTAAATCTAAAGACTGCCACATCAATTGATCTTACCCACGCCAAGCCAGGCGGGTCGCTTGTACATAATAATGTTTACGTGGCGCTTAAAGTTGTTCCGCCTATACGTCATATAAAGATCAGCAGTAATTATGAAATTAAATTACATTTTAAATAAATTACTAAATTACATTTGTATAGCACCATCTATCGATAACACTGGTTAACTATTGTACTTTTTCTGACTAAGATGGTATTACGGTAATATTTTTGAAAAAACATATTCTTTTTTTTTGTATTTTACATATCTAATTTAATTATGGTTTCAGGGATTAAATTTAAATGCACTTGATGATTCAACGCTACCACTGAAAAAATTCGTAACTACATTTCAAAATAATAATTATAACTTTTTATTGAATAATCCTATTTTATTGAATCTAAGACTAAATGCTATTCGAAAAAACGCTTTATGATTTTGTTAAAGATTTTTCTGAAAAAAATATTAATTAAAATTAGATTTTAGACGTGATATGTTCATAAACTAACGACAGACAGACAGACAGACATTTCAAAAATGATAGAAATATGTATATTTAATTACTAATTTTTAGTCTCTCTCAATAATTTTTGTTACAAAAAGTACAATGTACAGACACCTGCAATTTACAATTTTATTACATGTATAGGTAAAATATAATACGAATATCGATATTGTAATTCTTTTTTGACAAACAAAGTCACAGTGCGGTAAAATTATTATCTAAAATTATTATAGAGATTGTGTTTTCGGCTGCTCGTAAATATCAAGTGTGTTGGGTGTAAACGGTTGTTTGTAACTGTAATGGCTTAGGGTCTGTGCTATATAGATAAACAATTTCCTGCGGTAGTTTACGTGTTTGTAGCATTTGTAATAAAAGGATAAAAATATTGTTTTTTGACATATTAAAATTTTATAATATAATAAATAATTATTCATATTATATTAGAAGTCGTGCGTTAGGATGGGACGTTGCAGGTTCGCGGATTCTTATCCCATACGATATCAAGACTTTCATGGCCTACCGATAATATTCCCAGGAGAAAAAAGATTTGTTCCTGGACGTTTATCCATGTGCAATTTATGTAAATAAAAAGCTTCCTCAATACAGAGCGACATAATCGCAATTATTTTTATAAAGGAGAAAATAAATATGTGTTTGTGCTTCTTTCACTATCGCACAATATTTATTTCTTATAAAAGTTTAATTGCTCGCAGATTTTTTTGATAAAAATGATGGAAATGTCAAACAAAGTAAGCTAAAATTTATGTTTGCTCACAATGTTTTTCTTTACCACTGAGTATACAGTAAAACAAATTTTAAAAGTGCTTTTCACAATTTAGTCGATTTCGGTTATGATCAACTTATGCGCACTGATTAACTGAGTCAACACGGAACCATATCGTTTTTGATCATAAATATAATACTTTATCCTACCCATTTAAAAATTGGTTTACCTTATCCTGTTAATTTAAAGGTTGTGTATCTCACAGTCTGTAAATATACTGGTTCTCTAGATACTCTTCAGATACTACTTCTACATACAGCAGCGCACACACTGCGTGTGACCGCACTAGTATCCTCTCCTCGATAAATATATCAGCTTCTGCGTTTTTATATAAGTTAAAATATGCAAGTACAGTATATTATGTAATACAGAATCAAGAAATTTAAAATAAAAAATACCCCGAGACTTTTTATTGGCTCTACACTGTAGATGACTCACTGTTGTCATCGTTCGCAGATTTTGATGGAAATTAAAAAAAGGGGGTATTGACGTCAATTGTACTTCAGCTGCTCGCGTTATCTGAAATTTAATATGACTCATCTATGGGCTACTACAACTGTAACTATGTGATGAGTCATTATACAATTTTATTAACTATATTGAGTTTTTTATTCTACACTTACGTAAATAAAAAAGTAAAATAATATATTTTCACATTAATTCAATTAATTGAGTGTGGATCGTAACAAATTAAAATTTAAAGTACCAAATCACTTTTTCAAGCTTAAGTTAAAAATTAAGGTAATAAATCCTTAGCTTAGCTAAAGGAAACCTCGTCGTTTCTGGGAAAAATATTATAACAAAAAAAAAAGATAAACACATTTTAATTTATACAATTATACCGAATAAAAAGTTGATAAGAGAATTCAAAAATGAATAAGATTTTACAGTCATATGACAGCGAAGACGCTTCGTGCTGTTACACTTAGTACTCTTTCAACGTTGGGCAACACTATAAAAGTAAAAAAGCACTAAAGTGCAGTGCTTTTTGGCAACCTCTTTGATCGTGTGACTGTCGACAAAGTCACAGAAGTTGTTAAAACTCTCAAAAAGAAATAAGCACTCGGCCCCGACGGCATTTTACACTTACACACAATCATTTTGTATTTATTATTATTATATTTAGGTACTGTCGAACATGGCTAATAATCATGGGTTACCCCATGGGTTAAGAATTAAAAAATAAATATGAAGTAGCTATAAGCGAAATTAACCATACAGATTTGGCTACATGATCGTAATAATTCGATACAGTATAATTGAAAGTATGGATATTTAATTTTTAATTCCCAACATATGTTTCCGTTAAACGATGTTTAAAAAAAATTATGACCAAAGTTTTTCTCATTGCAAATTTTTTGTACTACTGGTTGGTACTTAAATACTCAGCACAACAAAGGATACAAATTTCAATGGAACTTTGGTTTGGCGCTTTGCCAAATAAAATATATTTAAATTTATACACGTAAAATATCCGATTGTTTTGCTCCAAGATTTATACATATTTCAATTGGACGTAGTTATGCAAAAAGGATCCAACCCGCGATAAGTTAATTTGAGTTTATGATATTTGAAGTATCCATACTTCAAATATCATAAACTCAAATTATCGGAATGGTTTCTATCTGTTTGTAATTTTTCTACTTATTTGTGTTACCTACGTTTGCTAAAATTGTTACATCACATAATAGTATAGACCACAAACATTATTCTTCAAGTCAACATTTTTGACACAAACTCGGGTTGGATCCTTTTTGCATAACTATGTCCAATTACAACTGATATATATTTTCACTATATATTATAGATGTTAAAAATACATTAGTATTGGTTTTGGAAGTCACTAACTCTGAATGAATAATGTGACTTCCACAAAATGAAAGACTATCAAAAGTCCACTGCTGAACATAGGCCTTCCGCATAGATCACTTCATATTGAGATATATCACTATATCATAAAACACCGTACAAGATCTTCCAAAAGCAATTTGCGATATTAACAAGGACCTGGCCTTGACTGGTATCGATCTTATGGGTTACCCGTTAATTCTATGAAATTTTATTCCTTTCTTGACCCATAAATTATAACTGGTGTATACTTTTTACAAAGAAATACTATAATAAATGGCTCTTTTAGCTCCCCATAGAATTTGGTATATCGGCATATAAACGTATAATTCTCATATCCTCAAAGATAATTTATAAGTACCTTTAATACCTTTTTTATACGTTGTAGAGTCATGCTGCAGCTATATTTGTAGTATTGTTGTAGTATGAACGGGTTGACTCGACCGGAGAAAAACGACGCTCTCACAGAATACTAGCGTAAAATAGCAGCTCAACGCTGCTGTGTTTCGTATGAGAGTGTTTAGAAACGGAGATTTTTTACTGGAAACGAGGCATTCCATCTTAGTCCTCACGTGTGACAATGCATCTGCATTTTGATTCGCAAACGAGGATAGATCTACATCTATCCTCCTATGTCTATGGGCCACAGCAACCACTTACCATCAGGTGGACTGTGTGCTCGTTTGTCACGCTTATCCTATAAAAATGCCAATTAGAAATATTCAGATCCAAAAAAACAACATCAATGGTTAAAATCTAACAGGTGGTATGACTTCTTTTCTACCTAGGAGTCTGTCTGGGTAGTTATCGAACTTACTTGTGTCTGCGGCCAAATAGTCCATGCACTGCTTTGTTCTGGTCTGAAGGTTACACGGGATAGAGAACCAGTATAGTTGCAGGTTGTGAGATAATCTTAGACCTCAGACGTGACAAAACCTCTTTCTTTGTTTAAACATCCCTGCAGATGTCCATAGACTGTCGTAGCCAGTAACCATAAGGTTGACTGTGAATCCGTTTATCACTTCAGTTTTATAAAAGAGTGGTACAAAATGCTGCAAGAGCAAAATTCTCCTAGATGTAGTAATTTCAATCCAGCGAAGTACTTTTCTTAGGCATAATAACGATATTGACTTTCAGTCCTTTTTGTTTATTGCAGTAACTATTAAAATATGTTTTGTTAACTAACTGACAAATACTTATATATACTGGTAGATATGCATTTTGTCTAGTAGAACCTACAATTTTTGGTGCATCACACTCTATAGTGACTAGACTTGTAGGAGTTATCGCTGTAAAGCAGCTTTTTTTCTTAGCTCAATGGATACGACTGAGTTTGATATTATTATTTGATATTTATTTTTAAATTTATTATTACATTTTTAAGCCGTATATTGGCGGTTCAGAATATCCACTACCCCATATCTTCCCGTGGGTGTCATAAAAGGCGACAGTGGGAAACAGCCAGGAGATGGTCAGCAACATCTTCCTGATAACAGCAATATCACAATAAAAAACTGCGGTTGCCAACCCGCTCGCCAAGCCTGGCAACTATAGCAATATACCCCCCAAATGAATAAAGTTACTAAGAGATGGCCCCGAGTACCCGGTGGCCTCGCTATTCCTGGCTACGGTGGCGACCATGGTCACGGCGGGGCAGGGGGTGCTAAGAATCTCCGGTGGAGGTTCGGTTGCCACCTACGACGAATCGACCTGGCAACTTATAACGCACGCACCCCAAGGACTGACCAGAAGATCCTGGAGCAGGAAGAAGAGATAGACAAGTTGCGGTGGAATATTATAGGACTATCCGAGATCCGAAGAGAGGGGGAGGACACGGTTATCCTCGAATCTGGCAACTTGTTCTATCACCGGAGGGTGACCATCTGTCCCAAGTAGGTGTCGGATTTATCGTCCACAAATCTCTCGTTAACAACGTTATAAAGATTGGGAGTGTGTCGACGAGGGTTGCGTACCTTATACTCAGAAACACCAAACGGTATTCGCTGAAGGTCATACAGGTTTACGCACCAAATTCGGCACACCCCGATGAGGAGGTGGAAGAAATGTATGAGGATAACTCTAGAGCCATGCATTCCTCCAAAAACCACTATACGGTGTTAATGGGTGACTTCAACTCAAAACTAGGCACAAGAGAGAACGGTTAGCTGAAAGTAGGGGAATTCGGAATAGGGCAACGGAACCTGGGAGGCAAGCAGCTGGCCGACTTCATGGAGAAATAGGGACTCTTTATGATGAACTCTTTCTTTCGAAAGCGGCCCCTCAGAAAGTGGACCTGATCGAGCCCCGACGGTTCGACAAAAAATGAGATTGACTTCATTATGACGACTAGACGACAACTGTTCCGTGATGTCTCAGTGATCGCGAGGGTAAAAACTGGCAGCGATCACCGAATGGTGAGAGACACACTGAAGCTAAACGTTAAGTTAGAGAGGTCACGTCTAATGAAGTCAACGCTCCGTACCCCTCATGCTCTAATCCAAAGTCCCGAAACCTTCCAGCTCGAGCTACGAAACCATTTTCAGTGCCTAGAAGATTGCAATGCAGTGGGCGATAAGAGTGACAAGCTCGTGGAAACTGTCCATGCGGTTGGAGCTATGTTTAGCAAGACCCGCCGCAGAACAACACGAAAACTCTCCGATCACACATTTAATCTCATGGATGTTAGAAGGGATATGAAGCTGCAGTCTTCAGTAGATTTGACAGCATACAGGCAACTGAGCAGACAGATCTCCAAATGCATGTGGCGGGCCTTACGCAACCTTAACACTGCTCGTATTGAGGAAGTGATCGAGCGGAACCAGGGCTCCAAAGTCTTTGCTAGAGATCTGTCTGCCAGAAAGAGCCAACTGTCGAAGGTGAAGACCGAGTGTGGCAGCGTCGTTTCCGGGACATCTGAGATTTCAAGTGAGATTAAGAGGTTCTATGGGCAGCTGTACACATCATCGTTGGAGCTACACGCAAGTGTGAGTAAGGATACAAGAGCGAGTCTTATCCGACACTATTCCGATGATATCCCGGACGTCAGTCTGAACGAGATTAAAATGGCTCTCCAGCACCTTAAAAACGGCAAAGCCCCAGGCCAGGATGGAATTACAGCGGAGCTTCTGAAAGCGGGTGGAAAACCGGTACTTGAAGTCATTTAGAAGCTCTTTAATTCCGTCCTCAATGGTGACATGGTCTTGTTCTTCAAGAAAGGCGACAACGCTCTCTTGAAGAACTACAGATCGATTTCCCTTCTGAGCTGTGTCTACGTGCTGTTTTCGAGAGTCATTACGAATCGCCTCACGCGCAGATTTGACAACTTCCAGCCCCCCGAACAAGCCGGCTTCCGAAAGGGCTTTAGCACCATAGACCACATACATACCCTTCGACAAATTGTACAGAAGTCCGAGGAGTACAATTTGCCACTATGTCTATCGTATTTCGACTATGAGAAAGCTATAAGTCCGTCGAAATTTGGGCGGTGCTGCATTTCCTTCAGCGATGCCAAGTTGACTGTCGGTATATCGAAGTGCTGAAGTGCTTGTTCAGTAGGGCTACGATGGCTATCCGAGTATAGAACCAGAGTACGAAACCTTTTCAATTGCAGAGAGGTGTAAGACAGGGTGACGTTATATTCCCGAAACTCTTTACCGCTGCATTGGAAGACGCTTTCAAGCTTCGGGACTGGAAAGGATATGGTATTAACATTAATGGCGAGAACATCACTCACCTTCGATTTCCCGACGATATAGTCCTTATGGCAGAATCGCTGGAGGACCTAAGCACTATGATCAATGACCTCAATAGTTTTTCCCAACGGATAGGTCTTAAGATGAACATGGACAAAACAAAGATCATGTTTAATCATGTTGGGAGCATTAAATTCAAAATTGTGGACGAGTGTGTTTACCTCGGACAAATAGTCCGACTAGGTAAATCCAACTTCGACCGAGAGGTCAATCGACGGATTCAACTCGGTTGGGCAGCGTTCGGAAAATTACGGCACATCTTCTCGTCAGGAATGCCTCAAAACTTGAAAACGAGACTATACAAGCAGTGTGTGTTGCCAGTGATGACCTATGGAACTGAGACGTGGTCCTTCACTGCTGGCCGGACGAGGAAGCTCAAGGTTGCTCAGCAAGCTATGGAGAGGGCTATGCTCGGAGTTTCTCTGCGTGATAAATTTAGAAATGAAGATATCCGCAGTAGAACCAGAGTAACCAACATAGCCCAACGGATTAGTTAGCTGAAGTGGCAATGGGCCGGTCATATAGCTCGAAGAACCGACAACCGATAGGGAAAAAATGTTCTCGAGTGGCGGCCGCGTACCGGCGAACGAAGTGTAGGGCGTCCCCCCACTAGATGGAGTGACGACCTGGTAAAACATGCAGGAAGTCGATGGATGCAGGTTGCTCACGGCTGTACTTTGTGGCATTCCTTTGGGGAGGCTTATGTTCAGTAGTTGACTTGTGAAGGGCTGTAATGATGATTTTAATTATTCTGAAGAACTTTTCTTCGTATACTTGTATATGTAGCTCAGTATCCACTATTTTAAATAATATAATTAAATGTTTCACTTTTTGGTGCATGCTACTGTCACCAATTATTGTGACAACATATTGATCTAAGACTTGAGTGCATTGTTTGCCATAGTGGTGACCCCAAAATAAACAAAATGAAATAAAATATATAACGTTCACTGGTCACGCATGATAAATGAAACGTTACAAATAATACGAATGCACAGTTTATTCACTTATATAGGAACATATAGGCAACTATTGACACGTAAGTACATAAACAACGTCTCGCGAAACGCAGCGCGAGCGCGGGAACAATCAATAATTAACACAGGTATAGCGCGGAGCTAGTCGGCCAGCCTACTGCCTATAGCGGCGGTCAAGGTTCGGACGAGTGGCGTGATCCCGTGGCGGGGTAATCGTACGAGAGGGGATAGTGAGACCTCGGGTGATATAGGTAAGTATCGGCGCGCTACATACTCCCCCTTTTGACCAAGAGGGAACATCACGAATGGTCAAACTAATAGTTAGCGCCTAGCTGCGATTCTTACGCGGACGACCCCTACGACGCTTAGGAGCAACCGGCTCCGGACATTCTTCACCACCCCTGTCATGGTATTTCCGTAGATCCGACACATGATACTTACCAACGACTTCACCAGTCTTCCGCGAAGTTAGAATGTAAGTAGTTGGACTCACCTGTTTGGAGATCACATACGGACCATCCTGCTTCGGGATGAATTTAGAAGTAACACCCTTAGCAGCATTACTCAGGACATGTGACTTCATGAGTACGAGATCACCTTCTTGTAACGGATCCGAACCACGGCGATCGGAATCGGCTTGGATTTTACGAAGATCCTGTTGATGTTCAATGTTCTCCTTAGCTTCCGAGAGAGAGACAGCAAGCTTCAAAAGGTAAGGTGTAATCTGAGGGACTAAGTTTTCAGACTCGATGACCGCCCGTAGATCAGCCTGAACCGACAAAGGAGAACGGAGCTCACGTCCAAATGTCAAGAAAGCCGGAGTGGTACCTGTAGAAACGGTGACTGAGCTATTAAGAGCAAATCGGACGAAGGTAATACTTCAGACCATTGCTTATGGTTACCCTCAACAAGAATGGCGAGGTGAGCTTTAAGGTCCCGATTCTTCCGTTCTACGGGATTCGCTTCTGGGTGATACAAAGGCACCAGGTTCTGCTTTACACCTAGGACAAACAGAGCCTTCTGCATAACATCAGCCACAAACTGGACACCGTTATCGGAGATCATAAAGATTTCACCAACAAGAGTTTTCGCACAGATTTCGGCTGTGGCCTCGGTTAGAGCAAACAGTTCGACCCACTTACTAGCAGTGTCCTCCACTATCAAAATCCACCTTTCACCCTGAGGTCCTTTGGGTAACGGCCCAAAAAGATCGACGGCAATGACCTCGAATCGTTGAGCCGGTACCGGAGTCTGGAGTAAGCCAGGCGGTTTCAAGTTGGAAGACTTATACCGATGACACTCAGTGCAGGTCTTCAGGTAATCGGTGATATAGCGTCTCATACCAGGGAAATAGAACTGCTGGGATATACGATGCAAAGTCCGTTGAATACCTCCATGAGCAGCGGTTGGCGAGTCATGACACTCAAACATAACTCTGCCCCGCAAACTCTCAGGTACTACCAGCTGAGGCTCCTCAGTATCGGTGTCGTCCACGTACCGGTACAAAACACCTTGGTTTACCAGGTACCCCCTCTCCGACCACCGATGAACTGACAGCTCATCAGAACTTTCCAGGTCCTTAAGTATTTTGGCTACTTCTGGATCAGCCAGCTGGGCTTCACGGGTTGAAGTAGCGTCCCAACGTGGAACATCCACAGACACGGGGCAGACACCACATTCCGTCAAAGTGCTATCGATGACTGGACGGCTGAGTGTGTCGGCTAGCACATTAGCCTTCCCAGGAGTGTATTCCATTTGTAGACCAAAGGATTGTAGCTTTAAAGCCCAACGAACAAGTCTACCACTAGGCGATTTGACAGAAAACAGCCACTTCAGGGGTTGATGATCACTTCTGACCACTACCTGGTGACCATCAACATACCCACGGAATCTTTCCACGGCCCAAACAACTGCTAGCGCCTCCCGCTCCGTAGTGGTATAATTTTTCTCGGCTGATGTGAGGAGTCGGCTCGCGTACTCGATTGGGTGTTCATCCTGTGGTGACTCCCCCTGGAGTAAAGCTGCACCTAGGGCAAAATCGCTGGCGTCCGTCCTAAGGATGAATGGTTTCGAGTAATCCGGCTGAACAAGAATGGGTGGTGAAGTCAGAAGGGACTTAAGATGTACAAAGGCTTTGGCCTGATCATCTCCCCATTGCCAGATCTGTGATTTTTTGGTAAGGCGCGTAAGCGGTTCAGCTACCTTTGCAAACTCTGGTATGCACTTTCTAAACCAGGAGCAAGTTTGCAGGAAGGTACGAAGTTGCTGGAGGGTCGGTTCTCCGACAATATCAAAAACGTCAGAATACTCACCTAATAGATTCGCCAGTCTAGACCTCTCCGACTCCGATAGCGCGGTGGCCTCGTCCTCCCGCAACACGTTCAATGCGGCGGCGCACTCAACAGGTTCGCGACGAGTTTCCCATGACAAGGCGTGAAATGTCCGGGGCTGATCAACTGTACGCCAATTCCATTTATCAAAATCAATAATCATTCTAGCCTTTGTTATAAAGTCGATACCTAACAAAGTATCGTTATTAACGGCATTCGGTAAAATAATGAACTCAATAGGTATACTTAATGAAGCAAGTTGAACATTGACCTCCGTGAGTAACACCTCACTATTCCTAATAGTACCGTCCGCAAGCTTTACCGACATCAGTTCGGTACGAAAGTTTAAACCGATACGTTTCATTAACGCATAAAGTGAACAACTCGCAACACTACGACGCGCGGCGGTATCCAACAACGCGGTACCCGAGTATCCCCCTATACTCACTCGTACGATAGGCCGACCTTGCTCCTTACAATCGGATTTCGAACTCGAGATGCAATTATTAACAAAGATGGACGAAAATACATTTTCAACTTTAATGTTATCATTAGAAAGTCTACTTTGTAAACATTTAGGGCAATTTACTCTAATATGACCTTTCTCGCCACAATTATAACAGACAATACCTGAGTTAGAAGAATGAGATCTTTTACTTAACTTATCACAGGAGTCACGGACGTGTCCTCGCGTTTTGCAGTAAACACAGAATAGCTTTCTCTCACCATCACTATTTTTGTTCACACACTGATCACTACGCGGCACAGGCACGCGGTCACGTGAAGACTGCGAAGCGGAGTCGGGGGCGCGCAGTTGCGGCGCCGTCGAACTCGAACCCGAAGTACTATGTTGAAGTCCCTCGCCATGCCTGCGGCTAGGTCTCGCGGGCACGCTCAGCGGCGACGCCAGCGGTTGTGGCGGCGCGAGCGGCGGCAGCGCAGCGTTCTCCGTCAGCGACTCCTCTATAGCTCGAGATCTTTCAATGAGAGATTCGATGTCATTCACAGTATCTCTCGACAGTCGTTTTCTGATTCTCTTATGTAGAAGCCCGTAAATCATATCTAATCTCGCTTCCTCTGGTAACTCATAGGGTAGTTTCGCCAACAAAGCCCTTATCTTTACGACGAAAATATCGGCACGTTCCGATCCTTGCTCGGCGGCAAAAACGTCTCGGTACAACTTATATGCAGGTCGTGGAACTCCATACATCGAGCGCAGGCGTTTCACAACATCCGACCACGAGTGTACTTCATTTCGAATTCCCCGCCACCACACTGCTGCATCTCCTTGAAGTAACATAGGAAGGCCGCGAAGTGCCATCTCATCACTAACTGATGCACAATCCTTATACATTTCCACCGCGTCAATGAATGCTTCCACTGCTTCCGGGTGTTGAGACGAACCGTCGAACCGTGCAGTGCATTTTACGAATGTCCCTGGGATAGATTACGACCGTGGTGACGTGACAGTGGCCGCACTGGCAGCGCTAGGCTCGACATTCGGCGGCGCCCCTAAGTGCGATGACAGAAGAGACTGGACGAGCTTCTGGTTTGCCTCGGCTTGTGTCGCAGAGAAGGCAGCCAGAAGCGACGACAGCTGGTTCTCGGACATAAGCACAGGTGCTGCAGGTGTCGGGTTTACAGGTGCCACAGGTGTCGGAATCACCGGTTTCTCATCCGAACTGGTGTCATTATTACGTGGTTTTCGCGGCGGCATTATGACTGAGTCCTTGTAGTTCGCGTCTCAATATCAAACGATAAACTCGTAGGTACACTAGGCACACTCTCGCGTACGTACTTGTGCACTAGAAACTTCGAGAGCCACGGTAGGTTCCTTCGTGGCCCGCAGTTGGGAGCCAATATAACGTTCACTGGTCACGCATGATAAATGAAACGTTACAAATAATACGAATGCACAGTTTATTCACTTATATAGGAACATATAGGCAACTATTGACACGTAAGTACATAAACAACGTCTCGCGAAACGCAGCGCGAGCGCGGGAACAATCAATAATTAACACAGGTATAGCGCGGAGCTAGTCGGCCAGCCTACTGCCTATAGCGGCGGTCAAGGTTCGGACGAGTGGCGTGATCCCGTGGCGGGGTAATCGTACGAGAGGGGATAGTGAGACCTCGGGTGACATAGGTAAGTATCGGCGCGCTACAAATACATTTAAAAATACGATGTTTCACTCACGATAAACAAGCTGTTATTATTATGGTAGTGATACTTTTTAACCTTTATAAGTCGTTTTTTTATTTATTCTTTATATTTAGTCAATTTTTATAGATCATTATTAATTATTTAATTATTATTCAAAAGTATTATCTAATACCAACGGAACTGCGGGTTAAAGTATACAAGATGCTGTAGCTACAAGTTATAATTCAATTATAAGTTTGTAAATCAAATTTCATTATCATCGAGGCTAATCTTCAAACTTCCAAAATATAAGTTAAATATTTCATAAACAAAAAATGTAATTAAAATATAAGAATTTTCAATACTTTTTTAATTGAAAATTTATTTCGCTTCTCTGGATTAATCATTTTTTGTAAGTATATTATTCGAAATGAAATTTATTTGTGCTGAAGTTCATAAATAAAAAGATGTTCCCACGATCGTTACCCTAATATCCATTTTCAGATTACAACATCGTATTTACGTAATGATCCTCAACACTTATGATGGATTTCAATATCTTATTTGATAACCACGATTACAGGCTATTATTATTTATTACTTTATAAGTCCAATAGTGAACATAGGTCTCCCCTAAGGAACGCCACAAAGCACGGTTCCGAGCCACCTGCATTCATTGATTTCCTGCTAGTCTTACTAGGTCTGCACTCCATCTAGCGAGGGGGGACGCCCTACACCTTCCTTCTCCATCGCTTGTCGGTTGTTCGAACTATATGACTGACCCATTGTCTCTTCAGCTTACTAATCCATTGGGCTATGTCGGTTACTCCGGGTTATATCCGTTGAGCTATGTCGATCCTTCTGCGGACATCCTCGTTTTTAAGTCTATCATGCAGAAAAACCCAGATCATAGCCCTCTCCATAGCTCGCTGAGCGAATTGGAGTTTCGTCATACGGCCAGCAGTGAAGGACCACGTCTCAGATCCATAGGTCATTACTGGCAGCATGCATTATTTGTACAATCTAGTTTTGAAGTTTTAATGTATACCTGACGAGAAGATGTGTCCGTTGAACCAATGATGTCCGATGAGTCCTAGGAACTTCGAGATTAATGCTCCCAACAATTACCAGCATAGGTGTGAGGTGACATGGACTTTATATACATGATCTTTGTTTTGTCCTTGTTCATCTTAAGACCTATCCGTTGTGGGACACTATTTAGGTCATTGAGCATAGTAATTAGGTCCGCCAGCAATTTAGTGGACTCCTTTTTTTTGAATAAGTTAAACCTCATATTTGTTCGATCCCTAAGAATAAAACTCCTAAGGATGTCAGAATAGGAGATGAAGTTCTTATTGAACCTATTGAGACGGCATTCTTGTTGCTTACCTTGAGCTTGTGATATTCCTTATTCCTCCCAAAAAGTTAACAAAATTAGGTCAATTTTAATTTATTTATTTAAATTTTATGCACAAAAACTAAAATTGTCCATATGGAACAAACATAATAAAAAAAGGTAACGAAGATCGAATGAATCCGAATATATATATTCGGGTTTATTCGAACAAATATATATATATATATAAATATATATATATATATATATATATATATATATATATATATATATATATATATATATATCAGCACCTACTGAAGAAGTTGAAATTATTTTATTATTTTACGTCGTTGAAGTCGGCTTTTGCTTTTTATTAACAGATAATATTTTTCAAACTACAAGTAGGTGTCTTATCCGACTGTGGAAACATAATTTCTATTCCTGGTTGTTAAACTATGTAGCTATGATACTGGAATGTAATACCCGTACTAGTGTTATCCGCCTGCTTCGCTGGGCATAATAAGCACGTATCCATGGTAGGTAGGTAATGAGCGATTTTATTTTTGAAATAAAATATTCCTCTATATAACTCTATTTCTCCAAACATCCATAATTTTCCAGTGTTATAGCCAGCGAACTGATATGTTATAAGTTATGAATTCTTTCCTTTGTTTTTTTTTTAATTTTTGTGTTCCTTTTATTTTCAAATTGTCTTTCTTTATCACCACATAACAGTCCAATGTTAAACGTGGTCCTCTCCAATCACTTGACAGTTAGATTGATCTTTATAGAAGCGACTCCAATTCGCCGGTCTGGATATTATACTCCACCATCGATCTTAAAGAAGTGCAGATACTTCCACATGGTTTCCTTCAATGGAGCCCCCATATATCAAAACTAGCAAGCAGACTTAGTTCTGCAGCATATGCCGTAAAAAGATTAGAAGTCTAACTAGTGTTGAAACAGCTAGACTAGTTTACTTTGGCTATTTCCATAGCATAATGTCGTATGGTATTTTGTTATGGGGACACGCAGCTGACACTGAAATTATATTTGTTTTACAGAAGAGGGCCATTAGAGCAATTTATGATTTAAAGCCTAAAGAGTCGCTGCGGCAAAAATTTAAGGAAATTAATATTTTAACCTCTCAATACATTTATGAAAATGTAATGTACGTACACAAAAATGAAAGTAGTTTTACAAAAATAAGTGATATTCATTCTGTAAATACTAGGAACAGACACAAGCTAGTAGTAGCAGTTACTCGACTCCATCGAGTCAGTAATTCATTCTTGGGGCAATGTATACGCTTTTACAACAAAACTCCAGAAAATATACATAATTTAACCTGCTCAAAGTTCAAAAACTTTATTAAACTAAGTTTGTATAAAAAGGGTTATTATAATATTAAAGAATTTATAGATGATAATAACCCCTGGAAATGAGGGGATCGCTACCAAGCTATTTATAATTTGTTATGTTGATAATTTGTGAAACATACATGATTGTAAGCTGTTATTTAAAAAGAAAAAGTCCCGCTGGGTTTCTTGCTGGTTCTTCCCAGGACAGAGGTTTTTTTCGAACCAGTGGTAATTATACAACAGAGTGACTTTCAATAAGTATTATTTATAATCTATATTGAATAAAAAAGTTTCTGTTTCTGTTTCTGTTTCCTACGTCAATCATGGGACGAAATAGAGTGATGGTTCTATTTAAGCCCCTATCATAACTTAAATACCTATATCAAAATCATTATATATCCCATTATACTTCCCTGTAACATTTTAGTTTGGAGATAACATTTAAAAAAGTCATCTTAAACTTTAATATTATAAACAATAGATTGTAAAGAACTATTAAGGATATTTATAAATAATTTGTAATAGTTTTGTTAAAATCAACATATCAATTTTAATTAAAATTAACGAAATAAAAATTGAGAGAGTATTTTTTGTAATCTCTTATATCTACGTAAAACTAATATAATAAAAAATGTACAGCCTACATACGAACTATGCTGGGCACTGGTTTATCCTCATTTCTGAGAGGGTTTTAGGTCAAGGAAGTGCCGCGGAAAAAAAGCCGGCGGACTTCATATGTCTTGACAAGTACGAGTTAATTCTATAATTGATATTAACAATTTTATTGGTGTTGGCGGATATCGAACCGGGGTTAGTCGCGTATTAAGAAATTTAACCCTGAGCTATCAGGGTTCTGTGTTGGGCATAGGACTCCTCTAATTATCCTTATATATTAGTGTTTAATAATAACCTTCAGAACATTTGTATTATAACTTACATTTTACACAACTTTATTAGGAAACTCATAAAAATTAAATAAGTTCAATATTGCAATTATATTGGACAAGAAGTGTTTAATGTTGAAAAAGAGCAAACGCTTATTCAGAGGAAAACTACTAGACTTGAAAATTAATTTATGATTACGTTTTCGTCAATATTTGAAATTTAATTCAATATTTGAAGATGGCCTACTTACTCTTTTATAATATAAGAATTTTTATAAAATTAATAAACACATTAACAATATACTTAAAGGTAAATTGCTATAGCTTCTATTGCTGCCCAAAGGCATCTGCTACCAATAAGAAACAAAGAAAATCATAGATGAGTTGTCACCACTGAGAACTTAGATGAAATACGCAACAGCCTGTCATTATACTGGCTCTTTTACCTTAAGATCGGAACGCAGAAGTCGGTGAACTTTGGGCGACAGAAATTATCCAGTCCATGCCGTCTAGTGACGATGTAAGAATATTAAACACCTCATATCGCCTGGTGTGTGTCTTAACAGGCGCAGAGGGAAACAAACTAGGAGATGGGCCGCATCGTCTTCCTAACAACTACTATAGATAAAAAACTAAGGTAACCAACCCGCCTGCCACGGGGGAGAACTATAACAAATATCCCACCTATGAGTCAATTTGTGGGTGAGGCCTATGTTCAGCATTTTGAAACTGTGCAGGGATATAAAGATAATGGCCCACATGCTGATATGATATTAGATCGATGATATCAATGAAATATGTAATCATAATTGATTAGCACACTACTGTGGTGAGAATGCCTGCTGGGATAAAAGTTATATAAATTAATGTTACGTTGCCAAAGTTAATGTTTGTTACAGACAAAATAAACGGTAGGAAAAAAAACTGATTGTATTTTGTAATTACGAAAAAGTAAGAAATAAGGTATATTGGTTGTACTGTTTATACTTAAATATTAATTTCTTTTTTGACCATTGCTTTCATTGTTCCGTATTCTGCGTAGTAATAAAATTACAGACTTCACTTGTCTCGCAGCTGGATATTGGCCTTTATTATTTTTAAGAGGGCTTCGCTTACCCAAACAAAGCAGTGTCCGCGACAAAGCCTCAACAAACACGTGTTGTCGAATTTCACATGTTCTGGAAATATTGGAAGTATTCCTTCTTCCTAAGACAAGCATGTTTCATCACGATGATTTCTTCCATCATGAGTATAAACACTAAAAATTGTAATTAACGATTTCATAGGTGGCTGTGGGAATAAACCTCCGGTTTGCTCTCGCGCAATGATATTTTCTGCCGACTTCCAAAAATAAAATGGTACTCAATTCGACTGTATGTTTTTTTATGTGTGTTACCTCATAACTTTTTACTGGTGAACCGATTTCGACGATTCTTTTTTTATTTGAAAGCTGATACTTTTCGTGTAGTCCTATATGAATTTGATCACGATCAGACCAATAGTTTTTGAGTAACTCTTAATAACTTGTATTGAAGTCATCTGTACAAAATTTTAAATTTTAAATTATAACTGCAACTGCTTATCCAGGCTCTTATGAAAATGTAAGCTTTAAATTTCGCTTTTACAACAAAATCCCAGAAAATGTACAAAAATTGTCAATAAACAAGTTTAAATGTTTAAAAAAAATTGTACAAAAGGGGTACAATAATATTAAAGAATACATAAAAGAAAATAACCCCTGGGAGTAAGGTGATCGCCACCATGCTGATCCTATTAAAATGCATTTAAAAATTGTACAAACGAAATTACTATAAAATGAAATATATACTTTTAAAAAAGTCCCGCTAGGTTTTTTGCTGGTTCTTCCCAGGACAGAGGTATTTTACGAACAAGAGGTAAATAAAAAAACTACTTTCAATAAGTATTATGTAATTATCTATATTGTATAAAAATTATTCTATTCTATTCTAAGTAATTGAAGAAATTATTCCTCAATGTATGCAATATTATTTAGAAATTCCATAAATGGGAGAAAAGCAAAAACAATGCTATATAGGAATCAAATTCAGTTTTACTGCAAGAAACTTCAGTAAGAGAACAAAGTTGATTGATTTCAAAAGATTTTTAGTCTAAAAAATTTAAGGTAAAAATATAATGCAGAAAGTTCTGTTAGGGCAAATACAATTTGTCTCAGTAGCAGTATTTAGGCAACTTTGTTGAAAATTAGAACGATATGGAGATCAGCATTTAAAACATGGTAAAGATACAGTGCATTACTGTTACATTCGGAAAATTTATACAAAAATATTCAACCATTTGGATGTTGCGGATGACGCCACGGGAAGTTAATTATCTCATGAATCAAGTTCCAATTTTCGATTTAAAACAAATCAAAAAGTAAACAAAAATACTTTTATTAGTTAGACTAGAATAAGATTATTGTAATTTAACGCAAAATTTATAATATACACTGATCAGTGAATTCAAAATTTAACGAATTTAGTTAATCTAGAAATGTTTCCAAACAATTGTCGATATTGTTCACGTCCGAGACCAATCAAAACTTTCTTTTACTAAATCGTTGATTACCGGTTTAGGAGTAAAGGACGAATAATATCCTGCGACTAACTTCAGAATAGTTTTTCAAGTTAATTTGCAGTATTCCCTTGTGAGTCGTATTACAGGTAATCAGGACATATTTGAACGAATAATAATAGTAATAATAATAATTCTTTATTATCAAAAATAAATCACAAGAAATTTTATGAAGTCTCTGACTCCTAAACTAGACGAGTCTGTATCTTAGGAATCAGCGGCCTCTCCCAGAGTTGTAACACAGGTAATAATAAAAAAAAGCTATATATTAAGCTAATATTAATTGTCTACACATAAACCACTACCCTGTTTTTGTTTATTTATTTATTTTGAAACAATAAATTAAATTAATAAATTAAATTAAATCAAATTAAATTAATAAATTTTCTGTTTTATTGTAATCTAACGACAACAACCAAGTACGAACTCTAATTTTACACTCGTGTTTTGAAAGAGGATAGAAATTTTGAATTTTGTTAAGTTTGTTATAGAGTACTATAGAAAGATATGCGCTTTGTCGTTTAGCAAAAACAGAGCGGCATCTAAACGATGCTAGTACGTTGGGTATTCTACGTTTATTACGACAGATCTCAGGGTCGTAGGGAGTGCGATCGTGTTGCTTGGTGATCAAATTTTGAACGTATAATTGCCTGACAGACAGCAACTTACATTCGCTGTATAATAATTTTGTTGAGTATCTATAAGGTTTGAAAGTCAAAGTTTTTAGTAAACATCTTTGTGCTCTTTCGAGCTTAATTAAAAAAAAATTGCACGATCCTCCCCAGACACTTATGCAATAGCCTATAATTGATTGTGCTAAAGTAAAGTATACGGTGCGCAATAAATCAAAATCAGCAATAAGTCTTAGCTTTTTAAATGTCCAAATAAGTACATATACGAGTCCGGGATGAAATAAGATCAATGTGTGGGAGCCAGCTAAGTTTTTCTTCTAACAACACACCGAGGTATTTTACAGTTTTATATCTAGTTATATTAAGGCAAGAGCATTTGTCTGTTGACTTTAGATCACAAAAATGTACTTTCAATTCAATATCCTCAACAGCTGGAGTATTGGTAATACGGAACTGTAAGTACGTTGATTTAGATACGTTTAGTGTTAGTAAATTGTCCTCAAGCCATTGTGCCACACATTGGAGGCCCCTTTCAGCAATCATCTGAACGTCAGCTCAAGTCTCTCCATAAAATATTATAGCCGTATCATCGGCATAAGTAAATAATTTGCCATGTATTAATGGCATACGACAAAGGTCATTCATATAAATTAAAAAGAGACTTGGGCCTAGGATACTTCCTTGAGGGACACCAAAAGTAACATTAGTATCAGAACTGATGAAATTTTTAATCTTAACTCTCTGCACTCGGTGACTTAATAAGCTTTTAAAAATAGAAAGGGCCGAATTTCTAATTCCGATATTTTCCAATTTGTGTACAAGAATGGGAATCGAGACGGTGTCGAAAGCCTTTGCTAAATCAAGAAAACACCCAAACATTTTTTTTGTTTGTCCAACTTATTGGTTACAAATTCTGTCAAGCCTTTTACCGCATCTTCTGTGCTATTACCCGTTCTGAAACCGAATTGCGTGTTTGATAGAATATTGTATTTGGTCAGGAATTTTACCAAACGGTTATTCCTTTCCAATATTGTCGAAAGAGCTAGCAGCACAGAGATAGGTCTGTAGTTTTCGACACTGTCTCAAGCTCCACTCTTGTATACAGGAGTAATGAGAGACCTTTTGAACACCTTTGGAAAGCATCCTTGTTCAAAACAAATTTTAAAGAGATTGGAAAGCGGTAATATAATTATATCTTTTATCATTTTAAGAAAAACGGCAGAGATAGAATCCCACCCAATAGCACAATCATTTTTAAGACTTAACAAAGTAGATTCTACCTCCGTCTCGTCAGGTGGATAGAGCACAAATGAGTTAAGAGATCTGTGGGTCAATCTTGTAACTGTACGTTGACCACGATTTGCAATTATTTTATCTGCTAATTTTTTACCTAGATTAGAAAAATAATGATTCGCTCTCTCAACTGAAACCGTAGGATTTTCCCTAATTAGATTATTAGCGTAATTATTTATATTATTACGTTCTGAGATAGATTTAATGACAGACCAAGTTTCTTTACTGCTTTTGGCACTCTTTAAAAGATGTGTTTCATGTTGGCGCCTGAGCTTTCCTAACAATGAATTACAAAAATTCCTGTACCGTTTGTAAGAAATTTCTAGTATCTCATTATCAGGGTTTTTTTTTAAGATTTTGGTGTAGCTTATCAAGGTGGCGGATGCATTAGATCAAGCCAGGCGTCATCCATGCTTTAAGAGTACATCTAGATCTAGGTAGCTTAATTTTTGTTGTGTTATTTTTTACAGCCGATGATAATATGTTGACGAATTCATGAGCTGCTATTTCTGCATTACAAGTAGCAGATATGAATGAAAAATCTACTGCTTCAACTGATTTTATGGCGTTTTTATAGTTAATTTTATCAATGAAAGTATTATCAGGCTTACGTTTGGAATCTAAAGATAGATGGGTAAGAATTAAGGCGTGGTCTGTAATAGTACTATCCATGACTATTATTTTGTTCATTACATGATCTAGGCAATTTTTTATACGTGTGGGGTAAGTATGACCAGGCAAGAGACCCCATCCAGCAGCTAGATTTAAATATGGTTCACTATGTTTATCCTCATTGCCTTTTATAATGTGAATATTGATATCGCCAATTAGAAAGATGTTTTTAGCCTTTATTGGTCGAATAACACTTTCTGGGGTATTTAGAAAACTATCAATATAGTAAAACGACGGAGACCTGTATACCACTAAAATGACTTTATCTAGGTTAATTTTAATTAATAGATAATTAGCACCCGTTGGTTCAGGTTCTGTAATTATGCAATCAAAACTATGCTTGGTATAAACGGTTATACCATCGTTTTGATTAAGACATTTTTTTGAAAAATTGCATTTATAACCCGGAAGACGTGGAACGGGCTTATTCAATTCTAGGCGACATTCGGTTAAAATTATTATATCCGGTTCAAAAGATAGTTGCGATATGTATGCCATAAAACCATCAAGGTTTTTGTATATACTACGTATGTTTTGCGCAATAATATTAATAAACATATTAGATACCTTTACTAAGTTATTGCACTCTAAAGCATCACAAATATAAGATGAAGCAACAGTGATATTATCGATATCCGATACAATAGTATTCTGTAGTTCTATCGTTTTGAAATAAAGAAAACGTCATTGTCGCAACTAAGGGCTTTTAAAATAATAATGTAAACAAGAAAAGAAATTGGTTCGTTAAATTATTGGCAGACTGTGAGGGTTTGTGAGTACATTCATACTGACACTAGTTCCTCAGTCTCGTCTTAACACGCTTTTATTGGCATTGCGTGTAATGCATCTATCTATGTAATGGAATCTTTTAATGTAATTTTCACTAACTTGTATACGTCCGATTGACTTGAAAATTTGCATTTCTATCAAGGATCGATGATAATACAATTATCTAATAACTTCACAAGAATATAATAAAGTAATCATAAGGATCATCACAGCTCATGAGCAATGCGTGTTGTTTATGTTTTTTAAATTCTTATAATTACTGTAATTTAAACTCAAACCCTATACCAGATATTTTCCTTATTTACTTTATCATCAGATGGGCCGGATGTTCATTTGCTCCCGTCTTCCAGGAAAAAACAAGGAAGAAAAAAAAGGAAAAGTGGCAAGAAGCTCACAAATAGGTCCTTTCTCCCAACAGTTTTAATCACTCACCATGCGAAACAGCAGTATTCAATATAGCTCTACCTTGTTAATATCCAATACAAGTAGAAGAACAATTTGGCTGACCAGACACTCATTTGACATACATACACTGTTGCGGTCTCAGTATTTTGCAGCTGTAGAGTAGATGGCTATACCGCTATTTATTGGAGGATCAAGAGGGGTGTCGACAAATACCTGACATCCATCAGGATGAAAGGTCAGCAGCAGGGCCAATAGGGAAAGTGCATGACCTGAAAAATCTTTGTCTATGTATTACTTATTAGCTTGAAATAAACTTATTTATTTCAGCTCTTCGGTCATGAAACCGTATTGTTTTGAAACTAACATAAAATGTTTTTAAGTGCAAAATAACTCCATTGTCCTGAGTCAGGCCGTCAGACGGCTATCAGGGTATTTGATTACATGAAAACATTCCTAAAGTACATGTTAGCAGCCCTTGTTGGAAATAAAATCACAATATTAACTTAATATTGTCTTGGCCAAAATACTTTTCAAATCTTACTTATAACCACGGGTGTTTTATGAATAAATAATAATATGTAACGTGTTAAAATATTGTGCTATGACATATGGCTTCAAGTCTTAAATAACAGTATACTCACCAGATTAAAATAAAGCAACACTGATATTTGTTCCGATAAGTTTAAAAAAACAGGATACCAATTTATTGCCAGAAAGACATGGAATTTTATCACAAACCCTAAATATACACATCATATTGATATTCTTCTTTAGAGGGATCAACGTCATTTACGCTCAGATATACTGGTTAACTATACTTGACTTTATTCGTTATTTATCATTTATTACAACATATCAAAAATTCACTGAAAATATAATTTGCATTGAACAACACAATAATAATAACAATAAAATCGACATTAATGATTTCTTACATTAACGCGAATACTACACATTAAATGAAATGGGACTAAAAATAAGTAATTAAATACATTTTGGATGAAACTAATTTGACGGATTTTATTGCATTTATTTTTAACTTTTTAATTCTCGACGTTTCGGGTACCTCATGGATACTAATCTATGCTCGGGGAAGACTAAAGACGTCTTACATCCTGATACCCTAGTCAACCCGTCTGTTTTTAAATATCAATTTTCCGTCTAATCTATGCAGAACAAACTTACTAATATCATGGAGCCTTTCGGTGGTATACTTAGGTTTGGATTTAATTTTATTGGGTTAGGATTATGGGACAAAGCAAATGCTAGCACTCAGCCATCTTTATTATCATATTACACTTAAGTTGGATGATTTGTTTTTAATTTCACCGATTTCTAAAACAGATCATTTCTTAGGGAATTTGTACTATTTTGTGAGGATTTGAGTTTTATACATAAGGTATGAATGAATGAATGAATATGATTTATTGTACACCAGAAACAAATATACAAATTACATAACAAAAGACAGATTAAATGTACAATTTGGCGGCCTTAGCGCTACATAGCGATCTCTTCCAGGCAACCAAGGGTGTGAAGGAATAAACAATGAATACTAGGTAGGTGGTGCAATATAATTATATAAAATATAATATCAATACATGCGATATATAGACAATAAATGCAATAAAAATAACATATTAATAACTAACACATGAAATGATATAAAATACTAATACATAATAAAAGATAAAGTAAAGCATATAATATAGTATATATACATATACATACATATATAAGAGTATATAAAGAAACTTTATATACTCTTTATATACTTTTATTTGTAATGTGATGGCGAGGACGATCCTGAATATGTACCTGGGAAGTTTGCAGACTGTGAATTTTATTAAATGTGAATTTAAATGTAACAAAAGAAAATAATTATATTTTATAAGGAATAAAAGTTTTCCTGCTTTAATTTATCTGTAGATCATTTTCGTGTCATTTTTACAATGGCTCCAATAAAAAGCATCACATACTCTTATCGAAATTCAATTTGTCACTTAAGGCTAACTGGAGAGCACTTTAGCAGACTTCAAAAAAGTAGGAGGTTCTTAACTTGTTTGTTCTTTTTTTTGTATGTATTATACTCGATATCATCGTCAATTGATGGTGAACTGATTTTAATAACTTCTTTATAACCTAAAAAGTTATATTTAGGAGTGATCTCATATAAATTTAAAAATAAATTTCATCCCTGAGGATAAGTTTATTTAATTACGTAGTAGAGCCATGCTGCCGCTGTAGTAATAATTTAGTTGTAGCACGAGTGTGTCAGCTCGACCGGGGAAGGACCACGCTCTCACAGAATTCAAAATAGCATAATATAATAATATATATATATATATATATATATATATATATAATATATACATAATAATAGCAAAATAGCGCAAAATAGCAGCTTAACACTGCTGTGTTTCGTATGGTGAGTGTAGAGAACCGGAGACCCATTTTACTGGAAAAGAGGCATGCTATCTTAGTCGTCAAGGCTGACAACGCATCTGGATTTTAATTCGCAAACGAAGATAGATGTAAATGTGCGCTCGTTTATCACCCTTATTCTATATATAAAAAAGTATGAAATGAAGTTTTTAATGTTACTATTTAGACGACAATAGAACTTGTGATATTCCTAAGATCACTCAAAAGGCTCAAAAACAGACTTTTAGCACTTTACTTATGACTTGACGCTATTATGGAGATAAAGAAACGAAGATTTTCTTTTACAAAGTAATATCCTTTATTCATTCATAACAGGCTATCGAAAGGCCAATGCTGAACGTTTGAAACCCGGTTCACAACCGCAGATTTTTGTTATTGTGAGTTGTTATCCGGAACACACTGATGCTCATCTCTTGTTTCATCTCTCTCCAAATAAGTAGAAAAAATACATCACAACCGTCGATAATACAGTGTGTCTTTCTTAGTATAGTGGTGTTGGGAGTTGTGGTGCAGGCATTAGTAATTGAGGCTGCGCAGGAGGTGGTATTTAAACTATCTAGACACATCATCTTATTTTATTACCCGGATCTAAGCAAAATATTTTTTTACAATTTTATTATAATGGATTTTCGCAAAGTAAAGCCTTCTTTCGTTATTGATACAAAAAGGCTTAGATTATTTACTCTCTACATAGAGTAACGGCAGCTTAAAAGCGTCGATAAAATATCAGCTAATTGTTAGCCTCTAAAGCGCTCTCCGCTCCTTATTGTCAATTGTAACGCCGAGAGATAAGCACGCACGGCGCATATATTGACAAGTTGCGCGACCAAAATCAGCAAAAATTACAAAGGACATTTATAAACAACTAACAAAAACTCCTGCAATATTATAATATATAAATGCATACAATGTAAAATGTGTTCGTATACGCTATGATATGCTAATGTGTTTACAATAGGTGTTCAGTATTAGCCTACCTATTTAAAGTAATGTAGGGCCTATTTACGCTGGTCACTGATATTCTCTATTGCTGACAATTTTATGAAACACTTTTTCTTCATTTCTGTTATGAATATAACTTTTATTGATTCTTCATTATGTATATTAACAATTTCGTTCGTATACAAAGTATAAGGAAAGAGGTAATGTGAATAAAATCCAAATGACAACTTCTATTTCTTTCAATCTACATAGATGGAATTTGAAAAATGGCTTGCGATTTGAATCGAGTTCTATTATTTCATAAGTAGGTGCCAATGGAATTAGAAAAATGAACCATTATGTTATCTAATTAGTGGATATCATCGCTGACACCACAGATAGAAGATGACGTCATACAAACACCACACACACGTTAAAATGGTTTCTATTACTAAAGTCAAAATTCATCTTTAGTATTTTATTATGACTGTTTGTATTTTTTGATCTTACGCTTCATATATTTACACTTTAAATTATATGAGTATAGAAAATGAATATTGTGCAGAAGCATTGTTAAGTTCAGGGATAAGTTGATGATGTCCTTATAACTTCGGTAATTTAAACTTTTAATTACTCTTGTGAGGGTGAAACGCTATCCTGGTCCTGTGTAGTCACTTAGAAATTATGTTATAGTAGGCTAAAGGAAATGTTATCCTATAAAATTTCATGAACAATACTAAAACACCTTCCCTTTTAGAAATTGGTTAGGTTGGTACATATACAAAATGCTTGAAATATAATAATATAATAATAATATTAGGCTACATTGATACGTTTTATTCTTTTTCTCTTTTTCATAAGCACGTAAAAGTCCACAGCTGAATATGGGACTCTCCTGTTGTAGGGAGGAACTGCCTGCTAAATGGTCGCGCTTGCCAGGAGTCAGGTACCGTCTAAGTATGATGCCGTGAGTGTGGAAATGGAGTGGTATGGAGTAGGTAAACGACATTAGGCGTTAACAAGATGGATATATCGGTATATGTCGGAAGCCATTAGATCTTTCTGGCGTCGGTAATTAAGATACTAGGAAAACGCCAAACTATGTCTAGCAGGTTACTGACACAGGATGATGATGATGATGATGATTAAGAAGATACATATTTGAAGAGCATTTCTAAATGAATATATTACAGCAAAACTAATCCAATAAATTAGCTAATTGGAATCATTATTTATACATTATGAATTGATTAAAGTCACATATTTTCACAATAGCGGTAAAACTAAATAACTTTTTAATAAAAATAGTTATAAACAAAATTGATTTTGATCTGATTTTTTTACGAATAAAGTTATATAATTTAACGATATCGTGTATTTCGGTGAACTATATAAGATGAGTAGATAATGGTACATTCATCTTAAAGGTTGATTTGAGTCGTGAAACACTATATGCCTAGATGAAATAAACAACTACTTACTTAATGTCTGCACTTATTTATGTTTTGTCTTAAAATTTATTTTAGTATCCAGACTCAAGTATCCTACTAATAATATAAACGTGAAAGTTTGTTTGGATGTTTGAATGTGTGTATGTTTATGGTATGTTAATCACGCAAAAACTGCTGATTGGATTTTGATCAAACTTGGCAATAACATAGATCAGGGCTACCCAAACTTATTTTTACTGTGACGTCCTTGGGAATTTGCCACTTTTTTGCGACTTTTTCCCTCTGGCCAAAAAATACCAACCAGTTGTAATTCTAGCCTAGTAACAAGATACCAGAAAAACTGCAAATAACATTTATAATTTTTTTTTTAAAAGAAAATGGAAAGAAATACTTCGTTGGCTGGCTACTAATGAGAAGGCTGTGCTTGCTTTTCTGAGCATAGCTTCTCAAAACGTGGCTCAAGTTTGGAAATTGCCACTCTCATCCCTTTCTCTACATTTATTTTCGATCTGTACTTGTTCTTTATTACTGCAACTGCAGAAAAGCCTGTTTTGCACAAGTACGATGTCGCAAATGGTAATAGAACCCTCAATGCTGCACAGCTGATGGCACGATATTAATGAGAAACTGAGCTCCAAAATTCAAGCAGTTTGTCTTTGTCGTATTAGAGCTTAAGGTTGGAATCACAGGACAATTCTATGAATTTTTTTTCTTTCTTTGTCGAAAGTTTTGATGGTGAGGTCGACTGGAGAGGGTTTCTAATCCAGTCATATTGCTCCAGATTTTCGGGAAATTGTTTTCAAAATGTTCGCTTAATGATGATAAGTTCTGTGTAAATATTAGTTTTAGAGAGGGATCAAGGCTTTCTATCAAATTTTCTTGTAGAATGCATTGTAAAGCAGGGAAACAGTCAGTATGTACATGATCTTCTTTTAATTTTCTCTTCCATTAGAGCAACTTCTTCCGAAACCCAGTGATTTTATCTGCCAGTTGCAGTATGTGAGCATTGTTTCCCTGCAAGGGCTTATTAAGATCATTTAATTTCTAAAATATGTCACAGAGATATGCCAATTTTAATATAAACTCTATATTAATAAAGTTTTGCGCATCATTGTGTGGTTCTGTGTGGTGGTCTGTAGATAAGTATAGAACTCAATTCGTAGTTAGTATACACGTTCGAGTACATTGCCTTTGGACAACCAACGAGAGTTGAAATATTAAATTAAAGAAGTATACTCGGCACCCAATTCTTCACAAAGCTTATGGAAAAACCTTGCTTTCACAGGTCGCGTTTTCATATAGTTCACCACTTTGTTAATTATAGGTATATCCATCACAAAATTTAATTCAGGTGTAATTTTCTATGCAGCTAAAGCCTCTCTATGTATAACATAGGATGTCCATTTTACATTTGGAGCCTTGGTTTTGATGGGAGCTTGTAGTCCTCCATACTATCCAGACATCGCTCGAGCACCATCCGTACACACACCCACACAGTTCTTCCATTTAATATTATTTTTGATCATGTATGAATTTACGATCTCAAATAGATCAAGTAGCCTTACCACTTCCACATATTTTTCTGCAAAATAACAAATCCTCACACACATTTGTTTTGTTGTATGTACCGCACGTAAACATATCAATTGAGCATCGTTATTACTATCCATCGCTTCATCAAGTTGAATGGCAAATAAGCCTGAAAGTTTCTCCACAATTTGCTCATTAATATCTTCTGCCTTGTCATGAATACGGCAGCCAATCGTATTGTTTGAAAGAGGTACATTTTTTATTTCTTTGGCCGCCGATTCTCCAATCATCAGAAATACCATATCAACTGCTGCAGGTAAAATCAGTCCCTCAGCAATTGTATGTAACTTCTTACATTTGGCAACACGGTGAGCTACTTTGTAGGAAGCAAGCAATGCTTTGGTAGGAACTGACGGACTTGAAAGTAAAGCCGTGGACTGATGTTTCAGTTCTCACAATTTTCTAACAAAAAAGTCTCTCGGCTTAAATTGCATATGACTGTGAGTTGTTTCCAAATTACGTTTTAGTTTATTAGGAATCATACTTTCAGATGCTAACACTTTATAACAAACAACACACTGAGGCAGTTCTACATTCCCTTTAATAATATAGGTAAATCCGAAATCCAAATATTGGTCGTCATATTTTTTATACTTCTTCCGTTTTTCTGAAGTTTCTTTACTGCTTTTTCCTGAGTCTTGACTTCGTTTTCTATTTCTTTGAATAAAATTATCCATAGTCAGTGTTGAAACTCCACGTTCGTAATTAAACAAAACAAAAGCTTGACTGACTGAAACGATATGTATACGCGAGGGAAAGGGAAATACACTGAGGGAGGTCGCCGCCGGCGCCGGCCGGCCGCCCGCGATCGACAGAACAGACTCAATCACAATGCGTGCGGCGCTCATTTGCGCGAAATTAACAGCGTTGAAAGTATGAGAATTTTTCTCACCAAAAATGCTTTTAAAGATTTTAGCGTTTCTAATGTAGCAGATATTTACAAAAAGGGCATTAACAAACAATAACATGTTACAGTTTAGGCATATATTTAAATTATTTTAAGTTTTCTATAATATTTTTTTATTAATTTAAATATTTTCAATTTTCCGCCGTTTTCATAAACAAAAACAAAAACTGAATATTTAAAATAATCTAGAGAGGTGTATCAGTTACTGGAAGTCTTTACTCTCTGCCTACCTACGTAAATACGGGTACTAATACGTCAAGCTCATTTTAGTAAATAAATTCTGGAAATTGTTTCATTGTACCTCTTCGTAACTACCTCGTTAGCATTTAACTACATGGAAGTCGAAAATTTGTCGCATGTAAAATAATTCACCAAAATCCTATACAATGCCACGTAATTAATGCCTACTTGCCGCTGTTGCTTGTTTATGTTGTGTAGCAATTTAAATCACACAGAGTGGAATTCCTGTATCGTAATTAAGTCTTATTAAATTTTGACTATCGTAGTTCCATTGAATACATTCTAATAATTAACTTGCCATTCATTAACAAATTATTATATTTACTTTACTGCAAGTAATATAAATGCATTTTTTTTATAGGATAAGGGTGAAAAACGAGCACACAGTCCACCTGATGGTAAGTGGTTGCTGCGGCCCATAGACATCTACATCTATCCTCTGTTACAGATCAAAATGCAGATGCGTTTTTACCCGTGAGGATTAGGATGGAATGCCTCATTTCCA
Source organism: Parnassius glacialis (assembly GCA_033319125.1). Classification (NCBI taxonomy): domain Eukaryota; kingdom Metazoa; phylum Arthropoda; class Insecta; order Lepidoptera; family Papilionidae; genus Parnassius; species Parnassius glacialis. The sequence continues at coordinate 19,782,005 of JAVANC010000010.1, read as the reverse complement.
AAATATTTTATATATATGTATGTATTTGCAATATATTTTAATAATTTTAATCGATGGGAATTCACTTAATACTTTCAATTTTGAGTAGGTTTATAACTGGAAATATGTGAAAAGTGTATTGTATATTACCTCATGGAATTCTTTTTATATGCACAGGATGAACAGAACAGCAACTAGAAGTTACTGACTCTTACCATGTGGGTCATTCTAAGTAAAGGTTTTGTGCAAAAACATAATTATTTCATAGTTAAAATAATGTTTTCTTAACGTAATAAATAATAATAATAAATAAGTCAATATTGAATACATTTTTGTAATTTTAATATATGACAAGAAGTGGAGGTATAAACATACATAATCTGCACAAATATCTAATATCAATATAAATAAACCACCTTAATAAGGAAAATTATATTTTTCCTGTATCTAGAGTTAGATGGAGATAAATTATGTCCATCGAATGAGCCATTGATAATAACTTGAAATAATAATAAAACTTGCCTGTTGTTTGACAAGTTTCATTACTATTTTGCCATAGTTGCAACATTTGGCAAATTTGCTAAGTATGGCAAATATTTCCTCTCTGAGGCTACCTCTCAATCTGAGGTGGAACAACGAACTTTTGATAGACTAATGAACCAATGACAAACTTCTTCGATCGGTTTAGAGTATTAAGTAATTGTTTCTTTATTAGGACATAAATATGTGTTGCACTATGATATTATGAGGGTCATCATCATCATCATCATAACAGCTTTTCATAAGTCCACTGCTGAACATAGGCTTCCCCCAAGGAATGCCACAAAGCACGTTCCTGAGCCACCTGCATCCATCGACTTCCTGCATGTCTTACCAGGTCGTCACTTCATCTCGTGGGGGGTCGCCCTACACTTCGCCTACCGGTACGAGCTGCCACTCAAGAACCTTTCTTCCTCATCGGTTGTCGGTTCTTCGAGCTATATGACCGACCCACTGCTACTTCAACTTACTAATCCGTTGGGCTATGTCGGTTACTCTGGTTATACTGCGTATATCCTCATTACTAAGTTTATCACGCAGAGAAACTCCGAGCACAGCCCTCTCCATAGCTCGCTGAGCTACCTTGAGCTTCCTCATACGGCCAGCAGTGAAGGACCACGTCTCAGATCCGTAAGTCATCACTGGCAACACGCACTGGTTGTACAATTTCGTTTAAGGGTTTGAGGTATGTCTGACGAGAAGATGTGTCGTAGCTTCCCGAATGCTGCCCAGCTGAGTTGAATCCGTTGATAGATCTCTCGGTCGAAGTTGTACTTACCTAGTCGGACTATTTGTACCAGGTAAACATACTCGTCAACAACTTCGAGCTTAGTGCTCCCAACAACTATGCAGCGGTGAAGAGTTTCGGGGATATGACGTCACCCTGTCTTACACCTCTCTGCAATTGGATAGGTTTTGTACTCTGGTTCTGTACTCGGATAGCCATCGTAGCCCTACTGTACAAGCATTTCAGCACTTCGATATACCGACAGTCAACTTGGCACCGCTGAAAGGACTGCAGCACTGCCCAAATTTCGACGGAATCAAAGGCTTTCTCATAGTCCACATACGCCAGACATAGTGGCAAATTGTACTCCTCGGACTTCTGTACAATTTGCCGAAGGGTATGTATGTGGTCTATGGTGCTAAAACCTTTTCGGAAACCGGCTTGTTCGGGAGGCTGGAAGTCGTCAAGTCTGCGCGCGAGACGATTCGTAATGACTCTCGAAAACAGCACGTAGACGCGGCTCAGAAGGGAAATCGGTCTGTAGTTCTTCAAGAGAGCGTTGTCGCCTTTCTTGAAGAATAAGACCACCGCACTTCTGCTCCACGCCTCCGGTGTAATGCCACCATGGAGGACGGAATTAAAGAGCTTCTGAAGGACTTTAAATACCGGTTTTCCACCCGCTTTCAGAAGCTCCGCTGTAATTCCATCCTCTCCTGGGGCCTTGCTGTTTTTAACGTGCTGGAGAGCCATTCTAATCTCGCTCAGACTGACGTCCGGGATATCATCGGAATAATGTCGGATAAGACTCGCTCTTGGATCGTTACTCACACTTGCGTGTGGCTCCAACGATGACGTGTACAGCTGCCCATAGAACCTCTCAATCTTACTCAAAATCTCAGGTGCCCCGAAAACGATGCTGCCACATTCGGTCTTCAGCTTTGACAGTTGGCTCTTTCTGGCAGACATATCTCTGGCAGAGACTTTGGAGCCTTGGTTCCGCTCGATCGCTTCTTCAATACGAGCTGTATTGAAGTTGCGTAAGTCCCGCCGCATACATTTGGAGATCTGTCTGTTCAGTTGCCTGTATGCTGTCAAATATGTTGAAGAATGTAGCTTCATCTCCCGTCTAACAGCCATAAGATTAAGAGTGTGATCGGAGAGTTTTTGTGTTCTTCTGCGGCGGGTCTTGCAGAACTTAGCTCCGACGGCATGGACAGTTTCCACGAGCTTGTCATTCAAATCGTCCACTTCATTGCAGTCTTCTAGGCACTGAAAGCAGTTTTGTAACTCGAGCTGAAAGTTTTCGGGACTTTGGATTAGAGCACGAGGGGGACGGAGCGTTGACTTCATTAGACGAGACCTCTCCAACTTAACGTTAAGGTTCAGTGTGCCTCTAACCATTCGGTGATCGCTGCCGGTTTTCACTCTCGCGATCACTGAGACATCACTGAACAGTTGTCTTCTGGTCGTCATAATGAAGTCAATCTCATTTTTTGTCGAACCGTCGGGGCTCGACCAGGTCCACTTCCTGTGGAGCCGCTTCTGGAAGAAAGAGTTCATCATAAAGAGTCCCTCTTTCTCCATGAAGTCGGCCAGCTGCTGGCCCCTTGGGTTCCGTTGCCCTATTCCAAAATTCCCTACCTTCAGCTCACCGTTCTCTCTTGTGCCTAGTTTTGCATTGAAGTCTCCCATTAACACCGTATATTGGGTTTGGGAGGAATGCATGGCTCTAGATTTATCCTCATACATTTCCTCCACCTCCTCATTGGGGTGTGCCGAGGTTGGTGCGTAAACCTGTATGACCTTCAGCGAATACCGTTTGGTGATTCTGAGTATAAGGTACGCAACCCTCGTCGACACACTCTCAATCTTTACAACGTTGTTAACGAGAGACTTGTGGACGATAAATCCGACACCTCCTTGGGACAGATGGTCGCCCTCCCGGTGATAGAGCAAGTTGCCGGATTCGAGGATTACCGTGTCCTCCCCCTCTCTTCGGACTTCGGATAATCCTATAATATGCCAGCGTAACTTGTCTATCTCTTCTTCCAGCTCCACAATCTTCTCGTCAGTCCTCAGGGTGCGTGCGTTGTATGTTGCCAGGTCGAGTCGTTGTAGGTGGCAACCGAACCTCCACCGGAGATTCTAGACTTCCATTACAAAACAATTTTTTTAAAGCTTTCATTTAACTTGCAATGTATGTTTGTTAAGATCAAATCTTGCCACTGAATTTTATTTATACAACATGTAACAAAAACGCCGTGGTTCCCCTTAAGTGCGTTATCAGATTCAATATTCAAACGTAAATAAATAACTTTTTTTCAAAAGAATTGAACATTAAAAAAATTATATTAATAAAAAAATAATTTGCAAATTGTATGTGGTTTTATTACTTTTGCACTATCCGGAGAATAATAGGATTGAGAAAGACCCCCCTTTACCGATGCTCGTGTCAGTTAGAGGTTATAAAACCACATACAATATGCAAATTATTTTTTTTTAATTAAAATGAAATTTTTTTAAAAGTTATTTCTTTACTTTTGAATACTGGCTCCGATAACGCACTTAAAGGGAACCACAGGGTTTTGTTACACGTTGTTTAGCTACGAGTACGATTAAACTGTTTTTTTGTTTTATTTATAGAAATAAGAGAGGCAAACGATCACACTGCCCACCTGATGCTAAGTGGATGCTGTAGCTCATTAACACCTACATGCCTATATCTATGTTCGATTAAGAATCAAAATTAAGATGCGATGTCTCCCTTGAGGGCAAAGACGGATTTTTGACGGTATATACAAAGGAATTCCGATTCTCACTTCTCATCACTCAAAAAACGAAACTGACTAGCATTATGTTGCTATTTCACGCTGGTATTCTGTGCAAGATTGGTTCGACTGATCGAGCTGACCTATTTGTGTCGCAGGAATAATACTCTACAGCTGGATTCTACTTGGTAACAAAGCTTTAAAACTTTATAAATAGCATCATTTAGTGGATAATGTAGCAATAAAGTTGCGATGTTGTGAGTGTAATTTATGAGATCTCACTTACAAGCCATTGTACAAATGCTTAATTTGATGCTCATTAAATAGAGTTACTGTGCATAACGAACATTTGTGAATGTGAGGCCTGAAATTTAGAGAAACATTGTCAGAGTTTATGTAAAGTTTGAATTAGTTTGATTCAGTCGTAACTCACATCATATTCATTTTACGAGTTAACGTTCAAAATATGCTTAATGATAGTTATCAGCTGTTTGAGTAGGTATTGCAACGACCTAACAACATATTTTATATTCCAGGGAACCCTTATGTTCGGATATGATTTTAAGGTGTTATGGAATTATCGTTCTCGTTGCATTCATGACAAACAAAATGTAAGCATAAATCTTGAGAGTGTCAGAGAGTTACAAAAATAAAATAAGTATTATGTATGAGTTATGATATGTTGGATTAAATTATAAAACTATAATTAATACACATTTTACACAGTAATAGACAGATAATACAAGACCAACATGCTAAAAGATAGAAACACAGAGAAAAGCTTGAGCTTAAAATAAAACTCCATAATATCAAAATATGTGTAGCATGTATAGAATCATAATATGGTCTAGACGTATTACGTAGTATTATTAATCCGTAATCTAGACTTAAATTTTGACGATATGGAGTTTGAGTTCAAGCTCTAGATTGAATACTACCCATACCATACCATAATATAAGTGATAATTTTTTTTTGTTATCAGAGTTTACCTGAATTTAGAAAATCTTGTTAATAACCAATGAAGTGTCACTCGCTTTGCGGGAACGTGATAGCAAGTATCTCCGGAAGTGCGATTTCATGACGATTTTCGACAAACAAAATCTTCTTTGTCAACAAATTACAGATTAAAAATTGTTTGTTATTTGACTTTCTCTATCAACAAGCCTTTTCATAAATATAAACAGGTTATGTAATCCGCATCACAGTAAAATAGACGCTTTCTATTTTTAATTGGAACAAATAATTTAAAATTAAATTAATCAGAGCTTTATTCTTTTTTTATTTAATTGTAATGGTTCACTGCTAGACAAAGATATCTGTGAAGTTTCAAGTCATTGCCGTAATTTCCGAGGCCGGCAGATGGATTAATAACGTATTTTGGTAAAAGTTTTTATTATTAATACAATAAAGTAGATAAACGAACTATTTGTCTACCTGATGGTAATTGCCTGCTGCATACTATATTATATAATTGTTAAACAATATTAAACAAACTTAAAGTCTACCTGATGGTTAGTACTTTCTGCAGTCCATGGACACTTGCAGGTAACTTTAAACAAATAAGGTCACAGATGCGTTGTCATCTCTGAAGACTAAGGTAAAATGCCTCACAGCCTGTTCTCCTACCCTTCATATCGGAATTTAGATGGTAAAGAACACAACTGTGCTAGGTGAAAGGAATTTCAAAGAAGGTATAACCTTTCAGATGGTCTAACAGGAAGAATAGAAGTTTTACTATCTCCTAAAACAATACATACTTCTAGCAATTATAAGGTGTTTATTTAACCATACATTTAAGATAAGAATGCTTTTCTGACATTTTTGTTTAGTTATATTCTATGCTGTACAAAAATATGATGGATTATCTTACGTCACAAATACAAGACCCTTCTATTGCATCGTTGAAAATGAATAATGTTTTTCCCCACGTTTTAACGTCTATACAGTCTATACAGTATTTGCACAAAACGAAAAGGTTCCACTGAAGTTGATATGAAAAGTTCTATTTTCGTAGGGGTATTTATGTTATTCACAACTTACAGAATTAATGGTATCTTCCTACCGTTTATACCAAGTTTTATTGAAATGTTCTACGAATATGTATTCATATTTTGACTGTAAATGTCATCGTTATAATAGCAGAATTATAATATGTAAAATAAATTACCAAAATTATAAATTCAAACAATAATATTTTTTATATAAAATTGAAGTGAAAAATGAACTTACATTCCACTAGATGGTAACTGCCTACCGCAGCTCATAAGCCTGTTTAAACAAAGATTATTTATGCACCATCACCTCTGCCGACTATACGCCTAAGTACGGAGCACAGTATCACAGTTTAAAGAATTAACAGTTGTGAAACGCCTTTGACGTCAGGCGATATCGCTGCCCGTGTAGGTATATTTACTATTTACGCCGTTGTTGCAAATATTTTAAGGGTTGTCACGCAATTGGAAATAAAATATTTTGAATATTTTTATTCATTATCATCTATTAACCTTATGTAACAGGATGATACGTGGGGCTATTGAAATTTAAAAAAAAAAACTTAATTTCAAAAGAAAAGGAGACTCGTTACTACCACCTGCTTGGGAACCAAAGTATGCCACTGCAAAACCTTGGGACACAGTAAGCTCATTCTGCGTAAATCGGACCAATAGTAATAACTAAAAGCTGAAGGTACTTCGGGTTAATTTTGACATTGAAAAGTTAATTACCTCGGTCCCCCCTCCGCTCCCGTAACCAGGGATGCTGGAAAGCACCCAAAACGTCGGGGATTAAAATAATGTAAATTATAAGCGATAAAATCCGTACATAAAAGTAGTTTTATTCGATGTCTAGTGTTCGCGTAAACTTCAGAAATCATTACATTCAATAATAAATTCAGATATTAACAGCGTAAATGCCTACTTACTTCGCCTGTAATGTTTTGTTCAAATAACATTAGCGCATATTATAAACTGTTCCAAGCTTTCTTGTAATTCAAGAGGTAAATAAATATTTAACCAAGCTGGCTACACTTCGAGTACACTCAGGCAATTTGTTTATTCTCACAAATATCCCTTAACAATCAATTTTTATACGAAAAAAGATAACTAGGAATCGAACCAGACACCTCTGCCTTTGATAGGGTTTTTAAGCACAGATTAATATGTCTCAACCTACCTAATTACCTAATTCTCTATATCTACCTAATTCAGCCAGATAGGAAAAGGGTGTTGGTTATTAAACAAGAAACATTTTTTTTAGGTATTTTAATCGTCTTCAATAATTATTAAAATATCGTCAAGGAACTGTGCAGGTGGCACTATATTGTCCTGATACCTTGCCCAACTAAGTTACCATATAATTGATCTATTCTTTTTTTTTATAGGAGAGGGGGCAAACGAGCATGCGGCTCACCTGATGGTAAGTGACTACCGCCGCCCATGAACAACTGCAACACCAGGGGAATCGCAGATGCGTTGCCGGCCTTTTAAAAAGGAGTAGGCTCTTTTCTTGAAGGTCCCTCAGTCGTATCGGTCCGGAAAAATCGCTGGTGGTAATCGATTCCACAAGGAAGTCGTGCGAGGAAGAAAACATCTTCTAAATCGCACAGTGGTGGACCACCAATCATCCAGATGGTGTGGATGGTATCGAGAGTTCTACAATAATATTGAAGAATAGATTCTCGCTCGCTGCGAGAGCTGTCAACCAATATGTATACAAAGTATATTTTGCGGCTAATGTTCATTGAATTTATTCTTCCTCTAAACAGCCATTAGGTATTTGAAACAGACAGCTCTCGCAATGGACTGCTGCTAGCCTCCCTGCACACTTCAATTATATAAACATCATTTGCTCTTATGTGTTCACCATAGTATGAACGTGCCTGTTTAAATTAGTTTGTACTTAACGAAATTAATATAAGTTCACTATAAGAAAGCTGGAGAAAATCGTTCAAATAGTTATTTTGGATACTTATTGTTTGGAACATGACACATTTAGAAAAGAACTTGACAAGGCTGGGTAGTCGTATAAGTAAGATTATCGATGTCCAATAACAAAGCAAGGGTCAATCAAAAGCAGGATAAGTAAGTAAAATCGCGAAATAAAGCCGTGGATAACAAGAAACAGAACGAGTCAAAACAACAAATGAGTGACAAGTGACGCACAGATTAATAAATACGAGCAAGCTATAGTGAAGTTATAGATGACATGTCGATCAGAGATCGATTAATAAAAAATCGATTATTTAGAGTTAAGGAATCGATTTTCCATTTTTGGGTCCATTCACTGAATCGATTCAAGAATCAACCGTATCCAGTCGTATCGGACCGAATTACATAGAAGCCTCTTTTTGTTGTTCCGGTTACCAAAAAGTCACAGTGAAAAATCATTGTGTAATATTGTACGTCGATAACGTCGGATACTTGGAACATTAGAACGGCCATCAAACGTAAAAGTTTGGCGAGTTTAGAATTAAGCAAAACCACTGTATCATACTGCTGGCCGTATGAGGAAGCTCAAGGTCGCCCAGCGAGCTATAAACCAGCCAAGCCAGTGATAAACTTACGAATGAGGATATCCGCAGTAGAACCAGAGTAACCGACGTAGCCCAACGGATTAGTAAGCTGAAGTGGCAGTGAGCCGGCCATTTAGCTTGAAGTACCGACAACTGATAGGGAAGACAGGCTCTTGAGTGGCAGCCTCGTACCGGTAGGCGAAGTGTAGGGCGACCCCACACGAGATGGAGTGACGACCTGGTAAGACATGCAGGAAGTCGATGGATGCAGGTGGCTCAGGACCGTGATTTGTGGCATTCCTTGGGGGAGGCTTATGTTTGGCAGTGGACTTATGAAAGGCTGTAATGATGATGACTGTATCATAAATTCATTAATAAATAAATTAAAAAAAAAACTTGTAACGTACTTTTTTAGTGCAAAGCCAAAACGAAAAGACAAGTTAATTGTAAGGTATTTGGCACTAGGGCTATTCAAATGCCACCTGTGTATTTTATGTGATTAATAAATGCAATACATAAATGTAATATTTCTTTCATACAGTAATCATGTATTTAGCCGACAGAAAAAGAAGAAAAGTCTGTTTTTATTTATGTTAGTCGTTATTTTCGTCAATATCATGAATCAATATTGGTAATCCTTTTTTTTACACCGTCGAAAGTTCTCTTTATAATTGATATATCAGGTTATTATCTTTGGCAGCTATTTAAAAATTAATTATTAATTATAATTTGGCACACCAAACTTTTATTAAAATGCTCAACTTATTCGCGAATCGATGATATTGCGATCATGACAAATCGAATCGAAAATCGGCCCTTTTCAGGACAAATTGACATGCATTATGTAAATAATTTTGCAGTTTGTACTGTCAAGTGTCAAAAAGGGAAGTCTTACAAACTATTTAGAAGCCGTTAGTCTATGTATCGCTCCAAAACGAGAATTACACTAGTCTATCGATTCTATATGTTAATCGATTTATTGATAATAAATGTTTATTTAATTTTTTCCTTATGCAAATAACATATTTTGATAGTAACTACTTAGTAGCGTTATTTAGTTTATATTTATTTTAGTCTGAATAAATTTAAAATCGATTGTATTAATATAATCGATATTCCAAATTATGTTTTATTGTAATGTTTTTTCAAATTCTAGATTGTAAAATGAGCTAGTTTTTTGTATTTTTACTCAGAAACATATAAACAATTTTTTGATGTATATACCAATTTGTTAACTTCAGGCCCAAAAATCCCATTCTCCTTTCTCTAAAACTTGTTAAGAAAACAACAAAAAGTAATTTGACCGGGGATTTGAACCCGGGATCTTAGATTATTGACTTAAAAAGTTTCCTCTAAAAATTTACTAAAAAAAATTGCTAGGAAAACAACAAAAAGTAATTCGACCGGTAAATTGAACTCCCGGGTTCAATTTTGAATTGCCCTTCGGATATTAATTTGAAATTTCCTTGATAATTAATCTTTAGAAGCTATCCGTTATTGGTAAACTAATGAATTGAAAAATTATTTATAGACGCGTCGCTAACAGCTTATAGCTCACTGACACTCGCAGGAGTTCTGCTTACATTTTGTTTGTCACGAAAGCAACGAGAACACTAATTCCATAACACGTTAAATCATATCCGAACATAAAAGATCCCTGGAATATAAAATATGTTGTTAGGTCGTTGCAATACTTACATAGAGAGCAGCTAGCTGTCACAAAGCATATTTTGAACGTTCACTCGTAAAATGTATATGATGTGACATATGACTGAATCAACTACGTCAATCTTTACCTAAATTCGGACAATGTTTCTCTATATTCACTAAAAGCGCATATCATAATGACAATGAATCTAATTTTCAGGCCTCACATTCACAAATGTTCGTCATGCACCGCCGTAAATGTATTTAATGAGCATTAAATTAAGAATTTTTACAATGACTTGCAAGTGACATCTCATAAATTACATTCGCAAGTGCTATGTGTGATCCGACTTCATGCATAGAATATCATTCTAATCAGTCTACAATTAACGTTACAGCCTATTAAATTCCTCTGCTATGTTCTGCCTGCCTCATAGATTGCGTCATGGGGGAGATATTTGCCATAGTTGCAATGCTTGGCAACCGGGTTGGCAATAGCAGTTTTCGTTTTTAGTCGTTATTAAGAATCGCTGCTGCCCATCTAAGACAGTTTAATTAATCAGTCTAAATAATAAATAAATCAGTCTAATTAGTAATGTTAAGAAATATTAAAACAAATCTGCCAACAAATTGCATGATTTTCAAAACTCATTCCAATAATTTGCATAACATGGTAGAGCCATGCTGCAGCTATATTAATAGTATAGTTGTAGCACGAATGGGTCGGTCCGACTGGGGTAGTAGCACGCTATCACAATTTACCAGCGTAAAATAGCACCTTAACCGTATGGTGAGTGAAGAGAACCGGAGACCCTTTTTACTGGAAAAAAGGCATTCTATCTTAATCCTCACGGCTGACAATGCATCTGTATTTTAATTTACAAACGAAGATAGATGTAGATGTCTATGGGCCACATCAATCACCTACCATCAGGTGGACTGTGTGCTTGTTTGAAAAATAGTTATTATATAGCAGTGAAAACGCGGTTCGATAGAGTTTCAAAAAAGAATTTCAAACATTTTTTCCCCTGAATGTTTGTGAGTGCAAACTATAACTTTAATAACATTGTTGTTTTTACAACAAGCAACAAGTTATACGTAATAATTTTTTGTGTCTTAGAATTTCAGGCTACTGATTCGGATAGATACCTCTGTTCTCATTGGGACTAGCAATAAAACTCAGAGGATTTTTTAAATTGTACTTAATGTGGTAAGCATACTTAATTAGATAATATATAAACTCATTTTAGAATTAGTTCGGTAGCGATCACCTCATTACCTGGTGTTATTATCAACTAGTTATGGAATATAATGATTTCTTATATTTACGCAAACACTAGACATTGAATAAAAGTACTTTTATGTACGGATTTTATCGCGCATAATTTACTTTATTTTGATTCCTGACATTTCACTGGAGTACCATCAGCTTTTAATAATTACCATTGGTCTGGTATACGCAGAATGAGCTTACTGTGTCCCAAGGTTTTGCAGTGGTACTTTGGTTCCTAAGCAGGTGGTAGTAACCAGTCTACTTCTTTTTTGAAATTAGGATGTTATTTAATTTGTTGTCTATCAAAGCTGATGTGAAACACCGCATAAAGTACCAGCCTAAATATGCTTTTATGTTTCGTATGGAAACGAGGACATATATTTTACTGGAAACGAGGCATTTCTTCTTAGTTCTCAGGGGTGAAAACGTATCTGCATTTTCATTATTAATCGAGGATAAATGTAAATGTTTATGGGTCACAGCATCCGCTTACCATCAGGTGGACTAGGTGGTTGTTTGTAACCCTTATTCTATAAAAAAGTATTATTGACAATTATACTATCGAATCACAATCCACGTTTCTTTAAGTAGAGGTTAAAATAGTGTAGTTGTGTTTTTCTAGAGTTGTTGAGTTCAGCGTGTAGTGGCATTAATAGGGATTTGGTTCCGTTGGTTTGTATGGAGATTCCGTTCATTCATTGCACACGAAATTATTATTTTTAAATTTGGAGCATTATTATTGAGATATTAAAAAATTAAGATTCAAACATTGCTTGAACACGCTCTGTAACTTAAAAATATTTTGACCCATTACCCAATTATAAATGTTATGGGACTTATAAATGTTATTTATCTTAATTATTGTAATATAATCGTCTTGTATTTTTAATATCTAATACCTTTTGAATACTTTAGCAGAGTTTTAGTAAATTTAATGAATTTAAGGACCATATTAAGCCTTTAATATAATACTTAATGCTTGAAATGAATGTATTTTAAATGTATGCTTATTAATGCATTTAAATTGTTCAAAATATTACTTCTATGATATTATACAATATACGACATTATACAAAGAATAATTATTATTTATTATTAATAACAATGTGCCGATACACCTTCTTGAAGCAGTGACCTTTATATATATATTTTATAATATATAAAGGAGAATGAGATTTTTTGGCCTGAAGTTAACTAATTGGTTTCAACTTTAAAAAATTGGCCATATTTTTCTAAAGTAAAATACAAAAAGTAGCTCTTTTTACAATGTAGAATTCAAAAAAACAATAAAATAAGAAATAAGTTAGAAAATAGATTTTAATGTATTATTTATAGCAATAAATCGAGTACCACAAAGAATACACTAGTGAAATTCTCGTTTCTGAACGTTTTCTTTCAATAGAGGACTTCCCATTTTGAAACTTGACTTGACAGTTCAAACTTCAAACTATTTACTTAAAAGAAAAAGAGATTTTCGATTCGATTTGAAACGAAAGCAATATAATTGATTCTCGATTCATTTGACTATTTTAATATCTATTTTTGATTATGTTACTGTGTTCACTAGGGAGATAAAAAATAAATGCGTACATATCTACAAAAAAAAAATACAAAATACCAAACATTCCAACAAGTAACAGTTAGAATAACAATTCAAGTAATCCATTGCGGATCGATATCCGTAATATTCACTTCACTTAGTTGTTGTTGTTTTAACTTTCGTTAATCGTTTCACGATTTCGTTTCATTAGGTATTAACCACAGCTATTTTGGTGATTTTATACTGATGCTGCTTTTAAATCTTTAAGTAATTATAGTGAAAAATAGCCTGATACAGTGTAATAATAATGAAAAACCACCTGTTACAGTGTAGGTAATACATAATCTCACTTTTACTTATGCTACAATAACTCAGCTCCTAGATTGACAAATCTTTCCGGATTTTCAGCTATGAATTGTTTATATATACGCTTTCAAAAAATCCTACTTTCATCTTGTTAACACTTGGGCCCAAGAAAGTATGGAGACGTCTCGTTCTCCTTTATACATTGTTGCAATATTATCCCTAGAAATATTCTAGGTCTGTCTATGCGCAATTTCTGAATTTCTATGTTGCAAAGAGATATTATAATATTTCATAACGTATTGATAATTTTAATTCCCGACGTTTCGGGAGCTTTTCCAGAGACCGACCTTTTTCGAGACCACAAGGTATCTGTGACTTTAAACAACTGGCCGCTGAACTTAATAACGTCAAGCTTTTGCATGGTTTCAATGTTTTCACCACAAGTTTTAACAACAAGCTTCGAGTCCCGCGCCTAAGTCACAGTGACCGAGTGAAGCCGGCCACAGTCGAGCTTGTGCCTGCTGTACTACCGTATGTCAGAGGAGTCTCATACAAGATCAGCTACTATTGGAACATTCTACACACAATCGATGAATACTAGTCAGTTCTTACCATCCGTTCGGTGTACTATACCTTTACAAGATGCAGGTGTGTACAAGCTAGATTGTGAATGTGATCTCTTTTATATTGGGCAAACAAAAATATCAATAAAAACCTGCGTAAACGAACATAGAAGACCAACGTTCCGGGAAGTCCGCAGTTTGTGATCAAATCAAATCAAATCAAAACAAATCATTTATTTGCAATCCAAGTGTACATAATTGGTCTTAAATTAAAAATGTGCTTACAACTTAGACGCGCTTATCAGGCACTGCAAATTTGACGAGGACACTGCTTATATACTATTAACATACATAAAAAATAATTAAAAGTTATAAAAATATAAAAATATATAATAATGTTATTTTATATCTAAATACTCTTCTACTGAGTAGAAGGGGTTTTGTTTTAAATATTTACCTAGTCTTGATTTAAATTTGGTTAATTCTGATATATTTTTTATTTCCTGTGGTAATTTATTATATACTTTTATTTCCATATAGTTGGGGCTTGTATTTAACATTTTTGATCGCAACTGTGTTATGTGTATCTTTAATCTTCTTAATAAATGTACACACAGGGTAAGGTAAGAATATTTAGTTGTTTGAAATATGGTCTACAGCTAGTAATGTTATCTATCTGGGCTAGTATTCTAACGCAATTCTTCTGGGTAATAAAATGCTGCTGCACATCGACGCTACTTCCCCACAACATAATTCCGTACTTAAGCCACGAACGAGCATAGGCATAGTAAGCTGACAGTGCCGTGGCTGTGTCAGTGGTGTATTTAATTTGAAATAAAGCATACGTACATTTTGAAATTTTAGGCTTTATATAATTAATGTGCGTTTTCCAATTGATGTTTGAATCTACTTTCAAACCTAAAAGATTAAAAGTATCAACTTCTTCTAGCTGTATATGATTAAAGTTTATGTTTAAAGTTAATGGGCTGTTTTTATATGTTTTAAATTGCAAAATTTTGGTCTTTTTAAAGTTAAGTTCTAAGCTGTGAACTTCAAGGTAATTTGTTATAGTTTGTAGTGTTGTAGACAATGTAGTTATAATTTGTGTTTTTATCGCAGTTTACTAACACTGACACATCGTCGGCAAAGAGTACGCTTAATGTATTTTCGTTATTTATTATCTTGGGTAAATCGTTTAAGTATATTAAAAACAATAGGCATCCTAAGACACTACCTTGTGGTATTGAACATGTGAGGTCCCGGATTTGAGACTATACTACAACGATTTCCCGTTTTTCATCGTTGCTGTGTTCGATTTGAACTATCTGCTTCCTGTTTGTCAGATATGATTGGAACCATTTATAGGCCATTCCACGAATTCCCGAACCCTTTAATTTATTTAAAAGTATATTAAATTGTACTTTATCGTATGCTGTCGTCATATCCAAAAGGAGGCCTATGGTGACTCTTTTATTATCAATATTTTGCACTGCCGTTTGGATATATTTATATACTGCCAGATCTTATCCTAGACAGTCCCCGATATTACATCAGATTTGATAAACCACAAATCCTCGCGAAAGAACATAGAATACTACCAAGGATGATACGTGGGGCTATTGAAATTATCCGGAAACGTGGAGCAGAAGTGCGGTGGTCTTGTTCTTCACGAAAGGTGACAACGCTTTTTTAAAGAACTTACGACCGATTTCCCTTCTGAGCCGCGTTTACGTGTTCTTTTCGAGAGTCATCACGAATTGTATCGCAGGCAGATCTGACAACTTCCAGGCTCACGCACAAGCTGGTTTTCGAAAAGACACTATAGAACACTCACATAACCTTCGTCAAATCGTACAGATGATCGAAGAGTACAATCTGCTACTTTAACTTGCGTGTGTGGATTATGGAAAGCCTTTGATTCTATCAAAATTCAGGCGGCGCTGCAGTCTTTTCAGAGGCGCCAAGTTGACTGTCAGTATATCGCGGTGCTGAAGTGTTTGTACAGTAGGGCTACGGTGGTTATCCCAGTACAGAACCAGAGTACGAAACCTATCCAACCGCAGAGAGGTGTAAGACAGGGTGACGACGTATTCGAAAAACTCTTCATCGCTGCATTGGAAGAAATTTTCAAGCTATTGGACTGGAAAGGATACGGTATTAACACCAATTTCGAGTATATCATTTATCTTTTATTTGCCGACGAATATTTGTCGGCAGAATCACTGCAGAACCTAAACACTATGCTCAATGACCTCAATAGTGTTTACCAACGGATAGGTCTTAAGAAGAGTATACAAAACAAAGGTCATGTGTAATAACCATGTCACAACTATGACGGTAGTTTGTTGGGAGCACTACGCTCGAAGTTGTCGACTATGTTTACCTGGGACAAATATTCCGATTAGGTAAGTCAAGCTTCGACAGAAAGTTCAATCGATGGATTCAAATCGGCTGGGCAGCGTTCGGAAAATTACGACACATCTTCTCGACAGATATACCTCAATACATAAAACAAGATTGTACAACCAGTGCGTGTTACCAGTGATGACGTATGGATATGAAACGTGGTCCTTAGCTGTCGGCCATATGAGGAAGCTGAAGGTCGCCCAGCGAGCTATGGCGAGGCATAAGCTCAGGGTTTCTCTGCGTCATATACCTTACTTACATATAAGGATACCCACAGTATAACCAAAGTAACCGTTATAGCACAACGGATTAGTAAGCTGAATTGGCAATGCGCCGGTCATATAGTTCGAAGAACCGACAACCAATGGGGAAGCTAGGTTCTCCAATGGCAGCCTCGTCTTCAGTCTATGTTCAGCAGTGGACTTGTGAACCATTGAAGAGTATATTATACTTAAATGTATATTGTATAAATCTATGGAATTAAGTAAATCATTTATTGCAAACACACTAAGTAGAGTTTCGTTAAATGGGAGGAAAATAAAAGCGTACATCGTTCCCAAATGGGTAAGCTTCGCTTAAATTATTTTAAAATTTTTACACTTAATATGTAATGGGTTCTAAAGTAATGAAAAATGGCAGCCAAAGTAATTTTAAATAGAAATTATTAGTTTAATTTAAAAGTTTAGTTTAAATATTAATTATAACTTTATGTAAATTTATAATTAATATTAGTAAACGTTTCTTCGCGGATAGTATATTATTTTATTTCGCGTGCATACGTTAATGTACTATATTTACTGCTAACATGTAGATACTCGTAATTACTCACTATTTTGTTATCCATTTAAATTATAATTAGAACATAATATTTTTTACTGTCTCTTCTTCTTGTTCTTTGACTTTATTCTATCTCATTTCCGGCGTCATGTTTGAACGAAAACCATAATAAAATACTTTGGTTCAAAGTCAGGTTCTTCTATAAGAGTTATATATTAATAGTATAAATTTTATTAATTTTGATTACTAATATTTATACTATTATTTAGTTAAAATCTCTATATATAAAATCAATTGTTGTATGTTAGTCTGATGGTTAATTTTTTTGTGTGCATTTGAGTGGGTCTTTGGATGGTTTAGATTCACAATTGGATGCGCTGTTGTCGAGATCCAGAAATCACACATGTGAAGCCGTGGCGTATCGCTAGTAAGTTATAGAAATGTCATTCACTATACAGAAAAGGTTAGGTTTTCCTACAGTCAATCACATTCGCATGTAAACGGACGTTACAAGTTATTGCTTTACTCATAGGTAATTTAGTTAATAATGTTTTGATAATACAACATAATATCGTCTTTTTAACTTAAAGCAATAGTATTGTTACGTGCGGGGTGAATAAAAATACCAATTAGGATGAGAAATGGATGTATTCTTTCACACACGTAGCTAGTGTACAATCACATTGTCGAAAATCGCTAATAAATTTCGCTGAGGTTCTTAATAATCGCAGATGACGTAGGTGGGTTTATTGTAAATGCTCGTAGTCACTTCTTGTCTATTCTTATGTCTACTACTGACTTAACTTGACAGAGGCCATTTGCTCTTACCTTCGGGAACTTTCGTGATGCTTGAAGTGATGATGACGTGAAGGAATACACAACTAGCTGTTGTAGCAATACCATACAAAATTTTTAATTACTGGTTTTATGCGTTCTATAATTGTAATTGTCTAGCAGGCAAAAAAATACCATTGTTATTGTTTTAAATAATTCTAATTAGCTCCTCCTCACAATCTCTTCTCAAAATATTAAACTATTTGTAGGAGTGTCCATCACTTTTATTTAATTTCAGTCAAGTGTAGTCATCATTTATTTATCATATCGTACATTTATACACATTTTGTAAGTATGATAATGATTTTAAATTTTGCTCATTACATTTAAATTTTACCTGGATAGAACCACGCTGTCACATAACCATCGTAAAACCACATAATATTTCGAATGTTGAGTGACAATAACCAGAAACACTCTTTGCTAGCAACAATGTATTCCATCTCTGTCCATAGGGGTGACAACGAATCCACATTTTGATCTGTAATCGAAGATGATAGTTGACGTCTATGAGCTGCAGCATCACGTAGTGACCTTAAGCTGTGTGCTCATTCCCTTACCGGTGTAAACATATTATTACAAAAAATGGAACTAATTCATCTCTTTAACCGTTCAATAAATTGTAATTTGCGTTAAATGTATCCCCTACGGGGATATATTTCCCAGTCCCATTTATACCTTAAGCGGGAGAAGCCAGTATTTTAATTACAGGCAAACAAAATTCAAACAGTGAATGCAAATAACATCCAACCATAGATTTTTGAAATCGCTTTTCATTATTTTGTTTAAGACCTGTTATTTATTGCTTTTGTACTTGCGTCGCAAACATGCCGCGACTAATTTCTTAATTTGATAATTTCTTGTATACAATTCCCATTAATTTGTTTGGATGCTTAATAGTCACTATTAAGAATATTTTTAACCGAGTTCAATAAAACAAGAAAGTAGGAAGGTATATTGTATCAGTTTTTGTATGTATGTTCATCGATTTCTCGGAAGCGGTTGAACCTATTTTAATGATTAATTTCTTACTACTGAAGAGAGTAAAATAATTAAACTTTTAATAAAAATCTAGACTGTCTAGACTAAACTAATAAAAAGAAGAACAGACTTCAAAAATAAAAAATTGATATATCCACATAATATCCTCTAAATTTGGGGGCTTTGCTCGTGAATCTTTGATACACTTCTATCTCTTATCACTAACTTGAGAAGCTATTATGTAGAAGAATGTTTATTTTTTAATTTGTGAGTTTGATTCTACATTTGTTAAAGGATTAATTATATAAGAGCGAATGCTTTATCTTAATGACAATCGTGCATACAGACTCAAATTCTGCATAGACTGTTGTCTATATAGAATTTGAGTTAGGTATATCTACCTGGGTCTAGCTTTGCACTCATCGCTTTGAAGACTCACACTGGAGCTGTATTATAGCTGCAGCAGTGGCTTGTGCTGGTTTTGATATGATAAGAAAAGGGAACTAGTGACACTACTTGTGAAGCGTTCTGTTTATCCTTAATCGATAGATGTACACAGCGTCAACTTAGTTATGCATCCCGGTATGCCCTAAACTGCACCAGAGACCATCGCAATTCAAGCGTAAGCGTGAGCGTAGATTGCTGAATTGCGTCTGGAAGACGGGTGGTCTTTCGTGTGAATACTGATAACTACTCTTTAGCTTAAAGATCTAGAATAAGAATTAGGATATAGTCATAGTTAGGCTCTCACATGTATCGGACATATAGTTTTAAGTTAGAATTCATCGCGGATTAATTAAGTAGTATATAAGTAATGTATCGCACATTAATAGTAATAAGCTAAAAATAAAGTCTTTTTTAAAACCTCTTGAGTCAATTTCGAATCTTGCGCAGCCGGTAGGATTTCGCGTGTAAAGCTTGCTCATATAAGAAGACTCCCAAATCAGTCGTCGTGAAGCAATTTACGGTGCCGTCTTACACTTGCGCGAAATCTACGAACCGAAATAACTTTGTCGAATTCGAATCAGGACATCAAGAAAGAAGACTTCCTAGCCCAGGCGGAAGGATGGGGTGCGAAGTCAGAAGTCCTCCACGTGTGCCTGGTAGTTGCGGGTCCCTCTCGATACGTCTGTAGGGAAGAGCAGCTACTGGGCCGGTGCACCCTGGGCGCGGCAGTAATCTTCCTCGAGAAATGAGAAGAAATTCTTACTCCTTGGGGAATGTTACTGCCGCGGCTAATTATTCTGACATGGGTGGGGTCCGTCCCGGACCAACGGTGCGTTCCACTGCGTGACCCTCTGATCAGCAGAGGGCATAGCATAGGAGTAAGGGCGGGATCGGTGTGCACTTACCCTGCCTCCGGGCAGACAGTGAAGGATTCATCCTTTGCTGTCACCGCCGGTCTCGTAATCCCAGTATCGAAGTGTCGTGGATCAGGTCTCGCGGCTTTGATAGGAACCGAGGGTCTTGGCTTAACCGCCCGGACCGCGAGGGAGAAAACCTCTATAAAAAGTTACCCCGAATCTCAAGCGGCGACGCACCGCAAGGGGATGGATGGCTGACGGGGTTCTATGAACAAATCAGTCGCTAGTGCGCTCCTCGCTAGGGTACCTGCAGACCCCCTGGCGAGTAATAAATCCTCGAAATCTGCTTACCTTGGTAAGGGATCTCTGCCAAGGTGGACCTTTAATTCCCCCATACTCGTGGGTACAAAAAAATGGAACACCAAATACAAAAAAACAAAACCGCCGGCAACGGCAACGTAGAGGAGAGGAGGAACGATGCAGGGACAGAGTCCGACGCCGCAGAGAGCACCCGACACGTGGGGCCTGGGACCGCGGAGACCAGCAAGTTCTTCCGCAAGCGGTCCAGGCGGGATGGCGACCAGGGGTCGGCATCCGGTGAAGAGGAGGTTTCGGCCCGGAAAATCCCCACCAACAGGCGGGGCGGGCTGAGAGGCAAGGGTAGGGAGCTCTCTGCCAATCAGAGGGCCGAACGAGCGGCAAAGCTTGCCGAGGAGGGGCGCCACTCGGACGATACGGCTCGGGTATCAGGCGAAGAGACGGATGCGACTGGCGGCTCCGAGGTGGAGCGTAAGGCCAGATTCGTAAAGGAGGTGGAGGCCGCGATCAAGGTCGTGGCCCACAAGCAAAAGGCCTCCTCGAAGTTAAGGGCCATTCCCGCGGCCTCCGCCTCCATCATGGCGGCTGCGGAGGCCAACTTTGTTGGGGCCGGGCTTAATGCGGACGTGGTGGCGAAGCTGCGGGCGGACGTGGTCCGCCTGACGTCCGCCATGGAGACTCTCCAGAAGGAGAATGAGAAGCTCCGCGCAGACCTGGCCAGTCTACATGAGCCTGCCTCTCGCGCGGCGCCCCAGATGCAGCGCCCAAGCCAGCCCGTGCCGGTGGAGAACCAGGTCCTGAACCTGGTCCGGAGCTGGCTGCCTTCCAGTACCGGTTCTCCGTGCTGGAGGGCATCGTCCTGCGCCCCTCCCCCCCCTAGGGGCAAACAAGACGGCGGCGAGGCCGGCAACGGTCTCGTACGCGGATACGGCTACCGCATCCAGGCCGGGGCCGTCCAGCCAGTCCTCGGACGGGGCTGCAGTTGCCCCTCCCCCCCCCCTGAAAAGCCGGCTCCGGTAAAACCGATACCGGCTGAACCGGCTCCGGCTAAGCCGACGACGGGAAAGAGAGGCAAGGCGAAGGCGAAAAAGGGCAAGGCGGCAGCACAGGTGGTGGCTGCGCCAGCCCCAGTATCTACGGCGAATGGGCCAGCGCCAGCGGCAAGCCAGCTGCCGCCGCCGCCACCGACTCCCCAGCTCCCTACACATCCCGTGGCTGAAGCCGGTTGGCAGGTGGTCGGGGACAAAAAGAAGGGGAAGAAGGCAGCCAAAAAGGCCAAGGAGCAGGAGCGGCAGCGCCAGTTCAGGGCGCGCAAGATCGCGGCTAGGCTCCGCGCCCCGAAGACCGCAGCTGTAGTGATTACACTACAGCCGGACGCGGAAAAGAAGGGCGTTACCTACCGCGATCTGCTCGCGAAGGCGAAAGAGGCGGTGGATCTCGGGGAGCTCGGGATCACCGGGGGCCTCCGGCTCAAAGTCACCCAGACAGGGGCCCGTATGCTGGAGATCCCCGGGGAATCCAGTGGCGCGACCGCGGACGCTCTGGCTGCGAAGCTCAGAGCGTCCCTGAATGCGGACGAGGCCCGAGTGTCCAGGCCCGTCAGATGCGCAGACCTGCGCATCATGGGTCTGGACGACTCGGTATCGGAGGAGGAGTTGGTGGCCGCCGTCGCCAGATCCGGGGGATGCACTACTGACCAGGTCAGGTCAGGCGCCATACGCCCGGACCAACAAGGTATGCATGCCGCCACGGTGTTCTGCCCTGTTACGGCGGCCAAAACGATAGTGGAGGGCCGAAGGCTTCTGGTGGGCTGGGTCTCAGCAAAGGTTAAGCTGCTGAAGCCCAGACCTCTGAGGTGCTACCGCTGTCTCGTGGGTCATCACGTATCAGTGAAATGCGCCTCGGAGGTTGACCGCAGTGGCCTTTGCTTCCGCTGCTGTCAGCCCGGACACATATCGGCGACCTGCTGCGCCACGCCGCACTGTAATGCATGTGCAGCGACCGGCAAGCCAGCCGATCACTGGGCCGGAAGCAGGGCCTGCGTGCCACCCGCCAAGGCCAAGGCCGCGGGTAGTAGAGGGCCCTCCTCGGCCGCCACCGCCTCTATGGCCACCGCCGCAGCCGCAACTGCCGCCGCCGCCGCCGCGACACCGACGCCCGCAGAGGGGCGCCCCGTGGAGGAAGCTGAAATAGAATGCCTATAACGGCCCCATTAAGCTTCCTCCAGGCGAATATCAACCACTGCGCCTGCGCTCAGGATCTGTTGCTCCAGAGCATGGCGCAGTGGTCGATTAACATCGCTGTGGTTGCTGAGCCGTATTTTGTCTGGCCTAGGGATGACTGGGTGGCAGACCTTAACGGCTCAGTGGCCATCATTTCTTCGGCCGCCGCCGGTACCCCCGACCCTTGAAGGTGTCAGGAGGGGTCAGGGGTGCGTAGCAGCACGGTTCGGGGAGTTCGTCGTTGTGGGGGTGTACTTCTCCCCGAACCGATCTCTCGCCGAGCTCCACAACTCTCTTGCAGAGCGGAGAGTAGTCGTCGTCGGAAGCTATCCCCTCCCCGTACTTGTCCTCGGGGACTTCAATGCCAAGAACTTGGCTTGGGGTTCTCGTCGTACAGATGTGCGGGGTAGGATGGTGTAAGACTGGGCTCTGAAGACAGGCCTGGTCGTCCGAAATCGGGGTTCTGTCCCCACGTGTGTGCGGATGTGGGGCGAGTCGGTGGTGGACATTTCGTTCGCTAGCCCCGCTCTGTCGCCGCGTGCCATTGACTGGCGAGTCATGGAGGGGGTGGAGACCTACTCCGACCACCGGTACATCCGGTTTGACGTCTCCACCCAGCCCTCGAGCGCGCCAGTCCAACAGGCCCCGAGTGGTCCGCGTTGGGCGCTGAAGCAGCTGGACCGGGAGCTCCTCCTGGAAGCCTCGATCGTGCAGGCCTGGGTGTCATCACCGGATAGGCCTGCCGACGTCAATGATGAGGCAGGGTGGTTCCAGGAGGCCATGTCCGAGATATGTGACGTGGCAATGCCCCGCGTCCGGCCAGGAAGCGCCCGGCGTCAGGTGTATTGGTGGTCGCGTGAGCTGACGTCTCTGCGCGAGGCGTGTGTCGTCGCGCGGCACCTGTACGCCAGGCATCGCAGGCTCCGCATTCGTCCACCGAATGCGGCAGCAATTGAGGCGGAGCTGTACGAGGGATACAGAGCGGCGAAGACCGCCCTCCGGGAGGCTGTCATGCGGGCCCGGGATCGGGCCCGTGAGGAGATGCTGGAGACTCTCGACAGAGATCCGTGGGGGCGCCCTTACAAAATGGTGCGGGATAAACTCCGCACCTGGGCCCCCCCGCTGACGCAGAGTCTCCGGCCTCAGCTCGTGGAGGACGCGGTAAGCGCTCTGTTCCCTGCGCGAGGGGAACATCCGCCCCCGCCTATGGCTCCGCCACCTGCGGTGCCGGAAGCGGACCACCAGGACGACGACGACGACATCCCGGAAGGGACCGGGGTAGACCTGAGAGTGGCGGTACGTAGGCTCAAGGCCAGGAATACCGCCCCAGGACCCGATGGCTTGCCTGGAAAAGCCTGGGTCCTGGCCTCGGAGGCTCTCGGGCCCCGACTGGAGGGGCTCCTAAGCGCATGCTTGGAGAGAGGCCAATTCCCGCTTCGTTGGAAGACGGGGAAGCTGGTCCTCATTCGGAAGCCGGGGCGCCCTGCGGACTCTCCGTCCGCATACCGGCCCGTGGTGCTGCTCGACGAGGTGGGCAAGCTCTTTGAAAGAGTCATTGCAAACCGCCTCGCCGAGCACCTTGCGGGGACGGGGCCGGATCTTGCGGAACACCAGTTTGGTTTCCGCAAGAGGTGCTCTACGGTGGACGCCATCATGCGCGTGAGAGCCCTCACGACGGGGGATGCAGTGGCCAGGGGGGGGGTTGTTTTGGCGGTGTCTCTCGACATCGCCAACGCCTTCAACTCCATGCCCTGGAGCTGCATTAGGGAGGCACTCCGGTATCACCGGGTGCCGACCTATCTCCGTCGTATAGTCGGCGACTATCTGACGGACAGGGCCGTCATCTACCCCGGTCGCAACGGTGAGTGGAACCGGCGAGAGATGTCGTGCGGTGTCCCACAGGGTTCGGTTCTGGGACCGCCCCTGTGGAACATCGGTTACGACTGGGTGCTGCGCGCCGACCTCCCTACCGGCGTCAGCGTAGTTTGCTACGCTGACGACACGCTGGTACTGGCACAGGGTGGGTCGTACGAGGCGGCGGCGGAAACTATGACACGCGGGGTTGCGTTAGTCGTTGAGAGGATCCGGCAGCTGGGTCTTGAGGTGGCTCTGCACAAGTCCGAGGCCATGCACTTCCATGGTCCTCGGAACAGGCCACCACCGGGATCCTCAGTGATGGTAGGAGGGGTATCCGTCGGCGTCGAGTTGACGTTGAAGTACCTAGGACTCGTCCTCGACGGCCGATGGAACTTCGTTGAGCACTTCCGACGTTTGGCTCCCAAACTGGAACGGACCGGGGCTGCCTTCAGGCGGCTCCTGCCGAACCTGGGGGGGCCAAACGCCTCCTGCCGAAGGCTCTACGCGGGGATTGTGCGGTCCATGGCCCTTTACGGGGCCCCGGTGTGGGCGCGTGGTTTGGCGCGGCTTGCCGTCCACCACCTGAACGCGCCCCAAAGGGTGGTCGCCGTGAAAATGGTTCGCGGCTACCGCACGATCTCCCGCGAGGCGGCGTGCCTCCTTGCCGGATTGCCGCCATGGGATCTGGAGGCGATAGTCACTGTGCCGGGGGGAAACCCCGCTGCCGCGGCAAGTTGTCGTGCAGCGGACAGACTTCCGGCATGATCTCATGGCGACATGGAAAGAGCGACTGTCGCAACCCCGTGCTGGGCACGCCACTATAGCGGCGATAAGACCCCTCTTTGAGGAGTGGCTTGAGAGACGCCACGGCGTCCTCACCTTCCGCCTGACGCAGGTCCTCACCGGACACGGTGTGTTCGGGAGGTTCCTGCACCGAACCGGGCGGGAGGAAACGCCCGGGTGCTCCCACTGCGAGGATCGACCGGAGAACACGGTGGAGCACACCGTGGAGGTGTGCCCTGCTTGGGCGAAGCACCGCCGTGTCCTCGTAGCGGCGATAGGCGGCGGCGACCTCTCGCGTCCGGCCCTGGTCGAAGCCATGGTCCGGAGCGAGACGGAATGGGATGCCGTCACCACCTTCTGCGAAGCAGTGATGCTAGCGAAGGAAGTGGCGGAGCGGGAGAAGGAGAGAGCAGCAGCTTGCCTTCCCGGCCGCCGCGGGAGACGCCCCGGGCGTTGGGGGCTACGTCGTGGCCCCCGGCCACCGTAGGCGCGGGCCTGTGGACGGCGATCAATGGGTAGCTCGCCGTCCGTCCGTATAACGACGACAGGCCGTGTCGACGGCGCGTTTTGTTCCACGCGCGCCTCAAAGAGCTGACAGCAGCGTGAAGGGCCGACGCCTGCCGGGGCTGCGGGCTGTTCGAAAGAGATACCGCGGCTCCGGAACGTAAGGGCACTGAAGGAACACGGATGGTTTTTAGTCGAACAAAATAAATTGCACAAGCATAGGCAATTTATTCTATATCATTAAGTTTATTAATTAAATATTGAAAATCAATTTTAAACATAGTTTTTATTATAATATTCAATTTTAATTTTTATTAATGTCTCCTCAAATAATAATAAAAAAAAAACTAAAACTAGAAACTTAAATATCATATAGTCCTACTCCCCGCGGTATCGTGCCAAGAACGCTGGCTGCGTTTCCCCGCTGAAATTTCAAATGAATGAAATTTATAAAATTGTGTTATAAAAAAAATTACATAATTCAACAAATAAAAGGAAAATCCTGGTCTTTCAAACATTTAAAGAAATAAAACTAATAATTATATACATTGTTATATTAATATTTAATAAAATGGAACAATTACGTGTAATACCTAAGGGTTACCTTTGTCTTATACCTAACTTTGAAGGAGAGGAAGGATTATTAAATTTATTTATTAAGAAAGCTCAATACATATACAGGTCTTTTGCAGACCCTAATAATGCCACACAAACTTTATATGTATTCCATGCGATAAGCAGCCGATTAACAGGTCGAGCAGCACATTGATGATATTAATTGTTGGAACACTCTTAAAGATATTTTAATTCAACATTTTGGCGAACCGCGTTCGGAAGATGGCATAGCTATCGAGTTAGAAAAAATGAAAATTAAGTCTGGCGAATCATTTATCGATTTTTGTCATAGGATTCAACATATGCGTAGTACCTTATTCGCAAAAGTCAATCTAATACAAGATGAAGGAGTAAAGCAGCTAAAATGATAGTGTATAATAATATGTCATTAAATGTATTCCTTTATAATTTACCTGAGGATTTAATTCGTATCGTGCGTCTTAGACAGTGTACTAGTTTAGAGTCCGTTTTAAGTGTCGTAACCGAGGAAGTGAACTTTATGGAACCAATATAATGCTAAAAATAAAACGAAACAGAATACAGTATCCCAAAGTTTCAATCCCCAACAAAGTGTTAATATTTTACCTAATAATAATCAATCATATTTTAAATTTGCAAATCCACAATTTGGACTACAGAGTAATTTTAAATTTGGTATCCCACACCAGCAACAAAGTCAAAAATTTGTTTTTCAAAATAATTTTAATAATGGCCCTAGATTTAATAAAAATACGGAACCACAGAACTTTAAGTTTGGTATTCCAAACCAGCAATCTGAATTTAAATTTGGCATACCTCAAAAACACCAGGCCTTTAAGCCACCCATGAATAATCATGCGCGACCCCCACTAGCTTTTACAAGTCAACCTCAAAATAATTTTAAATTTGGTATACCCAATCAGAATTTCCAGAAACAAAATTTAAATATAAATACCGATGTCTCTATGCATACCGCATGTCCGCTACGACAAAATATGCTAGATGACTCTATGGTTCCCCAAGATAACGAGATATTCTATAGTAACGAACCCGAGATACCCATGAAATATTATAACCATGATATAAATTACTGGAACAAAAATAATTACACATATAATTTAGAAGTGCCCCAATTCGAAGTAGAACCGTATAATGAAATAGAAGAAGTAAGTTACAACCCTGAAATAATACAAATAAATTGTGATACAATTTTGAAACTCTCGCACATAGAAATACCGAAAATTCAGGCTCGTTTTATGATAGACACTGGGAGCACGAGATCTTTTATAAGTCCGGCTAAGGCAGAACAATATTTCTCCGCTTTCAAATTATATAAAACTTTCGAAGTTATAAGTACGCATGCACGTAGCCAAGATAACGAAGCTATATATATTCCGCTCTTTAAAACATTTAAAAGATTAGAAAAACATAAATTCTATATATACGACGTCGATAGTAGATACGACGGTTTGAAAGGTTCGGATCTTTTAAAACAGCTTGTAGCTTCAATATATATGAAAAACCAAGTATTGCACACACGTGACACAAATATACCTATTATATATAACCATACGAATTTACATTGGAACCAAGAACGGAAACGCGAGTCAAGGTCCCAACGGATATGCAAAATGGAAATGCGATAATAGATTATGTCGATTGTTGTTAAGGTGTTAGGATGCCAAACGTTATAGTAAAATGCGTTAATTCGGTTGCATACACGGTGATACAAAATGCGTCCGATGATAGGGTTGTTAGGAGAAGTAAATATAAAACGCGTTATGAAAAAGCAGAGGTCATAGGAGATATAGTTAAAAATACAGTGCCAATTAAGTTTCACGGTCAAAATACAAGGGCCCCAATTAAGGATATAAAACGTCCTCCACAGGTTCATTCTGTTCCTGCTATAAGTCTTCAGGACCCAGATCCTTCTACTTCAACCGATTGTCCAAAATTCCGGCATACTACCAATAAAGGAGGGACAAGCTCTTATTAACAACAATTAGTGGACCTTAGTTAAGATATTAGACTTAAGCTTAATACGTGAGGATCTAGAATTTAATTAGAATCGATACGATAACCTAAATACACATGTGATACGTTATTTTGGTAAAAAAATAATTAACTCTAAAAAAATAATTTAAAAATTCTAGCAGATTATATTCAAAACATAACAATTGAAAAATTAAAGCATTTATTACCATTGAAAAGGGCTAAACGCGGTATTCTTAATCCTCTCGGGTCTCTTATTAAAATTGTGACCGGTAATTTGGACAATGATGATGCAATAAGGTACGATGCTTGAATAAATGATGTAAAAGTAAATCAAGGTCAGCTAAATAGAAAAATGACAGTGGTCGCCGAAATGATGAAAACCTTTATTAATGTTACAAATAGTACAAAAATTCAATTTCATAGAGCTGGATAAAACTCTTTGGGAAATGAGAAAACAAATTAATATAACAAACAACTCTCAAACGGAACTGAAAATAGCTAACGTATATAACCTGTTTCTACATAACATTCAAACTATATATGTCAAACTTGATGAAATTGAAACAGCGGTAGCTTTTAGTAAACTAGGAACATTGCATCAGTCTATTATTGACACCGATGAACTGTGTCATTGTTAAAAATTATTGAACGAAGAAATAATCTTGTATTTCCTGTAAAAGTAGAAAACATTTTAAAATTAGAGCAAAGTATAGATTTAAAAGTATATGCAAAGGAAAATCAAATAACCTTTATTCTAGATATACCCCTAGTTGATTCGAATACATACGTATATTACAATATTCTTCCTTTACCTACCACTAATTCCATGAACCAAACATCCCTTATTGTACCCAAGTACCCTTCTGATGAAAGGGTTGAAAGCGCTGTCACTTCTTCACTCAAGTAAAAAAATTGATGACTCACTGTTCCTGTGTGAAGAGGATTATTCATCCATGTTAATGAAAGATAATTTTGTTACCAGCCTAATGAATTTTGCAGCTAAAACCACCCAATGCCGGCCCCTATTAGGACAGTTTGATGATGTAAAGATAATGAAAATAGAAACCGATCGATGGATGTTCTATTCAAAATTTACAGTATTACTTACCAAAAACTGTGGAAATGAAATATCATACTATAATTTAATTGGGACATACATAATCTCAGCCAAAGATAACTGCGAAGCTAAAATTAAGGGATTCAGTCTGAAAAGGTATCATGAAAATATAGAGGAATACCCGTTAACTCCCTTACCAATAACAAATCGTCCGGAAACATCACAGCTGTTAATGAAGATATCTTCAAATCCAGCAGCAGTAAACAATTTATAACAGTGGTAGAGCCACGCGGCAGCTTTTGCTGTCGCACGGATGGGCCGGCTCGAACCGGGGTGGTACCACGACCTCACAGAATACCAGCGTGAAGTAGAGGTTTACTTCTGCGTTTCGCTTGGTGAGTGCAGGTGGCCGGAGGCCTTTTTTACTGGAAATGAGGCATTCCATCTTAGTCCTCACGGGTGACAACGCATCTGCATTTTGATTCGCAAACGAGGATAGATGTAAATGTCTATGGGCCACAGCAACCACTTACCATCAGGTGGACTGTGTGCTCGTTTGTCATCCTCATCCTATAAAAAAAAAACCTGGATGACGTGGACTTGACCAATTTACAGCAGTTAAGCCACATATTAACCAGTGATAGTGTAAAAAGTGAGCAAAATGAAAGTGTCATAAATGTGAAGAACATAAGTATCGGGACATTAATTTTATATGTAATTTTAGTTATAATAATTGTAATCCTTTGTAAAAAATATTTGTGTCGAAATTATCGGACTCGGAAAACTTCGCCCGGTAATTTTGAATCCGAGGGGGGAAGAGTTATGTATCCCGGTATTCCTGGAACTGCACCGGAGACCATCGCAATTCAAGCGTAAGCGTGGGCGTAGATTGCGAAATTGCGTCTGGAAGACGGGTGGTCTTTCGTGTGAATACTGATAACTACTCTTTAGCTTAAAGATCTAAAATAAGAATTAGGATATAGTCATAGTTAGGCTCTCACATGTATCGGACATGTAGTTTTAAGTTAGAATCCATCGCGGATTAATTAAGTAGTATATAAGTAAGGTATCGCACATTAGTAGAAATAAGTTAAAAATAAAGTCTTTTTACAAACGTCCTGAGTCAATTTCGAATCTTGACTACTTACAATTTGTTTGTCTAGTTTATTTGTTTGAATACTAATAACCCACCTTACTATAGTTGAATCTAGTAAAACGATAGTAAAAGCCATTATAACATCTTGTACGTAACTTTACAGACATCCCTATACAACAGAGCTTTTTGCAGAACGTTATGGCGATAACGTGAACGCAGTGTCGTTATTATGTGTCATATATGTAAAATGCATTCAAAATAATGGACTTTTATGTGATTTACTATAAAAAGTTTGTGAGTTATTCTTGACGATTGCCGTTCACGTCAGCGACGATGCTTGCATTAAAAGTTTTATTCGTCTGAAAGCGCCTTAGTAAAATACTTTATTTTAGACAAAGGAGTCGACAGCACTATCGGCTTCAACACCCGCGAAAACCATGAGAATGACACCCATGATGAAAAAAAGATATCTATTACAGCCGCAATCTTGGATTTACATTTCGACAACCATATCGGCTTCAACTCTCCCGAAAACCATGAAAATGACACCCATGATGAAAAAATTGATATCTATTGCAGCCGCCATCTTGGATTTACATTTCGACAGCACTATCGGCTTCAACACCCTCGAAACCCATGAAAATGACACCCATGATGAAAAATTGATACCTATTGCAGCCGCCACCTTGAATTTACATTTCGACAGCACTATCGGCTTCAACACCCTCGAAAACCATGAAAATGACACCCATGATAAAAAAATTGGTACCTGCTTCAGCCGCCACCTTGGATTTTTATTTTGACAGCACTATCGGCTTCAACACCCGCGAAAACCATGAAAATGACACCCATAATTAAAAAATTGATACCCATTGCAGCCGCCACCTTGGATTTACATTTCGACAGCACTATCGGCTTTAACTCTTACGAAAACCATGAAAATGACACCCATGATGAAAATATTTATACCTTTCGCAGCCGCCATCTTGGATTTCCATTTCGACAGCACTATCCCCTTCAACACCCTCGAAAACCATGAAAATGACACCCAAGATGAAAATAATTATATATTGGTAAATCCAATTGAGCATGCCTTCGCATTAAAAATAACGTATAGCATCATTAAACGGATTTTTTTTAAAGTAGTTTAAATACATTTCGACAGCACTATCGGCTTCAACACCCTCGAAACCCATGAAAATGACACCCATGATGAAAAAATTTATACCCCTCGCAGCCGCCAACTTAGATTTACATTTCGACAGCACTATCGGTTTTAACACCCTCGAAAACCATGAAAATTACCCCCAAGATGAAAAAATTGATATCTATTGCAGCCGCCATCTTGGATTTACATTTCGACAGCACTATCGTCTTCGACACCCTCGAAAACCATGAAAATGACACCCATGATGAAAAAATTGGTACCTACTTCAGCCGCCATCTTGTATTTACATTTCTACAACACTGTCGGCTTCAACATTCTCGAAAACCATAAAAAAGACACCCATGATGAAAAAATTATACCTATTGCAGCCGCCACCTTGGATTTACATTTCGACAACACTATTGGCTTCAGCACCCTCGAAAACCATGAAAATGACACCCATATTGAAAAAATTAATACATATTGCGGCCGCCATCTTGGATTTACATTTCGACAACACTATCGGCTTCAGCACCCTCGAAAACCATGAAAATGACAGCCATGATGAAAAAGTTCATATCTATTGCAGCCGCCATGTTGGATTTACATTTCGACAGCACTATCGGCTGCAACACCCTCGAAAACCATGAAAATGATATCCATGATGAAAAAATTTGGTACCTACTTCAGCCGCCATCTTGGATTTACATTTCGACAGCACTATCGGCTTCGACACCCTCGAAGCCAATGAATATGACACCCATGATGAAAAAATTGATATATATTGCAGCCGCCATCTTGGTTTTACATATCAACAGCACTATCGGCTTTAACACCCTTGCAAACCATGAAAATGACACCCATGATGAAAAAATTGGTACCTACTTCAGCCGCCATCTTGGATTTATATTTC
This sequence comes from Parnassius glacialis, assembly GCA_033319125.1. Classification (NCBI taxonomy): domain Eukaryota; kingdom Metazoa; phylum Arthropoda; class Insecta; order Lepidoptera; family Papilionidae; genus Parnassius; species Parnassius glacialis. The sequence goes on along the minus strand of JAVANC010000010.1, from coordinate 19,749,363 downwards.
GACAGCACCATCGGCTTCAACACTCTCGAAACCCATGAAAATGACACCCATGATGAAAAAATTGATACCCCTCGCAGCCGCCACCTTAGATTTACATTTCGACAGCACTATCGGTTTTAACACCCTCGAAAACCATGTAAATTATACCCAAGATGAAAAAATTGATATCTATTGCAGCCGCCATCTTGGATTTACATTTCGACAGCACTATCGTCTTCGACACCCTCGAAAACCATGAAAATGACACCCATGATGAAAAAATTGGTACCTACTTCAGCCGCCATCTTGGATTTACATTTCGACAGCACTGTCGGCTTCAACATTCTCGAAAACCATGAAAAAGACACCCATGATGAAAAAAATTATATCTATTGCAGCCGCCACCTTGGATTTACATTTCGACAACACTATTGGCTTCAGCACCCTCGAAAACCATGAAAATGACACCCATTTTGAAAAAATTGATACATATTGCGGCCGCCATCTTGGATTTACATTTCGACAACCCTATCGGTTTCAACACCCTCGAAAACCATGAAAATTTCACCCATGACAAAAAAATTGATACTACTTACTTTTAGTACGTACTATTATTTATTCTGTGCTTTTAAAATATTGTAATAAAAAAATCTGTTATTATTATTATAATCAAGTATTTAAGAAATTTGGTTATTCGAATATTGTGTATTTGTACAGCGATCTTTTTGAGCCGCTGCAAACAATTGAAATAATGTCCACTCACGACGGCGACTGACGACGAACCATAGATAAATATAAATGTAGCAAGCTAATGCGGCGAACTGATATATACAGTAATCTATGGCGATGGCCAACTGAGGTAGTGAGTAAACTACTCTGTGGCTGCAGCTCCCCATTTACAGAAATAATTCTATACGAGGCTACCAAATCAACGAAAATTTCGCCATTTTCGAACCGAAAAAAAATTAATTATAGCTAAACAAAACGAAATTACACTGCCATTTACATTCAGTGGCTTCCCACATGATAGATGAAGAGATTAATAAATAGATTGAGTTAAACAATTGATATTTACAAAAGTTATAGTGTTTACAAGCCTTGGGGACATGATAAATCCACACCATAAGCCACTAAAACCCCTTTTTTAATTTAAAAATAGCAATTAATCGATTTAAAAAAATATTAATAAGTTCAACAATCATTTATCTTTCTAACAATGTGCTTTTTATATCCTTTATATGTATAATATGATTGCTGGATACGTTTTCATGTGACAAAACGGTGGAATTTTGATTTTTAGGCGTTAGTAGAACATACCTACGCGCTTTGCGCTCGGCATGCAAAATTGATATCTATTGCAGCCGCCATCTTGGATTTACATTTCGCCAGCACTATCGGCTTCAACACCCTCGAAAACCATGAAAATGACACCCATGATGAAAAAATTTATCCCTATTGCAGCCGCCATCTTGGATTTATATTTCGACAGCACTCTCCCCTTCAACACCCTCGATAACCATGAAAATGACACCCAAGATAAAAAATTTGATATCTATTGCAGCCGCCATCTTGGATTTACATTTTGACAGCACTATCGGCTTCAACACCCTCGAAACCCATGAAAATGACACCCATGATAAAGAAATTTATACCTATTGCAGCCGCCATTTTGGATTTACATTTCGACAGCACTATCGGCTTCAACACTCGCGAAAACCATGAGAATGACACCCATGATGAAAAAAAAGATATCTACTGCAGCCGCCATCTTGGATTTACATTTCGACAGCACTATCGGCTTCAACACCCGCGAAAACCATGAGAATGACACCCATGATGAAAAAAAGATATCTATTGCAGCCGCCATCTTGGATTTACATTTCGACAACCCTATCGGTTTCAACACTTGAAAACCATGAAATGTCACCCATGACAAAAAAATTGATACTACTTACTTTTAGTACGTACTACTATTATTTATTCTGTGCTTTTAAAATATTGTAATAAAAAAATCTCTTATTATTATAATAATCAGGTATTTAAGAAATTTGGATATTCGAATATTGTGTATTTGTACAGCGATCTTTTTGAGCCGCTGCAAACATCCGGAACAATGTCCACTCACGACGGCGACTGACCAGTATATAAAAAGTATTCTGTGCGTCGAACTGAGTGAGTGAGTAAACTACTCTGTGGCTTTAGCTCCCTTTACAGAATTAATTTACATACAAGGCTACCAAATCAACGAAAATTTCGCAATTTTGGAGCCGGAAAAAATTAATTATAGCTAAACAAAACAAAATAACATTGCCATTTACATTCAGTGGCTACCCACATGATAGATGAAGAGATTAAAAATAGATTGAGTTAAACAATTGATATTTTCAAAAGTTAGAGTGTTTTCAAGCCTTCCGGACTTGATAAATCCACACCATAAGCCACTAAAACCCCTTTTTTTTAAAAAATAGCAATGAATCGATTTAAAAAAAATATTAATAAGTTCAACAATCATTTATCTTTCTAACAATGTGCTTTTTATATCATTTATAAGTATAATATGATTGCTAGATACGATTTTATTGGATAAAACGTTGGAATCTTAATTTTTAGGCGATAGTAGAACATACCTTGCGCTTTCTTAAGCGCTTAAGGTATGCAATACAGTCGACAAGCACAACTAATAAATCGAACTGTGATCACGCGCAGAACGCGTGGTAGTTAGGATGCAGTTTTTAAATAAAAATCTTCGTCTTCATAATATATAAATTATTATAATATCGTACTTGAATAACAAAATTAAATGAAGTGAAATGATACAATTTTAAGTTAAAAACGCTATATATATATTTACAAAAAACATTCTCTTGTTTCTTCAATATTCGTGACATCTGTCTTTTTTATTCTTATAATAATTAAATAATTGTATTATTTAAAAAATTAAAATAAAAACAAAACATATAAAAACTCCACGGAACATACTCCGCCCCCCTGGAAGCTTCAGCTTTCAGTCTACGTATTGGGGATCCAGTAGAGGACACAGGTATTTAATACCACGTTTGAGGACTCCGGTGGACGTCAGAACGTCTGCCACACGGTTTATTCCATCTGGTCCGGAGTAAAACTGTATGATACGTCCGAGTTTCCACTGTAGTGGAGGAGCGTTGTCATCTTTGAGTAAAACCAATTCTCCAATCCGTAATTCTCGAGCTGGAACTCGCAATTTATGTCGCTGTTGCAATTCAGATATATAATCCAGCTTCCATTTATTCCAAAAATGCTGAGGGTATTTTTCTAGTTGTTTAAATCTGTTAAGCCGGTTGAAGCATGATTAGGTGATGATGTCGTATTTAGAGCACGTCCGATGAGGAAATGACCGGGAGTGAGTGCATGGAAATTATTAGTAGACAAGGACGACATATATAGGGCGACTGTTCAGGATGGATTGAGTTTGACTAAATAAAGTTGCCAGCTCTTCAAAAGTTAAATGTGTAGGACCAAGGGTTCGTTTAATATGAAATTTAGCGGATTTTACGCCCGCCTCACATAGACCGCCAAAGTGCGGCGCATAAGCCGGGAAGAAATGAAATTTTATGCCTTCGTTTGAAGCAAAATCGGAAATGGAACGCAAATTCGTGTTAAAAAAATTGCCTAGTTCTTTCGAGGCTGCCACAAAATTCGTGCCGTTGTCACAAAAGATATCTGACGGCTTTTCACTGCGAGAAATAAACCGACGTAAAGCTAGTACAAACGCATCTTTGCTGAGATCACTCACCGCTTCTAAATGAAGGCATTTATATTTCATACAAATAAATAAACATAAATAGCATTTAGTTACAATTTTACAGCCTCTACCTTTACGATTAACTATAGAAAATGGTCCTGCAAAGTCTACACCAGTACTAATAAAAGGAAATCCAGCGTCTACGCGAACGGAAGGTAAGTTTCCCATTTTAGGGGTTACTGGTTTAGCAGCAAATCTACGGCATCTGACACAATGATGATAGACAGAACGAGCGACATCTCTGCCAGCGACGGGCCACACAGTGTGACGTACGGACGACAGCAGCAGCAGCGGCACGGCATGCAGCAGGCGCAGATGCTCACGCTCGAACAACAGCCGAGTGAAGCGATGCTTGCCGTGGACTAAGATAGGATGTAATTTTTTGAACGAGTAGGAGGCTTCATCGAGGCGGATTAAACCATCGCGTAGAAACGGACTTAAAGGTAAAACTATACTACTATTTTTAGAGTGTAACGGCTTATTATTTTGTAATAATTTTAATTCACCAGGAAAAGGTTCACGCTCAGAGAGATGTGCTAGTTTTTCAAATGATCAAATAAGTTCCTCAGGCTGCAGCACATCGGTAAATTTAATTCTATTTTTACAAGTTATGAAACGTAAGACATAAGGGAAAATGCGTTGTAGTTTAGAAAGAGATGAGTAAGAGACGAAATCAATTAAAACTTGTCGGTACATTTTTTCTATGTCTCCGGAGAGTACATATTAATAAAGACGAAATCTAAGTATAATATTAAATAAGGAATCCCGAATAGGAGGCCCCACCATTTGGAGGTCATTAATAGAGAAACCTGAGGTAGAGGGGGCGCTGCCGTCGAAGACAACGCGAAGTTTTGTCGACTGGCTGTCTGGTTTTATCACCGCATGGTGCGGGATGAAATAACCTCAGTAGCTTCTGAAAGATGTCCCAGATCTAAATATCGACGTATAAAATCAGAATACATTAATTTTAAATTTGGATTTTTTCTAAAACGTCTTTCTAACCCTAGGAGGCGCCTTTTAGCTAACTGATAAGAATCGCCTAAACAATCAGGTTCAGAAATAAGTGGTAATCGAACACAAAACCTACCGTCGGCCATGCGACGAGTATTTTCTAAAAAGTGCTTCTCACATTCCATATCAAAATTGGACAATATCTTATTAGATTCAGGGATATCCTCAACCTGCCAAAATTTAGTGATTTGCTCTTCAAGGGACAAGTGAGTACATAAAACGCCATGAACATTAGTCTTGCTAACAGACTTTGAAGAAATTGGGCCAGATAATATCCATCCAAACCTTGTATCTATGACTCTAGGTTTGTTACTGCCTAGAGTGATCTGTTGGCCTAATATTAATTGCCAAAACACAACAGCTCCAATAAGCAGATCTACATGAGCAGGCTGAAAGAAGTTAGGATCGGCAAGGGTAATATTCATAGGTAAGTTTAATTGAGATATATCAAGTTGGACATGAGGTAAATGGCCAGATATTTTAGGTAGCACTAAGCAACATAAGGTAAGCGTCTAGTTAGTAGATTTAGACTTAATGCGGACGGAGCAACGTTTGACGCATGAGGTAAGTTGTTTATCACCTACGCCTATTATATTTGTGTTTGTTTGTTCAGTGGGCAAGCAAAGTTTGCGTTTCAAATTTTCAGTTAGTATGGAAGCCTGACTGCCACTGTCTAATAAGGCACGCGCCGTCTCATACTTGTTGGTAATGGGATTGTACACATCTACAAGGACAGTGGATAGCAAGACGTGGTTGTTACTGGAGACGGACTGTACCGATACATTGACTGTAGTGTCAATGACCTCAGGGGCTTCATTTCCTAGCTCAGTCTCATTTGCAGTCATTTTTCACGGTATCGTGCAGTAGTTAAAAGTAAAATAAGATGTGCTTACGAGGCATATCAGTGTAGGGTACAAAATAATATAAAAGAGGATCCAAAAGCTTTTTGGAATTTCGTTAGGAGTAAACAGTCAAAACTTAATAGAACTCAAATTACTAAAGACGGGCAAGTGATTAGGGATGCGGACTGTGCAGAGTATTTTGCTTCATATTTTCAGTCAATATATAGTAAGGAGCGGCCCACGCTAGATCCGAGAGAAGCGGAGCGAGTAGCGGCGCAAGCGTTAAGCTACGCGACGAGCTCAACACGCGTTCATATCGGGCGGATAATCGCGCGGGATGTTCGAGACGCGCTCACACATCTTAAGCCCAAAAAGTCCGTGGGTCCAGATGGGATACCACCGTTCATTTTAAAAGACTGTTGTGCGGTGTTTGAATTGCCTCTCTTACATATTTTTAACCTGTGTCTAAAAGAAGGTTACTACCCGGACATATGGAAAGTGACTCGAGTGATTCCTGTGTTAAAAGGAGGATCAGGTTCCAAGGTGGATGAATATCGACCGGTAGCCGTATTGTCTGCAGTCGCTAAGGTATTCGAGTCGATTATTTATAAATATGTTTATAATCAAGTGTACCCGCAGCTTACCGAAGCTCAGCATGGTTTTCGGTCAGGTCGACGTACGGGGAGTAATTTAATGTCTTTTATGAATTATGTAGTGCCTGTAGTAGATGCTGGGAGCCAGGTTGACACTGCATATTTTGATTTTCAAAAAGCCTTTGATACCGTTGATAACGATATTTTGTTGGTAAAGTTTGCCGAGTTAGGTTTTACATCTAGTTTACTAAATTTTTTTGCAAACTATCTTAGTGGGCGTAGACAATACGTGGATTTTGGAGGTTTTGAATCGCAACCGTACTGTATTTATTCTGGAGTGAGTCAAGGGAGTAATCTCGGTCCTTTATTATTTATGGTAATGGTTAATGATCTTCCTACGGTCGTTGAGGAGGCACAGTGTTTGCTATTTGCCGATGATCTTAAAATTTATTTGAAAGTAAACAATGCTTCTGACTGTCAAAGTTTGCAAAGAGACATTGACAGAGTGGCACAGTGGGGTATAGAAAACAAATTGAGCTTAAATGTGAATAAATGTTGTATCATGAGTTATGGTCGTGCAAAAGCCCCTCATAATTATGCTTACCAAATGAATGGCCTCGTAATCCCTCGAGTTACACATATTAGAGACTTAGGCGTCGAAATGGTCCCGAAACTTAATTTTCGTAACCATATTTTAAATATTTGTAAAAAAGCTTTTAGGAATCTCGGCTTTATCTTAAGGCAGTGCAGGGATTTCCGTAATGTACTTACTATTAGAATTTTATATAATGCTCTTGTAAGAAGTCAACATGAAACGAATGCCATTATTTGGAATCCACATGAAAGCAAATATCATGTCATGATCGAAAAACTACAAAATAAATTTACACGTTTTTTATATTTCAAGCAGTACGGAATCTATCCTAGTTTTCCACTCATGTATCCGAGTCTATTTGTAATGGGCATGGTCGGTTACAGCCGCCTGAGTGTGAGGAGAGACATCGCGCTTATTAAATATGTGTGCAACGTATTACGTGGATGGATACATCACCCAGATGTGCTCGCTGCGCTAAGACTACGGGTACCTGATAATTACGTGTGTTCTCGTCGCCGCGCCCCTTTACTCCTCGTGCCCACTGCTAGGACGAAGTTGCTACAGAATGCACCATTGACACGTGCCATACACTACGTTAATATCATCTCACAGGATATTGACATATTTACGTGTAGTCAGACGAAGTTCACAATTGCAGCATACAAATGCGTTGAAACTTGTAATTTTTTTTAATTAGTTTTTTTATTTTATAATCATGTTAATATTATTATTCATTATTCATTATTTTATAGTCATTGTTTATAAGGCAGTAGTTTTCTTATATATAGTTTAGTTATAGCATCGCATTGGTTAATATAACTGTAATGATGTTATAATTATGTAATAAATAAATAAATAAATAAATATTTACGGATTCATTGCTTGCCTGAGGAACCTCGCGGTGTAAAAGCGTATTGTGTCGCCGCTTACAAGTAAAACAAGAGCTTAACCTGCATAAACGCGTAGGGTGTCCCTTACGTAGGCAATTTAAGCATAATTTCAACATGGCCGCCTCGGTGATAGGCTCCTCGATAGATTTGGACAAGAAAGAAGAGCAGCCATAGACGCGGTGCGGCCCGCCGCAGTATACGCACGACGCCGCCGCACCCGCCGCTCCGCTGGCAGCGCTCGCAGTAGACGACGAGACACCACTCATAGACGATCTGGGTTCCATTGAAATAGCATGATATTTTACGAGTAATTTCTGTTGCTTAAAATTGTTGAATATTTCGCCTTTTTCCTGTTTATCATTATTCACACTTTCGAGAATATCAGCTCCATCCTTCAAAAATTTAAAGAAATTATCTAACGAAGGTAAATCACAATTTAATGAAGATTTATATTCTTCCCACTTTAGTCTAGAATTGCTATCAAGCTTAGGGACATCATATGAATGATAATTGAATCCCAATTAGTAGTGGGAACACCTAAAGTGTTAAGCAAAGACTTAGCTGTCTGAGAAATAGGAGGCATATTAAATAGTGTATTCATGTGTTGTGAGACCAGCTGTTTTTTATTGTCATATCTCTCGCAGAGGAGGGCCTAAACCACATTGTAGTTACATTCAGTTACTTCCAAATTACTAATAACTTGGGCTGCCTTACCTTGCAGGTAAGATGAAAGATAGTGAAATTTACGTATAAAATTTATAGTTTCATTATCACGTATTAAGGAGACATACATTTCCTTAAATTCCAGCCATTTATAATAGCTGCAATCAAAATGGGAAATTGTAATTTCTGGTAAGCGAAACCCTGGCTGAATCTTAAGATTAAGCTGGCCTGAGTCTGAAAAATGATGTCTATCTTTTTTAATGGATGATAATAAATCCTTAGCCAATGTCATAGGCGTATAATAGCTACGTTCCATTTCCTCCCTTACTTCAAACTGGGAGGTATCACGAACCTCAATTTCCGTCTGCAAGTCATTAAAATATTCAAATAAACCTTCAAATTTTTCTAAACGTATAGAGAGCTCAGTAATTTGACTTTGTGTAGGGTCCTTAACTTCAATTCAATCATTTACAAAATTTCTAAATAACTTTACTCTTTGCTCAACGTTAGCCCGTTTAGTCATGAGCTCATCCATATTTGTACCCTTTTTAGGCATTGTGAAGAGAAATGAAGAAAACAAATTAAAAATCAAGATAGGTAAATGCTTAATCAGTAAAATTATTTGAATATTAGTAAGTTAGTATGAAAAGTTGAAATTCCTAAGAATTTGCTACGATGACTTGCAAATTAAAGGCATAAAATAAACGTAACTTGCGACTTAAGCGCAGCGCAGCAGCGGTCCACGGTCGGAGGACGTGAAGAGAAGAGGAGTGCAGCAGCAGGAGACAGTCCCCAACAGGCGAGTAGTAGTAGTAGCTTAAGAAGTTATTAGGCTTAGTTTTAAGTAGCTTAGTATGGAAAAAGTATTTGGGAGCCAAAAATTCAAAAAATAAAATATTATCTTATGAAATATTGATATAAATTAACCAAATTTTATGGTGATTTACAATTCTTTGCAAGGTACGCCACGTGTGCGTAAAGAAAGTTTAGGTAGATATAGTTTTAGCATATTAATTGTAGTAAGTAAAATTAATTGGCCTTGAACAATTTTGTTGTAATTTACCAATGAAACTTTTATTTATGCAATGAACAGCCTTCGATAAATAAGACATGAAAATTAGGTTCACTGCGATATATAAAGAAATGGCCGGCCGGTACGCGTAACGTAACGCGTGGTAGTTAGGATGCAGTTTTTAAATAAATATCTTCGTCTTCATAATATATAAATTATAATATCGTACTTGGATAACAAAATTAAATGAAGTGAAATGATACAATTTTAAGGTAAAAACGCTATATATATATTTACAAAAAACATTCTCTTGTTTCTTCAATATTCGCGACATCTGTCTTTTTTATTCTTTACATTTATTTAAAAAATTAAAATAAAAACAAAACATATAAAAACTCCACGGAACAAACTGTAAACGTGAATTGATTTTAAGATTTATTTTTATTATGTTGATCTTTTATTTTTTAAACTGATGACACTATGTTAATATATTGTAATATATCTATTTTCTTTTATTGAATCAATTATCTGATTTAAGTTGTTTTTATGTTTAATTGTTAAAACTCATTCACATTAATCGATTAAAGGAATCGATTTCCTATTTTATTAGTGACATAAACTTATTTTCAAGATTTCTTGTCTTCCAGATTGTGGATTGGGCAATTTTTTTATATTTTGAAATAGAAAAATATAACGCTTTTTTTAAAACATACTTCAACTTATTACGATTGGGCTGAGAAATTCCCGTCTCCTTTAATATTCAGTAAAGGCAACACTGAAATCGTTGATCGCATGAAATATTTTTTGGCTTATTTTTTCAATTATAGTTAATCAAAAGCCTAAGTGATAGCGTTAAGCGGAGCATGAGCGGTGCTAGTTAGGACACTGTACACCCTATACACCCCACGTCACTTCACTCGCAGCACTGAGTTTTCACATTTAGGGTAAGGCCTGAGTGAAAAGGTCTAATTTAAGATTAGAATTTAATTTACTTCTGCGCTTAAATTGAAGGATTAAAGCGTTTCATGGAGATGGAGGGACGACCTAGTAAGACTTGAAAATGGATGCAGGTGGCTCGGGACAGTATTCGTGGCATTCTTTGAGAGAGGCCTATGTTTACCACAATGATGATAATGATGAAAGCGTTTCTTGATTTTTTTACTTTTTTTGAAAAACGACAAGGCTTTGCGCTACCTATTTTAATCTATACATACATGTAAACACAATTGAAGGCTATGTAATATCGAAATAACTATCTCATATCAATGTGAGGGGGTTGCTTGTACACCACTAAGTCATGAGTAGTTATTTATAAAATGATTGTCTGCTTGTCTGTCTATCTGTTTGGGCTAATCTTTGAAATCGCTGAACCGATTGAAATAAGACTTCACGAACAGAGAGCAATGTCAGGAGCAATCTAGGCTAGAAAAACTTGGAGTTTTTTTGAAAAACCAAATAATTGATAAAATTAATAGTCTTTGATTGTCTTAGATATCATCATCATCATCATCATTACAGCCCTTTACAAGTCCACTGCTGAACATAGGCCTCCCCCAAAGAATGCCACAAAGCACGGTCCTGAGCCACGTGCATCCATCGACTTCCTGCATGTCTTACCAGGTCGTCACTCCATCTCGTGGGGGGGCGCCCTACACTTCGCCTACCGGTACGAGGCTGCCACTCGAGAACCTTTCTTCCCCATCGGTTGTCGGTTCTTCGAGCTATATGGCCGGCCCACTGCCAGTTCAGCTAACTAATCCGTTGGGCTATGTTGGTTACTCTGGTTCTACTGCTGTTATTTATGTCTTAAATATAAATAACGCCAAATTAATAGATCTCAGCTCATGACGCCTTTTTCATGAAGTATTTGATGCATCATAAAACTTTGTTGAAAAATATCAGTCCACTCAATAAGCAGGTATTTGACTGTTTGTCTGTCCTACCTGGGTACACCTGGTACTGCGGATACAGGTAAGTCGCAAAAAAATTCGCTAAAAAGTGTTTGACTTCAATAATAATAACGACTATCCGTCAGTTAAATTGATAAATAATAAAGGAAAAAAAATGGGAGACACTTCTGAAGGGGTTGACATAGGCGCAAACTACCCCAAAGTTGTATTTTCAAAAATTACAAAAAAGTGGTTAATTTAATCTGCCATATTTACTGCGTGTTTTATTATGTGTAATAAAATATTCTCACAAAAGGGCAGACAGTTTCTCCGGGGGTTAATAATTTAAAAATATTTAAATAAATCTGATCTACTCACTGGTTACACGCTTTACCACCAAGTAATCTCCGCACATTACTTGATGGGGAAAGTTTGCACATCGCCGTAGTAATCCAACTTCGAGCGGCGATTTGTGAACCACAGACCGGTTCGCTAATTTATTATAATTGTAGCTAATAGTTATTAATATGATTTCATCTCTTCTTTTCAATCATTACACGTCACCTTTGCACGTGGTTAGAGCCATGCTGTAGCTATATTAGTAGTATAGTTGTAGCACGAATGGGTCCTCGACCGGAGAAGGACCACGCTCTCACAGAATACCAGCGTATAATAGCAGTTTAACACTGCTGTGTTTCGTATGGTGAGTGTAGAGAACCGAATACGCTTTTTACTGGAAAAGTGACATTCCATCTTAGTCCTAACGGGTGTCAACGCATCTGCATTTTGACTTTTTATTGAGGGTAGATGTAGATGTCTATGGGTCTCAGCAGCCACTTACCATTAGGTGGACTGTGCTCTCGTTTGTCACCCTATCTTATAAAAAAAATTAAAATTTATCAAAAGTTCACTACTGGACATAGTTCTCCCTCATAGATTACCTCATAAAATTATATTATGCAATAGTTGCCAGGCTTGGCAGGCGGATTGGCAACCGCAGCATTTTATTATATTTGAATTTTTATTAGGAAGATGCTGCTGCCCATCTCCAGTTTCATTTCGGTCTGTCGACTCTTACGACACCCACGGGATGTTATGAGATGTTGGATTCGCTAACGCCACACTTTACGACGAAGTTAAATAATAAAATTGTGAAATTAGAAATTACTTTACTTTCCTTTGCTACGTAATATTCCATTGTTCGAAAATATGCTTGTATTCGATAATGTAAGTGCTTATTTATTTTGAATAATTTAATACTCTTACTTAATATGTATATATAATATATCTTACTTCACTTAATATGTTGTTGTCAATGTTTTAAAGAAATGTATCTGAAACGTGAACTTCTCAAAAGATCATAATCAATAATCGCGCTTCGATAACTTAATACATAACATTTAAAATAATGAATTCGCTTATAATATATAAGTTTACAATTGATTCACGAAGCCTGTTACTTCTTATGGATAAGGTTCTTTTTGCACAATATAGGCTGTGTCACATTGTACATTCATACAATGTACATTCTCTAAAATATAATATTTTTCTATTTGTGAAAATATTGACAACTGATTTGTATAAAAGCGGCGTTAAGAATTATAATACGGAAATAAATATTATGAAATGATCGGATATATTTCTAATGGAGTCAATAAGAACAATGGCAGAACCAAAAAAAAAATAACTTAAAATCATTAACATTTAACATAACATAAACATTTATCGATATTTATGTTATGTTAAACATATTTACCACAAGAGGGTAGACATGTTTTAAAGTCAATTGATCACTTCATCTGAGGTCAATTGTTAATTTTTACAAGCCTTCTCCAGGATGTGTCGCATTACTAAATTACAGTCTCAATTTTTTTTCAGTATTGCATTTTTTTATAGCATAAGGGTGACAAACGAGCACACAGTCCACCTGATGGTAAGTGGTTGCTGCGGCCCATAGACATCTACATCTATCCTCGTTTGCGAATCAAAATGCAGATGCGTTGTCACCCGTGAGGACTAAGATGGAATGCCTCATTTCCAGTAATAAGGGCCTCCGACCACCTGCACTCACCAAGCGACACGCAGAGGTAAACCTCTACTTCACGCTGGTATTCTGTGAGGTCGTGATACCACCCCGGTTCGAGAATTTTTCAGTAATGTATGAAGCTTTATGTGGTAGAGCTATGCTGCAGCTATATAATGGTTATACTAATGGGTCGGCTCTACCGCGGAAGAATCACGCTCTCATAGAATACCATCATTAACCTAAATGATTTTTGTGAAAAAGAACATTAGTGAAATACACAACCATTTTTTTTTGGTAATGCTTGCAGTGTAACTGACATATAAAGTTAATTTATTCAGTTATTCATGCGTCATAATTGAAATACGGAGCCATATTTTTAATATTTGTAGCCTTATTGAAAAATTACGTGTTTCTTCCCTGGTAATTCTTTTTTCTGATAGCGTGATAAAATAGCACACGAAACTCCAAATGGAGAGTATATGTTCTGCCCTATAGGTATATTTACCTTCAATAAAGACTTAAAATTTAAATGAACTGTCAATCCTGAGGTGTAAGATGAAACGCATCGTTACTTGTTGAAAATGTATCTTATAACACTATTTAGGGCGTTACTCACCGGCTACGGTCATCGGAGAGTTAAGAGACTTGAGTATCAAAATAAAAGTATCCCAGGGCGCCTGTTGTTGGATGATTAGTAAATGAAAATTCAAAAATACATATTCAGACAAAAAGTAGTTTATTTCCTTCTAAAGTTCATACGGATAGCTCCAAATATCAAGTTGTCACTTTAAAATACACTGGGAACTGAGGTTTTGACTAACCTGGTGGATTATACAATATTACACTGTTTATGGTCAATCCCGCGAAGCAGTGAGGTAACAGATGTCCTCCAGGTGTACTCCGGTCACGGTCAAAAGGCCGCCCAGTCCCAATATAGCCACCAGTTGAAGCTGCCTCGCCTCGTTCACATAGTTAAACTTGATATTGGACCATACTCAAAGTAAGGACTAAGGACCCCTATGACAATACAAAAGAATCTATGAAATACCATGTACTGTTAATTAGAGCACATGTGCTTTTAAGAAGACAAAAACATTAAGTACTTACAATTTATGGGATGATGTGTTTCAACACATTAAACTGCCTGTAGACATTGTGTTTAAGGGGCCGTACGCCCAAGTACTCGTCACTTTAAATTCATGTTCCGGCGTTTCGATTCAAAAATTATATATGTGCGTGTCCGATCATTACAATGGCTCGCTCAAAAAGCTTAGGCCACCCTTGGGCTACGCGCCACCGTCGATCCGTGGTAGGATTTCGAACTAACACGAAAGGTCAATTGCATGCAATTAGCTAGCTCGATTCGTCAATATACGTTTCTAGTTACTTCGGACTAATGACGTTAGATGGCGCACTGATGTCTATTCATCGACTGTAAAAATATAAATATGCTAAAATAATGTACACGAAAATTTTCGTGTTACAATCTGTCTCTTGTTACTCCCCATCTTAAACACAACAGTAATATGCTAATATTTTACCCTGATATTCTGTGCGAATGTGGTCTGGTCTGTGATATGTAGGTTAAACAGCAGAATGCACCGCGTGCAGGTGAGTTTACATTTGGGGAATATGTCACATTTATATTCATTCATTCATTACAGCCCTTCATAAGTCCACTGCTGAACAAAGTAGGCCTCCCCCAAAGAATACCACAATGCACGCTCCTGGTTCCCTATGTCCCCTTATAATTTTAATTTGTTTATTACTTATTTACCATTTACCACCTTAAGTGTTTATCTAAAATTTGTTCGATAAATACCAGCTTATTTATAAAATATCCGCACCGAAGTCACATTTTGTTCTTAAAATAAATATTATTCGGTATACGTAAAAATATACTTTATTAAATAATATTTAATATGACGATCACGTTATACTTATAAGCTTGGCATTGGTCTACCGCTGAACATAAACTGCTTCTATTGTTTGGAAGATGCTTAGAATCTTTTATTATTACGACGATTTTACTAGCTTTCGTGTAGGTACTTATTGTTCGGATCGAATTTAGTAAGTGATTCTAAACCGTCTTTTTGATGAGCTAGAGACTAGAAATTTTGAAAATAGGTCAACATTTGATGACGATGTAAGGATATGAAAAAATGTGGTAAATTAAAAAATATACGTAATTATATATTGTACTAAATACTCGTAGTTATCAAAAGAATATATTACTTCATCAGAATAATTTCACACTATGTTGGCAGCTTGATAGCCCAGCCCTATTTTGTCTCGCCAGTTCATAAGAGTTGACATACGTGACGAGGAGCAACATCAAATATGCGATAACGTATGGTACTGAGATTGCCAATCCCCTTTCCAAGCATCTAAAGAATTTTTCCGTGTACTCATTATGGGGGAATCTATTACCAAATTAAATGATGGAATAGATCCCTTAGATGTAGTAATCAGTAGAAAATGGAAAATATCAAAAAGCAAAAATGTTATCTCCTCAGATAGATTACTAATAGACTCTTTTATAGGTTAAGGTAACAAACAAGCACTCAGACTTTACGTAGTAGAGCAATGCTGCAGCTATATTAACAGTATAGTTGTAGCACGTATGTGTCGGCTCAACCGGGGAAGGACTACGCTCTCTCAGAATACCAGCGTAAAATAGCAGCTTAATGCTGCTGTGTTTCGTATGGTGAGTGTAGAGAACCGGAGAACCTTTTTACTGGAAAAGAGGCATTCCATCTTAGTTCTCACGGGTGACAACGCATGTGAATTTTGATTCTCAAACGAAGATAGATGTAGATGTCTATGGGCCACAGCAACCATTTACCATCGGGTGGACTGTGTGCTCGTTTGTCACCCTTTACTATAAAAAAGTCCACCTGATGGTAAATAAACATTGTGGCCCATTGATTCTTACTGCTATTTTCGATTAAGAATCAAAATCTAGAAGCATTGTTACTCCTGAGGACTAAATTGAATGCTTCATTACCACTTAAAAGGACCTCCGGTTCTCTATACTCAATATCCGCAACACAGAAACATCATATATGTAATGAGCGTAAAATAACAGCATGTTAATGCTGTTATTTTACGCTCGTATTCTGTGAGAGCGTGGTCCTTTCACGGTCAAGTCTACCTATTCATGCTGCAGCCATAATATAGATGAAGCGTTGATCTACCATTTTACTACAAGTTATAAAACTACAAGTGAGACTGTCCTAGGTACACTACTAGATAGACTGTAGTTTAAACAGAAAATACATTCATCCTACAAATAAACTCACTGCGATGTGTTTTCAGCTGTAATAGTAAAGTGTTGTGTTTAATTATATTCATCATCATCATTACAGCCTTTCATAAGTCCACTCCTGAACATAGGCCTCCCCCAAGGAATGCCACAATACACGGTTCTGAGCCACCTGCATCCATCGACTTCCTGCATGTCTTACCAGCTCGTCACTCCAACTCGTGGGGGGCGCCCTACACTTCGCCTACCGGTACGAGGCTGCCACTCAAGAACCTTTCTTCCACATCGATTGCCGATTCTTTGAGCTATATGGCCCGCCCACTGCCACTTCAGCTTACTAATCCGTTGGGCTATGTCGGCTACTCTGGTGATATACTCATTTCTAAGTTTCTCACGCAGAGATACCCCGAGCATAGCCCTCTCCATAGTTCGCTGAGCGACCTTGAGCTTCCTCATACGGCCAGCAGTAAAGGACCACGTCTCAGATCCGTAAGTCATCACTGGCAACACCCACTGGTTGTACAATTTCGTTTTAAGGTTTTGAGGTATGTCTGACGAGAAGATGTGTCGTAGTTTCCTAAACGATGCCCAGACGAGTTGAATTCGTCGATTGACCTCTCGGTCGAAGTTGGACTTACCTAGTCGGACTACTTGTCCCAGGTAAACATACTCGGCAACAATTTCGAGCTTAGTGCTCCCAACAACTACCGGCATAGGTGTGACATGGACATTAAACATGATCTTTGTTTTTTCCATGTTCATCCTAAGACCTATTCGTTGGGAGACACTATTGAGGTCATTGAGCATGGTGCTTAGGTCCTCCAGCGATTCTGCCATAAGGACTATATCGTCGGCAAATCGAAGGTGAGTGATGTACTCGCCATTGATGTTAATATCGTATCCTTTCCAGTCCAGAAGCTTGAAAACGTCTTTCAATGCAGCGGTGAAGAATTTCGGGGATATAACATCACACTGCCTTGCACCTCTCTGCAATTAGATAGGTTTCGTACTCTTTCTGTACTCGGATAGTCATCGTAGCTCTACTGTACAAACACTTTAGCACTTCGATATACAGACAGTCAACTTGGCACCGCTGAAGGGACTGCAGCACCGCCCAAATTTCGACGGAATCAAAGGCGTTCTCATAGTCCACATACGCCAGAGATAGTGGCAAACTGTACTCCTCGGACTTCTGTACAATTTGCTGAAGGATATGTATGTGGTCTATGGTGCTAAAGCCCTTTCGGAAACCGGCTTATTCCGGGGGCTGCAAGTCGTCAAGTCTGCGCGCGAGACAATTCGTAATGACTCTCGAAAACAGCACGTAGACGCGGCTCAGAAGGGAAATCGGTCTGTAGATCTTCAAGAGAGCGTTGTCACCTTTCTTGAAGAACAAGACCACCGCACTTCTGCTCCACGCCTCCGGTGTAACGCCACCATGGAGGACGGAATTAAAGAGCTTTTGAAGGACTTCAAGTACCGGATTTCCACCCGCTTTCAGAAGCTCCGCTGTAATTCCATCCTCGCCTGGGGCCTTGCCGTTTTTAAGCTGCTGGAGAGCCATTCTAATCTCGCTCAAACTGACGTCCAGGATATCTTCGGAATAGTGTAGAATAAGACATTTACTTATTACTTACTCATTATTGACTTATTTATAATTTTATTATAAATAAGTAAATAATGTGTTCACTCGTTATTTGATATACATAAATATGTTGTAAATTTGTAAATGAAGCCTAAACTTAGAATAAATAAGAATAAATGAAACCAGCATGTAAATTTCTGGAGTAACAATTGAATACATAAACAGATGGCGGTGTAACTAACCCTTACATCTCAGATAAAACGTAGACCGATATCGGGATTTTAAAATAAAAAAACTGTTATTTTTATAGAAAAGGTTCAGTAAGAGATTGTTAAAGCTATTTTGAATTAGAATAGGAACAATGTCTACGCTTATTTGTAGGCAAAATCTACATTCTAAAGTGTAATAGTATTTACAAGTTCATTCTCGTCGTATTTGCGACTCCTAAAAGTTTTACTACGTATTTTGTAAATAAAGAAACGAACATCTTTATATGCTACATGATGTAACATACGTATTGTAACTATCAATATTCAAAGGCACCGAATAGGCGGTTTAGTTGTGACGAAACTCTGGAATATAAATGAGGTTTCTGAATAGTTCCTCTTTTTTTATAGGGTATGGGGGACAAACGAGCACACAGTCCACCTGATGGTAAGTGGTTGCTGCGGCCCATAGACATCTACATGTATCCTCTATTACAAATCAAAATGTAGATGCGTTGTCACCCGTGAGGACTAAGATGGAATGCCTCATTTCCAGTAAAAAGGGCCTCCGGCCACCTGCACTCACCAAGCGAAACGCAGAGGTAAACCTCTACTTCACGCTGGTTTTCTGTAAGGTCGTGGTACCACCCCGGTTCGAGCCGGCCCATCCGTGCGACAGCAAAAGCTGCCGCGTGGCTCTACCACTGTTTAAAATCCTCATTTACCTTTTTATAATAACAGCAACAAATTTTTACGACTGCACTTGTAGAGGTTACAAATAACATTTTCTTAGCTTTTTTATACAACATAATATAATGATTTCTTATATTTACGTAAACAGTAGACAGTGTATGAAATTAGTTTTTACAGATTTCATTGAGTATAATCAGCTTATTTTTTAATCCATTCCTTATGTTTCGAGTATTTTGAAGGACCCATGATCACGGGGGACTGAGGTGTTCAAGGTCCCAATGGCATAGTTAAACACATCACTTTTAGTTTAAAAGTTTAACTTTCGTCCGATCTATCGACTATCACCGGCGATTTTCCGGACCGATATGAGTTAGGGACCTTCAAGAAAAGAGGCTATTCTTTTTTTTAAGGCTGGTGTCGCAGTTTTCACGGGTGGCAGGGCGATTCAGTTTTATTAATCAATTAAACATTTTGTTATAGGAGAGGAGGCAAACGAACATACGGCCTCACCTGATGGTAAGTGACTACTGCCGCCCAAGAACAACGGCAACGCCAAGAAAATTGCAGATGCGTTGCTGGCTTTTTAAAAAGGAGTAAGCTCTTTTCTTGTAGGTCCCTAAATCATATCGATCCGAAAAAATCGCCGGTGGTAAATTATTCCACAGAGAGGTCGTAGGCGGAAGATAACTCCTAGTGAAACGTACAGTGGTGGACCGCCAAGCATCCAGATGGTGTGGATGGTATCGGGAGTTCTGCCGCGATATGTGTTCGTGAAATTTGGCGGCTGGTATTACTCCGAACATTGCCTCAAAGCACTCCCCGTGGTAAATGCGACAGAAAATGCAAAGGGATGCAACATCTCTTCGCAGCGCCATTGAATCGAGCCGATCGGTAAGAACTCGGTCGTCGACGATTCGCCCCGATGAGACGAGCTCCAGTCCATAGATGGGAAAAGTATTCCATGTGAGGCCGAACCTGCGCCTTGTAAAGTTGCAGGCGGTGTGCCGGCATGAAGTACTGTCCCGCTTTGCTGATACGCCAAGCTTTTTGGAAGCCATTTTTGCCTTCTCTTCCAAGTGACCACGAAACTACACGTCACTAGATATGTGGGCGCCGAGGATTCCTATACTGACTGAGGCAACAAGGGGAGTACCTCAACAATATAGATCATGTCCAACATAGGCTAGCAAAATGTGTCAATTATCAGAGAGAAAGAGAGACTCTGGTGACGTAAATTTATATCAATTTCTTATTACGTAAAATAGGTTAGTTTTAAGTGTACTTGCGGATCCACGCTGAGAGGTGGCAAAGTCATTAATCTCTATATTCCTATCACATTGATTCCCCCTCTCTAAATACACACGATTTATCTGTGACACGAACAAGGTACGAGTATGGTACGATAAGGCTGACATATTCTTGTGGGATAACAGTTTTTTTTTTTTTAATAAAAAGAAAGTTTATTCTTACATTGCAAGCTTTAAAATTTTTCTTAATTTTTGCGATTTAAGTTTCTGACATTTGATAAGGGACACAATTAGATTTTTAATCAAAATGAAATACTTAATACAAACAACAATTTTTATTGTTTTTTTATTTTGTTTATTACTTTAAGAACATTATTTTAAAATTATTCAAACTTACTTTCTAGTTCTTAAAGGATAAAATAAAATCGTAAAATTTTAAAACGTGGATTTTTGTTTAAATTTTGTGTTTATTGTAATATGTTTATTGCAATATTTTTCTTATTTCAAAATAATTTCATTATATTTTTAAAATCATTTGTACTTTATATTTCATATTCTGATATCTTTATCTGTTTGAGAACTATTTTTTATATTCCATATTTTGAGAGCTAAAGCAAAATCATTATTTCATATCAGGTGTGACATGGACCTTAAACATGATTTTTCTTTTGGCCATGTTCATCTTAAGACCTATCCGTTGGGAGACACTATTGAGGTCACTATTGAGGAAAAAGTTAGCAAATAAACAAAATTTATTTTTTAACGTGGGTAGCACTCGCCGGGTATCCGCTAGTTCAATCTATAAATACCGACCATTCACGAATGTAACCTTTTGCATTTTATGCGCAGGAATGTTCATATCTTGATATTATTTCTTTCATTCGTGTCTATCGATTTTATCTTACACGTCACCATTAACCGAAATTATTCAGCTTTCTATTATTCTTTTCAACTAATCTTCAAAACTAAAAAGTAAGTTTTATTACTTCATAATAATTTTAATCATTTTAACACTACTCTACTTGAAATGCAAATTAAATACTATCCCCTGATTTCTTAAAGAAGAAATACATAGAAACCTACACTTATTCATATGTGATATATTTTCCTATCTTTAAACTGAGTCCTGTTTTGTACTAAATTACACCAAAATTTTAATCTAATTTGGATGAACAGAACGAATTATATGAGTCCCAAAAATACTAAGCTTGGCATTTAAGAGGCGTATTACAAAAAAACGCGAAATTACAAGGATTCCTCGTTGAAATTTTATGTTTATCGTTCATTTCTTGAAATAACAATTACTTGATAAAAATAGTTCGTTTTTTCTCCTCAAATAAGCTCGGAATGGATTTTAGATAACTTATTTATTTAATCAGTAATAATCATTCTCCCGATGCATGTTTAGGCAAAAACTCTCGAAGACATGATTTGGGAGCTCTAATTTGTAGATTCTATTGAATATCGACCATCAAAAAAAATATTTTTATCTCCCAAATATCCTACACTTTAATAATAATGGAATAAATTTTCGTTATATGCTTTTCACACTAGGAAAAAAAATTCGACATAATTCAAAAAACGACCAAAAAAGCTTCGATGCAAGCCTCTATATTTCCGAAGTTCTACATCACTTAGACGTAAAATTTATACCAAAATAATCATCAACATTTGCTTAAACTATGCTATTATTTTTACTTTTAAAATCGTTACTATTATATTATAATTAATTAAATAAAAGTACTAAAAGTTTTAACAGTGGTAGAGCCAGGCGTCAGCTCTTGCTGTCACACGGATGGGCCGGCTCGAACCGGGGTGGTACCACGACCTCACAGAAAACCAGCGTGAAGTAGAGGTTTACCTCTGCGTTTCGCTTGGTGAGTGCAGGTGGCCGGAGGCCCTTTTTACTGGAAATGAGGCATTCCATCTTAGTCCTCACGGGTGACAACGCATCTACATTTTGACTTGTAATTGAGGATAGATGTAGATGTCTATGGGCCGCAGCAACCACTTACCATCAGGTGGACTGTGTGCTCGTTTGTCACCCTTATCCTATAAAAAAAAAAAAAAACTATATATTTAACTGCGCCGGCCATCTGAGATCATTAACGCGCAAGCGCTTGCCGAGGGTGGACCTGCGTCAGTTTATTTCGGGCGCTGCATGGTTTCGATACTACCGTAGTGTGCGTCGATTGCTATCGTAGTGTGCGTCGATTGCCTGCATACTAGAATATTGTCAACTACGACCGCAATTTTTGATCGATCGGTTTAAAACTATTTTATATATTTAAATAAAACTAATTTTACGGATTTTATCGCGTAAACAGAATTAATTTAGTTTTGTTAAAGTTCAGATCTAAATTATGTAATTCTAACCAGTCGTGTATTTTAGTGAGTGATGTATTTAATTTTTCGTTTAATTCACAATTGTCTGTAGATGACAGCAAGATAGATACATCGTCATCAAAGATAATACTTTCTTCTTGTAATTGTTGTGGGAGGTTGTTTATATATATTAGAAATAGAAAACAACTTATTTTGATGTTGTTTTGTTATTCCCATTCGATGTAAGTTAAATGTCCATTTTTAATCACAAGAAAAGATTTTAATAATTTATTCCAGCTTCTCAATTTGCCCAAAAAATTATTTATTTATTTATTAAATTTTTATTGTGCTACACCTTAATCTAAGGGTTGCAATGGCCAGACTTAATGCCTTATAGCATTCTCTTACAGTCACCCCGGGTAAAATTAGACAAGTAAAAGTTAAAAAATATATTCGCAAACGTACTAATATACATATAGAAAAATAATATAAATAAAAAAAATTGAATATATATACATAAATATTGCATATATAATATATAAAATAAATAAAAATAGAAATCGAAGGTCAAATGGACTTTTCCTTAAGATAATGTTGTCGGACCAGTCTTTTAAACATATGCTTATTCGGTGATTTGCTTATATCAATGGGCATGGCATTCCCATTGATATAAGCATTACGCGATAAAATCCGTAAAATTAGTTTTATTTTATATAGTTATAATTTAGATCACGTCTCTTCCATTAAACATGGTAGGGACAACGAGTCTGCAGCATGTGCACAATTGAGTAAACAAAAAATATTATTATAGAAAATGTGGTCTATTCATTGACCTAGATCATTGTTATTTGAGGGCTTCACCTAATGGTTTATACAGCAACGGTCTTATTGAAGTTAAATATCCCATTTCAGCTTTCGGAATAGATTTTGATACGGCCTTTCGACAAAAAAAAAGTTAAAGGTTATAAATTCAGTGATTCAAGTGTAACATTAAATCAAAATAATGACTGGTTTTACTAAATCCAAGGCCAGCTTCATTTAGCAAATAAAAATGTCTGAATACTTGCCATAAAATGTATTGGCCCAGATTAATGCAGTAAAAGTACTAAAAATTTACAAATACGACCAATTTTAGATTTTCAATATGTTACCCAAGTTACAAGCTTTTTATGAAAAGTGTGTACTGCCTGAAATTATCGAATCGAGAAAAGTTCGGTCAATGCCGTCGCAGCAAATATTTTTCTTATAAAAAAAAATATATATATTTTTTTATAGGATAAGGGTGACAAACGGGCACACAGTCCACCTGATGGTAAGTGGTTGCTGCGGCCCATAGACATCTACATCTATCCTCTATTACAATTCAAAATGCAGATGCGTTGTCACCCGTGAGGACTAAGATGGAATGCCTCATTTGGCCTTTGCCTCACATGGAAGTAAAAAGGGCCTCCGGCCACCTGCACTCACCAAGCGAAACGCAGAGGTGAACCTCTACTTCACGCTGGTTTTCTGTGAGGTCGTGGTACCACCCCGGTTCGAGCCGGCCCATCCGTGCGACAGCAAAAGCTGCCGCGTGGCTCTACCACTGTTTATAGTAATTGACTGTAAGTACCGATTAAAAAAATATTAGTTTCATTTGGTTGTTATATTTATTAAAACAGGTTGCAACCGTTTATTTATTTATACCACTATTCTACCGGTAGTAGACATAATCGATTATTAACATTCGATTACAGCGTAACAATTAAAAATTTTATGTGTACTTATTTTGACACTAAATTTCATAAATAATGAATAATATATCAAAATGGTAAATAATAATAAATAATAAATTATATAATAATATAATAATAAATTAATAAGATAACATTAAAATGACACACCAAAAAATATTCCATCCACTGAAGTCCATCCTAAGAAAACTTTGTATTATGGAAGATCGTTTAATCGCCATACTCACAGTATTATAGTGCGAGCGAGTGAATAGATATGAAAGAAAGTATCGGTCGCGTAGTTCGCCGCCCGCTCGGTGCGTAAAATACCTAAATTTGCAAAACGCCGAAATGTAAGAGGGCTCTTAACATTATTTAGATTCCTTTCACGAATATCTTTCGAATAAACTGAATTCTGCACATGAGCCCTAAGTTACTGCATTAAATGGGTTCTGGCAGCGCGGCGGCACAAGAATTTCACGCTGTTATTATTTTCATTTCCACGTTAACTGTGTATTGTAAGTTATTAAGGGCTAAAGAAATTTTAAATATTTTGTTTAAACTGCAATTTTTTAACATTGAGACGTCTCCTGTATCATTACTTTTAGATTGCACAAGGGTAACCACTCAGCCCTAGAAAATTACATGCTGGCTATACAAACATTTATGCACTAAATTATTCTAGTAACTGTTATCTTAAACTAATAATATAATATTTTAAAGACTTAATCATTACGCCTTTAAAATCTAAAATAAAATATGCGCAAATAATTTGCAGACATCCGCCCATATTACAAACCGAGCCTTCGAAAACAATTTTAATATTATTATTAATATAAGCCACTGTAATTAGAGTTAATATCATTAAAGATTACTAAGAATTGCTGAATACACCGTTTAGCAATTTGTAAAGGCATTGGTCTACAAGTCTGATTTCGTTTATCGGTCTGTTTGAATAAAATTGTATTTCATTAATGTCTTAAGACTTCGGTAAATATGCACACTTAAATTATTTTCTTAATATAGGAATTTTAGTGTGTTCAAAATAATTTATAACGATAATACGAGTAAGTATATTTACTTTTAAGTTTGTAATAACAGGGAAAAGGAGAACGGCAGATTTTGTACCGCATAGTTTTTTGTTGTTTTGTTATAGAATTTGTACCACATATTAAGGCAACTAAGTCAATTATTTTTAAGTTAGTGTTCTATTTCTCCGGATTAATTAATAATATCAATAAAAAGATTTTCATAAATAAACGTAATAAAAGCATAAACTAAACGCATTTACGTTTTTAGAAGTTGACATATGTAAAATAACACAAATATCGAAATGATAATTATTTATATAGATATAGAAATAATTATATATATATATATATATATATAATTAAACATTTTTATATTATACCTATGAATGTATAATTGTTGCATAAATCATAATGGTTTACGATTTAATGATAGGAATGATGTTCGTCATCAATATTTTTTTGTTCATATGGAATTATTTATTGACAGGTAAAGATTATCTGTCTTTCAGTTCAGTTCAGTTTTCAGGTTTTCAGTTCTAGACTGGTATACAGTAATCTGTGTTTAGTTCTTTGCTGTTGTTTTAGATTGTGATTTGTGCATCTGAGCAATTTAGTAAATTATCTGGCCGTTTTTACGTTGAGTGGAGCATCTGCTCCTCCGTTCTATATCTCTTGATAGAAGTTTCGCGAAAGGACGCGGACTATATAGTGCCATTACAAATGAAAATGGTCGCACATAATGAATGACTTACTAAATAGAATTCAATGATTTTTATAGAGGAAATTATGTTTTTATTCTAGATAGAGGTTTTCGTGACTGCATGGATAGTCTGCATGACAAAAAGATACAAACTAATAAAAGGATGAAAACTCAAGGATAACTTAACTTAAGGATAAAAACTTATTTTGTAGTTATAGTTGCAAAAACAAACATGAATGGTCGGGACGCAATCAGAAGTTATTGCTGTAACTGCATTGTAAAAACAGTGGGATGCTGCTCTCATGTGATGAGCATTGTTTGGTGCCTAAGCTATGCTTGCCATGAGGGTATTACCCGAGCTGCACCCTTCTTAGATGAAGTAATATTAAGAATTGAATAATTATAAGTACAATAAAATAAATATAGTTACAAAAACAATGTATTGTTTTATTTACCTACACTCAAAACCTCATCAGATCTTCATCATAATCAAACTGTTGCAGTCTACTGCTGGATATATGTAAGTATCTCCTAATGCACCCCGCTGAGTAGGTACGATCCTCGTCTCAATCTACCTACTTAATGGTAAGCAAAACACTACAAAGATAGCGACAAGCAATCTAGAACATTTACTTTATCACCAGAACTATGTTTATGTGCATATATGTAAGAATCTACATTGGTACACTAGTACATAACCTTAAAAAATAAAACTGGTTATAACTTTTACGTCCCAAGTTTTAAAAATCTAAGAATTTAAATAGAGCTTATCTATCCTACTAACTGCCAATTAAAACAAAAAATATCCCAAAACACGAAATTTTTTATTTGTACGAAATTCCCATACAAGCGTGCCGTTCTCCTTTGTTAATAACATTATATTTCTAAGTAACTAATAAATTACTGAATATATACCTTATAACTAAGTATTAACAGAGTAAAAAACACGAATTATACAATAACCGTAAAAGGCTTAAGGATGTTATACTTTTCTTTGGATGCTTATTGTGAAGAGGTGATCATAACGATATGGTATTAGATATGAAAAAAACTGGTATTTAAGAAGCAAAATTTTATTTCCTTATGTCTAAGGAATAAATATATTTCATTTCGTTTTTACATGGAAAAACATTAAGACCGAGTTTAAAATACGAGCAGCAAAATGCTACGAGGTTACTTGTTATGCTATAGGACTTAGTAACATTTCCCATTTTAAAAAGTCAATACACTCAGATCCAAGCGTTTACCTTTATTTATAATTATCTTTCAATATTTTATGGTATGCCGTTTTCTGTAACATAAACGGCCTTACTTATAATGGTTGGTTATCGAATACCTAATTATTAATTATCGCTTCCAGTTTCTTCGTATTGTCATCATTCTTTGTATTGAAAAAAGAGAGCTACTTTTAGAATTTCTTAAATTTTCGTCAATTTTTATGAGTAAGACCGAAACACTCCCACATTCCTTCTAAATACATGACGTAAGAAAAAAATTTTTTTTTTTCAATTGAAACAATTGTAATAGTGCGACAGTATTGCTTAAATTAAGCGCCTTATTCACGGTCCATCTTGCTGTACGTCCCGCCAAGGTCATACATGACGCACGACTCAAAACAACAAGGAGTAAGCTTGACGTACGAATTATTGACGTCCGTAAAGTTTACCTATTTTTGTTTTGCATCGTGCGTTGGGCATAACCGTGGCGGGACGTAATCGCTCGCATTCTTTAGATTACCAACAAATCGTCGAACTTTACTCATGAAATTTGATATTATACACTCGGTGTGGCTGCCATCATTATAACTTGATTAACTATCGATCCGAGTGGCCTAGCGTAATTTTGTTTATTGTTTTGTATAGACGAAAAGATAAGGAATAATGTAACGTATGTTATTTTGACAAAATTCGTGTTTATAACATTTTATACGGGACTAAAGTTAAGGTCAAGCATATTTTGGTGCTTTCAGACAAACAACTTGAAATTGTGAAAAAATTTACGCGATATCTATATAGTTTTTCATCATGATTATAAACTAAAATAGTAATACAAAATAATCTCTCGCCGTAGCACAATTTACCACTAAAACTAGATGGACAATGATAGCCAATTTACACAACAACTATAAAATCTAGAACAAAATATCCTCAAGATAATAAACAAATTATTGACTATGTGCCACAGTCATTCACCGGGCTCCGCAAGCTCGAATCCCAAATATTCCGGGTCTGGATGTATGTGCAATTAAAGTATGTGTAACACGTCTCCAAAGCACATAAAATACTCTTTACAGTCCTTAACTTTTTTTTATTAAATAAAACTTATCGTTTAACGCCAGTCTTTACGATATTTATTCAAATTTATCATAGTAAAGTAAATTCACATATTTTATAGAATCTAAATCATTGAAAAAAAATAACAACCGAAAAATAATTTTGACGTGAAATAGACCATACCGCACAAGTCTGGTGAACTATTGTTCCACAATGTTCGGTTCATCTATATTCGACGCACTCAAAGCAATTTAACAAATAAGTCCTGCGGGATTACGATAGCAGGAAGGCTAATCCTTACACTACAGACATAACAGGAAAAACTTTTGCGGAATGATATAATTTAAAGCAATTTGTCTCCGAAAGTTGACAGTTAAGAATTTTTTTCATACAATAGAAGATAAAACTCAACTTCTAAATGTCATAACATTGGAAATTTATGAAAGAGGAAAATCATAAAGTGTTAAATTGCAATCAATATGCGGAGTACAGATATCTTGAAGCGTCAATCATTTGTTAAGAGCCCTCTTACATTTTGGCGTTTCGCAAATTTAGGTATTTTACGCACCGAGCGGGCGGCAAGCTACGCGACCGATACTTTCTTTCATATCTATTCACTCGCTCGCACTATAATACTGTGAGTATGGCGATTAAACGATCTTGATCTTCCATAATACAAAGTTTTCTTAGGATGGACTTCAGTGGATGGAATATTTTTTGGTGTGTCATTTTAATGTTATCTTATTAATTTATTATTATATTATTTATTATTATATACCATTTTGATATATTATTCATTATTTATGAAATTTATTGTCAAAATAGGTACACATAAATATTTTAATTGATACGCTGTAATCGAATGTTAATAATCGATTATGTCTACTACCGGTAGAATAGTGGTATAAATAAATAAACGGTTGCAACCTGTTTTAATAAATATAACAACCAAATGTAACTAATATTTTTTTAATCGGTACTTACAGTCAATTGCTATATTTTTTATAAGAAAAATATTTGCTGCGACGGCATTCACCGAAATTTTCTCAATTCGATAATTTCAGGCAGTAGACACTTTTCATAAAAAGCTTGTAACTTGGGTAACATATTGAAAATCTAAAATTGGTCGTATTTGTAAATTTTTAGTACTTTTACTGCATTAATCTGGGCCTATACATATTATAGCAAGTATTAAGACATTTTTATTTGCTAAATGAAGCTGGCCTTGGATTTGGTAAAACCAGTCATTATTTTGATTTAATGTTACACTTGAATCACTGAATTTATAACCTTAAACTTTTTTTTGTCGAAAGGCCGTATCAAAATCTATTCCGAAAGCTGAAATAGGATATTTAACTTCAATAAGACCGTTGCTGTATAAACCATTAGGTGAAGCCCTCAAATAACAATGATCTAGGTCAATGAATAGACCACATTTTTCTATAATAATATTTTTTTGTTTGCTCAATTGTGCACATGCTGCAGACTCGTTGTCCCTACCATGTTTAATGGAAGAGACGTGATCTAAATTATAACTATATAAAATAGTTTTAAACCGATCGATCAAAAATTGCGTTCGTAGTTGACAATTTTCTAGTATGCAGGCAATCGACGCACACTACAGTAGTATCGAAACCATGCAGCACCCGAAATAAACTGACGCAGGTCCACCCTCGGCAAGCGCTCGCGCGTTAATGATCTCAGATGGCCGGCGCAGTTAAATATATAGTACTTTTATTTAATTAATTATAATATAATAGTAACGATTTTAAAAGTAAAAATAATAGCATAGTTTAAGCAAATGTTGATGATTATTTTGGTATAAATTTTACGTCTAAGTGATGTAGAACTTCGGAAATATAGAGGCTTGCATCGAAGCTTTTTTGGTCGTTTTTTGAATTATGTCGAATTTTTTTTCCTAGTGTGAAAAGCATATAACGAAAATTTATTATTATTAAAGTGTAGGATATTTGGGAGATAAAAATATTTTTTTTGATGGTCGATATTCAATAGAATCTACAAATTAGAGCTCCCAAATCATGTCTTCGAGAGTTTTTGTCTAAACATGCATCGGGAGAATGATTATTACTGATTAAATAAATAAGTTATCTAAAATCCATTCCGAGCTTATTTGAGGAGAGAAAACGAACTATTTTTACCATGTAATTGTTATTTCAAGAAATGAACGATAAACATAAAATTTCAACGAGGAAAACTTGTAATTTCGCGTTTTTTTGTAATACGCCTCTTAAGTCATAAACGGTAAGAAAAATATTTATCCTGATAATGAATTATTGCTTTCATCCATATCTAGAGGGTTACTCTTTCAAATAACTGGCCAGTATTTAGTAAGAGTATTCGGAAACGTGATCCCGAATCCTTGAGTCACCTACGTCCTCCTCTTGAGATTAGTGTCTCTATCCTTCCGTCCTTAGCAAATTCTCTAAATACCTTGTACCATTACCAAGAAGGCTTGTAGGCGGCCGGTCGTAAAACACAAAGCCAAATCTTTTTAATACTATAATTTCGGAAATAAGTTATGTGTGTTAAAATGCTAGGGCCTACCCCGTAAGACGGACTGACGAAGCATCTGGAATTGGTGAAAAACGGGTTAAGATTGTTAAACCAAGAAAGGGTGCAATATACAAATAAAAATCTGCACGTGGTGTTTGTTGACCTTGAGAAAGCACACGATACACCGGTAGGTTCTTTGGTGCCAATTGGTGCTTTTGGTTTTGGTGCAGTGCTGGGGAGTATGTTCAGCTTAACCATACGATGTATAGCAGAGCCAGCACACTTGTTCGGTCTGAAGCAGGAACTACGAACAAGGTCAATGTCACCGTGGGCTTGCACCAGGGTTTTAAATCTCTATATATTCCTTTTGGCATCGGACGTACAGGAGGAAGCACCATGATACATGCTGTTTGCCAACGATGTCTTTCTTATTGTGGAAAATTCACTTGAAGTCCAGAGTAGAGTGGCAGAATGGCAGGAAAGATTGGAGACTATCGGAGTAAAGATCAGATGAACCAAAATTGAGCAACCAACCAACAAATTTTTGTCAAAGGAGAAGGAGCCGTCTCCATAAATTCTTGGGCCCAGGTGTTAACAAGATGAAAGTAGGACCATTTGAAAGCGTATATATAAACAATTCATAGCTGAAAATGTGGTAAGATATGTCAATATAGGAGCTGAAGTAAATAGGGATATCGATCTGGGGTCGATTACATGAATAGTTTTTGTTACTGTTACATGTTGGAATGTTGATATTCTGTATTTTTATTATTATTTTGTAGATAATATGTTCGCAATAATTTTTAACTCCTAAACACAGAAAAATAATCGAAAATAGATATTAATACACTCAATCAAGGATCGGTTATATTGCACTCGTTTCAAATCGAATAGAAAATCTGTCTTTTTCTTTTAAATGAATAGTTTGAAGTTTGAACTTTCAAATTCAAAATGAGAAGTCCTCTATTGAAAGATAACATTTAGAAACGAGAGTTTCACAAGTATATTCTTTATGGTAATCGATTTATATTGCCATAAAATGTTTATTTTTCTTTTTTCTATAAGCGAATAATATATTTTATTTCCAAATGAATTTTATTTACATTCAAACTAAGTAATATAATTTTAATGAAACCTTGCAAGCTTTTTCATTTTATTTTTTGGATCCGAATAAATATAATAACGATATTAATACAATTGATTTCCTAACTTATTTCTTAGTTTATTGTATTTTAGAATCCTAGATTGTAAAAAGGGCTACTTTTTTGTATTTTACTTTAGAAAATTATAGCCAATATTTTGCAATATAAATCAATTAGATAACTTCAGGCTCAAAAATCCCATTCTCCTTTCCTTAGATGATGTATACCTACCTGTCTGCTCCGGGTTCCGATACCTCGGTTCATTGATAGAAAATGATGGCAAAATAAAAAGAGACATAAATAATAGAATAAATACGGAATATATGAAATGGTGACAGGTCACTGAAACAACTTGCGATCCGCGATTTCCCCTTAAGGTCAAGAGGAAAAACTACAACACGATCATAAACTATCATATTAGATCCGAGTGCTAGATTACGACGAATGAAGAGTACATTTGGCTGAAATAAATATGTTAAGTTAAGATGGATTTGTGGGGTGATGAAATTAGATAAAGCAAAAAATGAATTTATCAGAGTTAGTTTGAAATTAGCCCCAGTCACGGAAAAGTTGAGAAGTGGTAGGCAATTGTAGTATAGGCATATTATGCAAAGGGAAGTAAACCATGTAAAAATAAAAGTGTTGGCTATGGAAATGGATGTTTGTAAGAGTAGAGGGAGGTCTTGGAAAAGATGTATGGTCTGTATTAGGGATGATGACGACTAATAGAGGGCAATTTAAGAAAAAAGAAGACATGCTATGCCGACTCCAAATAACTTGGAATAGGTGCAGATAATAGAAAAAGGATTATCGCTTTCAAATAATACTTGGGTAAAAGGTATTACAGACATTTCACTTTTAATATTGAATTTGATACTGCAAACTTCAGACTACAAATTAATTAATACGTTTTGTCTATTAACTGTAATACAATAGAAATAAATAGACATAACGTATTAATTAATTTGTAGAATTTTTTATATAGAATTAGGGTAACAAACGAGCACACATTCCACCTGATGGTAAGTGGTTGATGTGACCCCATAGACATCAAAATTTATCCTCAATAAAGAATCAAAATGCAGATGCGTCGTTACCCGTGAGGACTAAGATGGAATGCCTCTTTTTCAGTAATATGGGACTTGACACATTTTTAAGTTAAATTGATTTCTAATAATTATAACATAAAACGACCAGTACATATCAACTTAATATGTGTTAATTGAACTGCTCCATGACGTATAATAAGACTTCACTTTAAAATACGCATATAATAATTTTTGAATGTTGAATTAAAATTATTAATATATGAATTAAAAATGTTTCGTACACTAAAGTGCTTCTTCATCTTCATCCTAATTCTTTCATAAATAAAGATATTAACATTTATAATATTGCCTATAGTTACTTTACAAAGAATTATGTATCTGTGTATTTTACAATTATCAATAGTTGACAGGACTTTTGGCTGGAACTTGATCGGCGGCGGTTTGCTGCTCCTGTATTATAGTTTAAATAATAGTTTGAAATGGATTTTGATATGTAAAAGTGGTGCGATTTTATGTATTAACCGTCTACGCATGTGAACTATTAGTGGAAACGGTGAAACAAGTGCTCTGCTGGTGATGGATTCTCAAGATAAGCTGTTTACATAGGCGCCTTTAGATACAATCGCCAACCGTCAGCTACTTGCTGGCTCAAGTTGCCGTCAAATCTCCCAAGGGCTGCACAATGTGACGCATGAACATTGTTCGCGCAATAGCGCTAATGTCAATAATGGACGTCAGAGGGCGCGCGCGCCTCGGCGATACCGGTTTGACATCCCGCCCTCTCGAGGACGCGCGAGGAAAAATAAGGGTCCAATTCATCGCGTCGAAAGATAAACACGCGTTCTTTGTCGGGAAGTCGGAAGCGGAATATGATAGGCGCGTATAGTAAATATACCACTGGGAATTGTAACGCGCATTCCTGTTTTGTTAGCTTCACCCGGGACTTAGTGTCTAATTCAGAATCTGTATAAGTAGAGAAATAACGGTGACCTTTGATCCGTACGTTCTGTGTTCATTTTGCGAGTCAAGCGTTATAACAAACGAGAGTTAGTGGCTTCTGTAAGGTAGTTAATCGTACGACAGAGTTAAAGAACTGTCATCGTAGAAAACGAAGAAAGTGACTGCGGAAGGAGACCGTAGTTTGGAGAGGTGCTGAGGGCCGAACTGCTGCAGAGGATAACGGTCTAATAAGGTCAATAACACTACCAGACACACTCAAATACACATCACTGACCCTTACTTTCCTAGCACTATACATCCCACACGCGATCTGACCGAATCCTGAGGGACCAGTCGCCTTGGATAGAGGTAAGTAAGCTCCCCTTATAGAAAACAACGCTCCCCCCTGATCGTTTAATGTAATTAGAAACTTAAACCTTGGCCTGTAGCAGGCCCGACCAGCATCTGCTTGTAGGTTCTCCGTCTATGGGCCCGCGGGGGACCCTACTCCTGGGGATAAGCAGCTGTTGGCCTTAACAACATATTTTGGAGCAGTGAACTATGAAGGATAATAATACATAAAGACAAGGCTTGGGGAAATTATAATAAACCGAATAAAAATACTCAAGACTTGGCCTAAAGGTCTAGATACCAGGCCATAAACTCCAAAAAAAAATTGTTGACATATTTTGATGTTAATATCTTAAAATCTGAAACTGTTGTAAAGCATTAAATACTACAAAATTGGTATTTAAATTATAAATATAAAGATATATTTAATTGCAAAAACATGTGAGATAATAATACAAACAGAAGTGATCCAAGGATAATTTTGTAAATTTCGAGATATGGAGCAAAACGCGTTTTCATGGCTATCGTGATGGCATTTAATTCATTATCACCATTGTGTAAGTTTTATGAGAGATATTAAACCTAATGTAACCCTTTCTAAATATATAATAAGATATGCAATAATAATAATGTTATAAGATTTAATTGAGCTTGGATCACTTCTGTTTTTTATCATAAAATTGATATTGGTTGTTGCAGAAATGAAATTAAGAGCTTTTAATTTTAAAATCACCATATTTTACTACCTATACAATTATTTCTAATCACTTTCATCACCTAAAGTAGGAAGCATTTCCTCTTCGTTTTCAGCTGCATTGTTTCTCCTGGTAAGATGAGGTAAACATAAAAAAAATGCATGGTGACAGGGTGGCATATGGTGCAACATTTTCTTTAAGTCTTGCATCTTTTTGTATGTAAGTGGTTTTGCACATGGTTTTTTTCAGTTGGGTGTGAAAGACTTTAGGGTATTATAAAAATATCTCTATAACCACCCTTGCGCAAATCTGCAAAATAGTAGTAGTTATACTCGGATAATTATGATTTTTTTTCATTGAAATAAATTCTACTATCTCTTTTACGAAATTTTATTTTTCTCATTTTTGAAATTAAGATCCGATTTCCATTGCTGCTTTGGTCGTTTTTGCTCATAACTTTTTCCATCTTGTAAAACCAACAAACTTACCAACCATATCTGTCACCATGAATGGTTTTCTGTTTCTACAGTTACGGATCAAGTCCATCCATTCTTGTGGAGTGTACGTGCTGCTTTTCTTTTGGGCTTTAGAAATATCTGAGAAGTCAGTCGTTGGGCAGAAAAGAGTAGCCGCTACAAGATAACAAACAGTTATCTCTGACACGTAGTCAACATGATTTACAATGTAACATCCTCCCACCCTCCCTCAATCGCGCGCACTATACCTGTCGCCATTATTCCCAGCATTACCACCCCCAGCACCACCACACTAGGCACGACACACACCACTCTCGAAAATACGACACGTGTTTCGCCTCTACACGAGGGCTCCGCAGGTGAAGTAGACTCTGCGGAGGCTGGCCGCTAAGTGAGCGGCGAGCTGAAACTACTGCTATTTATACTACTTGCTGACGCAACCGCGCTCCAATTACGTAGCAAGCGATCACGTCATTAGTTCAATCACCGCCTGACGTACTCCGATATTTGCTGTGAAATTAACAACAAACTACTGTGAAACGTCCGCCTACCCTACAACCAGGCAACCAAACGCTGACCACCGCACCGTGAGGGTGACAAACAACCATGTTAATTTGTGTGGTAGTGCTGGGATTTACGGCGACGGGTATAATGCACGCGATTGAGGGGAGGGTGGGAGGTCCCCTTAAAACTGGGCAGGACACCTCATTTTCTTTCTTTACGCGGAACTAAGCAAATTAGTTAATAACAACCCCATTATAATGGATTTCCGCAAAGTAACGCTGATTCTATCATTATCTAAGTAATAATATATATATTAATAATATATTTTATAGTGATTTAAGTGAGTTAAATAATTTTGGTCGACATTTGCAACAAGTTTTCTTGAATAAAAAGTGATCCAAGTGACAACAATCAATACGGATCATTTCTGCACCAATTCAAAACTAACAATGAAGTGATCCAAAAAGCAATAAGTAACTTAGATCACTTTAACAT
This sequence comes from Parnassius glacialis, assembly GCA_033319125.1. Classification (NCBI taxonomy): domain Eukaryota; kingdom Metazoa; phylum Arthropoda; class Insecta; order Lepidoptera; family Papilionidae; genus Parnassius; species Parnassius glacialis. The sequence continues at coordinate 19,712,880 of JAVANC010000010.1, read as the reverse complement.
TTATTTATTTTTATCTTTGAAAAAGAACAGAAATGTCAAAAACAAGACTTTGTTAAAAAAATGTCGATAGCACTTGGATCATTTCTACATACTTTAAGTTCCCCATAAAGGCACTTCTGTTTTCAACTAGCCTTCGATTAGTCTGAAAATTGTAATTTTGGATCAACATGTTTGACAATAGTTGACATATAATTATTATAATAGTAAAATCTACAATGTCGAAAGTAGGCTTAAATAAGTCAAACACAAGGGGATTTTGACATCGCATATACGTATAGATTTACACGACAGATCTGCCTGCCATACGTGCCTCGTTGGCGGCTTGCAGATCTGATAATGTGTGTGTGGCCTAAATCACGCTATCAATGTTCCGAACGTCCTACGCTATATATATAGAATAGCTCTGTAACAAACACATTGGAGCGGTGGCCGCTCCTCTGATTGATCCACTTGCCTGGCTGTAGATCTCTCCTTTCCATCCACGGTTAAATTGATGTGCCTGACGTGAATTGGGGTTAAACTTTGATAGCGTTATTTAAGCTTCGGTGTGTTTTGGTTGTGGCGCGACGACAGGACCGCCACATGTGCTTCTTCATTTCAGACATAAATTAATGCCCGCAGCTAGCTCGCTGCCCGTGCTGAAAACCAACGGACGGGCCAAGACGTGGTAGAGCCATGCTGTAGCTACACTAGTAGTGTATTTGTAGCACGAATGGGTCGGCTCGACCGAGGTAGAAGCACGCACTTACAGAAGATCAGAGTAAAATAGCACCTTAACACTGCTGTGTTTCGTGTGGTGAGTGTAGAAAACCGGAGACCCTTTTTACTGGAAATGAGGCATTTCATCTTAGTCCTCACGGGTGACAACGCATCTTCATTTTGATTCGCAAACTAGGATAGATGTAGATGTCTATGGGCCACAGCAACCACTTACCATCAGGTGGACTGTGTGCTCGTTTGTCACTCTATCCTATAAAATAGCACATCCAGTATTCAGATCTGTCGGATAAATCTGTTTGTAGTGTAAACATGCCTAGCCAATGCTCGTTCGGAATCAAATTCGGACGTAGGATTTCTCTTTGATTATTGTGACGGCAATCTAAGAGAATTTTAAACATCTGCAGCATTTATAGTTTCAAATAAAATCGGACAGACTTGTTTAATATGCCATTACTAATTCCAAAAACAAGAGTCTAAGAAAAGCAGACAAAAGAATTGGTATAATGATTTCTTATATTTACGCGAACACTACACATTTAAATAAAACTAATTTTACGGATTTTATCGCGTTTATTAACTTTTTTACATTCCCGACGTTTCAAACACTTTACAGCACTCATGGTCACGGGGGGGACTGAGGTGTATGATGTCCCAATGTCATAGTTAACCACGGCTACCTCCAGATTAAAAAATTATTATTTTTTGATCCGATCTACGCAGTATGAACTTACAGTATCATGAAGTCTTGCAGTTGTATGCTTGGGTTGAGATTTAATTTTATTAATTATGGGATCCCAAGCAGATGGTAGCACCCAGCCATCTTCTCTATTGAAATTAGGATGTTTCTTGATTTCAATAGCCTCACGAATCATCCTTGGAAGGAATCGGTGTTCTTTAGCGAGGATTTGTGGTCTATCAAATCTAATGTAGTGAAGGGGGCGATCCTGTACGTGTTCACAGACTGCAGACTTCCCGGAGCGTCTATTCTTCACATCAGCTATGTGTTCTTTAACGCGGGTTTTTATAGATCTTTTAGTTTGTCCTATATAAGAGAGAACACATTCACAATCAAGCTTGTACACTCCTGCATCTTGCAGAGGAATATTACACTTGACTGATGGTAAAAACTGACTAATCTTCTTCGGCGGCTTGAAATATGTTAATAAGAAACACTCCGAAAGATTAAATCTAGACGTAAAATCGATAATACCTACGTGTGCGAAACCACCGAAATTGTATGGGTTACCAAAAATACACAAGCCCAATGCTCCACTACGTCCTATAGTGAGCGTAATCGATTCACCAACTTACAAATTGGCTCAACACTTAGCGAATATACTCTCACCGCTTAGGGGACATACAAGAGCACACACAAAGGATTCCTACTATTTTGTCAGCGAGATTAAAGACCTACATCTGGCAGACAATGAAACTATGGTCAGTTTTGATGTGCAGTCTCTGTTCACATGCTTACCTGTTGAAGACTGCATCTCGATTGTAACTAGAAGGCTAGAGCAAAACAACATGCCCGTAGAATATGCAGTATTACTTAGACACTGCCTTACATCTGGCTACCTACTGTGGAAGGAGGAGTTCTACAAGCAAGTAGATGGAGTGGCGATGGGCTCACCTGTATCTCCCATTGTTGCCGATATATTCATGGAGGACTTTGAGGAGAAAGCCCTGCGTACTTCTCCCGTAAACCCAAGATTCTACAAGCGGTACGTAGACGACACTTTCACAATTCTTCCTTTAGATAAAGTAACTGCATTTCTAGACCATCTTAACTCCTTAAATTCTAAAATTCAGTTCACAATGGAGTTAGAGGCAAACAATTCTTTAGCTTTTCTAGATGTATTAGTAATTCGGAATCCTGATAACACCTTGAGCCACACTGTGTATAGAAAAAAGACCCATACAGATAGATACTTAAACGGTGATTCTCACCACCATCCTTCAAGTTAGCTACCGTGGGTAAATCTTTGTTTCAGAGAGCACGAGGGATCTGTGACAGTAAACACCTGGCCGCCGAGCTCCAACACGTCAAGCAAGTTTTGCACGACAATAAGCTTCGGGTCCCGCGCCTACGTCACAGTGAACGAGTGAAGCCGGCCACAGTCGAGCGAGTGCCTGATGTACTGCCATATGTCAGAGGTGTCACTGACAAGATTGGCTACATCTTGAAGCGTGCTTCCATTAAAACATATTTCAAGCCGCCGAAGAAGATTAGTCAGTTTTTACCATCAGTCAAGTGTAATATTCCTCTGCAAGATGCAGGAGTGTACAAGCTTGATTGTGAATGTGGTCTCTCTTATATAGGACAAACTAAAAGATCTATAAAAACCCGCGTTAAAGAACACATAGCTGATGTGAAGAATAGACGCTCTGGGAAGTCTGCAGTCTGTGAACACGTACAGGATCGCCCCCGTCACTACATTAGATTTGATAGACCACAAATCCTCGCTAAAGAACACCGATTCCTTCCAAGGATGATTCGTGAGGCTAATGAAATCAAGAAACATCCTAATTTCAATAGAGAAGATGGCTGGGTGCTACCATCTGCTTGGGATCCCATAATTAATAAAATTAAATCTCAACCCAAGCATACAACTGCAAGACTTCATGATACTGTAAGTTCATGCTGCGTAGATCGGATCAAAAATTAATAATTTTTTAATCTGGAGGTAGCCGTGGTTAACTATGACATTGGGACATCATACACCTCAGTCCCCCCCGTGACCATGAGTGCTGTAAAGTGCTTGAAACGTCGGGAATGTAAAAAAGTTAATAAACGCGATAAAATCCGTAAAATTAGTTTTATTTAAAAGAATTGGTATTTACTGATTTTGAATAAAACTATTTTTTTTACGGATTTTATCGCTTTTAATTTACTTTTTTAATTCCCGGCGTTTTGGGTGCTTAACATATTTAAATTTCTTGAAGAGATGCAGAAACCATAATCTCATTCCTACGTGTGTCAAAATATCAACCAAAAAGGACATTAGAGGAAGCGCTAAGATCTTAAATCAGGCAAGTAAAAAGTTGTTACGAACGGTAATTCAGCAAAAACGGTTCGATCAAACAATTCATAAATAATATCATAGACAATTTGTCCAGTGAGTTAAAGACAGTTTTAACGATATTTGATTTTAATAATTGCATCGAAACTTTAGACAAACGTGAAAAATCTAAATATAATGAACGCAAAAATAAACAAATAGAAAAATACCAAAAATTAACGATCAAATCAAATGTCAAACATCCATGTCAACATAGAAACGAAACACCACAGTTGACCACAGACGCGAACAATTAACAACGCACGGTCTATAATCTGTCAAAACAAACACTGGACGAACCTATAATAAAAGTATTATCGAAGGGCCTGAATTTCACAATTACTCCGCGAAAATCCCGTATGAGGAAATTATCTGCAACGTTGAGGATTGTCTGTTTCAAAACAATGTAGGAAAAGAAGATTTAGAGGCCATTCGTCAAGACATTTCGTCCTTGTTAAGTCGAAGTTCAGTACCGAAATTAAATCCCCCCAAAGACGAGATTAAAACGTTGTACAACTTACGCAACAGACCAGAGCTCACGATTCTTCGTGCAGATAAAGGAAATGCTACGATAATAATGGATATTTCAGATTAGAATATGAAAATACAACAACGTTTATCGGACGAAAGTACGTACAAAAAGGTCAAAACAGGCCCTACAACCAATGTGCTTATAACAACTAGCGATCTAATAAAGAATTACTCCGAAAAATTAAATCTCGATGTAAATTCGATAATATCACCGTGTACCAAACCACCGAGGTTATATGAGTTAATGAAAATACACAAACCAAACGCTCCACTACATCCCATAGTGAGCCAAATGGATTTACCAAATTATAAGTTGCCTCAACACTTGGAAAAAATTCTGTCACCGCTGAGAGGACAAACTAGAGCACAAACAAAGGATTCGTACCATTTTGTTAGTAAGATAAAAGACCTACATCTCACTGACAATGAAACTATGGTCAGTTTTGATGTTCAGTCACTATTTACATGCTTACCTATTGAAGACTGCATCTCAATATTAACCAGGAAGCTAGAAGAATACAACATGACCACAGAATATGCAGTTTTACTCAAACACTGCCTTACATCTGGCTATCTATTGCGGAAGGAGGAGTTCTACGAGCAAGTAGGTGGTGTAGCGATGGGCTCACCTGTATCTCCCATAGTTGCCGACATATTTATGGAGGACTTTGAGGAGAAAGCCCTTCTTACTGCTCCTATAAATCCAAGATTCTACCGTACTACGTACGTACTACGTAATTGTAGTAAAGGGTAATATAAAAAATAAAAATAAAAACGTAAATAAGTAATACGTAGTAAAGTAACTGCATTTTTGGACCACCTTAATTCCATAAACTCTTAAATACAATTCACAATGGAGTTAGAGGCAAATAATTCTTTAGCTTTCCTAGACGTTTAGTTATCCATAATCCTAAAAATACTGTATTTAGGAAAAAGACCCATACAAACCGATATTTAAATGGTGAATCACACCATCATCCATCACAGTTAGCTACCGTGGGAAAATTTTTGTTTCAGAGAGCACAAGGGATCTGTGACAGAAAACATCTGGCCGCCGAGCTTCGGGTCCCGCACCTACGTCACAGTGACCGAGTGAAGCCGACCACAGTCGAGCGTGTGCCTGCTGTACTACCCTATGTCAGAGGATTCACAGACAAGGTTAGCTACATTTTGAAGCGAGCTTAAATTAAAACATAGTTGAAGCCGCCGAAGAAGATTAGTCAATTTTTACCATCCGTCAAGTGTAATATCCCTCTACAAGATGCAGGAGTGTACAAGCTTGATTGCGAATGTGGTCTCTCTTACATAGGACAAACGATAAGATCCATTAAAACCCGCGTGAAAGAGCATATAGCTGACGCGAAGCACCGACGCTCTGGGAAGTCTGCAGTCTGTAAACATGTTCAAGATCGTCCGCGCTATTACATTAGATTTGATAGACCACAAATCCTCGTAAAATAACACTGATTCCAACTAAGGATGATACGCGAGGCTATTAAAATTAAAAAAAGGTCCTAATTTTAATAGAGAAGATGGATGGGTGCTGCCATCTGCTTGGGATCCTATAATTAACAGAATTAAATCCACACCCAAATATATCACTGCAAGACTTCAAGATACTGTAAGTTCATTTTGCGTAAATCGAACCAAAAATTAATATTAAAAAACTGAAGGTTTACTACTAAACTACTGTGACATCGGGACGTCAAACATCTCAGTCCATGACCATGGGTTACTTTTAGCACCCGAAACGTCGGGAATTAAAAAAGTAAATTAAACACGATAAAATCCGTAAAAAAAATAGTTCTGTTCAATGTGCAGTATGTATGTAGCAGTATTCGCGTAAATATAACAAATCATTATTTATTGATTTATTGGATCTACCAGCGATTTTACAGTACATACGTTACATACATTTCTTAAAGAATTTACATTACATGCACAGGGTATGTAAAATCATTTAAAATTTAAATATTTATAGTGCAGAAATGCGAAATACAAATACATCCTCGTTTATTTCTATTTTTAAATGCTAATAGTGTACTTACGCTCTTTCAATAACACTGAAATAAAATTATTCGTCTATTCACGAATAATTGTATTAATTTAAAAATCACAAAGATGTTACTTTTCATTCTTGTAGTAATTGACATCTATATCTCTCGTCTACGTCCCAGACCAATCAGAACTTTCCTAAATTAATTTGCTCCACAAAGTTTTGCTCAAGATGCGGATAGTGTCCTTCAGACAACTCATGAACAGTTAACGGAACTAAAAGTTTTTGTTTCGCAGGTTCTTGAACTATCTATTGTTGTGTAATGAAGTGCAAAATAGTACATTAATTATTACGACGCTTTTTTACTTTTTCTTCTTACGGTCCTGACATTTTCTTAATTTTTGCTGATACTTTAACTAATTTTTAAAACTTTTGTTTGTCACAATTTTATTTGTTGACTGCTTAGTAAAGATGCCTGATTCAAACGGGAGAATACTGTTACTGAAGCTGATCCCTCTTCTATACATAAATATTTTAAAATGAAAGCAGATGGTTATTAAAAATAAACTTAGATTTCTTGACGTAATGGGCAAATCACATGTCCGTCAATTATTACGTGTAATAGTTGTAGCATGTTTCAAGAAAAACAAATTTTAGCAAATATAAAAAACGGTCATGTGCAAATCTTACATACCCTAATAACCCTAACCTAAATAAATATTTCGTTTTACTGATAACGGAACCACTTAAAACACTATAAAATAATAAATTGTTGTAATTATCTGGCCTGATTTTTTTCCCTTACAAGCAACCGTAAGGCATAGTTTATTTTAAACATGTTTAGTTGAGGAAAACATGACCGTAGATGTTTGTAGTAATATAACTTCTTGAATCTCTGTTAATCTATTAAAATTAAGTTATTGCGCAATAAAAATAGTTTAAAAAATAAACATACGGAAAAAGGTAGTGTGAAAACGGAAAAATATCATAAAAAAAACACCAAATCGCTATTTAAAACATTTTTACCTTTCAAAAATGACATAATCAAAGACATTTAAGTAGTGTATATATATATTTTAAATCTCTTTGGACATAATGCAATCATGTAAAATTTATTTAAAACGAAATTCTTATTATTTTTAAATCAGGCTAAGAACAAGTTTTATAAATTCGTTTTTACCTTTATATTATCTAGAAACTAAACAAAATGAAACAATTCAAGCGCTCGTGGTCTCCCCGGTAAGTGGCCAGTGTTAGTAGCCATTTTCCATTTTCGAGGTCGGTAATACGTTCCATTTTCTTAAATTCTGCTCTTTTTAACTTCCCGCCTTAAAAAATAATAATTTTCAAAAATAGAAAATTATAGCTTTCGGTCCGATTTTGAGAAAAAATTTACTATCGTAAAAATTTACATTATTATTGCGCGTTTTAGCTTAAGTTATGTAAATTTGAACGTGCGATTTACGGCAACGAAGGCCATTACTACTTAAAATTTAAAAAAATTAAATAAATCAAGAAGGTTTAAAGTGTCGACTTGAGGGCATTTTACCCGAGAATATGACCTTAATCCCGCTGTTCCAAGTAATTTTCTTTCGTCGAATTCCCTTAGTCATGTTTAAATCTTTCTCCGTCTTAGAAACTCTGACGTTACATCGGTTTAAAACCCGTGAAGTTATTTGAAAATTAATTTAATCTTTTTTCGTTTCCATTACTGACTTGGTTATTAGTATCCTAAGTACATTACACGATTTGCATGTTTATATCTTAGAATAATAACACCTAGAACGATAGTTCCCTACAAAGCGGACGTTCAAACGTGAGGCAAGAATAAATTTATGTTTGCGTAAGCAAGTTGTGTTTATGTTAGACGAAACGCACACAAGTGAAAAAACAATGTTCCCAATACATTATATTTTTCCCCAAAAGTAGGGAAGTTGAAACTATATTAAACTAACAGTTACGACGTAACGTATTACTGATACAAATGTGAAAATAAGTTTGTTCGAATTCTGTTATCGAAGTGTAGTCCGCCAAATTCAAAACATTCTTGAATAGGGTATTTGCCTGTCTAGCCAAGCAATTTTATGAGCCATCGAAATGTGATTGTAGCATATTTTTCTTTGTAACTGAATAGAAGAAGAAGTTTTGTTTAATGCGGCAACACCGCTTGTGATGAGCAAAGACGATTAAAAAAGTGTCGATAGGTCAATATTCTGCAGAAATTAGCCAGAATCTTCAGCTGCGATACGCAAAAAGTTAGTGATTGTTGGTGACGGTGCGTGCGGTAAAACATGCCTCTTGATCGTGTTCAGCAAGGATCAGTTCCCGGAAGTGTATGTGCCGACAGTATTTGAGAATTACGTCGCCGACATCGAAGTAGATGGCAAACAAGTGGAACTAGCATTGTGGGACACAGCGGGTCAGGAAGATTATGACCGATTGCGTCCCTTGTCATATCCAGATACCGATGTGATTTTGATGTGCTTTTCGGTGGACTCTCCTCATTCACTTGAAAACATCCCAGAGAAGTGGACGCCTGAAGTAAAGCACTTCTGCCCTAATGTAAAATCCTGGTGGGAAACAAGAAGGATCTACGTAATGATCCAGCCACCATTAATGAGCTACGTAAGATGAAACAAGAGCCGGTAAAGCCACAAGAAGATTGCACTATCGACCTCCACCTTGCCCGGCGTGAGATCTCCCATTTTCCTTGAACCCGCCACAGTGGTGACCCCGACGTGATAAGAACATGCAACCAACAAACCTTCGGAAACTACACCTTCAAACCTTCATCATCATCCTCAAGTACCCCATTCATTCGCTCCCAAGCAGATATTGTCTGCAGTCTTCACATTCTGCAAGCCATCTAGCTTTACAAAGGTTCATCGCAGCATTGGAATAATAATGTTTCCTGTTCCTTCAAGCTATTCTCTGCGCTACAGTGTTCGGCACGGCTCTGAGCCTTACTGCTCGCCTCTGCTTCACGGCACTCTCGCAGATTACTTGCCTTCTTCTCGACTCACCGCATACTACAAGGCAATTCCCTGGCACTTGCAAATTCGTCGACATCTAGACTGCATTATCGACCTCCGGTCTGAGCAGGGGGGTGATATGGCGGCGCTGTCGTCGCGCCACAAGCGAAACACATCAAAGCCTAAATCGCGCTTACAAAGTTCCGAAGTTAAAGCAGCATATATAGAATAGCTCCGAACTACCAATCGGAGCGTTGGCGGCTCCCCGGGCAGAACACGTTGCCCGGCGGGAGATCTCCCCTTTTCCTTCAACCCGCCACAAAACGTTATAATTATGACTAATGCAAGTCCAAGATACACACCCGCCCGATGCCCGACACACGACTGTTCGACGAACGATTGGTGAATTCAGTATGCATTATTCAGTTTGTTTTAACTAATTTGTTTTTAATAATCGTCGAATAATGGTGCATCGCGCCTCACTGCATGCATAACGTAAGCTACAATACCAAAAACATAAGAACATTTTAATTTTGGCAGGTTTTACACAGTAGATGCATTCCAGCTTAAAGTTATTGAGAAAACTTTATAAGAAAAACACAAATGAATATTGAAATCATTTATATCAGTAGCCTTGTAACTAAAACTGTTTCCTGAATAACTGCCGCTTTGATGATACGAATCGTAAAGAAAATCTTTTGACTTCTTTTTCGAAAATATTGCCTGAATTTTCTTTTAGATAACGTCTCAGATCAGTTTCAGCAACACTACAAATAGAATAAACTTCTTTTGAGGCGTAAACCAATCCACTAATATCCCTCATACATACCGATTTATGGAACCAAAGTTTCTCTTTTGCAAGCATGTTATCAATGCAATATTTACATTTTACTCGGGTTGTGAGATGTCTTTCCAGCTATATAGCCAACAATGTAGTTTCTGCAGTTAGGATCATCGTTACCCCGTGTAATTTCAAATCCGACATCATTTGGAATCGGTGTTTTCAATAAGTGTTGAGTCAATTCTTTATCTTCATCATCAAATCTTTCGAAAAATGAAGTATTATTATTATAAGTATTTAATTCCTATTGACGCGTTTTCTTTTTAATAACACTACAAAAAGTGGGAGATTTTTTCTACCACTGACAACATTTCCATATAGGCATATTACGATGTCATGTGTCAGTTTTTAAAAATTCATATTTATTTTTGATGAATGTTTTACGTAAAAATATAAGTTCAAAAGTATTACTTATACGTGAAATGTAATGTTATTATGTTTCTTGTGTTTCTCTGATGTGCTGTGACTTCCGTTCACTGCACAAACCGTCATTTTTAATTAAAATTTCGGGAACTGTTGTCAACACGACACGACCTTGAGCACTAACGGGCCGAGTATTGAACTAAGCCATACTGGCTTAGTTTGAGTTGCCTCGCATTACGGACGCGGACTCGGCTTCTAGGTGTTATTATTCTAAGGTTTATATATAATTGAAGGTTTAGGAAAAATTATAATTTGTTACGGAATTCGGAAGCTGTTGTGTGTGGTCAAACCAGAAAGGCTGCTATCGAATATATCTAGAGGTACGTTATTACACTTAATCTCGCCGTAAACACGGCACATTTTGACTACATGCTTGAAAAAAGAAGTGATATGCCTGTGTACGTCTAGCCTTGACCACGTAGTCGTAGCCCAATACCGTAATTGAAGTTAATTAGTGTTAGTAACTCTGGGAAATCTATATAATAATATAAAATCTTGTGCCAAAATAAAAAAAAACTTGGTGGGCAATTGACTCCTCAAAGATAATCGTTGGACATTAAAAACTTTAGTCGAGAGTCGTATGATGGTAGACGACGCAAGTTACCATATATGCTACAAACACTGCGAAGGAACAACTCTGCACCTTCTCGATGCTCTCAGAATGTACCCTGTAAAATGGTGACCTTATAGTGGTTGCATACTCTAGTACAGAGTAAACCAAATTATAAAATAATCGAAAGGATGCGACAGGTTTGAAGAAGGTTTTCGTTACATGAATTATAAACCCTAAGATTCTGAAACTTTTATGCGTAATATACTCATAATGCGGACGGTACAAAAATTTTGAATCCAAATCGTTAAAAATCTCCTTGCGTGTCAGAGGCTGGCTTTTGATATTATACATAAAATCCAGGTGATTGTGTTCAGTAGTGAAGGTGATAACTAAGCACTTACTGATATTTGAGGAATAAAATCCAGGTGATTATGTTCAGTAGTGAAGGTGATAACTAAGCGCTTACTGATATTTGAGGACCTAAAATTAGCAAAACACCAATCGTGAACTGAATCTGTCTTTTTGTAAAGCAATGCAGTCATTCATGTCACTTATCACGTGATATATCTTCATATCGTCAGCATAAAATAGGCAGTGACTCTGGATTACGTCAACCAAATCATTTATAAAAATAATATAAGACAACGGCTCTAAATGTTATCCTTGGGAAACACCAGGCGTGACCACTGCTGAGCAGAGTTATAACCTTTAACCGCAACAATATGGCTCCTCCTGGATATATACGATCTGACCCAACGAAGTCAATGACCATGTTTTACCCAAGACCAATTAAGTAACTTATGATTGTCAAATGCCTTCGAGAAATCTGTATGAATTGAGTCCACCTGACAATGATTAGCAATAGAAGAGCTGATGTGATTTCTATAAATTTGCATATTGCTTATCGTAGACCAATCAGATACGAAGTCATGTTGCATACATGAAATTTTCTGCTTAACATGAATATGTATAAATTGTGTAATGTAATAAATTAATGGGTTTGACTGAATTTAGAATTTATTAACTGTCTTTTAGAGCATTTCATTAAAAGCATGTTTTTAAAACGACTTTTTACTATTAACTTATTTTTTACTCCTTTGTTATTGCTGCACATGTTTTTAAGTCTGTTAATTTAATTTAATGCGTCATTGTTGGTTTTTGGTCGCCATCTACCGTCTCGATTTTTTATCGCCAGCAGTTGACCTTTGTCGGCCCCTACAACATTTGTTCGAGCACCATTTAAGATATCTAACTTTGACTGTGTTATAACTCTTTCAAATTGGTCTGGCAGCTATTTTGTTTTCCGCTATTTTGATTTTTTTCAAACGCTAGAATTCGCCTAGGGTGTGGGCCGATATCAGTTGATATGCGACTCCGCTAAGACTTAACGTTTAGTCTGGTAGTAGTACACCATCTTCTCGAAGAGCTGAACGTAGACGTCATTTTATTTGTATTTTTCTTAGCGAACCCTGTCATTTGATATCCATATCATGGAGGTGAATAAAAAGAAACATAGTCCGCATTCTTTGGGAGTCCACCATATTAGATTTAGAGTAACGTCATTTTGTTTTTGTATTCTTCTCGGCAAATCACGTGCCCTTTCATTAGATATCCATATCATGAGGGTGCATAAATAACATATTCCGTTATCTTCGGGTGTCCACGATATTGGATTTAAAGTGACGTCATTTTATTTTCGTATTTTTTTCAGCAAACCCTTTTCATTTGATACCCATATTCAAATAGTCAATAAATAACTAAACCGCCATCTTGAGCCGTCCTCCATATTAGATTGAATATCACGTCGCTTAGCTAAACATGCATTGTTATCCAAATTAAACAAGTATGCAAAATTTCAGCTGAATCGATTGAGGATAACTGCTTTAAATCCAGTTGCAAGATTTTACCTTAACAAACCAACATTACAAGTTAAATAAGAGCTTTTAAAATAGATAATGATTTAAATAATGTGAAATAAAATTAACGTTAACATAATTTTGATAATTATGTTAATTCAGTAAAATTCATTCTGAATTCCCACGGATCAGGGGACAGACAAAAATTTTAAAAAAGTCATTCATGTTGATCACACGTCACATCTTCGTTCGTGACATCTGTCTTTTTATTCTTTACAATTATTTATAAAATTAAAATAAAAGCAAAACATATAAAAACTCCACCAACACATGTCATAATGACTTCTATGATAACTGATATTTATCATTTTATTTAACTTTGTGTAGTGAGGCGTGCAAGAACTCAATTTTAATACAGTTATTGCACGCCTCACTACACAAAGATTTATAGGTGTGTTCTACTCTCGACATGTCAAGGTCAATCAATTTTGTATTATTAAAATGCCTCTATCATAACCATATTGCACTTATACGATAATATGAGTAGCCGTATATCAAGAAAACACTTTAATAAATACATCTTATATTTTCTAAAAAATAATTTTATATTGCTACTTTGAAAACAAAACAGTTTCAAAACATTTTACGTTGACACGATAACTTCCGAAAAAATTGACGTATCGAGACCTTCTTTTTTTTTATTAGCATCAGAATTTCATCAACTGGTTTCCTATATCATATCGATAGCCTAGTATTCGCAGTTTGTTAATAAAATGATTTTCAACTTTTATTAACAAAGGTATTAAAATATATCATAGATACATCCCTTATTGATTGATATTAAAGTTTCAAAACACGACACATTGTACTTTGCTCGATCAAAAAAAAATCCGATACAGTGTCAATTTTAAAACATTTTTTTCGTTTTAAATCGTAATTACTTAAAGTTAATCGTATTATAAAGTAATTTTAATTTATTACTTTTGAAAATAAATAGTTTTCTTAACTACTAAAAATTGAAATAGTAAAACGGCTCACGAAGAGACGCACGCTACGCGCTTAGTGTCCAACTGTACGTCGTTAAGGTTGGACCTGTGTCAAGTAATTTTTAGATACGCTCTCCGCTCTTTTGAAAATGACAATCATATGGAAAGATATCAAATTTGAAAAACATCTGGTTACCACAGTTATATATTTTACAGTTCATAAGTAAATCAGTACGACCATTATTGTTTCAGAAAATGTATTTCTATGAAGATTTTATGACATTATTAGCGTACACCGTACAGTACGACCATTATTGTATCCGGAGATATGTTTAAGTTATTTTAGTAGGTCTATGTAAACAAATAAAACAGACTTTACTGATTACATACCCCGCTCTGAGAAAAGATACATTGGCACCATTGACTTATATATTATTTAGCCCATAAAAATGCACAGATGAACAGTTAGTACCCAACGGGCATTGATTGAGCATATGCAAATTAATTTTATTTTTATTCAAGTCATAGACATACAAAATTTGTTTTGCTAGTATCGATTATTTTATCAGTTGATAAAGGTGTGAAATTTCAGTTTGCCTTTGTGATTTCTTTTTCAGGGAGATGGAAAAAATTCAACAAAACCAAAAACATAATGTACCTAAAAACTCTCCTCTAACACTAGATCCTCTAACATTGAAAGCCGACCGATATCGATTATGGTGGATAGTCATTTCATAAGTCTCGAAATGATGTGATCTTCATGGCCGAGGATTATATGTATAATTTACTAGGTTGATAAAAAAGTTTTCGGAACAGGACATTTATCAAATAGTTTTAGAAATACTTTTCATTTTTTTCGAATCTTAAATTCGTTAGTAGCCAAGGCCAGAAACAACTAAATTAAAAACAGGTTAGTGAGCGCAGAACAGATAAGACACTGGTAACGTTGTTCCAATTATTAGTCTGTGAAATTTGATTGTAGCGTTTACTGTTTCATTTTCCATCACCAGTTTTCGCCATTTCCGTCAATTAGCAAATCAGCAAAGTTACAGGTTCTTGTTAAGGAAAAAAGCTGTTTTCCACCCATTCAATGTATTTGATACGCCACGTGTATGTATAAACATATAACAAAAACTTATATCTTTTATAATTTTCCTTATCTAGTATAATATAAACTCCGGGGTACGTGCACGCCATAAATTCACAGTACATGTACAGTGCTCGGCAGTTAAGAAAAATGTGGCGAAACCAGCATGTCAGACAAATAAAATATTTCCATCACGGAAAACATTTTTTTTTATAGATTAAGGGTGAAAAACGAGCACACAGTCCATCTGATGGTAAGTAAATGCTGAGACACATTGATATTCACATATATCCTCCATTAATAATCAAAATGCAGAAGCATTTTCACCCCTGAGGACTAAGATAGAATGCCTCGTTTCAATTAACAAGGGTCTCTGGTCCTCTACGCTCAACATACGAAACACATCATCATTAAGCAAACATCATCATTAAACTGAGTATTAAGCAGCTATTTTACGCTAGTAATCTGTGAGAGCGTGGTCCTACCCCGGTTGAGCTTACCCATTTGTGCAACAACTATAATATTGCTGCAGCGTGGCTCTAATACTTATAAATTGTATCATAACTCTCCAACCCAGTAATTAAAAACTTATATTTATGCTTTGCAAAATGCTTATATCCGTCTCACATACGATATGCATACAGAAATGCACTGTAATACACTGTACACTACAAAATTTCACTGTAAAATAAAAATATTTAGCTCGTACAAAGACTACTGTAGTACATAAGACCGACTACAGGGTAAATGCTAACCCTGATATACTTTAATTTACCAAATCGTCGAAATAAAAATAATCGCCCTTAAACCTAACCATTAAAGTTTCTTTTTTGGGTTTAGTTACTGTTGATGTGATAAATTAATATCAAGGAACAAACTTTGGAAAGTAATAATCAGTTTTTAAGGTGCATATGATGTCCATCATTGTTAACAAAATATTACATTTTCATCCTGAATTGGTTATGTATATATTTCATAAAAATGTTGTATGTATTACGTAGCCGATGATGTAATTAAACGGTTATTTGAATGGCTAGCTTATATGTTAAGCTCCGGCATTTGATTGAAATCTAGACGTACTTTTTACATCTATGTACATCTATACAAATATAATAAATCTGTAGAAAAGTCGTGTCTGTAATTCTCATATTTTCTGGAAATAAAAAGTCCATAGGACTAAATAAATATCACTGAATTATAATGCTTTGTAGAATCTAAGGTTGAATAGTGACATACATCTTTTGAAAATAATAAAATCTGACATGTTTCTAAGTTTAATTTCTAATCTATAAAAGAGATTTTAGTGGGTATTAGTTTTCTTTATCTATATATAAACTGATAAAAACAATTATAACAAAACTCTTATTTTTATTATTATCTTTATAGTTTAAATAAGGAGATTTTTATATATTATTATTATAACAGTGGTAGAGCCAGGCGGCAGCTTTTGCTGTCGCACGGATGGGCCGGCTCGAACCGGGGTGGTACCACGACCTCACAGAATACCAGCGTAAAGTAGAGGTTTACCTCTGCGTTTCGTTTGGTGAGTGCAGGTGGCCGGAGGCCCTTTTTACTGGAAATGAGGCATTCCATCCTAGTCCTCACGGGTGAAAACGCATCTGCATTTTGATTTGTAATAGAGGATAGATGTAGAAGTCTATGGGCCGCAGCAAGCACTTACCATCAGGTGGACTGTGTGCTCGTTTTTCACCCTTATCCTATAAAAAAAATATATTTATTGGTCAGATCTTAGAATTAGATAATAATATCATCAAGTTGTCGATCATAACGTGAAATGGTCGTATTTATTTTGCCCGAATAAATCAATGAATATAGATCCTTTGGCGAGATTAACAACTAAGCACAACATTGCTATTTCTTGATATTGTTATATTATATAATTATTAGTTACACACCACTAGCAGCACTGGTAGCGTATTTTTGACAGAACCAGAATTTTTTATCAAATCTACATCACTTTATGGCCTTATTTATGTATTCCATAAACTTTCGAGGTTTTTTGTGCGATTGGTCCACCTCAGTCGCACTTCAACTTATTGTGGCTGAGTACTAAACTGTACTAAGTTTTGGTTTTCATAGTTTAAATCTTGTAATAGCGCCATCTACTTACTGCTAAATAAACTAATAATAAGTAAGTGATCAAATTAAAGACAATTCTATTGAATACTTATTCTTGTAGTATCAAAAATTGTCAGACTTAAAATATCCAGACTGGTGCCACTGTCCGGACGATTTATTGCATTTATCACTTTTAACAAAATGACTTACAAAACTGTGTACACAAAACTGTAATTAAGAAACTGCTGAGGAAATTTTAATTGCTTATTTTCCATGTCGAGTACAAAGATGTTGAGTAAAGTGATGAAGACTAACTTGGCGGGGAAACCTTGACGACTGAGTAGTTTTAAAAAAAGATTCGTGGAGATGTGAAAATCGCTACTATCGCACTATGAGTCATTAAGAGCCCTGTGTACAGTCGTAACACGTATGTCAGCTGCTTCTTTACTTTTTTACTTTTAATGAGACTTATAAAACAGTTAGTCATATATCAAGATAACTTTCATATTTTCAGACATACCTATTAAAATTTTTGTTACAGTACCGATTTCATAGGTCACATAAGTAAACGAACACTTACGAAAAAGTATATACTATAAATAAAGGAAGCGATTTTAAACACAAGTTTATTTTTATTTTAACTATGAGTAAAACCGCATTGATAAAATCGTTAAAGTAATCTGTCAAAGCCGGTAATCGAACTGATCCGAACGTAAATTTCATAGTACGCCGTAACAAACGCATTTCTGATTCCAGGACAATTTACCCTTCATAAAGAGACAACAGAAGACATGCCCGATATAAAAAAAGTGTTGTTGCTAGACGGTCTGATAAACTCACTTATCTTTTTTTGTAGCATATTATATTGTCAAATTTAATTTATTTACTTCCAATATAGACGCAGATACTGAGTTGTCTCTACAAGTGATCCAATTTTCCTAATTGTGGCACGGAATAGTATTAATGATGTTTCTAAACTGAAGCCCACGAGAGCGAAACAAAGAGATTTAAAATATATATTTACTACTACTACTTAAATGTCTTTGGAGCGAAACCACGGGTAAAAAGCCAGTGTGTATTAAAAGGGCAAGCTAAACGCTAAAAATGTTTTACTCTTTGACATTCCCGTATATGTTGCAGTTGATAAAATATAATTAAATTAAGCGTGTTTTAAAGATAATAATATGTTGAACTTACTGGTGAAAAGTCACTCCTTGACTTTTAATTATATTTCTCGAGTTGTTTGAACAGTATCTCAATGCACACGAAGGCATATTAATTTAAAAATAATTCTTCACTCAAACTTCTCACGTTGCAGCAACCGCTTGACACAGACTAAGTGAGCTTGAGAGCGCGTACTCTAACGCGTGTTACAAACAATCGAGTTGAGGCGTCTCCTCTAGTACATAGTACATATAACTCAATGACTCAGGCCTGGCGCTAAGTTGGTGGTAAGCGAGAACTACTTTAGACCAATGCACACGTTTTAGACGTCTCACACGTGAATACGGACATGCTCGGACAATGTGTGTCACGCACATTTCACGTTGGGAGTCGGTCAAGTGAGGCGGGAGAAGTGAGATAAAATGTACGGATTGGACAGTGATTTTGAATAAGATTTATAATAATTCTTGATGGCTTTTCAGAGTATCTTCCTGCGCAACACATACATAAGGAGAAGAAGTTTTAATTTGTTAAAGTTTTAAGTTGCTGATATAATTTTTTAGTTAACAAGATTTGTTTGATTATATAATATCAAACAAAATATGTAGACTATATAATATCAAACAACATCAGATATGATTTCATATGTGGTAGAGCCATGCAGCAGCTATATTACTGGTAATAATTGTAGCACGAATGGGTCGGCTCGACCGGGGAAGGACCACGCTCTCACAGAATACGAGTATCAGCGTCAAACAGCAGCTTAATGCTGCTGTGTTTCGTATGGTAAGTGTAGAAAACCGTAGACCCTTTTTACTGGAAACGAGACTTTCCATCTTGTTCCTCATGGGTTACAGTGCATTTGCGTTTTGATTCGTAATCGAAGATAGATGTGGATGTCTATGGGCCACAGCGATTACTTACCATTAATTGTACTCTGTGCTCGTTTGTTACCCTTCTCCCATAAAAAAATATATTATAATTTCTATATGTAATATTTATCCTCAATCTAATTAATTATATAATTTTCCTCAGTTATTAATAAAGAATTAATTGGAGCCGCTGCCTTACTTCGGATAAAAGATTTCTAATTAAGTTTTTAATTAAATTTGCACATGGAAAGAGGTTCTTGAATATTGTTAATTCTTGCATTTCTGCTCTAAAAATGGGGTAATTTTAATATGGTTAACCTAATTTTTGTCTTTGACTTATTCAGTTATATGACCCTTGACGTTGATGACGTTTCTTTTTGATAACAAATACCAGAGACCCTTTTTACTAGAAATGAGGCATTCTATCTTAGTCCTCAGGGATATTGTTTCTTAATTGAGGATAAATGTAGACGTGAATGAGCTACAGCATTCACTTACTAGCAGACTGTTTGATCGTTTGTCAGCATTATTCTATAAGAAAAATAATAAAACAAAATACGGTATATAGTAGCTGTGGTCGAGTAATTTTTGTTTTCTACAACTTACAATATGGCGTTGGCAGCCCAAGTTGGTCTAATGAAGTTCTAAAATTAGGTGCAACTAACGGCCGACGGGACGACACGTTATCCGGAGTGTTCAGCGTAGCGGCGTTGCAGAGTAGCGGTGCATCAGCGTAGCAACGTAGCGGCATAGCGCTAAATTGACGCGTTCGATATATTGATTCGGTATTTTTCGACTGATCGCCACAAGGGATACAATACAATACGAGAGCGCATGCAGTTATGTTATGCATGATTAACGCCTCGCCTACAGCTACATGCTCGTCACTAACACATATAAGAACTTAGTACACAGAATGAAACGTACTATTTGGTTGAAGTTGCAAATAAGAATCAAATTTACTATTTCTGTTTTACGATGAAACTAAGTCGAACGTAAAGCTTCGGCTGTATTTAATTTTCGGATGCGTTGTTATTACAACTGACACTTTCCTTAGCAAAGGTTGAGGACATAATCTTTGTAACGCCACGCAGGTTTACTTTCATATATGTCAAAGCAGTTCCATAAAAAGAGCAATTATTCAAATGTAACGGGATCATTTTGCGGGCAGTTTGATTATATTGACGTGCAAATATCGGTTTACGCCCATAACTTGCTAAATTTTTTTTACAATATTCCTTAAATTTATTAACAATTATATTTGTAATAATGTTAAGTAATGTTAATACCCCCTGAACAGGTTCCCTCCTTGTCGTGGAGGGGGGCTTGGTCCCCCGCGATGAACAAAGAAGAATCCACATGACTGGCCACTTGGAGTGGGCTTGGCGAGTCATGTTCGGGTGTGTGTTGATAGGCTACGTCGAGAAAGGTGTCCTCTTCCCACCGCTGCAGCCGAGGTGGAGTCGCGGTGGAAAAGGACTGTTGTTATGGCAGTCCATACCAACATTTTCTATCCACCGCGACTCTGACTGGGCCGCACCATTGATGCGGTAGTGGTAGAGTTGCGGGGGTAGAGGAGTGTCGGTATTGCGAGGTGCCGCTCTCCCTACCCTCTGCAGCCGAATCTTGGTTGGCGGCAGAGCCATAGATCAGATCAACAGCTTGGGTCAGGAAGGCTGGTGCTTCTGAATGCTCATTTTTCCTGGCCCCATGGCGTTCGCGCATCGGACACGGGGGAGTCTGTTGCGCAGGTGTAGTTGGAAGCCGCAGAGGAAGGCGTGCCATGTATTCTGGTATACCTTGCCTGAGAAGAAAATGGGAGAGAAAAATTCCTCTCCCGCGGAAGAGCTGCCATGGAGAGGCCGGCGCTGGTGGAGCTACGGACGTATGCAAATGCGTCCCTGTGGTCCTGCCAATATGTGACAATATAGATTTTAGGGCATCTTTTTCAGATTACCAATAGACAGATGACATATTGGTTTTTTGAATTGGGACTAAATCATTCCGACATTACAAATTGTCATTATTATCAGTCATCCTCATGTCACCATCGTCATAGTAAAAAGGGTTTTCCTTGGTGTTCCTGCATATTGAAGTCCACCCTCTCAGATCTTCATTAATGAGGCTTTATTTGCCACAGGCAATGGCATAGTGATTGTGGCTTTTAATCGCAATCACAATCCTGAAGTGTGCCGTATAGGTTATTACTTTCTGACAAAATCTGATAACCAATTCTACATACAAGTGTTATTTTTTACGACACAGAACTTACCTTTCTATCCTTATCTAACGGGTAATGCCAGGTTCCTGAGAGACCGTGTGAACGGATAAGCGATCCATGGATGGTTCTATAAGACTCTACACGGGCTTTTCGTGGACATTGCACCTCCTGTTACTGGCTGTTTCAGTGACCTCGGTGAGTCACTTGGGCGTATCATCTTCAACAGTTTGACGCTTTCTAACTCTGAATATTTACACACACACAACTTTATAGCCAAGGTTTTATACTTTAGGAACTCGCTCTGAAGTAAGCTCAAGTTTTTTTTATAGAACAAGGGTGACAAGCGCGCACACAGCCCACCCGATGTACGTATATGCCGTGGGCTATAGATATCTACATCTATCCTCGTTTAAGAATCATAATGCAGATGATTTGAGGATTAAGACAGAATACTTCGTATTTAGTAAAAGGGTCTCCGGTTCTCTACACTCACCATACGAAACACATCAGCATTGAGCTGCTATTTTACGTTGGTATTGTGTAAGAGCATGGTCCTTCCCCCGTCGAGCCGACCCATTCGTGCTACAACTATGATATAACTGCAGCATGGTTGTAACTACGTATAAGTAAATTGTACACTACCTTATTACAGCACCAGGCTCTAATAGAACCAGGCCATCATCACGGATAGGATAATCTTGCGAACAAGTATAAAATTGTGGGAATGAATTAGGTAAAGGAAAAGACATTTTAGTAAACGTTGCTATTCCATTTGCTGACCAACGTTAACCATTTCGTGAAAACCCACGTTCGCCACGTTTCGCTAAAGTTCACGTACCAAACATTCCAAACTATTACACGAAAATATTCCACACAATAATAACAAACCTCTTAAAACCCAATTACACACTCTGATGGATCATACGATATGTGGGGGCCGGATACATGATAGAGAAGAGGACTAACGTGAGAAGCCGCTTAAGGGTGATCGCTGTGGCATACCTGGAATACATTCTTACAATATGTCAGTGATGAGAAGTTGAGCAGGCTAATTCCTTGACTGACCTTATCCAATGCACCATCAGCAACTAACATTAGAGATGCTCTCACTCCAGTCTTAGATGTTACGCAGTGAGTTAATGACGTTTAGCGAAGTTCACTAAAGTTAGAAAAACCCAGAGTACGCATAACAAATCCGAGCAGCTTGTTTTAGGCACGCGCCTCTCAGCAATGTTAAAATATAATAAGATGAAAGAAAGTTATGAGTACGTGACCTAAACTTAAAATTTGAAATTGAATGTCTGTCTATTTTCTAAAATGTTGATATACCCAAATGTGCGTGTATGTGTAGAAAAATAAATGCGTAAGCGTTGCTTAAAATAATGTTTGTTGTATTATAAATAATATATTCCTACAAAAGATAATAGCAAAAAAAAAAGTTATAAAATAAAAAGTTACAGACTATAATACAGCAGCCTGTTCTACTGCCAGACAAAAACTACGGGAGAAAGGTTGCGAAGAGCAATCAGTCCGCCATTCCAACATCACATGGCTTCAGAATATACTGTTTCTTAGTTCTGCGGAGTTCTTAGGGTTTTCGTCGCCTATTTACATCAGATTTGACCACCTAAGACCACAAATCTCAGCTAAAGAACTCCGATTCTAGATCCGAGATCGATTTGTGAAATTATTCAAATCAAAATACATTATAATTTCAATAGAGAACATGGCTGGGTACTGCCATCTGCTTGTGATCTTATAATTAATAAAATTAAATCCCAACCCAAGGATACAGCTCCAAGATTTCAATATATATATATAAGCTCATTCTGCGTAGATCGCACCAAACTTAGTAATTTTAAACTGAAGATAGCCGCGGTTAACTACTCGTATGACATAAGGACGTCGAACATCTAAGTCCACCCATCACCGTGGCCGCTGTAAAGTGCTCGAACCGTCGGGAATATATAATAAATTAATATATGCGATAAAATGGGTAAAAATTAGTTTCATTTAAATGTGCAGGGTTTGTATTCTTGTATAAACATAATAAATCATGACGTTTTCGTTCACCATCGAGCACGTGATGAACCAGCACCCAAAAATTACGATTCCAACCCGACTGTACTGTGAAGTTTACAGCCAGCGCTTAGCCTTCGAGCTGTCACGGCTCTAAGTATATGACAAATAAAATAAAATAGTATTTCTGAACGTGGCCAAATTATGATCTCTTTGACATTTGGTATAGTTAAACCTTACGGCGACCATTACAAACTTCTCCCTTTCAAACATTTAAAGTGTACTTGTACTTACTGACAGTGACAGTGTGTAGTGTAGTTATTGACAATAGCGTTTTTCGGTTCAAAAAGTAAACATACCCAGACTTAATTACAGACTGAAAAATTTAAGTTAAGTGCCTGAGGATGACAATTCATCGGTATCGTTCAATCTCTGTTTTATAGTTGCAAATGTCCTAAAGTTGGAATAGTGATTGAGCTTCAGGAGGTATGTATCCTCGAATGTCACTTTGATATTAATTAAAAGTAAACGAATTCACAGTCCACATGATGGTAAGTGACTACTGCAGTCCATGGATACTTTTTTTACATGGTGAAATGCCTACGCATACCTGCCTCGCGGGGGCAAGATGGGTTATGTCGGACTCGCACCGACTAAAAGCCCATGGTGTTCCACCTTCATTGCACACTGTCAGGCTAACACTTTCGTACACATCCGCGGCCCCACCAGTGCCAACCGCTCCATTGCAGGCCTTCATTGGGGGAGGAGCTCTTCTCCCCATTCTCGTTCTCGGGCAAGGCGCACCAGGAATACAAGTCACGCCCCCCTCCACGGTTTCCAACTCCCCCTGCGTAACGCTCCCACCCAGGCCCCACCACCACCGCATCCCGTCAGATTCGCGAAGGATAAGGCAAGTAGTGCATCGCCATAACAATATTCCTCGTCCTCCGCGACTTCACCTCTGCTGCAGCGGTAGGGGGATAAGGCACCCCTTTCGCCGCAGCCCACCTACACACATTTGAAATGGGCTCGCCAAGCCCACTCGGAGTGGCCACCTCGGGCCGGCCCTACACCACGGGCCAGCCAAGGGCTTCCTCTTTTCTTGCCACGGTGACCAAGCAACTGCTCCAAAATCCCTCTGCCCCTCACGGCACGACAGGGCATGAACACGTTCGGGCTGGGGGGGGGGGGGGGTGCATGGATACCTGGAATCAACGTTAATCTTCTTAGAGAGTACCCGATAAAACATATCTTTAAGAAATTTCTTTAAACAGAAGTCTTATCTACTGATAAAACTTATCTTTAACCAAACGCTTTCGAAATGCTGCCTCCTTACACTGCTGAGCTGTAGCCTCCCTGGCTACCTGGTTATCGACTAATAGATATGTTTACAAGTTATCACCACTGCAATATTTTTATATACTTTAAAGATGAAGTTCAATTATTAATAATTATTAAGCTAGAAAAGTTTATCAGCATGTGATATTATCTAAATTAGAAGGCTTTAAACGAAATTTTGTCAAAGTATATTTTCCAGCAAACATCTAGTTTAGTTTATTTTATTTCTCTTTGAATAACCTATTCAGTTGTAGTAAAACAGAATTCTTAAATATACTCGGACTTTACAAAACTTTATAAATATACGTCGAACGAATTGTACTACAATTGCAGCCATGAAATAGTAACGATAATGCACCTACTAATAGTTTTAAATTTCGATTTTCCACGAGCACTGTGGTGAAGGAAACGACAGTGAGAAAACCTTAATTTTTGAGAAATAAATTATGTGACACGATGGCATTAAAAGTGCAACTTGCACTGAAGCAACGCGGCGACTTATTGGTCAAAAAGATCCACTTGCGCCTAGCAGTGGGTCGTATGTAGGTAGGATTTTAATAAATTTTATAATAGTCGTCTAGAGTACCGAGATGTCTTAATAATACTTATTTGATGAAACCAGTGGCTTTGGTTGCTGATTAGTGATAAAAATAATAATTTGTAAAATACATTTTGACTTTATCTGCAATTAAAAGTTCCACTAAAGTAACAAAAGGGTTGCTTTTTAAAACAAGTAAGGAAAAATATACTTTTAGTACAGTAGTCGATATTTATTTCATTCATTTGTCTATTGTAAAAGTCGAGATCGTTATATTTTTTATTTCAATCTGCATGCAAGGAGCTATATATCAGCAGTGAGCATAAATGGACTTCATGCAAATAAACAAACTAACGATCACTTGTTTTTTCTGTTGTGCCAAAATGCAATTACCAAGTCAATCAGTTGTCTTGAAATTGTCGGGACGAGCGCGAGGCTCCTTAATGTGTCTTTATATTTCAATAATCATATTTGTTTATAATACATTCTATAGCTTGGAATTAACAATCTAGGAGGATCAGGAATATGAGTAATCTAAATTAAATTAAATGCGCAATTAAAATTGAAACTCATGGTATTGAAATTAAAAAATGCAATTTATAAACACGATAAATATTTAAAGTTGTAACTAAAAACAGTTTCGAATACAAATACAAGAAAACTACTTTAAGTTCGACGTTGAAATCGAATTTACATATAATTTATATTTGTAATTCCCCCGTTAAAGCGTCATCACAGAATACCAGTTGAAGTCGCCATAGTCGCTTTGAATATTAAATAAAAAATTTCAAATGATTCAATTTCAAGTCCGGAAATATTATAAATACTACGACAGATCAGCAAAGTGTTAAATCTCGGTCGGTTTTTTAACCTATCACAGGCCTATTTCTTGAGAACTATCCCATCTAACTGTAAGTGGTCATGCAGCCGAATATAATAAAGCATACTTTACGTTGGTATTCAGCTTAGTAAAAGCCTTGAAAACATACCATTGTAAAGAAAAGTTACAGCATATATACGTTCCACTTCTGGTCTCAGGCCCTCCCCTCATTTACGAGGTATAGGGCAAGGAAGTTTCTGCCGCGCTGGACCAATGCGTGTTAGCAATCCTTCACTGTTGAGCACATGGTAAATCAGCACTTAACATTGCAATTAACAATTGGTGCCGGAGGGTATCGAATCCGGGTTGCTGGGATACCATTAAATTTATGTGTATTTTATGTTTAAATTTGACCACCATTGCTTTATCTTTTTTTTTAACCATTAAGTTGAATCGCGTGGTATGTCAACAAAAAAGTATGGCATCGAGTGTGAGTTTTTCTGATTGTCGAAGTATTAAAATGTGTTATGTGAAAAACAGAGGGGCTGGCTAATTTACGCTTCTACTCAAAACCGACTTGATAAATTTTAATCAATTTTTACTTCGTCGCTGCTTATAAACCTTCTACACCTTTCAAATTCAAGACCGCTTGGAGATATTTTGTAATACCAACCCAATGTGGCAGTAGTATTTGACGCAGTACTGGCCTCGATGAGGATTCTTCCATAGATCCTTAGTAGATTCGGCTGGTAAATAATTCCATGGTTATGTACAGTTGTTAAAATAAATTAAAAAGAGCCCAAACTTGGAAGACTTGGAGTGTAGGTAACATTTGAAACCTGAATCTGTGGCAGAAATAAGGCTACACTACTAGAAAGTGAACTGGCTTAGCCACAAATCAGGCTCATTTTCTAGCCTTGCCGCGATGCAGAACTCTCCTGAATATAAAAGTTGGTAAAAATTACTTTGCGTACATCCGCTCAATAAAATAAAATGATGTGTCTTACCTAGTTTGAAGAGCACCTTCCGCCCTCCCTTAATTGGGTGCACTATCATCGTCACCACTAATCCCAGCACCACTACTTCCAACACCACTACACTAGGAAAGACACACTACTGATTTTTGAATTGTCATCGTGGTTCTTAATATAATGGCCTTCCGCAAAGTAACGCCTGATTCTATTAATTATCTCCTGAATATACTAAATTATACGAAGTCCTCCATCATCGGAACAAAGTGCATTGGTTTTATTTAATCTTTTTTTGGATAAATTATTGATAGCGTCTGTGCGATTGACTGCTCGCATGTGCATCCTTTACCTCCCTGACTAACCCGAGGTGTGAATCTGTTGCAACTTTAGAGTACATACAGACACCTGCCTTCCCTTACTAGTGATTGCCAGTGATTCAAGAGCAAAGGGATAAGTGAAACGTACTGCAGGTTACCTTCCGCAATCCAGCAACGAAACCAAAAATTATATGAATTTAATAACGTGCTTAACAATGACAAGAAGAACCAACTCGTATTATATCATTGTCGTGCGAAATTCGTTCGTTTTTTTTAGTATTTCCTTGGTGCGTAAACAGAGAGCAATTTTTCATTCAAAACAAATTCATGCCAACAAAATACAATGCGAATTCTTTATTCTTAGGTAGAAGAAATTACGAATTCCTATCAAATGATAACATTGTTACAAAACCAACATTCCATAATGAGATTTCCGTGTTCTCAACGAGCATCGAAAAAAGAGATAACGAAATAAATTCTGGAGGTACCATTTTAGTCTAACATTTTGGGCTGATATTTCAATTGTCAGTTAAATTATAACCTGACTATAAAATTGAAACTGTTGAATTTTTTATTCATATTTTTATTAGTTTATTGTGTATTTTATACTATGAATAACTTTGAATCTAATTATTAAAAAATTAACCCTAGTCTTATTATTCCAAACCGCGTTGTCACCTCTGAGGATTAAGATGGATTGCCTCACAACTTACCACATGTAATTAAAATGCAAGCACTGCAATTTGTCGTCAGAATTAGGTAGATAAAAGCGTGGTTTTGTTATGGTTAATATACACTGTTCAATTTATTTGGAATTGATAGAAAGAGGCGTGTCTTCTTTAGTAACGATTTATTTAGACTGACTTTATAAAATAAACAATTATCCTTTAAATTCGCTAAGCATGGATTAGGAGTGGTATACATATTATGTATGTGG
Organism: Parnassius glacialis; assembly: GCA_033319125.1. Taxonomy (NCBI): domain Eukaryota; kingdom Metazoa; phylum Arthropoda; class Insecta; order Lepidoptera; family Papilionidae; genus Parnassius; species Parnassius glacialis. The sequence goes on along the minus strand of JAVANC010000010.1, from coordinate 19,684,580 downwards.
TTGTGAGCAATTGTTACTTGTACGTTTATTATGCATTGATATATGTTTATTTGTGTTCTGTGAATATGTGTTTATAAAATTTATGTCTGTTTATGTATGTGTGTATGAATATTCGTGTAAATAAACATAAAAAATGGTACCTACCCCGACTAGGCTAGGAAAAAAAGGAGGTCTACCACCTTGTATAATGATGTACATGTACAATGTGATATGTTATACACGCTGTGTTTGTCTTTAATATTTTAGATATGGCCATTGTTAATAATGTCTTTTAAAATAATGTAACAACTGTTGAAGAACGTATTAATAAACTCACTGTTTCCGCGACTTCGTTTGCATTGAATTCTTGTTAGTAACTTATTTGTGTTGAAGTTACATTACTTGGGCCTATTGATAAAATGTTATAAACTACACCTTAAAACCGTAAAAATCAACAATTTAACGTTAAGAAATACTTTTGTAGTAAATTTTATAAAACAATCAACACTTACACCCATAAAAACTTACTCGCTAATTGAGAACATATTTCATTATGTTCACAATATTATGAATATTATTCAAAGAGAGCATTAACTTAATATATCACACTCACACACACACACACACACATACACACACACACACACACACACACACACACACACACACACACACACACACACACACACACACACACACACACAATATACACAAATTAACAAAATCCCAGAAAATATACAAAACCTGCTCAAATTTCAAAAACTTAAAAAACCAAGTTTGTATGAAAAGGTTTATTATAATATTAAGGAATTTATGGATGATAATAACCCCTGGAAATGAGGTGATCACTACCAAGCTATTTCTAATTTGTTTTGTGTTGTTAATTGTATTACATACATGATTGTAAGCAGTGGCGTAGCTAGGCTTGGGCGGAATGGGCCCTCGCCCACTGTCTCGCACTTAAACGGGCTTCGCGGAGCCCTCTAAAATTCGATGGCCCCAGAGTATACCACAGATTATTTATAAATTTGATCACCTTTACGTTCGAAAAAGAAAGTCACGACGAATAAGCTATTTCGATATTACAATATCGAAATAGCTGTCTTATATTAGATGCCTTATGGTAGAACCACGCTGTAGCTATATTGTGGTTGCAGCACGAATGGGTCAGCTAGACTGGGGTAGGACCACGCTCTCACAGAATATCAGTGTAAAATATCAGCTTAATGCTGCTGGTTTTCGTATGGTGAGTGTAGAGAACTGGATATTCTTTTTACTGGAAGCCAGGCATTCCATCTCAGTCTTCAGGGTGACAAACTCATCTGCATTTTGATTCTTAATTGAGGATAAATGTAGATGTCTATGGACCACAGCATCCACCTACCATTAGGCGGACTATGTGCTCGTTTGTCATCCTTATCCTATAAAAAAATTGGGCTGAGGGAATTATTTGCGTGGCATTGAGTCATGAATAACCATTTATTTTTATTTTTGTCGGTTTGTCGTCAGAATTAGGAAGACAAAATGATGGTGTTGTTATAGTTAAGATACACTGTACGATTTACTTGGAATTGACAGAAAGAAGCGTGTGTTCTTTAGTAACGATTTATTCTCTATCTACTATCAGGTGGACTATGTGCTCGTTTGTCACCTACAAAAAAATTGGGCTTAGGGATTCATTTGAGTCATGAATAACCAACTTTTTAAATTTTTGTCTGTCTGTCTGTCTGTCCGGGCTGATCTTTGGAATGGCTGAACAAATTGTAATGAAACTTTACGAACAGATAGCTAGCAAAGCCAAGAAAACTCATCCGATAAAGTTGAATGTTTTCAAAATTGAGTCACTTAAATCTAAAGACTGCCACATCAATTGCTCTTACCCACGCCAAGCCAGGCCGGTCGCTTGTAGATAATAAAGTTTACGTGGCGCTTAAAGTTGTTCCGCCTATACGTCATATAAAGATCAGCAGTAATTATGATAATAAATTACATTTAAAATAAATTACTAAATTACATTTGTATAGCACCATCTATCGATAACACTGGTTAACTATTGTACTTTTTCTGACTAAGATCGTATTACGTTAATATTATTGAAACAACATATTCTTTTTTTTGTATTTTACATACCTAATTTAATTATGGTTTCAGGGAATAAATTTAAATGCACTTGATGATTCAACGCCACCATTGAAAAAATTCGTAACTCATTTCTAAATAATAATCATAACTTTTTATTGAATTGTCCGATTTTATTGAAACTAAAACTAAATGCTATTCGAAAAAACGCTTTATGATTTTGTTAAAGATTTTTCTGAAAAAAATATTAATTAAAATTAGATTTTAGACGTGATATGTTCATAAAATAACGACAGACAGACAGACATTTCAAATATGATAGAAATATATTTAATTACTAATTTTTAGTCTCTCTCAATAATTTTTGTTACAAAAAATACAATGTACAGACACCTGCAATTTACAATTTAATATTTGTATAGGTAAAATGTAATACAAATATCGATATTGTAATTCTTTTTTGACAAACAAAGTCACAGTGCGGTAAAATTATTATCTAAAATTATTATAGAGATTGTGTTTTTGGCTGCTCGTAAATATCAAGTGTGTTGGGTGTAAACGGTTGTTTGTAACTGTAATGGCTTAGGGTCTGTGCTATATAGATAAACAATTTCCTGCGGTAGTTTACGTGTTTGTAGCATTTGTAACAAAAGGATAAAAATATTGTTTTTTGGAATATTAAAAATTTATAATATAATAATTAAATTATTCATATTATATTAGAAGTCATGCGTTAGGATGGGACGTTGCAGGTTCGCGGATTCTTATCCCATACAATATCAAGATTTTTATGGCCTACCGATAATATTCCCAGGAGAAAAAAGATTTGTTCCTGGACGTTTATCCATGTGCAATTTATGTAAATAAAAATCTGCCTCAATACAGAGCGACATAATCGCAATTATTTTTATAAAGGAGAAAAGAAATATGTGTTTGTGCTTCTTTCACTATCGCACAATATTGATTTCTTATAAAAATTTAATTGCTAATTTAATAAAAATGATGGAAATGTCAAACAGAGAAAGATAAAATTTATGTTTGCTCACAATGTTTTTCTTTACCACTGAGTATACAGTAAAACAAACTTTAAAAATGCTTTTCACAATTTAGTCGATTTCGGTTATGATCAACTTATGCGCACTGATTAACTGAGTCAACACGGAACCATATCGTTTTTGATCATAAATATAATACTTTATCCTACCCATTTAAAGGTTGTTTTACCTTATCCTACTAATTTAAAGGTTGTGTATCTCACAATCTGTAATTATACTGGTTCTCTATATTCTTCAAATACTTCTTCCGGATACAGTAGCGCACACACTGCGTGTGACCGCACTAGTAGCCTCCCCTTGATAAATATAATATCAGCTTCTGCGTTTTTATATAAGTTAAAATATGCAAGTACAGTTTATTATGTAATACAGAATGAAGAAAATTAAAATAAAAAATACCCCGAGACTTTTTATTGGCTCTACACTGTAGAGGACTCACTGTTGATTTCGTTCGTAGATTTTGATGGAAATTAAAAAAGGGGATATCAACGTCAATTGTACTTCAGCTGCTCGCGTTATCTGAAATTTAATATGACTCATCTATGGGCTACTACAACTGTAAATATGTGATGAGTCGTTATACAATTTTTTTAACTATATTGAGTTTTTTATTCTACACTTACGTAAATAAAAAAGTAAAATAATATCTTTTCACATTAATTCAATTAATTTAAAGTAACAAATCACTTTTTCAAGCTTAAGTTAAAAATTAAGGTAATAAATCCATAGCTTAGCTAAACGCAACCTCGTCGTTTCTGGGAAAAATATAATACCAAAAAAAAGAAAAAGATGAACACATTTTAGTTTATACAATTATACCGAATAAAAAGTTGATAAGAGAATTCAAAAATGAATAAGATTTTACAGTCATATGACAGCGAAGACGCTTCGTGCTGTTACACTTAGTACTCTTTCCACGTTGGGCAACACTATAAAAGTAAAAAAGCACTAAAGTGCAGTGCTTTTTGTGCAACCTCTTTGATCGTGTGACTGTCGACAAAGTCACAGAAGTTGTTAAAAGTCTCAAAAAGAATCCAGCACTCGGCCCCGACGGCATTTTACACTTATACACAACCATTTTGTATTTATTACTATTATATTTAGGTACTGTCGAACATGGCTAATATTCATGGGTTACCCCATGGGTTAAGAATTAAAAATAAATATGAAGTAGCTATAAGCGAAATTAACCATACAGATTTGGCTAGATGATCGTAATAATTTGATACAGTATAATTGAAAGTATGGATATTTAATTTTTAATTTCCAATATAAGTTTCCGTTAAACGATGTTTAAAAAAAATTATGACAAAAGTTTTTCTCATTGCTATGTACTACTGGTTAGTACTAAAATACTCAGTACAACAAAGGGTACAAATTTCAATGGAACTTTGGTTTGGCGCTTTGCCAAATAAAATATATTTAAATTTATACACGTAAAATATCCGATTGTTTTGCTCCAAGATTTATACATAGTTCAATTGGACGTAGTTATGCAAAAAGGATCCGACCCGCGATAAGTTAATTTGAGTTTATGATATTTGAAGTATCCATACTTCAAATATCATAAACTCAAATTATCGGAATGGTTTCTGTCTGCTTGTAATTTTTCTACTTATTTGTGTTACCTTCGTTTGCTAAAATTGTTACATCACATAATAGTATAGACCACAAACATTATTCTTCAAGTCAACATTTTTGACACAAACTCGGGTTGGATCCTTTTTGCATAACTACGTCCAATTATAACTGATATATATTTTCACTATATACTATAGATGTTTAAAATACATTAGTATTGGTTTTGGAAGTCACTAATTCTGAATGAATTATGTGACTTCCACAAAATTAAAGACTATCAAAAGTCCACTGCTGAACATAGGCCTTCCCCATAGATCACTTCATATTGAGATATATCACTATATCACAAAACACCGTAGAAGATCTTCCAAAAGCAATTTGCGATATAAACAAGGACCTCGCCTTGACTGGTATCGATCTTACGGGCTACCCGTTAATCCTATGAAATGTTATTCCTGTCTTGACCCATAAATTATAACTGGTGTATACTTTTTACAAAGAAATACTATAATAAATGGCTCTTTCAGCTCCCCATAGAATTTGGTATATCGCCATATAAACGTATAATTCTCATATCCTCAAAGAAAATTTATAAGTACCTTTAATACCTTTTTTCTACGTGGTAGAGTCATGCTGCAGCTATATTAGTAGTATTGTTGTAGCAAGAACGGGTCGGCTCGACCGGGGAAAAACGACGCTCTCACAGAATACTAGCGTCAAAATAGCAGCTCAATGCTGCTGTGTTTCGTATGGTGAGTGTTGAGAATCGAAGACCCTTTTCACTGGAAAAGAGGCATTCCATCTTAGTTCTCACGTGTGACAATGCATCTGCATTTTGATTCGCAAACGAGGATAGATCTACATCTATACTCCTATGTCTATGGGCCACAGCAACCACTTACCATCAGGTGGACTGTGTGCTCGTTTGTCACGCTCATCCAATAAAAATGCCAATTAGAAATATTCAGATCCAAAAAAAGCAACATCAATTGTTAAAATTTAGCAGGTGGTGTGACTTATTTTCTACCTAGGAGTCTGTCTGGGTAGTTACCGAACTTACCTGTGTCTGCGGCCAAATAGTCCATGCACTGCTTTAATCTAATCTGAAGGTTACTAGGGATAGAGAACCAGTATAGTTGCAGGTTGTAAGATAATCTTAGACCTCGTGACCAAACCTCTTTCTTTATTTAAACATCGCTGCAGATGTCTATAGACAGTTGTAGCCAGTTACCATCAGGTGGACTGTGAATTCGTTTACCATTTCAGTTTTATAAAAGAGTGGTACAAAATGCTACAAGAGCAAAATTCTCCTAGATGTGGAAATTTCAGTCCAGCAAAGTACTTTTCTAAGGCATAATAATGATATAGACTTTCAATTCTTTTTGTTTATTGCAGGAACTATTAAAATATGTTTTGTTAAATAACTGACAAAAACTTATATATAATGGTAGGTATGCATTTTGTCTAGTAGAACCTACAATTTTTGGTGCATCTCTATAGTGACTAGACTTGTAGCACCTATCGCAGTGTAGCAGCATTTTTTCTAAGCTAAAGATACCACTGACTTTGATATTATTATTACATATTTTAAAATTTATTATTAAATTTTTTAAGCTGTTTAGTGGCGGTTAAGAATATCCACTAACCCATATCTTCCCGTGTATGTCGTAAAAGGCGACAGTGGGAAACAGCCAGAATATGGGCAGCAGCATCTTCCTGATAACAGCAATAACACAATAAAAAACTGCGGTTGCTAACCCACTTACCAAGCCTGGCAACTATGGCAATATACCCCCCAAATGAATAAAGTTACTAAGAGACGGCCCCCAGTCCCCGGCGGCCTCGCTATTCCTAGCTACGGTGGCGACTATAGTAACGGCGGGGCAGGGGGTGCTAAAAATCTCCGATGGAGGCTCGGTTGCCACCTACGACGACTCGACCTGGCAACTTATAACGCATGCATCCCGAGGACTGACCAGAAGATCCTGGACCTGGAAGAGATAGTCAAGTTGTGGTAGAATATTCTTTTTTTTTATCCGAGGTCCGAAGAACGGGGGAGGACACGGTAATCCGGGCACTTGTTCTATCACCGGAGGGCGACCATCTGTCCCAAGTAGGTGTCGGATTTATCGTCTACAAGTCTCTCGCTAACAACGGTGTAAAGATTCGGAGCGTGTCGACGAGGGTTGCGTACCCTATACTCAGAATCACCAAACGGTATTCGCTGAAGGTCATACAGTTTTACGCACCAACTTCGGCACACCCCGATGAAGAGGTGGAGGAAATGTATGAGGATATCTCCAGAGCCATGCATTCCTCCAAAACCCACTATACGGTGTTAATGGGAGACTTCAACGCAAAACTGGCACTGGAAAGATATGAGGTAGGCACAAAAGAGAACGGAGAGCTGAAAGTAGGGAAATACGGAATAGGGCAACGGAACCCAAGGGGCCAGCAGCTGCCGACTTCATGGAGAAAGAGAGACTCTTTATGATGAACTCTTTCTTCCAGAAGCGGACCCACAGAAAGTGGACCTGCGCCCCGATGGTTCGACAAAAAATGAGATTGACTTCATTATGACGACCAGAAGACAACTGTTCAGTGATGTCTCAGTGATCGCGAGGGTGGAAACCGGCAGCGATCACCGAATGGTGAGAGGCCCACTGAAGCTAAACGTTACGTTCATTAGGTCACGTCTAATGAAGTCAACGCTCCATCCCCCTCGTGCTCTAATCCAAAGTCCCGAAACCTTTTAGTTCAAGCTACGAAACCGTTTTCAGTGCCTAGAAGATTGCAGTGCAGTGGGCGATATGAATGACAAGCTCATGGAAACTGTCCATGCGTTCGGAGCTAAGTTTAGCAAGACATGCCGCAGAAGAACACAAAAACTCTCCGATCACACTCTTAATCTCATGAATGTTAAAAAGGATATGAAGCTGCAGTCTTCAGAATATTTGACAGCATACAGGCAACTGAGCAGACAAATCTCCATTTGCATGCGGCGGGACTTACGCAACTTTAATACTGCTCTTAATGAAGACGCGATCGAGCACAACCAGGGCTCCAAAATCTATGTTATAGATCTATCTGCTAGAAAGAGCCAACTGTCGAAGCTGAAGACCGATTGTGGTAGCGTCGTTTCCGGGACATCTGAGATTTTGAGTGAGATTGAGAGGTCCTATGGGCAGCTGTACACATCATTGTTGGAGCCACACGCAAGTGTGAGTAACAATCCAAGAGCGAGTCTTATCCAACACTATTCCGATGATATCCCGGACGTCAGTCTGAGCGAGATTAGAATGGCTCTCCAGCACCTTAAAACTACAAGGCCCCAGGCGAGGATGGAATTATAGTGGAGCTTCTGAAAGCGTGTGGAAAACCGGTACTTGAAGTCATTCAGAAGCTCTTTAATTCCGTCCTCTATGGTGGCATTACACCGGAGGCGTGGAGCAGAAGTACGGTGGTCTTGTTCTTCAAAAAAAGGCGACAACGCTGTTTTGAAGAACTACATACCGATTTCCCTTCTGAGCCGCGTCTACGAGCTGTTTTCGAGAGTCATTACGAATCGACTTGACGACTTCCAGCCTCCCGAACAAGCCGGTTTCCGAAAAGGCTTTAGCACCATAGACCACATATATACTTTTCGGCAAATTGTTAGGGAGTACAATTTGCCACTATGTCTGTCGTATGTGGACTATGAGAAAGCCAAGTCCGTCGAAATTTGGGCGGTGCTGCAGTCCCTTTAGCGGTGCCATGTTGACTGTCGGTATATCGAAGTGGTGAAGTGCTTGTACAGTGGGGCTAAGATGGCTATCCAAGTGTAGAACCAGAGTACGAAACCTATTAGATTGCAGAGAGGTGTAAGACACAGTAAAAGGTGACTTTATATCTCCGAAACTCTTCACCGCTGCATTGGAAGACGTTTTCAAGCTTCTGGGCTGGAAAGGATACGGTATTAACATCAATGGCGAATACATCACTCACCTTAGATTTGTCGACAATATAGTACTTATGACAGAATCGCTGGAGGACCTAAGCACTATGATCAATGACCTCAATAGTTTCTCCCAACGGATAGGTCTTAAGATGAACATGGACAAAACATAGATCATGTTTAATCATGTTGGGACCTGGGACAAATAGTCCGACTAGGTAAGTCCAACTTCGACCGAGAGGTTAATCAACGGATTCAATTCGGTTGGGCAGCGTTCGGGAAATTACGGCACATCTTCTCGTCAGCTATACCTCAAAACTTAAAAACGAGACTCTACAACCAGTGCGTGCTGCCAGTGATGACTTATGGAACTAAGATGTGGTCCTTAACTGCTGGCTGGATTAGGAAGCTCAAGGTCACTCAGCGAGCTATAGATAGGGCTAAGTGCGGAGTTTCTCTGCGTGATAAACTTAGAAGTGAGGATATCCGCAGTAGAACAAGAGTGACCGACATAACCCAACGGATAAGTAAGCTGAAGTGGCAATGGGTCGGCCATATAGCTCTAAGAACCGACAACCGATGGGGAAAAAAGGTTCTGGAGTGGCGGCCTCGTACCGTTGGACGAAGTGTAGGGCGTCACCCCACTAGATGGAGTGACGACCTGGTAAAACATGCAGGAAGTCGATGAATGCAGGTGGCGCAGGGCTGTGCTTTGTGGCATTCCTTGGGGGAGGCCTATGTTCAGCATAGGACTTGTGAAGAACTGTAATGATGATGATGGTGATGATATTTTAATTATTCTGTAGAATTTTTATTTGTATACTTGTATAGCTCAATATCCACTACTTTAAATAATATAATTAAGTGTTTCACTTATTTGGTGCATGCTACTGTTACCAATTATTGTGGCAACATATTCTGAGTCTGAGTGCATTGTTTGCCATAGTGGTGATCCCAAAACAAACAGAATTAAATATAATACATTTAATAATACGATGTTTCACTAACGATAAACAAGCTATAGGTAATTATTATGGTAGTGATACTTTTTAACCTTTAATTATAGTCAATATTTTTTATTTATTCTTTATATGTAGTCAATTTTTAGGGATCACTAATTATTTAATTAATCAATTATTATTCAAAAGTATTATCTAATACCAACGGAACTGCGGGTTAAAGTATACAAGGTGCTGTAGCTACAAGTTATAATTCAATTATAAGTTTGTAAATCAAATTTCATTATCATCGAGGCTAATCTTCAAACTTCCAAAATATAAAATAATTATTTCATAAACAAGAAATGTAATTAAAATATTAGAATTTGCAATACTTTTGTATTGAAAATTTACTGAACTGAATTAATCATTTTTCATAAGTATATTATTCGAAATGAAATTTGTTTGAGCTGAAGTTCATAATTAAGAGTAGTTCCCACGATCGTTGCCCTAATATCCATTTTCAGATTACAATATCGTATTTACGTAATGATTCTCAACACTTATAATGGATTTCAATGTCTTATCAATCTATCAAAGCCACGATTACAGTCCTTCATAAGTCCAATAGTGAACATATGTCTCCCATAAGGAACGCCACAATGCACGGTTCCGAGCCACCTGCATTCATTGATTTCCTGCTAGTCTAACCAGGTCTGCACTCCATCTAGCGTGGGAGGGACGCCATACACCTTTCTTCCCCATCGGTTGTCGGTTCTTCGAGCTATACGACTGGCCCATTTTGCCACTTCAGATTACTAATCCATTGGGCTATGTCGGTTACTCTGGGCTGTATCCGTTGAGTCGGTTCTTCTGCGGACATCCTCGTTTTTAAGTCTATCACGCAGAGAAACCCCGAGCATAGGCTTCTCCATAGCTCGCTGAGCGACTTTGAGTTTCCACATATGGCCACCATTGAAGGACCACGTCTCAGATCCATAAGTCATTACTAGTAACACGCACTATTTGTACAATCTACTTTTGACGTTTGAGGTATGTCTGACGAGAAGATCACCCAAACGCTGCCCAGCCGAGTTGAATCCGTCGATTGACCTCTCGGTCAAGTTGAACTTAACTAGTTGGATTATTTGTCCCAGGTAAACACACTCGTCAACAACTTGGAGATTAGTGCTGCCAACAACTACTACTACTAAAATAAGAGATGTACAGCCTACATACGTACTATGCGGGGCACTGGTTTATCCTCATTTCTGAGAGAGTTTTAGGTCAAGGAAGTGTCTACTTTGTTGCCATAATGCGTGCCGGCAGACTTCATATGTCTTGACAAGTGCGAGTTGATTCTATAATTGATATTAACAATCTTATTGGTGCCGGTGGATATCGAACTGGGGTTAGTCGCGTATTAAGAACTTTAAGCCTGAGCTATCAGGGCTCTGTGTTGGACATAGGACTCCTTTCATTATCCTTATATATAAGTGTTTAATAATAAATAACCTTCAGAACATTTGCATTATAACTTCCATTTTACACAACTTTATTAGAAAACTCATCAATATTAAATTAAATTAGTTGAATATTGCAATTATATTGGACAAGAAGTGTTTAATGTTGAAAAAGAGCAAACGCTTATTCAGAGGAAAACTACTAGACTTGAAAATTAATTTATGATTACGTTTTCGTCGACATTTGAAATCTAATTCAATATTTGAAGATGTCCTATGTACTCTTTTATAATATAAGAATTTTTATAAAATTAATAAACACATTAACAATATACTTAAAGGTAAATTGCTATCGCTTCTACTATTGCTGCCCATAGGCATCTGCTACCAATAAGAAACAAAGAAGATCATAGATGAGTTGTCACCACTGAGAACTTAAATGAAATACGCAACAGCCTGTCATTATACTGGCTCTTTTACCTTAAGATCGGAACGCAAGAGTGGGTGAACTTTGGGTGACAGAAATTACCCAGTCCATGCCGTCTAGTGGCGATGTAAGATTATTAAACACCTCATATCGTTTGGTGGGTGTCTTAAGAGGCGCAGAGGGAAACAAACTAGGAGATGGGCCGCAGCTCCTACCTAATAACTACTATAGATAAAAAAACTAAAGTTGCCAACCCGCCTGCCACGAGGGAGAACTATAACAAATATACCACCTATGAGACAATTTGTGGGTGAGGCCTATGTTCAGCATTTTGATACTGTGCAGGGATATGAAGATAATGGCCCACATGCTGATATGATATTAGATCGATGATATCAATGAAATAATCATAATTGATTAGCACACTACTGTGGTGAGAACGCCTGCTGGGATAAAAGTTGTATAAATTAATGTTACGTTGCCAAAGTTAATGTTTGTTACAGACAAAATAAACGGTAGGAAAAAAAACTGATTGTATTTTGTAATTACGAGAAAGTAAGAAATAAAGTACTTATATTGGTTGTACTGTTTATACTTAAATCATTAATTTCTTTTTTGGCCATTGCTTTCATTGTTTCTTATTCTGCGTAGTAATAAAGTTACAGACTTCACTTGTGTCGCAGCTGGATATTGGCCTTTATTATTTTTAAGAAGGCTTCGCTTATCCAAAATAAGCAGTGTCAAGAAACACGTGTTGTCGAATTTCACATGTCCTGGAAACATTGAAAGTATTCCTTATTCCTAAGACACGCAAATTTCATCACGATGATTTCTTCCATCACGAGTACAAGGTAAATAAACATTAACAATTGTAATTAACGATTTCACAGGTGACTGCGGAAATAAACCTCCGGTTTGCTCTCGCGCAATGATATTTTAACTGCAACTGCTTATACACTGAGCTACCCTGGCTCTTGTAAAAATGTAAGCTTTAAATTTCGCTTTTACAAAAAAATATACAAAAGGATTGTTATAATATTAAATACTGCATAAATGAAAATAACCTGGGAGTGAGGTGATCGCCCCCATGTTGTTTCTATTAAAATTCATTTAAAAATTTTAGAAACAATATTACTACAAAATTAAATACATAAGTTTAAAAAAGCCCAGCGGGGCTTTTTCTAAACTTATGTATTTCATTTTGTTGGTTCTTTTTTGGTTCTTTGGTGGTTTTTTCTTGGTTCTTCCCAGGACAGAGGTATTTTACGAACAAGTGGTAAATAAAAAAAAATACTTTCAATAAGTATTATGTAATAATCTATATTGAATAAAAATTATTCTATTCTAAGTAATTGAAGAAATTATTCCTCAATGTATGCAATATTATTTAGAAATTCCATAAATGAGAGAAACGCAAAAACAATGCTATATAGGAATCTAATTCAGTTTTAGTGCAAGTAACTTCAGTAAGAGAACAAAGTTGATTGATTTCAAACGATTTTAGTCTGAAAATTTTAAGGTAAAAATATAACGCAACGAGCTCTGTTAGGGCAAATATAATTTGTCTCAACAGCAGTATTCAGGCAACTTTGTTGAAAATTAGAACCATATGGAGATCAGCATTTAAAACATTGTAAAGATAGAGTGCATTACTGTTATATTCGGAAAATTTATATGAAAATGTGCAACCATTTGGATGTTGCGGACGAAGCCACGGAAACGTAGTTAATAATCTCAGGAATCAAATTTTAATTTTCGATTTAAAACTAATCAAAAAGAAAACAAAACTACTTTTATTATTGTTGAGGACAGCTAGAGACCCGCCGCCCCGTCGCCCCTTCGTACCCCGCTACCCCCCGCGCACCCCGCCCACCGGCGCCGACCCAGTGATGTCGGCGTCCAATCAGCGCGCGTGTGGCTCCATTTGTCGTCGCACGGCACTACTCACAGACTGAGGCACCTTCTTGCGAGATATAAGAAGGGCGTCTCGGTCTGTGAGCTGACATTCCGCCTCTGGCACCGCTCTCGTGCGGTCGTCTCAGGTAGTCCGCGCAGCCGTCCCCGTACGGTAGTGCTCTCTCGCTCTCGCGCCTCCGCTGTCCTGCTCGCGCTGTACAGCGTCGTCGCCTTGGTGAGTCATTTCTGCTATCAGTTCTTGCCCCCCTGTCTTCGGGCGGGGAGGTTTGACTGACCTCCGCTTGTTACCTGTTATATTTTTTGTTATCTTTTTTGTTAACTATTTCTATTTTTGTTTTCGTTATTTATTTGTATAACGTGTACGTGTATACTGTTTCTTGGGAGTTACTTGCTCTTTTCAGAGCAAGGCCCTGCTCTTTTAAGAGTAAGGGCATTTCTCCTTGAATAAAAAACGTCCCGTTCTTCTGAGAACGGTGATCCCGCCCCTACTGTTAGGTTCAGAACGTCTCTGTTCTTTTCAGAACAGCATCCCCCACCAGCCCCATTCATTTCTAGCATCATGTCGAAACAAGACCTTATAGGGTCCATCGTCTCAGGCCTTAATAGGCTGGATAATTCGGCTCTCGCCGCAATCGTGGCAACTATTGCCTCGTATGCCCCTCAGGCACCTCAACCGCCGCCCGTTATAGCGGCCTACCTAGAGTCCAAGAACTCTTTCGCCCCATTAGATATGGAGTACGCATGCTCCGAGTCTGAGTCGACTGCGTCGGCCCCCCAGAAGAGGCCCGCCACCTATTCTGGCACCGATTCCTCGGAGTCCTGTGACTCCGACGAGTCATCCTTCACGACCGTCTCCTCAAAACGCGGCGGTAAACGCACCGCGAAAAACCGCACACCTCCCGTTTCAGCGGCCCCTGCCGCTCCTTCAACCTCCGCAGCCCCCGTTGCTGCCTCAAACCCCGCAGCTCCCGCTGCCGTCCCTGCCCCCGCAGCCCCCGTTGCTGCTACGGCTCCCCTAATGTCAATGGACATCGCCCCGCTATCCAAGCCAGCTTCCCGCTGTGCCCCAGTACTTGCAAAGAAGCAAGTCCCGCCCCCTGTCTTCCTAAGAGACAAGGCCAGATTCACCAAGTTGTCGAAATCATTATACGACGCAGGCATTAAATATGACCATGCGATTAACCTCGGGGAGACTATTAAAATCATTCCCAACTCGATCGATGCCTTCCGTAGTATCACCAGGCTATTCACAGCCGAACAAGCCTCTTACCATACTTACGCTCTTCCGGAAGAGCGTAAAATCAGGGCCGTCATCCGCGGCGTGCCATTTGAATTCTCCAACGAGGAAATCCTTACAGACCTTAAGTCCCAAGGTTTCCCTGTAGAAGCCGTGCACAAAATGCACAGTAGAACGGGCCAGAGGTTCAGCCTGGTCCTAGTCATCTTAACCAACGTGCCGGAGGCAAAAGCCATCTTCCGGCAGGTACGCACAGTGTGTGGCCTGTCGAGAGTGAAGGTTGAGCCCCCACATAGGCGCGGGTTCCCGGCGCAGTGCCACCGCTGCCAGCTATATGGTCATGCGGCGGCCAACTGCTCTGCCCCACCCAGGTGCGTTAAGTGCCTTGAACCCCATAATACTAAGGATTGTCCTCGGCCCAAAGACGCCGAATCCCCACCCGCGTGCGTCCTGTGCAAGCAAACAGGCCACCCGGCTAACTACAGAGGCTGCCCTTGCGCACCTCATCCTCGCCCCAGTAGGCAAGCTCCACCGCCGGTCAATGACCGCTCATTCCCGACTCTCTACCAACGGTTGCCCCGTCAGGGCCTATCACAGCCCATCCAGGGCTTCTCTCGACCCTCTCAGGGTCCCCTTAGGCATTATTCTGCCCCCTCCGGGCTTCTCTAAGCCTATGGAGCCTCCAGTCTTTCCCTGGGGCCCCAAAAAGGCAGACCCACCGCGGACTACCTCCGCCCCACAACAATCACAGCCCTCAATGGCTGATGACCTAAAAACGGTGTATTCCGCTATTAGGAACATCGACGTTGGGGAAATCGCTGTGTTAGCACGCAAATTGCGCGCTGCAAGGTCCCCTCAGGACCGTCTCCTCGCTCTTGCAGATCATCATAATCTTTTGTGCTCGTTGTAAGTTAAGTTAACTTAATTAACTTAACTTACGATGACAGAGCAGGTTGCTCTACCAAAGTCTCACGGTCGTATCAAACCTAAGGGTTTATCGCTTGTATCCTTTAATATTCGCGGTTTGCGAAATAACCTCCCAGAACTTAAGCTCTTTCTTCGAAGTCGTGAAGCCGATTTCCTCCTCCTACAGGAAACTAACCTCAAAACTAAGGACACTAAAGGCCTTTCTATTAAAGACTTTTCTCTTCTTCGTAATGACAGGATCGACCGCCAAGGTGGCGGGACGGCCATTTATTACAAGAAGACACTCCATTGCTCTCCCATTTCTACTCCGCAGCTTACCAATATGGAAGCCACGGTATGCAGGCTAGCTATGACTGGACATCAGTCTATTCTCATAGCCTCCTGTTACATCCCCGCGGGAACCCTTCCCCTCAAAAGAGATTTTGAGGCTATTTTATCTTTAGGTAACCCAGTCATTATGTTTGGAGATTTCAACTCCAAGCATACTGAATGGACTTGCCGTACTACCACCCGTAGTGGCAAGTTACTGCTCGATATCACGCAGTCTCTTGACCTCACCGTTCACAGTCCCCTAGGTGCTACTCACTATCCCGATGTCACCGACCACGCTCCCGACGTGCTAGATTTTGCACTACTCAAAAGTGTTTCCCTCAACCTCAGGGCAATCGAGACACTAGACGATCTAGGATCCGACCACCGACCGGTCTCCCTCATTCTCGGCCATCAGCCACCCCCCTCTACACCCTCGACTAAAACCTTCACAAATTGGAAGGGCTTCAAGGAGTCCCTAGCGAATGCTCTGGACTCACAGGACTCTCCCATCTCCCTATCGTCGGACTTAGACAGTCCCGAAAAAATCGACACCGCGGTCGATTCACTCTCCACCCTTATTAAAACCTCCCTTAAGGAGAATGAAAGGGTAGTCCCGGTTGCTAATAATAGTGGGCTTCCCTTACATATTAGCAACCTATTAAAAGTCAAGAAAGCTGCTTTCCGGAGAGCAGCAAAATACCCCACGCCCGAATATAGGCACACGGCTAATCGTCTTCAACGAGAACTCCGTTTCCGCCTCTCTGAATTTCGAGACCTCGAAAAGAGTAAACTCATGGAGAATATCTCTCCCTCTCATACAGCGTACTATCGGATGGCAAGAGCCCTCCGCATAGACGCTATCACCCACACTCCCCCTCTCTCCCGTCCCGACGGTACGGTAGCCTTCGAGGACGAGGAAAAGGCTGAGTGCTTTGCAGACAGCATTGCCGCTCAATGCTCTCCTAGCTCTCAACCCGTTGACCCTTCACACGACCAGGCAGTGAAAGATGAGGTCCGCCGCCGGAACTCACCCCCTACAGCCTCCGAACCTATCTCTGTGTCCAATGATGAGATTTCATCCCTCATCAAAGGACTTAAGCCCAAAAAGGCTCCGGGCGCGGATGGCATCTCCAACCAAGCCCTTAAACACTTTCCTGAGCAGGTGTTAACCTTTTTATCTATTATCTTCAACGCCTGCTTCAACCTTAGTTACTTTCCCACTACGTGGAAAGAGGCAACTGTGATTGGTATTCCCAAGCCAGGCAAGCCTCTCAACCTCCCCTCCAGTCATCGCCCCATTAGCCTCCTCAAGGCCATGGGCAAGCTCTTTGAAAGAGTCATCCAAAATCGCATGAGGCGCCATCTGTTTCCCGCAGACGGTGACCCTCTTATCATTCCCCATCAATTCGGTTTCCGAGCGAAACACTCCTGCCCCCAACAAGTTCACCGTATTGTGGAATATATCCTCAGCGGTTTTTATCCCCGTCGTTATAAGACTATCGCGGTCTTTTTCGACATCGCCAAAGCCTTTGATAGAGTCTGGCATACAGGCCTTATCTACAAACTATACAAAATAGGTCTCCCCGATCGTCTAGTACGTCTCGTGGCCTCTTATCTAAATCATCGTACCTTTCGTTTTAGACACGAAGGCACGCTATCTTCACAGCGCCCCATCAAAGCTGGTGTCCCTCAGGGCTCAGTACTTGCTCCTCTGCTGTACATCCTATTCACCAACGATATTCCCATTCCGCCGAAAGGTGTTCAGCTCTCCCTCTTCGCAGACGACACTGCTCTCTACTGTAAAGGTATCTCGCTACCTTTCATACGGAACAAGGTCCAAAAGTCAGTTGATGACCTAGGAGCTTGGTTCAAAAAATGGCGCATTGATGTGAACCCGGAGAAGAGCTCCGCCGTTCACTTCGATTATAAACGACGCCGTATCAAAAACACTCCACCAATACGTATGCTAGGGACCCCTGTCCCCTGGCATACGTCTGCCAAATATTTAGGTGTCACTCTAGACACAGGGCTAACTTTCAGGCCCCACGTCAAAAGAGTAACCCGTCACGCACGTTTTTACCTGAATAGGCTCAACAGTATGTTGGGCCGACACAGTAAAATGTCCCTCAGAAACAAGCGTACCCTTTATAAGGTCTGTATACGACCAGTCATGTCCTACGCGGGCCCCATTTTTGCCCACGCTAACCCTAAAATTATTAATGAACTCCAAGTAGTTCAAAACCTTTTCTGTCGTCGAGCTGCGAACGCACCTTGGTACGTCCGTAATGCCGACCTTCATCGGGACCTAGAGCTCCCTACAATTCAACAATTTCTTAAAAAACTCTATGAGAACTTCTTCAAAGCCTCAGAGTCGCACTCCAATCATCTTATTCGTGAGGCAGCTACTTATGCAGCCCCACTCCCCTCTCGCTATCGAGTCCGCAGGCCGAGAAACTCTCTCTCGGACCCGCCTAATAAACTGTCAAACGACCTGAACTTAAATTATTCATAATTAATTTGCCTTCGTAGGCACTCCCTCAGCGGCTCGTAGCCGCCTGCGCCCTCTTTTCCCAAAAGAGGGTCGCTTCCGATACGGCATAAGAAGCTTTAAACAGCTAAGTTGCCACTCCCCAAAGGCGGTTTTTAGCGGGTATCACTTAGGTCCCCCGGTAGGCAGTGAGTCCCGCATAACCAGGACAGACCGGCTGTCGTGGTATGCGTAATGCATTTTCCGCCTCCCTCTGTGGTAGCCCTTTTCCAATTGCTTCGGGCGCAAAAAAAAAAAAAAAAAAAAAAAAAAAAAAAAAAAAAAAAAAAGTCTGTGAGCTGTTCATTTCACTTCGGAGCGGCACTTAAGAAGAAACCTGAAGAAGACTCAAGACTCCAATTCAAGACCTCCCTCTGTACATAGTGTTAGACATAGTTAGTCAGTGCCGAATTATTGTAAATAGTTAATACAGTATATTAAAAAGTACCATCTTTTCTTCAAGCAGTCCCCTAGTTTAGCTAACCTCAGATCAGTCGTTAAGTAATCAGTCAGAAATAAATATACAGTCCACTGTTCATCCATTATATTCTTGGTCCATCGCCGCCGGATTCAAGCCAGAAGAAAGAAGCAAGAAGTAAGAAGAAACAAGAAAGAAGCCAATTATAGAAGAAAGAACATAATTATAGAAGAAAGAACATAATTATAGAAGAGAGAAGATCATTATAGAAGATCTTCAAGGGAGAAAAAAGTTCGTCGACGAAGAGAGAAGATCGTCGGTACTAATTTCTTCCCTGTTTCTTGTTACGATTACGTCACATACGTCTATTGTCTGTTTCCAGACAATTTCTTGTTTCTTTAACCGCGTTTACGCGGCCAGTGGTCACTCCCTAACGGTGCCAAACTGTGACCATCTGGTAACGCCCTTGTGGCGGGAACGACATCCATACGTGTGTCTTTTTAAAGACTGTACGTACGTCTTTTTGAAGACGACCGGAGGTCGCACTGTGGGACAATGAGGAAGACACGAAGCCAGAAGACACGGAACGATGATGACACACCGGTAGGAATGCACATATTCGAAGAAGCACCCGCGTCCCCGTCCGATTATCTCGCGATGGCACAAGCGCCCTCCGCCGCGCCCGCGCTCCAGGCCCCGCCCGCGCCCGCATCTACGCCCGCGCCCGCGCCCCCGCCGCCGCGCCCCGCTATGTCCGTGTCCACGACCGATCGTTTGGGAGAGGTTAGCACTTCCGCGCCGCGTACAGAGACACTTGCCGCGATTATTGAAGATCTTCCGTCTACAGAGATTAGTTCGATAGTACGTACCGTCACGCCTGTAACAGACCTACATAGGCCCGCACCCCGCGCCCCGTCGGTTCGCTCCGTTCGTTCAGCCCGGTCGACGGCTAGTGCGATAGCTAAATTAAAGCAAATTGAGTATAACGCCGCGGAGGAACTAGCTGCAATTAGGAGGAAGCAATTGCAGTTGGAAGAGGATCTTATTAGGAAGAAGTTCGCTAGGGACGTCGCGCAACTGCAAGAAGAAACAGATAGGGAAAGTGTCAACGAAGACGAGTTAGTTGAAAATAGGGTACGCGTTGATAGGTGGTTAGAGAACGTAGAGACGGTGCGGGGGGAGTCGCCTTCCCGCCCCTCTCAGCCCGCGCCCCGCATCGAGTTAGAGCAGACCCTACCGAACAGGGTAACCGGTTACGACCACAGTGAAGATGCCCAGGGGAGGACGGAAGCGAATAACGTTCAACCGCGCCGCATAGATTCGGTACAGAGGGAAGATGGAGTCGCCGTAGGAATGAACCAGGTGGATCGTCGTGTACGGGTAACGTCGCCGTCGCGCGTCCAACGCCGCACTCTATCGCCTACACATAGATCGCCACATCGCCACGCGGATCGTAGATCACCGTCGCCGTATAGGGATGTAGGTGTACATAGATCGCCATCGCCACATCGCCACGCGGATCGTAGATTATCGTCGCCGTGTCATAGGGATGTAGGTGTACATAGGACGCCAGCGCCACAGCATAGGCTAGAGAGAGATAGGGATAGAGATAGGTCGCTTACTCCGCGAGGGAAAGATAGGGGTATAGAGCGACCAGCGGAAGCTCTGGAGAATATGGTCAGAGTTAGGCCCGCTGCCGCGAAGCAGACGCAGGACTTGCCTATTTTTAACGGTTCGGCCGCGGAATGGTTAGCGTTCAAAGCCGCGATGAAAGAATCCACGCGTCTATATGGATTCACAGATACGGAAAATATGGCAAGGTTAAGAAACTGTCTACGCAGTGAAGCTAGGGAAGTAGTATCGGCACTGCTGTTTACCGCAAAGGATCCAGCAGATATTATGCGAACATTAGAGCAGTGTTTCGGCCGCCCGGAAGTAATTATCGATCGAGCGTTAGAAGAATTGAAACGCCTTCCGCGCCCGGGTCAAACCGCACAGGAATTAAATGCGTTCGCAATAAAGTTGCAAAATATCGTGTGCATTTTGCAAAACGTCGACGGCAAGGGATATCTGCAAAATCCAATGCTTACTAGGGAAGTAACGAGTAAGTTAAGCCCTCACTTACGGTCGCGTTGGTGTGATTATGCGGAGCACTACGGAAGTGCAGACGAACCGGACATCGTTACACTGTCCAGGTTCATGATGAGAGAGGCTGATCGAGCGTTGAGTCATGCCTATACGTCCGTAGAGCCGACTAAGGAATCGCCCGTAAGACGAGAGGCGCCGTCGTCGAAAAGGATAGTGACACGCCGCGTAGAGAATAGGGCTCGTGACGTAAAAACGTTCACCGCCCAGGAGGACACCGGTAGTGCCTCTTGTATGTGTTGCGGGGGTGAACACGTGATCGCTAAGTGTAGAAAGTTAGCGCAAATGGATGTGGACGACTGGTGGAATTGGGTAAAGGAAGGTGGGGTATGTTTTCTGTGTTTAAGTAGTAAACACCGACGGTTTAAATGTAGAGCGAAGAACTGCGGCGTCGACGGCTGCAACGCCCCCCACCATGCCCTCCTTCACACCCGCAAGACCCGCGCACCCGAGACATCGGCAAAACCGGATGAGACCGTGCTCGTCGCGTCTAACGTCGGTAGTAATGCGTCCGTATTATTGAAAGTGTGTCCCATTACGTTACGTGGACCACGCGGTAGGGAAATAGATACGTATGCGTTGCTTGACGAAGGCTCGACCATTTCGTTGATCGACGACGACTTAGCGCGCGAGTTAGGAGCGGAAGGACCGGTAAAGCCGCTGAATATTAGAGGAGTAAGCAATAGTCAGCGCGAAGCCGATAGCAGGCTAGTTAACATAGGCATACGTGGCAAGACGCGCAGCGAAATGTATAGAATAAATGCGCGTACAGTAACAAATTTACAGATAGGTTCGCAGTCGGTAAATAAAGAGTGTTTACGGTTGAAACACTTACGCAACCTACCGAGCTCGGTTTGCTACAAGGACGCCAAACCGAGATTATTATTAGGCGCCGACAACTGGCATTTAATAATCACCCGTAATTTAAGGATAGGACGTCGAAGGCAGCCCGTAGCTGCACGTACGTTGCTAGGGTGGGCCATCCAGGGAACCGTACCGCGATCAACGTGTAGGGAAGACGGCGAGACCGTACTACACGTCGTAAGCGATAGCGGACGGTCAGATGAGGACGTCCAGGCGCTCGCCAGTCCGGGTAGGAAAATGTTACGACTGCCGAGACGCTACGCTCCCACGGGGGGAGTAATAGGGAACCCACCGCGCGACGATAAGGCGTACACGCATCGCGACGGTAGGGACAGGCCTACGATCGAAACGGCCAAGGCGAAAGTCGCCCCGATAAAGGCGCAAAGCATTCCGCGGTTAGAGTTACAGGCGAATCTAATAGGCGCGCGACTCGCGGAATTCGTGCAAGGCGAGCACAGAGTGGTAGCCGATAGGGTAGTTTATTGGACGGACTCCACTACGGCGCTCCATTGGATTCAGAACGATACGGCGCGTTACACCCCATACGTAGCACATAGATTAGGGGAGATATCGGAGAAGACGTCACCCGAGCAATGGAGGTGGATACCGACCGCAGACAACATCGCGGATCAGGCCACGCGCATTAATTATACGTACAAGGAAGAGAGTGACAAATGGTTTACGGGACCACCATTCCTGTACGAAGATGAAGATCGATGGCCTCGACGTCGGGAAGAGAAGGCAGGGGATGAAAATGACGAGCTGGAGGAAGTCGTGGCGCACCAGAGCGACACCAGGGACGCTCCACACCTGCCAGACATCAAGAGGTTCTCTTCTTACGAGAGATTGGTCAGGGCCACCGCTCGCATATTACAGTTCGTCGATGCCATGAGAGGAAAGGCGCACGGACTAACATTGGACCATATCCAGAAAGCAGAACGGATGTGGATAGAGCAAAGTCAACAAGACAGTTTTGCTGAAGACATCAGTCGACTGCAGAAAGGAAAGAACTTGGCAACCGGCAGCGCGTTGAGGAAGCTCGACCCCATATTCGAAGATGGCATACTGCGAGCTAGAGGACGGATTGACGCAGCCGATGTGGACAGTCAAATGAAGAGGCCCACCATCCTGAACGGACGCCACCAGTTTGTAAAGCTGCTTGTGGAGAAGGCGCATAAGGAAGCAAGCCACGCCAACAGGGAACGGGTAGTGAACGACCTACGCACGAGATATCACATACTTCGACTACGACCGACCGTAAGAGAAGTGGAGCGGAGATGTCTGCAGTGCAGGGTACGCAAGGCGACACCACGGCCGGCGGTTGTCGGAGATCTACCACCTGAACGGTTAGGGGCATTCGCGCGACCATTCACCTACACCGGAATCGACTATTTCGGGCCTATAACGGTAACAATAGGACGTAGGCATGAAAAACGGTGGATAGCATTATTCACTTGTTTGACGACGCGCGCGGTACATCTAGAGATAGTTTATTCCCTAACGACGGACTCGGCGATATCGGCATTGCGGCGCATGGCGGCTAGGCGTGGGTGGCCACGGGTCATCTACTCTGACAACGGAACGAATTTCCATGGGGCGGACACCGAACTACGACGGGCAATGGAGGAGTGGGCACCCCTGCTTAAGGACTACGCGTTGACTCGGCGGACAGACTGGAAGTTCATCGCGCCGGGCGCGCCGAACCAGGGAGGCGCATGGGAGCGTCTCGTGCGCTCAGTGAAGACCGCGCTCGAAGCCACTCTACACCAGAAGAGCCCGCGGGAGGAGACGTTGGTGACGCTCCTCACCGAAGCCGAGAACACAGTGAACTCTCGACCGTTGACACACGTACCGGTCGACATCGACGACGAAGAAGCGCTGACACCCAACCACTTCCTGCTGCTGGGACCATCGAGCCTTCCAGTAACCGCGCCGTGCACGCCTAGTGATCGTCGGGCGTGGAGAGCGGCGCAAGGACATGCCGACGAGTACTGGAAGCGCTGGATGAAGGAGTACCTGCCGACGCTGGTTGCGCGCGGGGATTCACGGGATGTGCAGCAGCGACAGCTACAAGAGGGGGACCTCGTCGTGGTGGCAGACGGTAGCCTGCCAAGGAACGTGTGGCCGCGTGGAATTATAACGCGGACCTTTCCCGGACCAGACGGCGTGGTGCGCAACGTGGAGGTGCGGACCAGGGGCGGATTGCTGCGGCGGCCGGTCAGGAAGATCGCCGTCCTCCCGAAAGAAGATGAGGCTCGCGAGCTACGCCGGGGGGAGGATGTTGAGGACAGCTAGAGACCCGCCGCCCCGTCGCCCCTTCGTACCCCGCTAACCCCCGCGCACCCCGCACACCGGCGCCGACCCAGTGATGTCGGCGTCCAATCAGCGCGCGTGTGGCTCCATTTGTCGTCGCACGGCACTACTCACAGACTGAGGCACCTTCTTGCGAGATATAAGAAGGGCGTCTCGGTCTGTGAGCTGTTCATTTCACTTCGGAGCGGCACTTAAGAAGAAACCTGAAGAAGACTCAAGACTCCAATTCAAGACCTCCCTCTGTACATAGTGTTAGACATAGTTAGTCAGTGCCGAATTATTGTAAATAGTTAATACAGTATATTAAGTACCATCTTTTCTTCAAGCAGTCCCCTAGTATAGCTAACCTCAGATCAGTCGTTAAGTAATCAGTCAGAAATAAATATACAGTCCACTGTTCATCCATTATAATTATTTAGCCTAGAATTAGATTTATTATATGATTAACAGTGGTAGAGCCACGCGGCAGCTTTTGCTGTCGCACGGATGGGCCGGCTCGAACCGGGGTGGTATCACGACCTCACAGAAAACCAGCGTGAAGTAGAGGTTTACCTCTGCATTTCGCTTGGTGAGTGCAGGTGGCCGGAGGCCCTTTTCACTGGAAACGAGGCATTCCATCTTAGTCCTCACGGATGACAACGCATCTACATTTTGATTTGTAATAGAGGATAGATGTCTATGGGCCGCAGCAACCACTTACCATCAGGTGAACTGTGTGTTCGTTTGTCACCCTTATCCTATAAAAAAAAAAGATTATTGTAATTTAATACAAAATTTATAATATACACTGATAAGTGAAGTCAAAATTTAACGAAATTAGTTAATCTAGAAATGTTTCCAAACAATTGTCGATATTGTTCACGTCCGAAACCAATCAAAACTTTCTTTTGCTAAATCGTTGATTACCGCTTTAGGATGAAAGGACGAATAATATCCTGCGACTAACTTCTGGATAGTTTTTCTAGTTAATTTGCAGTATTCCCTTGTGAGTCGTATTACAGGTAAACAGGACATTATTTAACGGATAAGGTAAGCAAGAAAAGAAATTGGTTCGTTAAATTATTGGCAGACTGTGAGGGCTTGCGAATACATTCATGCTGACTATAGTCGGTCTCATTTTAACACTTTTTTATTGGCTTCACGTGTAATAAATCTTTCTATGTAATGGAATCTTTTAATGTAATTTTCACTAACTTGTAAACGTCCGATTAACTTTTAAATTTGCATTTGTATCAAGGATCGATTATAATACAATTATCTAATAACTTTATACCAATATGCCGATCAGGTTTACCAGGATAAAATAAAATAATTATAAGGACCATCATAACTCATGAGCAATGCGTGTCCTTAAAGTTTTTAAACTCTTATACTTATTGTAATTTAAACTCAAACCCCATATCGGACATTTTTATTATTTACTTTATCATCAAATGGGCCGGATGTGCGTTTGCCCTCGTCTTCCAGAAAAAAACAAGCCTCTACTGCGGGAGAGCTTATAAGAAAATAGGCAAAAAGCTCACAAGTAGGTCCTTTCTCCCTTTTTTTTGTACGTGGTAGAGCCATGCTGCAGCTATATTTCGGTTATAGTTGTAGCACGAATGGGTCGGCCCGACCGGGGAAGTACCACGCTCTCACAGAATACCAGCGTAAAATAGCAGCTTAACGCTGCTGTGTTTCGTATGGTGAGTGTAGAGAACCGGAGACCCTATTTACTGGAAAAGAGGCATTCCATCTCAGTCCTCACGGGTTACAACTCATCTGTTTTATGATTCGGAAACGAGGATAGATGTAGATGTCTATGGGTCATAGCAACCACTTACCATCAGGTTGACTGTGTGCTCGTTTGTCACCCTATCCTATAAAAAACAGTTTTAATCACTCACCATGCGAAACAGCAGTATGTAACGTGGTTCTACCTTTTAAATATCCAATACACGTAGAAGAACAATTTGTCCCACCAGACGCTCATTTGACACACATATACCGTTCTGGTCTCAGTATTTTGCAGCTATACATTAGATGACTGTACTACCATTTATTGGAGGGGAAAGGTGTCGACAAATACCTGATATCCATCAGGATGAGAGGTTAATAGGGATAATGCACGATCTGGAATCCTCGTATGCGAAATAACCATTTATAAAATTTAACTCTTTGTCTATGTATTACTTATTAACTTGAAGTAAACTTATTTATTTCAGCTCTTTGTTCATTAAACTGTATTGTTTTGAAACTGACATAAAATGTTTTTAAGTGCAAAATAAATCCATTGTCCTGAGTCAGGACGTCAGACGACTATCAGGGTATTTGATTACATGAAAATATTCCTGAAGTACAAGTTATCAACCTTGTTGGAAATAAATTCACATTATTAACTTAATATTGTCTTGGCCAAAATACTTTTCAAATAATTATTTTAACCACGGGTTTTATATGAATAAATAATAATACGTAACGTGTAAATATATCGTGCTATGACATATGGCTTCAAGTCTTAAATAACAGGATACTGACCAGATCAAAATAAAGTAGCACTGATATTTGTTTCGATAAGTTTAAAAACCCAGTGTAGTGGCGGGTAAGAATACTCACTACCCCATATCTTCCCGTGGGTGTCGTAAAAGGCGACAGAGGGAAACTGAGGCAGAGGATGGGCAGCAGCTTCTTTCTGATAACAACAAAACAACAATAAAAAAACTGCGGTTGCCAACCCGCTCGCCAAGCGTGGCAACTATGGCAATATACCCTCCATGAATGTAACGAAGAGACGGCCCCCAGTCCCCGGCGGCCCCGCTTTTCCTGACTACGGTGGCCACCATGGTAACGGCGGGGCAGGGGGTGCTAAGAATCTCCGATGGAGGTTCGGTTGCCACCTACGATGACTCGATCTGGCAACTTATAACGCACGCACCCTGCGGACTGACGAGAAGATCCTGGAGCTGGAAGAAGAGATAGACAAGTTTGCTGGAATGTCATAGGATTATCCGAAGTCTGAAAAGAGGGGGTGGACACGGTAATCCTCAAATCCGGCAATTTCTTCTATCACCGGGAGGGCGACCATCTGTCCCAAGGAGGTGTCGGATTTATCGTCCACAAGTCTCTCGTTAACAACGTTGTAAAGATTGGGAGTGTGTCGACGAGAGTTGCGTACCTTATACTCAGAATCATCAAACGATATTCGCTGAAGGTCATACAGGTTTAAGCACCAACCTCGGCACACCCCAATGAGGAGATGGAGGAAATGTATGAGGATAACTCTAGAGACATGCATTCCTCCTAAACCCACTATACGTTGTTAATGGGAGACTTCAACGTAAAACTAGGCACAAAAGAGAACGGTGAGCTAAGATAAGGGAAATTTGGAATAGGGCAACGAAACCCAAGGGGCCAGCAGCTGGCCGACTTCATGGAGAAAGAGGGACTCTTTATGATGAACTCATTCTTCCAGAAGCAGCCCCACAGAAGGTGAACCAGATCGAGCCCCGACGGTTCGACAAAAAATGAGATTGACTTCATTATGACGACCAGACGACAACTGTTCAGTGATGTCTCAGTGATTGCGAGGGTGAAAACCGGCAGCAATTACTGAATGGTGAGAGACACACCAAAGCTAAACGTTAAGTTGGAGAGGTCACGTCTAATGAAGTCAACGCTCCATCCACCTCTTGCTCTAATCCAAAGTCCCGAAACCTTTCAGCTCGAGCTACGAAACCGTTTTCAGTGCCAAGAAGATTGCAATGCAGTGGACGATATCAATGACAAGCTCGTGGAAACTGTCCATGCGGTCGGAGCTAAGTTTTGCAAGACCCGCCGCAGAACAACACAAAAACTCTCCGCTCACACTCTTAATATCATGGCTGTTAGACAGGATATGAAGCTGCAGTCTTCAGTAGATTTGACAGCATACAGGCAACTGAACAGACAAATCTCCAAATGGATGCGGCGGGACTTACGCAACTTTAATACTGCTCGTATTAAAGAAGCGATCGAGCGGAACCAGGGCTCCAAAGTCTTTGCTAGAGATCTGTCCACCAGAAAGAGCCAACTGTCGAAGCTGAAGACCGAGTGTGGCAGCGTCGTTTCCGGGACACCTGATATTTTGAGTGAGATTGAGAGGTTTTATAGGCAGCTGTAAACATAATCGTTGGAGCCACACGTAAGTGTGAGTAACGATCCAAGAGCGAGTCTTATCCGACACTATTCCGATGATATCCCGGACGTCAGTCAGAGCGAGATTAGAATGGCTTTCCAGCACCTTAAACACGGCAAGGCCCCCGGCGAAGATGGAATTACAGAGGAGCTTCTGAAAGCGGGTGAAAAACCAGTACTTGAATTCATTCAGAAACTCTTTAATTCCATCCCCCATGGTGGCATTACACCGGAGGCATGGAGCAAAAGTGCGATGGTCTTATTTTTCAAGAAAGTTGACAACGCTCTCTTGAAGAACTGCAGACAGATTTCCCTTCTAAGCCACGTCTACGTGCTGTTTTCGAGATTACGTATCGTCTCGTGCGCAGACTTGATGACTTCCAGCCCCCCGAACAAGCCGGTTTTCGAAAAGGCTTTAGTACCATAGACCATATACATACCCTTTGAAAAATTGTACAGTAGTCCGAGGAGTACAATTTGCCACTATGTCTAGCGTATGTGGACTATGAGAAAGCCTTTGATTCCGTCGAAATTTGGACGTGCTGCAGTCCCTCCAGAGATACCAAGTTGACCGTCGGTATATCGAAGTGCTGAAGTGCTTCTACAGTAGGGCTACGATGGCTATCCGAGTAAAGAACCAGAGTACGAAACCTATCCAATTGCAGAGAGGTGTAAGACAGGGTGACGTAATATCCCCGAAACTCTTTACCGCTGCATTGGAAGACATTTTCAAGCTTCTGTACTGGAAAGGATAAGGTATTGACATCAATGGCGAGCACATCACTTACCTTCGATTTGCCGACGATATAGTCCTTATGGCAGAATCGCTGGAGAACCTAAGCACTATGCTCAATAATCTCAACTGTGTTTCCCAACGGATAGGTCTTAAGATGAACATGGACAAAACAAAGATCATGTTTAATGTCCATGTCACACCTATGCCGGTAATTGTTGGGAGCACTAAGCTCCAAGTTGTTGACGAGTATGTTTACCTGGGACAAATAGTCCGACTAGGTAAGTCCAACTTCGACCAAGCGGTCAATCGAGAGATTCGATTCGGCTGGGCAGCATTCGGGAAATTACGGCACATTTTCTAGTTAGTTTTTTTCTAGTTTTCAACTTGAAACTTGAAAACGAGACCGTACAACCAGTGCGTGTTGCCAGTGATGACCTATGGTACTGAGACGTGGTCCTTCACTGCTGGCCGTATGAGAAAGCTCAAGGTCGCTCAGCGAGCGAGCGAGCGAGAGAAAGAAGGCTATGCTCGGAGTTTCTCTGTGTGATAAACTTAGAAATGAGGATATCCGCAGTAGAACCAGAGTGACCGACATAGCCCAACGGATTAGTTAGCTGAAGTGGCAATGGGCCGGCCATATAGCTCGAAGAACCGATAACCGATGGGGAAGAAAGGTTCTCGAGTGGCAGCCTCGTACCGGCAGGCGAAGTGTAGGGCGTCCCCCCACTAGATGGAGTGACGACCTGGTAAGATATGCAGGAAGTCGATGGATGCAGGTGGCTCAGGACCGTGCTTTGTGGCGTTCCTAGGTGGAGGCCTATGTTCAGCAGTGGACTTGTGAAGGGCTGTAATGATGATGAACTTTAAAAAACAGGATTTTTTTATAGGATAAGGGTGACAAACGAGCACAGAGTCCACCTGATGGTAAGTGGTTGCTGCGGCTCATTGACATCTACATCTATCCTCTATTACATATCAAAATGAAGATGCGTTGTCACCCGTGAGGACTAAGATGGAATGCCTCATTACCAGTAAAAAGGGCCTCCGGCCACCTGCACTCACCAAGCAAAACGCAGAGATAAACCTCTACTTCACGCTGATATTCTGTGAGGTCGTGGTACCGCCCCGGTTTGGGCCGGCCTATCCGTGCGACAGCAAAAGCTGCCGCGTGGCTCTACCACTGTTCAAAATAACCAATTTATTGCCAGAAAAGCACGGAATTACATCACAAACCCTAAATATCCACTCAAGCGTCCAGCCCGCGCGATTATTATACCCTTAAACGTCCAGATACGCGCAGCCCTGATTCGGCTGCCACTGCGCTCGCATGTAGTAACAAAAAACCTACACAGTTACTCAACCATAATAGCTAGAATAAAGAAAAAAGCTATGAAAAATTGATAGAAGAATATACATTAAACTTATGTAGGTTTAAAGATCTAAAATAATAATTTAAGATATTAAAAATTGGTGTGAACATAGAATTCGAAGAAAAATAAACGTATAAATTTTGTTAATTTACATCACAACCAAGAAATATTGTATTTTTTACAAATAATGCAATGTCACAAAAAACTAAACATATTTAACTGTCTCATGATGCATAGATGTTTATGTTTAATTAAGAATAAGTAGTTAAATAAATCGAAACAAAACACCTACTCCTCGTAATTTTACCGCTAGGTCTGGAGCGCTTTCGACTCGCTTGCGAAGGCAAAATATAAGCAAGATGGCCGTTTATCTAAGGTCTTATACACACTTTGTAATTTAAGAAACTTTAAAAAAGGTAGTTATGTTTTTTTTTGATGAGGGATTAAATTAAACACCAATAATAAAATCAAGTTTATTGACATAATAAACATTTTTATTTTCACATAACCATATTATTACCATCTACTTTTTAAACAAATTGTGAAAAAATGAATGATTTTTATTGAATATGAGAATTAAATTATTGTCAATACAAAACAAGGAAAATCAAGTGAGTTGAAATCGTAGAACACATCCTCCATATAACTTAAGTGAAGTTAAATAAAAAAGAGAATAAAAGTCGACAATCGTAAACAAAAATAACATTATTATAACACAAGAACAAAACCTATGTGATAAGAACATGACGAAACACCAAGCGAAAAAAAAACTCATAACCCAAACCAACCAAGAACCAGCCTGCAAAAAATAACAAGGCAAAAAATATTGCAAACATATTTCGCTGTTTGTACCGAGCCTTATTTAGAACCATTGTGGTTACGTCCATGGATACCAAACTATCCACAACAAAAGACCCGAGGAACACAATAACATTTTTAAGGAATCTTCCGTGAATACAGTTTAATTCTGTTTTTAAAGTGCATTATTATATTTATTACGAATTATCACTCGTTGCTTAAATATAATTATACTGAAAAACAAAGTAAACAAAATTAAAATTGGGCTGACGACTTCACAATGGCCATTTTTTTTAAACAGTTATAGTTTTTATTTAAAATATGATTCGATTTTACACTTGGAACTGTGATATGTATACTATGATGTATAATAATCTAAGAAATATTAAATAAAACTAAATGACTTACGACACTACAAAAACACAAAATACCGAGTGTAAAGGAGGCTGAAGCACTGAAGTTAAATAATTATTTGTTCATTCGTCAAGGCTTGTTACACTGCCATCTCGTATTTAGTACGTAAAATAGTTCGTCAGCTATCGATTCCATAAACAAAACTCACAAAAAGAACCGCAGATGGCCCCTAGATGTCAGTTTTATAAAATTTGACGCTATGGATACCATATTATCCAGGACGTGCAACGCTACTTTTATTTTGGATACCGTAGTATCCATGGACGTGTGAGTGGATATGTACATCATATTGATATTCTTCTTTAGAGTGATAAAGGTGTCAACGTCATTTACGCCCAGATATACTGGTTAACTATATTCGACTTTATTCATTATTTATCATTTATTACAACATATCAAAAACTCACTGCCGAACATAGACCTCTTCCAAAGATAGCCTCATAATGGGAATATTTTCCATAAGCTTGGCATGTGGATAAGCAAATGAAGATTTTTATTACTCGACTTGCCAATGACTAAAAGTATAATAAAATATACTATATGCTTTGCAAACCTCATAACGCAAAACGTTATTAGTTATTTTAGATAGTGTATTACTCTCGACACGTCAAGGTCAAGCAATTTTGTGGTCTTAAAATACCTCTATCAACCATATTCCACTTATACGATAATATGAGTAGCCGTATGTCAAGAAAACACTCTATTTAATCCATCTTATATTTTATAAAAATAATTTTATATTGATACATTTTTTATTGATAAAAATCGGGTTAAAATATTTTACGCGGACGTCCGGATGTTTATTTTATATGTGGTCATGATAACTCCCGAAAAAATTGACGTATCGAGACCGAGTTTTTTTTTATTAGCTTCAGAATTACATCAACTAGTTCCCTATTTCATATGAATAGCCTAGTACGCGTAGTTTGTTAATAAAATGATTTTCAAGTTTTATTAATTTTATAACTATTAAAAATTTGAAGGCGCTTTTATTTTCTTCTTTAGACATTGATAGACTAAGGAGAAATGTACCATATAGTCTGTATCTAATTTATACTTTGTAGAAGCGATTTCTTTCAAAATTAAATGAAACACTCACGAGGCGTGCAGTTTTGGATTTTACAAACTATTTATGTATAAAGTTATACGTTTTATATATTATGAGTTCAATCTTGGGTATAACATTTTAAAAAGAAGAGTATATAGCCAGTTCGAGTTACCAATTATGATATTTGGACCTAGACGTGGTCCTTCCCTGCTCGCCGAATGAGGATGCTCATTGTTGCTCAGCAAGCTATGGCTATGCTCGAAAAAAATTGGAGTGCAGATATCGCCAGTAGAAACAAAGTAACAATAGAAATAGGTTGGCCATATTGCTCGAAGAACAGATAATCGATAAGGAAGAAAGATTCTCAAGTGGCAGCCTCGTATTGGTAAACAAAGTCTAGGGCGGCTCACTCTGTATGGAGTGACGACGACTAGTGTAGAAAGTCCATGCAGACTGTGTAGGACGGTGTCTCCTGAACAATGTCTGTAATGGATAAATGATTGAAAGGCAAGATGACATCCAAAAGTTGAACAAAACAACGTACATAATTTTCGTTATTTGATATTGAGATAAATATAAGAGCCATGATCTTGGGTTATCATTTTCGTGTTATTATGGACAATAATATAAAAACACTCATCTCGTTGGCCTATTAATAATTTGTTGTTTCTAGACAAATTTGAAAATATAATTTATATTGAACAACACAATAATAATAACAAAAACATCGACATTAATGATTTCTTATATTAACGCGAATACTACACATTAAATGAAGTGGGACTAAAAGTAAGTAATTAAACACATTTTGGATAAAACTAGTTTGACGGATTTTATCGCGTTTATTTTTAACTTTTTAATTCTCGACGTTTCGGGTACCTCATGGATACTTATCTATGCTCGGGGAAGACTAAAGTCGTTTTACATCTGATACCCTAGTTAACCCGTCTGCTTTTAAATATCAATTTTCCGTCTAATCTACGCAGAAAAAACTTACAATATCGTGGAGCCTTTCAGTGTTATACTTAGGTTTGGATTTAGTTTTATTGGGTCACGATTATGGGGACCATGCAAATGCTAGCACCGAGCCATCTTTATTATCATATTACATTGAAGTTAGGATGTTTTGTTTTTGATTTCACTGATTTCTAAAACGAATCTTTCTTTAAGGGAATCTGTACTCTTTTTGGTGAGGATTTGAGTTTTTTTTTAAAGGAGAGGGGGAAAACGAGCATGCGGCTCTCCTGATGGTAGGTGACTACCGCCGCCCATGAACAACTGCAACACCAGGGAGGGAATTGCAGATGCGTTGCCGGCCTTTTAAAAAGGAGTACGCTCTTTTCTTGAAGGTCCCTAAGTCGTATCGGTCCGGAAAAATCGCTGATGGTAATCGATTCCACAAGGAAGTCGTACGAGGAAGAAAACATCTTCTAAATTTGCACAGTGGTGGACGGCCAATCATCCAGATGGTGTGGATGGTATCGGGAGTTCTGCCGCGATGTGCGTTCGTGAAGTTTGGCGGCTGGGATTAATCCGAACAATTCCTCAGAGCACTCCCCATGGTAGATGCGAAAGATAATGCAAAGCGATGCAACATCTCTTCGCAGCGCCAATGAGTCGAGCCGATCGGAAAGGACTCGGTCGTCGACGATTCGAGCCGCTCTGCGCTGGATGCGGTCAAGTGGAAGGAGCTGGCACTGGGGAGCCCCTGCCCAGAGATGGGAACAGTATTCCATGTGAGGTCGAACCTGCGCCTTGTAAAGTTGCAGGCGGTGTGCCGGCATGAAATACTGTCTCGCTCTGCTGAGCATGCCAAGCTTTTTAGAGGCCAATTTGGCCTTCTCTTCCTTCCAAGTGACCACGAAACTGCACGTCACTTGATACGTCGATGCCGAGGATTCCAATACTGGCTGAGGCAACCAGGGGAGTGCCTTGAAACTGAGGAGTTCTTTTAAGCGGTAAATGCGCTAACTTGTGTCTTCTGAGGATTAAACTGGACTAGATTTAGTCACCCCCAGTTCGAGACTTTGTCCAGCAAAGACTCGACTTCAGTCACAAGTTTGTTCCGGTACTCGGAGACGTTTTCCCGAGAAATATTAGCACGGCCGGTGTTTAGAGCATCACCAGTGCTGTCATCCGCATAGCAATGAATGTTACCAGTTAGCAACATATCATTGATATGCAGAAGAAACAGCGTTGGTGATAGCACACAGCCTTGTGGAACACCAGCGTTAATAGGCTTGTAGTCAGAACATGCACCGTCTACAACGATCTTGATGCTCCGATCTGCAAGGAAACTGGTGATCCAATTACACAATTTCTCGGGAAGCCCATAGGAAGGGAGCTTCGAGAGAAGCGCTTTGTGCCAAACCCGATCGAAGGCCTTCGCAATGTCCAGACTAACGGCCAACGCCTCCCCCTTGGACTCTACTGCCTCCGCCCATCTATGGGTCAGGTAGACCAGAAGATCATCAGCTGATCGACCCCGACGAAAACCGTATTGGTGGTCACTAATCAGCTGGTGATCCTCAAGGTACCGGATGAGCTGGCAGTTGATAATGGATTCCATTATTTTGGAGAACAAGGAGGTGATCGCGATAGGCCTATAGTTGGATGGGTCTGAGTGGTCGCCTTTTTTAGGGATCGGGTGGACAAAAGCTGTCTTCCATGAATTCGGGACTACGCCTTGGGAGTAGGACTGCCGGAAAGGACGCGTTAGGACCGGTGCTAACTCCGGAGCACACGTCCTCAGCACAATTGGGGGGATTCCGTCAGGCCCACTCAACTTCTGGATGTCCAGGGAGAGAAGTGTTTTGCGAACCGAGCGCTGTGAGAACAGCACATCCGGCATGGAGCACTCACATCGCGGGATGGTCGGCGGTGTTTTCCCCCCGTCAAGGAGGCACTTTAAAGCGAAACTTAAATGGTGCCAGGACAGGCAGGAGCAACTTGAAATGGATCGCCTTGCTTCCGACCACTCCTCGAAAAAGTTTACAATTTCTGGAAAAACACAAATAGAATGACTATAAGGCCGTGCCTCCCTGTGGACATCGGTGGTGCTTGTAACCATAAAGATATTGCAGATGCTTTTAAGAAACAGTTCACCATGCAGCCACTCTTAAGTCCCATGTGTGAAGAAATGAGCGATAGTGAGACCATCGTGAAGAAGCGTAATGTAAAGATACCTGCTAAAATGGTGGCTCATATTATTGAGAAAATGCAGTGTGGGAAGTCTCCGGGTTACGATGGTCTCAGTATTGAACATTTTAAATACGCAGGGATCCATTTACCACTAGTTCTTGTGGGTGGGTGTCCATGTGTGTTTAGGATACGTAACGCGCCTTCCTTGCTTGATAGCTTCACCCGGGACTTATTGTGTCTAACTCAGAATCTGTATAAGTGCATTCGACAATATTAGCTAGTGCGGAATTTCATATTCTAGAAATAACTGTTGCCACGCAAAACGGTAGTGACCTTTGATCCGGTCTCGCGTGTTAAGCTTAATAACAAACGAGAGTTAGTGGCTTCTGTAAGGTAGTTAAAGTTAAAGAGTCGAGTTGGACGCACAAAGGGAGCCTAAAAGGTCGGCTTTGTCTTTTGCGTCATGGGCCAGTGAGTCGTCCTCCCTGTGCAGAGATGGTAGTGATGGCTTACAGAAATTTCCTTGGACAGCCTTGGCGAGAGACCAGAATGCACGGGTTCCCGAAGGAAGGCGAACTAGTTTCTCGCCAAT
Organism: Parnassius glacialis; assembly: GCA_033319125.1. Classification (NCBI taxonomy): domain Eukaryota; kingdom Metazoa; phylum Arthropoda; class Insecta; order Lepidoptera; family Papilionidae; genus Parnassius; species Parnassius glacialis. The sequence continues at coordinate 19,648,213 of JAVANC010000010.1, read as the reverse complement.
TCTGCCTATGTGCTCTGACTTTGCCTTGGCAATAACGCTTTTGAAGGACCTGGAGGCGAAGTTATACGTCTTTTTAAGTATGCTGGTGTTTACATCCCGAGTCGCCAAAGCCGCAGACCAAGCTTGATAACACTCCTGCTTACTGCGTAATGCAGTTTTACAGGAGCGACCAAACCAAGGCTGAGATCTGCCTCCGATGGGTACCACAGACGATGGAATAAATAGTTCCATTCCCTGTAGCACCACATCAGTGTCAGAGTCAGCAACAGCGCTGGGATTATCGTAGGATGCAAAGAAAGACCGCATTCTGTCCCAATCCGCTGACCTGTAATGCCAAACACGGCGGCAACCTACAGAACGCAACCGCGAAGGGAGCGTGAGTGGCCCCATACTCCGGATCAGACAATGGTCCGAAGAGCCGAGAGGGGCATCGACGGAAACCTGATATCCGTCCGGATGAGAGGTCAGCAGAAGGTCCAACAGGGAAGGTGTATGATCCTCCACATCTGGAATCTGCGTAGGCGAAGTAACCAGTTGTGTCAGACCATATGCCAAGGCAAAGTCATAAACAGATCTCCCGGCATGATCGGTTAAACGTGAACCGAGCCATTCTGCATGGTGGGCGTTAAAATCGCCAAGGATCACGATCTCTGCGGATGGGACCTGTTGTAGCAAGGAATCTGTAGCCATTTGGACGTGGTCGATGAGTCAGTCTGTTTCGGCATTACCGCTATGGGACCTATAGAGGCACCCGTAGACGCGCGGACGGTCGTCGCTGTCTACGCGTAGCCAAAGGTTGGACAGGTCCAAACCTTCAAGACTGCCGAGGCGTCGAGAACAGATGTCCTCTCTGACATACACGCAAACTCCAGCCCGAGGCACAAAGGAATGCTCCAATTTGTACCCCGGGTAGGAGAGATACGAAATATCAGCCGGAGAGGAAAGCTGCGTCTCGGTCAGGAAGAGCAAGGCCGGCTTCGCCGTCTCGAGATGGTAGTGGACGGCGTTTAGGTTAGAGTGAAGTCCCCTATGTTGTAGAAACTCCCGGATAGCGTGGCAGGGGTCGCCTTGGTATTGTTGCTCAGTTTGCCCCGAGCAGTTATGTTTGTGAGCGGAATTTTGCCCAACCCAGGGGTACTGGTACCCTCCTGGGGTAGTCTAATGTGTAATTCCGCTACCATGTTGATGGGGGGGGGGGGGATTGGGCCTCCGGCCACCTGCACTCACCATACAAAACGCAGAAACAGACCTTCTACTTCACGCCGGTATTCTGTGAGGTCGTGGTACCAACCCGGCTCGAGCCGGCCCATGCGTGCAACAGCAAAAACTGCGTGGCTCTACCACCGTTAAATTTTTTAGCTATAAATAATGTGATATATACTTTTAACTATATATAATGTGATGTGATTTCGAGGACGATCCTGAACATGTACCTGGGAGTTTGCAGACTGTGAATTTTATTAAATGTGAATTTAAATGTAAGAAAAGGAAATAATTATATTTTATAAGGAATAAAATGTTTCCTGTTTAAATTTATCTGTAGATCATTTTCGTATTATTTTTACGATGGCTCTACTAAACAGCATCACATACTGTTGTCGATCTTCAATTTGTCACTTAAGGCTAACTGGAGAGCACTTTAGCAGACTTCAAAAACAGTAGGAGGTTCTTAACCTGTCTGCTCTTTTTTTGTATGTATTATACTCGATATCATCGTCAATTGATGGTGAAGTGATTTCAATGACTCTTTTTTTAACCTATATAAGGTTATATTTAGGGGTAATCTCATATAAACTTAAAGAATAAATTTCACCCCTGATGATAATTAAGTTATTATATCTTATGATATAAGTCTCGTTATGATATAAGTGTATTAATAATGTAATGAAATGAAGTTTTTAATGTTACTATTTTAGACGACAATAGAGCTGGCAAAATTCCTAAGATCACTTAAAAGGCTCAAAAATAGACTTTTAGGACTTTACTTATGACAAAAACAACTTATACAAAGTAATATCATTAATTTATTCATAACACGCTATCGAAAGCCCAATGCTGACCATGTAGACAGACACGTTTGACAGCCGGTTGGGCAACTGCAGATTTTTATTATAGTGAGTCTGGAATCTGGAACGTACTGATGCTCATCTCTTGTTTCACCTTTCTACAAATAAGTAGAAAAAATACATCACCGCCGTCGATAATACAGTGTCTTTCCTAGTATAGCAGTGTTGGAAGTTGTGGTGCAGGGATTAGTGGTGACGATGATAGTGTACGTAATTGAGGGAGCGCAGTAGTATCTTATTTTATTCTAATTGGGTTAGTAACGTGACTTGACAATTTTCAGGTAGCACTCGAAATCTCGTAAAGGTATCTTAAAAATGTAATAATAATGTAAATGCAGTAGAAAATCTGGGTGTCGCCGTAAGTGAATAAATGGCTGATATTTTGAATTGTCTTGCATTATACGGGCTTTAGAGCATAAATTATGCATCTGTTTTTCACCTAAATGGAAAATATTTGTGGTATAAATTTATGTACAACAAAACGAAAACGATAAACGACGCAAACACAGAAATTGAGATATCTATGGGCACAAATATATGAAAATATGCAAAAATAAAATTTTACCATATCGAATCTCGATGCCTGACGTATTTATGGACGTTTCGTAGTTTGTCGGTTTTGCATTAGCCAAGTAGTCAACCCGTTTAAACCTCTTATAAGGCAATGTATTGGGAGACGTTTAAAGGTGTTAATGCACATTTTTGGAATTTTCGAAATGATGACGTCATCTGCAAGTGGATCTCCTTTTTGATTCAGGGCAAAATCTGGCAATAGTCGTGGTAGTTCAGGGGCTTAGCGTAATTCTCACAGTACGCGAGTAATCCGGCTTCGATCCCCACCGGCACCAATTACATTGTTAATTGCAATTTTAAGTGCTGATTTACCACGTGCTCAGTGGTGTAGGATAACATCGTGAGGAAACCTGCATATCTGAGAAATAAGGAAAAAATATTTCGAAGACATGTGATGTTCGCTAACACACACTGGGGCAGCGCGGCGGACATTTCCTTCCTTGCCCTAAAACCTTCTCAGAAAGTAGAGGCATGTGCAACGCAAAAGCAGTGGAACGTATATAGGTTGTAATTTTTTTAACTTTAGTCTGGCAAATGACTGATCCAGAAAAATCTATTTAAATTTTAATTTTTCTTTCTTCTTTATCTGTTCGCAGAAGTTAACTGCTGGAAAAGTGCTGCAAAAACAATGCTCTATAGGCATCTAATTCAGTTTCAGTGCAAGTAACTTCAGTAAGAGAACAAAGTTGATTGATTTCAAAAGATTTTCAGTCTGAGAATTTTAAGATAAAATATAATGCAGCGAGCTCTGTTAGAGCAGATATAATTTGTCTTAATAATAGTACTTAGGCAACTTTGTTGAAAATAAGAGCGATATGGAGATCAGCATTTAAAACATTGTAAAGGTACAGTGTATTACTGTTACATTCGGAAAATTCATGCGAAAAGTTTCAACCATTTGGATGTTGCGGACGAAGCCACGGTAACTTAGGTAAAGTTTCATGATTCAAGTTTTAACTTTCGATTTAAAACAAATCAAAAAGTAAACAAAAGTACTTTTATTAGTTAGACTAGAATAAGATTATTGTAATTTAAGGCAAAATTTATAATATACACTTATTAGTGAATTCAAAATTAAACGAATTTTGTTAATCTAGAAATGTTTCCAAACAATTGTCGATATTGTTCATGTCCGAGACCAATCAAAACTTTCTTTTACTAAATCGTTGATTACCGCTTTAGGAGGAAAGGACGAATAATATCCTGCGACTAACTTCTGAATAGTTTTTCAAGTTAATTTGCAGTTTCCCTTGTGAGTCGTATTACAAGTAATCAGGACATATTTGAACGAATAAGGTAAACAAGCAAAGAAATTGGTTAGTTAAATTATTGGCAGACTGTGAGGCCTTGCGAATACATTCATATTGACACTAGTTCCTCATTCTCGTTTTAACATGCTTTTATTGGCTTCACTTGTAATGCATCTATCTATCTATCTATATAATGAAATCTTTTAGTGTAATTTTCACTAACTTGTAAACGTCCGATTAACTTTTAAATTTGCATTTGTATCAAGGATCGATTATAATACTACTTACTTACTTACTTATCGTCACGCACAATCCCTGACGGGGTAGCCAGAGAGAACAGATCGCCAAGTGTCACGATCCTTACATACCTCTTTCGCTTCTTTCAGATTCATTATCTTCTTCATACATGCACGTCTAGGTATCCGAGTATTCTTGACCCTCCCCTCTTCGAGAAATTTGCTCACATGGTCTTCAAAAGTTAGTCTCGGTCTACCTCGACACCTTTTAATATTAACTTTCGCGCTATATATTTTCTTCACCATTCGGTCTTCACTTATTCTCTCAACGTGCCCAAACCATCGAAGCACGCCCTTATCAATTTTTGTGATAAGGTCATCTTTCAAACCTGCCATATTGCGAATCTCTTCGTTTCGCTTTCGGTCGGCCATGGTGACGCCGCACATTTTACGAAGAGATCGCATCTCCACTGCATTCAACTTGCTTTTATGCTTCTTCTGGCATAATACAATTATCTTATAGCTTGATACTAATATACTGATCAGGTTCACCAGGATAAAATAAAATAATTATAACGATCATAACAGCTCATGAGCAATGCGTGATGTTTAAGTTTTTTAAACTCTTACACTTATTGTAATTTAAACTCAAACCCTATACCAGATATTTTTCTTATTTACTTTATCATCAGATGGACCGGATGTTCGTTTGCTCCCGTCTTCCAGAAAAAAACAACTCTCTACTGCGGGAGAGCTTACAAGAAAGAGTGCCAAGAAGCTCAAAAGAAGGTTCTTTCTCCCAACAGTTTTAATCACTCACCATGCGAAAGAGCTGTATTCAACGTAGCTCTACGTTTTAAATATCCAATACAAGTAGAAGAACTATTTGGCTAACCAGACGTTCATTTGATATACACTGTTCCGGTATCAGTGTTCTGCAGCTGTACATTAGATGGCTATAACGCCATTTATTGGAGAAGCAAGAGGGGTATCGACAAATACCTGTTATCCGTCAGGATGAAAGGTCAGCAACAGGACCAATAGGGAAAGTGCATGATCTGGAATCGGCGTATGCGAAATAACCATTTACAAAATTTGAATCTTTGTATGTATTACTTATTACTTATTAGCTTGAAGTAAACTAATTTATTTCAGCTCTTCGTACATAAAACCGTATTGTTTTGAAACTGACATAAAATGTTTTTAAGTGCAAAATAGATCCATTGTTCTAAGACAGGACGTCAGACGATTATCAGGGTATTTGATTACATGAAAATATTCCTAAAGTACAAGTTATCAACCCTTTTTGGAAATAAATTCACATTATTCACTTAATATAAGATTAAAATAAAGTAACACTGATATTTGTTCCGATAAGTTTAAAAAACAGGATACCAATTTATTGCCAGAAAAACATGAAATTACATCACAAACCCTAAATATACACATCATATTGATATTCTTCTTTAGAGGGATAAAGGTGTCAACGTCATTTATGCCCAGATATACTGGTTAATTATACTTGACTTTATTCATTATTTATCATATAAAACAACATATCAAAAATTCACTGCTGAACAAAGCTCTTCCAAAGATAGCCTCATGGGAATATTTACCATAAACCTTGCATGTGGATAAGCAAATGAAGATTTTTATTACTCGACTTGCCAATGACAAAAAGTATAATAACATATACTACATGTTTTGCACACCACATACCTCAAAACGTTATTAGTTATTTTAGATAGTGTATTACTCTCGACACGTCAAGGTCAAGCAATTTTGTGGTCTTAAAATACCTCTATCATAACCATATTGCACTTATACGATAATACGAGTAGCCGTATATCAAGAAAAGACTCCATTTAATCCATCTTATATTTTATAAAAAAATAATTTTATATTGCTACATTTTTTATTGATAAAAATCGGGTTAAAATATTTTACGGGGACGTCCGGATGTTTATTTTATATGTGGTCATGATAACTCCCGAAAAAATTGACGTATCGAGACCGAGGTTTTTTTATTAGCTTCAGAATTACATCAACTGGTTCCTTATTTCATATCAATAGCCTGGTACGCGTAGTTTGTTAATAAAATGATTTTCAAGTTTTATTATTTTATTGCTATTAAAAATTTGAGGGCGCTTTCATTTTCTTCTTTAGACCTTGATAGACTAAGGGGGAAATGTATCATATAGTCTATATCTATTTTATACTTTGTAGAAGCGATTTCTTTCAAAATTAAATTAAACACTCATGAGGCGTGCAGTTTTGGATTTTCCAAACTATTTATACATAAAGTTATACGTTTTATATATTATGAGTTCAATCTTGGGTATAACATTTTAAAAAGGAGAGTATATAACCAGTTCGAGTTACCAATTATGACATGTGGACCTAGACGTGGTCCTTCCCTGCTCGCCGAATGAGGATGCTCATTGCTGCCCAGCAAGCTATGGCTATGCTCGAAAAAATTGGAGTGCAGATATCGCCAGTAGAAACAAAGTAACAATAGAAATAGGTTGGCCATATTGCTCGAAGAACAGATAATCGACAGGGAAGAAATAGTCTCAAATGGCAGCATCGTATTGGTAAACAAAGTCTAAGACGGCTCACTCTGTATGGAGTGACGACTACCAGTGTGTAGAAAGTCGATGCAGACTGTGTAGGACGGTGTCACCTGAACAATGTCTGTAATGGATAATTGAATGAAAGGCAAGATGACATCCAAAAGTCGAACAAAACAACGTACAATATTTTCGTTATTTGATGTTGGGATAAATATAAGAGCCATGATCTTGGGTTATCATTTTCGTGTTATTATGGGCAATAATATAAAAACACTCATCTCGTTGGCCCATTATTAATTTGTTGTTTCTAGACAAATTTGAAAATATAATTCGCATTGAACAACACAATAATAATAACAATAAGAGGGTCCTCGAGCTGTACAAGGTTGACTGTACAGTTCGAGATTTCCTCGGGCAGTGTATGGGGCAGTGGAGTACGATCCTTTGTCATCTAGGCGAGCGGATGATGGCTGCGGAGAACCGCATAAGGATAAGAAGGGGTATCTTCCATGGCGACTGTTTGAGTCCAATATGGTTCTGCCTCTCTCTGAACCCTCTTAGTACCTTACTGGAGGGTTCCGGGAGGGGATTTCAGCTTCGGAGAGGAGGTACAAAAGTGACCCACCTTTTCTATATGGATGATCTCAAGTTATTCGCCTCCAGTCGCTCTCATCTTATGGAATTGCTAAACATCATTTGTGATTTTAGCAATTCTATTAGAATGGAGCTGGGGACGGATAAGTGTGCAGTCCTCCACTTCGAAAGGGGTAGGGTTGTTAACTCTGAGGGAATAGACTTATCTATGCCCATCAACATAAAGACTCTATCTGAGGCTGAAACATACCGATACGTGGGTATGTCACAGAACATCGGTGTGGATGAGGCGGGTATGAAACAGTCAGTTTGCGATGTGCTTTATGCACGCTTGACAAAAGTACTTAACAGTCTTTTGTTGGGCGTTAATAGGACACACGCATATAACGGTTGGATCATGCCTGTTCTCATGTATACATTTAGCATGCTCAGGTGGACTCAGACCGAACTAAACGCTCTGGATAGAAAAGTCCGCACTATTATGACGTCCCACAGGATGCATCATCCGAGATCGTCGGTAATGAGGCTCGCTCTGAAATACGGTCTTGTGGATCGGAAACTGCCTTATTATAAGTACATGCCGGAAGCCGTGCTCGAAAATGACCGCGCCAGGCTTTACTGGGACCGAGCCATCATCACAGACAGGATTATTCTTGCGAATAAGCCTGATATTGTGCTGATGGACCGGGCACAGTCAAGGATATTTTTGGTCGACATTACCATTCCGTATGACGAGAACCTCGTGAAAGCCGAATCAGATAAGAGAACAAAATATCTGGACCTGGCTCACGAGGTGACCGACATGTGGGGTGGACTGCCGGCCGAAATTATACCTGTAGTCGTTTCTGCGAACGGGTTAATCCAAGTCAGCCTCTCGGGTCATCTGAGGCGACTGGGACTCCGTGACAGACCGCTCCAAGCTCAAATGCAGAAGGCGGTGCTCCTCGATACCGCCCGCATCGTCCGCCGGTTTCTTTCCCTTTCTCCCTAACCCTCGGCAGTTTGGTCTTCCATCTGGTTGGGTTTTTATTTTTTTATGTATTTATTTTATTTTGTTAATATTTATGTATGATTATCATTTTCATTTACAATTATATATTTATACAGCCCAACCAGATGAGTAAACTATATAGATACCCCAATAACAATGACATCGACATTAATGATTTCTTACATTAACGCGAATACTACACATTAAATGAAATGAGACTAAAAATAAGTACAAACCCTGACGGGGTAGCCAGAGAGAACAGATCGCCAAGTGTCACGATCCTTACATACCTCTTTCGCTTCTTTCAGATTCATTATCTTCTTCATACATGCACGTCTAGATATCCGAGTACTCTTGACCCTCCCCTCTTCGAGCAGTTTGCTCACATGGTCTTCGAAAGTCTCGGTCTACCTCGACACCTTTTAATATTAACTTTCGCGCTATATATTTTCTTCACCATTCGGTCTTCACTCATTCGCTCAACGTGCCCAAACCATCGAAGCACGCCCTTATCAATTTTTGTGATAAGGTCATCTTTCAAACCTACCATATTGCGAATCTCTTCGTTTCGCTTTCGGTCGGCCATGGTAACGCCGCACGTTTTACGAAGAGATCGCATCTCCACTGCATTCAACTTGCTTTTATGCTTCTTCTGGCATACCCAGGTTTTGCTGCCATATAACAAAGTCTGTACCAACACTGCGTTATGTATTGCAAGGCGTGCACTCTTCACTACGCCTTGCCTTTTGACTAACGCAGTCAGGGCACCATTGACTTTGTTCCCGGCAGCGACACGCCTGTCCACATCTAAATCACATCTGCCATCCCGGCTAAAAGCACTCCCCAAGTATTCAATTTCATTTATCTGTTCTAGACATTCCTGATTTACCCATATTTCACACTTCGTTCTCTCTTCGTCCCTTTCAAATACCAGAACCTTAGTTTTATTAGCATTCAAACGGAGACCTTTAATTTCACATTCCTCTTTCATACACGTGACTAATGCCTGCAGTTCTGCCTCTGATGGTGCAATAAGCACTGCATCATCAGCATACAGCAGACAATTTACTTTTATGTCACCCAATTTCACACCCAAACAGCTATCTTTCAGCTTCTGTAAACAGCTGTCGAGATACAGTATGAACAGCCAGGAAGACATGACACAACCCTGTTTTACGCCCGTTTGGACGCTAAACATGGGTGACAGGTCATGCCCTACCCGCACACAGGCTTTACAGTCACAGTAAAGTGACTGCACAGCTCTTAGCAATCGACCATCCACACCGTACCCCGGCAACAGTTCCCACATTTTCTTCCTTACAACCTTATCAAATGCTTTCTCAAGATCCACAAAAGCACAAAAAATCTTCTGGTTAGCAGCCAGAAGCTTCTCCATGATCATGCGTAGAGAAAACATTTGATCCGTGCATCCTCTTCCAGGTCTAAATCCGCATTGTGCCTCCCATAGAAATCTTTCCGATTTCTCTTGCATCCTACGTGTCAAAACCTTCGAGTAAACTTTACTTGCTAAGCTGATCGCCCGATAGCACCCGCAGTCAAAATGTGAACATTTACCTTTATATAAAGGCACAATGACTGCGGATCGCCAATCATCCGGGACATCCCCCGTCCGCCAGCACAAATTGCACAGCAGATAAAAGCTGTCCCAGACGCGAGGCCCACCATACTTGACCATTTCAGCAGTAACTCTGTCTAAACCCGCAGCCTTACCACATTTCAAACTTATAATCGCACGTTCAATCTCTTTCATACTGATGACCTCAGTGTCATCGAGGTCCAGGTCTGGCGTACCAGTCACGGCGTCATCCCCGGATCCCTCACTAAGATCATCACACGCATACATTTCTCTATAAAATTCGCTCCATCGCTGCATGACGTCCGATTTTTCTGTGAGGACGTCATTAGTTCGCGAAAGCACTTTGTTCATTCTTAAGGCCGTCGCACCACTTCGGGTCCTTCCAACCTCTTTCCAGAAGAGTTTGGAGTTCTCCTTAAAGTTGTGCGACAACCTTTCTTCCGCTTCCATTCTACAACTTTCACGCATTTCCTCAATCAATGCTTTCGTGTGAACTTTCTGCAGCTTAAATCTTTCTTTCATCTTCTCTCTCATATCCTTATCATTACTAGAGGCCAAGTAGTCTAACCATGCTTTCTTCTTCTTCTCTACAGCTTCTTTCACTTCATCATTTCACCATGCATCTCTTCTTTTACTACTGCCTCTTTTTATTGTTCCACACACTTCTTCCGCTGCACTTACCATTCCATCCCTAAGGTTCTGCCATGTTCTTTCCACACATTCATTTCTGCCATCGATGGTCAAGCTTTATACTACGTAATAAGTAATTAAATACATATTGGATAAAACTAGTTTAACGGATTTTATCGCGTTTATTTTTAACTTTTTAATTCTCAACGTTTCGGGTACCTCATGGATACTAATCTATTCTCGGGGAAGACTAAAGTCGTTTTACATCCTGATACCCTAGTTAACCCGTCTGCGTTTAAATATCAATTTTCCGTCTAATCTACGCAGAACAAACTTACTAATATCATGGAGCCTTTCAATGGTATACTTAGGTTTGGATTTAATTTTATTGGGTTAGGATTATGGGACAAAGCAAATTCTAGCACCCAGCCATCTTCATTATCATATATTACACTAAAGTTGGATGTTTTGTTTTTAATTTCACCGATTTCTAAAACGGATCATTCCTTAAGGGAATCTGTACAATTTTGTGAGGATGTGAGTTTTATACATAACTAGCTGTTCCCCGCGACTTCGCCCGCGTATTAGGATTTTTAAGTTTTTGCGCGGAACCCTAATTCTTTTTCCAAAATAAAAGTAGCCTAAATTACTCCTTATGAAATCAGCTATCTACCAGTAAAAGTCCCTTCAAAATCGGTATAGCTGTTTCGGAGCTTAGCCGGAACAAACAGACAGACAGACAAAAATTTTAAAAATTGTATTTTAGTTGTAAGTACCGTATTTACTTTCATATGTATTTAGTTAAAAACTGTAATTTTGACATTACAAACAGACACTTTAATTTATTTATTTATATAGATGTATGAATAAATGAATGAATATGCTTTATTGTTCACCACAAACAAATAAACAAATTATATAACAAAAGACAGATTAAATGTACAATTTGGCGGCCTTATCGCTACATAGCTATTTCTTCCAGGCAACCAAGAGTGTAAAGGAATAAACAATGAATATTAGGTAGGTGGCGCAATATAATAATATTACAAAATATAATGTCAATACATGCGATATATAGACAATAAATGCAATAAAATAACATTTATAAATAACTAATACATGAAATACAACAATAAAACAAAGAACCCAAAATAAAATTATTAAAGCATTATTTCACTACCATTATCTAACTCCAACAAAAGTACTATACGAAAAAACTAACTTACTATATCTTATACAACTTTATACCTATTGCACTTGCAACCTAATAAAAAATATAACCACTAATTCTATTCAATCAAACCTACAGTTACATAAAAAAACAATAACACACAACTTAAGAAGTAAAAATAAACTCCAAATAATGACTGCACGAACTAATTATGGCAAAAAAACCCTATTGTTTGAGGGAGCACAGCTGTTCAATAAATTACCAGATGACATTATAAACTGCAACAACATGAAATTGTTTAAAAGAAAACTTAGGAAATACGTACGCACATTGTAATCTTTTTAACACATGGTACCTAATATGTATAAGTGCATAACCTAAAACTATATCGCTTCCAGCACTAGAGGTAGATGTGATAATATTATCAAATTATAATAATTACTTTGTATCTCATTATAAGTAAACCATTGTATGTTCTTATGAGAAATAAAATTCTTTAAACCGAAATGATATAAAATACTAATACATAATAAAAGATAATATAAAGCATATAATATATACATATACTTACATATATAAGAGTATATAAAGAAGCTTTATATACTCTTTATATACTTTTATTTGTAATGTGATGGCGAGGACGGTCCTGAATATGTACCTGGGAAGTTTGTAGACTGTGAATTTTATTAAATGTGAATTTAAATGTAAGAAAAGAAAATATTAAATTTTATAAGGAATAAAAGGTTTCTTCAATTTGTGACTAAAGGCTAACTGGAGAGCACTTTAGCAGACTTTCAAAACATGTAGGAGGATCTTAATTTGTCTGTCCTTTTCTTTTTGCATGTATTATACTCGATATCATTGTCAATTGATGGTGAACTGATTTTAATTACTCTTTTTTATAATTGGATAAGGTTATATTTAGGAGTGATCTCATATAAACTCAATGAATAAATTTTACCCCTGATGATAAGTATGAAATGATGTTTTTAATGTTACTATTTAGACAACAATAGAGCTAGTGATATTCCTAAGATCACTCAAAAGGCTCAAAAACAGACTTTTAGCACTTTACTTATGACTTGACGCTATTATGGAGATAAAGAAAAGAAGATATGTACAGTATTCCATGTGAGGCCGAACCGCCTTGTAAAGGCGCAGGTTCAGCCTCACATGGAATACTGTTCCCATCTCTGGGCAGGGGCTCCTATAAAAATAAAATAATTTCCACATAATAGGTTCAGAGTTCGGGGTTAAATACTTTTAAGCACTATGTTTCACACATTTTAAGCTATTATGTGGGAATTTGAACCTGGTAGAGCCACGCTGCAGCTATATTATGGTTGTGGCACGAATGGATCGGCTCGACTGGAGTAGGAACACGGTCCCCCAGAGTACCAGTGTAAAATAGCAGCGTAATGCTGCTATGTTTCGTATGGTGAGTGTAGAAAACTGGAGACATGTTTAACTGGAAACTTGGCATTACATATTAGTCCTCATGGGAGATAACGCATCTGCATTTTGATTCTGTTTTGATGATAAATGTAAATGTCTATGGGGCCATAGCATCCATAACATCAGGTTAACTGTGTGCTCGTTTGTTACCCTTATCACATGAGTAAAGAACGGTTTATTTACTCATGTGCCCTTATTCTATATAAAAATACATCTTTAGTTTTTTCTTGTCGGTTTTTAATTATTATTTAAAATATAAACTAATTCACATTAATGTTATTTTAAATGAATATTTTGTTATTGGCTGGATTTATTTATTAAATATTAAGACGACACCAGTAACCGTCAAAGAGTTTTCTGATGTACACTAAATTAAAAACCGAAACAATTATGTACCTCTCAAGAGTTCTTTCATGAGTAAATGAGTTCAGTGTCAAACTCGTAGAACGAACAAATCCAAATCAGCTTGACAGTATTTAAAGAGTTACAAATGATTTCTCTGTACATATATAAATGTTATCTCAAGCGTATCTTTGTTATTTTTTTTTTATAAATCTTAATTGATAAACGAACTTCAGTCCACCTAATGGTGAGCGGCTACTGTACTCCATGAACACCTGCAGCCCCCTTCAAACAAAGATTTGTCTTCTCTGAGGGTTCAGACGGCATGCCATACAGTGTGCTATTATACTGGATCCTTATAGACCATAAAACGACTGTAAGTTCGTTGTCACTTAAAACTTCATGGTTATTCATTTTTAATTTTTAGGAAAAGGATATATATTTTTCTTTATGTTTGTATACTGGTTTCTGACAGCTATACCACGAATGCGTCTCGCAGTACTTGATTGCCGTATACTAAGCAATTACCATCAAAACTATAAAACTGATAAGTCTAGAAACTAACCATTATTTTTAATAACTTAGGCAGCTAACTGGGTTACTAACGTGACTTGACAATTTTAAGGGTTTTTTTTCTGGTTTTATTTATTTCTGGTATATTTTAATCTGGGTGTCGCCGTAAGTGAATAGATGGCTGAATATTTTGGATTGTCTTTTTTTTTTCATAGGATAAGGGTGACAAACGAGCACACAGTCCACCTGATGGTAAGTGGTTGCTGCGGCCCATAGACATCTACATCCATCCTCTATTCCAAATCAAAATGTAGATGCGTTGTCACCCGTGAGAACTAAGATGGAATGCCTCATTTCCAGTAAAAAGGGCCTCGTCTCGCATTATACGGGCTTTAGAGCATAAGCTATGCATCTGTTTTTGACCTAAATTTAAAATATTTGTGGTATACGTTTATCTACAATAAAACGAAAGCTATAAACGACGCAAACACAGAAATTTATATATCTATGGGTACAAATATATGAAAATATGTAAAAAATAAATACTAGCATTTCGAATCCCGACGCCTGACGTTTATATATGAACGTTTCACAGTTTGTCGGTTTTGCAGTAGCCAAGTAGTCTACCCGTTTAAACCTCTTATAAGGCAATGTATTGGGAGACGTTTTGGGGTGTTAATGTACATTTTTAGAATTTTCGAAATGATGACGTCATCTGCAAGTGGATCTTCTTTTTGATTCAAGGCAAAATCTGGCAATAGTCGTGGTAGTTCAGGGGCTTAGCATAATACTCACAGTACGCGAGTAACCCAGCTTCGATCCCCACCGGCACCAATTAAATTGTTAATTGCAATTTTAAGTGCTGAGTTACCACGTGCTCAGCAGTAAAGGATAACATCGTGAGGAAACCTGTGTGTCTGATAAATAAGATAAAAATATATCGAAGACATGTTAAGTTCGCCAACACACAGTGGGGCTGCGTGGCGGACATTTTCTTGCCCTAAAACCCTCTCAGAAATTAGAGGTCTGTGCAACACAAAAGCAGTGGAACGTATATAGGCTGTAATTTTTTTAGCTTAATTCTGGAAAATGACTGATCCAGAAAAATCTATTTAAATTTGAATCATTCTTTCTTCTTTATCTGTTCGCAGAAGTTAATTGCTGGAAAAGTGCGTCTGCCATAGCATGATATACAAGCTTGGTGAACGAATTGACGTTTTGCACATACAGCACTAGACATCTCGAACTATCCAAAACGCTGAAACTAAATTTCACAAACGAGCGATGGAACAGAGTGATAAACTTCTTAGTAATTAATACCAGCTTATACATGTATGGAAAGGTCTAGCAGTGGGCTTAAAAAGCTGTAAGTTAGAAATAAGGTATCGATGAGATACCTAATTTTTTTAGTTGCAGAGATACTTGAATTTGCAAATCAATCCCAAATTAATGCAAAAAAAAAAATTATATGATAAGGGTGACAAACGAGCACACAGTCCACCTGATGGTAAATGGTTGCTACGGCCCATAGACATCTACATCTATCCAAAATGTAGATGCGTTGTCACCCGTCAGGACTAAGATGGAATGCCTCATTTCCAGTAAAAAGGACCTCCGGCCACCAAGCGAAACGCAGAGGTAAACTTCTACTTCACGCTGGTTTTCTGTGAGCTCGTGGTACCACCCCGGTTCGAGCCGGCCCATCCGTGCGACAGCAAAAGCTGCTGCGTGGCTCTACCACTGTTAAAATTCTGAATTCTTAAAAATATGTCTCGCCTAGCAACGATTAATAAATAATAAATCTATAATGAAATTATTTGCAGTAAAAATAAAGTAAGAAACTAAGTACAAGAGATCAGTAATTTTTTTTTTTATAGTAAAGGGGGCAAACGAGCATGCGGCTCACCTGATGGTAAGTGACTACCGCCGCCCATGAACAACTGCAACACCAGGGAGGGAATTGCAGATGCGTTGCCGACCTTTTAAAAAGGAGTACGCTCTTTTCTTGAAGGTCCCTAAGTCGTATCGGTCCGGAAAAATCGCTGATGGTAATCGATTCCACAAGGAAGTCGTGCGAGGAAGAAAACATCTTCTAAATCGCACAGTGGTGGACCGCCAATCATCCAGATGGTGTGGATGGTATCGGGAGTTCTGCCGCGATGTGCGTTCGTGAAATTTGGCGGCTGGGATTAATCCGAACAATTCCTCAGAGCACTCCCCATGGTAGATGCGAAAGAAAATGCAAAGAGATGCAACATCTCTTCGCAGCGCCAATGAGTCGAGCCGATCGGAAAGAACTCGGTCGTCGACGATTCGAGCCGCTCTGCGCTGGATGCGGTCAAGTGGAAGGAGCTGGCACTGGGGAGCCCCTGCCCAGAGATGAGAACAGTATTCCATGTGAAGCCTAACCTGCGCCTTGTAAAGTTGCAGGCGGTGTGCCGGCATGAAATACTGTCCCGCTCTGCTGAGCACGCCAAGCTTTTTAGAGGCCAATTTGGCCTTCTCTTCCAAATGACCACGAAACTGCACGTCACTCGATATGTCGACGCCGAGGATTCCGATACTGGCTGAGGCAACCAGGGGAGTGCCTTGAAACTGAGGAGATACGACAAAGGGGTTCTTTTTAGCGGTAAACGCGCAAAAACGCGCGGTAAATTAATTAGCAGACTTCGCTCAGAGACCGTTACAACTGTCAAGAAGAAAAATTGTCGAATATCAGTCTCGTATCAAGGCAAGGACTATATAGTACGAGTACGAGCGGCGGCCTTCCAGAAGATGCGAGGTGACGACGTTGATCAAGCGATAGAACTAGCTTAAGACCGCTTTTTTGTGAGGTTTGTATTCAGTAGTGGACTAATGATGAGTTGCAATGATAATAATGGTAACGGCAACTATATTTGGACTTTGAATTGAGAAAGGCATAGTTTAGTAAACATACCAAAACACTGATGTTTATTTGTGAATTAAATCTTAAAGTCACAACTTTGTTTATCGGTTTCGTCGCCGTCACAGCCTATCAAAAGCATAGCTGATCACAGGTATCCTTCGTAGATTGCCTCATAGAGGGGGATATTTGCCGTAGTTGCCACGCTTGGCAGGGTTGGCAATCGCATTTTTTAAAGTTGTTATTAAGACTACTACCCACATCCACAGCACTATAATATGAGGTTGCGGATATTGTTTCACCGTCTCTACACGGAATTTAAAACTAGCGGTTTTTTAATTAATTATGACTAATTTGAACTTTAAGTTGACGACATTTAATCAAGCTGTTAAACACTTGAACACAATATAATTTGCTCTTAAATTTAATCTAATTTGTTTTTTATTTTTATTTTTCATTTACATTTTATTATATAAAAGACCTTAATAATACAAAGGCCGGACTAGGCCTTTTAGCATCCTCTCCTAGTCAACCCAGATCGTGTAAACATTATATGCCAAAAATAAAAAGAACATCAAGTTAAATAAGCAAAACTGCAACGATATTACAAACTAAACATAAACATAAAAACATCTCATATACTACAATATTTAAATACGAGTAAATAATACATTTTAATAATAACCTGTTAATAGACATACATTTAAATACACATCGACACATACATACATACATTTGCAAATACTTATAAATATATACATATTTAATAAATGTAATTTTTATTAACATTTCATTTTTAGTTTTTTTAAATAATATATCAAAGGCATAACTATTAATTATATTAATTTCAATGAATGTAACATTGCGCTATGTGCATTGTTGGTCGAAGTAAATAAATACATATTAAAAAAAGAAAATGCAACAAATATGTAACATATGCACAATCTTATAACAAAACTAACCAAAAGCTGACACCAAAAGATATTAATTTACAACCTCCGACAAACTGGCTTACAGTTTGACAAAATTGAAAAAGTAAATAATATAACATTCTTTCTAAGAATAAATTTAAAAAGACACTGCTATTACAGCCTCTCCAAAGTTCACTGCTAAACATACTCCTCCCCCATAGATTGCCTCCTAGTGGGAAAATTAGTCATTGTTGCCACGCTTGGCAAATGGGTTTGCAACCGCAGTTTATTTTTTATTTGTAGTTGTTATCAGGAAGTCCATCTCCTTTTTCTTTTCCTTTTATCATCAGTTATGACACCTGTGGATGATATGGGTTTGTAGATTTTCATACCCCTCTAGCACAGGACCTTAGATTTACGAAGGGTGAAAATAAATATGTAGCCGCTATTAAAAAGGCATTTTAAAATAGACGTTGAACCAATAAGAAGGAGCTGTTGAACAGAATCTAATTTTCAAGAGCCGATTATTTCTTCCTCGCGGTACAAACCAATTATAGTTCGATATGATATAATTTTAGTTTGTCTACATTGTGATATAATTTTATATTTTTTATTTTAAAAAATAAATAACACTGAGTACGGAAATTTGTATGACATGATAAGTGTGACAAACAGGCACACAGTTCACGTGATGGTAAGTGGTTACTGTGTCCCGTAGACACATACATCTATCCTGGATTACGAAGCAAAATGCAGATGCGTTGTCACCCCTGAGAACTAAGATGGAATGCCTCCTTTCGATTAAAAGGATCTCCGGATCTCTACACTCACCATACGAAACACTCGACCGTTAAGCTGCTATTTTACGCTGATATTATGTGAGAGCGAGGTCCTTCCCCGGTCGAGCCTATCCATTTGTGTTACAACCATAATAAACCACGTGCAAAACTTAGGAGATTATTTAATAAGTAATGGGACTTCTTTTCTGCCTACAAAACTGTTCTGCAGGTACCACGCTCTTACTTAGTTCAGATTTTAGGTTTGCACTGCTATGTTCAGGTCTGATAGCATATAGAGAGCCAATTTAGTTATAAGCATTCCATTTTAGTCCTCAGGGGTGACATCGCATCTGTAGCTTACTTTGTTTGTTGAAGTTGGCTGCAGGTGTACAGGAGTACTATAAGTTCGTTTGTCACTTCATGTTCGCGCCAAACGCTAATTTCAAGAATTGACGCCATCGGGCGCTCAGCGCGGTGATTTCCTACCGGTTTGACGTTCGCGCGGGATCGGGTTGGTTGCGAGCGGGGCGTATTGGAAGTAATTAATGCAGTGCAGTGACTAAAACGGCGTGGTCGCGTACTGTATAACCTCTATATAGTGTCGGATTTTCAAGAATTTATGCCCCGACGAGGAGTTTATTGAGTCTAGAAAAATAGATTGACTGCGCGGATCGGTTAATTGTTTTGGAAGTTAACATTGATTGCGATCAACGTCCGAATTTGAGTATTGTGCGCGCCTAGTTTACTATCGAAGATTTGGGTATCTTTAATACAGCCTTGAATGGAGTGTCTGTTTGAGCGTTACGTGACACGAGGTCTAACTTGAGTTTTGAGTGATTAGAGTAGCTGATTGCCATTAATTTGCGCCGACGAGTTGTAGCTTGTGTTAATTTACGTCAATTTATATAGTCATTGCATTTTGAAGCGCATTTGCAATATTTAATTTGCTTGGGTGATAGTTAATATCGTACGAAAGAATTTAGTTTGTTGTTTGGAACGCTGAACTTTGTGACTCGAGAAGAGATCGCGTTCGTACGTGTGTGTTTGTAATTTTGTGCTAAATGAACCCGGAACATTAAATATTGAACTTTGAACGACTGTTCGTTACTTGTGTCGGGTATCACGTGTTTGATTATGATGAAGGTTGAATTGGTTGACTTTGAAGTTAATTATAAGTACAATAAATTTGAGAGACTGAAATAGTGAAGTGACGTCAGACTTGAGTTCAGAGAAAGTGAACTAACCCTGGAGGATCGCGCATTTGGAAAAACGCAGCGCCTGCGGATCTGCGGTCCGACTTTAACGGTTAAGTCAGGTTTCACATTGTACACACTACTACACACTACTTACATGCACCTCATTTATCACCTGACTGGTACCATGTGGTCAACCCTACCTAAGGAGATCGGTAAGTTGTGCTTACTTATTTGTCACCCGTTTTAGAACATTCATCCATTGGCCATTTGGGCCCCGTCCTCTTTTGCCCGTCGAGGGGCTACTATGGGCCCTAGCCCAATCGACCTTTGTCGGGGAACTCAGGGCGTGAACACTTCAATTTAAAAAAAAATTGTTTAGAAATCTAAAAGTGCACGCCTCATGAGAATTTCATTCGATTTTGATGAAAAAAATAAATTACCAAAATAAATCGATTATACAAAGTAATAAATCGGTACAGGCCGTATGATACATTTGTTTTTTGTCTATCAAGGGCTAAAGAAAAAAATTAAAACGTCTTTAAATTTTTAATAGCAATTTAAAGTTATGAAACTTGAAAATCATTTCATAATTTTTAATAGCAATTTTAAGTTATGAAACTTGAAAATCATTTCATAAAAGCGCTTATTACATTATCCAATTTTTAAAAAATCTAATTAGGAACCTAAGTTGGAAGCAAGTGATCACCTTACACTAAATTGAATTCTAAATCGTGACGAAGCACATTCGTAAAAGAAGTATCGACGGGGTTGCACGTTTGATCGATGGCACCGTATTTATCAAACAGCGGAAAATAGGACTTGCCTTAGCCGTGGTGGGAACAATGGATATTAAAAAAGAAAAAAGGGAATATGCTGGGTTAAGGAATACTTGTCATTATTAATTTCTTTTTTTTTTCTTTTTGTTAAAAAAACGTTACCCCCACACTAGGATTTTCTCCTGTATTGTGGAGGCAGTTTACAAACACAAATTACATAATGACAAACATCTAGACCCGGAACAATTATTTGTAGGCCATACAAATACTTGTTCCGTGCGGGATTCGAACCCGCGGCCCCCAGCGCATCAACTCATTGCTAAGCCACTGCGCCACGGAGCCGTGTCATTATTAATTAGGACAATATTTGTAAATATTTAACAACACCTTGCATTTTTTAAATAGTTTTCATCATTTTTATTATACAAATAGGGCATTTACCCTATACAGGTCTATAATTTGTAATAACACCTCTTTTTCTGTGGACATGCTGCCACACGAACTCAATCTCAATTCTGTTGCTTCACTCGCCATCGCAAACAAATGTCGCACGCGCAGTCAAGACATCCACTTAGGTCGAAGCGCGGGCGCCGACTGGTCGTTCATCGTTCTAAATCGTAACGGTGCGATGACACTGTCCTAAATTGTAGACAATTTAGAAAGTAGAGCGGTCGGGACCTCCAACTGTAACTAAATCGGATCCTAACTGTTCTAACTATGATTACACTTTCCAACTTCCTAATTAGATTTCCTAAAAATTGGATAATGTAATAAGCGCTTAAGAAACGACGAGTACTAGGCTATTGATATTAAAAGAGGGACCAGTTGATGTAATTCTGAAGCTAATAAAAATAACCCGGTCTCGATACGAGAATTTTTTCCGGAGTTATCGTGACCATATGAGGACGCCCACGTAAATTTTTTTACAAACCCTTTTTTGTCAAAGTAGCAATAAAAATGATTTTTTTATAAAATATATTATGTATTAATTATAGTGTTTTCTTGATATATCGCTACTCATATTATCGTATTAAGTGCAATGTGGTTATGTTAGACGCATTTAAGAACACAAAATTGCTTAACATTGACGTGTCAAGAGTAAAGCACTACCTAATAACGCTTTGCGTTTTAGTAAGTTTTATAATATGGCTCTAGAAAAAACGCTTACTTCCCTAACTTTCACAAAGTGGTTGTTTATTGTAGAAAATAAAAGAAAATAATGAAAATTCTTATTTTTCTTTGACTGTATGAAACCAGTGATCTTCTCACTGTAGACGATTTTTTAAGATTCTTACAAGACCTTTTCAAAGTTCCCTTAATTCTACCACGCTAAATATATAGTTGATAAGTCACACATCCGACTCCTTAACACTGATACTGTATTCGATTGATGTGATAATTGTATCTATTCACCACTATTAGTCGATTCATGTTCGTCCAAATATTCTTCATAATTTTAGTTAAACAAGTTCATTCGCATTAGCATTGTTTTCAAAAAGCTTACCAATTTATAAATTTAAAAATAAAACAGCAGTAACATTTTTTCTTTTATTGGTTGTTTTTCTTCCTTCTTCTTCTATCTGTAAAAATATCAAATTTATTCCCCCATTTATCTTTTTATCTGTAGACAAGTACATTATGTTATAAAATATTTTTTCCTATACACCTCTACACCACTCTACACATTTTGAGTTTTTATTTTATATAACATAAAACCTTTTTTATGTGAACCAGATAATATGAGGTGATATAAACGTAGACTAGAAATATTCAAACCGGAAATTATGGGCAGATACATACTTACGCAATAAAACCGACGAAGCTTTTCATATCCGATTGATGGAGTTTTTAAAACACTTGTTAAGATACAAATTTAATGAAAAATATTTAGAATATAATTTGAAACTGACAGTTTAATTTCAATAATAAAAGTAGATATTTATTAGTACATATATAATTTTGAAACTCACAGGACCAGAAAAATTTTCCAGAGTTCAAAATAACAGGAGTTCAAATAACCAAGAGGGAGAGAGGAAAAAATAAAGTAAACAAGAGTTTGATCAAAATTCCTGATTTATTATTTTGAACATTTGTACAATTATTCATAAATTTTCATTTTGAAAAGAAGTCTCTCATTTATGTAAACAAACGACAGGTCTGTGCATGAAAACGCTTGAAATTATCGAGAGTGAGGAAGCCCAGACTTCAAATTATTGCATGTTGACGGGCAAGATACTACTCCTTCAACTTCACATTACCGAGGGGACCAATTAATATTGATTTTATTCAATTTATCGAGTATTTTTCAAGGGACCGGGAAAATATTTCAAATTACCCAGAGATTCAAATTAACGAGTGTCAAATTATCGAGAGTCAACTGTATATTATGTCAGTTTCTTTTAAAGAATAATAATTAAAAAAAACATTTACTGGCAACTTCGTAACAATATAAATTTTAAAGTGAAAAGTAATATCTGATGGTCTAAGAGCGAGTGAGTGGCAGACTTACGGCATTTCAATAAGCTTCACGTTTTTTTCAGTTAATCTCCTATACCTGAGGTACTTGAAATGGGGACTCTTTAGTTTGACTGGCGATTGATATAGAGATGCTCAGGTGTGAAAGGTATAAAAAATGACCGAAAACAACGCGAAAGTCTGCCGCTTTGACATCTTGAAATATTCAATAAAAGTTACTGAAAAAACACATTGGCAGATACCTATGGCGGTTCCAAGGTCGTGGCAGACAGGTGGACATGTACAATTTTTGCTTTATAATTTACGTTACTTCAATAAAGCTGCAATTTATAAAATATGTTGTTGATAATATTATTTGACATATATATTTTGCATGGCAGACATATATTGAGGTTATATCACCCAGGCAGACAACGAATTTCATTGGCTTCCATAAGCGCGTACTATAGCACTCATTCTAATCCAGTCTTTTTTTTCTTTTTTGTTTGGAGGAAAAACCCAAATCTGAATTTTATTTTATTCATAACAAAAGAACATCTGTCCTTGGTAACGGTTATATTAAATATTTTTTGTGCATTTTTGTACTTTGGTGGAGAAGCAAAAAGAAATCCCTGAAATTCCTCAGATTCCTGAAGTAAGCAGTTCTGTAGTAGGTCGTTTATGTTTTTTTTGTAACAAAGTAAATAACATTTTGTAACAAAGTAAACATCGGTTTAAATAATTGGTTTTGCATATTACTACGAAACTGTTGTTCAAGCTACTGGATTAGGATACGGTATTAACATCAATGGCAAGTACATCACTCACCGTTCATTTGCTGACGATATAGTCCTTATGGCAGAATCGCTGGAAGACCTAATCCCAATGCTAAGTGACCTCAGTAATGCCTCCCAACGGATAAGACTTAAGATGTCATAGGTCTTAAGATATGGACAAACCATAGATTATGTATAATGTTCATATTACATCTATGCCGGTAGTTGTTGGGAGCACTAAGCTTGAATTTGTTGACGAAAATGTTTAGCTGGGATAAACACTCTGACTAGGTAAGTCCAATTTCGACCGAGAGGCCATTCGAAGGATTCAACTAGGCTGAGCCACGTTCGGTAAATCACGACACAATTTCTCGGCAGGTCAAAACTTGAAAACGAGATTGTACAACCAGTGAGTGTTGCCAGTAATGTCTTGTGGATCTGAGATGTGATCCTTCACTGCTGGCCGTTTGAGGAAGCTAAAGGTCGCTCAGCGAGTTATGGAGAGGGCTATGCTCGGGGTTTCTCTGCGTGATAAACTTAGAAATAAGGATATCCGCAGTAAAACCAGAGTAACCGACATAGCCCAACGGATTAGTAAACTGAAGTGGCAGTGGGCCGGCCATATAACTCGAAGAACCGACAACCGATAGGGAAGAAAGGTTCCCGAATAGCAGCCTCGTACCGGCAGGCGAAGTATAGGGTGATCTCCCACTAGATGGAGTGACGACCTGGTAAGCATGATATGCAGATGACTCTGGACCGTACTTTGTATAATTCCTTGGGGTGGCCTTTGTTCAGCAGTGGACTTATGAACGACTGTAATGATGGTGATGACTAATACTAAAGAATAGTTGATAACAAGTATTTTAATTAATGTAATAGAAATTTAAATTTAATCTAAATACTAGATTAGAACGAGTACGCGCTTATGGACGGCACTGAAATTCGTTGTCTACCTGTGTGATAGAACCTCAATATGTGTCTGCCATGCAAAATATATATTATGTCAAATAATATTATCAACAACATGTATAAATTGCAGCTTTATTTAAATGACGTAAATTATAAAGAAAAAAATGTACTTGTCATTCCATCTGCCACGACCTTGGAACCGCCATAGGTGTCTGCCAATGTGATTTTTCAGTAACTTTTATTAAATATTTCAAGATCTCAAAGCGGCAGACTTATTACTTTCACGTTTTTTTCGGTCATTGTTTTACACCTTTCACACTTGAGCGTCTCTATATTATCAAATGCCGGTCAAACTAAAGAGTTCCCATTTCATGTATTCATGTATAGTGGATTAACTGAAAAACCATGAAGCTTATTGAAATAAGTATAAGTCTAGTAAAAATAAGTCTGCCGCTTACTAGCTCTTTTATGAGCGAAACTTCCCTCAAAAATTATTAGTTTAATGAATCTAGCTAAAAAATTAAAAAAAATTGAGGTTCTCCCGGGAGGGGGAGGGAGAGTATATGAAATTAAAATGTGCTCTGTAACGTACATATGCCGATAGATATTACTCAATTTATTTGCCAATTTTTTACCAAAAATACAAATATTTATTTTTTGCTAATTGGCGGAATCGGTCAAATTTTAAAAGTAACATAGCAACGAGAAATGAAAGAAATAAATAATAAATTATACCTCTTTTTAAAGAACATGTTCGATTCTTTAATTTAATTATACATAATTTGGTGGTCAAGTGGAAACTTCTTGAGAAAACTAAACTTTGAACAAACAGTCGATAAATAATAAAAAAAGTTCATATTATGTGGCAGATAGCGCACAAACTATAAGTAATATCGCTTTTGTATTTAAGAGAGGTTGATAGTTAATTTATCAAGGATCATTTCGTATTTGAGTATTAGTCATGTATCTTGCATGGTATTTCTTTAAAACTAATAAAACGGCGCTTTGGGACATTTTCTGGAGCTTGGGGAGGGCGAAGGGTTGACGATCACCCGGGAGGGGGAGGGAGAATGGATAAAATTTAACTTTGCTCTTTAACGAATCAAAATAAATATTTGCCGATAAATAAAAGTACTCCATTTATTTTGCCAATTTTTAGCTCAAATACAAATATTTATATTGCGCTGAATAGCCGAATGAATTAAATTTAAAAAGTAGCAAAGGAATGTAATATGAAAGAAAGAAATATAGAAATAAATTATACCTCTTTTTAAAGAGAATATTCTGTTCTTTACTTTAGTCATCTAGTATATCTTGGCGATAAAGTGGAAAATTCTTGATAAAACTAAACTTTGTACGTACCTCCACATTTTTCATGCACTTTTCATGTACGGTTTTCTTTAAAACAGAAAAACTGCGCTTCGGAAAACATTCTTGGGCGGGGGGAGGGGGTTGATGCACACGGGGGAGGGGTAAAAGAACAATGGCAGAAAAATAGTTGACAAAATTTATTGCGTTGTAGTGTTATGCTACTTACGTATCATTTTACATCTATTTTTCCATTCAATTTTTGATTTTCTGCATTCATATTTTGCATCACCTTTATTTCCATAGGATCCTGTAACGTTTTTAGACCATAAGAACACAATAACAAATCATTTTTACTTCGTATTTTCACGCTACCAGCACTTTTTAAATCGGTGTCAATGGAGTCTACCTTTTTCGATCTTTTATTTATTTCTCCGTAACTCTGCAACTTCGGGTTTCGTGCGCGCTGTTGCGCTACCTTTTTTCCTATATCAATAATATCTCATTTCTTACTTAAATCTTGCCGTTTTTCAATTATGAGCCTGAAACCAAAAATTGACATGTTTTGACATCGTTGTTTATCTGGTTGTAATGGAAATTTTATTCAAATTCGTTACCGGTCTGATGTTTTTACTTCAATATTTCCACACACATTCCACAAAAATTTGCTTTTAATTTGAATAATTTCTCGTTCTCTCTAAAAAGGTATAAAAGCCGAACAATCGGTCAATACAGTAGTCTCGCTTCAGCTTCCAAACTTGAAGCATCTCCTAGAGGCCTTATCCCGGGGCCGCACTGCCCCGGGATCCTGCAAGCCTCTGTCTTTACCTCAAGTCGTCGCCTAGCCTACTCCAAGCACGGGGCCGCACTGCCCCGGGATCCTGCAAGCCTCTGTCTTCACCTGAAGTCGTCGCCTAGCCTACTCCAAGCGCGGGGCCGCACTGCTCCGGGATCCTGCAAGCCTTTGCCTTCACCTGAAGTCGTCGTCTACGCCTTCACCTACTAGTGCCCGCGCTATATTTAGCCACTGTGCGTGCTTGCTCCAGACGCTGCGAGCGTTTACTCCTCTTCCCCCGGACCTCTGAGGAGTTCAGACGTATTAAATGCTTAAACCGCGATACTATTTTCATTTAATTATTAAAACAAATTTGCAAAATAAATGAAGCCAAAATAATAGGAGTGTATAACTGCGAGGAGAACTTTATGCTAGCTGCGCCGTCCTTGTCTTCTTTGCTGTCTCATCACCAGCAACGCCCAGTACCTTGCTGTTAACGCCTCCAGAGGTGTTACGAGGATTGTCGAATAACGAAGGAACGCATCAACCAAAACTGTAAGAACATTCATTACTAATGATTTCTTATATTTACGCGAACACTACACATTTAAATAAAACTAAATTTACGGATTTTATCGCGTATATTAACTTATTTTATATTCCCGACGTTTCGAGCACTTTACAGCACCCATGGTCACGGGGGGGACTAAGGTGTATGACGTCCCAATGTCATAGTTAACCACGGCTACCTCCAGATTAAAAATTATTAATTTTGAACACGTACGTGTTCACACGTACAGGATCGCCCCCGTCACTACATTAGAATTGATAGACCACAAATCCTCGCTAAAGAACACCGATTCCTTCCAAGGATGATTCGCGAGGCTATTGAAATCAAGAAACATCCTAATTTCAATAGAGAAGATGGCTGGGTGCTACCATCTGCTTGGGATCCCATAATTAATAAAATTAAATCCCAACCCAAGCATACAACTGCAAGACTTCATGATACTGTAAGTTCATACTGCGTGGATCGGAACAAAAATTAATAATTTTTAATCTGGAGGTAGCCGTGGTTAACTATGACATTGGGACGTCATACACCTTAGTCCCCCCCGTGACCATGGGTGCTGTAAAGTGCTCGAAACGTCGGGAATATAAAATAAGTTAATATACGCGATAAAATCCGTAAAATTAGTTTTATTTAAACATTCATTACTATTTGTCGAAGTACAGAGGTCTAGGTATACTGGACGAAAATTATATTTGTATGAAAACGTCGATTACCACCAGAATACGTTGATCCCTAATCTTATAGGGTTAATGAAATTGCGTACACTAATTACACTACGATAACTGTTTGTACTCTCTTATAACCTGGTACACGATGCCGCTAAAGAGAACTCCACCGCAAACACCTATTAAAAAAATATGCGCTCTGAGACAACACAGTTGCCGCCTTCTTTGGTGAAGGATGTACCTCCTAGCAGTTCTATCAACTTAGTAGAAACGGACATTATTTTAAACAAATCTGCGTCAGAGTCGGATATATCCCGCTTTTCACCGCCAAATTTTGTTTCTCAACGTAATAAGAGATGTAGGGACCAGGTAGAAATCTCGATTGCTGATCAAATGGATGATTTTAAAGAGGAAATGCGAAAGTTAATGACATCCTTTTTTGCCTCGCAAGCTGCAGAGCTCAAAAATGTCAATACCTTACTTAAAGACATACAGCAGTCAAATTATAATATTGAAAATTCGATTTCTTACCTTACTACGCAATATGAGGAACTTTGGAAGAGAGTTAACGAATTGGAAACTCAAGCAAAGCAGGACAGGAACCATAATATTACTATGCTAGAAACTAAATTGGAGGAATTGCATATAGACAGTAGAAAATCTTGTCTTGAAATTAAAAATGTCCCAAAAAAGCCTAGCGAAAATAAAGAAGACCTTATCGAGATGGTTATTAACCTCTCGAAGACAATTGATTACAACATCTCTAAATCAGATGTCAAAGACATATACAGAGTAAGGACGAAAACAGCTGCCAAAAAAAACTTACCTATTGTTATCGAAACTCACTCAACTATATTAAAGAACAATATATTAAAATCTGCTAAATCCTTCAACGTGAAACATAAAAGTAAGCTGTGTGCTAAACATCTTGGATTTAAAACCCAAGAAGACACCCCCATATACTTGTCAGAACACCTAACCCCAAGAGGAGCACGCTTATACTTTCTAGCACGAGACTTAGCCAAATCAAAACAATACAAGTTCTGTTGGACCGCTTACGGCAAGGTATATGTAAGAGAAAATGAACATTCTCGTATTATTATGATTAAAAATGAGAGTCAAATACAGCAATTATTGACAGGCCAATCCCCAGCAGCACCTGCCATCTGACTACCTGAAACCTTATCTCTCAACCAAGGGACACCGACTGTAATATTTCTTACAATGTCGCTATTACATGCTATTTTCTATTTATTAATAATTTTTATCCTAAAATGTATTCCATACCATTCGTCTCTGTTACTGTTATTGATTTTACCTATGTTCAAGATTTATAATAATTTTGTTATTTTATTATTCTTACAATTCTACACAAATATGTCTCAGCAACAAACAAATATACACAAACTCACACGTTCACAAAACACAATCATACGATTAATGTCTCTTCGAAAATCATTTTTCAAATATATAAATACATCAAAACATAAACACTTAGAATTAAGACACGTATTCCAAATTATATATAAAGTATCTAGATCTAATACTTATAACGGATAGTTCCTTAAATACTTTACATGAATTAGACAAAGTAGTTATAGCACAATCCAGTGAATGTCGTGTCCAAGACTTTATAACACAGCACATAATACATAAATCCGATATAACTATTATATCACAAAATATTCGGAGTATTTATAGAAATTTTGATGACTTACACTTAAATCTTATTCAACTTAAAATAAAGCCTGATTTTATTATCCTTAGCGAGTGTTGGTTAGACCAGAACAAACCTGTTCCCATGTTAAATAATTATACGTCCTATAATACTACACAACACATAAATCACTGTGATGGTGTGACTGCTTATATTAATAATAAGCATTCAGTGAGTGTCAAGGAAATTTCGCTATTAGAAGCGTCTTGTCTGCAAATTCAATTTAATGACTACATTATTATTGGTATTTATCGCTCACCATCTAACATCCATGCTGAAAGTTTTATCAACTCTCTTAGTCTTTACTTAGAGTCCTTAAAAATGTGTAAGCTTATTGTTTTAACGGGTGATATTAATATAATACACAAATGTAATGAAAGTACACATGAAAGGATGAATAGACTAAACTATTTAAATATGTTGTGTACACACGGCTTGCTTCCAGGACACTCGATACCTACGAGAGGTAACAACTGTCTCGATCACTGTATGTTAAAAATAGATACAAATAAATCGAATACAACAATCATAGTGATAAACACAACTATCACAGATCATTGCATGACTTTCCTGAAGTTAAATAATTTTTGTAATAAAACTGCATTTAGTAATAAATACAAAAGGTCAGTCAATTATGAAAATGTTATTAATAGCCTGAAAAGCACTAATTTACAAGATCTGCTATTATGTTGTGATTCTAACATTTTAACTGAACTCTTCACAAATAAAATCCAAACACTTATATTAAAAAATACCTCTTTAAATTAGTCCCCAAAACAAGTCGAACAATAAAACCCTGGATGACACAAGGCGTCCTACGTTGCATTAGGAACCGTAATAATATGCAATTAAAATTAAAATCTAATCCAGAAAATGAAGTGTTAAGGATCACGTATAAACGCTATAGAAATCACTGCAACAGCTTAATTAAAAAACTTAAGCGCAAATATGAGCGAGAACAGATAATGAATGCCACCGGAAACCCTAAAACGCTCTGGAAAGCAATAAATGATATCACACATCGCAAGCAATTATTACATAAAAATATAGAGTTGTTAAAAATAGGATCGATCCCTCTTGAATCCGTTAATTTGATTAATAGTTACTTTGCTAATGTTGGGAAATCCTTGGCGGAGGATATTTTATCAAAATTTAACTCTATTAACATTTCCACTGTGGATAAAACAGTAAGCTCACAGGCCTCATCTTTTGCTTTGCTGGAGACTGATGATTCGAAAGTTAGGAGTATACTGATGAACCTTAAAACAGAGAGTGCCCTTGGATATGACAATATTACCACCAATTTTCTAAAACAGGCCCATATGATATTAGTACCCATAATAACACACCTGGTTAATCTTTGCTTTAGGGATGGCGTTTTTCCTACTGCTCTAAAGTTGGCATTAATTACCCCTGTATATAAAGGTGGAGATAAATGCGATCCAAGTAACTACAGACCTATATCAGTTCTCCCCGCAATATCCAAAATTTTAGAAAAATTGTTAAATAACCGTTTGATTAATTACTTAAATAAATATAATATACTTTCAATGTCACAATTTGGCTTCAGACGAGGACTTTGCACAGAGGACGCTATTTCAGGGCTGACGTCACTCATTATTGACCAAGTTGACAAACGAAATAAATGTTTAACAGTTTTTCTCGATATAAAAAAGCCTTTGATATCGTCTCTGTCCCCACTCTTGTAAATAAACTTGAACATATAGGCATACGAGGTAAACCCCTAGACTTATTTAAAGATTACTTAACAAACCGTAGAAAACGGGTCAAAATAGGAGAGCACTGTAGTCATGACTCTACCATTACCTATGGTGTTCCACAGGGGAGTGTTTTAGGCCCGACTCTATTTTTGGTTTACGTAAACAGCCTTTGTAAAATATCGCTTCAAAATGGGCACTTATTCTCGTATGCAGATGACACTGCTTTGGTATTTTGTGGTCGAACCTGGGAAGATGTTCGGCACAGCGCTGAAGTAGGGTTAGCCAAGGTTGCGGAGTGGTTAAGAATACATTTGTTAACTCTGAATACATCTAAGACAAACTATATATGTTTTACTAACTACAATAGGACTCAACCTAATTTTAATATTAAAATTCATTCTTGTGTTGACCATAATAGCTCTAACTGCTCATGCCCATATATAAACAAGGTATCCAGCACAAAATATCTTGGAATAATATTGGATCAGCGTTTATCCTGGCATCTACATATCGAACTTTTAATGACAAGAATTACAAAAATTCATATGGTTTTTCAAAATTTTAAGACATCTCACAACAACTCAGATATTAAAACAAGTGTATCTTTCTTTAGTTCAATCAGTTCTGGCATACTGTATTAGTATATGGGGAGGTGCTACGAAAACAAAGTTTTTGGATTTAGAGAGAGTTCAAAGATCATTACTGAAAGTTATGAATTTTAAGCCTTACAGATTCCCAACACAAGATTTATACGCCCTGTGTGATCTTCTTACAGTTCGCAAGTTATACATATTAAATATAGTTCTTAAGCTACACAAGTCCCTTGCATATAATCTTGAAGTCAAAAATAAAAGGAGAAAAACGATCGTAGCTCCAAGTGCTCCGGTTAAAACAGCATTTGCTAGACGACAACAGGCAAAAAAGTCGTCTTATTTGTACAATTACTTAAATAAAGAATTGAATATTTATTCAAAAACTAGTAAAGAATGTAAGAAACTTCTTATTGAATGGCCCAAGTGGAAAGATTATCACGAAATCGAAAATTTGTTAAAATAACACGGCCTACAAAGCACGTGCGTACACGTGCAATCACGCAAACACACACAAAAACGCACGCATACACACACACACACACACACACACACACACACACACACACACACACACACACACACACACACACAAACGCACACACATATATTTTTTTAATTAATTTATCAAAGGGAAGGGAATTTTATGTTATTCTTGTAACTACAAGTATTGTATGTTAATTATAGAAGAGCGAGTTTTCCTGCCACAAGTATTGAAAAATACTTAAAAGGAGAACTCTGTGTACTGCTGATAATGTAAATTTATTGTTACAGAATAAACATTTTTGATTTTTTTTTTTGATTTTTGATCTTGCTTTAGGACCTCGAATTTTGGTTGGATTAATCTTCACTTTTTATTTTTATTTCGGACACATCTCGTTAGTGATGTTGCATAAGTCATAGCGACTAATGCTTGCTTAAGATTAAGTTCTTTATCTTTATCTTCACTTGGGAGCGGATGACTACTCCCTTAATATTTTTTTTCCACGCAGGAGCGGATGGCAACTCCTTAAATAAGCCTGAATGTCCTTTCGAAAACACGCTTTTAGAGTGGTAGTCATTGAATGTGAACTCTACCCTTATCTGAATGCAGATGATGAATGTAAGAGATAGTATATCTGATTTTGCCTGTTGGTGTCTGTTTCTGCAAAGCTGTGTTTATTTTAGAATGTACATGTCAAAAAGTTTGCTGAGTCAAAAATTTTCCAGGATCGGGGGGGAAATGTAGTGTTATGCTACTTACATATCATTTTACATCTATTTTTCCATTCTGTTTTTGATTTTCTGCATTCATATTTTGCATCACCTTTATTTCCATAGGATCCTGTAATGTTTTTAGACCATAAGAACACAATAAGAAATCATTTTTACTTCGTATTTTCACGCTACCAGCACTTTTTAAATCGGTGTCAATGGAGTCTACCTTCTTCGATCTTTTATTTATTTCTCCGTAACTCTGCAATTTCGGGTTTCGTGCGCGCTGTTACGCTACCTTTTTTCCTTTATCAATAATATCTCATTTCTTACTTAAATCTTGCCGTTTTTCAATTATGAGCCTGAAACCAAAAATTGACATGTTTTGACATCGTTGTTTATCTGGTTGTCATGGCAATTTTATTCAAATTCGTTACCGGTCTGATGTTTTTACTTCAATATTTCCACACACATTCCACAAAAATTTGCTTTTAATTTGAATAATTTCTCGTTCTCTCTAAAAAGGTATAAAAGCCGAACAATCGGTCAATACAGTAGTCTCGCTTCAGCTTCCAAACTTGAAGCATCTCCTAGATGCCTTATCCCGGGGCCGCACTGCCCCGGGATCCTGCAAGCCTCTGTCTTCACCTCAAGTCGTCGCCTAGCCTACTCCAAGCACGGGGCCGCACTGCCCCGGGATCCTGCAAGCCTCTGTCTTCACCTGAAGTCGTCGCCTAGCCTACTCCAAGCGCGGGGCCGCACTGCTCCGGGATCCTGCAAGCCTTTGCCTTCACCTGAAGTCGTCGTCTACGCCTTCACCTACTAGTGCCCGCGCTATATTTAGCCGCTGTGCGTGCTTGCTCCAGGCGCTGCGAGCGTTTACTCCAGGCGCTGAGAGCGCCTAATCAAGGCGCTGCGTGTGCCTACTCTGGGCGCTGCGTGTGCCTACTCCAAGCGCAGCGTGTGCCTACTCAGGGCGCTGCGTGTGCCTACTCCAAGCGCTGCGTGTGCCTACTCCAGGCGCAGCGTGTGCCTACTCTGGGCGCTGCGTGTGCCTACTCCAAGCGCTACGTGTGCCTACTCCAGGCGCTGCGTGTGCCTAGACCAGGCGCTGCGTGCCACCACCGCCAAGCGCGGTGTGCCACTTTGATCTTCAGGCTCCGCTTCAGTATTCATCTATCTTTATTTTCTATTTAATTGTAATTCACGTCACCCATCACCATCATCATACTTCATTTTTTTTATATAAAATTGTAAATATCTTTTTAAAATTTTAAATATATTATTTTTGTTGTTTCGTTGTTGTTAGGTTAGGTTCTCTTTTTTTTAATTCTCGCTTCACGACAGCGTCTAGAAATAAGTTATATATAAAATGAGTTTTATTATTTTTCTATGATTTTTCAAATAAAAATGTATTTTAATTAAAGCCACAAAAAAGCAAATATTTTAGGAATATCAAATGACAAATCATTTTTTTTTGGAGTTTATGGCCTGATATCTAGACCTTTAGGCCAAGTCTTGAGTATTTTTATTCGGTTTATTATAATTTCCCCAAGCCTTGTCTTTATGTATTATTATCCTTCATAGTTCACTGCTTCACAATATGTTGATGCGTCACATTGTGCAGCCCTTGGGAGATTTTGACGGCAACTTGAGCCAGCAGGCAGCTGACAGTTGGCGATAGTATCTAAAGGCGCCTATGCAAACAGCTTTTCTTGAGAATCCATCACCATCAGAGCACTTGTTTCACCGTTTCCACTAATAGTTCACATGTGTAGACAGTTAATACATAAAATCGCACCACTTTTACATATCAAAATCCACTTCAAACTTTTATTATTTAAACTATAATACAGGAGCAGCAAACCGCCGCCGATCAAGTTCCCGCCAAAAACACTTAAATCATTTAACTCTATTCAAGTGTTGTCATTATAATAATATTCATACTACTTTCGTATAAATTTTGTAAGACTACCAACACAACGCACAAACACAAAATATTTTTATATTAAGTTATTATAATATAAGTAATAACTATACTATCAGTCATAATAATAATAAAAGTGATATGGTTGAAAGAACTTTCTTACAAAGAACTTTCTACAATAATACATTATCTTAATCATAGTAATATGTAACAATTCCATTTAATGTTATGGCAACAATAGCTAAAAGAAAATGTCAATATTTTTTACTGATTTTACGGCTCTGGGTTCTAGCCCTTCTGAGAATGTCACTGTATGACACAATGGCCCTGGACCCATGCCAGAAATATACATTTATGGTATGCAAATATATAATGTATGTATAATGCCGTGTAGTGGCGGTCAAGAATATCCACTACCCCATATCCTCCCGTGGGTGTCGTAAAAGGCGACAAAGGGAAACAGGCGGGAGATGGGCAGCAGCATCTTCCTGATAATAGCCGAAAGTACAATAAAAAAACTGCGGTTGCCAACCCACTCGCCAAGCGTGGCAACTATGGCAAATACCCCCCAATGATGAAAACAACAAACAGACGGCCCCTAGTCCCCGGCGGCCCCGCTATTCCTGGCT
The DNA here is from genome assembly GCA_033319125.1 of Parnassius glacialis. Lineage (NCBI taxonomy): Eukaryota > Metazoa > Arthropoda > Insecta > Lepidoptera > Papilionidae > Parnassius > Parnassius glacialis. The sequence continues at coordinate 19,612,434 of JAVANC010000010.1, read as the reverse complement.
ACGGTGGCGACCATGGTAACGGCGGGGCAGGGGGTGCTAAGAATCTCCGGTTCGGTTGCCACCTACGACGTATCGACCTGGCAACGTACAACGCACGCACCCTGAGGACTGACGAGAAGATCGTGGAGCTGGAAGAAGAGATAGACAAGTTGCGCTGGCATATTATAGGATTATCTGAAGTCCGAAAGGAGGGGGAGGACACGGTAATCCTCGAATCCGGCAACTTGCTCTATCACCGGGAGGGCGACCATCTGTCCCAAGGAGGTGTCGGATTTATCGTCCACAAGTCTCTCGTTAACAACGTTGTAAAGATCGGGAGTGTGTCGACGAGGGTTGCGTACCTTATACTCAGAATCACCAAACGGTATTCGCTGAAGGTCATACAGGTTTACGCACCAACCTCGGCACACCCCGATGAGGAGGTGGAGGAAATGTATGAGGATATCTCTAGAGCCATGCATTCCTCCAAAACCCAATATACGGTGTTAATGGGAGACTTCAATGCAAAACTAGGCACAAGAGAGAACGGTGAGCTGAAAGTAGGGAAATTTGGAATAGGGCAACGGAACCCAAGGGGCCAGCAGCTGGCCGACTTCATGGAGAAAGAGGGACTCTTTATGATGAACTCTTTCTTCAAGAAGCGGCCCCACAGGAAGTGGACCTGGTCGAGCCCCGACGGTTCGACAAAAAATGAGATTGACTTCATTATGACGACCAGACGACAACTGTTCAGTGATGTCTCAGTTATCGCGAGGGTGAAAACCGGCAGCGATCACCGAATGGTTAGAGGCACACTGAACCTATATGTTAAGTTGGAGAGGTCTCGTCTGATGAAGTCAACGCTCCGTCCCCCTCGTGCTCTAATCCAAAGTCCCGAAACCTTTCAGCTCGAGTTACAAAACCGTTTTCAGTGCCTAGTAGACTGCAATGAAGTGGACGATATGAACGACAAGCTCGTGGAAACTGTCCATGCGGTCGGAGCTAAGTTCTGCAAGACCCGCCGCAGAAGAACACAAAAACTCTCCGATCACACTCTTAATCTCATGGCTGTTAGACGGGAGATGAGGCTACATTCTTCAACAGATTTGACAGCATACAGGCAACTGACTAGACAGATCTCTAAATGCATGCGGCGAGATTTACGCAACTTCAATACAGCTCGTATTGAAGAAGCGATCGAGCGGAACCAAGGCTCCAAAGTCTTTGCCAGAGATCTGTCTGCCAGAAAGAGCCAACTGTCAAGGCTGAAGACCAAATGTGGCAGCATCGTTTCCGGGGCACCTGAGATTTTGAGTAAGAGTGAGAGGTTCTATGGGCAGCTGTACACGTCATCGTTGGAGCCACACGCAAGTGTGAGTAACGATCCAAGAGCGAGTCTTATTCGACACTATTCCGAAGATATCCCGGACGTCAGTCTGAGCGAGATTAGAATGGCTCTCCAGGACCTTAAAAACGGCAAGGCCCCAGGCGAGGATGGAATTACAGCGGAGCTTCTGAAAGCGGGTAGAAGACCGGTACTTGAAGTCCTTCAGAGGCTCTTTAATTCCGTCCTCCATGGTGGCATTACACCGGAGGCGTGGAGCAGAAGTGCGGTGGTCTTGTTCTTCAAGAAAGGTGACAACGCTCTCTTGAAGAACTACAGACCGATTTCCCTTCTGAGCCGCGTCTACGTGCTGTTTTCGAGAGTCATTACGAATCGTCTCGCGCGCAGACTTGACGACTTCCAGCCTCCCGAACAAGCCGGTTTCCGAAAGGGCTTTAGCACCATAGACCACATACATACCCTGCGGCAAATTGTACAGAAGTCCGAAGAGTACAATTTGCCACTACGTCTGGCGTATGTGGACTATGAGAAAGCCTTTGATTCCGTCGAAATTTGGGCGGTGCTGCAGTCCCTTCAGCGGTGCCAAGTTGACTGTCGGTATATCGAAGTGCTGAAGTGTTTGTACAGTAGAGCTACGATGGCTATCCGAGTACAGAACCAGAGTACGAAACCTATCCAATTGCAGAGAGGTGTAAGACAGGGTGACGTTATATCCCCGAAACTCTTCACCGCTGCATTGGAAGACGTTTTCAAGCTTCTGGACTGGAAAGGATACGGTATTAACACCAATGGCGAGTACATCACTCACCTTCGATTTGCCGACGATATAGTCCTCATGGCAGAATCGCTGGAGGAACTAAGCACTATGCTCAATGACCTCAATAGTGTCTCCCAACGGATAGGTCTTAAGATGAACATGGACAAAACAAAGATTATGTTTAATGTCCATGTCACACCTATGCCGGTAGTTGTTGGGAGCACTAAGCTCGAAGTTGTTGACGAGTATGTTTACCTGGGACAAATAGTCCGACTAGGTAAGTCCAACTTCGACCGAAAGGTCAATCGACGGATTCAACTCGGCTGGGCAGCGTTCGGGAAGCTACGACACATCTTCTCATCAGAAATACCTCAAAACCTTAAAACAAAATTGTACAACCAGTGCGTGTTGCCAGTGATGACTTACGGAACTGAGACCTGGTCCTTCACTGCTGGCCGTATGAGGAAGCTCAAGGTAGCTCAGCGAGCTATGGAGAGGGCTATGCTCGGAGTTTCACTGCGTGATAAACTTAGGAATGAGGTTATCCGCAGTAGAACCAGAGTAACCGACATAGCCCAACGGATTAGTAAGCTGAAGTGGCAGTGGGCCGGCCATATAGCTCGAAGTACCGACAACCGATGGGGAAGAAAGGTTCTCGAGTGGCAGCCTCGTACCGGTAGGCGAAGTGTAGGGCGTCCCCCCACAAGATGGAGTGACGACCTGGTAAGACATGCAGGAAGTCGATGGATGCAGGTGGCTCAGGACCGTGCTTTGTGGCATTCTTTGGGGGAGGCCTATGTTCAGCAGTGGACTTGTGAAGGGCTGTAATGATGATGATGATGATGAAATATATAATAGAGATACAATAATCTAAAAACTCTTAATTATGTAGGTAGGTCATAATATGTTGAGAATGTATTAAGCTAACATCAAACAACTTTTATCAAGTCACATAAGACATAACCTAAAAAGGTTCAAATCTAAATATCTTTTTTTTGCCGCCTTCTCACGACAAAATTTCTTTGACAGAGTTATTAAGGGAGTGACGCTTAACATTTTAAGATATTTTTGATATATAGACGCTTCCATTCATTCTCAACTAATTTTATGTATGAAAGTCTGCCATAGTCCTTTGACTTCGCTCCATAACGTACATATGCCAATAGATAAAAGTACTCCATTGATTTTGCCAATTTTTCCATACATTGCAATCTATAATGCTTGAACTATAATCGGTATATCGGTTACTAACCGATTTCCTGATAGAACTTACCAGAGTTGCTACACAATAATTTCAATAGGTCGAACAATAACTCAAGTCGTATATAATATAAAATTATTACATAGTTATTAATTACTATTCATATAGTCATAAAATTCACGAAGTTTAAAGACGGCATTAGAGTTTTCTATTCGTCAACATTCAGCCACTAATCTTTATAATTATAACAAAAAGAAACAAAGGAAATGTGCAGCTTACCCGCACTCAGTAAAATAAGATTCAGAAGTAACAAACGGTTAACTCCGGCCATTTCGTGCGTAATTTTATTTTAGTGTTATCTTCTAGGAAAGTGATTGCCGTCGTCGGTCACATTTTCCAAATAATTGCCGCTTAGCGCGTTCCTGCAGCATAATTTATTTTAACTTGAACGCGCTTATTCCGTGATATAAAGTACCAAAGAGAATACATTTTTTAAATTAAAATTTATGAAATAACGCAACTTATTATTGTATTAAAAGCATATTCTCCTTTAATACTTATAGATAGAATTAATTAGACTTTATTATGGATGGAACCACTGATAAAAGCACTTTTCCCACTCGTCCTTAGGGGTCTCTTCAACGGCATTTTGAAACGCCTCTGCTTCCTCGGCGTCCATAACGCGTTTTACTCGAAGCTATTCTTTTATTTTCGGAAATAAATAAAAATCGCGAGGTCGAGGCTATAGGGTTTGTGACTAAGTAATTCTCATCCTCACAATGTCTCCTTCACCGCTGAGTACGTAGTAATTCAACACTAGAAATTTATTGATACCAGCTGGGCTTGAACCCGGGTCTATCGCATACTATGAAATTTATAACGTGAACTTAGCAACAAGAGAAGCGTTCAGAACAACAAAACCAGTTTATAAATGTATATGCTTTTAAACAAAAAAAATACTGCTGTAATTTATTGAGTGTTTTTTGGTAAATTGCCAACAGATGGCTTATTCATTCACATGACTACTGATATTTCTGGGGTGTAAAATGGGTATGAAATTTGTAACGCGAGTTTAGCGACAACAAAAGCGTTTAGATCAATAAAACCAGTTTATAAGTTTATTTGCTTTCAAACAAAAAAAAAGACTGCTGTAGTTTTTTGAATGGTTTTGGTAAATTGCCAACAGATGGTTTATTCTTTCACACGGCTACTGACAAAACTTCAGGGGTTTAAAATGGGTATGAAATTTATAACGCGAGTTTAGCGACAACAAAAGCGTTTAGATCAATAAAACCAGTTTATAAGATTATTTGCTTTTAAACAAAAAAAACACTGCTGTAGTTTTTTGAATGGTTTTGGTAAATTGCCAACAGATGGCTTATTTCTTTTAAACGGCTACTGACAAAACTTACGGGGTTTAAAATGGGTATTAAATTTATAGAGTAAGTATAGCGACAACAAAAGCGTTTAGATCAATAAAACCAGTTTATAAGTTTATTTGCTTTCAAACAAAAAAAAACACTGCTGTAGTTTTTTGAATGGTTTTGGTAAATTGCCAACAGATGGCTTATTCTTTCACACGGCTACTGAGAAAACTTCAGGGGTTTAAAATGGGTATGAAATTTATAACGCGAGTTTAGCGACAACAGAAGCGTTTAGAACAATAAAACCAGTTTATGACTTTATTTGTTTCAAACAAAAAAAAACACTGCTGTACTTTATTGAGCAGTTTTGTAAATTGCCAACAGATGGCTTATTGGCTACTGACAACATTTCTGGAGCTTAAAATGAATATTTTATTCATAGCTAAAAATATTAATATTCATTACAGCCTATCAAAACTTCACTGAACGTAGCTCAGCCATAGTAGCTTAGCGGATTGGCAATTTTTTTATTATTGAGTTGTTGTTACCCGGTTGATGCTTCAGCCCATCCCATGCATCAGTTTCCCTCTGTCGTTTCCAAGCATATTTGTAATATTAAGGTCTATAAGAGTTATGGGGTAATCGATTCTCCTAAGCTGGCACTACCCGAAAAAAAGAAGACCACCAAAAAGATTATTAAGAAGGTTTTAATCAAAGGAAATATTTCTCGCATTTAATAAAAAGCATTGGGAAGTATTAGACGAAATGTATGTAAATTTTGTATTTTATTGAGAAAATAATATTTTATAATGGCAACAATTGTACCAATTGCTAATTTAACATTAGATACATTTTGTTCAGTTTTTTTCTTACTTTTAAATTTTATATAATAACAAGTAACCTTTGCCGTCTAAAATTGACTATAAAATGAGAAAAGAAGCAGCTCCGAAAATTATAGCGCCGCAATTAAGAGAAGGCTGTAGCCTATGTTGCGTGACTCAACGATCATTCGGTTAAGAAAACCTGGCAGTGTATAGATATAAGTAGATAAAGGAAGGAAATACTTAAGCCTCCTTTATTTAAATCCGAAATCGGATAAAAAGTAACCAATAAATTGCTCCGGGTCTTTATTTATCTACACACAAAATTTCATGTGAATTCGTCAAGAAGTTTTTACGTGAATTGTGAATACACAGACAGACAGAGAAACAAAACTGACACACTGACAAAAATTCTAAAAAAAAACCATTAATTTTGCTTCAGTACCCTTTGTTTAGCCCCCTAGAGCCTAAACATATTTTTACAGAAAATGTCACGAATCAATGTCGATTGGTGAGTTTTTTTTATTTATCATTTTTAAGTTTACCTAATATAATAAAAAGTAACCTTTGCCGTCTAAAATTAACTATAAAAGGATAACAGCTTCTAAAATGATAGCGCTGCAAGAAGGTAAAGCTGTAGCCAATGCTTGACAGAAAACTTGGCAGCGTTATCAGAAGGCGGTATTCAGAAGGCAGAAGGTTTTGATAATAAAAGATAATAAAAGACGGTACAACCGCTTCTTAGTGAGTCAAGCAATCATGTTACTTACGATGGGTTTAAAAAAATATTTAAAGAAGTAATTTGTGGTCCAATTAGTTACTTACTGCGTGGTAGATATATTTAATATAACTGATGCAAATATTGCTGCAGAACAGTTTTTAGCAAAATTACTTACTGTGGTTAATAATAACACGGTCATCAAAGAATTACCTAAAAAATTTAGACCACTAAAACCATGGATTACACATGGCATTGTTATTTCCATACTTAAAAGGAACAAGATGCACCTAAAAGTAAAATTACATCCGAATAATGAAGAACTTCTCGCAAACTATATAAAGTATCGAAATATGTGTAATAAATTTTAACAGTGGTAGAGCCAGGCGGCAGCTCTTGCTGTCGCACGGATGGGCCGGCTCGAACCGGGGTGGTACCACGACCTCACAGAATACCAGCGTGAAGTAGAGGTTTACCTCTGCGTTTCGCTTGGTGAGTGCAGGTGGCTGGAGGCCCTTTTTACTGGAAATCAGGCATTCCATCCTAGTCCTCACGGGTGAAAACGCATCTGCATTTTGATTTGTAATAGAGGATAGATGTAGATGTCTATGGGCCGCAGCAACCACTTACCATCAGGTGGACTGTGTGCTCGTTTGTCACCCTTATCCTATAAAAAAAAATTCTAAAAGGCATTATTATGAAGAAAAACTATTTTAAAAATAATAAAGAAATATGGAAAATCATAAAAGACGTGTGTAACATTCATACGAAAAAGGAATCTCCTAAGGAATTACTTGATGTTGATATTTCCCTCATTAAATCTCTTGACAAAGTTAATTCGTAATTTACATCCGTGGGGCGCAAACTAGCTAACATTACACTTCAAAAACTAAACACGAGTGATAATGAACTGGCAATAAAGACTAGAATCCAGAATGCACCTCTTATATCAATGTCTCTCGAGCCCACAGACACCGAAGAAATTAAGCGCATTATAATAGGTCTAAAAACAAATAGCACATTTGTTTCTGTTTCTTCATATTTCCTAAAGAAATATATAAATGTCCTCTCTGAGCCAATAGCGTTTATCTGCAACTTAAGTTTGTGTGTGCAAGGTGTTTTTCCTGCCATTTTTAAATAAGCTACGGTTTGCCCTATATACAAATCTGATGACAAGCAGCTCCCTTCTAATTATAGACTTTCATTTCTTAGTACTCTGTCAAAAATATTGGAAAAGGTAGTAAATAAACGACTGATACGGTACCTTGAAAGAAACAATTTCATTGATATTAATCAATTTGGCTTCCGTTCGGGTAGATCAACAAAAGATGCCGTACTAAGATTAACATCTCTTATAACAAAATATCTTGACTGTGGCAAAAAATGTGTAGGTGTTTTCTTGGACCTTCAAAAAGCCTTTGATACAGTGTCGATTCCCATTCTGCTCAAACGTTTGGAAAACGTGGGTATAAGAGGTGTTGTCTACAACTGGTTTAGAGACTATCTTTCGAATAGACGACAACGTGTCAGAATCGACAAGTACACAAGCAGCACTTCCTCTTGCTCTTACGGTGTGCCACAGGGAAGTACCTTAGGTCCTTCGCTCTTTCTTATTTATGTTAACGAATTGTGTAAAATTAATATCAAAAATGTCGATTTAACTATGTTTGCTGACGATACTGTATTGATTTTTCATGGAGATGCTTGGGATAAAGTAGCACAACTCGCAGAAAATGGTCTTAGGTTAGTGAGAAGTTGGCTTGAAGATAATTTACTTTCTCTTAATGTTTCAAAGACCAAATACCTATGTTTCGGTAAGACTAATGCTTCTCTTCCAACTAGAAACTTTAAAATTACTATCCACAGGTATCCTTGCAATCGCACTATAAACTTTACATCATGTCAATGTAGTAATTTAGCTAAAACAGATCTGATCAGATATCTTGGTGTTATAATTGACAACAAATTAACTTGGGAGGCCCATACTGATGCAGTGGGTAATAAACTAAGAAAAATTATTTATATATTTAAAAGTTTACGTACAGTGACCGATTACAAACTACTTATTAAAACATACAAAGCATTAGGAGAGTGTGTCTTTAATTACTGCATTTGTTCTTGGGGAGGTGCCGCTAAAAGTTATTTAATTAAGGTTGAACGTGCACAAATAGCTGTTTTAAAAGTAATTTTTCGTGCACCATTTCGCCAATCAACAGTGTCCGTATATGACAGAGCGAAAGTGCTATCTTTTCGCAAAACATTTATTCTGCAAAGTTTAAGAAGATTTTTAACAGTGGTAGAGCCAGGCGGCAGCTTTTGCTGTCGCATGGATGGGCCTGCTCGAACCGGGGTGGTACCACGACCTCACAGAATACCAACGTGAAGTAGAGGTTTACCTCTGCGTTTCGCTTGGTGAGTGCAGGTGGCCGGAGGCCCTTTTTACTGGAAATTAGGCATTCCATCTTAGTCCACACGGGTGACAACGCATCTGCATTTTGATTTGCAAACGAGGATAGATGTAGATGTCTATGGGCCGCAGCAACCACTTACCATCAGGTGGACTGTGTGCTCGTTTGTCACCCTTATCTTATAAAAAAAAATTGTGTCACTGTCCCTAAATTAAAACTTAGCAATAAGAGAATGGAACGATGTCCTGTTCCAAGCCCAAATAGTGCTGTGTTTAGAAGACATTTTGACTTGTTGGCACCTAGGCTATACAACAAACTTAGTAGAAATCATAACATAATATCACTAAATAACTTTGAAGTGAAAAGTAAAATTACAGAATGGCTAAAAAAAATTGATTATGAAGGTACGGAGAGCCTTTTTTCCTCGGATGTATAAACAACACCACCTAATACATACACTCGCACACACACACACACACACACACACACACACACACACACACACACACACACACACACACACACTCACCCACACGCCCACCTAGAAACGCCCCTAAAATGCAGGTATAATATCCTAGTTTAGGGGCTGTTGACCATTGCAAATATATGTGAATGTAATATGTTTATCAATAAAGATCAGGGGCTTAGCCCTCGCTGTAAATTTCACAGTACGCAAGTAACCCGGATTCGATCCCAGACCAATGAAATTGTTAGTTGCAATTTCAAGTGCTTATTTTCCACGTTTGGCGGTTAAGGAAAACACCGTGTAGAAACCTGCATGTCTGAGAAATAAGAAAAAATATATTTCGGAGACATGTGAAGCTCGCCAATACACAGTCAGTACACAGTGGGGCTGCGCGGCGGACATTTCCTTGCCCTAAGACCCTCTTAGAAATGAGAGGAGGCCTGTTCCGAACAGTGGGACGTATATAGGCTGTAACTTTACTTTTACTTTAGTCTAATTACTAATTTATTTACGTTAGTTACTTATTTACCGGTGCAGTCGTTATGCAAAAAGGAATTCATTTTATTGATGGTGACCTTGGGGTGCACCATTCTGAACATTATCATGCTATATTATGATTTCACCTAAGGTTAGGATTTGTGGATTGGTTTAGCCAGCACAAGCCAACCTCAGACCGATCGAGCATCCATATGGAACATCCTCAAACATCGCGTAAAACCTGTACAACCAACCCCATAAAACAGCAATAGCTTTACTAGCAGTGCCTGCACTGGCGTGTTTCATTCTGAAGGGTATAGAAATCCAGTACAATTACAGTAAAGTGCAGTTAGTTAATTTCACATTCGTCCTCAGAGATTACAACGCTTATATAACTTTCCTTCTTTAAAGTTGACTGTAAGTGTTCATGGACTGTAGTAGTTATTATTATCAAGTGGACTGAACTTTGGTTGCCACTTTAGTTTTATTAAAACAGAACTCAAAAGAATGATGGCGGCGGAGCACATTCCTCAAGAAATTAAAAAAGCATCATGCAAGTTTTTAGATTATTGGTACGAAGTTCCTTAGCACAAGCTACGAATTTGACGTATGGAGACAAGACGAGAAAATGTGTAAGATTTTTCCTTCACGACCCCTTTCTATAGTTTGAGCGAGATGGAATAATATCCATCTCCCTCGCACTTTTTCTTATATTCACACGAAAGAAGTATTATTTTGAATGACGCTTCATTTTAATAGACGCTAGCAATTCATTTATTTGCATTTCTTAATCAATAATATAATACGTTTATCAATAATAATATACTACGAAAGGAATTTCGTTCCAACCGAGTGTTCCACGATACTCACGCATTTTCTTTTTGTCATCATAACGTTAACAATCAAAAAGTTGATATTTTGTATTACGAATGCATCTACACCATTGACATAGAAAATTATATTGCGTCAAATATTGTGCTTGAAATGCCAAAAAAAATATTATAACATTGAAGTAACAAACGAGCTAACCACATTCTGGACTCATGGACACTTGCAAGCAACTTCAAACTAAGAAAGCTAAGGATTCGTTGTTATCACTGCGCATTACTTAATATTAGCAACTCGCCCTGGCTTCGCCTGGATTGGATCTATTAATGTGGCCTTATTTAGATTTAAGATTATCAGAGACAATTTATTTTACTAACTTAATTTTTTTTCAAAAAAAAATATTTTACTATTCCGGGCACACTAATGTGAAAGTACTCGCCTAAATACTTACGTTTTACCAACTTCGGCTACATCAACACTTGTCATCGGGTGAGATAATGATCAGGTACTGGTTTAGAATAGTTAAAAAAAGAATTAGTGCTTATAAAAAAAGGAAACAATGTGCATCCGTGTTTTTAAGAGGATAAGGGTGACAAACGAGCACCCAGTCCTGATGGTAAGTGGTTGCTGCGGCCCATAGACATCTACATCTATCCTCTATTACAAACAAAATGCAGAAGCGTTGTCACCCGTGAGGACTAAGATGGAATGTATCATTTCCAGTAAAAACGGTCTCCGGTTCTCTACACTCACCGTACAAAACACAGCAGCATTAAGCTGCTATTTTACGCTGGTATTCTGTGAGAACGTGATCCTTCCCCGGTCGAGCCGACCCATTCGTGCTACAACCAATATATAGCTGCAGCGTGGCTCTACCACGTATTAGTTATGGTTTCAAATTGTATCAAGATGTTATTACATACATACAATATTTCTCATTTCTTATTATGATCAGAATAATATTGATCTAAATCTATCTTTTTAAAAAAAAAAACTAAAGTATTCAAGCGCAATCCTTGATTCAATATTTTTTTTACCCAGCGTGTTATATAGACCTTTTCCTTGTTGGAATTGCGACGGTTATCGGTATTTTTATTAGAAGAATCCGCAAATCCATAGTCTTTTCAATACTTTCAACCAATCCGTCTCCGGTATTTATCATAATTTTCACCTAAAGATTTACAATACCCATTAAATAATATGGATTAATGTGAGAGTTTCCACTAACATTTTCTCTTCTTCTTGCAAATATTGAATCTTATATTATCTCAATAGCAGTATCTCAAGGGTTAAGCAGTCGACGTAAATTTAAATGAAAAAATGCGCTATTAAACCTATGTTCAATTTCGTTGGCACCACTGAATCTGTCTGATAAATATAGCAACTAAACGTGGCAGAACCACGATTCAGTGCGATGGTTGGAGCACGGATAGATCGGCTCGACCGCGGTACACTTTTACAGAATATTAACGTGAAAAAGCAGCTAAATATTGCTGAAATCCAACATCGGCCAATGTTTGTTGTAAAGAAATCTTGTTGTAAAAGAAAACTTTACAACAAGATTCCAGAAAATATGCAGGACTAGATCAAAAAGTTTAAAACATATATTTAAAAAAAAATCCTTAATAGGGGTTATTATACTACTAAAGTGTAAATGATTAATAATGACCCCAGGGAATGAAATGGTCGCTACCATGCTGTTTCTAAATGTTTTCATACTGAAATGTATGAAACATCATATTGTATATTAATGTTTAAAATTACGTCCCGCGGGGTTTCTTGCTTGTTCTGCCCAGGACAGAGGATTTCCGAAACAGTGGTAAAGCTTCAATAACTATCCTTCTAATTTATATAATCTATATTGAATCTTAATTATTCTTATCTATTCTAGTATAAACTTACCTTCATAGACTGTGCGTTCTATGTCAAATACCTAAATCTAAAGTCGTAATGCGCTCGACGAACTGCCGTCTAATGGATGAGAAAGTTTCTCTATGTTCTCCAGTGAATTTGTAAAGGTATGTAATAATGATGATTGATGGCGTGTTAAGTCCGTCAACATGCTCTAGAGCAGTAACGGTAACTGCTTTAGAACCCACTAGCTTTCCTCGCGGTTTAATCTGCAACATAGTGATTTGACGGAGACGAAGTTTTCGTGTTTTCCCGTGGTAATAAGTTATTTTACCGCGGTAAAAGTCCTATGTGTTATTCCAGGTTATATTCTATCTGTGTACCAAATTTCATCCAAATTCGTCAAGCCTTTTGAGCGTGGAGAGGTAACAAACATACACACACACGCACACACGCACAAACTCTCGGATTTATAATATTAGTATGGACGTATGGATTGATAAGTGAGAGAGAGAGAGAGAGGTGAGAGATTGAGATGTAACTTTCCTTTTTATAATTATTTCATTGTTAAGTATGTTTTAATTGTTTATTCCATCACCGGTCATGATGCCATGAAATTTTCTGTCATTAGGTTAAGGATCTTCTTCTCTTACGCGCATAGTCCCATTTATGTAATTAATAAATTTAAAAGAAACAAAAGTATGTGTAAAATCTTTAATATTACTTTTAAGGGCCATATGCAATAATTTACAGTAAACATTTTCATTATTCACAACGCTATAATATTAAATATTATTAGGATATTTTTTTATATAACAAAAAAACTTTGCGAACTGTTTTTTAAAGTCTGGACTGTTCTGAACTGGCCTATCTAAGAACGAATCTGCCGGCAAGCAATACTTTGACGCTTTGCCTATACTCAGCACGCTTGGTTGGTTGGTGAGTGCAAGGTTTAGGTGCAGAGGTTTAAGTAAGGTTTCCACCATCAGTCAATTACCAAAACTTTGTCCGAATCAGCAGCAAGTATTTTATTAAATAAATTAATAACATTTCAAGTCAAAACAAAGAGTTTGACTGCATTTGATTATTTTAGTTATACACAAATTTCGTATATACTGAATTTTGTTCGGAACAATAATTAAGCGTAATTATAAAGTGATAAACAAAAAAACTGCTTTGAATAAAAGTATTCGAATATAAAATTAATTAATATTTTAATATATTCACGTTCTTCTTTATAAACTTTGTATTTTAAATACAGCTAAATAAGTCTAATAAATGCATATTAAAACATACTTCAACTCTACTTAAATTCGAGCGTTGAAAAAATATATATTTTCCTTACTAGAAAAAATGCTTTATTTATTTGTTAATTAACATTTAATTTTTAATTCTAGTAACTGTAAACTCAAATTAAACTTATTATTTATGTTACGTGAATTACACTGAGACAAAAGATTTTTAAGAAATTATATTTCATAAAAAGTCCACTTGGTGGTATATGAAGCGGTGATCCATAGACTGCATCTATACTGGATATTGTAATGTGTTAAAATCCCTGAAGACTAAGATAAAATATCTCGATACCAGTAAAAACAGTAATCTAAACTGAAACTAGGAGGTCGAATTGATGACGTCCTTAATGACCTTGCTCATATTTCCCATGATTTTTAAAATATTTCTCTTGAACCAAATAGCATATTTGGTACTTATAGCTATTTTTCTAATTCTAACAGATATAGTTTAATTCAAGATTACAAACATATTTCTCCATAAAAAAAACTGTCAGTGTAAAAGTAGTATTAAACATGTTTTAAAAACAAAATCTCATCAGTTTTTAAACCATGTTGATAAATTATATATCATAAATTCCACATTGATCTTACTATTTTAAAATATTGTCATATTGTACTTAGATTTTCTTACTTATTCCGCTCGAGTCTTGTTTTAAAATGTTCGCATATTATAAAAGCAATGGACATCAATTTTAAAATTCTAAATTTATCTTTAAATTCAATAGCCTAACTAAAACTACTTTACCCATAAATTTTAGAGTTATCGGTATAAGAAATCTTTCTAGCGTTGCATTTCGGTGATTCGGTGCATAGTGTCAGTGCTTGATGTAAAAAAAAATTAAATAATAAAGTAGACCCGTGCTTGGCAAACATGGCAAACACTGTCCTGTCGAAAATATTCTACTGGAAGTTAGTGGCACTGGCAAAAAGCTTGGCGTGCTTTATAGAATGGTATTTCATGCCGGCACACCACTTGCAACTTTACAAGGCGCAGATTCGACCTCACATGTAATACTGTTCTCATCTCTGGGCCGGGGCTCCCCAATACCAGCTCCTTCCACTTAAACGCATCTAGCACAAAGGATTCACTGGCGCTGCGAAGAGATGTTTCATCTCTTTGCATATTATATGCGACAGTAGCCTAATGGCAGGGTGCGGAGCGCGAACTCAAAAGGTCGTGGATTCGAATCTACCATTCGACTACTGGCGTGAATCAGTCCTAACACAAGCATTTTCAGCTTACCAGGTGTTGTTAAAGGGAATATTAGTAATGTTAATAACATTGCTAGTATTTAAAAAAAAAAATATCGCATCTACCACGGGTAGTGCTCAGAAAAATTGTTCGAACCAATTCCAGCCGCTTAGTCTCACCATCGCCCATCACGCCCATCGTTTGTAACAGTGGTAGAGCCACGCGGCAGCTTTTGCTGACGCACGGATGGGCCAGCTCGAATCGGGGTGGTACCACGACCTCACAGAAAACCAGCGTGAAGTAGAGGTTTACCTCTGCGTTTCGCTTGGTGAGTGCAGGTGGCCGGAGGCCCTTTTTGCTGGAAATGAGGCATTCTATCTTAGTCCTCACGGGTGACAACGCATCTACATTTTGATTTGTAATAGAGGATAGATGTAGATGTCTATGGGCCGCAGCAACCACTTACCATCAGGTGGACTATGTGCTCGTTTGTCACCCTTATCCTATAAAAAAAATCTCGACAACCATCCATACGATCTGGATAATGAGCGCTTCACCACTGTGTGATTTACTAAAAGTTTTTTATCCTCGCACAACTTCCTTATGGATTCGACTACCACCAGCGATTTTTCCGGACTAACACGACTTAGGGATCTTCAAGAAAAGACCTAATATTTAAATGCTGGTAAAGCATCTGCAATTTCCCTGGTTTTGCTGTTGTTCATTGTAGGCGGCAGTCAGTTACCATCTGGTGAGCCGCGCATGCTCGTTTTCCCTCTCTTATATTAAAAAGTAACCAACAGAAACAGTGGGACACACAGATAGAGGAATACAGTACCGTTGGTACGAAGTGTGTAGAAGCTGTAGGAATCAGACTATAAACGCGATCCGTCAACCTTATCAGTGCTCTTGTGGTAGCGACTTCAACAAATATCAGTTCTATGAATTTTCATGAAATTTCAAAAATTGCTGGTAGGTTGTCCTGTCAAGGATGAGCAATGTTATCCGAAATGTTACTGAATTTTAAAGCCTTGGGGAATATTTACAAACAATAGCAGGTGACCCGATGGTATTATATTGATCCCTTGGGAGAGTTGCAAAGCCGTCGTGTGGGACGCGACGTGCGTTTAGCAACCTCTCATCTTAGGGGTACATCGTTTAGAGCCGGGGTGGCATCAGAGGTGGCTAAAAAGCCGCAAGTATGAGTCTCTGTGAGATGACTACAACATATTTGCACAATTTGCTAGACTATTGGACCGTGGTGTCCATGTACAATGAATTTTCTAAAGGAACTACATATGTGACTTACTGTCGCCGTTGGTAATATGAGGGCGGGTTCTTTTTTTGCTCAATAGCCATTCAACGACGAAACGCAGACTGCATTCTTGGCATAATACTGCGGGTCTATACGACAATTTAACACTTTAGTTTTTTTTTGTATTTATTAATAGTACACATTTTATTATGTTAATAAACAGAACAATTCAAAAGAACTGAAATTAATAATTGAATTAGACGGAACATTACCTATCCTACATTAAACCATTATGCCTAAATTTGTCAGTGCATTTTAAATTCTTGTAACAATCCTTAAGCTTTAGTATTACCATTTAAAAACAAATTTTACTTAAGCAATTAATTATATTATAACAATTTGATAACATCGTATAATTTCAATCACAAACAACAAACCCTTTTACGTGTCTTCAATGTGCATAGCACATACACTTCATTTTATAAGCCGGGTAAATTACTAATGCTCAGAAACTTTGATAGAATGGCCATGCAACTTATAATATAGAAATTATAATATGTGTCGGATATACATCAATAAATAGGTTATTGTTAAAAATAAATTTTAATTACGTTTAAGTAAACCAACATCAACACTTCTTTTCACGATGTTACACTGGTCGTTTAACAATCACTATAGTCAAGAATCAGAACTACCAACATAATAGTTACGGAAATTTTGAAAAGAAATCCGAAAGCAAATAGTACCGAAACCTTTGTTGACACTGTTTTGTTCCAAAGAAATATTAAATGAAAAGAAGTAATTATCTTAGCCTTTTTTACGAACCTACGCTCACAAAGTTTTAGAGAAATTAAATGTAAAGAAGTACGTTTCTGGACCATTAGCAATTGGTTTGACTTATACTTTTTCTTTCACAGAAATGACATTTTTCAACGCTCGTACAATTAATACTTAGTTTATATAAACAATTAATTTATCTAAAAAGTTATTTTGAATGTTCTTATATTTAATCTTTTATTTACAATGGTTTTCCTTGCGTTATCATAAACTCATAATATTTATATTACTTCAGTAATGTCAATCAAACTCCTAATTTTAACAAATTCACCGCCACTAAATAAATATGGTTTGTATCGGCATTTAAATGAAACTTTGTTTATAGCAAGGTGATATAAAATTATAGGTAGTAAGTAATTGTTCAATTAAATCCAATTTATAACAATACTGTGTATAGTGAAAAGACAATAATGGTTAACCTCTTTAATAATTATTATTTAGAATCGACATTTCCTCATTGCGTCCGCATAATTTAAATAATTATTTTAATTAACCTTACTACGCATCTTCAAAACTTTATTACCTTCTTTGGCATGCGATGTTTAAGCAGATAATTTAAGATAAAAGGAAAAAAAAGATAAAATTAATTTTAAATATTTGCATTGTATATAACAATGCTCACATATAAAAATCTTCCAACATACACTTACAATATAACATTTATAAAAAATTTCGTATCACGCACCAATCGAGTCACTATTTATAGCTCTGTCGTCACGGTCAAGGACTAACGACAATTAAATGAGTCTGAGGCCAATAATTTAAACGCTCGTTACTCAGGTGAGTCCACCTATATGACAATTGACTTGGTACAAGTATGTAGCGAGCTCTTCACCCGTCAGCTCTTCATCAACTTCGCGCAAACTAGAGTTGGATATGCTGCGCGGGGATCCAATCGAGTCCGAAGGCTCGTCGAGCGCAAGTCGCAGCCGCCAATGCCGACATCCGTTACCGCTCGGCAATTCGTTCACTGCTGCTAACTCCCGCCCGTTGTAACACTGTAAAATAACAAACAATCCAAAGTTCTTACCCTTCACTGTTTTAGCTGTTTTACACAGTCATTATGCACTTTGATCACCTACTTTAAATCAAGTTTAATATTTTTTTAGCATTAACAGATAAATTTTTGACCAAGACACCTGACAGTAAATGGTTATAAATGCCTTGATGGCAAATACGTTAGCCTAGAAAATGTATTATGCTATGTTCATGTTAGTTCTTTTTCATATTAAAATACAACACCAGTTCTTAAAAAGTGATCTGCTAGAAAACAACTATCCTAACTTGCGAAATTGTGCAACTGGTGATCCACACCAGTTTTCTTGCTGATCGAAGTACCAAGGTCGTCGTAGTTGACGGTGCATGCTCCGATGACAAACCTATTATTGTTGATGTTCCACAAGACTGCGTGCTATCACAAATCAGTAGCATGCAATGCTATGCGGACGACAGCACATGCGCTGCGAATGGATGTTGCATCCCTTTGCATTTTCTATCAACGCCAAGTTTCACAAACGCACATCGCGAAAAACCTCACAACCCCATCCACACCATCTGGATGCTTGGCGGTCCACCACTGTAAATTTTACTAGGAGTTTTCATCCTCGTATTACCTCTTTGTGGAATCTTTTACCATCGGTGATTTTCCGGACCGATACGATCTAGGAACCTTCAAAGAAAAAAGCTTACTCTTTTTCTAAAAGGCTAGCAACGCACCTGCAATTCCTCTGGTGTAGCAGTTGTTTATGGGCGACGGTAGTCACTTAACATCAGGTGAGCCGTATGCATATTTGTCCCTTGATCTATTTAAAAAAAAACACTTCAAGACCGTGGTATGTAAAGTAAGATATTAATTTTATGCTTCGCTTGCCTATCTTTGACGATTTAGGATAATTAGTATAATCTGATTGTTAAATTCGTAATACTATAAGTTGATTATACTGAAACATCAGTGTAAAATATGCCTTGAATTAATTATTTCTTAACCGAACTATTATAAGAAGAAAGATTATATAAAGTTTAAATAATAAGAAAAAATAAAACCAACACCACTATTGAACAAAAACATTTGATCAGACCTGACCTCACCTGCACTCTCGGTGGTGCGTCACAAATTTGGGTGACAGCAGTGGAATGGCGACGTAGATGACGCTGTTTGGTAGCTCGCTCGGCTGCATCAGCTAAAGCGCGCTGTCTTTGCGACGCCAGCAGGGCACTGTACATGCGTCCCATAGGTCTATTCCTACGACCGCACCAAGACGCCAACGTCGTCTACATGACCAAAAAAAAGGTAACTATTTTTTTACATTTCATTTACCAGTCAAAAGAATTCTGAACAACTTTAAGAAGAACTTATCTCACCAAACATAATTTATGCATGCAGCGGTTATATTAATAATAGATAAAGATAACTATATAATAATCATTGTGGGAAAGTTTAGAATTTACTACCGGTAACACCTGATCGAATATGTCTTTGTTTCGATAGTAATCACAATGTCA
Source organism: Parnassius glacialis (assembly GCA_033319125.1). Taxonomy (NCBI): domain Eukaryota; kingdom Metazoa; phylum Arthropoda; class Insecta; order Lepidoptera; family Papilionidae; genus Parnassius; species Parnassius glacialis. The sequence continues at coordinate 19,593,138 of JAVANC010000010.1, read as the reverse complement.
ATTACTTAATATCTGCTGGCACTCTGACTAGGTTCGGTTCTGACCCGACCCACCCAGAATCGCCAAATCGTAGGCGTTTTGCCTTTTGAAAAATTGTGACGTAGCATAAATACACACACACATATATATATATATATATATATATATATATATATATATATATATATATATATATATATATATATATATATATATGTGTGTGTGTGTATATATATATAATATTTATTTCATTTTTTATTTCAAAAAACTGTACAAGGATATATCTCAGATGTATGTGCTAATACACTAACAAATATTTACTGTTTCTGATATAAATAGCATAACAATCTAAAAAATAATCTAAATAAAATCTAAAAATTTTTATGCTCCCTATCTTGATCCTATTTTTAAACTATTTCTTTGCATTGTTTTTATACTAACTATGGCGGCGACCTAGTTCACATGGAATTAGTACTTTTGTTATGATAAGTGCTGATGATTTATTTGCACTTTTAACTGTCACAAAGATTTAAAAAAGTACTATTGGGGTTTAAAACAGTTAGTACATAAGTCAACTAGACAAACTAACGAACGGGTCTAAAAACGAACAAAAAAAACGAAATGGGCAGACTATACGCTTGTGTTATTAGTTTCGAGTCAATCGCCCCGTAAAATAAAAACATTTATACAGACTGACAATTTGACGGCTTCTTGGCGCAATGGCTTAGCAATGAGTTGCGGCGCTGGGGACCGCGGGTTCGGATCCGCACGGGACAAGTATTTGTATGCCCTACAAATATTTGTTCCTGGTCTGAATGTATATCTTTGTGAAATTTATGTATGTAAACTGCCTCCACAATATAGAGGTAAATCCTAGTGTGGTGTAACGTTAAAAAAAATAACAAGAAAAGCAAGACTGTTTCACTTTATTTCATCATTTTAGGATTTTGTTACTTATTGTATTATTTTAATTCAAGAGTATTTGCATCATATTTTAAAATTAAAAAAAAAACAATTGTTTTTCTTCACACCGTTAGTGTTTTTTTTAATCGCAATTTAGGGGTTAATTTATTTTATTCACAGGATACTTATCTTAATTCAAAAGTATTTGCAACAATTTGAAAATTGAAAAAAAAAACATTTATAATTTTTTCTCGCCTTTGTTGTTTTAAAACATCTCAAAATACATATTCATTTATTTTATTTACATAGTGTTTTCAATAATTTTCGAGTCAATCGCCTAATAAAATAAAAAGATTCATACAAACTGTAATACAATACTTCGCCCTATTAAGGGGTTGTAGGTTCCGAAATCCCTTCTCATTGGATCCCTGATTCATACGATTAATTATAAAGATAAAGGTGTCTCCATAACCGGAAATCACTACGTTTCAATCCTAGAACAATTGAAGGAAGCCATAAAGGAAAAAAGAAGGGGAAAATTGACCAAAGGAATCCTTCTGCACGACAACGCGCCTGTTAACACACTTGTGAACAGGAGCGTTGTGTTCGCGTTGCGCCATGTTGCGATGTCTGCCCTGCAGAAGGTGGGCATTGAAATTTTGCCACACCCACCCTATAGTCCTGACCTGGCCCCCAGTAATTATTATCTATTTCCAAACTTAAAAAAAGAACTTTGTGGGAAAAAGCTTTTAAGTGACGAAGAAGTGAAGGAAGCAGCTTAGGTGTATTTTTTAGACAAAGACAAATGATTTTTTGAGGGTATACATAACTTAATTGAAAGATCCGAAAATTGTATTGGGGTAGTAGATGAATATATTGAAAAGTAAAAATAAATTTAGATTTTTTTTCCACTCCTTAGCCCCCATTCCGCGAACTTAAAAACGCACCCTCGTAAAAGACAACTGCTATCTAAACTTCAGATTTCTATGTCTAGCGGTTTGGGTTCTGCATTGTTAGATGAGTCAGTCTCACTCAGTATCTTCTTTCATAGTAAAGCATGGAAACTAGTCATCGGTTTGTTGTGGAATTAGTCGCGCATATACGAGTACTTGAATTATACAGCGATTAAACTTCAATTTGTTTTTTATCTATCCGTAGGCATTATACATGCAAAATTATGAATAACTTTGCCGCAGATAGTATAATTTGAGCACAAACTTGCAGAACTGCTTTTTGCACACATTTATGTTTATTAACAGGTTATTACTGTTTTGGATATTTCGTATAATAACGGACATTAAAATTTATTTCAAGCTCTTAATCGCTTCAAAATAAGTTTTGGATGTACATGTTATATTCCGCCGAATGCATCTATTTATTTCTATGACTAACGAATTTAGAAACTTTGGTAGAGGTAAATATCGTAAGGATAAAACAAGTAAGGAAAATATCTAAGGAAATAGCTATTCCCCGCGACTTCGCGCGTGTTATTATTTTGCGTGGAATCCTATAATAAAAGTAGCCTGAGTTACTCCATATTCACAGGTTTTTGTGTGATGCGTATTCAGACAGACGTCGTGTTATAGTTTTATTATAGTATAGATATATAATCTAGGCTCTCGCGTCTGCCATACGCATCATCGTTAGCATCATATTTAGCGATGAGCAATTTTTTCCCCCACCCGACCCGCAGTGCACCCGACCGCCACGCGCGCCGGACCGCACAAAAAACATAGTTATAGGTATACTGTCGGGTACTTTTTTGTAGAACTCTTTAGGAGAAACAATTCCACCATACATTATATTCGTTTAACTCTTACAGTTTTTCCACCGCACGCCAAAATAGCTCGCAGTAGACAGATTTTTTTCCGACTAACTTTATATTTTCATTATATTTTGGCCAGTTTACACAATATCTTTATGAATTATAATAGTCTATGTGTTATTCTGATATATGAGCTATATAATTGTAAACTTTCATTAAAATCCATTCAGTAGGTTTTGCGTGAAAGAGTAACAAACATCCATACATCCTCTCAAACATTCACGTTTATAATATTATTAGTAGGATGAAGGCATGAGCTCGGTTGCTCTATTTAAAAACTTTTCGTTGTCGATTCCAATTTCCGATCAATTTTTATGATTATTCTTATTTCGCTACGAAAACTCTGACGAAGAAACATTTTCTTTTCTAGCATGACACGTTTGGATACTTGTTTCCACATGTCACTCTTTCGGTCTTAATCATGTGAGTACACAGGTTCTCGTGAATGGCAACATGTATTCCTATAATTTTTAGCGTAGTGATTCTCCTTCTAGAACTACATATCACATTATGCATTTTTCTTAGTTATTTAATATTTCGTTCTACAATCTCAACTTATTTTCTTGTTTTTAATACCCTACATTCTTAATTACTAGTCCCTTAAGTCTTTTTTTTTAGCCATAATCACAGCAGAGTAGCTCTGCCCCGAAATATTTTGTGCCGTGAACGCAGTACGAAAAAAACTATTTGTAAAAAAAATACTGTTTCTACAAATTACAGCGGCTTTAAATCTTACCGGATCACAAAAACAAGAGTCGCGGCGCGGTCGTTCAAGAAGCAAGCCTACTCTATGTTTTCCTTAGAAACAAGCAAGTGAGGGTCTTCTTAGAGCCATATGTCGTTACTGGCAACATGCACTGGTTTTTTGTTTTTTGGTTTTTAAGGTATACGTGACGAGAACGTGTATCATAATATCCTAATCGCTGCCGAGCCGAGTTACATCCGTCGATGGACCTCTCTTAATATTAAGGCATGTCATAAAAGTCAAGAGTTAGAAACTAAATTCTCAAGAATAGGTAGAAATACTTTGATTATGTTACATTAAAAAATTAATGTTCAAAATTAAGAGAAAAATTATCGAGATAGATGATAAAATATGAAATAGTGATTAAGCGAGGATAAAGATAACTAAAGGAGCTTAATAATTTTGTAAATGAAATATACTAATAAACAAATGAAGTGAATGATGATATTATGAGGAAATTATTTTGAAAAACTTTATAGAAGCATTAAAATACACAGCTTAATAATTGCTATGATGTCCCAAAAATTTTAGTTTTTTATTATCTTCATCACAATCTTATCCTTATCCACATAACCTACTGTTCTTCTAGTCTTTTCTAAATCAATTCTTTATTAAAAATAAACACAGGTGTGGTTTTCTTTTCTGCCGAATTCAAAAAGGAGACGGTACTCAATTCGACTGTATGTTTTTTTATGTGTGTTACCTCATAACTTTTTTCTGGGTAAACCGATTTCGATGACTCTTTTTTTATTGAAAGCTGGCGCTTCTCATGTGGTCCCATATAAAGTTGATCAAGGTCTGAACAATAGTTTTTTAGTTACTCCTAATAATTTATATTGAAGTCGTTCGTACAAAATTTTTAATTAAAAATTATTAATTTTAAAAATATTTCGCTCCAGCAAAAATAGAAATAGTATAATATGTTAATGAACATATAGTACAATAAAATTTTGCATACTCGTGTTACGGTTGGAAACCCTAAAAGTGGTCTTCCGGAGTCAGGACGCCACCACAGTAGGACTAACTAACTACCTACAGTGGAAATAAAGTTTTTAAGATAACGAAGAAGTAGGATTTTTTTCTGTATCGTAAAGGTATTTTACTTGCATAAATTGTAATGAACAACATCGATACCCGAATGTTTGTCCAAAAGCATTTTATCTTTCACAAATTCCATTAATTTTCTCATTATTATAATGCATTTCCGCAAAGTAACACTTAATTCTATTAATTATTTTTACATATAGATAGTAAGGGAAAACCACACAGTCCACCTGATGGGAAAATGCGCTGTGACCAATAGACACCTACATTTATTCTCGATTAAGAGTAAAAATACAGAAGCGTTGTGTGTTGAAGACAAAGATGGATGGATTTCCTCGTTGCCACTAAAAAGGGTTACGATAAGGCGGAAATCCGTTTAGGGGGGAAGGGTTTTCATAACAATCTACTCTCTAAACAAAACAAAAAACTCTATATTCAGGTATGTATTCTTCAAATGAAGAGTCGATGCATTTATATGTCAAATTATACGTGTAACACGAATTTGCAAATTCTCTCTTTTCACAATTCTCGCAATCCCATCGAGAGATATATAGTAAACAATACACTGACCTGAGGAATATTAGCATCTGTCTATATCACCTGAGTCTCATTATGTTTCATTTTTTTTTAATTTCAGCCTTGTTGAAGAATGTTACGAAATACTACCACCTTGTTGATAACTTTAGGCTCACCTGTACACGATTTGTAACCAACGGAATCGCATGGGAATTTATTTTCTACATTTAAAAATCTGTAAATTAACACATATTTCTAGGGCATGTTTGTAAAAGCATGTTATTTTTTATTAAAATGATAGATTTTCATTATTTCTGAGAGGTAATTTTGCAGTCACTAATCCCTTCAGGACCGTGACCGTTTTATTTAAATAATACTATATTAGCAATATACAAAATTACTGTAATAAAGTTGCAGAAACGTGTGTAATTATAACCACGTTAAGTTAATTGTGCTTCAGAATCCAATTAAAGAATATATGTGTAATTATGATAATACCACGTTGAATAAATTCAAAAGTTGTTTAAATCTTTGTACTACATCAGATAACTTAAATATGATAATGCAACAATCTGCTAGGATTGTTTTTTGTTTCTATAAAACTTTAGAGTTTTTGAATGTTTTATAAGAGCTAAGTCTTCGCTGAATAGTATATTTTAACTAAAACTTTGGGAGTTCTTAAGAAGTTGTCGCCGTTTTGAGGGTTAACTTATGTAAATAATTTAGAGTTGATATGTTGTTGGGGTTTCGGTCCATTGGTTCAGGTTTGGTCCAGGATGTCGTGTTACGTTTCAGTCATTCAACAAACTTTAGAGGTGAGAGGGTTTCGACTATTTATCATTTTGTAAATTGCACCTCTGGTTTTACATTTTTATTGTTTCATAAAATAACGCTAATTTTTAATTTACTTAATTGCTACCGATTGAGGTAACAATACAGTCTATGGTTTTTAAAAATCATTATTTTTATTTTTTAAAGAAATATATTTTGCTCTAAAGATATTTGCCCTAAAAGTTTATTTATTTTAATGTTAAAATTTCGATTTTCTACACTGATCATCACCGTTTATTAGACCTACTTCTACTTATATTAGATGAGTTTACCACGCGACTGAATTTCTGAGTGGCTAGATAATATGCAACGGTTTCTGGTTTCAAATCCAAATGTAACCTTTATGCACATTTTTTGGTTTTTGATTTAAAATAATATTATTTATTTCATCGTTTCCTTTGTCGTCTGTCGTTGAGCGTCGTTTTTATTCTAATGCCTAGGTTTAAAATGAGGTTTCCCTGACCAGAGAAGAAATGACAAAAAGAGCTTCAGTTTGATTGTACTGTCAATGTCCCCCTATTTTTCACCTCTCTGCCTTTTCGTTCATAGTACTATCATTTCATAGTACTCCTGCGTAGTGTATAGCTTCGATTATTTGGGAATAGTCAGTATGGTTCAAGTGGACCTTGAGCCCATTGCTATCATCATCCTTATCATCATATGCACCATCATCTTCATATTTATAATATTCATCACTATCATCATCATATTCTACTTTTTATATTTGTTAGCAATTTAGTAAGTCAAAAGTATTTTTAAGTCCATTTTTGGGTAGTATGTTATTTAAAGAATGCGCCAATTGAAAAGTATTGCTGGGAATATTTGCTTAAGTTTAACACTTTCACTGTCCGGTTTTCAGACACAATAGTAAGATAATGATCTATTTTTTTATGGGATAAGGGTGACAAGCGGGCACACAGTCCACGTGATAGTAAGTGGTTGCTGTGGCCCGCAGACATCTATATCTATCCTCGTTTGCGAATCAAAATGCAGATACGTTCTCAGCCATAGGGACTATGATGGAATGCCTCTTTTCCAGTGAAAAGGGTCTCCGGTTCTCTACACTCACCATACGAAACACAGCTGCATTAATCTGCTATTTTACGCTGGTATTCTGTGAGACCGTGGTCATTCCCCGATCGAGCCGATCCATTCGTGCTACAATTATATAGTGCACGAGACAGCAAAAGGGTTAAGATATTATTTAGGCAGTATGGTGAGTGCAGAGGGTATCCTTTAAAATTACTTATTATAGTCCGTTCGCGTTAAGAAAATATTGAGTCATCGTTGTTCGCCGGCCTGGCCACGCCCCGCAGCCAATTAAAATGCAAGAAATTAGAAAGTCGAGTTCACAGTGACCAGTTGAAGTGACTTATTTATAAAAAGAATTATTAATGAAAGTTGCCGAAATCGCCCCACAATATAACAAATATTTAATAGATGAGACTGCCAAAAGTAATGGCATTACAAATCTTCGCCTACCGCCTTACCATTGCATACTTAATCCGATTGAATTGGTTTGGGCCCAAATAAAAAATTATGTTGGTGCCAATAACTCCACGTTCAAAATGAGTAACATAAAAAAAATTGTTAGATGACGCAATAGCATTAATAGACGCTAATCGAAGAAAATATCATGTGGAATTTGGATGACATCATGGAACTCGCAGAACAAAATTCTTTCATAATTAATGTAACTGGAGAATCTAGCGATACTGATTAGTGGTTTAAGTAATTTTAAGAAAATTTGTTTCCATTAAATTTAATTAAATGTTGGTAAAAAAAAGGATTTTTACTCCACTGTACCTATACACCTTTACCCTGTAGTTGCACTGATGACTCACTATTTTCTTAACGCGAACGGACTATAGTATAATTAACAGTACTATTATTAGTATAATTACCATTTTTACGTAAAAGAGCTACGCTGAAATTGTATTATGGCAGCAACAAATTTGTTGGCTCCACCGAGAAAGGACCACTCAGACCATTCAGTATCTCAAAGAAATACCAGCGCTCGATAGCACAACATAAAGCTGCTGTGTTTCGTATGTCAAAAGACGAGAACCGTAGGCCCTTTTCGCATCTGAAATTTAGTTCTTAATCGAGGCTAGATGTACATATCTAAGTGTCACAGCATAAACTTGCCATCAAGTGGAATGTGAGCTTGTTTGTTACCTTTTCTAGTATTACTTTCAAAAAATTTCCTAACTCGCCCAAAGATTAAAAAATACTATCTCACTGTCATTGCACTGACATAATATATATCTAAAGTCATTTCATAGAGTAGTGTAAACGATAACATCAGAAAAAGTTAAGTGAGTACACTAGTAAATACGTCTTGACCAAAAAATTTTGCGTTTTTCAATAATAGTAGATACAACCAGGAAGTAAATCGAAGATCTAGTCAAATATAGAATAGAGTCTGATAATATGAACATATTTTGTAAACGAAAATTTGATTATTTTTACCAACGACCTTTTTAGGTTGGAATAACTTAGCAAAAATACTTGTTATAATACAAATAATACAAAAAAAGATTAACATTATGTATATGTCGTAACCAAGTAGCTTAATTAGCCTTTCAGTTAAAAGACCGGCCTTTTTAATAAACTGCGCCGTTCAATTAGTGGCCTGGATGAAATATCATGAATAAATATAGTTGTATTAGATGCATCGACTAAAATATAGTCGATGCATCTAATACAACTATATTTATACATTAAAATTTTTATAACATTTCAATAATCAAAGTGAAGACTCAATATAAGTTCGTGAAACCGGTATTGGATAAATGTATAAATGTTTGAACCAATGTTGCACGTTAGAATTTAAAAATAGAAAAATTTGCTTAGTGATATCTGTTGTTAAAAACGTGTCTCTTCCTAACGCTAAATCTTAATAACATTATAGCATTATTCATAACTAAAACCATAAATAATACTTATATTATAAACAATCAAGAAAATAAATGATAAATGCTATCAAGTTGTATTCTAAAACATTTTGATCAAGCTAGTTTTTGTTACTTTTATGAAGCGACCATTACACATACATATATCATCTACTAAATAGTTTTTTGACAGAAAAATCTTACCTTAAAAGCATTCCTGAATTTATTGGACATAATGTTGTAAAGGAATGGATTTATCGCAGTGGATAGAAAATACAACACGCCGGATAGGTACGTCAAAACAAGGTACACCTGTGGAACAAAAAATGAAATTACAACTCTTAAACCGCGTCGTACAAGATTAGATGAACTTAATAATGCCTATTACGTACTACTAAAATCTATACTAAATTACATGCCATATCCGTGTTATATTCACTTCTATATCAAATTATCTATAAAGAAAATAATTTCGGAATGTTTGAAGATTGAAACTTGATTTCTATTTTGTAAATATTAATTTACTGGACCGTATTGTGGCGATGTTAGAATATCCACAAACCCGTTTTATCCCGTGTGTGTCATAAGAGGCGACAGAGGGAAGAAAACCAGGAGATGAGCAGCAGAATCTTTCTATACTTAAAAAAAGGAAAACTACGGTTTCCAACCCGCTTGCTATACGTGGCAACTGTAGCAAATATGGGAGCAATCTATGGGTTAAGTATATGTTTTATATAGGATAAGGGTGACAAACGAGCACACAGTCCACAGGTAAGTGGTTGCTGCGGCCCATAGACATCTACATTTATCCTCGATTACAAATCGAAATTTGGATACGTCGTCACCCTTGAAGATTGAATGCCTCGTTTCCAGTAAAAAGGTACTCTACACTTACCATCCGAAACACAGCAGCGTTAAGCTGATATTTGACGCTGATATTCTGTGAGAGCGTGGTCCTTCCCCGGTCGAGCCGACCCATTCGTGCCACAAGTAATATAGCTACAGCATGGCTTTACTATGTAATATGTGTAGGAGTGGACTTTTGAAAGGGGTGTAACGTTAACGGTAACATAATGAAAATAATTGTAGTTGTTGAAAAAAAACGTTTTTGAGTGCAGCAATTGTATGATTGTTTATTAATAGAGTAATTTTCAAGAATTCTTATCCCGTGTGTGACGTTAGACGCCTCGTCTAAAAAAATATCCTGATGATTTTACTATGAACAGGCAGGACAATCAATTCGTATATACCAGATGTGAAACATCTAAACTGGTGACAAGAAGAAAAACTACCTATCAAGCGTGACGAAGTTCACATTATTTTGAAAGAGGCCTAAGTTCGAAAGTGTGACGTTGACAAGCTGTTGAAGTTTCGTCAACTTGTAAATGTAATGTAAATCTTAATACCGGCAAAAAATTTAAACTACAAAAGCCTTTAATTTTTTTATTTCTCTTATTTGTTACGACATTTACGTATTTTATTTACAAAACTAAAACACTTTGTTTACTGGATGTTAAGATTTTTATATATAATATCGCAAGTGAAAGTAAGGAACGACCTTAAAGAAACGATTTTTCATACGTGGTAGAGCCATACTGCAGCTATATTAATAGTATAGTTGTAGCACGAACAGGTCGGCTCGACCGGGGAAGGACCACGCTCGCACAGGATGCCAGTGTAAAAGAGCAGCATGTTGCTGTGTTTCGTATGGTGAGTTTAGAGAACCGGAAACCCTTTTTAGTGGAAAAAGACATTCCATCTTAGTCCTAACGGCTCACAACGCATCTGCATTTTAATTCGCAAACGAACATAGATGTAGATGTCTGTGGGCCACAGCAACCACTAACCATCAGATGGACTGTGTGCTCGTTTGTCATCCTCATTCTATAAAAAAACGAGCTAACTCCTTTTTAGAAGGCAACGCGCCTGCAACTCTCCTGGTGTTGCAGTTGTTCATGGGCGGCGGTGGACACTTACCATCAGGTAAGCAGCATGCTCTTCTGCCCCCTCTTCTATAAAAGGTGACCTTATTCTTCAAATTAAAAATTAATATTTTCTTATGACTTATATGTGCAATATGTTTTATGTAAAATAATATATAAAGTAAAAGAAAAAACGATTATCGACGTGCGAATAAATTATTGTGATTGCCATATTTTGAGCTCATAGATATTATTTCAAATACTAGCTTAAGAATCTAAAATCTACCTTAAATTAAATGTTACCATGAAAAATGTGTCTGTGGGATGATCCATACTTTTGCCATAAATAGCCAATAGTCGTTGAAGGTGGAAAGGAGCCCAACAAACGAAGAAAGATAACGCCACAGCAACTGCAAAAGAAAATTATTTTAAACATTTACCAAATAATGCTCGCCTTGCTTAATCAAAGAGTTCATGAATTGTGTATAAGGAATATGTAACTTGTTAGGCCTATTATATCCTTAGTAGTACTTCGTTCCTCAAATCTATATTTATCTTTATCTATCTTCAACTAACGAATTGCCCGATTTCACTTAGCAGTCATTCACTACCTATCTTTTTAGTTATCTTTATACCTCTTGGTCATGAATGTCTTTAAACCTTCTGCATTAAATAATTTTCACAGGCAGACGCGAATAGACTTTGTTTGATATATTTTCTAATCTAACGTAAGCTATTTTAAGCGACGAAATAATAATATCAGATCCATTTAAAATTATGATGTGTTCTAAAATAATTAATGTTCTAATGAAATTTAAAAACACAATGACAATTTTCGAATATGGATTCCAATTAGCATCAAAACATAGCAACATTATTTTCATTTTAGATATTCGTTGTGGGTAAATTAGTCTCCGAAATCACAAAATGAACTTTTGAATGTTATATCAGAGACAGAGTTAAATATTCAAAACATAAGTACTTATAAACCCAACCAAAAATCAGCAATTTAGGTTTATACACAAATTTTAGCGCCGGCTGGGATTAACGCTTGATTTTATGTATTGAAGGCCGATTCTCTCATACTGAATTATATATCCAAATTACAATTTATGGATAATAATATCAATGGAAACACTCGTACTTCAAAATTTAATGTACATATTGTAATAATATATATTTTTTATTATTTAAAATAGGATTTAATTTGCCGTGAGATGGTGGTGCAATAAAATCTATCTCCTTATTTCGTCCCATGGTTCCCGTCAGAAGCGACTATAGGATATGCTAAAAAGATCTTAAGACTTCAAGACAATCTCGTTAACACGTTAAAATAGCCAGACCAGCGACGGTAAGCAGTCAAACAGCGAGAAAGTTGTGAAACGTCTGGTACTGTGAATCGTTTATTCGCCTGAAAAAGTTACTATTTAGGCATATCCCCCTTATAATTGCAAAGGCCATCTCTAACATGGCATTTTACGGGCTAACGATAATGGTGATGATGATGATGAATCTAATTACCCAACTTACCCAACATTCTAATCACTCTTCTTTGCGATGTGCCGTAACGATATCTGATGTTAGTACTAAATCTTTCCGACCCATTAGTACTTAAATTTTTCGTCGGATGCAAAACACGAGATGTGCGTAACTTAACACCTATAAACACGTATAACACAGTAATTACAGACATTGGTGCAACGAAGAACACAAAACTAGATATAACAAACACTTGGTGAACACCGTGTCCCTTAACTGTGCAAGCACTTATGCTCTGGCCATTCTCAACGTAAGACACAATGCCAAATTGCATCGCTTGTGGCACGGCTGTACATAACGCGCATATCCATATTGCTATTATAAAACGTACCGCTCTTGATAGCTTTGACATCGTATGAGACATAAACGGTCGACAAATAGCTATGTACCTCTCCACGGTAAATGCAGTTATTGTTAAGACTGTCGCATTCGCCGATGTCTCTGATGCTAGTCCCAGCGTTATACAAAATGCTTCTCCTAATGGATAAGTAAGTGGATTCCAGAGACGATATGCTTCGATTGGTAATCCGCACACAAGAAGTATAAGGTCAGAAACAGCAAGGCTAAATAAATAAAAGTTAGTGGCTGTGTGCATTGATCGATTTCGTGCAATGACAAAGCACGTGCTTAAATTTCCGAGAATCCCAGCGACGAATATAACTGCATATATGGTTGTTAATGGTATTATCAGGGTTAATGAATCTGGTTCGTAAAATGATGAAGGGCTGGTTTCGTTTGTTTGATTAAGCGTTGCCAAAACTTTGTGTTCATCCTCCATTATTAACCGGAACCGGTGAGAGAACCAGCTTTACCTGCAAACAAGAAAAACTTGTTTTGATGATTCTAAAATAAAAATAAATCAGCAGATGTTGCATTTGTTCATATTTAATGGCTGCTGCGATAGAACTTCTTATTAATTTGTGATGGGTACTATTTTTCTTATCTATTAATCCCTAAATCTGGTGTGATTTGAATTTACTCAATAACATTAGTTTTAAATAGTTCAATTTTAACAACGTAATAAACTACATTCTATGAATATATTATAATTTTAATTTATTTTTTAATGAAAAATATGATTTATTGTTTAATTCTTATTATAGTCGTAACGAATAGGAAACACCTAAGTTAGTAATAATACAATAATCTGGTCGCATAATATTACACGTTAAGGTCAGTGTAGAGCGTCGTCTCTATACGTACTGACAATTCGATATCTATTAAGAGTTGACAATATAATTCTTTCATTTGAATAAAATATTACCCTTAAAAACACTGACTCACATCTAGTGTACTAAAGTGGATCTAAATAAAATCCTAAAAAACTTATAAAAGAAAATGAGTCTTGAACGTCAACTGCTAGAACTAATCATAATCGAGTTATCTTTCGCTGCCATGTTACTTTTACGTCTCTTTCTCTGTCTTGCTTCCCAGTCACCAGTCACACAGGTTGTATTATCAACAGCCATTCAAACTTTAAATTGAGGACATTATACAGTAATTTCTATAATGCGGATCCTTGACGGAATGATGCCATGAAATTCAGTTTAAATGCTCATTATTTTATATAACTTACTACGTGAATGATCATGCACGCACCCTCGTGCAATGACGTTAATCAATGAATAGCATTTTAAGACTAGAGGTCTAAAGGTCTCCAAGGTCTTTTGTTTAAAGAAATGTTTCTCCCGTTATTTTTTTTCATTTTATATCTTTTTTTATTCGCTTTCGGCAAAGCAAGCCAAGGCCGTTTCGGAAGAAAATGAGCTATTACATGGCATGCCAATTCAAAAACGACCATGCGTCATGCGTCAATCGTAGCGAGCAGGATGAAAAATGATATTATAGTCGCATCAGTACGAATAAACGATCATGCATGCATGACACCACGTAAAGCATGTCACGTCGTATTACTGCATAGAGCCCTATACATTGATTGTTATAAAGCAGACCCAAGACAGTAATGCAGCACGACATGCGTTACGTGAACAATCATGCTGCATGACGGAGATTCAATCATTTTATTGCTTTTCAAGACATTGTGGAATTATTGTTTTAATTTATTTTTCTCGTAAGATTGCTACGTAGCAAAAACAATTTTTTAAAGAAATATTTCTTTTATTTTTGTCAAAGAGTTGTTACATGACATGATAATCCGAAGAAAATATAGTGTATATTAGTGCATATAATATGTAACATGTATAAATGTGGGTATTTTTAAAAGAAGGCATATTGACTCCTTTAAAGGATCGGCAACCAACCTAGAGCATCGGTCCACGTTAGGCAATTAAGAAGCAATCAACCATATTATAAGTTGGTGTTGCTCTTAGTTTGCATATTCAATCTATTTTGGTGTTATCATGTATTAATTTTTAACTGGTTACTGTGTTACGTAAATTTTTTATAACGTAAAAGTTGGTTACTGAGAAATGTTCCTTTTATTTATTTAATATCGAGAGTTATTTCTCACACGTGCATGATAGTCGTAGCTTGCATTATTAAAAATTAAATGAATTTCCAATCAAATGCCAGCACATAGTTTGTATATCATTTCCATCAACTAACACAATTAAACCATCATGCATGCATGACATCACGATTAGCAAGTCATGCCGCATTACCATCTAGGGCCCACTTTGCATGGATTTAATTTGTCAACTACTGTTGTTTCTACTTTAGTTTCTGTATTTTTCATCATAGGTTAAATACAATACATAACTATAATGAGTTAATTAAATTACGAAGTCGTGAATATTATAAGACAATAAAAACTGACGTGTTTTTCTGATTAGATTTACGAACAATAAGAATAAATATCATTACTCGTATAGCAAAATTTCCATTATATGAACAACTATAAAGTATTATGAATATTTATTTCGCCGTAAACTGAGTATAGATTATTTTGTGATTAACACGATGATTTTTATACGTGGTAGAGCCATGCTGCAGCTATATTTCTGGTATAGTTGTAACACGAATAGGTCGGCTCGACCGTGGAAGGAATACCAGCGTAAAATAGCAACTTAATGCTGCTGTGTTTCGTATGGTGAGTGTAGAGAACTAGAAACCCTTTTTACTGGAAACGAAGCATTCCATCTTAGTCCTCACGGGTGACAACGCATCTGCATTTTGATTCGTAATGGAGGATAAATGTATCTACAGTTATCTATGGGCCACAGTAACCACTTACCATCAGGTGAACTGTGTGCTCGTTTGTCACCCTTATGCTATAAAAAAAGATACTACCTACACATAGTTTTTTTACATTGTTTTTTTTTTTTTTTTTTATAGAATAGGGGGCAAACGAGCATGCGGCTCACCTGATGGTAAGTGACTACCGCCGCCCATGAACAACCGCAACACCAGGGGAATCGCAGATGCGTTGCCGACCTTTTAGAAAGGTGTAAGCTCTTTTCTTGAAGGTTCCTAAGTCGTATCGGTCCGGAAAATTCGCTGGAGGTAATTGATTCCACAAGGAAGTCGTGCGAGGGAGAAAACTTCTTCTAAATCGCACAGTCGTGGACCGCCAATCATCCAGATGGTATGGATGGTAACGCGAGTTTTGTCGCGATGTGCGATGGTGAAATTGAGCGGCTGGAATTAGTCCGAACAATTCCTCAGAGCACTCCCCGTGATAAATGCAATAAAATACGCAAAGAGATGCAACATCTCTACGCAGTGCCAGTGTATCGAGCCGATCAGAAATAACTCGGTCGTCGACGATTCGAACCGCTCTGCGCTGGATGCGGTCAAGTGGAAGGAGCTGGCACTGGGGTGCCCCGGCCCAGAGATGAGAACAGTATTCCATGTGGGGCCGAACTTGCGCTTTGTAAAGTTGCAAGCGATGTGCCGGCATGAAATACTGTCTCGCTCTGGTGAGCACGCCAAGCTTTTTAGAGGCCAATTTGGCCTTCCCCTCCAAGTGACCACGAAACTGCACACTATTCGATATGTCGAAGCCAAGGATTCCGATACTGGCTGAGGCAGTAAGGGGAGTGCCTTGAAACTGAGGAGATACGACAAAGGGGTTCTTTTTAGCGGTAAACGCGCAAACTTGTGTCTTCTGGGGATTGAACTGGACTAGATTTAGTCGCCCCCAATCCGAGACTTTGTTAAGCAAAGACTCGACTTCAGACACAAGTTTGTCCCGGTACTCGGCGACGTTTTCCCGAGAAATATTGGCACGGCCGGTATATAAGGCATCACCAGTGCTGTCGTCCGCATAGCAATGAATGCTGCCAGTTAGCAACATATCATTGATATGCAGGAGAAACAGCGTTGGTGATAGCACGCAGCCTTGTGGAACACCAGCGTTGATAGGCTTGAAATCAGAGCATTCACCGTCTACTACGACCTTGATGCTCCGATCAGCAAGGAAACTGGTGATCCATTTGCACAATTTCTCGGGAAGCCCATAGGAAGGAAGCTTCGAAAGAAGCGCTTTGTGCCAGACCCGATCAAAGGCCTTCGCAATGTCCAGACTAACGGCCAACGCCTCCCCCTTGGACTCTACTGACTCCGCCCATCTATGGGTCAGGTAGACTAAAAGATCACCAGCTGATCGACCCCGACGAAAACCGTACTGGCGGTCACTAATCAGCTGGTGATCCTCAAGGTACCTCATGAGCTGGCAGTTTATAATGGCTTCCATTATTTTGGAGAACAAGGAGGTGATGGCGATAGGCCTGTAGTTGGACGGGTCTAAGCGGTCGCCTTTTTTAGGGATCGGGTGCACCAAAGCTGTCTTCCATGAGTTCGGGACTACGCCTTGGGAGTAGGAGTACCGGAAAAGACGCGTTAAAACCGGTGCCAACTCCGGAGCACACGTCTTCAGCACAATGGGAGGGACTCCATCGGGCCCACTCGACTTGTTGACGTCCAGGGAGAAGAGTGCTTTGCGGACCGAGCGCTGTGTAAATCGCACATCCGGCATGGAGCACTCACATCGCGGGATGGTCGGCGGTGTGTTCCCCCCGTCATCTAGAGTCGAGTTGGACGCAAATAGAGAGCTCAACAGATCGGCTTTCTCCTTTGCGGCATGGGCCAGTGAGTTGTCCTCTCTGTGCAGAGATGGAAGAGATAGCTGACAGAAGTTCCCTTGGACAGCCTTGGCGAGAGACCAGAATGCACGGGTTCCCGAAGGAAGGCGAACTAGCTTCTCGCCAATTCTGCCGATGTGCTCAGACCTTGCCTTGGCAATGACGCTTTTGAAGGACCTGGAGGCGGAATTATACTTCTTTTTTAAGGCGCTGGTGTTTACATCCCGAGACGTTGATGCGTCAGCCCAGGCCTGGTAGCACTCCTGCTTATAGCGTGATGCTATTTTACAGGAGCGACCAAACCATGGCTGGGTTCTGCCTCCGATGGGCACCACAGAAGATGGAATAAAAAGTTCCATACCCTGAAGTACCACACCAGCAACAGAATCGGCAACAACGCTGGGATCTTTCGGCGAGAAGCAAACCCGCCCCCAAGGGTAGGATGCAAAAAAAGACCGCATCCCGTCCCAATCAGCTGACCTATAGTGCCAAACACGGCGGCAAGCTGTAGATCGCAACTGCGATTGGAGCGTGAGTGGCACCGTACTCCGGATCAGACAATGGTCCGAAGAGCCCAGAGGGGCATCGACGGAGACCTGGTATCCGTCCGGATGAGAGGTCAGCAGAAGGTCCAACAGGGAAGGTACATGGTCTTCCACATCTGGGATCCGCGTAGGCGAAGTAACCAGTTGTGTTAGACCATATGCCAAAGTAAAGTCATAGACAGATCTACCCGCATGATCGGTTAAACGAGAACCAAGCCATTCAGCGTGGTGGGCGTTGAAATCACCGAGTATCACGATCTCTGCGGATGGTACCTGTTGTAGCACGGAGTCTGCAGCCATTTGGACGTGGTCTATGAGTCGGTCTGTGTCGGCATTACCGCTATGGGACCTATAGAGGCACCCGTAGACGCGGGGATGGTCGTCGCTGTCTACGCGCAGCCATAGGATGGACAGGTCCGTACCTTCAAGGCTGCCGAGGCGTCGAAAACAGATGTCCTCTCTGACATACACGCAAACTCCAGCCCGGGGCACAAACGAGTGTTCTAATTTGTACCCCGGGTAGGAGAGATACGAAGTATCAGCCGGAGAGGACACCTGTGTCTCGGTAAGAAAGAGCAAGGCCGGCTTAGCTATCTCCAGATGGTAGTGGACGGCGTTAAGGTTTGAATGAAGTCCCCTGATATTGCAGAAATCCACGGTAAGCGTGGCAGGGGTTGCCTTTGTCTTCTTGCTCCGCTTGCCCCGAGCAGGTTTCGTACTTACTTACTTTACTTATCGTCACGCACAATCCCTGACGGGGTAGCCAGAGAGAACAGATCGCCAAGTGTCACGATCCTTACATACCTCTTTCGCTTCTTTCAGATTCATCATCTTCTTCATACATGCACGTCTAGGTATCCGAGTACTCTTGACCCTCCCCTCTTCGAGCAATTTGCTCACATGGTCTTCGAAAGTTAGTCTCGGTCTACCTCGACACCTTTTAATATTAACTTTCGCGCTATATATTTTCTTCACCATTCGGTCTTCACTCATTCGCTCAACGTGCCCAAACCATCGAAGCACGCCCCTATCAATTTTTGTGATAAGGTCATCTTTCAAACCTGCCATATTGCGAATCTCTTCGTTTCGCTTTCGGTCGGCCATGGTAACGCCGCACATTTTACGAAGAGATCGCATCTCCACTGCATTCAACTTGCTTTTATGCTTCTTCTGGCATACCCAGGTTTCGCTGCCATATAACAAAGTCGGTACCAACACTGCGTTATGTATTGCAAGGCGTGCACTCTTCACTACGCCTTGCCTTTTGACTAACGCAGTCAGGGCACCATTGACTTTGTTCCCGGCAGCGACACGCCTGTCCACATCTAAATCACATCTTCCATCCCGGCTAAAAGCACTCCCCAAGTATACAATTTCATTTACCTGTTCTAGACATTCCTGATTTACCCATATTTCACACTTCGTTCTCTCTTCGTCCCTTTCAAATACCAGAACCTTAGTTTTATTAGCATTCAAGCGGAGACCTTTAATTTCACATTCCTCTTTCATACACGTGACTAATGCCTGCAGTTCTGCCTCTGATGGTGCAATAAGCACTGCATCATCAGCATACAGCAGACAATTTACTTTAATGTCACCCAATTTCACACCCAAACAGCTATCTTTCAGTTTCTGTAAACAGCTGTCGAGATACAGTATGAACAGCCAGGAAGACATGACACAACCCTGTTTTACGCCCGTTTGGACGCTAAACATGGGTGACAGGTCATGCCCTACCCGCACACAGGCTTTACAGTCACAGTAAAGTGACTGCACAGCCCTTAGCAATCGACCATCCACACCATACCCCGGCAACAGTTCCCACATTTTCTTCCTTACAACCTTATCAAATGCTTTCTCAAGATCCACAAAAGCACAGAAAATCCTCTGGTTAGCAGCCAGAAGCTTTTCCGTGATCATGCGGAGAGAAAACATTTGATCCGTGCATCCTCTTCCAGGTCTAAATCCGCATTGTGCCTCCCATAGAAATCTTTCCGATTTCTCTTGCATCCTACGTGTCAAAACCTTCGAATAAACTTTACTTGCTAAACTGGTCAAGCTGATCGCCCGATAGCACCCGCAGTCAAAATGTGAACCTTTACCTTTATATAAAGGCACAATGACTGCGGATCGCCAATCATCCGGGACATCCCCCGTCCGCTAGCACAAATTGCACAGCAGATGAAAGCTGTCCCAGACGCGAGGCCCACCATACTTGACCATTTCAGCAGTAACTCTGTCTAGTCCCGCAGCCTTACCACATTTCAAACTTCGAATCGCATGTTCAATCTCTTTCATACTGATGACCTCAGTGTCATCGAGGTCCGGGTCTGGCGTACCAGTCTCGACGTCATCCCCGGATCCCTCACTAAGATCATCACACGCATACATTTCTCTATAAAATTCGCTCCATCGCTGCATGACGTCCGATTTTTCTGAGAGGACGTCATTAGTTCTCGAAAGCACTTTGTTCATTCTTAAGGCCGTCGCACCACTTCGGGTCCTTCCAACCTCTTTCCAGAAGAGTTTGGAGTTCTCCTTAAAGTTGTGCGACAACCTTTCGTCCGCTTCCATTCTACACCTTTCACGCACTTCCTCAATCAATGCTTTCGTGTGAACTTTTTGCAGCTTATATCTTTCTTTCATCTTCTCTCTCATATCCTTATCAATACTAGAGGCCAAGTAGTCTAACCATGCTTTCTTCTTCTTCTTTACAGCTTCTTTCACTTCATCATTCCACCATGCATCTCTTCTTTTACTACTGCCTCTTTTAATCGTTCCACACACTTCTTCCGCTGCACTTACCATTCCATCCCTAAGGTTCTGCCATGTTCTTTCAACACATTCTTTTCTGCCATCGATGTTGTCAAGCTTTTCGGCTACCCTCGCATGATATTTGTCCCTAGTATCCGCTTCCTGAAGCTTCCAGCTTCGGATGCGACAGACCGACTGTGGTTCTGTTACTGCCGTCCGGTAGCGCCAACCCGCGAACAGACCCCTAAATCTAGTAATCACTAGATAGTGATCCGTTCCCAGGTCAGCACCCCTGAACACTCGCGTATCCATCACCTGTTTTCGCAGTCGGTCATCCACCAGGAACAAATCGATCATACTTCTCTCATTCTTACTTTCTCTAGTATACATATGGATCTTCTTGTGATTAAACATAGTGTTTGTCACAAGAAGACCCTTTTCCTTGCATACCGCCAGTATAAGCTTGCCAGCATCATTAACCCTTTTATCGCCAAACTTTCCAAGCACCGACTCGTACCCTGGTCGAGCGGTACCAACCCATCCATTCAAATCACCACATACAACAATTCTTTCGTTTCCCCTAGCCAAATCTAGAACTTCTCTTACATTTTCCCAAAACTCCTCCAGCTCAGCCCTGGACGACGAAGCTACCGGCGCATAAACAGCCAAAAGGAATAACTTCGTCAGTCCCAATTTAAAGCGAACCCAGAGAAGTCTTGAGTTCACAACCTTATATTCAGTCATAACATCGACCAACCGAGACGACAGCAGCACCCCCACTCCCTGGCGGGCGCTCTCGCTCTCCGGGACTCCGGACCATAGAGCTAACGCCCCGCCAGGGAGCTCTTCAGTACCACTGCCCTTCCGTTTGGTCTCCGACATACACACGACATCTAATTCTCTTTCTTTCATTATTTCGATCAACTCATTCGTCTTATCTCTCATGCCTCCTCTAACATTCCACGTGCCAACTCTGCACTCTGTCCTCCACCTTCCGCCGTGTCGGGCTGTGCGTGACGGGTGGCGGTCCCCATCGCCGCTTTGCACGCTGCATTCCACACCAACGGGGACGAGCTGGTGTGCGTCGCCTTGGGGGGACGCCCTAACCCTCGTTGACATGGGTGCGCAGCTAAGTAGAATTGCAGCCCTGAAAAGGGCTGGCAGGGGTCGCGACGAGCACGCTTCTACAGTGACCAGGTTTCGTCTTGAGCGGAATTTCGCCCCCCCCAGAATACGCGGGGCAGCCTGAGCACCCACGCCCAGGAGTGGAGTAGTTTGGTCGTGGATGCTCAGCGAGGGATTCTCCAGGGGTGCTGGTACCCTCCTGGGGTAGTCTTTTATTTATTTCCACTACCATGTTGATGGGGGGGGGGGGGGGATTGGGCCTCCGGCCACCTGCACTCACCAAGCGCAACGCAGAGGTAAACCTCTACTTCACGCCGGCATTCTGTGAGGTCGTGGTACCACCCCGGTTCGAGCTGGCCCATCCGAGCGACAGCAAAAGCCACCGCTTAGCTCTACCACTGTTATGTATGCAATGTATGTATGCAATATAATCGACAATTCAACAAATGTTGATGATTTTGTTATAAACGTACGTAACAACGTACTTAATCTTTTTTACTGTACTTATCACTTTTTTACTCTAGGTTGTTTCCTTATAAAAACTGGCAAGACTCTAAGATACTATCGAAAGGCTGCATCTAAGTTTAACTTTATACAACAAAAGGCGGTTCGTTAACGCAGTGTCTGGCTTGGTTTGGCTGCATTGGTGCGGGCCGCGGGTATGATTCGTGCACGGATCAAGTATTTATATAGAATACAAATCTTACATTATATTTATAATATTATATATTATATTTATAATATTATATATTATATATATTATTATATATTATATATATAAGTTCGAGCGATTATTCATGAGGGCTGAATGTATGTAAACGTAAAACACCACCATGTTATACTAACATAACAAATTTCTAGTATGTTATATTCATTAAAATCCACTGCAGAACATAGGCTTCTCCCATAAATATAGGGATATTTGTTATAGACGCCACGCTTGGCAGACGGGTTGGCAACCAGTTTTTTTAATGTTTAGTTGTTATTAGAGGACGCAGCTACCCATCTCCAGGTTCGTTTCCCCCTGTCGTCTCTTACTACACACACGGGACAATATGGGGATAATGGATATTCTTACATTGCCACTACACGTTGGTTATGTGCGTATATTTTTTAATATGGTTTACGCATATAATACCATATGGAAAAAAATGGATCACATATACAAAAAATAAGGAAGAAAACAATGGTTTTTTACGAAAGCTATATTTGCCAAAAAAAACGATATTTTCATTTTCTCTTTCTTCTTAATTAGTTGGTTAACAGTCCGTTGCTTGATATTCAAGTACGTAATATGTATTCCATCATCGTTTGATGGCCGTAAGACCTTTCTGGCATTTAAATGTGACGGATCAGATTATTGGCCAAGATAGGAAGATGGATTATTTTATGACGCTGTCGTCAATATTGTATTATGTTATAAAAATTTACTGGACTATGACATACCAGTAGTGAATAAAAGAGTGTGCCTGTCCCAAAGAGTGTGCCTTTCGTTTAAATAAAAATTTAAAGTTACAGCCTATATACATCCTACTGCTGGGCAAAGGCCTCCTCGCATTTCTGAGAGGATTTTAGGGCAAGGAAATATCCACCGCGCTGGCCTAATGCGTGTTGCCGAACTTCACATATTCTTTCTTATTTCTCAGACATACAGGTCTCCTCACGACGCTTTCCTTCACCGACGTGCATGTGTTGAATCAGCACTTAAAATTGCAATTAACAATTTCATTGGTGCCAGCGCGGATTGAGGCCTGGTTGCTCGCGTACTGTGAAATTTACAGCGAGTACTTAGTCCGTGAACTACCACGGCTCTATTTAATAAAAGCGGTAAATTAATTAGATCTAATTTTATGAACTTTACACGTTTAATTTGAACTTAGTTTTGGATCCTGAGGAGAGGTTTGCAGCACCACACACAGTGTGTGTTTGTGTACCGGTGCGTTTTATTGTTTCTAATTTATTAAAATTTTAAAATCAAATAAGTTCACTGCAGTTTTGCACTCAAAAGATTCAAATTGTAAAACGATTTAAATCAAGGTATATATCACTTTACACAATCTTATTAATTTTGGTACTTTTCATATTTTAACCCTCCCCCCATATTGTAAAAATAAAAATATTCTTAATATGTACAAATGAGAAAATAAGCGCAAAAGAAAAGATATTATGAATTTAACATTTTATATCACTTACATGACAATTTTAATAGTAGTCATTTAAAAAAAAACTGATTTTTCGCTCTCGTGTTAGAGTTTAATTTTATACTTGTAGCACTTTTCACTGGGACCTCATAAATATAGTTCACAAAGATACTAAAGAATTAATAGCCCGCTTTTTGAAGTTGCTGGCAGTTTACGAGTGTTCAAGTGATCCGATAGCAATTTAATATCCTAATCAACACAATGGGGATTGATAGCTCGTTGCTTTGACTTTTGTATTATAAAGAAAAAGTTTCCACTTAATTATTAACGTTAGTCATTCGAATTTTAAAAAGATGCATGGATTTATTTTAAGAGAGGATGGGTTTTACCCGTTGTACATTTTTACTAAAGGTTAGCGAACTTAAAATATGTCCAGGATTATTAAGTTTACAGATTCCTTGAAGTTACTTTTTGTTTTACGCCCCGTTGCATTTGGTAAACATGTTTTAACTCATAATGATGATTATAATGCGATTATTGTTGTCACTTTATTTGATTAAGATTGCATGAGATTATTGTTGAAGAACAAGTTCGGGTTTAAATATTAGAGATGAACGATATATTGCAATCGTTATAGACATAAAAACAGAAATCTACTTTCAGTGAAAGAGTTTCCTATCTAATGAAATCACTAGAAACGAGAAAAAAAATAAAAGTTATTGGCTCATTATTTGTTATGATAAAACATTTGGTTTTTTTCTGACTCATACGATAAAAATTATGACCACAAGGAACCTGTTATGTGTCGTCTCAAACAAAATTTGTAAACAGTGCTTTGCAGTAGATTCGTTGTAAATTGTAACAATGACCTATAAACATTTTAAGAACGATTTACATTTACGGTATTTGTTGACCATGTACAATTTATGTGTCAAGCACTCCAGGATACAAAAGAAAAATGAAAAAGGTAAGGTATTTAACAAAATATAATATCCATGTGTGGTGTATAAATCTCAAAAGACGTTTATTGCATCTGCAAATTAAAGGAAATAAAATATTAAATTTAATTACAATAAGTACATATTATGTTTGCAATTCGTATTTATCAATAGTTAAAAGTTAAAGTATAAGTTACAGCCTATATTTCCCACTGATGGGCGTAAGCCTCCATCCATTTATGGGAGGGTTTTAGGCTAAGGAAATGTACGCCGCGATGCGCCAATGCCTTTTGACGAATGTCACATGTCTTCGAAATATTATTTTTTCTTATTTCTCAAACATGCAGCTTTCCGCACGATATTTTCCTTCGCTACCGAGCACGAGGTAAATCAGCACTTAAATCGCAATTAACTATTTAATTGGTGCCGGCGGGAATCGAACCCGGGTTGCTCGCGTACTATGAAATTTACAGCGACCGCTTAACCCCTGAGCTACCACGGCTCTAAGTAGTTGCTTACTTAATTTTATCAGCTGTTAGCGGTAGAAGTAAGATGGTTAATTGTTATAACCCATAATGAAGATGATGAAAAAAATATTTTCAAATCTCACAATAGTCGTATTACCTCGTTTCAAGTTACATGATCTTTTCCATGATTTTTTGTCTTAAATAATCAACTTAATAATAATAATTTAAAAATTGCTTTCGTTACCTATTTTATCAATAGATAATCATTGGAAATAAGAACGGTTCTCATTTTATCATTACTCAACTTTACAGGTTGTTCAGAGCCCGTGGCTATTAAAATATTCAGACTGAAAACGTTTTACCCATTAAGATTAATGTAATAATTTCCGAGGCCATCCATCCTTCTGTCACACAATTTTCACCAAATTATTTGATGATTTATAACGTTACACAAAGGATAAGCATGATACTTCAATTATAAACCATAAAAAGTTTTATTAAGAAAAATGGATCTGTCAAAAATACTACTGCTAGTAGTACAAATTTAATCACATAAAACATTGCATTGAGGATTAGCGTGATATTTCAATTATAAAATATAATATACTAGCCTTATTAGTATTATATAGGAAGAAATGATTGGTGTACATTTTTTTATAGGATAAGAGTGACAAGCGAGCACATAGTCAACCAGATGGTAGGTGGTTGCTGTGGCCCATAGACGTCTACATCTATCCTCGTTTGTGAATCAAAATGCAGAAGCGTTGTTAGCCGTGAGAACTAAGATGGATTGCCTCTTTTCCAGTAAAAAGGGTCTCCGGTTCTCTACACTCACCATACGAAACACTATTAGAACTCCACTAACAGAAACAGAAACATTTTTATTCAATACAGATTATAAAGTTTACTTATTGAAAGTCACTCTATTGTTTAATTACCACTGGTTCGAAAAAAAAACCTCTGTCTTAAGAAGAACCGAAGAACCTTTTTAACAGTGGTAGAGCCAGGTGGAAGCTTTTGCTGTCGCACGGATGGGCCGGCTCGAACCGGGGTGGTACCACGACCTCACAGAATACCAGCGTGAAGTAGAGGTTTACCTCTGCGTTTCGCTTGGTGAGTGCAGGTGGCCGGAGGCCCTTTTTACTGGAAATGAGGCATTCCATCTTAGTGCTCACGAGTGACAACGCATCAATGTTATCAGTGATTTTTATATAATTTCTATCATAAATCGTTATTAATAATAATTGTATAATTATCTTTTTTGTTTTGTAATATTATTTTTTAAATTATCAAATATAAAATAGATTAAGTCACTGTATTGTCATAATAATTATCATTGATAATTTTCTGTTTATTTCTAATTTATAATTTGAGATATTTACTAAAAATGTTATAAAAGTAATTTCATCTTCTAAGCATTCGTAATTAATTCACTCATCAGTAATATTTATAAGAGTATTTAACTTATATTCATATTATAAAAGTATTTGGATTGTATAATTCTTACACATTCAAACTGTTGCTAAGTTCAGTTTTGATAGATAGTAGGGATAAGTTGCCACCATGGTGCGATATTATAAAAATTATTGCAATAATTATTAAATGACTATTCGTGTTGTGAACTAGTAAAGCAAACAGAAAGTAATCAAGCGTATTATTACTCTTCCTGCGACGCCTGTAATATCCATTTTGATTTGTAATAGAGGATAGATGTAGATGTCTATGGGCCGCAGCAACCACTTAGCATCAGGTGGACTGTGTGCTCGTTTGTCACCCTTATTATATATAAAAAAAAGAACCAGCAAGAAACCCCGCGGGACTTTTTTAAATAACAGCTTACAATCATATATGCTACACAATTAACCACACAAAACAAATGAGAAATAGCTTGCGATTATCTCATTCCCAGGGGTTATTATCATCCATAAATTTTATAATAACCCTTTTCATACAAACTTAGTTTAATAAATTTTTTGAACTTTGAGCAGGTCAAATTTTGTATATTTTCTGGGATTTTGTTGTAAAAGAGTATAAATCGCCCCAAGTATGAATTACTGACTCGGTGGAGTCGAGTAACTGGTACTACTAGCTTGTCTCTGTTCCTAGTATTTACAGAATGAATATCACTTATTATTGTTTAACTACTTTTATTTTGTGTACGTACATTACATTTTCATAAATGTATTGAGAGGCCAAAGTTAATACATTAAATTCCTTAAATTTTTGTCGGAGTGACTGTTTTAAATCATAAATCACTCTTATGGCCCTCTTCTGTTTGTTTCGGTCATGTTTTTTGTTTAGTCCAATATTTTTCGCAACAATATAAAATCATGTTGCTTAAAGTATAGGACTAGTACCCAGTACCGTCTTTACCATAAGGGCACACGGGGCCCGTGCCCAGGGCCCCTATATCGTCAGGGGGCCCCGAAAGGCCGATATATTCGCTTAGACTATACAATATTTTTTCTATTTCATGAAAATATAACCTGACATAAAAAATAATAGAGTAAATGAGATTAGGGTGTTGTTGTGTGACTTTCTGGTTTCTTTGCTTAATGGTTACCAATGGTAGTGGAGAGCGCTCATTTTCACACCTAAAGAGAATAAAAAATGAATTACGAACTACTATGTTACAAGAACGACTAACAAATTTGTCAATTACGTGTATAGAAAGTGATATTTTTTTTACTTATTATAAGCCAGTGCTTGACCACAATCCCACCTGGTGGTAAGTGGTGATGCAGCCTTAGATGGTAAATCACAGTCTTATCGTAACAAAAGCATATTCACTCTTGCCTTGAAGACGCCCAGATTGTATTCGGACGGAAAGACAGACGCCGGCAAATTATTTCACTGCTTTGCTGTACGCATTACAAAAGACGAAGCAAACCATTTGGTTCTAATGCGTGGAATATCGACAACAAAGGGATAAAGACCCGCAGACTGTCTGGTTTCCCGATGGTGGAAAGGAGAGGGAGGAATTAAAGCGTGTAATTCCTGCGCACACGCACCGAAATGCATCCTATAGAATACCGAGAGACTGGCTACTCTGCGCCTGTGCTCGAGGCTGACAAGATTGGTTTCAACCAAATCAAGGTCACCAATGGGCCTCTTAGCACGTTTCTCTACAGAGTCCAATGTTGCCAATGTGACAGCAGTACTCCGTGCATGACCGGACTTGCGCTTTATGTAAGGTAAGAAGCTGCCCCGGCGTGAAGTACCGCCACACCCTTGCAGGGACACCAAGTTTCCTTAGGGCTGCTTTGGTTCTAGATTCAATGAACCGCCCATAGTTTAGGTTCGGAGAAAATTCAATCCCCTACAACTGAAGGCAGTCATTGTACTCCAAGGATACATTCCGGAAAGTAGGAGCTTAGGTAAGCGGGCTCTTTTCAACGGTAAAAAGACACGCTTGTGTATTGGAGGCATTAAATCTCACGAGATTGGCATCGCCCCATTCGGAGACTGCCTGTAGTGTGAGACACACACACACACGCTCAACGATAGCATCTCTTTCTGACTGGATTTGATCCCGACTGGTCCGGGCGCTTGGTTGGTGTCTCTCCACAATTGTGCTGTTCTCTGCATACCCATAGATACCGGAAATGAGCAGATCATTTATATGCAGCAGGAAGAGAGTTGCGGAGAGAACGTCCCCTGAAGAACACCGGCGTTAGTCGCCACAGTATCGGATGAGCAGCCATCAACGACGACCCGAAGAGACCGTTAACTCAGAAAGTCCTTCACCCAGACATTCAGGCCAGGGGATAAACTGTACGCTAAAAGCTTGCCCAAAAGACTAGCGCGCCAAACCCTGTCAAAGGCCTACGAAACATCGAGGGAAACAGCAAGTGCTTCACCACTGTTCTCGAGGGCTTCGCCTCACATGTGAGTGGCATATGCTAGAAGGTCCCCAGTTAATCGATTTCGGCGAGACCCGTATTGGCGATCACTGAGGAGATCATTGTGCTCTAGGTGTGCCATGAGGTGGGCGTTCAATATACGCTCCATAATCTTTGCAGAGTATGGAGGTAATTGAAATTGGTCGATAGTTGGCAGGGTCGGTACACCTACCTTTTTAGGCACAGGCTGCACATTGGCCAGCTTCCAAGATTTAGGCACTATTCTAGTCCTGAATGAGAAGCGGAACAAGCGTGTCAACACAGGAGACAACCCAGGTGCACAGACCTTTAGAACTATAGCTGGTATACCATCAGGTCCAATAGCTTTGTTCACGTCTAAACTTAGCAAGGTTTTAAGAACCTTCTTGTTGGTGATACGGACCTCTGACATAGAGGTACCGCAGTGAGGTAATTGAGATGGTATGCTGTTGCTACTGTCCAGACGCGAATTGCAAGCAAAAAGAGAAGCAAATAAGTCCGCTTTCTCCTTAGGCGCATGCGCCAGTGAGCCATCTGGTTTTACAGGCGGAGGCAGTGTAGACCGACAGAAGTTTGTCTCGACCGCTTTGGCGAGAGACCAAAGAGCTATACTGCCAGATGGTTTGACAGAGAGCTTTGTGCCGATGCGTTTAATGCGGTCGAAACTGTCTTGGCGTAACGACTTTTTGCAGGACTTGGAGGCTTTGTTAAAGGCTTTCTTCTTAAGGCTAACATCCGGAGCTTTACGGTCTCGAGCATCGACTTAGAATAAGTACGCCATATGCTTGTACATTTCAGCAGAAGCACACTCGGCTTTAAACCATGGGCGAGCTTTACCACCAATGGGCAAGACATGAAGGGATGAAATACTCCATCGTTTGACTTATCACATTGGTTATGGTATCCGCGTAGCTCGACGGATCTTCAGAGGAGAAGCAGACCTGCCGCCAAGGATAAGATGCAAAGAAATGCCGCATCTCATCCTAATCTGCTGACTTGTATCGCCACATTCGTCGCACTCCGTGGAAATCGTAGTTCAGTGGGGAATATAACGACACAGATTTCACCAGACAGTGGTCAGAAGTTCCCTAGGGTGAGGTAGCCTGAACATCCTACCTGTCTGGATCGGTCGTCAGCAGAAGGTAGAGGTAGTTGGCTGTGTGCGCATCCACATCAGGTACCCTAGTCGCTTGTTGTACCAGCTGGGAGAGCCCCAGCGACAAGGCCAAATTCCTCGCCTCTCTTCCAGCGTGTTCGGTCTTCTGGTATGGGAACAGCCAGTCCTGCTGACAGGCATTAAAATCCCCCAGAAAAACTAACTGTGAATTAGGGTACCGATTTAGAGCAACATCTGAGGCTTCACTGAGGTGTTCAAACAGTCTTCAAAAAATAGATTTTGAAGATATAATAGAAGATGTTGCACAACAGAAATCACGAAGGAAACCACTCGTAAGAGTAACCAATTCAAACCACCAACATACTTATATCTAATAACATATTATTTGATTTTTACCAATTAACCATAATAAATATAAGATCATAGCAAAAAAATGTTTTAGTCATCGCTTTTTTTTACTTTCCAACAGGGTCCCAAATTCTTGTGTGCCCAAGGGCCCCGGAATGGTCTAAGACGGCGTTGCTAGTACCCTTAAAACTGCTTATTGACACCAATCTGATTTAGTAATTAATGAGGTAGTTTATTCCTCCGTGTTTCTTGTATTTCTTTTTTTGTATTTTTCCGTGGAAAGACGAGATAAAAATTTTCCAAGCCTGCCAAGACCCAATCGTTCAATCGTAAAAAAGTTACAGCCTATATACGTCCCACTACTGGGCACAGGCTTCTTCTTATTCTGGATTGAACCCGGGTTGCTCGCGTACTAAGAAATATACAGCGAGCGCTAAGCCTGTGAGCCACCACGGCTACGGTTACAAAGTTTACAAAAACTTACTGCTTTTGCGAAGAAACAGAGACTAAAAGGGGACCGGTTTGTCTTAAATTTCAACATTAAGCAAGCCGAGAGCTCAGTCAATAATGGTAGGGACGAAATTCTACAATTTCACGCAAATGAAAAGAAAAGAAATATACTTTAATATAGCATAACCAATGTTACACAACGACTGACTGAGAATCCGGCTCCCTTTTCATTTAATTATTCATTCATTCATTACAACCCTTCACAAGTCCACTGCTGAACATAGGCCTCCGCCAAGGAATACCACAAGGCACTATCCTAAGTCACCTGCATCCATCGGCTTCCTGCATGTCCAGTAGTGTGTACCAGGTAGACTTTTGTTGCTTATAATTAAATCCGTAAAAAAAACTAGTATCATGTGAAAGTATATTTGTTTGGATATTTGTACTTCAACCCAGTTTGAACGTATTTAAAAAAAAATGTCTTAGAACTCCATTATGTCCTTTGTTTGAAAAAAGACTACCACTAACATCCTGGCATAAATAAAAGTCACACGATTGCACCGGTTTCGACATATCAAACGAATGGAAAAAGACCGGGCGCTAAAGAGAGCTAAGAGGAACCTTCTGGCGTAGCACGGTGGGTAAAACCAGATATGTACAACTGGACCATGGTGGCACAGAGGCGGGAAGAATGGCGTGCTCTGTTATCCATCATCCCTTTCTCGTCCTTAAGGCAGTGTAGCGAGTAAGTCATCATCATTATCATTACAGCCCTTCACAAGTCCACTGCTGAACATAGGCCTCCCCCAAGGAATGCCACAAAGCACGGTCCTGAGCCACCTGCATCCATCGACTTCCTGCATGTCTCACCAGGTCGTCACTCCATCTAGTTGGGAGTCGCCCTATATTTCGCCTACCGGTAAGAGGCTGCCACTCGAGAACCTTCCTTCCCCATCGATTGTCGGTTCTTCGAGCTATATGGCCGGCCCACTGCCACTTCAGCTTACTAATTCGTTGGGCTATGTCGGTTACTCTGGTTCTACTGCGGATATCCTCATTTCTAAGTTTATCACGCAGACACCCCGAGTATAGCCCTCTCCATAGCTTGCTGAGCGACCTTGAGCTTCCTCATACGGCCAGCAGTGAAGGACCACGTCTCAGATCCGTAAGTCATCACCGGCAACACGCACTGGTTACACTGGTTGGTACAATTTTAATTTAGTAAGTAAGTAAACTTAATTTATAGGATATGGGTGACAAACAAGCACACAGTCCACCTGATGGTAAGTGGTTGCTGCGGCCCATAGACATCTACATCTATCCTCGTTTGCGAATCAAAATGCAGATGCGTTGTCACCCGTGAGGACTAAGATGGAATGCCTCATTTCCAGTAAAAAGGGAAATAGAAATTAAATTATATCGCGGAATCAAAGTAGAATATTTGTTACAATAATTATAACAAAAGTTTAATTAATTTACAGCGTAGCGGGCATGTAGCAACCAGTTTTAAGTTTTTTTTTTAATAATGTTTCTACTAGAGACATACTTGATAGATACACCTACAATGAGCCAGTTCATAAATTATTGACTATTGAATAAAGATTAAGACGAGTTAAAATAATTATAATTCTTCACCCATAATTATTCGTCGTATTTTAATATGGTGCATTTAATATACATTTTAATTGTATTTATAATAAGTTAAAGTGGAACAAATCATTAGTTCATGGACAAAGTCCCAAGTATTTTCAAAAGCTATTTTATTATCATAAATTACACTTTGTTCCATCTATGCATTTATATTAAAGACTCTGAATTAAATATTTCATTATTTAATTAATTTTGCCGTATGCGTGACTATGGGATATGCCAAAAAGGTCTTATGGCTTCCAATAGATTGTAGATGGTAGAGAGCAAAAACGAAAGACTTCCTTATTCCTCAGATGAATCAATATTTTATTTAATGCTGACTTTTATGGAATTTATTTTTGCTAACTAAATGTTTTTTGAAGCGACTAAAATAATATTCGATCGATTCAAAAGTAACAGCCACTATTGGGTGCAACGTTAAGTGCAAGCCTCCTCCCCTGTACTGGGCAACTAATTGCTTTGATTTTTATAGCCCTAGATAACAGCCTAGCTCGGCTGGGCAGTGTTCGAAAGATTACGACACATCTCCTATCGTAATATCGAGAAACCACACTTTTTGTGCAATAATAAAAATATATACTTACTATGTTTTAATAATAATATAATAATAATAAGTTCTTTATTTCCAAAATGTAGTACAACCAGATATTTGCTTAACACTTAATAAAGCTAATTTGGTACATATATTTGAAACAGCATCTGCAGCCGAACTAGGAGACCTGTGCATCAGCTGACAGCGCCATATCCCCACCGTTAATTTACATGAAAATTAGGATGCAAGCAAAAGTTAATTAATTAATATTGTTTAACGAGTTTGTACCTTATGATAACATAGCCTAGGTACAATGAAATTTAATGGATCACATGTTATATTCCATATGCTAAGTTATTACTTATAGTATATATAATATATATAAGGGACAAAAAAGAAAATAATTTATACTAATAGTGTCATTCCTCTCTCATAAGATGTGTAATGTATGACTGTAAGAAGTGTTTGTGTAATGAGTGTAACGTGTGTGAGCAATTTAAGGAGAGAAGTGTGTAAAATGTGTGTGTATATGTTTGTGTGTGTGTGCGTGTGGGTGTGTGTGTGCGTGCGCACGTGTATGTGTGTGTGTGTTTTGATATTATTACTTTTATATGGGTAGCATTGCGTGTGAGTTATATAAGAATTTATGTTTAATTCTGAATACTAAGAAGGTTTTCAGTTTCATTATAATTTAATTTTTGTAGGTAAATCTGTACAGTTTTTTTACAATCTACTTTGTTAAGGTGGTAAATGTCTAATGATTTATTTAGTTTATTATATAAGTGTGGTCCTAAAAATGCAAAGAATCTTCTTATAAAAGTTATTTTAAAATTAGTGGTATCTACGGAAAATTTCCCGCGTTATTTAAGTTCGTTGGGTTGTATAGCAATAAACTTTGTTTCTGAATGATCGTTAGTATAAACAGTTGTCTTACCGTAAGGACCTGACAGTTAACATAAAGTTGTGATGTAGTGTATAGGAAAGGTTTAAATGTTGCTACTTTGAGAATAGCACGTTGAGAGATCTCAATCTTTTGTAACACCGTTTTAGAAGCTCCACCCCACGTTGATACATAAAGCTAAGTAAATTCGTTTTAATATATCTGGATCCAAAACGTGCCTAATGGTTTTAAAAATATATATAAGTTTATGAATTCTTCTGCTAAGTGTGTTAATATGTTGTTTAAAATTTAAATTACTATCTATTATAACCTCCAGTTATACACACAAGTTATACAGTAATAGTTGATAACTTCCAATATTTTTTAAAGTTGTCTACCGACATATACAAAACTATACGACAATGTTCTTCACTTTTATGTATATTTCTATTTTTAAGGGAATACCTATTTCAAAAACTTTTAATAATTTAATTGCTGTGTAAAACACGAAGTGAATAGCCGGTTGTGTGCTACAAAGTCCAAAGTGAAAACAGTGACTAATGAACAGAACTTTTATTTACTATTTATTTAAAACGAGCATGATATTGTTTGTGCGACGTAATGTTATACTATATACGAGTATATACGAGCAATAGACATGCGTGTATTAGTATTTTATATCATTTCATGTGTTCGTTATTTATATGTTATTTTTATTGCATTTATTGTCTATATATCGCATGTATAGATATTATATTTTGTATAATTATATTGCACCACCTACCAAGTATTCATTGTTTATACTTTTACACCCTTGGTTGTCTGGAAGAGATCGCTATGTAGCGATACGGCCGCCAAATTGTACATTTAATCTGTCTTTTGTTATGTAATTTCTTTATTTGTTTGTGGTGTACAATAAAGTATATTCATTCATTCATTTATTCATTCATTCATTCAACAAAAACAAGCTCATCATGTTTAAGGCGGGTTCAAAAAGTTACACTGTCGCGCCCTTATAAGTGCATTTATCAATAAGAAAAGAGAATATTCATTTTGTATTAGCAACATACGCAAACTTGTAATACCACTTACTCGACGATACCGAGTCCGTAATCTACTCTTAGGGTAAACTTTAAATTTTAAATCCCTTATTAACCTGAATGTACATAGCTCGTTTATTAACAACTTTTAAAATTTTGTTAAAATTCTGTATTAAAAGGATTATTAAATTATTAAGGAGTACATGAATATTTATAAATTCTGGGGATAAGGTAATCGTTATAGAGCTATTATTAAAGTAATTTATATGAGTAATATAACTTTATTATTTATCATTGTAAAAAAAAACCTGTTTTAAATAATAATTTTGTTGAGTATTTTTGTCGGATTTTCCCACAGACGTACTTTGCGAAAATTTAATTAGCCAAAATCCGTGTAAAAATACGAGCGATTTTATATATTCTTAGATTTCCGCAAAGTAAACTCTGATTCTATTAATTATCTGAATAGATTTAGTAAGTAAATGGTTTTTCGGGATTCCATCTGCATACTCATAACAAATTCGGCAACTCAAGTCACTACTAAATTGTACAGTAATCCAGTTAGTGATAATAACTATCCGATAAGCATTTCCTGCATAGTTTTTTTCCGTTATATTGTTATTAATTGTCTATGTAATCTTATCTATTCACATAAAGATGATCGTAAACCGCAAACAAAACATTTTCTCAGATGTCGGACCGTGTGTACTAGAATACTAAAGAAAATAAAAAAGAATCACAAGATATAAGGGTAGGGCACTCCAGCGCAGTAGACCGAAGATAATGTCTGTGGCGAAATACTAATCATCTTCTCGAGTGCGTGAAACAATTATTTTTCGCTCTATAAACCCCTAAATAACATATCGTAAAGTATATTTTATTGAAATCGATGAAGCCGTTTTCGAAAACGAGATAACAAATAAATAAACATATATATATATCTATTGCTCGTATATACTCGTATATAGTATAACATTACGTCGCACAAACAATATCATGCTCGTTTTAAATAAATAATAAATAAAAGTTCTGTTCATTAGTCACTGTTTTCACTTTGGACTTTGTAGCACACAACCGGTCATTCACTTCGTATTTTACACAGCAATTAAATTATTAAAAGTTTTTGAAATAGGTATTCCCTTAAAAATAGAAATATACATAAAAGTTAAGAACGTTGTCGTATAGTTTTGTCTATGTCGGTAGACAACTTTAAAAAATATTGGAAGTTATCAGCTATTAAAACATAGTAAGTATATATTTTTATTATTGCACAAAAAGTGTGGTTTCTCAATATTACGATAGGAGATGTGTCGTAATCTTTCGAACGCTGCCCAGCCGAGTTAGGCTGTTACCTAGGGCTATAAAAATCAAAGCAATTAGTTGCCCAGTACAGGGGAGGAGGCTTGCACTTAACGTTGCACCCAATAGTGGCTGTTACTTTTTATCGATCGAACATTATTTTAGTCGCTTCAAAAACATTTAGTTAGCAAAAATAAATTCCATAAAAGTCAGCATTAAATAAAATATTGATTCATCCGAGGAATATGGAAGTCTTTCGTTTTTGCTCTCTACCATCTACAATTCATTGGAAGTCATAAGATCATTTTGGCATATCCCATAGTCAACCATACGGCAAAATTAATTAACTAATAAAATATTTAATTATTAGTCTTTAAGGTGGCAGCTCCAGGGTGGCCCGCGAAATTCAATTTTTTTGCGTTTTTCTGAATTTGCAGGTAAGGGTTAGGTTGTATATTTAACAAAATATGATTTGCGACCGTAGCGATTATGTGTTTATAGAATTATTATCATTTAAATCACCAATACAACCCTGTAAGTTCATATTTGCCATAAGTTCATATTTTTCTGGAAATAGCCATACAAAGGCTAAAAAATCCGTTCAAACTGGTTTGAAGTACAAATATCCAAACAAATATACTTTCACATGATACTAGTTTTTTTTACGGATTTAATTATAAGCAATAAAAGAAAAAGAAAAGAAGTATCTTACTCACTACTAAATTGCATTTTACAATGTTATAGACGTCCCGTCATCTTGACGTAATTGTCAAATCAAATAGGATCAAAAGTCAAATGAAACGGTTACAGGTAGGTAGGTATTTGATTTTAATTATTTAGTTTGCTTTAATTGTACTAAAGGAGCCGTTGTTCTATAAATGAATTTTAAATTTGCATTAAATGCCAAATAGATGGCGTTAGAAGTGGAAAAAATAATAACAATAAAGGGCTATTTCTGCCGAAATTTTCCTTAGATGATGAAAGGTGAATTCAATTTTTATTGTAATATGATATTTAACGCGAATAAATTTTTGGGCCTTTATTTGTGTATATGTCCAAAAAAACCGAATTCCTATCACAGGCGCCAGTATCACTGGAGACTAGGCATCTACGTAGGACAGGTTTTTATAGTGCATGATTGTGTGCACAAATACAATAATACACTCTATTTACTAACTCTCATAGTTCGATGGGATGACAATCTGACATGACCAGAAAGAGATCAGGCGCAGAACCAACAGTTTTACGTCTTTTCCGAGGTACGGGGATATAACACCGCCAACTTCCTAACTCGAGGCTGCATCTGAGATTTTCTTGACAAAAAAGTTCATTAATTGATTTGGGCCCGACCGGCACTCGAACACGTAACCATATGATTGATTGATGATTGTGGTCGTGCCACAAGATCAATGAAGTAGTTATTTATAGTTATAGGTGAATATACCTAAAAACTATATTATCAATCGGGGCTGCTTACGTTCTATTTATTCAATTTTTTTTAATAATGATTTTACTCGTAATATTAATTATACTACGAGTATTTTTTCAGACGCAAGCAATGGACGAAATTAGTTGCGAATGAAGACCTGACACATGTACTGATTGAAAAGATTGATATGTTAAAACAATGAACAATGGCCAAATTTCTATAGGAGCTGGACTTCACTTTTATTTTTCATGTCCCAAAACAAGCTATAGCTAGATTGGTTTGTTTTTATGTTGTAAACACCATCCCCATTCGAAATCATATCTAAATAGCCACAATGTTTTATAATAAAGTCAACAATACATTTGGAGCTAGAATAAACAACTACGTTTTATCCGACTGCGACGTAGCCTAAAAGTGTAGTAAGCGATAAGCTAGGAGGGTAATTAGTTATCTCGTTTCCATTTATTTCGATTTCTTTCAGATCATTATCATCAGTATCACAATCCACAACAACGAGTGAAGCAATTAAGATGATACGAATTATTGCCGGGTGACAATCAAAAGCGTCAACCGATGACCACAGATTATGTAACTTGTCGATGACAAATGACGTTCCGTTGTTCATAATTGAACAAAACGCTTAGCTTACTATGAAGCTACATAATTATTTTATGACATGAACCCAGTACATAATAAATTAGTATAGTAGTTGATTTGTTGCCTACATACTAATTGAATTGATTTACAATTAATAACTATCCAGAAAAACGTAAATAATTATAGTGTTTGAATACAAAGTCCTTTCGTACGCGAAATTAATCGTCATTACGTGCGTTTCAGTGCGTTCTGAAACCATTATTTTAAATAATTTCGGAACAGTTACAAAAACAAAAATAAATGGATAACTTTTTTTTGTGGCTACTTAGAGAGGTATTTTTTGTGTTTTTAAGACCTTGAAAAATAAGGGTATTTTTCATAGATATGGCATAAAGTGACGCCATCGTTTCGTCGTCTGGTACGATTTGACCAATCTTCTTTGTGGCATACATTTCAAATCCGAAGATTAAAAGAAAACAAGAAAACCCATCTAAACACACAGTTATGTGTACGTCAATTAGATTTACTCTACATGTAGCAAACGATAATATCCCTATAAAGTTACATACAAATACAAATAAATTTACTTCAATAAAGCATGCACGTAAAATTTGACCATATAAGTCAAATTTTACAGGAATTTTAATCAAGATGAAAAAATACAGCAGCATACAGTATTGTTACGGCTTACTAAGCTTACTTAATTATTTATCTATTGACTCCACACTAGGCCCGGTCTGTCCTTTGGCGGTCTGATTTATATTTTACCAAAAGTGAAGCCGGCGTTTACACATAACACACATGCATTTGGTGAGAATTCGATTATATACCTAAACTCGCGTTATTTGTAATCTACTTAATTATAAATACATACCGTTTTTTTATAGATTCGTCTACAAGCATTGGTAATAATGAGCACTAATTTTAAAAGCGACCATTTGTATACGATATCTGCACCTCTGTTGATAGGTACCTCTTTCAAGAAGCCTACATTATATACTCTTTGGTAATAAGCTCGAACCCCGATCAGAATATGCTGTATTAACGAGTATACTCCTAATAGACAAACATGTTATATTGAAAAAGATATTAACATCATAATAGGGCCGTGCTGAACGATTGAAAATTGTCTGATTTTCCAGATTCAGCAAGTTTCATAAGAAATCATATCTTTATATATGCATATAATATATCATTTGCCAAAGTCCATTTATTTTATGTAGAGTATTGTCTATACTTTATCTATTTTCAATATTACGTCATGGATACTTTTTCAGCACAGTACACAATCCACAATATATATAATGTGTTATTACGAACCCACAATGCCAGTTGTGGTACATATTTTTTATAAAGAATAAACCTAGCAAGCTAACAGCATGACCAAGTGGCGAAGCAATCAGCTTTGTAGCGGTTTGTAACGGTTGCCGTTGAGCAATCAGTTTCAAAATAGGAGGTTCAGATGCCTGGGTGATCAGTAATCGATTGCTGAAAACAGAATTTGAGAATTCGAAACCGTTCTCGAGATAATCGTGGGACAGACGGACGGACATACGGACAGACGGATATACGGACAGACATCGTGAAATCAATAAGTGACTTCGCAAGCTTCGCCACTTAATAAGTGTCTTCGCAAGCTTCGCCACTTAATTAGGGTGACAAACGAGCACAAAGTACACAAGTATCTAAAATAGAAATCCGTTGTCACCCCTGAAGACTAAGATGGAATGCCTCATTTCCAGTAAAAAGGGTCGGATGTCTACACTCACCATAAGAAACACAGCTTTATGAATCTGCTATTCTATGCTGGTATTCTGTATCTCACAGATCCTTTCCCGCTTGATCAGACCCATTTGCGCTACAATCATAGTATAGCTGCAGCATGGCTCAGCCACGTTTAAATATATCGTGTAAATGCATTAAATTACATAGAACATTTTTTATATAAAACGTAATTTTTAAGTTTCACAGGGGCCGGGTTTACAGTGACGAATGTTAATTGATCATATTAATAATAATCTATATTTTTGATAAATGATAAAAGTGGAGCCTTAACTATTCGTAGTCGATTATATAAAAACAAAAGATATTATATTTAAATCTCTTTGATAAAACTAAGTGATATTAAGAAATAAATTTTCGTTCAAATAAATGGTCTAAGATATTTGTGTAGTTAAAAATATACGTGCGTAACGTATGTAGTATATACATAGTTAAAATTAATGTAAATGAGTCCTACCTAGCCTAGACTAATTAACTTTTGCCCTTTAAAACAGTCGGATTTAATCAAATACTCAAATGTCACCCTGACATCGTCACCTCGAATTATTATATGTAACATTAATTAACAACCTTAGCAAACATTACTAGGAACGTTTGCCAATCGCATCGCGCTCGGCACGCCGGTTGATCTGCGCAGATCCGATATTCTCACACTGGCAATGCCACAGGCAGACGCAAGCTTGTGTTAGGGAGCGGTATTACCAATGTGATCTATCGGCTCTGCGGTCGCTATCCATATCAATCAATCACAAGGGCCCTCAGCGCTCATTTTACTTATCTGCGATGTAAAGTAATTTCAAAGATAAGACCAGATTTTTCCTTAGTAAACTTTTGTCACATATTAAGTGTCATGGTGTTAATAACCCCTTTTATTTGACCGCCTGTTATTAACGATATTTTTAACTGACAGAAGAATTACTTTTGCCATTAGCTATTAGGAGAAATAATTAAAACATTGTGATAAATCATAAACCCGGTCATAACTTATTTTTGCAAAAGAAGCAACGGCCTAACGACATGCCGCTTACAAACATCTTTTCGAAAACTTGTTTGAAAATAGCGTTTTGCTCTCAACGATTTTCTCTAAACGTACTGAATATGCAATTAAATGTGAGCAAAATATTTATATACATATGTACATAAACATTACAGTTTATCAAAAGTTTAATTCTTTTTTTTCAACTGTTTACCGCTGTCAACCGCAATTTGTTATTTTATTTTTCAACTGTTATCGGAAAGATGCTAAGAATATAAATAGTTAAACATATGAATTTCTTTTTGCATTTATGATAACGTAAAAAAATAGTCACTTAACCTAACGCTTCGTCCATCAATCAACAGCGTCACCATCCTACAGCTTTTCAGAATTTTAATACAACGCATTTTTCTTATCTATTAAATGATCATTTCTAACAGACGTTTTGAAATGATATTTTCTGTTGTTTCTTCCTCATCCTCCACAATTTGAATAACTTAGAAAAAACAGCTTCTAAAGGTTTAGTATTTTGAATTGTTCATGATCTGTGAATTGTGCGGAAAAACTACACTCGTATCTCAATATTTCGACTGACATAGTATGTCTACTATATTATTACTATGATAGTATTTTTTTTTCAAACTTATTCAGTTATCATTCTTACAGCCCTTCACAAGTCCGCTACTGAAAATAAGCCTCCCTCAAGTACTACAGTAAAATATGGCCACCTACATCCAAGACATTCCTACATGTTTCTCCAGGTTGCCACTCCATCCAGTACCCTAGTAGTAGCCCTATAGTTCGCTTACTGGTACAATATTGCCACTCGAGAACTTCTTGCTTCATTAGTTGTTGGTTCATAATTATAAGTGTCTGTTTGTAAGATAACTGGCTACTTTTAAACTAAGGGTTTATTTGCATGCTATTAAGACACGAATACATAAAAAATCACTGTCGTTCTGTCTGTCTATGTATCTGTACCGAGCTAATCTTTGAAATCTCCAAACCGAATACGATGATACATCAAGAACAGATAGAGGAGAAAAATTAAGGATCTATTATTTTTGGAAATCGAAAAGCTGATAATAAATATGGTTTTTAATGATTTTCTTAAATCTAAATAACGCTATATTTATAGATCTTCCCTAGTTATACACATTTATATTCAGTATCTTCAGTTTCTCAAACAAATTAAATAAATTGATACGCAAGTTCATATGTCACCAGATAAGCAATATTTTTGCAAATATGTACTTCTACTTACACGAAATGAAGGCAACAATTTTTGTATTGCCCTCAAACTATCAACGTTGTTTTCAATATGTGTATGTGTCCCAAAGTTAAGCTATTTCTAATTTGTACGAAATTTCACTTCAATGTCCTTTTTTTATAGAATAAGGGTGACAAACGAGCACACAGTTCACCTGACGGTAAGTGGTTACTGTGGTCCATAGACATCTACATCTATCTTCGTTTGCGAATTAAAATGTAGATGCGTTGTCTGCCATGAGGACTAAGATAGAAGGCCTCTTTTCCAGTAAAATAAGTTTCCGGTTCTCTACACACACCATATGAAACACAGCAGCATTAAGCTGCTATTTTACGCTGGCATTCTGTGAGAGCGTGGACCTTCCCCGTTCGAGCCGATCCATTAGTGCTACAACTATACTATTAATATAGCTGCAACGTGGCTCTACCACGGCAATAATGTCTATTATGAATATAGTAATTTTAAATAATTTATTAGCATCTTTTAATTTTGCATTGCTTATTTATGAAAAAAAAACACCATACGTAAGTAACTCTTACTCGGTTACAGGTCCTTCGATTTCGGTTTCCTGCATAATTTTTCAGGTTTATTTGATTTTCTGAATTTTTTTAATTTTTATTTGTTTCAGTAAGTCATTTTAACAGAATATTTTAGAATAATTGATTTGTAGAATTACTTACTACTTTAGTGTTTCTTAATTTATAACAGGTAAAAATTATCTTCTTTTTTTGCATACTAAACTAATACGGAAATATTTAATAATTAACCGTGACCATGGAACTCAGATTCGTGAATCTTAACTCGTAACTCAACTTGTCATAATTAGTTCTCTTAAATTGCCATCTAATGAAGCAAATTTGCAAATACAGCGTCTGAATGTCTGGTTTGTCTATTCGTGCTTAAGGTCAAGCACAACTACTGTCATGATCAGTAGGCCCCGGGCAAGTAGTTGGCAGTGTTTCACCTCCCTGCCTAGGAAAGAACGTTACGCCCTTGGTTCTGCGCCTGATCTCCCTCCGGTAGTGTCGGAGTGCCTTCCCCTTGTACTACGAGAATGACAAAATAGAGAGTGCATCTATGCTTCTGCATACACTTGCGTACCATAATCCTACCTTACGCCATTGAAATGTAATGTACTTACTTGGTACTTACGTACGACTACGAACCGCAGAACACTATTTATTCATACAGAAATGTGTTTACGTGGTAAAGCCATGCTGCAGCTATATTAGTAGTATAGTTGTAGCACGAATGGGTCGGCTCTACCGGGGAAGGACCACGCTCTC
Organism: Parnassius glacialis; assembly: GCA_033319125.1. Taxonomy (NCBI): domain Eukaryota; kingdom Metazoa; phylum Arthropoda; class Insecta; order Lepidoptera; family Papilionidae; genus Parnassius; species Parnassius glacialis. The sequence continues at coordinate 19,549,391 of JAVANC010000010.1, read as the reverse complement.
GCAGAATACCAGCGTAAAATAGCAGCTTAACACTGCTGTGTTTCGTATGGTGAGTGTAGAGAACCGGAGACCCTTTTTACTGGAAAAAAGGCATTCCATCTTAGTCCTCAAGGCGGAAAACGCATCTGTATTTTGATTCGCAAACGAGGATAGATGTAGATGTAAATGGGCCTCAGCAACCACTTACCATCAGGTAGACTGTGTGCTCGTTTCTCACCCTATTTTACCCATATTTCTATAAAAAAAGGGCATACGCTCGTGCACTACAATCGGAGAGGTACACGCTTGTGTACTACAATCCTACCCTGTGCAGATATTTCGTCTCCGAGACTGATAGCCGTGACAGAAATTCAGGAGTATACATTATTTAATACAATAAATATTTAAATCGCGTTAAGTCCATAACAAACGTATTCCAATGTTGTCTCTCTGGATAATAACACTAGTGCAAATATTTTTACCCAACTGTCCCAGTTGTAAGGTTTTTCGAGAGTATGTATTTATGGATATGTATGTATGTATGTATGTCTAATTTTTGGCACGCTCTGTAGTCTAAATGGCTTGATGGATTTTAACATGTGGAATGTTTTAGATTCGATTTAGTTTTGGACTTTACATTGGATAATTTCTCTTTTCAGTAAACTTTTCAACCGATCGGTTTTCTTTTAATTACTGTTTTGAACATTGTGCTTGTTTGCAATAAAACCTATATCTACCAGTGACTTGATTCTGTGTTTTATTTCTTTCCATAAATACATTATTTTAAAAACTATAAACCTTCTAAAATGACTAAAACTGCCCTGATACACTGCTATTACTAGACCTCCGGCAAACAAATTTAACGAAAATAAAAAATGTAAGATAACATAAGATCGTTAAAAACCTATTCTTCAAATTTCTTGGAGCCGAGATATTATCATCTTTTAAGGTGTTATAATAATAATAGGAGATTCGTGTTTTATTTACAAAACAAATTATTTTGAACTTTACGTGGTGTATGTTCATGAAATTTTATTGTGCGAATGTAAAAATCATTTTTCCTAAAATAAAAAAGTTTGAGCACTGAATAAAAACACTAACCATTCTCATTTAGATTGTTTATGACTTGAGTCCTGCGTCCATAATTTTCAATTTTCATTTGTACTTTATATTGTAAGAATTAAATAAGATCCGAATAAATACACAAATATCATTTAATTAATATTTTAGGCTAAATAGAAAAAATGGCTAATTTTGTACGTACCTATACTATTATATTTTTATAATATTATTAAACATTCATTTAAGTGCGCAAAATATTTTGTAAACTAACACTATAACACATTCAATTTTTATATAAATTTTATATTTAATAAACTTTAATCGTAAACACGCTTTAATAGACTGTCACGAAATTAGAAGGAATCAACGCGGCAAAGACGCCGCGCTGCCGAGTCGCTACTGAAATTGTCGGTGTCGCAGTGCAATCTCTGCCTCTGAACTTGTCCTCAGTCACACAGTCTCGGTAAGGTTAATTTCAAACAGCTACATTTTAACTGTCGTATATCCCAATAGATTTTCTAAATACAGATTCGTTCAAATGATTCTGAATCAATATTCTTCACAACATAATATCCAACACGTCATAGAAGGAGTAGTAACCGGTTGTGGAAAAACCCCCGGCGATTACCCACGAATGTAACTTAGGTTGTTTTTCATTAGTTTATGTTTTTTTATACCAGCGTGTCACCATGTAGTAGCGGAGTAAGAATATCCACTAACCATGAAGTTATAGATAAAGAAAAAAAATATCTTTATCTATAACTTCATGCCACTAACCCATGTCGTCCCGTAAGTGTCATAAAAGGTGACAGATGGAAACAAACAATTCTGCAATTGTTCCATTATATATAGGAATAAAAGTTGCATAAAACAAAATCTTCCAACGATCTTGGTTTATAATACAATTGATAATGTCTCAGTGTACGAGGGCGGCACTGAAAATTTCGGAAATCAAGGAAGTGACACAACATTACTATTTAAAAATGTATTTATTGGAGTTAAGAAACGACCTGTAGTAAACAAATGCTAGCTTACCATTCTGCATTAACCGTTCTTTGTCCCTCATGAGGAATAGTCGTAACATGGCCGGTTTTGGAGACATACGTGGCTACCATTTTTTTTGTAACACTCCGTGAACGAATAATTTTTGTTGGCTTTAACTCATTTTCGAACACCTAAACTCGTGACTGGTTTTTTGTTTCGGGTTCGTAAGCATATATCCAGGATTCGTCACCTGATACGATGTGTGTGTACAACAACATTTGAGAATCCTGCGTGGAATCTTTCGAGAATTCTGTCGCACCAAGTAACGCGAGCCGCTATTTGCTCTTCACAGAGCGAATGCGGTATCCATCGGGAAAACAACTTTTTTACATCTAATTGTTCATGCAAGATTATTTGTATTTAACTCATGCCAATGTCTAAAGTTGCCTAAATTTCGCGGTATGTCACATGTCGATCTTCCTCGGTCAGCTTACGCACAGCATCAACGTTTTCTTGGGTGACTGCAGTTTTTGGACGACCTTGACGGGGATCATAACTGAGCTTGACACGTCCACGTTGAAATTCAGCAAACCAGCGATAAATTGTGGTTTTAGATGGGGCTTCATCACCAAATGCAGAAATCATCCGGTCAACACACTGTATTTGTATTAAACAACTTCGAAAGTCATAATAAATTATCGCTCTTGAATTTTCTCGAGTCAATTCCATTTTCTCAACGACTAAACAAGTTTGACAAAACCTTGTGACAAGACCAAGAATCTTTTTTTAAATAAATAAATGGTATTCGATATTTAAAACCAAGGACTTTTCAATTAAAAATATTTTAATATGGCAGGAATAGTGGAAATATTCAATTCCCGATACTTTTAATGCAACCCTCGTAAACTTAAAACTAAAAACATAAAATTGTCAAATATTTTTATTTTATTATCAATTCAAAATAGGTCGGTACTGTAGTCCCACGACTATAGAAGAGTGACTAGCTCTCACCACTACAGTTATGGGTTAAATGCCTATACATATTATTACTTCATGTCATTTGCACCCTTTTTGGTTTTTAAAAGTGGTATCGACTAAGATAAATATGCACACCTATTTATTTTATACAGGAGTAAAGTAAAGTAAAGAGTTGTAGTAAATAGTCTACGGACTAGGAGCACACCGTATGTTAATTTTACAGTGAGCACGTTCAACGGTACGCGAGTAAGTTTCAAGGAAATGCCTTGGTAAACAGGATCAGCGAGATGATTATCACTTGCTATATCTTTTATAAAATTAAAAAGACAAACAAAAAACAGCCCTCCAGAAAGTAAATGGCTACTACAATGGACACATGTAACCAAGTTGAAATACAGAAATACGCTGTCACGTCTGAGGATTTAGATGTAATGACTTACAGTCCGTAATTTTATTGTCATAATACCCTTTAACCTGGACACAGCTATGAAGAGGGTGGTAACTACTCAGACGTATTCTTAGGCAAAAAAAGTTATATCATCTACTTTCCACCATAACTATCGCTTCTCTCCGCCAATCACTGGCACGAGTACTAATTACTTTACCATGTATTCGATAATGCACTGCTGCAAATTTTTTGTGTTCTGAAAACGTTTGCCTACAACGACGTCTACATCTCATGAAGTCCTCTGCTTCAGCAATAATTTCTAGTCGTATCGCTAAATACCAATTACATTTGAGACAAGTTGCTATTTATTAAGGTTTGAAGAGTAAGAGAGCCAGTAAGATTACAGGTTTTCATCTCAATTCGCAGATGTGACCACGCATCTGCGGCCTTCGTATTTCTTAGTCGATTTCAGATTTTTCGATTTTGATTAGCAGATGTCCAGGGGTTGCAGTGGCCACTTACCATGTGGAATGTGAGCTTGTTTATCTTATTAATACGTAAAAATACGACGTAATCGCTTGTATGTGTGCTCCCGGCGACACCGGTTTTCGTACAAAATAAGGTTGACAGCCATTCTATGGTGTTTTATAGTATTCTATGATATATAACACAGAATACCAGCGTGAAGTAGAGGTTTACCTCTGCGTTTCGCTTGGTGCGTGCAGGTGGCCGGAGGCCCTTTTTACTGGAAATGAGGCATTCCATCCTAGTCCTCACGGGTGACAACGCATCTACATTTTGAATTGTAATAGATGTAGATGTCTATGGGCCGCAGCAACCACTTACCATAAGGTGGACTGTGTGCTCGTTTGTCACCCATATCCTATAAAAAAATATATACCGTACTGTACCATTAGAGCCTATTAAATTCCTTTGCTAGACATAAGTCTTCCTCATAGACTGCTTCAAAGCATTTTGTGGCATTCCTTGGGGGAGGCATATGTTCAGCAGTGGACTTGTGAAGGGCTGTAATGATGATGATGATGATATACCGCTTCACAGGGTCCATATTTGCCATAGTTGCTATGCTTGGCAAGCGGGTTGGCAACCGTAGTTTTTATTTTTAGTCGTTATTTGGAAGATGCTGCTGCCCATCTCCTGATTTGTTTCCCTCTGTCGCCTCCTACGACACCCACGGGATTATATGGGCTAGTGGATATTCTTATACCGCCATTACATACATAGTATAATATAAATTTATATACACACAAAAATTATTTACACCTGTTACACAGAGGGGTAGACAGAGACTACGCACTTCCATTTGGCAAGATCCTGACACATCTTTCTTGCTTCTTTCACATTCTTATATCTCCACATACATGCTCATCAATTAAGGGTACTCTTTACTTGGCCCATGTTTAAAATATCATAACAAATTTGGATGATAAACTGAAGTTTTTTTTCTTCTATAGGATAAGGGTGAAAAACGAGCACACAGTTTACCTGATGGTAAGTGGTTGCTGCGGCCCATAGACATCTACATCTATCCTCTGTTACAGATCAAAATGCAGATGCGTTTTCACCCGTGAGGACTAGGATGGAATGCCTCATTTCCAGTAAAAAGGGCCTCCAGCCACCTGCACTCACTAAGCGAAACGCAGAGGTAAACCTCTTTTACACTCTACCACTTTTACCTAGTTTTAAGTGTCCCTTGCTGACTGTACCACTCACTTAAATACTATACAAAAATCTGTTTTTGTCAACAATTTTTAGCTCATGCTGGTGGTATACAAGATCATTAAATTTACGATAGTCCTGTAGCTTTGTTTATTATTCGTTGATTCAGATTTGGTTAAACTACGATAGCCCATGTTCGTATTTCACATCCAATTAATGTATTAACCGTACATCGAGCGCGATTAGATTAGAACGAGTGTCTGTGTGTTGAGGAAGTTGCTTTGTGACACTCCAAGAGTTCTTGTGAAATTAAATGTTTTTGAGTTTGACTAATTGACACCGTGATCAAAAGTGAAGGGAAACAAAGTCGGATAAGCAAATATCGTCATCATTACGAAATTTAAAAATGTAATTTTACTTATCTGTTATCTTTATAATGGCAGCATATATTTGTCTTAATTTATATAGTACGTAACTATTTTCCAAAGTATAATTTTCGCCAATATTGCATTCGTAACGATATATGTATAAATATAAGGTACACTCACGTATCATGTAAAACGGAATATTTAATTAGCTAAATACAAAAATTTCTTTTATTTTCTTGTTTGCTGCACATACGATTATATGTGCCAGAAATGTGGACCGTGAGTTGATTGTTTCGTCCGCATTAATTTACAATCATCATCATCATAACAGCGCATCACACGTTCATTGCTGAACATAGGCCTTCGCCCAAAGAATGCCATAAAGCACGGTCCAGAGCTATCTGCATCGATCGACTTCCTGGTTTCCATTTTGCTAACCGATACAAGGCTGTTACTTGAGAACTTATCTTCCCCATTCGTTGTCGGTTCTTCGAGCTATATGGCCAGCCCAGTGCCAGTTAAGTTTACTTATTTGTAAGGTATCCGCAGTAGAACCAGAGTAACCGATATACAATTACTCTGATTCTACTGCAGATATTCTCATTACGTTTATCACGCCAAGAAACGCCGAGCATTGTCCTCTTAATAGCTCACTAAGCGACCTAAGACTTCATGAGGAAGCCAACCAGCAACCACGTTTCAGATCCGCACTTCCTTATATTAAATAAGTCACTAGCAAAAATGTTCTTTCTGTTTTACTATAATAATTATTAGTGTAGTTCTGCATTAAATTGTATTTATAAAACAAAGCTATAGACACACGCTATAAATTTCACACGTATCTTAGACACATTTTATAATGATAAATTGCACATAGAGAAACGTCCAGACCCAAAATGTGCCTAAAGCCTAAAAAACTTACATGGGTTTGATCTGTTTAGCCGCAAACAAATACTTAGCGTTTGATATATTCCGAGTCACCACCCCGTGCAGAGTAGTGTTTTGTTAGCAAGTTATTTTATCTGTTATAGCTGGTCTTTACTCAGCAAGAATAACATGCCTACCAAATTTCAAGTTTGATATATATATATTCTTTTAATAATGGAGATTTTGTGATTATTGAGTCAGTGAATTGTTTTTTTATTTGATTAGCTAAGTCAGTGCGCTTTAACATCTAAAGCTAACTCACCATTTATCATCCGGGGGATTGTGTTCAAGCAATTGCTCATTATAAAGAAACAATCAATTATGACTCTAATATGAATATGTTGTATATTATATCAATGATATTATTTTTTTTAAATTGTGCATATTCTACGCCGACCTTTCAAATGTACCTATATAGTAATGTTACCTATACCCATTACCTTTCTGACACTGCTGCGCGTCGTCATACTAGTTAATTTATGTTTGGCGTAAACGATACGGTAAAAACGTCATCCGCCGAAAACCATAAGGTTTTTCTGACATTTTCAATAGCCGCCTCATCCTACGCCCACAGGATAGGTAGGGTGTTGGATTCTCTTACGCCGCCTTCGCACGGCCATTCTAAGCCGTGGTCGTGTGGTCTATTAAAACGCTCATTATTAAAACGGCCACCTTGATGAAAAGTTTTTTCTGCCGACTTCCAAAAAGGAGATGGTACTCAATTCGACTATGTTTTTTAAATGTGTGTTACCTCATAACTGTTTACTGGGTGAAACGATTTCGATGATTCTTTTTTTCATTTGAAAACTGATACTTCTCTTGTGGTTTTTGATCAAGATCAGTCTAATAGTTTTTGAGTTATTCTTAAAAACTTATATTGAAGTCGGCTGTACAACATTTTTAATTTTTAATTATTATTAAACAGAAATGATAAACTTACATCCTACCTACCTGAAGGTAACCCTAGCTGATGGTAACTGACTACTGCAGTCAGACACCTGCAGGACATTTAAACAACGAAGGATATATATGCGTTGTCACTTTTGAGGACTAAGATGGAATGCCTCACAGCCTGTAACTATGCTGCCTCTCTATACACTGCGGACTAGAACACAGCAGTTGTGCAGCCAGAGGGTTGAAATGAGGTTGAATTTTTACTCTGTGGCACCCCGGTGACAAGTTGTAAAATACTTGCTCCCAACCATTGAGTTATATGTACTACGTACTAGAGAAGCCATTCCAAACAAAAATTGTGTCCTACTCTATGTCTTCGCGCATGCGCGGGAGTAGTAGTCACGCATGCGCGAAGACTTTAATTTGATATAAAATAAAAAATTAATATAAAATAAATATAAGAATTTAATATAAAATATCTTAATTTAATCTAAACAATGTTAATATTATATTTCTAAATAAAATGTAATAATAATTATTTTATGGAATTCAGAAATCTTCAATTTACGCAATATTTAGTTTCTACGGATTTCAGTACAGTTCAGTTGAACATAGTCAATGTTCGTTAGTTGTTGTTAGTACATATAACTCAATGCTCCCAACTATTTGTAAAAATTAAGTATTGTAAATTGATAATATCCACCTCAATGTTGCTTTACAGTTGTTAAATACGACTTGTTTGTATATGAATAGAATAGCTATTAAAAAAGTCTTACATTAGCTCTATATATTAACATATTTACTCTACGTTGGTAGAGCCATCATTCAGCTGTATTTTGACAATACTACAAATAGCTCTCTAAAATACCTGCGTATAATAGCATAATAATGCTACTGTGTGTCTATACACATAGTAGCATTATTATGCTATTATACGAAGAGAAGCAGATACCCTTTTCACTGACAACAAGGCATTCCATTGCAGCCTTCAGCTGTGACAACGTTTTTAAGTATATCTGTATTTTGATTCTAAATCGAGGATAATATGGGAGTGTTTTTAGCATATACTTGCCATCTGGGGGACTGTGTCCTAGTATGTCATCCAGTTTTTACTTTTTTAAAACATGAGTGCGTCAAACCTGTTTGTGCGGTTAAAGTAAAACTCATTAATATTGATCAAAGTTTAGTGGTCGTCTAGTAGTCAAAATTAGACTGTAATTCATTAAGTATGTCATGTTAGCAAAGGAAACAGTTTATTGTAAATGAAGATACACTTATAACACAATCTATATCCTGGTAACGCATCAAAAGATTCCACTTCTGATCTCAGAAATACAACAGGAAATGTTAATTGCTATAAATAGTAAAAGAAGAACCAACTGTCGAAGCTGAAGACCTTCCAACATCCTTTTCGAGACACCTGAGATTTTGAGTGAGATTAATAGGTTCTAGGGGCAGCTGTACACATCATCGTTGGAGCCACACGAAAGTGTAAGTAAGGATCCAAGAGCGAGTCTTACGATACGATACGAGCGACACTATTCCGAAGATATCCCGGACGCCAGTCTGAACGAGATTAGAATGGCTCTTCAGCACCTTAAAAACGGCAAGGCCCCAGGCCAGGATGGAATTACAGCGGAGCTTCTGAAAGCGGGTGGAAAACCGGTACTTGAAGTCCTTCTGAAGCTCTTTCCGTCCTCCATTGTGGCATTACACCGGAGGCGTGGAGCAGAAACGCTCTCTTGAAGAACTACAGGCCGATTTCCCTTCTGAGCCGCGTCTACGTGCTGTTTTCGAGAGTCATTACGAATCGTCTCGCGCGCAGACTTGACGACTTCCAGCCTCTCGAACAAGCCGGTTTCCGAAAGGGCTTTAGCACCATAGACCTCATACATACACTTCGGCAAATTGTACAGAAGTCCGAGAAGTACAATTTGCCACTATGACGTATGTGGATTATGAGAAAGCCTTTAATTCCGTCGAAATTTGGGCGGTGCTGCAGTCCCTTCAGCGGTGCCAAGTTGACTGTCGGTATATCGAAGTGCTGAATTGCATGTACAGCAGGGCTACGATGGCTATCCGAGTACAGAACCAGAGTACGAAATCTATCCAATTGCAGAGAGGTGTAAGACAGGGTGACGTTATATTCCCGAAACTCTTCACCGCTGCATTGGAAGACGTTTTCAAGCTTTTGAACTGAAAAGGATACGGTATTAACATTAATGGCGAGTACATCACTCACCTTCGATTTGCCAACGATATAGTCTTTATGGCAGAATCGCTGGAGAACCTAAGCACATGCTCAATGACCTCAAAATTGTTTCCCAACGGATAGGTCTTAAGATAAACATGGACAAAACAAAGATCATGTTTAATATCCATGTCACACCTATGCCGGTAGTTGTTGGGATCTCTAAGCTCGAAGTTGTTAATAAGTATGTTTACCTGGGACAAATAGTCTGACTAGGTAAGTCCAACTTCGACCGAGAGGTCAATCGACGGATTCAACTCGATTGGGCAGCGTTTGGGACATTACGGCACATCTTCTCGTCAAGTATACCTCAAAACTTGAAAACGAGAATGTACAACCAGTGCGTGTTGCCAGTGATGACCTATGGAACTGAGACGTGGTCCTTCACTGCTGGCCGGATGAGGAAGCTCAAGGTCGCTCAGCGAGCTATGGAGAGTGCTATGCTCGGAGATTCTCTGCGTGATAAACTTAGAAATGAGGATATCCGCAGTAGAACCTGAGTGACTGACATAGCCCAACGGGTTAGTATGCTGAAGTGGCAATGGGCCAGCCATATAGCTCGAAGAACCGACAACCGATTGGGAAAAAGGTTCTCGAGTGGCGGCCTCGTACCGGCGGACGAAGTGTAGGGCGTCCCCCTACTAGAAGTCAATGGATGCAGGTGGCTCAGGACCGTGCTTTGTGGCATTCCTTGGGGGAGGCCTATGTCCAGCAGTGGACTTGTGAAGGGCTGTAATGATGATGAGTACAAGTTTAAATTTCCAATGAATGCAAAGCTATCTCATTTAGGTATCTTCTACATTTGTTAACATATTTGGGTACATTAAGAAATTATAAAAGAACTTGCTTGGGTACCTTTAATATAAAACAAACAAAAAGATTTACCTAACTTTTACCTTAAAATATTCCACTTTAAACTTTTACTTTACTTTTTAATGATACGTCAATGTTGTAAATAGGACAGAAAATTTTATTTTGATATATACATAGGTAACATAAAAACAAAGGCATCAACGCGAAGCGCATCATAGTCTTTCACAAATGTAATAACCCTCACACTATTCGAAGGTTATAGGTATGTGGACAATAACCGGGACGTACTCCCACTTCTGATGTCATATTAGCAAAAGAAACAGCTTATTATAAATAAAGATGCACTAACAACACAATCTATATCTCGGAAATACATCAGAAGATTCCACTTCTGATGTTGGAAATACAACAAGAAGATTCCACTTCTGATTTCAGAACAGGTTCAGTTCAGTACACCACGAAAGGTTAATTGTTAAAAATAGTAAATGTGTGATAGCGGATGTTTAACTTGCTCTCTTCCTTACACAATTATAAGACAGCGTAACACATTAAAGATTCAGTATAGAGAGATTACAGGTCGACCACACCGAAATACGTCCCCGCCACAATCACACACCAGTGTAACGTGAGGGAAGTAATTACACAATAACACCAATGTAAAGAAACCAACAGCAATACTACACATCTCAGTGTAACACAGAGCAGCCTCTCAGCAACTCCACCTTCCTCACCTGCACCAGAAGAACCACCACAACGGAAAGAACCACGATACTATCCTAGCACTACCACTACGTAGAATAACTTAGACGGACTCTCCAGCGCTCGACACCTAGACTAAACTTTATGCTGCAGAAAAGAGTGGGGGTTTCTCCATATACTCTCAATTCCACCTAGCTACCATGGATATGACGTCATAAATTACCGTTTCTCTACGTGGTAGAGCCATGCTGCAGCTATATTAGTAGTATAGTTGTAGCAGGAATGGGTCGGCTCGACCGGGGAAGGACCACGCTCTCACAGAATACCAGCGTCAAATATTAGCTTAACGCTGCTGTGTTTCGGACAGTGAGTGTAGAGAATCGGAGACCCTTTTTATTGGAAACGAGGCATTCTATCTTAGCCCTCACGGGTGGTAACGCATCTGCATTTTGATTCGCAAATGAGGATAAATGTAGAAGTCTATGGGCCACAGCAGCCACTTACCATCATGGACTGGGTGCTCGTTTGTCACCCTGTACTATAAAAGAAACCGTTACAGCCTATTAAATATTGAATTTCACTGCTGAATATAGGCCACCCCCATAGATTGACTCATAGGGGGGATAAATGGTATAGTTGGCACGCATGCTTGGCAAGCGGATTGGCAACCGCAGTTTTTTTTATTTGTAGTCGTTATAAGGAAGGCTCTGCTGCCGATCTCTTGTTTTGTATCCCTCTGCAGCCGCTCACAACATCCACGGGATGATATGGGGCAGTTAATAATCGTACACCGCCACTACTTGGTAAATTTGTCCGTAGTTATTTATTTAAAAGACCATAGACTATTATATGCACAGAACACTATTACTCTGTCTGTGCTTGACAACTGACATTTGCAGTATAAACGTAAACGTTATACGTGGCAGAGCCACGGTGCAGCTATATCATGGTTGTAGCACAAATGCGTCGGCTCGACCGGGGGAGGACCTCGCTCTCACAGAATACCAACGTAAAATAGCAGCTTAATGCTGCTGTGTTTCGTATGGTGAGTGTAGAGAACCTGATACCCTTATTACTGTATTTCTTATGGGTAACAACGCATCTGCATTTTAGAATAAGGGTGACATGCCACAACGTGACATGCAAAACATGACATGCGGTTTACAGATATATACATCTATCTTCGATTAAATTACAAATGAGTTGTCACCTCTGAGGACTAAGATGGAATGCCTCATTACCAGTAAAAAGGGTCTCCCGTTCTCAATACTCACCTTACGAAACATAGCATTATACGCTGTCATTATCTCAGAATACCAGCGTGAAACGTCAGAATAATGATAATTGGTACATTAAATGTTATAAAGTACATATAATGAAATGATAATTCCAGTGTTAGCTAACTTAATGAAAACTTTTTATAAGTGCGGTTTTTATGCGTTTTTTTAGCTGTCTCCATGTTAAAATTTAAGTGAATATTTTTCCAACGTCCACATAGTATTAAAGAACGCAAAAAACAGAAAAGTGGATTTTTATTCATTCCATTACTATATTTTAAAAACTATAAAAGACTCGAATGCGTGGCCTCTTTAAACGGTGGCGACACCGAGGGGCCGAGCCTACGAGTGTTTTGGACAGAGTAAAAGTGGAAAATCTACAAGAAAAAGAAAAGAAAGACGAGTATGTAGAGAAACTGAAAGAAAGTTTTAAAGGGATAGAAGAGATAGGAGTGATTGAAGATTTGTGGGAGACATTTAAGAAAGGGGTTGTAAATGTTGCGATTGAGGTATGCGGGATAGCTAAAAGAAGGAAAGGGAGAAAGAATGATAACGTATGGATGGATAAAGATGTACAAAGGGTTGTGCAAGAAAAGAAGAAAGCGTGGTTGGATTGGTTAGCAACAAAAGCTAACCAAAAAGTTCAAAAGGCAACGGATGACGAGATAAAGGAAGCAAGAACGAAGTATAAAAGATTGAAAACAGCAGCGAAAGAAATTGTGTCTAGAAAGAAAGAAGAACGAAAAGATGATTTCGATAGGAGGCTCACTGAAGATTTCCAGTCAAACATTAAGTTTTTCTGGAAAACCATCAAAACAGCTAGAGGAAAAACTTCTACCTCGGAGCTGAGTACAATCAGAAGTCAAGATGGGAGCATTATAAAAGGAGAAGAATGTGTGTTAAAGAGATGGAAAGAGTATTTTGAAAGTTTGTTTGAAAGAGAGGAAGTGCAGGTACAGCATCTGCCACCTTCCACGGAAACTAATATAAATGTTGAGGAAAATGAGATAAGCATGGATGAAATAGTGAAAGCGTTGAAAAGTATGAGATTAGGTAAGGCTGCAGGGTATGACAGGATTACCGTCGAGATGCTAAGGGCTGGACAGGGCCTGGTGGCTAGTCAGCTGTACCGCCTTTTCAATCTATACTGGCGAAATAGGCAAGTACCGGGAGACTGGTGCAAAGCCGTAATCGTGCCATTGTATAAGGGAAAAGGGTCACGGCAGGACTGCATAAATTACCGTGGTATAAGCCTTCTTAGCGTTGTCGGTAAATTGTATGCGAAAGTGTTGATTGAAAGGGTTATGAATGAAACAGACGAGAAAGTATGGGATGCACAAGCGGGATTTAGAAAGGGAATGGGATGTACGGATCAGGTGTTTTCCTTGCGGTGCATAGCCGAAAAGTGTTTGGCTAAAAACAACAAAGTCTACTGCGCCTTCGTAGATCTAGAAAAAGCCTATGATAGAGTGGTGAGGAATGAATTGTGGTCAGCACTGTCCATGAACGGTGTGAGCAGTATCCTCATACGAGCATTGCAATCTCTTTATAGGGATTCTAGTGCTTGTGTAAGGATAAACGGGGCATACACTGAATGGTTTAATATCGAAAAAGGTGTTAGACAGGGATGTGTAGCGTCACCGTGGCTGTTTAATCTGTTCATGGACAATTGTTTGACAGATTTAAAAGAGAATGAAAGTGGGTTGAGAATGAATAAGTTACTCGTCAAATGTTTTCTCTATGCTGATGACCAAGTATTACTTGCGTCTTCGGCCGAGGAGTTGCAGGAGATGGTAACTGCTATGAGTGGAGCTTTTGTTAGAAAGGGAATGAAGATGAATATAAGGAAGACGAAAGTGATGGTGTTTGAAAAAGATGAGGCAGTGACAGACTGCAATATCGTGATTGAAGATGAACAAATTGAACAGGTGAAAGAGTTTGTGTATCTGGGGTCAAAGTTTACAAGAGATGGAAAGTGTGAGAGTGATATCGAAAGAAGAGTGAATGCAGGAAACATGGTGAATGGAGCTTTGCACTCCTTTATGAGCAGTCGGAAGGTGTCTAACAAGGCTCGTTTGGCTGTGCATGAGGGGGTGTTGGTTCCGACACTCATGTACGGAAGTGAAAGTTGGGTATGGCAGAAGAAACATGAAAGCAGAATAAATGCAGTTGAGATGAGAGCATTAAGAAGTATGATAGGAGTTAAACTGAGTGACAGGATAAGAAATAGTGAGATAAGGAAACGTTGTGGTCTGAAAGAAGATGTAGTGACAAAAATTGAGAAAGGTATGCTGAGATGGTTTGGCCACGTCGAGAGAATGAATGAAGAACGATTGACGAAAAAAGTGTATAAGGCGAGTGTGAATGAAAGTGTTGGAAGGGGTAGACCTAGGCGGACATTTCTAGACCAAATTAGGGACGTCTTGAAAAAAGGCCAGGTTAAGAGTACCCTAAACCGTAGAGCATGTATGAAGGGAATAATGAAAGTGGACGAAGCGAAACAAGTATGTAAGGATCGTAGCAAGTGGAAAGAAGTGGTCTCTGCCTACCCCTACGGGAAAGAGGCGTGATTATATATGTATAAAAGACTGCCATTAGTCTTCTAGCAAGTTAAGTAAATAACATGCGTCTATATACGTCCCACAGCGGAGTACAGGTCACCTCTTATTACAAAGCGCGTATATTGAGTAGAAAAAAGTCCGTATCACGGCCGGAATGCGTGTTGTCGGACTTGATGATTTCTCGAAATATTTTTTTTTAATTTCGCAAACATGCTGGTTTTCTCTCATTCTCTCAATTAACACAGAGATATATATATATATATATATATATATATATATATATATATATATATATATATATATATATATACACACACACATATATATATATATATATATATATATATACATACATAGATCGAACTAGGTTTACTCACGAACTATGAAATTTTATGGCAAATACTTATCTCTTCAGACACAACGGCTTCTTGCAGGTTTTCTTGTAAGATTATTTTATGAAAGAGTTACGAAACAGAATAATGTCAATAGCGAAGTAATAAACCAGGTACTGTAGTACATTTCTTAAATAAATCGTAATACTGTACGCACTTATATAAAAAATATACGAGTACATCGCATTCGAGAAGTTTCGTAATGATAAAAATGCAAATATATGCACATAACAATCGCTGTTTTTTATTTCGTTATTAAATTAAAATTTGAAGGTTAACAAACATAAACAACATATAATCCCTTAAGGCCGATGGGTGTTCTTTAGCTGCTATATTAGAATTGGTAATTGAATACACAATAATGGCGAGTAATCTTAAATTATTATACATATATAGTCACCTTAAGAAACTAATAGTGGCAAATACAGACAGTGGTGTACAAATATTTAGCGATACTTAAATTTAAAAGTTTTTTTCTTAAATGGTTGAAGCATAAACTTAATTATTAGTTAAATTTTTGTTCTTTAAAGTATTATTTAAATTCATTATTTGAATTTATTATTTCAGATAGTATTTAAAAACTATATAGATAGACATTAAATGCAAATACAATTCTTCACTTTGAAATTATTTAGTAGACCTTCAGCTTAGTGATATATACTCTTTGGTTAACCAATTTTTTTTATTAATATAATTAGGAATATTGTGCCTCAGAATTGTTAGAAACAATAAATGTTGAATGAGTGACTCTCTGTTTCATATTTAGGTACTTATAATATTAATAAAATTAAAAAATCTTCATGAACGAATTGTGATTTCCAATAACAAGTTTCAGTTTTCATTTTCGAAGTATTTTTTCACTCTACGCTAAACGTTCTCCTACACTAAACATTATTCAACGTAAATCATAAAAAAAGAGTCTACGTTACTTGCAAATTAATGAACTACAGGGAATATCCCTTTATTAATGTTAGTAAAATTTTCCGTAATCACTCTTGGCAGCCGAATTTATTTCGCAGAGAGAAGCAGCAGAGGCCTTCTGCCTAAGTCAAAGCATGTAACGTATATGTGTTTAGTGCTAACTGAAAGCCGTGGTATGCAGACCATAACATCCGTCTTGTGTTCCGTAGTACGCAAATTTTTCTGCCGGTACAAATGAAACTATTCAGTAATTTTAATGATTTTAAGTGCCAATTTACCACGTACATGGCGTTCAAAGTAAATATAATCAGGAAACTTGCATGTCTAAAAATTTCCAAATGTTTTACGACTAACACGTCTAACGCAATGTACTTTTTTCTGCAAAAAAACTCCTCTGAAAATTAAAAGAAGCCTGTGCCCAGCTGAGGGACTCATTGGAAACGAAATTCAACGAGGAAAGAGAGCGATCAAGGCAAAATCGTCATTTTTTTATTGTACTCAAGAAGAATAGAGGACAAGCAGGCTACGAACATTAACACTGTCATGTCAACTTATTTTGTTGTTGTAGAATGGATTTAAAAAAATGTTATAAAAACTCGAACAGTATTTTTATTTTTTATTAAAATGCTGTACAAAAGCTTCTGTTATAGGTAAAATTTGCCATAAGCCGCGCTTAGAAGGTATATTGTCAATTGTTAGTATATGTGGTAGAGTCATGCTGTAGTTACATTAGTAGTATAGTTGTAGCACGAATGGGTCGACTCGACCGGGGAAGGACTATGCTCTCACAGAATACCAGCGTAAAATAGCAGCTTAACACTGATGGGTTTCATATGTTGAGAGTCTCTACACTGTGTTCTCTAACCGGAAATCCCCTTTACTGGAAAAGCGGCATTCCAGCTTAGTCGTCATGGGTGACAACGCATCTGCATTTTGATTCTTTATTGAGAATAGATGTAGATGTCTATGGGTCACAGCAACCTCTTACCATCAGGTGGACTGTGTGCTCGTTTGTCACCCTTATCCTATAAAAAAAAAACCATCAGGTAGACTGTGTGCTCGTTGATCACCCTATACTATAAAAAAATCCTCAAATATGGCCTATTATACCTAGTCAGGTCATAAATTCTGTCACATGTTTAATATAAAATAATTGAAACAAGTTTATTCATTATGTAACCATTTATATACCAAAGTGAACTTAACAAAACATAGATTCTTATGACATTGTTTATTCAAAATGATCTCCGTGATTTTGAATACAGGCCTTCAATCTGCGCGGCCAGCCGTCTATCGCAGCATGAACGAGGTCCATGTCAATATCGGCGGCTGCCTTAATCAAGGATGTCGTGAGTGACTCCAAATTGGAATGAGGCTTTGAGCACGCCTTTTCCTCCAAGTGTTGCCATATCTTCTAATCTAGCAGATTCAAATCTAGACTAGAGGAGGGCCGGTCTTCGTGCCGGATGAAGTCGATTTCACGCGCCGCCAGCCAGTCTTGTGTGCTCTTCGCTCTATGAGCTGGCGCCGAATCTTGTTGGAATACCCAGTGCCTGTTATTGAACATGGCATGAGAAACAGGTTCGACAAGGTTCGTCAGGACTGTATTTTGATACACAACTGCATTCGTTTTTACACCTTTCTCACAAAAATGTACCTCTGTTAAGCCCCAATAAGAAACTCCCAACCATACCATGAGCGAAGATGGAAAATGACCTCGTTGGACACGCGGAATACGGTTGCTCGCTTCTTCACTACTGTGTGCGTACACCTTATCATTTTGTTTGTTGTAGCTCTCTTCTACGGTAAAAATTTTATCATCCGAAAAAAGAATTTCCCGATATTTGTTTCCCGCGTACCGCTTCAACAAAGCGCGGCATCTCTTCAGTCTCAGGTTCATTAGACGAGCATTCAAACGATGTCCTGTTTTTGTTCGATATGCCCGAAGCCCTAAGTCTTCATTTAACACCCTTTTCATCGTGATTCTGCTTAAACCCCATCTGAAGGGCCAACAGTTTCTGCTTACGTTTGGGATTTCATTGAATTCGCGCCTTCACAGCTTTTATCACTGCTGGAGTCCTTACAGACCGAGGGTGACCACTTCTTGACCTGTCATCTACACTAGAGTCTTCATTGTATCGTTTGATGGTACGATAAACGAATCTTTTGGTTATATTCAAATTTTTCAGTATGTCAAAAATTTGAATTGGCGCGTAACCGCAACGATGCAACGCAATAACTGCAACACGGTCTACTTTAAACGTCCACTCCATATTTAAAAATGAGTAAAATTCTAAAAAGTATACAGTTTTATTTTCATGAACAATTCGAAATTTGAATTCAATAAACTTTTTTGTGGCCAGCATTCTAAAAGAAAAGTTTTTTACCCTGTGACAATACTTATGACCTGACGGTGTATATTACCTATTTAATAAAAAAAGAATCATTAAAATTGGTTCACAATTGACGAAAATATCGGGTAACAAATGAACATAAAAAAGAAAAACATACAACCGAATTGTTAACTTCGTCCCTTTATGAAGTCGGCTAAAAAGTATAAATCATTTCAACTCCACATAATCTATCAGATCTCGTTTTTCAACTAACTACGGATGAAATTTGGAAATATGTTACGTAACTTAATAGACATAAGTTTTGTTTGACAACCGCGACATACAGACATAGATTTATTAGTCAGAATACCTTTGCCTGATTCGGGTTTTGAAAACAATTATCAATGGAGGCAATGATTGGACAAAAACACTTTCAATAGTAATTGTATTTCGAATGTTAAGTAAGAATTTCAGTCATTGATTCCTATTTTTCTTTCCATAACACAGGGTACCTATGTAACAACGTATCACGCAAAGATGACGTGGACATTTAAAGGAAATGTATAGTGTAGTTATATATGTTGTAAAATATCAGCTGATTACTCTTTCAATTTAATGTTAAATACTATTTGTTTTAAATACTTCAAAATTTTATGATAATGTTGGCCACCATTCTACGACCCATGACGTTTTCTTTTTTAAATCTACTTTTAAATAGTTTTGCTCTTACTTCAATATTTTAATTGTAATTATTAAAATCATTGCCGTTACAAATTCTTATATAATTTAAGAATAATTAATTTAATTAAATTATGTAAAAATATTTTATGTTGCTAGAGCTAGAACTTGTGTGGAACGGACAATAGATATTAAAAAAAAATTGTAATAAAAAGTTACTGAAGTGACAAATTTATATATAAAAATTTTATACGCACCAATACGAAAACCATGTAAGTCCAAACTAAATTATTTTACCAAAAATATTTAAACGAAAACTGAATTGAAATAACTTTCACTGTATATCATTAACTTTTTACACTACATTCGTCGAGTGTACACTTAAAACTATCACTAACTTATAAAATATTAAACGTAAATTATAGGAAAATTTAACGTTGAATATTTAAAACCGGTGCGGCAGAGTAGCCACGCTTCCGATTCGCTACTAGAACTGACGGCGACAGCAGCAGTAGCAGAATCATTTAGTGAATTTGTCCTCAGTCACACCGTTACACGCAGCGGTCAATGTCAAAGAGTTTTTTTTTACATTATATTAAAATAATGTAAAATTATTTATAATAAGAACCGTTGCATCGTAACTCAGGGGCTAAGCGTTAGCTGTAAATGAACGATACTCGAGCAACCCGAGTTCGAACCCCACTAGCACCGAAGAAGTTGTTATTTGCATAAGTGCTGACTTACTACGTGCTCGGCGGTGAAGAAAAACATCGTGAGGAAACCTGCATATCTTTTTTTTGCACTCACCTCGTTCTATAACTTATCTCTACCGTAATAACGCTTACCAAGAGGTACAATAATGATAAAAATTTGTGTGCTCATCCACGGTCTTAGTACATCATCATTACCATCATAAATACCACAGACAGATGAGAAACAAACGGTTTGCTACAGCAAAAGAGTGAAATAAGTTGCCAGCATCTGTCTTTCCACCCGATTACAATGTGGGTGTCTTCAAGGCAAGAGTGAATGGGCTTTTGTTAAGTCACCACTTACCATCAGGTGCAAAAATGATTGCCACATGGTAGTGATATTTGATATAGTTGCCACGCTTGGCAACCGTATTTTTATTACTATTATTGTAGAGTGTCATCAGGAAATTACTGCTGCCCAATTTCTATTTGAGTTAGTAGACTGACTAATGCCTCTTACGACACCTGCGGTCCCCCCTTAGGTCGTCACAACACGGCAAAAGCCTTTTCCTTTCCCCAACAAATTTTATCATTATGTTGACCTAATATCATAAACAACGGTAGAACAAAGGTCTACCCACAAATTCTCCCGGGATAATAAATCTCAAACGAACGGAAAATGAAAATCATGGGTTCACGTTCCGCCAAAAGAAAACGTTTTTATGAAGATATAGGTTTATTATACACTAGTCATGGATATCTGTAACGTATGATTATGTGTAAGTAAAGATACTTAACAGTGGTAGAGCGACGCTGCAGCTTCTGCTGTAGCATGGATGGCCGGCTTGACCCGGGGCAGTACCACGACCTCACAGAATACCAACGTAAAGTAGAAATTTAGCTTCTGCGGTTCGCTTGGTTAGTGCAAGTGGCTGGAAGCCTAACCCCCCCCCCCCCCCCCCCCCACATAACATGGTAGCAGAATGCATCCCTCACTGAGCATCCACGGTCAAGCTACGCTCTTCTTCCTGGGCATGCGTTCTCAGGCTGCCCCGTGTATTCGAAGGGGGGGGGGGGGTCAAACTCCCTCCCCCCTTTTAGAACACTTCTTTGGGTTCTTTAAGCCCCGGGTTGGAGTTTGCGTATACGTCAGAGTGGATATCTGTTCTCGACGCCTCGGCAGTCTTGAAGGTACGGACCTGTCCATCCTTTAGCTGACAGCGGCAGCCATCGCCTATATAGGTAACTGTATAAGTCCCATAGCGGTAATACCGACACAGACCGACTCATCGACAACGTCCAAATGGCTACAGATTTCTTGCTACTTAAGGAGCACCACCTGATTAGTGACCGCTAGTACGGTTTCCATCTGGGTCGCTCAGATCTTCATTGGCCGTTAGTTTGGACATAGCGAAGGCTTTAAATCGGGTCTGGCACAAAGCGCTTCTTTTGAAGCTTCCTTCCTATGGGCTTCCCGAGAAATTGTGCAATTGGATCACCAGTTTTCTAGCTGAATGGAGCATCAAGGTCGTAGTAGACGGTGCATGCTCCGATTTCAAGCCTATTAACGCTGGTGTTCCAGCGTACTATCACCATCGCTGTTTCTTCTGATGTGTTGCAAACCGTTAACGTTCATTGCTATGCGGATGATAGCACTGGTGATGCTCTATGCTCAGGCCGTGATTATATTTTTCGGGAAAACGTCGCTGAGTACTGGAACAAACTTGTGTCTGAAGTCCAGTCTTTGCTGAACAAAGTCTCGGATTGGGGGCGACCAAATCGTCGACGACCGAGTACTTTCTGATCGGCTCGATTCACTGACACTGCGGTGAAATGTTGCATCTCTTTGCGTATTTTATAGCATCTACCACAGGGGAAGGAAGTTCTCTAAGGAATTGTTCGGACTAATTCCAGCCGCTCACTTTCACCATCACACATCACGACAAAACTCGCGATACCATCCATACCATCTGGATGATTGGCGATCCACCACTGTGCGATTTAGATGAAGTTTTGTTCCTCGCACAACTTCCTTATGGAATCGATTACCACCAGCGATTTTTTGGGACTGATACAACTTAGAGACCTTCAAGAAAAAGGCCTACTCCTTTTTAAAAGGCCGGCAATGCATCTGCGATTCCCCTGGCGTTGCAGGTGTTCATGGGCGGTGGTAGTCACTAACCATCAGGTGAGCCGCATGCTTATTTGCCCCCTCTCCTATAAAAAAGTACACACGAACGTTTACGTTTTAATCAGCAACAGACTATGAAAACTATGACAAGAATGGTAATAATGGTAATGGTCTTCGAGAAATTTTGTTTTTATCTGTGCCTAGAGCTAAGCATAAGTTATGTCAACTGGTATCTTTGTCCACGCGTGTTCCAGACTTATAGATTAAATAATCGTTCCTGCTGCACCTTTTACTGACATTTAATTCGGATTATTAGGTCTCCGTCAATGCCTTCCTTGTCCTATCGCTATCTGATCCGGAGTATGGTGCAGCAGTAGAAGAAAGAGGAAAAATCGTTATGCATTCTGAAGAAAGTTCGCGAACATTATTATTTATTTATAAACTAGCAGAATCATCATATTAGTAGCTCATTTATATTTATACAAATATATAATATTTATATTTTATTATATTTATATGTACATAATTTATGTATAATATTATGCATATATGAAATAGTGTTTGATATGTAAAGTTATATACTCGTACATGTATATGTATTACTTTGTTGTTTGTACACAGAATACCGGCGTGAAGTAGAAGCTCTGCTTCTGCGTTTCGTCTGGTGAGTGCAGGTGGCCGGAGGCCCAATCCCCCCCCCCCCCCCATCAACATGGTAGCGGAATTACACTATAGACTACCCCAGGAGGGTACCAGTACCCCTGGAGAATCCCTCGCTGAGCATCCATGACCATGTTATTCCAATCCTGAGCGTGGGTGCTCAGGCTGCCCCGTGTATTCTGAGGGGGGGGGGGGGGGAAATTCCGCTCAAAAACATAACTGCTCGGGGCAAACTGAGCAACAATACCAAGGCGACCCCTGTCAGGCTATCCGTGAATTTCTGCAACATCAGGAGACTTCACTCTAACCTAAACGCCGTCCACTACCATCTCGAGACGGCGAAGCCGGCCTTGCTCTTCCTGATCGAGACGCAGGTTTCCACTCCGGCTGATATTTCGTATCTCTCCTACCCGGGGTACAAATTGGAGCACTCCTTTGTGCCTCGGGCTGGAGTTTGCGTGTATGTCAGAGAGGACATCTATTCTCGACGCCTTGGCAGTCTTGAAGGTTCGGACCTGTCCATCCTTTGGCTACGCGTAGACAGCGACGACCATCCGCGCGTCTACGGGTGCCTCTATAGGTCCCATAGCGGTAATGCCGAAACAGACCGACTCATCGACCACGTCCAAATGGCTACAGATTCCTTGCTACAACAGGTCCCATCCGCAGAGATCGTGATCCTTGGCGGATTAACGCCCACCATGCCGAATGGCTCGGTTCACGTTTAACTGATCATGCGGGGAGATCTGTTTATGACTTTGCCTTGGCATATGGTCTGACACAACTGGTTACTTCGCCTACGCGGATTCCAGATGTGGAGGATCATACACCTTCCCTGTTGGACCTTCTGCTGACCTCTCATCCGGACGGATATCAGGTTTCCGTCGATGCCCCTCTCGGGTCTTCGGACCACTGTCTAATCCGGAGTATGGTGCCACTCACGCTCCCTTCGCGGTTGCGTTCTGCAGGTTGCCGCCATGTTTGGCATTACAGGTCGGCGGATTGGGACGGAATGCGGTCTTTCTTTGCATCCTACCCACGGGGCCGGGTTTGCTTCTCGCCGGATGATCCCAGCGCTGTTGCTGACTCTGTCACTGATGTGGTGCTACAGGGAATGGAACTATTTATTCCATCATCTGTGGTACCCATCGGAGGCAGATCTCAGCCTTGGTTTGGTCGCTCCTGTAAAACTGCATTACGCAGTAAGCAGGAGTGTTATCAAGCCTGGGCTGCGGTTTCGACGACTCGGGATGTAAACACCAGCATACTTAAAAAGAAGTATAACTTCGCCTCCAGGTCCTTCAAAAGAGTTATTGCCAAGGCAAAGTCAGAGCACATAGGCAGAATTGGCGAGAAACTAGTTCGCTTTCGGGAACTTAGGGACCTTCAAGAAAAGAGCGTACTCCTTTTTAAATGGCCGGCAACGCATCTGCAATTCCCTCCCTGGTGTTGCAGTTGTTCATGGGCGGCGGTAGTCACTTACCATCAGGTGAGCCGCATGCTCGTTTGACCCCTCTCCTATTAAGCGCGCAGGGAAACGATAGATTGAAAAATATATTGACGTTTAACAAAGGAAATGTTAATTTCTTACGTTGAAACCAAATTTTCATTTCATTTTGCACTGATAATGCCGCATATTTTCAGTAATTGTTCTTCGTTATCAGTATGAGATAATTGAAAACTGTAGGGACGCTAGAAAATTGTATGGAAATGGTATGTTTAGATTTTTATAGAAAAAAATTGGTTAGACATGACCCGATAACTTTAGAAGCGTCTTAAATGTACTATAGAAATGCACAATATTTCAAGTAATTATAAAATTAAGAAAAAGTATTCAAGCTTAAAACAAAGTGTATTTTTAACATTGTCTATAAAAAAGAATTTTGGTAACCCATGAAAAAAGATTTTCCTTTTGTATATTAATATTTTACGGTATGTAACGTCGACAAAACCTCATTTCGTCTCAGGCTGACTCCACATATGGCTTCCGACAAAGGGACCCAATCACTTGACGCTTCCATACATTGAGCCAAGTTCAGTTCGATTCGGAACAGGAGCAGTCAATATTAATAAGTCCAATATAAATCCAGGGAGGCGTGTTTCTCGTGCTAAATTTATTTCAAAATTAAGGAACTATTGCAATACGTACAGGGCGTTCTTGCCATGCTTCGGCCACTTTTGTCATTTAGTTAACAAACGTCTATACAATTTACTAAATATTGAAATGTTAAACATCCAATACTATAAAGTATTTACTTCCAATTCATTTCAAATTTTGTTAAAAAACCGGCTAGCTCCGGATAACCTTAATATTAGATCATGAGTAAAGAAACCGTTTAGCCCGATGCCTGTTAAAACAATTATTTGTCGTTTCACACTTCGACCCGATGCCAATAATTTGAGGTGTCGCAAAAGCTGATTTAGAGAATTTTTTAGAAGTCCCGGTAAATAGCTACGTTGCGTGAAACCATTTGCGGTCATGATTTGCCAAGGTTACGTTTTAATATCCCAGATAAGTAATAAATAGTATTTTTTCTTCTTCTTTATCAGTCTTTCTGGATCGACTTCAAAGATATATTCGATGATAGATTGATTGACCTGTGATTTTTTTAATTATCACCAGTCTATGGGACTTGGGATGAAAACTTCCGAAAGGTTATGCCGCCATTTGTGGGTTACAAGAGTCTTGTTCATCATCATCTTCATAATCAGATCGTCAAAAATGCACTGCTGAACATTGTTTATGTCAAAATGTTCCACTGATGAGACGAAGTGAACTCTTTAAAATGTTTTCGTCTACTTTTCCTCACTAATCGTTTCTTGGCGGGACAATTTACCAATATTCCTCACTAGGGCTGGCATAAGAAAATGTCTAAGATCTTGAAGTGTTTTTCAAAAAACAAATCATCAAAATTGAATAATTTTAATCAATATAAGTCGCAGATTTACATATTGCTTAAGCACACGCTTTCCCCATGGAACGCCACGAAGTACGGTTCTGAGCCATCTGCATCCATCGACTTCTTGCATCTCTTGCCAGGTTGTTTAAATCGATGATGATTGTAAATTTTTTTGGAAACTTGTTTGAGAATCTTCAATATTTAAAATCTTAAAAGGTCACTATTACTAAAACAAGTACGTGTCAATCCAAATCACAAAAATGAAGATTAAGTTTCACCAAGGGACTACAGTCGCAAGTATTAAATTATATATTAAAAGTTACTACATTCTAGAAGTTACTACTAATCTACTTTTGGTCTGATCTACGCAAAATAATTAAAAAGCTGAAGGTACTCCGGGTTAACTTTGAAATCGGGACGACAATCACCTCAGTCCCTCCCGTAACCATGGCTGCTGCAAAGCACCCGAAACCTCGGGAATTAAAAATAAGTAAATTAAAGGCGATAAAATCCGTACAAATAGTTTTATTCAATGTGAAGTGTTCCCGTAAATATAAGAAATCATTACAGTACAGTTTCGAAAATAACTTTTTATATGGGGCTACTTGAAGTTATTACTTAGAATGTCACTATTAAACACTGTCCTTAAAGTCCATTATCTGCTTTATTAACTGAGCACTAGGAAATAAACTATCTAGCTTTTAGAACTTCAATTACAATAACGGGCACTAAGCAACCATCTGTTACTAAAACTTTTACTCACTTAGACTATAGTAACTGAGCGTTTGGACGTCGTTCGGCGGTAGAAATAATAAAATATTTTTTTTTCTCAGTGATAACACCTATCTAGATAAAGTTACAAAGTAAAACATTATCTGAATACAAAATTTCATCCAACTATTTGATATTTCTACAGCCCAAAATGTTATTTACTCGTTAAAGAAATAAAGACGGAGCGTTGTACATTTCAAATGATGCAAAAACTAAGCCAAAAACAATGCTCAACTAGTAAGTAACAAAGTTTATGTGTACACATAAACATCTAAATTTGTTTGCAACCAACAAAATGGTTTTAGTTTCATATGTATTTGTCGCAGTAAACTTTTACGAGGTGATAAAAAAAAGAAAGGAAGAAGGAAGTTTTGCGGGATTCCGGCACTATTTGAAATGTTTAAGCTCGAAAATGGTCAAATCACAACCATCGAATATTTAATCCTTTCGCTGTCCCATGAACTACATATATGTATTGTTAATTGCTATTGCCTTACTATTTTATATCTTACTAGTGTATGTTATGTTATTTTTTTTATAGGATAGGGTGACAAACGAGCAAAAAGTCCACCTGAATGTTAGTGGTTGCTGTGACCCATAGACATCCTCAATATAGAATCAAAATGCAGATGCGTTGTCACTCGTGAAGACTAAGATGGAATGCCTCATTTCCAGTAAATAAGGTGGGTCTCCGGTTCTCTACACTCACCATACGAAACACAGCAGTGTTAAACTGCTATTTAACGCTGGTATTCTGTGAGTGCGTGGTCCTTCCCCGGTCGAGTCGACCCATTCTTGCTACAACCTACAACTATACTAGTAATATAGCTGCAGCATGGCTCTACAACGTACAAAACTATATTATTTGTTATGTTGTATTACTAGTGTATGTTATGTTCGACGAATCCGTGACGCAGTGGCTTAGCAACGAGTTGAAGCGCTAAAGGCCGCGGGTTCGAATCCAGCACTAAACAAGTATTTGTATGGCCTACAAATAATTGTTCTGGCTCTTTTTGTTCTTGTGGATCTATGTATGTAATCTGCCCCGAGATAAAGAAGAAAATCCGAATGTAGAGGTAACGTTTTATAAAAAAAAAGATAGGAAAGAAAGATTGTGTCTGAAAATCGGACTGTGAAAGTATTAAAAAGGTTTTTTTATTATTATTTAAGTAATTAATGTGATTCATATTAAATTTCTGTCATGACGGTCAGTCTCAACGGAGACTCCCAACTCTGTAGAACAGGTGCACAGGTGCAGGTGAACAGGTACACCTTACTCTCACTCTCATTGTATAATGGGATGAGAATCCGACACGAGCGTTTTATTTTTATTCACTGTTTAGAGAAATTTAAACTGATATAATATATTATAAGGAACATTAAACGACCCGAAATAAAAACTAGAAGTAATTTATGATAATACAAACCATTTCAACGTATTATATAACTTGAGTACATTGCATAGGTAACCTTGCTCGTTTTGGCAAATCCTTTGACATTGGATAATAAAACAGGATTCTTGTTGATGTCCTTCATAGAAAATCCTACTGGTATATACATGCATAAAAGTAAAGCCAAATCTTACGTAAAAACACAGTCTCAGAGAGTACAGTATTGGCTACTCATTTAGAAATTGATGGCTCAGTAGCACAGTACGTAAGCGTTTGGCTGTGGAGTCGCGGTTTCTTATCCCACACAAGACAAGTGTTTGTATGGCATATTATGTAGTTTATGTGTGTAAAACGCCTACACAATTTCAAAAGAAACAACCTACTCTGAGAATAAAGTTTACTAAAATATTGCATAATAAACGGCGTATTTTAGGATAGATCTGTGTATGCAATGCACTTAGAAAAGCTTTAGGTGATAATGTGAAACAATAGATTACGCAAATGGTACATTACTCCTTTCAGACACTGTACTGACTAACATCTTATTTATGCCCGTTTCCTGGTTTTGTTTCCCTCGGTCGCCTGTTACTACACCCACGGGATGATATTGGGTAGTGGTTATTCTTACACCGCTGCTACACCGTACTAAATAATTTCTCTGCGGAATCATTTTTTATATATATATGAATACTACATATTGGATTCAATTAGTTCCAAGGATTTTATCGTAATAAGTCTTTTTAAACTAGGGTGCTTTAAAACCCATGGTTTAAAAACAAGAGCAAGATTGCCAAACATTTCAATAGTCAAACGTTTACCGTTTTAGTTCAAACCTTTAACAGATGGCACATTATATGCATATTATCTATACATCTATACAAATAAATAAAATTGAAGTGTCTGTGTGTAATGTCAAAATTACAGTTTTTTACTAAATGCGTATGAAAATATATACGGTACTAATAACAAAAATACAATTTTTAAAGTCATTGTCTGTTTTTCTGTCCGTCTGTCTGTCTGTTTGTTCTGGCTAATCTCTGAAGCGGCTGGACCGATTTTGACGAGATTTTCACTGGCAGATAGCTGATGTCACAAGGAATAGCTTAGGCTATTTCTATTTTAGAAAAACAATTATAGTTCTGCGAAAAAACATTAAAATCCCAAATAACACGCGGGCGAAGTCGCGGGGAACAGCTAGTTACAAATAAATGAATTGAATTTGATTCATTATTGTCTTTGTAATAATCAAACATGTTATAACTTACCGTTACAGCCTATTAAAGTCCACAGTCCACAAGTGCTTTATAGATTGCCTCATAGAGGGATATTTGTCAGAGTTGCCACGTTTGGCAACCGCAGTTGTTTTTTTTTAGTTGTTATTAGGAAGACGCTGTTTGTTGCCCATCTCCTGATTTGTTTCGCTCTATCGCCCCTTACGAAACCCACAAGATGATATGGGGTAGTAGACATTGTAATACCGCCACTACTCGGTAATTGTACTCGGTAATGATGTAACTTACATAAGTATATTAAGAACTAATAAAACTTTTGAAAGCAAAAACTTCTCTAATTCAATAATCTACTTGTCTTGTCCTTGTACAATGAACTTCAAAGAAATAATGACTTAAATTCGATAACTGTGCTTTTGAAGTGAAAACTTCTTTAGAATCTTTGTGATTTGAAACTCGATGATAAAAAGAGACATACATATATGTCTAGAGGATTTAGCCTGCGAGAGAATGAGATAGAATACAGTATAAACTGTATCCTATTATATCGGTCCCAATAAATTAGCAATAAAAAATGAATAACTAATACATTTTTATTAATAAAAAATTAATAAGATTTCACTTCTACCGCGTGTGAACTGCACACATGTTTCTTTTTTAAATACTATAAACGCTATTAACATTACTAAGTAATATTGCTAAGTAAACTTAAAATGCTTGAATCAGTAGCTCACCACAGTAGTCACATAGTGGATTTGAACCCATGACTTTCAGAGTTTTTAGTTCGCACCCCTTTCCATTAAGTTACTGTTGCTTTGTTAAATATGACATACCAATAATAAACATCTATTTTATCAATAAATTTATAAAAAAACTATCAAAAGAATGCTATGCACTATAAGTATTCCGTCCATGAATATTGAATCCTAACAGTGGTAGAGCCACGCGGCAGCTTTTGCTGTTGCACGGATGGGCCGATTTGAACAGGGGTGGTACCACGACCTCACAAAATACCAGCGTGAAGTAGAGGTTTACCTCTGCGCTTTGCTTGGTGAGTGCAGGTGGCCGGAGGCCTTTTTTACTGGAAATGAGGCATTCCATCTTAGTCCTCACGGGTGACAACGCATCTGCATTTTGATTCGCAAACGAGGATAGATGTAGATGTCTATGGGCCGCAGCAACCACTTACCATCAGGTGGACTGTGTGCTCGTTTGTCACCCTTATCCTATAAAAAAAATATTATTTCCTAATATATCCTTACGTCTGTACTCCAGTAACGTCATTTTACATAAATGTCAAATTTCAATCACCTATTTGAAACAAGAGAAAAATCTCAATAATTTATAGACGGACAGAACCGTGAAGATTTTATAAGCGAACAGTTTAATTAAATTTGACACCTAATGCTAAAATGATTAATTATTTTAATTCTTTAACTTTTGTGATATTAAAACTAGTATCGCTTGTGATCAAAATTCGACCAATTGTGTTAAAACAATGCTAAGTATTTTTTTTTCAATATATTCCTATGCAGGGAGGGTAAAGTGATATTACTAGTTGACCTCCTTTGGTGTTGACTGCTTGCCGACGTTTTAATAGCCTACATAGTTATAATTAATCAAATAAATCGCACGCGCAAGCTTATTTAGCTTATCGTTGCACGCGAGTGCCCGTATAACTTTGCATCTTTCCCCTTCCTACGTCACGATGGACTTACCGTGGCTACTAAGGGCTATTAATAAAGAGTAAAAAATATATTGTGAAATGGTGAATTACTTAGGTAAAGTACTTATTCTGACTATAATCGACCATATTTCTGCTACTAATGTGAGTTTTGTGATGCCCAACGCATGCAACTTGCAAGGCCACTCGTCGGGAATCGCGATGCTTGGCTCGTACGAAATAGGTAGATAGTGTAAACAAAAAATAAACTCGAAATAGTAAAGTTAGGAAATATTTACGCACGGTGTAATCATTTTAATACATGGTGTCTAATATGTATGAAAAACCTAAGAAAGACTATATCGCTTCTAACACTAGAGGTAGATGTGATAATATTATAAAATATAATATTTACTTCATATCTCATTATAAGTGAACCATTGTATGTTTCTATGAGAAATAAAATTCTTTAATCCGAAACCGAAATACGATTCCTAACAGAAATGTGATCGTATTCTACTTAGTTAAAAATCATGTAAACAAAGTTTTACTTTCAGTATTTTGTGCTATTATAACTTAAAATAATTTAATTAAAAAGACAAGTATAAGTATGTAAGTAAATACTCGAGTAGTGAAGTAAATTTCAACTAAGTTTTATAATAAAGTACTTAGGTGTTACTTTTGTAGTTAAATTATTACTTAATTAATTTTTCACTATAAGTAATTATCTAACCAAAAATGAAATAAATTTACCTTTTATTATCCTTCAGTAACTTAAAAAATGATATATCTGAATCCTTTTAATTGCTCATTAAGCATTCATCCCCGCAACATTTATAAGGAAAGACTATATTATTTTTAATTACATTAAAACTTTTTCAACTATTTTATCCTACAATTAAATATACTGTGCACTAAATGAAAACTATTTCGACGAGTATTTCAACAAGTATTTACAAAAAACTAATTACGTAAACAGCGTTAAAAAAACATTCAATTGCCTAGAACGCGCTAGCCCCGACTGCGTTCTGTCCCGGGAGCGCCTCGCGATTGTAGGTAATTATTTCACGCAAGTGTCAAGAGTGACAGAGGCCTGGTTATACGGATAAATATGTGATCAAAATGCTTTTATTTTATTTCATTCATTTGATCATTCATTATAGACTATCAAAACTCCACTGCGTTCCCCAGAAATTGCTCCAATAATATGTATTATATGTACATAGTTGAGACACTAGACAGGCAGATTGGCAACCCCAATTTTATTATTATTTTAACTGGTATCAAGAAGATCCAACTGCCCATCTCCTGTTTCAGTTTTTCTCTGTAGCTTCTTAGTTATTTATGCTTTATTTGCACACCAAGTACAAAAAGGCGGACTTAATGCTACAGGGCAATATCTTATAGTCCTTATGGTAGAATCGCTGGAGGACCTAAGCACTATGCTCAATGACCTCAATAGTGTCTCCCAACAAATAGGTCTTAGGATGAACATGGACAAAACAAAGATCATGTTTAATGTCCATGTCACACCTATGCCGGTAGTTGTTGGGAGCACTAAGCTCGAAGTTGTTGACTAGTATGTTTAGCTGGGACAAATAGTCCGACTAGGTAAGTCCAACTTCGACCGAGAGGTCAATCAACGGATTCAACTCGGCTGGGCAGCGTTCGGGTAAACTAAGACACATCTTTTCGTTAGACATACCTCAAAACCTGAAAACGAAATTTACAACCAGTGCGTGTTGCCAGTGATGACTTACGGATCTGAGACGTGGTCCTTCACTGGTGGCCGTATGAGGAAGCTCATGGTCGCTGAGCAAGCTATGGAGAGGGCTATGCTCGGGGTTTCTCTGTGTGATAAACTTAGAAATGAGTATGTCCGCAGTAGAACCCGAGTAACAAACATAGCTCAACAGATTAGTAAGCTGAAGTGGCAGTGGGCCGGCCATATAGCTCGAAGAACCAACAACCGATGGGGATAAAAATTTCTCGAGTGGCGGCTTCATACCGGCGGACGAAGCGTAGGGTGTCCCCCACTAGATGGAGTGACGACCTGGTAAGACATGCAGGAAGTCGATGGATGCAGGTGGCTCAGGACTGTGTTTTGTGGGATTCCTTGGGGGAGGCCTATGTTCAGCAGTGGACTTATGAAAGGCTGTAATGATGATGATGAATCTCTTATGACTCGCAATTAACGATATATGGAAGTAGATTCTATTAAGCCTCCTCAATAAACTCCTGGAAAAGAGGCATTCCATTTTAGTCCTCAAAGCTGACAACGCGTCTGCATTTTCATTCGCTAACGATAGATGTAGATGTCTATGGGCCACAGCAACCACTTACCATCAGGTGGACTGTGTGCTTGTTTGTTACCCTTATTCTATAAAAAAAAACACGGAAATTTACTTAATTATGTAAAGCGTTTTGAATGGAAAAATCATAATTTCATCATATATTAACATTATTCAAACGTTACGCCCAGAAATTGAATATAATAGTCATCATCATCATCATCATCATTACAGCCCTTCACAAGTCCACTGCTGAACATAGGCCTCCCCCAAAGAATGCCACAAAGCACGGTCCTGAGCCACCTGCATCCATCGACTTCCAGCACAAATATATATAAGCACAAATATAAGCAGAATATAATAGTGCGGGATTTCAACCCGTGTCTTTTAGTTCCGCCACAAAACACTAAACTAATGCAACCATATAGTAACTATTAATATTTACTCGATTCTATTTACAACAGCAATAACTCTACATCGACAACATCGTGTATGTGACGAGTACATTTGTTGTATAAAAATTTTCAATGTAATAATACGTTGAACATAACACTGTAAATAGTTATGATTAATATTACGCTATTAAAAATAGATAAATGGTTATTAAGAATTTTAAATTTAAAATGTTTTCTCATAATATCTGTATTACTTGAAAAATCTGGATTAAGCCAATCTGATAAAGTTTTTAATCAAATCGATTTAAAACAAACTGTTCAAAACTTATTAAAACAGGTTAGTTCACCTAAAAAGTTTTTCGATTTCCAAAATTATCTAAGCTTCCTAATAGGTGAGCCGACACTTTGTCCAGTAATTTAAACGATAAAAACTAAAGTTTTTTCTAAAAGTTTTAAAAGTTAGATTTATATTTACGTGAGACTTATTTAACTAGGAAAACTCGAATAGAAGTACAACAAAATGACATCATTAATGTCCCTGGCTCTCGTGTATGGTAGGTATAGCAAAGGAAATAACGCATAAGAGGTATGCACTTAGTAGATGTAACCCTGATGAATCTTGTACGATGATTGCAACGGGCTAGAGAAGATGTGAACTGGGAACTTCATCAATGGTTGTTAGTGCTTTTCACCAATGAATCCCGATTTGGTTTTCATCCTGATTTAAGGTGAGAACGTGTTTGGAGAGTTCCGGGCCATACAAGCCGGCTTCAAACCCTGAGAAAGTTCATCCATACCACCACCACCACCACATCAGCTACGATAATTCACTGCTGGATATGGGCCTCCAACATTAAGGGGGGTGAATGCCATACTCGCCACGTTTGGCAGGCGGGTTGGCGAGAGGCAGGAGGGGGGCTAGTTGCACGTACATGATGTCACGGCCAGCGCAATCCCCAGATTTAAATCCCATTGAGCGTGCGTGAGATATTATACTCCACAGGAGAGCTCTCAAGGATTTTCATGAAAGTTTTGTTACAGAACAACAACTATGCATCTCAGTAGGACCTGCAACAATATTCCTCAACAGGATATTGACAACCTCATTCTGAGAATGCCCAACCGATGCAGATTATGAATGTCACGGGTGCTTTAACTGATTATTAACTATTAATTATTAGTCGTCCTTATAAGGTTTATACTCAATTTTTTTTAATTTAAAAATTATACTTTAATGATGTCCAGTTTTCATAACACTTGCGTTTGTTTTCTCTGCATAAATTCTGAAATCTCATATAAAGTCAATGTTTTTCTAGGATATACATGACTTAAGAATATATTGACATAATCTTAGTGTTAAAACATCCCTATACTGTGTTGGTGTGTTTAGATTCATAGGACTTGCTTATATGATATGATATGATTAAAAATAGATTGGGAAAATAATCGACATCACTGCAGTATTCAGATTTTAAACTTGTTCAAAATCACCCGAAAATGTTTCTTTTGCTACTGTATTTGGGGTCAGTACAAGCTTAAAAAAATGAAGGAATTTATCTATTATCGGGCAAATATAGTTTTTGTGTGTTTGTATTTTTAGGGTTCCGTACCTTAAAAGGAAAAACGGAACCCTTATAGGATCACTTTTTTGTCCGTCTATCTGTCTGTCTGTCAAGACCCTTTTTCTCAGGAACGCGTGGAGGCATCAAGCTGAAATTCATATCAAATACTCAAGTCTACTGTCCCTTGGAGCTGTGAAAAAATTAAACTTCTAAGCCCACGCAATCAAAAGATACAGCCGTTTATGTCGCAAATTTTTGATATTCGCAAGGGAATCAAAACCTACAGGGTACTTCCCGTGAACTCAGAATCTTTAAATTTGGTACGAAGCAACGTTTTATAGCACAAATAAAGGAAAAATTGCGAAAAGTATAAATTTTTAGTTATATCATATAATAAAAATATTTTTAATAATTTTAAACTTATATACCTACGGATTTGTTCAGAACCCTCGGTGTGCGAGTCCGGCTCGCACTTGGCCGGTTTTTTTAATACTATTGTTGCCCGCCACCATTAATGCCTGGTACATGGCTACACTAGTTACCACTAGCGCCTTCTAGTATCTAGTAACAGAACTAGGAGAGTCAAGATCCTTCTAGAAATTATCATGGAAGAACTTTCTAGAACTGTCAATACCTAGTCAATCGGGACCGGTATGTACTCGCACATTCTAGATGTTTCTACAGTAGAAGGTTCTGGAACTATCTGAGGCCTTATATAAGGCCAGTATAGACCGCAACCGGGGTCTGTGTTAAGTTGGCGATACAAGCGAATACTTCGAAGCGATACAACTGCGAATTAAAGTGATCGATAGTACAATTGCGTTTTGTTATTAGTGTAATTTTAAGTTGTAATTAGTGTTCTGTAAATACAGTGTCAATTTTGGTAATTTACTCGTCAGTTTTTTATTGTCTCGAACTCCAAACTCGTAATACTATTAAAGATCGAGGAACGCCATCTTATTTATATTATTATATAAATAAGATGGATATACTTTTACATTTACACTCTACCACACTATTAAGTTATTTGTATTCTATTTGTTTTTTATTTATTCGTGTCCAACGATTTAATTAACATTAAAAAAGTTAGAAATAAAAATTCAAATTCGAATAAGCATTTTATGAAGTTAGGTACTGCTTAAAATAATAAGACTACTTAGTTACATCAACAGAATTTTTTTATTACAAATATCATATTCTAATGAAAAACATTTCTAAAAATGTATTGCATCCTTGACTTAATATTACTAATATTACTTACTAATAAATATTACTTTCAGCTTGTTTTCAAAAACTCGACATTGAAAAAGTAGTGCAAAATAACTATATTCTACATATTCTCGCCATTTTAAAATTTTTAGATCACAGTTTCGCTAATTCTTCAACTAATCTAGAAAATTTTTAAAAGGTTTTTAAGTTTGTTTCTACATACAATATTGCAATGTAGTATTGAAAATTCTGATAAATTTTAAATTCATCGTGAATGTCTTCCATATCATTTAATTAGGTCTCCTTTTGGTTTCGAGGAACATTTTGATACCCTTATCTATTTCTACCGTCAAGCTGTTATGTATACCATTTCCTGTCCCGTTTGGAAGTATATTAGGCACTAGTATTATTATAAGCTCTGGAGATTGTTTTTTTATAAGAATTTAATTGAGTAACAAATAACAATAAAGCCTATTTTCTTAGTAGATGTTGTCGATTGGAGTTGTCCATGGGCATGCAACTTAACATGAAGCGAATTATTATTTCAATTAACACTTTTGTTTTTTCTTTATAGGAGAGGGGGCAAACGAGAATGCGGCTCACCTGATGGTAAGTGACTACCGACGCCCATGAACAACAGTAGCACCAGAGGAATTGCAGATGCGTTGCCGCCCTTTTATAAAGGAGTACATCGGTCCAGAAAAATCGCCTTTGAAAATCGATACCATAAGGAAGTTGTGCGGGGAAGAAAACTTCTTCTAAATCGTACAATGGTCGACCGCCAATCATCAAGATGGTATCCATACCATCTTGATGATTGGCGGTTGACCACTGTGGTGTAGGTATCGCGAGTTTTGTCGCGATGTGCAATGGTGAAATTGAGCAGCTGGAATTAGTCCGAACAATTCCTCAGAAGACCCCCGTGATATATGCGATAAAATACGCAAAAAGATGCAACGCCTCTACGCAATGCCAGTGAGTCAAGCCGATTGGAAAGAATTCGGTCGTCAACGATTTCAACCGCTCTGCGCTGGTTGCGGTCAA
This sequence comes from Parnassius glacialis, assembly GCA_033319125.1. NCBI lineage: Eukaryota > Metazoa > Arthropoda > Insecta > Lepidoptera > Papilionidae > Parnassius > Parnassius glacialis. The sequence goes on along the minus strand of JAVANC010000010.1, from coordinate 19,512,268 downwards.
GTGGAGGGAGCTGGCACTGGGGAGCCCCTGCACAGAGATGGGAACAGTATTCCATATGAGGCCGAACCTGCGCCTTGTCAAGTTGCAAACGGTGTGCCGTCATGAAATACTGTCCCGATCTGCTGAGCACGCCAAGCTTTTTAGAGTCCAATTTGGCCAAGTGACCACGAAACTGCGTGCCACTCGATATGTCGACGCCAAGGATTCCTATACTGGCTGAAGCAACAAGAGGAGTGCCTAGAAACAGGAGATATGACAAAGGTGATCTTTTTAGCGGTAAACGCGCATACTTGTGTCTTCTGGAGATTGAACTGGACTAGGTTCAGTCTCCCCAAGTCTGAGACTTTGTTCATAAAAGTCTCGACTTCAGACACAAGTTTGTTCTGGTACTCGACGATGTTTTCCCGAGAAATATTGGCACGGCCGGTGTATAAAGAATCACCAGTGCTGTCGTCTGCATAGCAATGAATGTTAGCGGTTTGCAACATATCATTGACATGCAAAAGAAACAGCGTTGGTGATAGCAAGCAGCCTTGTGGTTCACCAGTGTTAATGGGCTTGTAATCAGAGCATGCACCGTCTACTATGACCTTAATGCTCCGATCTGCAAGAAAACTGGTGATCCAATTCCACAATTTCTCGGGAAGGCGATCGAAGGCCTTCGCTATGTCCAAACTAACAGCCAACGCCTCCCCCTTGGACTCTACTGCCTCCATGCCATCTATGAGTTAGATACTAGAAGATCACCAGCTGAAAACCGTACTGGAGGTCACTAATCAGCTGGAGATCCTCAAGGTACCACAAAAACTGGCAGTTAATAATAATTTCCATTACTTTGGTGAATAAGGAGGTGATGGCGATAGGCCTGTAGTTGTACGGATCTGAGCGGTCGCCTTTTTAGGGATCGGGTGCACCAAAGCTTTCTTCCATGAATTTGGGACTAATTCCTAGGCGTAGTCCCAAAGTAGGAGGGAGTAAGAGTACCAGAAAAAACGCGTTAGAACCGGTGTCAAATCCGGACCATACGTCTTCAGCGTAGTAGGAGGAACTCCATCGAGCCCACTCGACTTGTTGACGTCCAGGGAGAGGAGTGCTTTACGCACCGAGCGCTGTGTAAACAGCACTTCCTGTATGGAGCACTCACATCGCGGGATAGTCGGCGGTGTGTTCCCTCTGCCATCTAGAGTTGAGTTGGAATCAAAAAGAGAGCCTAGCAGATCGGCTTTCTCCTTTGCGTCATGGGCCAGTGAGTCGTTCACCCTGTGCAGAGATGGCAGATATGGCTGACGAAAATTCCCTTGGACAACCTTTTCGAAAGACCAGAATGCACATATTCCCGAAAGAAGGCGGACTATTTTCTCGCCAATTCTGCCGATGTGCTCTGACTTTACCTTGGCAATTACACTTTTGTAGGACCTGGAGGCGGAATTATATTTCTTTTTAAGAACACTGGTGTTTACATCCCGGAATGTTGATGCATCAGCCCAGGCCTGGTAGCACTCCTGTTTATAGCGCGATGCAAGTTTACAGGAGCGACCAAACCATGGCTGAGTTCCTCCTCCGACAGACACCATAGAATTATAATGGAATTAATAATTCCATTCCATGAAATACCATATCAGCGACAGAATCAAAAACAACGTTGGGATCATCCGGCGAGGAGCAAACTTGCCCCCAAGGGTAGGCTGCAAAAAAAGACCGCATCCCGTCCCAATCGGCCGATTTATAGTGCCAAACGCGGCGGCATGCTGCAGATCAGAACTGCGATGGCAGTGAGAGTGGCACCGTACTTCGGATCAGACAATGGTCCGAAGAGCCAAGAGGGGCATCGACGGAGACCTGATATCTTCCGGATGAGAGGTCAGCAGAAGGTCCAACAGGAAATGTACATGATCCTCCACATCGTGAATCCACGTAGGCGAAATAACCAGTTCTGTCAGATGCTTCGCTATGTCCAAACAATGCAAAAAAAAATTAACAGTGGTAGGAGCCACGCGGCAGCTTTTGCTGTCGCACGGATCGGCCGGCACGAACCGGGTGTTACCACCACCTCACAGGATACCAGCGTGAAGTAGAGGTTTACCTCTGCGTTTCCCGTGGTGAGTACAGGTGGCCGGACGCCCTTTTTACTAGAAATGAGGCATTCTATCTTAGTCCTCACGGGTGGTAGCGCATTTGCAGTTTGATTTGTAATTGAGGATAGATGTAGATGTCTATGGGCCGCAGCAACCACTTACTATCATTCATAATTGCTCAAACTTAGTAAACAGAACAAGTCTGTTGTAATATGTGGAGACTTTAACATAAATCTCCTTTAAACTTCTTCCATTAGTATTAAGTTTAGCTCATTGTTTAAATCGTATAATCTTGTTAATTTATTCTTAGAACCAACACGTATTGCTGGGCCTAGTGCGACCTGTATAGATAATATTTTTACAGATGTTAAGCCCTTGCATAAATCAATTATTCAAAATTTAAGTTCAGATCACTGTGGACAGGTGGTATCATTGAATTGAAAAATAAGAAAGTTGTGTTTGTTCCAATAAATGAACTTCGCTTGGAGAGGTTTAGAAGTAATATAATAAAAAGACTTCCATCACTTTCATTTAAAAACAGTGCTAATAATTTGTATGGTACGTTATTTAAAATTATAACTTGTGAATTTAGTAGGATATTAACTTCTAAAACTTCCTCTTTTAACAGTCGCAAATCATTTAATGAATGGGCGACAGTAGGAATTTATAAGAGTAGGCGAAGGTTATACGAGGTTTATAATGAAAGATCATTTAATAGTAGTGTTATATTTAGAGATTATGTAAAAACATATTCTAAAATATTTAAAAAAGTGTGCGCCACAGCTAAGGCTTTACATTTAAGTAACAAAATTAAAACTGCATCAAACAAAATTAAAATAACCTGGAGAATAATAAATAGTGAAACGGGCAAGGTCAAACCGCGCAACTCGGATTTTCAATTGAATATTAACAATAATTTAACCCGATCTGATCAAGAAGTTGCTATGGCTTTTGAGAAACATTTTACTGATGTTCCTTTTTTGACAACTAAATCATTAAACTCTTCTCCTACTGTCACCGAATCATTGCTCAAACAAAATGTAAAGGCTTGTTCAAATTTTTTTAAATTCCATAGAGTACTACCAAAAGATATCGTTAAGTATTTTAAAACTATTGATGTTAAGAAAACGGCAGATTTATGGCGGATTTCCGTTAAAGTTATTTTATCTATAATAGATATAATAGCACCTTATCTAGCCACTATATTTAATACAAGCGTCGAATCTGGTGTGTTTCCTGATTTAATGAAACTTAGTAAAGTCATACCTTTATTTAAATCTGGTAGTACATTAGACCCCGCCAATTTTAGACCAATTTCTGTACTACCAACATTTAGTAAAATTTTTGAAAAAATAATTTTAGATCAAATGTTTCTTTAATATTAATAAATTGCTACATAGAAATCAATTCGGTTTTACAAGGGGTCGCTCAACAAATGACGCTGCAGTTGAGCTTATTAAACATATTTTTTGTGCATGGGAGAATTCAGAGGATGCTTTGGGTATATTTTGTGACCTTTCCAAGGCCTTCGACTGCGTTCACCATGAGACATTAATCAGGAAGCTACAGTACTATGGTGTCAAGAACACAGCGCTTAAACTTATAATTTCACATTTAAGTAATAGAATGCAGAAAGTTATTATCAATGGTAAAAGTTCTTCCGGCTCACCTGTACTAATGGGTGTCCCTCAGGGCTCAATTCTCGGCCCATTCCTGTTTCTAGTGTATATTAATGACTTACCTTCTATTGTAGAGGATAATCATGATATAGTATTATTTGCCGATGATACTTCTTTGATTTTTAAACTTAAACGTCAATCATTTAAATGTGACGAAGTGAACAATGCTATGTCAAAATTAGTGCATTGGTTTAACGTTAATAATTTACATTTAAACGGAAATAAAACTAAATGTATTAAATTTACAACAACGAATGTTAGAAATCTGAGTACCAATGTGTTTTTAAATGGGGAAGAACTGAGCCCTGTTGAATCCACTGTTTTTCTTGGCATCACTCTCGACGCAAAGCTTCAGTGGGGCCCCCATATATCCAAACTAGCAAGCAGACTAAGTTCTGCAGCCTATGCTGTAAAAAAGATTAGAGGTCTCACTAGTGTCGAGACAGCTAGATTAGTTTATTTCAGTTATTTCCATAGCATAATGTCTTATGGGATTTTGCTATGGGGAAATGCGGCTGATTCAGAAACTATTTTTGTTTTACAGAAGAGGGCCATTAGAGCTATTTACAACCTAAAACTGAGAGTCTCTTAGAGATAAATTTAAAGAAATAAATAAGTATATTAACTTTGGCCTCTCAGTATATTTACGAAAATTTAATGTATGTTCACAAAAACAAAGGTAGTTTTAGTAAAAAAAGTGATGTGCATTCTGTAAACACTAGGAACACACATAAGCTAGTGATACCAGTTTCTCGACTCCACAGAGTCAGTAATTCATTCTTGGGGCAATGTATACGCTATTACAACAAGGTCCCGGAAAGTGTACAGGCTCTCTCCATTAGCAAGTTTAAATGTTTTGTTAAGTTGAAACTGTATAAAAAGGGTTATTATAGTATAAATTAATACATGGTTGATAATAACCCCTGGGAATGAGGTGATCGCTTCCAAGCTGTTTCTAAAATAAATTTTGTACTTATATAGTTAGTACAACCATTATTGTAAAATTTGCTTTAAAAAAAGTCCCGCTGGGTTTCTTGCTGGTTCTTCCCAGGACAGAGGTTTTTTTTCGAACCAGTGGTAAAGTAAAAAATGACTTTCAATAAGAATTACACATGTGATCTATATTGAATAAAAAATTATTCTATTCTATTCTATTCTATCAGGTGGACTGTGTGCTAGTTTGTCACCCTTATCCTATAAAAAAAACCATATGCCAAGGTAAATTCATAAACAGATCGACCCGCATGATCGGTTAAACGGGAACCAAGCCATTCAGCGTGGTGGACGTTAAAATCACCGAGCATCACAATCTCTGAGAGTCTGAGAGTCTGCAGCCATTTGGACGTGGTCGATGAGTTGGTCTGTTTTGGCATTAACGCTATGGGACCTATAGAGGCACCCGTAGACGCGGGGATGGTCGTCGCTGTCTACGCGCAGCCATAAGATGGACAGGTCCGTACCTTCAAGACTGCCGAGGCGTCGAAAACAGATGTCCTCTCTGACGTACACGCAAACTGCAGCCCGGGGCATAAAGGAGTGTTTTAACTTGTACCCCGGATAGGAGAGATACGAAGTATCAGCCAAAAGTATTATTAATATAGAATAAATTATATATTCATTACCTACAAAATTATTAAAAAAACTGATTTTATGAAGAGGTTGTTTACCCTACTTTTGAGGTATAAATTATTCTGAAATAACCTTTTATATGATTAAAAATATTTTTATAAGGGTTTTCGAAACGGTAACACTGTAGAAAATGTAAAACAGGAAAAACTGTCAGTCTTCCATCGTCACCTGGGGTAAGACTAACAGTTATGTTTTTATTTCAACGTACGTACATTATGCAGTACTTGAAGAAAAATCGTAAATGTAAACATAAAAGTTAACAGTAGTAACTTTTATTTCGAATGTTATGTAGAACATTAAAGGTTTCCTTTTTGAGTTAAATTTGAGTGAATATAAATAAGGAGCGAGACTAACATACAATCAAAATAAGGGGTAACAATTTTTTTTTGTATATGTAAAATATACAATACGATTCCAACTCTTTATTGCTTACCTATTATAATTTTTCCTTTCTATTAATTTTCCTCTCAGTAATATTAACTCTAGCTTCACCCAATATCATTTGTGTACTTAATGGAGCGATTTGTGTACTTGATGGATACGTTGCAAACTCTTATGCTTATTGTTAATGCGTACTATTTGTAATTACTAATTACATATTTAGTATTTTTAAATGAAGTCATCATAATGTAGAATTCGTGCGCGCGTGTGGTGCTGGATGCAAAGAATTGCACCACCCCATCTCTTCTCGTGAGTGTCGTAAAAGAAAAATGAATGATTATAGTTAAGTATAATTATAATGATGTTGTTTAATTACAATTATAACCAAGATTTATATTTATTTTCATTTCGGTAGATAGTAATTTACACTTTTATTTAAGCGTGGTACCTCCTTTTCTGACTTAATTAAAATCGCACGCGTTAAATTCATATTTTTTGCGTTAATTTAGACAGAATTTTTTCACAGTATTCTGAAGCAAAAATGTCCATCAAGAAAATGTTTCTTACTTCTGACTTGGGAAAATACTAACTAATGATTGTCTTGCCTCTAACAAACTGATAGTCCTTCCCCAACTTGCAATTTCTGAGTATCATTTTTATATTGTTAAATATTTTAGAAAAACGATTGTTTTGCGCTAAATTGAACAAGTACTTAATAAAAGCTTATATTCGCATGATGCTATTTACGTTGAGAGCACTTGAGAGAGTTTTTGCTCAATTTTCACCAAAATTCTAAAATATCCGTTAACCCGGCAACTTTGATAAATTTTTTTCACTTCTTATATTTTTAATGACGTTTTTTCGGCCTTATTAACTTGCAATAGTAACGTCTGTGTTTTGAGCCGAAAACGTTTACTTACCTTACTATTATTTCTGTTTATTTTATTAATAAGAAGATTAATGATTTGTGACAGAAAATATCTGACCGCCGAGCTTCAGCACGTCGAGCAAGTATTGCAAAACAACAAGCTTCGGGTCCCGCGTCTACGTCACAGTGACCGAGTGAAGCCGACCACAGTCGAGCGTGTGTCTGCTGTACTATCCTGTCAGAGGAATCACAGACAAGGTTGGCTACATTTTGAAGCGAGCTTCTATTAAAACATACTTCAAGCCGCCGAAGAAGATTGGTCATTTTTTACCATCCGACAAGTGTAATATCCCTCTACAAGATGCAGGAGTGTACAAGCTTGATTGTGAATGTAATCTCTCTTACATAGGACAAACAAAAAGATCCATTAAAACTCGCGTGAAAGAACATATAGCTGACGTGAAGCACCGACGCTCTGGGAAGTCTGCAGTCTGTGAACATGTTGAAGATCGTCCCCGCCATTACATCAGATTTGATAGACCACAAATCCGCGCAAAAGAACACCGATTCCTACCAAGGATGATACGCGAGGCTATTGAAACTAAAGACATCCTAATTTCAATAGAGAAGTTGGATGGGTGATGCCATCTGCTTGGGATCCTATAATTAACATAATTAAATCCAAACCCAAGCATACCACTGTAAGTCTTCAAGATACTGTAACTTCATTCTGCGTAAGTCAAGCCAAAAATTAATATTAAAAAACTGAAGGTAGCCGGGCTAACTGTGACATCGGGACGTCAAACATCTCAGTCCCCCCCCCCCCCCCCCCGTTACCATGAGTTGCTGTAAAGCTCCCGAAACGGCGGGATTTAAAATAGTACATTAAACGCGATAAAATCCGTAAAAAAAATTGTTTTCAATAAGTAGATTATTTCTATTTTTGTTATAAAAGCCATGGTCATAATCATGATCCATGTATTTAATTGTTAAAAGTTACGTGTTATATTTGTTTTCATACTAATCAAATACGCATTACAATTTTTAGTGTTAAATATATAGCACTAATAAGAAGTAAACGTTGTTTACGTCTAAACATGGCTATTAGGACTACAATAAAACTTCATACTCGATTGGTTGGTCAAATCATATCCAAAACAGCGTTTTTATAAGAGCTCACCATAGGTGTTGAGTTTGTGTTTTTAAAAATGGTATTCAAATAATGCGTAACGGCGTATAGCGTCCGTCGTTGTTTTTTTTTGTTTTCTTCTTTTTCTTTTTTTACGTATTTTTTTAGCTTGTAGCTTCGTCTCGGCCAGTATGTTTATACAACAAAAGTTCAAAAATTAAAAAGAAAATAGTTTCGTAAGCCTCAACATGGCTAAGTTTCCTTTAAATGATAAAAGGTGAGTACTTTTCTTTCTAAGCTCCATTTTACGTTGGCTGGGTCGTTAGTGCACTTTTTTATCGATACGGAAAATTATATCATCCCTAGCAATTTCATTCGACATAATTGCTTATCGAATACCTTATTAAGTTTTTATTAAAATCGATTTCGTAGTTTGTTAACAAAAACATCGAACTTACCAAACACCATTGAGAATTTTATGCATACTTACTTACAGATTATAGACTTATGGGGTATAATCTTAATAAAAAAAATCGGAATTTATGTATTATCGGAAAATATAGTTCTTGTATATACTTATTTGTTCTGTCTCGTTGGTCTAGTGGTTGTAGTAGCGCAACTGCTGATCATGAAGTACCGGGTCCGAATTCCGAGTCGAGCCAAAAAAAATCAGTTATTGAGTTTTTCCATCAAGAAATTCTCAGTAGCTGCCCAGAATCAGGAAGTTGGCGGTGTCTCGAACCCGTGCCTCGGAAATCACATAACAAAGGCAAACGCAACGCAACGTCCTGCGCCTGATCTCTCTCTGGTCGTGTCGGTTTACCGTCCCATCGATCGAGATCGAGGAACGCCGTCTTAATTAAATTATTATTATTTGTATATTAATACAAAGATATTTGTAATCTATTTGTTTTTATTTATTTATTCGTGTCCAATGATTTAATTAACATTAAAAAAGTTAGAGATAAAAATGAAAATCCGAATCAGCATTTTATAAATTTACTGCTTAAAATAATAATACTACTTAGTTACATGAAAAGAATAGCAAAAAGAAAAGAAAAATTATATCATAGCTACCAATTTCTTTCGACACAATTGCTTATCGAATACCTTATAAAGTAAAGTATTGTAATCGACTTCGTAGTTCTGTAAAGAAAAAAATCGAACTTACCAATCACCATTGAGTATTTTATACATACTTACTTTTACTTAGTACAACGTAATTACGGAACCGCATTCTCATTTTAATTTTTAGAATAAATTACGAAAATTCAATTTTATTAAATGATGCGGTAGATGTAGATTTACCGAATTTACATTTTATTTTGCAAATTGTTAATTCGTTATATAAATTTTAATTCGAGTAGGGATTCCCCACGAGCATGGAAGATTAGGTTAGGACGGGCAATAAGTTTCTTGACCTTAATTTTTTGGATTTTATTTGACTCGTGCTTTGAATTCCATCTCGTTCAAGTAATATGTCCATCAACAGTTTGTGTTATAATTTGAAATTTAAATTCTGTTCTTTTTGTCGGTGAGTTTACTTCAACTCGAAGTAAATACATTTTTTTTCGAAATAATTCAGTGTTATTTATTCAAAACACATCATATTATATCGAAATTGTTTATTCGTAATTTTATAACATGATATATACCTTCAACAGACACATAAATTACAAAGGAATTTAATTCTAATTAACGTTAATTATATTAATTATATTATAATAAATTTTTTATGTTAATTACTCGTGAATAAATTACAGATGAATAGGTAGCAAATATAATTGACGGCTGTGAGGCAATGAGTGACTGTGATTTCGATTGTCAATTCACATTTATTTAAAGACTAACTAATAAGAGGATGCTCTAATATCCCGATTAAGAATGCCACCACATTACGCTATGCTATTTTACACTGGTATTTTGTGCGAACGTGGTTCTTCCCTGGTAGGGCCAACCCATGAGAGCTTCAGGCACAGTAAGCAGTAGCTTGGCTCTACTAATATCTATTGAGATAGTGGATTGTCTTACTCATCCACTAATTAATATTGTCCCGTAAGTCAAGGAAAGAGAAACAAGAGACGAGAGCAGCATCTTCCTGATAACAGATCAAAATAAAAACAATCTGCGGTTGCTAACTCGCCGACTATGCTTGGGAACTATGGTAAATATATAATAACACCAATATATCCTCCCTATAAGGTGAGACACCAAACAGCGCCGGATAGGGATTAGATTGTGCCATAGTCGCCACGATTCACAGGCGGGTTGACAACCGCAATTTTTCCGCAGTCATCAGGAAGATGCTGCTATCCATCACCTGTTTTAAACGTCCTCTGTCGCTGCTTACGACACCCACGGTAAAATATAGAACAATGGATCCGACGTAACATTATAAATACAGCCGCTACACGGTAAACTATATTAATTAAGGGAAACTGCGTCGTAGCTATTAACGCCCACCTTCCAGATCATAAGGTATTATTAGCGTTTCATAGCAAATACTAATATAATTAGAAGTTATATAAGTTCAAGCATTTCTTAATCAGTAACAAGGAATATAAGTTTGCGTAAGTGTGTAACTGCTTCCAACGGATACCTATTACAATTCGGGCATAATAAAAAGTTTAAGTATAGTGTTATTTTGTGTTATGCAATGTAATAGAATGCGCTACAGCACAATATACGGTAACGTTCTATCGACTTAACGACTTTTAAAGTCTTATCTTTTAAAAATCAATTATTTACCTTCTTATAAAAAACGATCTCCTCATTTCATTGCAACGTTGTTATGCTGTTAAAGTATATCATTGTGTTATCTAAATTTAGGGTAAATAAATTTGTTAACAGCCATATTTTAACAATCTGAAGGATACCTTTAAAAGGAGTAATTATATACTCTTTGATTGATACCAGATATTACGATACTAATTACTCAAAGGTATTTAGTAATAAAAAGTGTCCTAAAAACTATCCTTTGAATTAACCTACCTTCTACATAATCTTGCGATAAGTTCTTATACGAAAGATACAATAGTGACGTCCAGAAACAGTTTTGCACAAGTCTTTATTTCAAACTAGCTGTTCCCCGCGACTTCGTCCGCGTTTATTTATGTATTACGATTGACTTTCCATGGTTTTAATTTTTTTGCGCGGAACCCTAATTCTCTAAAGTTCTTCTAAAGTTACTCCTTATAACATCGGCTATTTGCCAGCGAAAGTCCCGTCAAAATCGATCTAGCCGTTTTGTAGATTAGTTGGAACAAATAGACAAACAAAGAGACAAAAATTCAAATATTTTTTTTGTTATAATTACCGTATATACCTACTTTCATATTCATTTAGTAAAAAGCCGTGTTATTTTGACATTACAAACAGAATTTTATTTATTTGTAAGTCGAAAACGTCACTACGTACATACTCAGCCCACTAGGTCTCACGGCTTTAATGATATTGGACATATACGATTAAAAACATTGTTTTATAACCGCACCATTAATAGTGTTTAATCACTGTTATTTCGCTTAACAAAGGACCATATTATGTAACGTTACGCCTTCGTGTTAAAATAAATTGGTCAATTAAAAAATCAAATTACTGCTAGTAAAAACAACTTGAGAATTTTCAAATATTAACACATTCGGACATCCAATATTTAAATAAACTTACTCTTTGAAGTAGTTTAAGCACATTCGGCTTAAGGTTTATTTTTTTAATAGACAGGGTGACAAACGAGCACACAGTCCAGTTGATGGTAAGTGGTTGCTGTGGCCCATAAACATCTACATCTATACTCGTTTGCCACTCAAAATGCAGTTGCGTTGTCACCCGTAAGGACTAAGATGGAATGCCTCTTTTCCAGTAAAAAGGGTCTCCGGTTCTCTACACTCACTTTATGAAACACAGCAGCATTAAGCTGCTATTTTACACTGGTTTTCTGTGAGGGCGTGGCCTTCCCCGGTCGAGGCGACCCATTCGAACTACAACTATACTACTAATATAGCTGCAGCATGGCTCTACTAAGTTGAAAAGGTTTTCACGAGATTTAATAAATAGGTATATAAGCACTCACGCCTGTCGCCCAAAGGGGTAAGCTACGTACTTCCATTTGGCACGATCATAACGCGTCTCTCGTCTTCTTCACGTCCATGTTTACTTTAGTATATACACAACGGTTAAGGGTACTCTTAATATGGCCCATCTTCAATATTGCCCAAATTGGTACCCTTTTTTTAATATTTTGTACCATTATTGTGTTCCGCCAATTTAAAACTAAAATAATCTTAACAATAACGCGGCGGTTCATTTTGGAGGAACGGTAACGAACTCAGTGTTATGTTGTGCCCATCACTAGTCGTGACTAACTGATAGGTATCAGGAACGCATTCTCTGAACGGCCCGAACTATAAAGGAAATAATAAATAAACATAAATATATATTTACATACTCATATAAATAAATAAATAAAACATAAATAAATAAAGTCCAAACCAGATGGAAGCGCTCAGCAGGGGAGACCAAACGGCCGAGGGTTAGGGGAAAAGGGAAAGAAATCGGCGGACGATGAGGGCGGTACCAGTATCATTATTGTTATTATTTCATAATTTTTTATATCTTGCTGTATTTTCTATTTCTTTTTTTTCTGTTTATTTTATATATAATTAATTTAAAGCGAGCTAGTAAAAGAAGACAAATATTGTACAACGAAATACCGATCTTATAATAAATTCCGTACATGACTCATAAGCCGGGGAGTAAATGAAAGTCAAAGTGAATGGTCAATGAACGTTCACGTCCAATTTGTTGGTAGAATAATGACTACAAATTAATGTTGCGACTTTGTAAACCTCTCATCATCCTTAAGAATTACTTACTTATCGTCACGCACAATCCCTGACGGGGTAGCCAGAGAGAACAGATCGCCAAGTGTCACGATCCTTACATACCTCTTTCGCTTCTTTCAGATTCATTATCTTCTTCATACATGCACGTCAAGGTATCCGCGTACTCTTGGCCCTCCCCTCTTCGAGCAGTTTGCTCACATGGTCGTCGAAAGTTGGTCTCGGTCTACCTCGACACCTTTTAATTTTAACTTTCGCGCTATATATTTTCTTCACCATTCGGTCTTCACTCATTCTCTCAACAAGCGCAAACCATCGAAGCACGCCCTTATCAATTTTTGTGATAAGGCCATCTTTCAAACCTGCCATATTGCGAATCTCTTCGTTTCGCTTCCGGTCGGCCATGGTAACGCCGCACATTTTACGAAGAGATCGCATCTCCACTGCATTCAACTTGCTTTTATGCTTCTTCTGGCATACCCAGGTTTCGCTGCCATATAACAAAGTCGGTACCAACACGGCGTTATGTATTGCAAGGCGTGCACTCTTCACTACGCCTTGCCTTTTGACTAACGCAGTCAGGGCACCATTGACTTTGTTCCCGGCAGCGGCACGCCTGTCCACATCTAAATCACATCTTCCATCCCGGCTAAAAGCACTCCCCAAGTATACAATTTCATTTACCTGTTCTAGACATTCCTGATTTACCCATATTTCACACTTCGTTCTCTCTTCGTCCCTTTCAAATACCAGAACCTTAGTTTTATTAGCATTCAAGCGGAGACCTTTAATTTCACATTCCTCTTTCATACACGTGACTAATGCCTGCAGTTCTGCCTCTGATGGTACAATAAGCACTGCATCATCAGCATACAGCAGACAATTTACTTTAATGTCACCCAATTTCACACCCAAACAGCTATCTTTCAGCTTCTGTAAACAGCTGTCGAGATACAGTATGCACAGCCAGGAAGACATGACACAACCCTGTTTTACGCCCGTTTGGACGCTAAACATGGGTGACAGGTCATGCCCTACCCGCACACAGGCGTTACAGTCACAGTAAAGTGACTGCACAGCCCTTAGCAATCGACCATCCACACCATACCCCGGCAACAGTTCCCACATTTTCTTCCTTACAACCTTATCAAATGCTTTCTCAAGATCCACAAAAGCACAGAAAATCTTCTGGTTAGCAGCCAGAAGCTTTTCCGTGATCATGCGGAGAGAAAACATTTGATCCGTGCATCCACTTTCAGGTCTAAATCCGCATTGTGCCTCCCATAGAAATCTTTCCGATTTCTCTTGCATCCTACGTGTCAAAACCTTCGAGTAAACTTTACTTGCTAAACTGGTCAAGCTGATCGCCCGATAGCACCCGCAGTCAAAATGTGAACCTTTACCTTTATATAACGGCACAATGACTGCGGATCGCCAATCATCCGGGACATCCCCCGTCCGCCAGCACAAATTGCACAGCAGATGAAAGCTGTCCCAGACGCGAGGCCCACCATACTTGACCATTTCAGCAGTAACTCTGTCTAGTCCCGCAGCCTTACCACATTTCAAACTTCGAATCGCACGTTCAATCTCTTTCATACTGATGACCTCAGTGTCATCGAGGTCCGGGTCTGGCGTACCAGTCTCGGCGTCATCCCCTGATCCCTCACTAAGATCATCACACGCATACATTTCTCTATAAAATTCGCTCCATCGCTGCATGACGTCCGATTTGTCTGAGAGGACGTCATTAGTTCTCGGAAGCACTTTGTTCATTCTTAAGGCCGTCGCACCACTTCGGGTCCTTCCAACCTCTTTCCAGAAGAGTTTGGAGTTCTCCTTAAAGTTGTGCAACAACCTTTCGTCCGCTTCCATTCTACACCTTTCACGCACTTCCTCAATCAATGCTTTCGTGTGAACTTTTTGCAGCTTATATCTTTCTTCCATCTTCTATCTCATATCCTTATCATTACTAGAGGCCAAGTAGTCTAACCATGCTTTCTTCTTCTTCTTTACAGCTTCTTTCACTTCATCATTCCACCATGCATCTCTTCTTTTAGTAAAGCCTCTTTTAATCGTTCCACACACTTCTTCCGCTGCACTTACCATTCTATCCCTAAGGTTTTGCCATGTTCTTTCCACACATTCATTTCTGCCATCGATGGTGTCAAGCTTTTCGGCTACCCTCGCATGATATTTGTCCCTAGTATCCGCTTCCTGAAGCTTCAGATGCGACAGACCGACTGTGGTTCTGTCACTGCCTTCCGGTAGTGCCAACCCGCGAACAGACCCCTAAATCTAGTAATCACTAGATAGTGATCCGTTCCCAGGTCAGCACCCCTGAACACTCGCGTATCCATCACCTGTTTTCGCAGTCGGTCATCCACCAGGAACAAATCGATCATACTTCTCTCATTCTTTCTTTCTCTAGTATACATATGGATTTTCTTGTGATTAAACATAGTGTTTGTCACAAGAAAACCCTATTCCTTGCATACCGCCAGTATAAGCTTGCCAGCATCATTAACCCTTTTATCCCCAAAATTTCCAAGCACCGACTCGTACCCTGGTCGAGCGGTACCAACCCATCCATTCAAATCACCACATACAACAATTCTTTCGTTTCCCCTAGCCAAATCTAGAACTTCTCTTACATTCTCCCAAAACTCCTCCAGCTCAGCCCTGGACGACGAAGCTACCGGCGCATAAACAGCCAAAAGGAATAACTTCGTCAGTCCCAATTTAAAGCGAACCCAGAGAAGTCTTGAGTTCACAACCTTATATTCAGTCATAACATCGACCAACCGAGACGACAGCAGCACCCCCACTCCCTGGCGGGCGCTCTCACTCTCCGGGACTCCGAACCATAGAGCTAACGCCCCGCCAGGGAGCTCTTCAGTACCACTGCCCTTCCGTTTGGTCTCCGACATACACACGACATCTAATTCTCTTTCTTTCATTATTTCGATCAACTCATTCGTCATATCTCTCATGCCTCCTCTAACATTCCATGTGCCAACTCTGCACTCTGTCCTCCACCTAAGAATTACTTGGTTTGCCTTTATATGAAATTGCCTTTATATTTATTATGAAAATACAAAATAAATTCTTGCGAAATGTATTTTTCAAGTATATTTAATATAAGTTTACGGACAAGCACACAATTCACCTAAAAGCTACAAGTACATGATCATTTCATATAATTACGTGAGGTTCGGCCAGTCTCCACCCTTTCGTTGTTGACTTACCACGCATTCGAACCAAACGGTTTGCTACATCGTTCATCATGCGTACAGCAAAGGCAAAGCAAAAATCACTTTGCTCCATATGTTTCCATTCAAAATTCACTGAGTTATAACTCAAAAACCTTAAATCCAAGTAGCATAAAATTTCCTAAATTTATGAGTAATGTAGTAATGTAAAATGTACAACATTTGTGTTATATAAGCAATTGATGAACATTAACAGGTTTGAAAAGTACTGTTCTGAACTAATCAGCACCTGAAACGTGATCACGTCCTTAAACCGTATTTTAATCACGAGCCTTACTGAGACTATCATAAAACTATTTGACAAAGGAGTGGAATAGCGCCATAGGAGCCAGCGCCTGTGCTTCCGTCCGATTAGAATGTGGGTGTATTCAAGGTCAGAATGAATAGGCTTTTGATATGTCTTTGGTAAGTTTTAACAGTGGTAGAGCCAGGCGGCAGCTTTTGCTGTCGCATGGATGGGCCGGCTCGAACCGGGGTGGTACCACGACCTCACAGAATACCAGCGTGAAGTAGAGGTTTACCTCTGCGTTTCGCTTGATGAGTGCAGGTGGCCGGAGGCCCTTTTTACTGGAAATGAAGCATTCCATCCTAGTCCTCACGGGTGAAAACGCATCTACATTTTGATCTGTAACAGAGGATAGATGTAGATGTCTACGGGTCGCAGCAACCACTTACCATCAGGTGGACTGTGTGCTCGTTTTTCACCCTTATCCTATAAAAAAAAGTCAGTGCGCTTCACCATCTTAAGCTACATCACCACTTACCATTAAGCGCTGGCTTAGAATAATAAAATAATAAATAAAAAAACACCACATTATTAACATTTCAAAATAAAACATATATTTTGTATCCCTTTTATTATATAATATTTACGAGCCATCGTAGCTAAGCGCTCACTATAAGCTGACTTTACCATGGCTCGACGGTGAAGATCTGAAAAAAACCTTAAGAAATATACTTCGTAGTCATACGAAGTCTAACACGTCACTACGACTCTGTGACACTCTTGTTCTTGCCCTAAAACCCTCCCAAAGAAGAGAGAAGGCCTGCACCCAGAAGTGGGACGTATATAGGTTGCAACTTTTTTTGCTTAACCTTTATCTAATAAGTCTGTGTAAAGCAATTTAAGAGATACCTATAACTCATTTTTGTTCAAAAAACCTTATGGCTTCCGATATAGGGCGCCTGTGCATAAATTATTGGACGACTGTTACTACAATTAATGCACATCATCTTCATTATAGTGGACGTTCACGAATGTCTATTGTAATAAAGACTTTATAATGAAGAAGTTATAGTTATTGTAGAGTACCTCTCTCGGTTCCAAAACTAATTTAATCCGCTCAAGATCTACACTCTACAACAAACATTGAGGCTTGAAACTTAGTGAACTACAAACTCACATAGAGAGGCTGTAAAGAAAACTTAATCTTAAACTGCCCAGTAGACGAGTTCTACTTTCTTAAGTTTTATAGCACGCTTTGTTTTACTATCTTTTTACTATCCCGTATTATTTCTTGCATTCACCCTAACAAGTTTCGCTTTATTTAATTATTAACTCGCTCTTACGTTAATTTTCGCAACGATAGGAAACTTTCAGAATAGGGTCGTTAATTTGTAAATACTTTATGAAAACTGTTTAGTGAGAGCTTATTTCTCTTATAAAAGTGAATGGAAATATTATTACAACAATATATTTATTACAACAAAAATTTATAAAGCTTATATAATATGTAGGAAATAAATTTATATGATATATTGCTCACTAAAGTTATTGTCTACGTACGTTGTCACTAACGTGTCCCAATTAGCTAAATCGCACTGAGAAAAGGGTTACGCTTGTTATGTTACTGATCTGGAAACTTTTTTCGTACTGACAGTCTGTTTTTACGCGATTTTGTTTAATACTTTATATGTTTTTTTTTTTTGGAGCATATTAGAGTTTACACCACTATAATCGTTTTGAATGTAGGGCACGTTATGAAAAATACATGGGTAGTAAAATCAAGCGTCAACAAACAGTGAAACCGTTATGGTTTTCCGTTATATCATAGCGCAAAATGAATAATGTAATATACTCGTAAGTAATATATTTTTAACGTTATATATTTTATTAAATCAATATAAATAAATAAATGATTTCATTTGCTTACTTTGCCTATTCTATACAATTAGACAATTGTTTTTCAGGAGTAAACTCCAGTCACGCGTTGGAGCTGTCTCTCACAATTGTTTTTATTATTTTAAATATATTACATTTGCTTACGTTCTCAAACATTATATTATGTCCAACAGTGATACGTTTATGAAATTATTTAGATACACTCGCAATTTCCAATTTGCAGCCGACGTGTCGGTAGGTTTTTAACATGATACAAAAAAGGTAGGTAAGTTCAGCTAGAGGAATAAAGGAAGTTATGATCGTAACCTTACCTTAAGAAATAGAGTAGTTTCATAATATTATCACCTACCACCTTCTAGTCCTGACTAGTAAATCTTCAGAAATAGGCCGAGATGTTTATATATTTTTTTCAATAAATACCATAAATAATATAATACACCTTGGTAGTATCAATCAATCTTCAGGGTCCGTATATACTTGATATAGGAAAGATTAAAATGTTATTTAATTACGATTATTCAGACTCGTGTAATAATCTAAGTGTAACCATTTATGACAAAAAATATTCAGACTTTTATCTATGAAATTGTCGTTTTTTGGAACTGGCCACTTTGAAATGTGGCTATCATAGCCATTGAATTTGAATTCATAAATTTCATGTTCAAGTCATGTTATTTCTTTTTTAAAATATTATGTTCGTTTGTGTCTTTTGTTTTTTTTTTCTGTAGGTAGTATATTTCTTTTTGGTCACTGTTTGTCTAATTTAACTACTGAATTTATCACAACGCTTTCGATTTTTTAACTGAAAACCCCTCTTTTCTATGTAGAATTAGCAATTAGATACATGTTTGGACGCGGGCATTTCGTTTTTCGTCACTCAGCTCGTGAATGACGTATTTGCCAAGTTTATTTATTTCAGTAATTTAATATTGTTTGGACACATATTAAAAACTCAGTCGTAGTTTGAAATGGATCCGCTTCTACTATCGCCTTTAGTTCCTTATTATCATCCTTTTTTTCCAGGCAGCCACGAGCTTCTTTTATAAAGTAAAAATTTCACGAATGAAAGCAGTTGAACCAAGTGTAAGAGAACAATACGTTCAATCCAATACAAAACAATAAAAACAATACGAACGTACGTTCGTTCTTTAATAATGACCCGTTCATCATCATTGATGAAGTGCGCCGTTTGACACGCATTGTTTTCACATCTGAATTCACATTCAAAAATAATACAAATTTTCTTAGAGTCCATGGTTATAAATATAGTGATATTTCAGGAAAAACAAACAAATAAGAAATAAATGATGTTGAAAAAGGAATAACATGCCTAAAATATAAAATTTAATTACAATATCTGGTTAAACAATAGTCTTTACAGTTCAAAGTGGTCAGATATATAAACCTTGTGATATCGGTGTAAGGAATCCATCTCCGCATTTTGTCATTGTTCTCGTAACAGGCGACCATAGGATATTGGATATATTTGATAGACCTCATGGATTTCAATAGATGGCAGTACAAGTCTCATTGGTGGTAGAGCCATGCTGCAGCTACATTATGGTTGTTGTAGCACGAATGGGTCGGCTCGCCCGGAGAAGGACCAAATAATTGGGGAGAAAAAATTTAGTCGCCGATTATATCCACTGAAAAGAGATAAAATTATATTGTCTTTATGCCAAAACACGGCAGCGGGGACAAGTATATTCCCGTTTGACATTACGAGTAGACATTTATCTCCCATCCGTAGAATGGAGCCAAAGGAAAGATACAAAATTATGCTTTTTTGACATTCGAAAGGGACATCTTATCTTAGTTCATTGAACATGGGTTTAAGTTTATATTCATACAAAAAGTCATCTCCCATTTTATCTACTGTGGATATTATATCCGCTGGTGTGCCCATGTTCGAAGGGTAGACTACGAAAGGATAAAGTTTTTCTCCTTACCCGGAGATAAAATTGTCCCATGCCCATGCTACCACTGCAGGTGCACACAATCACTATAGTCTACCGTAAAAACAGTAGCTTATATCTTAGTGGGTAATTTCTATATAAGTACCATATATTATTCGTAAAAATAACACTAAAACTGTATACTGCACATCACTCTATATCCGATTTCACGCTAAGCGCTTGAAAAAAAATACATAGCATTGGTAAATAAATATAAAAAATATATCGAAGACTGTAGATCACTGGCATAGCCTTCTAACAACTACAGTAACTGTCTGAGAATTAAAATGTTTTGAGAACATGAAGCCCGCCAACATTAACTGGAGCAGCAATTGGAAAGAGCACTCCGTCGCGCGCACACTGTCTACGTATTAGACCGCATGCCGTGGAGAACGCACGTGTGGATGTAATGTCACTTTGGAGTGTGGGGACCGTAGCCGGTTCCAACATATTGCACTCGTGCCTGCGGAGATTAAGATCTAATCCAGACAGGTTAAAATCAACTTAGCGTCGGGTTGATACAAGAAAATTGAAAGAAGTGAGAAGAATGAAAGTACACAAAAAATAATGAAAATATTAAAATTATACTATTCCCATTTTATATATCATCTTGCCATGAGATACGTGTGTTACTAGATATAAAACTAGAAAAGTTATTATGGCGGCCATTGGAGCGTCCATTATGCAAGACAAAACTTTTATGGCCTAGAGACACTCCACGGGTTACGTCGAACTACGTCCAAAACATACTGCCAGACAAAATCATTATTATTTAGTCATTCTCTGCCTTCTGATTTTCCATGTTCCGCTTTTGTTAATTTTACTTTGCAATATTTTAAAAACATGATAAAAAGATCGTCGGTGAAAGTAAATTCTAAATGTCTTCAGTAATAAATCTAACGACAGCAAAGCAATAAAGGCAACGACATAAACATTATATCAGCTAAATGTGCGTTAATATGCAGTTGTATCACTTGTGTATAGCGGTCGAGAAACGCCGTGTTCAATAACCAATCACTTGTCACATTTCAAGTTCGTTTCCCTAGCATCAGTTGAGTCTTAAATTTCAAATTTTAATACCAACGAAACTTGCATCTCTGAAACTTCGTAGCTAACACTACACTCTTACATAATTCAAGCCGAAAGTCTTTCATTGACGAACAACTCGAATTCAAACCTCGATATCATCATCATCATCATCGTTCTTACAGTTCACTCTCAACCACTATATCACTAAATTTATTCAGTATCACTAAAATTATTAATTGCGATATTAGTTATTTACTACTAAGTAAAAATGACATATACTTCATTTATTTTCGTATTTGAAATGATACAATAAAAACAATATTACAATAAATCTTGACACCAATCTAATTACGTCACTCTGAAAATGCTGTGCACGCCTGTACGCCTCTCATACTTAATTAAATAATATGTAGCACTGACTTTCCCTTAGCGCTTATGTCAACTCGTCGTTTTTTTTTTGCTATGCGTATAATATTTATTATCTATATATCGATTAATTTAATTAACATAATGTTGATGTTTAATAGCTTAAAAATCCAACGGTAAGCAATATGCGAATAGTGGTCAGGTACTGGTTTATAATAAGTAAAAAAAAACGTTAAAGGTTCGACACGTCTGTTACTGCGGTCGTATTTGCGGTCGTTGTGCGTACGAAGCGTAACAAGTTAATGCAAATCCTTACGACTGGAGAGACCCATGCCCAAGAGAAAATTTTTACAGGCGATGAATTAATTACGAAACAATAAAATTAACGATGTATATTCAGTTCAAATTCAATATTCAACAAAATCACTAGCATCAAGTTTTGCTACAAACTCGGCTGTTTTTTAACATAAACAGCTTCGATCCTGTTGTAGTCCGTAGAGCTCATTCTTTAGATCAAAGTTACCATAAAGGAAGTAATCTAACTACCAATACGAAATTCAAGTACAGTATGCTGATACACGATACAAGTAGAGTTTATGCCTTGTAAAAAGTGTATAACAAGCCAAAATATAAGAGCCAATATTCTACCTATATATTTTGTATGACAACGTCTATCTTATAAAAGATGATAATATATTTTATTTTGAATTAATTAAAGAACTTTTTACATTCCGATAGCTATTTAAGGAACTGCTATGGAGCTTAATGCCTGCATAGATCTCAACTCTTTTATGGCGAAACAGGCAACTCCGATCGTCATTTGTTTGAAACGTAGACTTTTTCACATTAGCGTTTTGATGGTATTAATTTTCGAAATATTTTATCCTGTTATTAATCTGAAATGTATACATGACCTTCAAAAAAACGTTATTCTTGCATTTACACTTCACTGATTTACTTTTTTTTATTTAAACCTAAATTAAATATCGACAATGTAATATAGTTTCGACAAAGATATTGGTCTCCGTGTAGTGGCTGTGCAAGAATATCCACTACCCCATATCGTCCCGTGGGTATCCTTAGAGGCGACAGAGAAAAACAAACCAAGGAGATGGGCAGCCGCGTTTTCCTAATAACAACCAAAAATAAAAATAAAATATTAATTTGTGCATTTCACACGCGGTAGAAGTGAAACCTACAGAATATTAAACTTCGAGGGAATGAGACGAATATAAGAAACACTGTATATTGTATTGTATTATATCTCATTCTTTCGCAGGCTAAATCCTATAGACGTACTGTTTATCTCTTTTTAGTATTCATTTATTCATGTACATATTCATATTTTAGGTATTTCGTTTCATCGAGTTTCAAATCACAAAGATTCTGAAGAAGTTTTCACTTCAAAAACTGCGTTTGCCAACCCGCCTGCCAAACGTGGGAACTATGGCAAATATCCCGTTTTGAGGCAATCTATGGCCAGCCCTAAGTTCAACAGTGAACTTTGATAGCCTGTAGTGAATGAATGAATGAAAGTTATTTGTGCGGTTAGTTCAAGTAGAGTAAGTACAACGAAATAATCGTACCTATCACTTTGATGACACCTTTTCCACATTGAATATCCATAATTTGTAGTTTTTATATTTTATTCTTTGGAATTCTCCTAATGTTTTACATTGATGATGAATTTCAAATTTCTAAGTCACCTAGAAGTGGTCTAAGTTTTTGATGAGCGATGAGTGAGCGAGTGATGGAAAATGCACTCTTCACACATTTACAACACAAGAATTGAATTTTGAAATGAATTGAATAAAGCTAGTGGACCAGATGATATACCAGCCATAGTCCTAAAGGCTTGTGCACCTGAGTTGTCTCCTGTGTTGACACGCTTGTTCCGCCTCTCATTTAGTACTGGAATAGTGCCAAAATCCTGGAAGCTGGCCAACGTGCAGCCTGTTCCAAAAAAAGGCAGCCGCACCGACCCTGCCAATTATCGTCCAATCTCAATTACCTCCATACTCTGCAAGATTATGGAGCGTATATTAAATGCCCGCTTAATGGCATACCTAGAACAGAATGACCTCCTTAGTGACCGGCAATATGAGTTTCGCCGAAATCGGTCAGCTGGGGACCTTCTAGCGTATACCACACACGTATGGGGCGAGGCACTCGAGAACAGTGGGGAAGCACTTGCTGTTTCCCTTGATGTCTCGAAGGCCTTTGAGAGAGTTTGGCACAATAGCCTTTTGGGTAAGCTTCCAGCGTACGGCTTATCCCCTGGTCTGATTCAATGGGTAAAGGACTTTCTGAGTGAACGGTCTCTCCGGGTCGTCGTCGATGGCTGCTCATCCTATCCTATGGCCACTAACGCCGGTGTTCCTCAGGGGTCCGTTCTCTCCGCAACTCTCTTTCTGCTGCATATAAATGATCTGCTTATGCCCGGTATCTATGGGTATGCAGACGATAGCACAGTGGTTGAGAGATACCAACCAAGTCCTCGGGCCAGTCGGGA
The DNA here is from genome assembly GCA_033319125.1 of Parnassius glacialis. NCBI lineage: Eukaryota > Metazoa > Arthropoda > Insecta > Lepidoptera > Papilionidae > Parnassius > Parnassius glacialis. The sequence continues at coordinate 19,488,410 of JAVANC010000010.1, read as the reverse complement.
TCAAATCCAGTCCGAAAGAGAAGCTATGGTAGAGCGTGTGAATCTCACATTACAGGCAGTCTCCGATTGGGGCGATGCCAATCTTGTGAAGTTCAACGCCTCCAAAACACAAGCGTGTCTCTTCACTGCAAAAAGGAGCCAGCTCACCTTGGCTCCTTCTTTCCGAAATGTATCACTGGAGTATACCGACCGCCTTCATTTGTTAGGGTTTGAAATATCCTCAAATTTGAACTTCGGGCGGTTCATTAAGTCCAAGGCCAAAGCAGCTGCAAGGAAGCTGGGAGTCCTTGCAAAGGTGCGGCGATACTTCACGCCGGGACAGCTGCTTACTTTATATAAAGCGCAAGTCCGGTCGTGCATGGAGTATTGCTGCCATATATGGGCTGGTGCTGCAAAATGCCACCTAGGAGCTTTGGACTCAATTGAAAGGCGTGCTATGAGGCTTATTGGTGACCCGAATTTGGTTAAAACCAATCTTACCAGCCTCGAGCACAGACGTAAAGTAGCCAGCCTTTCGGTTTTCTACAGGATGCATTTCGGAGAGTGTGCGCAGGAATTACATAACTTAATTCCCACCCTCTCCCTTCCACCATCGGACAACCAGACGTTCGGCCAGTCTCCACCCTTTCGTTGTCGACTTACGACGCATTCGAACCAAACGGTTCGCCACGTCGTTCATCATGCGTACAGCAAAGGAGTGGAATAAGTTGCCAGCATCTGTCTTTCCATCCGATTACAGTGTGGGTGTCTTCAAGGCAAGAGTGAATAGGCTTTTGTTAAGTCAGTGCGCTTCACCATCTTAGGCTACATCACCACTTACCATCAGGTGGGATCGTAGATAAGCGCTGGCTTAGTAGAATAAAAAAAAATATGAAATTTCTAATTCCACTTATCTAATAAAAAAAAATATTTTTGAGTTATGGAGAACCGAATGTAGATTGAATCATTTCGCGTAAATGGGCATACTGTTATGTACAAATGCGGAAAGCAATTTCAAAAAAAAAACCTAATAAAATTGTTCTATCACCCATTAATACATTGCTTCATTACCTACTCGAACATTCTACTTATGTATTGCAAATTCAGATCAATTATTAACTGTAATGCGGTGGTTAACCATAATAAAGTCCATACCTAATTAATCCTTATTTCGAAAAATAAATAGCACTGTATTCTGTGGTTGTAGTGTAGGCTTTTTGTAATTAACATTTTAAACCATATTATATGTATTTGTAGTTATAATTTCTATAATTTGTAATTATTGGAAAGAGGGAAAGTGTGAGAGTGATATCGAAAAAAGAGTGAATGCAGGAAACATGGCGAATGGAGCTTTGCAATCCTTTTCTTCCTTTTTCGGTATTTCTTTCCTCAGTCGGAAGGTGTCTAACAAGGCTCGTTTGGCTGTACATGAGGGGGTGTTGGTTCCGAAACTCATGTACGGAAGTGAAAGTTGGGTGTGGCAGAAGAAACATGGAAGCAGAATAAATGCAGTTGAGATGAGAGCGTTAAGAAGTATGATAGGAGTTAAACTGAATGACAGGATAAGAAATAGTGAGATAAGGAAACGTTGTGATCTGAAAGAAGATGTAGTGACAAAAATTGAGAAAGGTATGCTGAGATGGTTTGGCCATGTCGAGAGAATGAATGAAGAACGATTGACGAAAAAAGTGTATAAGGCGAGTGTGAATAAAAGTGTTGGAAGGGGTAGTCCTAGGCGGACATTTCTAGACCAAATCATAGACGTCTTGAAAAAAGGCCGGGTCAAGAGTATTCTAAACCGTAGAGCATTTATGAATATGAAAGTGGACGAAGCGAAACAAGTATGTAAGGATCGTAGCAAGTGGAAAGAAGTGGTCTCTGCCTACTCCTACGGGAAAGAGGCGTGATTATATATATGTATGTATGTAGTTATAATATTCTCTTTTTATAGAAGGAAGGGTGACAAACAAATACATAGACCCCTGACGGTGAATGGATACTGGATGTGGCTCATATACATCAACAAGTAAGTTTGCTTAATTGCAAATTGCAGATGTGTTGTTACCATCTCCGGTTCCTATTATTCTTATCCTTGACTAACAATCACACCGCAGTTGTCACCCTTGAGACGAAGATAGAATGCCTCGTAACTAGATTGACCACTGTATGTCACCTAATTCTTAACTTGATCCACCATATCATAGTGCACTAGCTTGGTTTCAGGAGTACGAAGACACTGAATTCGAATCAAATTTGTTTGATTTGAAGCTCGCATATGTCGGGAGTAACTCGACAGGTATAGAAAGTTGAGGGAGAATTTTATAAATATTTTAACATTTTTGGCATAAATTATAGTTACATTAAAATTATTTGATATTTATTTATTTATTTTATTCTATTCCTTATTGCAGCAAAATTTTGTATAAAATGCGAACTTAATGCTATATGGCATTTTCTACCAGTTAACCTTGGGTAGAACAGAGAGTAAGTTATGGGCAGTTAGCTTGCCATGATCAAATTCATTATTTATCTATACCATGCAACACATACATGAAATATACACATATATTCTTATGTACATATATATATTGACACACATATAAATAACTAAACATACTTATGTGCTGTAATAAACATAGATATCAAGTTGACTCAGTTTTGTGGGCTACGGATATGGTCGTATAATTTTCTTTTAAATACTTTTTTTCGGGTATTATTCGTAGGTCAACAGGCAATTTGTTCCAGAGGGTGATGGAAGTAATTGCGAAAGAATAATCTATACATATAAAAAAATCGATATGTCTGTCTAATATCGAAATAACTGCCTTTTATCCGGAACAGTGGCTCAATGCCATATTAAGAGATCCCATAACCATTTGTAAAATTTTTGTCTGTCTGTTTGACTCTCTGTCTGTTTGTCTGTTCGGGCTATTTCACAAAATTTTTCCGAAATTTCACGAACAGATAGAGCAATTCCAGCGATTTTGCCGACCGACGAACGTTTGCCTGCGTAGTAAAATAGTAGATAATCAGTTAAAATAATACATTACCACGCATTTTGAATTTAAAAGATTTAGATTTATTTCTCAGAATTATTGAGAATTTTTTAATTAATTTTTCTTCACCATTTGGTTATATAACTTATCCTGAACCTTCTCTGCAAATTTGGCCGATTATTTCAAAATAACCCTATATAGAGAATAATGATTAATTGCGTCAGCAAGAGAGCAAGTTGGAACATCCGCTATCACAGTTTTATATATCATTTTTAACAATTAACTGTCTGATGTATTTCTGACATAGATTTTACATATCTGTGTTTCATTATTTATGACCCAATAATTACATTATGTAAAAGTTCTTCTTTGTTTGTCTTCATACTTCCTTTGCCATCTATAAAGAGTACGTAATTTTAGCTGCTGACCTTGTCGTGGAAATAGGTTGATTTCGGGGAATCAAGTCCTTCCCATAACTGATTTTTATAATTTAGGTGAATAGTTAACTGGATAAATAAGTTATATTCTAAAGCCTTTTCCTGTATCTCTACATTAATATTAAAGGAAAAATTTATAAAGTATATTATAAATCTTTTTATTGTGAGCCTACATTTTAATAAATCTTATAAGCTCAACTTTAAGTTAATTACTATATTAACAAGATTTACAAAAATAAAAGCCCAAGTGTAAAATTGTCATAATATTAACTCGGTAAGCTTTTATAAATCTAAAATCTCTCGGAATTCACAACAACCTTTTCGATAAATAGCTAAAGCCACAGTTTTGCCAGCCAGTGTTTAAATGAAAAAAGTTTCGACGACTGGGATTTTCTTGGCACTTTATTTCGGGATTACTGAATATTTACATACATATTCGAATGATTTATAGGATTTTTATATTTAAATGAAACGAATATGGTTTATTCTTATCTTGTAGTGAGTTCAAAAAGTAAGCGTGTTGATGTTCTTATTGAATTAAATTTATTTTTAAATTCAAGAAGTTCATAAGTATGAATATGTTTAAAGTCATGTATCCTTCGAAATCCTAGGGTTTAATATGTAAATTTATTGGACGGCTACCGGCTATTAATTACCGCAATCCATCTAAATTCCTAATCTTTAAAACAAATTAGGCGCGTAGATCATTTCACATCAAGGCTGACCGTAAGTCAGTCATTTCACGTGGTAGAGCCACGCCGTTGCTATATTACCGTTGTATCATGAATGGGTCGGCTCAACCGGAGAAGAACCACGATCTCACAGAATACTAGCGTAAAATAGCAGCTTAATATATTTCTAATGGTGAGTGTAGAGAACCGGAGACCCTTTTAACTGGAAACGAGGCATTCCATCTTAGACCTCAGGGGTGACAACGCATCTGCATTTTGATTCTTAATCGAAGATAAATGTAGATCAGGTGGACTGTGTGCACGTTTGATACCCCCATTCTTTAAAAAAGAATTTCAATACAGCTTAACCAAGAGCCATGCCTGTTTCTGTCAATTCGGCTTCAAAAGTAAGGATATATATAAGAAATCTTCGTTTTCAGTCTGGAATAGTCTACTGCTCAACTTGCAACTATGCCATGGAATAAAAATAAAATATAGTTTCATTTTAACTCGAGCTCTCCACGTGGTCAACCTTGTGCATGATTATTCGATTAGTTGGCACGTTAGTGAATTAATTAAAGTCATAATTTATATATTACATTGTATGTTACCGCTAAGGGATTTCGTTATTATTGTAACCTTTAATTTAGAATAAAAGAGAGGACACTATCGCAATGGGTTCGATCAATAAGTGTCGAATGTATTAAGTAACAAAGATCTTTAAAAGTAATAAATAAATATAAATATTTTGAAACAATAGGTATATCGTACTTTTTCGCAGAATATTAAAACCAGTCACATAATCATCAGCAGTTTGTTAAAATTGTTCGTCATTACTGTTGTTTATCTGTTGCGCTCAAGTAATTAATTTACTGCTTGAAGCCGTAATTAGAAGTCTCTATATGAAAAAGATAATGTTTTATAAGAGAGTTATTTGCCTTCAACGTCGTGCACTTGCCAAAGCAGCACTCACAATTGCGCACGTTTTTTTTATGAAACTTTTGTATCAAATGAACTAACAGCCCATTTGAGCGTAAATAGCTAAAGACAGAAGCTAAGTTCAAAAAATGAAGACTACAGCTGCGTTACGCCGGCGGAAATCGAACTCCTGCTATAAATAATAACGGCATGTATCGATATGATCATTCTGGATTTTGGGTGTATTTCACTATACTGACTTTAGGAATCTAAACAGGAACAAGGAAATTAAAAGGAAAGTGTAATAAGATTTAGGACGGTTAAGATCAAAGATAAAGTAAGATCCTAATTAGCCAGTAAAAGCTCGCATAGCTACAATGAAAGGCAGGCGAGCGTTTAGCTTCTAAACTACCACGACCCTTCCTATTATGTAGGACGTTAAATTAATATTACACCTGTATATAACTATACCTCATATTGATATACATAGACATATTTGTCGTGAATTCTTATTAATAAAATCCTCAAATGGATATCTGTTTGTGTATATCTTTTTTATTTTATATTTTATTTTTATATTCTCTTTGAACTGTCCACTGGGCCAGCTGGAAGAAATCTTATTTCTACTTTATAACAATACTACTATATAAATTGTTAAATAAATAATTAAGCCTTATATAATATTAAGCCGAGCCGTGGTAGCTTATTGGCAAAGCGCTCGCTGTAAAGTTCACAGTACGCGACAACGCGAGCAACCCGGGTTCAATCCCCGCGGATAACAATGAAATTGTTAATTACAATTTAAGTGCTGATTTACCTTGTGCTCGGTGGTGAAGGAAAACATCGTGCATCTCTGAGAAATAAGAAAAAAATATTTCAAAGACATGTGAAGTTCCCCAAAACACATTGGGGAGCGCGACGGACATTTCTTTGTCCTAAAAACCGTCTCAGAAATGAAAGGAGGCCTGTGTCCACCAGTGGAACGCATATTATATAGGCTGTAACTTTAACATAATATTAATGCATTTTGAAGTAATTCTCAAAAAGTCGCAATATTTTTGATAAATATATAACACTTGAACTTCCGCTACTGTAATACAAAGGTCTAAAGAGGTCCAAAATTATTTATTCAATATTAGGTTTTGAGTTAATTAAAATTTTAGATTTTATAGTTGTATACCTTCATTGCTTATAATATGCTACGAATACAATATTTTATGTCCGAAGTCCAAATAGAAGACTTGCAATAAATAATACATATAGTTTAGTCTCACACACGAACGTAGTTCTTATGTGTACGTAATAAGGTCGTTGGTGGAGGACTAAATGGCCGCTAAAGTTCTATCGTAAAATATTTTTCTTATTTTAGGATGTGTTTTCTCGTAAAACCGCACGACAAGATAACATACATGACATATTAGACAATTTAGATTTTTTTGATGGATTTTTTTCATACACGCAGAATATATTATTCTTAATATCATAACAAACTTTACAAATTATTAAATCATATTTAAAATAAGATATCGTGTTAGTTCCTATTTCGGCAATAAATTAAAATCTGATGTGAGCACTTCTTACGGTTTAAATTACATTTTTTTGTTGATATTAGAAACAAGTTTTTAAGTTTATTCAAAACAATAAACAAAACACGTTCATGTTACACCACCTATGAATCTGTAGTAGATACGACTTCCACATATTTTGATTAAATCAATCAAGTGCATGCTACTCCTTTTTTTGCAAGTAAAATATTAAATGTGCTTATATTTGTTGTTCATTTTAACCAAATTTAATATCTATTTTATTAAACTATATTCTGAAAAAATATATGATAGAGGCAACATATGAGGACTAATACATTTTTTTGTTTGTACCTTATTGTTGATTCGTTAAAACTACAGTCCAAAATACAAAATATTAGGTACCTTTTTAACAAACGTATAACGCGTGCAATGATTTGTAGGGATACATATTTATTCCCGTTGCCACCCAATGGTTTTAGCGTATGACTTCAATACCATAAATGCAATATAAGAAAGGATACCTGAAAAAAGGCACAAAATTAATAATTAAAATTATTGAAGTTACAAATCTCTATGAAGAAAGTATATTTTGTCGTTGCTCCAAACGAAAAAACTTTGACATCTTTAGTACATTGCACGAAACAATATTACAATACAAGTAAAAAAAGAAAGTAAAGGTACCTAGCAGTCTAAACGTGGTCGAATTCAACCAGGCCATCATCGTAGGACAAATATTATTATTATTTTACTACTATAAAATTTCTCTTTCAATTAATCTTTTCGTTTCGCCATAAAACTAAATTAATTTTCTACGAAGTTGAATCGACTAGCAAAATATTTAGATACGATATTTAATTAAAACTTTTATGATGACTTACAAAATAAGCATTTTTAATTGAATGAATGAAAATTAAACAGTGTTAACGCCGATTTTTCAATCGTCAAATAAAAGATATAAATTATAACTTTACTCAATATAAAAGAAAACCATTGAATTATATTTTGTTTGTACAAGTGTAATTTGTACATACAAAGTGTTGCATTTTATTATAAATACAACATAAAAGTTATGCCATTGCATCACTTTTATCCGAGGATTGAAAAAATCAACATCCAGACCGAATTTCCAGGTCATGGCGCCCAATCTCAAATAAGACTAGCCATCTGAGCAGTACAGGATTACGTGCCTAAGTGTATGCGCAAGCATATGTGCACTCTCTACTCCCTCACTCCCATAGCACGATAGGTCAGAAATCGAACATGACCGGAGAATGATCAGGCGCAGGGCAAAATACTTAACATGCTTTCTGAGGCACGGAGATGAACCACCGCCAATCATCCTGGCTCCGAACTGCTACTGACATTTTCTTGGCAGAAAAATCCAATAACTGATTATGACCTAACCCGTGATTCGAATCCGGAACCACATGATCACCAGCCGCGCGAAAAGGCAGATTGGACAAACCTTCAAAGCAGAATAACATGTTACTACGAACTTGAATTCACCTGCCACGCGATTAGAACAAAACTTCACATCTGGGATGATGATTTTAAATTAATACGCATATATCTTGTACCTACAATCGAAAACTTTGAAACTCCCGATCACGGTTGCTTTGAACAGATTCCATTTCCTAACATTACAAGAAATATTCCGAGCATAGCTCTCCCCAAATCAAATGCTCGATTGGGTCGACTCGACCGAGGAAGTACCACGCACTCACAGAATATCTGCGTAAAATAGCAGCTTAACACTGCTGTGTTTCGTAAGGTGAGTGTAGAGAACCTGAGACCCTTTTTACTGGAAACGAGGCATCCATCTTAGTCCTCACGGGTGACAACGCATCTGCATTTTGATTATTAATTGAATATAGATGTATATTTCTATCTAATGGCATCCTCTTACTATCTGGTGGACTGTGTGTTTGCTTGATACCCTTATTCTATAAAAAAAGATGAAGTAATCACCTGGTAAGATATTCAGGCATCCGATGGTTGTGGCCGTTTGTATGGTATTCCGTGGGGGAAGCTCTTGCTTAGCAGCGGACTTGTGAAGGGCTAAAATGATGATGACGATGATGAAGACAAAATATAGATGAAACAAAATATATTTCTTTTGACATCCATAAGGATTAAAATTATTTGCCTCGTTGGCAATATAATGTTTAGTCTTTACTCCTCATATTCACTGTATTCTGTGAACTCATTGTCCTTACTTATGCTAATATCCTTTCATGCTGAGACCATAATATCTTATAGGTGACTCTACTACGCAAGCCAGTTGCGCCCGAAAATCGTAACATTGTTTTTCTTACATACCTACCAACCGAAGCAAAAAGATGTCCGCCAGGGAATTACAATAAACCGGTTTACAAAAAAAGTAATAAATAAAATAGAGAAAAAACACATAATACTGGTTTGCACTGAGTTACATACAAACACGTACAAACGCCTAAAAAGCAATGCTCATATTACGTTTTTGAGAATTCGAATATATTCCAATTTTCTCCGAGGCAGTATACAGTCATGTCTTCAAGTTATTATAGCATTAAGCATCGGACACTATAGGATGTGTCAATAGGGTTTATAAGACATTACTGATATTTATACATCTTAATTATTTATTATAAAATTATAATTAATTGCTAAATATAAACTCGTCTAAAATATCTCTAATTTTGAACAATTAAAATGTAATAATAAATCATCCCGATTAGCGGCGATGTAAGAATGTCCACTACCCCATATCGACCCGTGGATGTCGTAAGAGGCGACAGAGGATAACTGAAACAGGAGTTGGGCAGCAGCATCTTTCTGATAATAACTGAAAATAATAAAATACTGCGGTCCTGCCAGTCCGTCTGCCAACCGTGGCAACTAAGGCAAAATCCTCCCTATGAGGCAATCTATGAGAGGCCTATCATCAGCAATGGACTTTTATAGGCGTAATGAATGAGAGAATGAAACATGCTTGATTTGATTTGATTGATGCTTGTTTCGTTTTGCAGCATTGCGTGTCTGCGATGATTGTTTGGCGGGTTACTATTGTCAATGGCGCTCTTTCCTTCTTGGTTTCCCTCATACCTAAGTAGATTTGCGCAAGTCGGGTCCCTTCATGACGGCGCTGCAAACTGTTTTTGACCTCCATAATGTTTTATATAACAACCATAAAGTATCTCTGTACCACCTTTGAATGATTGAAGGCAAACTTGTTGGTGGGTGAGACAAACATGCTCGAAAAATACTCAATTTCAGTGACACAAGCACTTTCAGATGGCGAATTGTTATTATTATTTTAAAACTGCCTTTGGCTATATCTGCTATTGTATTGGTTAGTGGAGCATATTGTATCGACCTCATGTGGGTGGTAGCTGGAGGGAGGAGACTCAAGGCTGCGGCCGAAAACCGCTAAACAGCCATCTCCTTGAGGTGAACGGTAGACTCATGACATGTTCTGCGACTAGAAGCCGTGCTGACTATGCAATTAGTGGTCTTGTCTTACACTTACATTACGTATGCACGATCGGATCAGGCGGTGGCGCTCACGGAGGGCTTTTTATAGCCAGTGTGCTTATTATTCGACGTATGTCTAAACCGTGTGACGTACATTCACTGTGGCTGGATTTGTTCGTATTCTGTATGGCGCTTACATGACCTAATTAGGTATTTACGTATGAAATTTCCGTTTTTTATTAAATAAGTTAACATAATTATTTTTCTACATTTTTTATTTCTATAAATCAAAGTAATCACACATGTACTCGATGCATTGCCACACAGTGGCAGTTTATTGATGCCCTTCTTGATGAAATCAGCTGGCCGAAAGGCAGCAAATCCTCAAAGGCATTTTATACTGCCTCTCGGCTATTGAATTTTTTTCCCGCCAAAAAGTTATTCAAATTCTGGAAAAGTAAAAGTTTGTAGGCGCAAGGTCTGGTGAGTACGGTGGATGACGGAGAGCTTCCAACCCCAGCTCTTGAAACTTGTAACCAAATGTAATATAAACCATCTGGCAGTAGAGCTTTTTGGCCTCTCGCTAAAGCGGCCGAGATAAACTTCTGTCGGTCTACACTGCCTCCGCTGGTAAAACCAGATGGCTCACTGGCGCATACGCCTAAAGAGAAAGCGGACTTATTTGCTTCTCTTTTTGCTTGCAATTCGCGTTTGGACAGTAGCAACAGCGTACCATCTCAATTACCTTACTGCGGTACCTCTATGTATAGGTCCGTATCACCAACAAGGAGGTTCTTAAAATTTTGCGAAGTGTAGACGTGAACAAAATGAGCAATGGAGCAAAATGAGCTACACAGTGATCGCCAGTACGGGTTTCGCGGAAATCGATCAACTGGGGATCTTCTAGCAAATGCTACTCACATATGGGGCGAAGCCCTCGAGAACAGTGGTGAAGCACTTGCTGTTTCTCTCGATGATTCGAAAGTCTTTGACAGGGTTTGGCACGCTAGTCTATTGGGCAAGCTTTTAGCGTACGGCTTATCCCTTGACCTGATTGCCTGGGTGAAGCAAATTTTGAGTGAACGGTCTCTCCAGGTCGTCGTCGATGGTTACTCTATCTGGTACTGTGGTAACTTACGGTGATCCTCAGGGGTCCGTTCTCTCCGCAATTCTTTTCATGCTGCATATTAATAATCTGCTCATTCCCTGTATCTATGGGTATACAGACGACAGCACAGTTGTGGAGAGATACCAACCAAGTGCCCGAGCCAGTTGGGATCAAATCCAGTCAGAAAGAGAGGCTATGGTTGAGCGTGTGAGTACTATAGGCCGTCTCCGAAAGGGGCGATGCCAATCTCGTGAGATTTAATGCCTCCAAAACACAAGCGTATCTTTTCACTGCTAAAAGGAGCCTGCTCACCTTGACTCATACTTTCCGGAATGTATGATATTCCACGCTTTAGAACCAAACGGTTTGCTTCGCCTTTTGTAATGCGTACATCAAAGGAGTGGAATAATTTGCCGGCGTCTATCTTTCCGTCCGAATACAATCTAGCCGTCTTCAAGGCAAGATTGAATAGGCTTTTGTTACGCTGAGACAGTGCGATTTACCATCTAAGGCTGCTACGGCCACCTACCACCAGGTGGGATTGTGGTCACGCACTGGCTTATAACAAGTAAAAAAATATCCCTTTTGGTAATAAGCTGTGATGAATTCCACCAGCGATATGTGACCTATTATTTACTGCCTTGGCATTACTGAAACGTAATTAAATAAACTTGAGTGAATTCCAAATTTGTGCCTACATACTACAATAATTTTTAAGGACAAGCACACATTTCAGAATTTTATGCCAGCGTCTCAAATGTCTCAATTTTCCTTCGCAAGTTATTTTTAAAATAATATTTTCTAGCCATAGCTGTATGCTTGTAAAACACCTTATTTATATATATTTACCGTCATAGTCCAATTTCCTCTCAAAAAATTCATCATTGCTTAAATTTTGTCACATGAATGTCTTATATTGTCTATCATGCCTACCTTGTTGGTTTAGTGTTTCTAAATGCGACTGCTGATCATGAATTACCGGGTTCAAATCCCGGGTCGGTCCAAAAGAAATCAGTTACTGAGTTTTTCCGTCAAGAAATTCTCGGTAGCTTCCCGGAGTCAGGAAGTTGGCGGTGTCTCGGAAGGCACGTAAAGCTGTTAGTCCTGCGACTGGTCTCTCTCCGGTCGTGTCGGTTTACCGTGCCAACGGACTTTGAGAGTGAGGGAATGGAGAGTGCACCTATGCGTATGGATACAGTTCGGTACTATAATCTTGTCCTGCGCCGATGGCTAGTCTCCGTTGAGGCTGACCGCCGTGACCAAAATTCGGTCTGGAGGACATTTTCATTTCCTATCATACTTCTCGTTCTATCCTTTGCTCTATATCTTGTCGTTATACTCTTGACTGCTATCATATAGCGCTTTTAATTTTAGTGCGTTATTAACTACACCATGCTTTTGAATTTTCTTTGAAAACAACAGTTCTTGTCTGAAACGGTTATTGCAAGAAATTATTTTCATAGCAATAAATCAGCCTACTGTTTATATTAATATTTATATATTGTATTTTTATAGCCTACTAGCTGTTCCAGGCCACGCCTTGCTAATAATATAATCCTGTCCTACGCAGATGGCTCAGTTTCCGTTAAGGCTGACTGCCGTGACAAAATGCGGTATGTAGGACATTAAATGTTTAGTGCTAAAGAAGAAAAATATCGACGACTAACCTTAACTTTTTCATAGGTAACTAGTGATCTTATATTATATGTATATATATATATATATATATATATATATATATATATATGTATATATATATATGTATGTATATTGCATGGCAATACATGTTTACAACAAATTGCCTGTTTGTTTAAAAAAAAAACGAACATAGGAATCTTTAAACGTAAATTTTAACAGTGGTAGAGCCACGCGGCAACTTTTTCTGTCGCACGGATGGGCCGGCTCGAACCGGGGTGGTACCACGACCTCACAGAATACCAGCGTGAAGTAGAGGTTTCCTTCTGCGTTTCGCTTGGTGAGTGCAGGTGGCCGGAGGCTTTTTTTACTGGAAATGAGGCATTCCATCTTAGTCCTCACGGGTGACAACGCATCTGCATTTTGATTCGCAAACGAGGATAGATGTAGATGTCTATGGGCCGCAGCAACCACTTACCATCATGTGGGCTGTGTGCTCGTTTGTCACCCTCATCCTATTAAAAAAAAATTATATCAATTTCTTTTAAATAAATGTTATTACTCTATAAATGACTTCTTAAATGATAAATTTTGACTAATGATTGATTAATCTCGACTTAATTTATTGACATGTTTTAACTAAAAAATATTATGAATTAATTGATTGACATTTTTGTTTTTATATAGATGCTACTTAGTTTCCTTAAGTATAGCTGTAAGTATATTTATATTCTATAATAATTAATGTCTTGGTATTCTCTTAAATTCTAACATAAACTCTGAAAATATTTGTACGCAGGAAACTGCAGAATATTTAGGATCTCAATTATTCTGTAACAACTTAAATATACCATATTCTAACAAATAAATCATCCTATCTTACCTTATCTTATCTATATATTCAGCAATAAATTGTTTCAGTGGTATTATCTGTTTGTTTAATAAGTAATAAACTGTGAATATGGCGGGTGGGAGGTTCATTAAGTTAATTTTGCAAAAAGGCAACATAACATATTAATATAAAGGTAATCAACATTTAACATTTAACCAAAATATTCAAAATGAAATTTAATATTGGAGTTTACTCTTAACCCTTCTTCATTTAATTTCATTAATCATAAAAGAAACTTTTTCTTTACAAGCTCTTGAATTCCTTGTACCGTTTATAATAGTAAAAAAATACCTTTTTTAAACGCCTTAATAAATTTGTGCTGATTTTTTTATAGGATAGGGTGACAAGCGAGCACTCAGTCCACTTGATGGTAAGTGTTTGCTGTGACCCATAGATATCTACATTTATCCTCAATAAAGAATCAAAATGCAGATGCGTCGTTACCCGTGAGGACTAATATGGAATGCCTCTTTTTCAGTAAAATGGGTCTCCGGTTCTCTACACTCACCATATGAAACACAGCAGTGTCAAGCTTCCTATGGTGTGATATCTCTGTATCACTTTTGACTTTTGTCGACGTGCAATTTCAACATGATGTCTACCTTTGCAATAAGGAGTAATTGTTTTGGGATTTTTTTTCTATTATACTATAGTGACATACTAACCCATTCGCAGTAAAATCCACCCCTTGGTGCGCCGCTACTGTGCACACTTAGAACTAACTTCAAAAAAGAAGGCTACAGAGTACAGACGCGTAGTTACGCCTCAGGACTGTGATTGAATATCTCGAAGCCTGTAATTTTTCACTTCAAATCCTAACACAACTGTAGGCGCATTGCTACTTGGCGGCAGAAATAGGTACGAAAGTGGTACTACCTCGATGGACTGATAGGCAAAAAAGTATTATCGGACACTAATAATTCGTTCATTAATAATTGACCATCACAAGTCCACTGCTCAACATAAGCCGCTTCCAATTATTTTTATATCACTTTCAATAATTTTATGAATCTCCTCAAATTGCACTTTTGTCATACGAAAGTACAGAAAAAAATCGTTCGTCACCATTTTCCAGTTCCTTAATTAATGTATGGTATTCTCCAAACTCCTCTCTTGGTATATTTATTTCATGTACACAATATCTTCGCTTCTTAACTTTTTTCTTTTTCTTTATGGCTTGGATAAATTCATTAATGAACATCAGACTAAGTAAATCATTCTGAAACTCACTCCCAGAATCAGAAAACATGCTATAAGTTTGTACTCGTGCGTCCACTAAGAAGTGACATCAAGTGGGAGCGTTGCATCGCATACGTTGCGTACATGAGATCAGTCTGTTTCTCATATTACAGTGACGGTTGCACTTACCAAAATAGAAATTGTGTTTTATTTAACGCCCTTTTGAATATTGTCAAGGGGCACAAGAATATAGCTATCGAACAAATTTTTTTAGAACCCCAATGGAGGCAGATTCAATTAAGAACGTCAACTAAAGAACTAAGTCATAAATGTGCCAACTGAATACGCATCTATAATTTTACCATAATCCCACTAAGGGAATCTATTTGCCATAGATGCCATGCAATTTTTTTATGGAGTATATATATAGTTTTCTCATCTGGTTGAGCTGTATAAATATATAATTGTAAATGAAAATGATAAATATACATAAATATTAATAAAATAAAATAAATACATAAAAATAAATAAAAACCCAACCAGATGGAAGCACTCGGCGGGGGAGATCAAACGGCCGAGTGTTAGGCGGAAAGGGAAAGATACCGACGGACGATGCGGGTGGTATCGAGGACCAACGCCTTCTGCATTTGAGCTTGGAACGGTCCACCGCGGAGTCCAAGTTGCCTCAGATAATCCGAAAGGCTGACTGGGATAAACCCGTTCGCAGAAACAACTACAGGTATAATTGCAGTCGGCAGTCCACCCCACATGTCGGTCACCTCGTGCCACCTCGTCCAGATATTTAGTTCGCTTATCGCTTATCTTTCGGCTTCACGAGGTTCTCATCCTACGGAATGGTAATGTCGACCAAAAATATCCTTGACTGTGCCCGGTCCATCAGCACAATATCAGGCTTATTCGCAAGAATAGTCCTGTCTGTGATGATGGCCCGGTCCCAGTAGAGCCTGGCGCGGTCATTTTCGAGCACGGTTTCCGGCAACTACTTATAATACGGCAGTTTCCGATCCACGAGACCGTATTTCAGAGCGAGCTCCTGGTGTAGAATCCTGGCTACTAAGTGGTGCCTGTGCAAATACTCAGAGTTAGAAAGCGCCGAACAACCAGAGATGACATGCCTAAGTGACTCACCGGGATGGCGACATGCTCGACAGACGTCAACGGTGCCATCCTTTAGGATGTATCTCCGATAATTGTTGGTCTTAATAACCTGATCCTGTATCGCACAGACAAAACCTTCGGTTTCCCCAAAAAGGTCACCAAAACGTAGCCAGTAGAAGGAGGCGACTGTGTCTACGAAAGGCTCATGTAGAGCCTTGTAGAACCTCCCGTGGTGCTCCTTCACCTTCCATACGGTCTCTCGGTCGGAAATGCCCTGTACTGCCGAGTCATGCCATTGCTCGTTGGCTAAGGATAGAGGGGTAAGTCCTTTATCACAGGAAATAACGTCCCTATAGTATGGATCATCCGCTCTCGTCAGAAAGTAATTACGGAGGCTGCACACTTCGCGATTATGCATGGTGAGCGCGCTTAAAAAGCCGCGCCCACCATGTTTCCGCGGCAAGTACAGCCTCATTAATGACGATCTCGGATGATGCATCCTGTGGGACGTCATTATAGTGCGGACTTTTCTGTCCAGAGCGTTCAGTTCGGTCTGAGTCCACCTGAGCATGCCAAAAGTATACATAAGAACAGGCATGATCCAACCGTTATATGCGTCCGTTTTATTCACACCGGACAAAAGGCTGTTAAGCACTTTGGTCAAGCGTGCTTAAAACACATCGCAAACTGACTGTTTCATACCCGCCTCATCTACACCGATGTTCTGTGACATACCCAGGTATCGGTATGTTTCAGCCTCGGAAAGGGTTTTTATGTTGATGGGCATAAATAAGTCTATGCCCTCAGAGTTAGCAACCCTTCCCCTTTCAACATGGAGGATCGCACACTTATCCGTCCCCTGCTCCATTCCAATAGAATTGCTAAAATCACACGTGATGTTTAGCAATTCCATAAGACGGGAGCGACTGGGGGCGAATAACTTGAGATCATCCATGTAGAAAAGGTGGGTCAGTTTTGTACCTCCTTTCCGAAGCTGAAATCCCCTCCCGGAAACCTCCAGTAAGGTACTGAGAGGGTTCAGAGAGAGGCAGAACCAGATTGGACTCAAACAATCGCCCTGGAAGATACCCCTTCTTATCCTTATGTGGTTCTCCGCAGCCGTCATCCGCTGGCCTAGATGACAAAGGATCGTACTCCACTGCCCCATACACTGCCCTAGGAAGTCTCGAACGGTACATTCAACCTTGTACAGCTCGAGGACCCTCTTAAGCCATGTATGAGGCACCGAGTCGAAAGCCTTTTTGTAGTCTATCCAGGCGGCGGAGAGGTTCCAACGGTTGCGTTTAACCACCTTGCCAATGACCGCGTCAATGAGGAGGGGTTCCTTGGTTCCACGACCACCACCCTGACATCCATTCTGAGCGCGCGACATCACCTGATTTGAGTTCAGGTGACGAGTGATTCTCGCGCTCAAAATGGATGTAATGGATGATTATTATTAAGTTATTATCACGACAATGCTACTGCCCATTCTGGATTTCCTTACTACCGCTAATATACGGTGAAAGATTTCTAATTTTATTTTATTTTTTATAAAAATACTAGCAATACTATTAACGTTATCAATGTTCCCTTTAACCACTCCTACTAAGCTTAAATTGGTTGTGTTAGGAATGGTTCACGACAGTAGTCGAAGGGCGGGTTCGAACCCATTACCTTTTGAGTTCGCGGTCCGCACCCTGCGGTATTAATTCCTCAGCCGCTTTAATATGATGTAGGTATTAAGACGGTGATACTAAGCGCAGCATATTATGCAACATAAAGTGTCCCTCATAAAGTAACCAGCAGCCATTGAGTGAGCGATAACTGGAGACCGACGTCAAATATCCTAGATTCAGTGTATTCGAGAAAATGGCCTCGCAGTTTCCTAATAGGGACCTTTGCCCTCATTTCTCTCTCATCACTGTTCTTTATTGTATCGTTAGGTAGAATGAAAGTGACTTGTTATAAAAGAAACAAATGATTGCGGACCGTATTTAGATATAAGTAATATATAATAAATAATCAACCATGTATATTACAGCAGCAGTGTAAGAATATCCACTAGTTCATATCATACAATGGATGTCCGAAGAGGCATCAGAGGAAAACTGAACCAGGAGATGGGCAGCAGCACCTTCCTGATAACAACTGAATAAAACTTATAAACTGCGGTCGCTAGCCCGCTTGCCAACTAAGGCAAATATCTCCCCTATAAGGCAATCTATAGGGGAGGCCTATGTTTAGATTAGACTAAGGGTAGTCAATATAACGATTTAATAATGAGTAGTCCATTTCACTCAGTTTCTTTTCCTTCATCATCATCATCATCATCATCATCATTACAGACCTTCACAAGTCCACTGCTGAACATAGGCATCACCCAAGTAGTGTCGAATAGCAGGGTCTTGAGCCACTTGCATCCATTAAATTTTTACCAGGTCGTCACTCCATCTAGCGGGGGACCGCCCTACACTTCATCTATCGGTACCAAGTTGCCACTCAAGAACCTTTGTTTCCTTTTCTGAATAAATGATTCTGATTCCCCATCGGTTGTCGGATCCAAGTTATATTGAATTCCCATTGCCTTTTCAGCTTAATAATCCGTTGAGCTATGTCGGTTACTCTAGTTCCATTGCGGATATCCTCATTTTTAAGTCTATCACACAGAGAAACCCCGAGCACAGTCCTCTTCATAGCTCGCTGAGCGACCTTGCGCTTCCTCATATGAATAGCAGTAAATGACTATGCCTCACAACCATAAGTCATCACTAGCAACACTCACTAGTCGGCACTCTTGAACGCAGCCCGCCCGAGTTAAATCCGTCGATTGACCTCTCGGTCGAAGTTGGACTTACGTAGTCAGACTATTTGTTCAAGGCAAACATATTCGTCAACAAATTCAAGCGTAGTGCTCCCAACAACTACCAACATAGATGTGACATGAAAGTTAGACATGATCTTTGTTTTGTCCATGTTCATTTTAAGATCTATCCGTTGAGAGATACTATTCAAGTCATTGAGCATAGTGCTTAGGTCTTTCGGCGATTCTGTCATAAGGATTATATCGTCGGCAAATCGAATGTGAGTGATGTACTCGCATTGATATTAATTCCGCATCTCAGGGATATAACGTCACTATGTCTTACACCTCTCTGCAGTTAGATAGCTTTTGTACTCTGTTTCTTTACTTGGATAGCTGTCGTAGTCCTACTGCACAAAAGCACTTTGGTATAGCAACAGTCAATTTGGCTTCGCTGAAATTTGTAGCACCGCCCAAATTTCGACGGAATCAAATGCTTTCTCATAGTCCACAGTCTTTTTCTTCATCAGCGCGTAAATGTCCCTGCTGGACATGGGGTTTTTCCAACGTTTTTTTTTATACGACAAACGAGCACACAGTCCACCTGATGGTAAGTGATCGCTGTGACCCATAGACATCTACATCTCTCCTCAATAAATAATCAAAATGCAGATGCGTTGTCACCCGCGAGGACTATGATGGAATGCCTCTTTTGCACTAAAAAAGGTCTCCGGTTCTGTACACTCACTATACTTTCGTATGGTGAGTGTAACACAGCAGTGTTAAGCTGCTATTTTACACTGGTATTCTGTGTCAGTGTGGTTCTTCCCCGGTCGAGCCGATCCATTCGTGCTACAAGCTATACTAACAATATAGCTGCAGCATGGCTTTACCACGTATAATAAGTAGAGAGCATCTTGAATGAAACCATTCCAAATTAACGCAATATTACCTTAGGGATGGGTGTTTACAAGTTAATTTTTAATGAATGTATCATGAATTTAATTTTTATGGGACAATATACGCTATTACAACAAAATCCCAGAACATGTTCAAAGTTTATCAATAAACAAGTTTAAAAGTTTTATTAAAGAAAAACTGTATAACAAGGGTTATTATAATATCAAGGAATACATGAATGAAAATAATCCCTGGGAATAAGGTGATCGCTACCATGTTGGTTCTATGAAAATTCATTTAAAATTGTATAAACAAAATTATTGTTAAGTGAAATTATGTTTAAAAAAGTCCTACTGAGTTTCTTGCTGGTTCTTCCCAGAACAGAGGTATTTTCCGAACTAGTGGTACTAAATAAAAAAATGACTTTCAATAAGTATTATATAATAATCAATATTGAATAAAAATAATTACATTCTATTCTATTCTTGCGTAAGCAAGTATAAAACAGTACCGCGTTGAAATGAAAAAAATTAAATCGTGTGACGGAAAAAATAATTGCTCAAAGTACTCTCGTCACTGATTATTGGAGAAAACAGCAATCAAAAGTAAAAAAAAATAACAGCCTCCCATGCTCTCACAAAATACCAGCGTGAAAAAGCAGCCTAATGTTGTGCTTCGTATTGTGGGTGTAAGGAACCGGAGACCCTTTTTACTGGAAACGAGGCAGTCTATATTAGGACTCAGGGATGACAACCCATCCGCATTTTGTTCTTGATCGAGGATAAATGTAGATGTCTATGGGCCACAGTATCCACTTGCCTGTGAGCTCGTCATCCTCATTCTATAAAAAAAAACATCACCGATACAATGACATCTATATAACTTATTAGAAATAAAAAAGTTAATGTTATAATAAAAACATCCGCTAACTGTACGAGCTTTAATGCAGAAATAGTTTTCGTCATCTTAAATAAACTGACACCCAATACCTATTCTGTTCCTTCTTTTTTAGTAAGGTCCAATAATTACAAACATTGCACTAGTCCGAAGCCAATCAACGTTCAAGATATTTCAAGTGGTATCGTAGTAGCTTATTTCTAGAACATACACACATATACATACAACATCATATCATGGTTTTTGTGCATACGTGTGTGGTTATGTGTATAACCACACATGATGTGTTATGTGTGCATGTATGGTTATCACTGCAATTTTGAGGGCTTTTAAAGAAAGAATCAAGTAAAAAGTATTCGTGAGTGGGTGTCAGAAGTTGAGCATAGTTTGGGCGTCACTTGAAATTGTTATAGCTCTCTGTCCGGTTTTCTTAGTTGGTCTGAAGCTCGCACAGAACACCAGCGGAACAGCGCGTTCACACATTGCGGCTTACTTAAACGTTTTTTTGTACGGTTCCTGGTACGAATGCCAACAAATGTGTGTATTCTCACTATAAGGTCAAACCTAAACACTAAAAATGATCCTTTTTGTTGCCTTATATTGTCACTGTAAACAACGAGCGGCTTAAGCCGTTAGCGGCGTAAATCGTAAGCGGCGTAAACCGTGATCTTAACGTCGTCGTCTATCTTTCATGAAACATTTCAGTAAACTTACTCACAAGATGTTCAGAAATGAATAAGTTTCAGAAAACCGACTCACAAAACGTATCAATGTGAACGCTTTAAATTCTTTTATCGTATACGACATAGCTGTATTAGAAAACCGAATCAAATAAACAGTAATAGCCTGAACGCGCAGTTACATAGAGAATAACGCAGCTGTGATTCCAGCGATGAAAGGCAAAAATCGAAAAATCCATTTTACTGCAAATGAGGCATTTCACCTTAGTCCTAAGAGGTGTCAGTCAAGTCACAACGCATTTACATTTTGACCCTTAACAGAGGATAAATGAGGTGTCTTTGGGCGATAGCTTTCATTAATAACAACTCAAAGGCATTTTCTTTTGTTTGACATAGTTTAATATTTCTTTATAAAACTCGATCCTTGGAAAAAGACTTATAATAATATATCCTTATAATTGTTATTCTTTCTTTTAAATAAAGAGCTAGGTATTATTCCAGGCTAAAATAAGAGTTTTAGAAATCTTAGAATGCAGGTTTATTTTCACCAAAATCAATGAAGCGATTTACTTTATCTTATTTTTTTAAACTAGTGACAAACGAACTTAATGACACGTGCAACCAAATTCAAACAAAGAATGTCACTGATGCATTCCAGAACATTATATATAGATATATTTTTATTTTATAATTATACACACAGATCAGAACACAACAGTGCAATTATTAATATTGGGCGACATAAATAAAAAGCACTATGCTCAATGAACTGAATAGTGTCTCCCAACAGATAGGTCTTAAGATGAATATGGACAAAACAAATATCATGTTTAATGTCTATGTCACACCTATTCCGGTATTTGTTGGTAGCACTAAGCTCGAAGTTGTTGACGAGTATGTTTACCTTGGACAAATAGTCCGACTAGGTAAGTCCAACTTCGACCGAGAGGTCAATCGGCGGATTCAACTCGGCTGGGCAGCGTTCGGGAAATTACGATACATCTTCTCGTCAGGTATACCTCAAAACCTGAAAACGAGATTGTACATCTAGTGCGTGTTGGCAGTAATACCTTATAGATCTGAGACATGGTCTGCTGGCCGTATGACGACGCTCAAGGTCGCTCAGCGAGCTATGGAGAGGGCTATGCTCGGGGCGTCTCCACGTGATAAACTTAGAAATGAGGATATCCGCAGTAGAACTAGAGTGACCGAGATAGCTCAATGGATTGGCAAGCTGAAGTGGCAATAAGCCGGCCATATAACTTCGGGAACGACAACCGGTGAGGAAAAAAGGTTGTCGAGTGGCAGGCTTCGCCTCGTACTGGTAGGGGAAGTGTAAGGCGTCCCCCTACTAGATGGAGTGACGACCTGGTAAGACATGCAGGAAATCGATGGATGCAGGTGTCTCAAGACTGTGCTTTGTGGCATTCCTTGGGAGTGGCCTATGTTCAGCAGTAGACTTGTGAAGTGCTTTAATGATGAAATAAGTAAGAGGGTGGTATTTACCAAAACAGTCTGCTAGACAGAAAAGTAGTTCTAAAATAATAAGTGCAGTATTATGTTCTACTATAAATTTTATTGAATCCTTCCCTATCCTATACAATGCTGTATCCCACTGTACCCCGTTGTATATTGCTGTTCATAGAAATAACTTTCATGTGCAGGAATTGAACCCATTACCCGCAACGGCTCAGCCTAACGTTTAATTACAATGCCAAACTGTCCCAGGCCTTTTTTTTAAGACAAGAAATCTCTTTAAGGTATGCAGGAGCCTTGACTTAGGTTATGTCATTGGGTTGGTTATTTCCGCTTATCGTGAAAAAGTCATCGGTCTTTTTAACGCACCTAATAATGGAGTGCAAAATATTTTTATTTCTTATTTAGCAGATCATCAACGAAATGCATACTTCAATTCGTTCGTGCTTTTTTCTGCAAATACGAGTAAAACAATTCGTATATATGTTCTTATCTTATACGTGGTAGAGCCATGCTACAGCTATATTAGTAGTATAGTTGTAGCACAAATGAGTCGGCTTGACTGGGGTAGGACCACGCTCTCACAGAATACCAGCGTAAAATAGCAGCTTAACACTGCTGTGTTTCGTATGGTGAGTGTAGAGAACCGGAGACCCTTTTTACTGGAAAAGAGGCATTCTATCTTAGTCCTCACAGGTGACAATGCATCTGCATTTTGATTCTTAATTAAAGATAGATGTGGATGTCTATGAGTCTCAGCAACCACCTAACATCAGGTGGGGTGTGTGCTAATTTGTCACCCTATCCTATAAAAAAATAGAGCATCACCAGTGCTATCATCCGCATAGCAATGAATGTTACCAGTTTGCAACATATCATTGATATGCAGAAGAAACAGCGTTGGTGATAGCACACAGCCTTGTGGAACACCAGCGTTAATAGGCTTGTAATCGGAGGATGCACCGTCTACAACGACGTTGATGCTCCGATCTGCAATAAATCTGGTAACCCAATTGCACGATTTCTCGAAAAGTTCATAGGAAGGGAGCTTCGAAAGAAGCGCTTTGTGCCAAACCCGATCGAAGGCCTTCGCAATATCCAAACTAACGGCCAATGCCTCCCCCTTGGACTCTACTGCCTCCGCCCATCTATAAGTCAGGTAGACCAGAAGATCACCAGCTGATCGACCCCGATGAAAACCGTATTGGTGGTCACTAATCAGCTGGTGATCTTCAAGGTACCGCATGAGCTGGCAGTTAATAATGGATTCCATTATTTTGGAGAACAAGGAGGTAATGGCGATAGGCCTGTAGTTGGACGGGTTTGAGCAGTCGCATTTTTTAAGGATCGGGTGGACAAAAGCTGTCTTCCATTATTTCGGAACTTATTGCGAACTGAGCGCTGTGAGAACTACACATCCAGCATGGAGCACTCACACCGCGGGATGGTCGGCAGTGTGTTCTCCCCGTCATCAAAAGTCAAGTTGAACGCAAAAAGAGAGCCTAAAAGGTAGGCTTTCTCTTTTGCGGCATGGGCCAGATGCAGAGATGGTAGTGATGGCTTACAGAAATTCCCTTGGACAGCCTTGGTGAGAGACCAGAATGCACGGGTTCCTGAAAGAAGGCGAACTAGTTTCTCGCCAGTTCTGCCTATGTGCTATGGCTTTGCCTTGGCAATAACTCTTTTGAAGGACCTGGAGGCGAAGTTATACTTCTTTTTAAGTATGCTGGTGTTTACATCCCGAGTCGCCAAAGCCGCAGCCCAGGCTTTATAACACTCCTGCTTATTGCATAGTGCAGTCTTACAGGAGCGACCAAACCAGGGCTGAGATTTGCCTCCGATGGGTACCACAGTTGATGGAATAAATAGTTCCATTCCCTGGAGCACCATATCAATGACAGAGTCAGCAACAGTGCTGGGATCATCCGGCGAGAAGCAAACCCGCCCCCATGGGTAGGATGCAAAGAAAGATCGTATTCCTTTCCAAACCGCTGACCTGTAATGCCAAACACGGCGGCAACCTGCAGATCACAACCGCGAGGGGAGTGTGAATGGCACCATACTCCGGATCAGACAATGGTACGAAGATCCGAGAGGAGCATCGACTGAAACCTGATATCCGTCCGGATGAGAAGTCAGCAGAAGGTCCAACAGGGAAGGTGTATAATCCTTCACATCTGGAATCCGCGTAGGCGAAGTAACCAGTTATGTCAAACCATATGCCAAGGCAAAGTCATAAACATAAGATCTCCCCGCATGATCGGTTAAACGTGAACTGAGACATTTGGCCTGGCGGGCGTTAAAATCGCCAAGGATCACGATTCCTGCAGATGGGACCTGTAGCAGCAAGGAATTTGTAGCCATTTGGACGTGGTCGATGAGTCGGTCTGTTTCGGCATTACCGCTATGGAACCTATAGAGGCACCCGTAGACGCGCAGATGGTCGTCGCTGTCTACGCGTAGCCAAAGGATGGACAGGTCCGAACCTTCAGGACAGCCGAGGCGTCTAGAACAGATACCCTCTCTGACGTATACGCAAACTCCAGCCAGCCCGAGGCACAAAGGAGTGCTCCAACTTGTACTCCGGCTATAAGAGATAGGAAGTATCAGCCAGAGAGGACACCTGCGGCTCGATAAGAAAGAGCAAGGCCGGCTTCGCCGTCTCGAGATCGTAGTGGACGGCGTTTAGGTTGAGTGAACTCCCCTGATATAGCAGAAATTCACGGATAGCGTGGCAGGAGACGCCTTGGTATTAGAGCTCAGTTTGCCCCGAGCAGTTATTGTTTTGAGCGCAATTTTGCCCCCCCCCCCTTCCCAGAATACGCGTGGCAGGCCACCGGCCACCTGCACTCACCAGATGAAACGCAGAAGCAGAGCTTCTACTTCACGCCAGTATTCTGTGAGGTCGTGGTACCAACCCGGCTCGAGCCAGCCCATACGTGCAACAACAAAAACTACCGCGTGGCTCCACCACCGTTAAAATATGCATAAATTTTAAGTTTCAAATTTTTGTCATGTTTAAAAACTTTTTCATGTATTTTTTTTTAATACTGAACTTAAGCCTTAATACTTCTAATTATGTCTAGCAAAGACTTTTATCACATGCATCAAATGAAACGTTTCGGATAAAATAAATTTCCTTCGATTCCAGATTTACGACAGACTCCGATATAAGTCCAACGATAAATACTGGTATTATTGGTCCATTTTCTTCTTTATTACATTAATTTTTCTTTAAAGTATTTTTTATTAAAACCGCTTTCTCAGTTATTAAAAGGTCATTCATTAATTGTTTCAATACAGGCTGTATCCAAGTTTACTTCTGAAAATAAGCCTCCCAAGGGAAGGAGAGAACTAAGGGGGATTTTGTCATAGTTGCTACGATTGGTAGTTGGGCTAGTAACTGCAGTTTTTTTTATTATATTTTTTTTATAGGATAAGGGTGACAAACGAGCACACAGTCCACCTGATGGTAAGTGGTTGCTGCGGCCGATAGACATCTACATCTATCCTCTATTACAAATCAAAATGTAGATGCTTTGTCACCCGTGAGGACTAAGATGGAATGCCTCATTTCCTGTAAAAAGGGCCTCCGGCCACCTGCACTCACCAAGCGAAACGCAGAGGTAAACCTCTACTTCACGCTGGTTTTCTGTGAGGTCGTGGTACCACCCCGGTTCGAGCCGGCCCATCCGTACGACAGCAAAATCTGCTGCGTGGCTCTATCACTGTTGTAACTTGTTAACAGGAAGATGGTGGTGTATCCTCTTTCAATTTCCCTCTGTCTGTTTTAACGACACCTGCAAGATGATAGACATAGACTTAGGCATAGACATATGTTTTATTAGCATCAAAACTCACAAAATATACATTTAAAAGTAAATAAAAACACAAAAACATACAAGGTTGAATGGAAAACATAAATAAAAATAAATCCCAGCAAGAGTGAGTGATGTGATACCAAAAAGGATTCCATCTCAGCATATGCTACCGCAGGTACTACAGCGGTGATTTTCAGCGGAGCCCTGATAAATATTGATACTGTATTGCGCCCGCGTCGTTGTCGGTGCTATCTTTCCATTTAAAAAATAGTTAATCAACCATTCACTCAAACTATACATTTCCAAGTATATATACATAAAAGTCAAAAATCCACATTTAGTCCGTACAGGCGGTGGTAAATTGTTCCAACATTTAGTGGCCACGAAACGCGGCTGTTCGGTGATATGGGGTTGCCAGAATTGGGGTTACCGTGTTGGTACTTCAACCAACATCTGCTTTTCTCCATTTTAATTTCTGAAAGAGGTATTCCGGTCTTTCTAATATATGTTGGTATTGTCTAACACAGCCACTATCAGCCAATTAAATAGTAAAAAGTTTGAATGAAAGTTCACCCTCAAAAACCATTTCTGTTACAAATAATAAATAATAGCGTAAATATTACTATTTATTTAACGATTAACTAAATCCCCTTAAAAGAGCACAACATTTTACATTTAACAAAATACAAATTAATATTTTTTTTATAGGATAAGGGTGACAAACGAGCACACAGTCCACCTGATGGTAAGTGGTTGCTGCGGCCCATAGACATCTACATCTGAGGATAGATGTAGATATTACAAATCAAAATGTAGATGCGTTGTCACCCGTGAGGACTAAGATGGAATGCCTCATTTCCAGTAAAAAGGGCCTCCGGCCACCTGCACTCACCAAGCGAAACGCAGAGGTAAACATCTACTTCACGCTGGTTTTCTGTGAGGTCGTGGTACCACCCCTGTTCCTCCATCCGTGCGACAGCAAAAGCTGCCGCGTGGCTCTACCACTGTTAACAGATTGCATTTCTTCCAGACATTAAAACTGATTATTTATATTGAATATTATTATGTCAGTTTCAAGGTCTGGAAAAGGTGAAATACACGAAGCAATATAATGTCTTCGTGACACTCAAATCAGGCATTTAATCGTATAACCTAATATATCGTTACTATAACAAACCGCGACAATGTTCGAACCTGGTTAAAACCACCAAAATTTGTTACTTTTTTCATAATGTCAGCATTGTTTTCTGCCAGGCGTCCGCTTTGCCATGGTGAAGTACAAATTCTAATTAAAATTTCCAAATGATGTTGATAGATGAGTCATTCACTCAGGACATCTTTATATGTATATCAACAACGCACGGCATAAAACCGTTTGACGTAAATATCTGAAATTTGGACATTAGTAGTAGGTATCCAAGAAAGAATTTTTCAAAATACAACCCTGGGGTTGAAATAGGGTGTTACAGTTTATTTTAAACTTTTTATTTTACAGAGCGATTGACTCGAAACTTTACTGAAGGTTCACTGTAAGCAAAATAGAGGCATTAGAGCTTAGCGATTTTTCAAAACAACCCATGCAGGGGGCCCAGAGGTTATTGAAAATTGTCTGGAGCAAAATTAATTAATGGTTTTGCGAGGGTGCAAAAGTTTGTATGAAAAATATTCTATTAAAGTCGCACAGCCCAAATGCGAGACGTGGATGCATGAAATTGAGATAACAGGTTTCTTTTATTACGTAGGCATCCACTAAGAAAGGATTTTGAAAAATTTATCTCCTAAGTGAGTAAAGTAGGGTGTTACAGTTTTTGCATGTTTTTATTTTACGAGGTGATTTGTTGTTGTCTCGAAACTTTTTAAAAATACTCTGTAAATAAAATGCGAATTTTCAAAATATACTTACGGAGAGTCATTAAGTATACCTATATAAATCTCTATGGGGGCATGTGTTGTATGTGTGTATGTGTCATATATATGTGTCAGTATTGTGATTATTTTACGCATAGAGATTTTTGTTTGATTTGATAACACCTGATTTAAAATAGCAAAATTATTTTCCCAAAGCCGCCTACACTCTAGATCACAACAGAGAAAATACTATTTTATCCTATAGATATTATTTTTATAAAAAAAAACATTAATTATTTTTCTCCATTAGTTCCCCACGCTTCCGCAGTGTGTTCAAATTCTTATGGAGTAAAATAATTACATATTTTAACGTCGTAGAGCCATGCTGCAGCTATATTGGTAGTATAGTTGTAGCACGAATGGGTCGGCTCAACCGGGGAAGGACCACGCTCTCACAGAATACCAGCGTAAAATGGCAACTTGACGCTGCTGTGTTTCGTATGGTGAGTGTAGAGAACCGGAGACCCTTTTTACTGGAAAAGAGGCATTCCATCTTAGTCCTCACGGGTGGCAACGCATATGCATTTTGATTCGCAAACGAGGATAGATGTAGATGTCTATGGGCCCCAGCAACCACTTACCGTCAGGTGGACTGTGTGCTCGTTTGTCACCCTATCCTATAAAAAAAATATTTAAAAACTTGTGCACTCTTAAATTAAAACAATTTTACTATTAATATATATCCATTTATATACTCGTATGTACAAAAAATAATGTATCCATATTCATTTTATTATTTAATATTTTAAAACGAGGTTGCGAAATTTGTATGAAAAATATTGTATTTAGACGCACAGCCCAAACCGCTGGACGCAGAAGCGTGAAATTGGGATAATGGCTTCCTTTTATTACGCATCCCTAAGAAAGGATTTTGGAAACCCTTAGAGGGTGAAATAGGAGTTACCGTTTGTGCGACACTTTTTATTTTACGGGACGATTACGTATTTGTATGGTAAAAAGTTATTAACGATTTTTATAACTTGAAAACTGGTACATGTGCTTTTGAATTAAAATTATTAATACGAGTTTTTTAATTTCCTGTATGCGTTGAAAAATGTTTTTTTTACTTGCAAGTTGGATATACGTAAAATAATTGTGAGTACGAACTTCTCTTTAAGTAAATTTTATTCCTCTAATTTAATATACATAATATTTTGCCGCTTAAAGAATTTACCCTGCCCATTTTTAACCTGACTATGTATAGAAAATTAATAAATCTTAAAATTCAGCTAAATGAATTGTAAATTAATTGCGCTTATCACAAAGTTAAAGGAAACGCAGGAAAAAATATTTTTTAATATTTCTTTAAGCGTACTCAAGGGTAAACTTATTACCATATTTTGAACGCATCTCGACTACCCCTTTTCTAGGATGTTCCATTTTACACACTACTACTCGACTTTATTCAACTCTGTTTCTGAGTTTTATACATTATTTTATGTTTTATTTTATCAATAAGTATTTCTTTATTGGTCTTTGTATAGTACAGATTAATTAAAAATAACATAAAAATTAAATAAATGAATCACATCATCTTCATCATTACAGATCCCCTGCAGAACATAAAGATTAAATAAACTTAGTTCTGCAGCTGTAAAAAAGATTAGAGACCTCACATGTGTTGAAACAGCTAGATTAGTTTAATTTTAGTTATTTCCATAACATAATGTCATATGGAATCTTGCTTTGGGGTAATGCGCATGATATTGTAACTATCTTTGTTTTGCAGAAGAGAGCCATGAGATCAAGTTATAAGCAGGTCCGAAAATTTAAAGAAATAAATATATTAACTGTGTCTTCACGCTATATTTACGAAAATTTAATGTATGTACACAAAAACAAAAATAGTTTTATTAAAAATGGTGATTTTAATTCTGTAAATACTAGGAACAAGTACAAGTTTCTAGTTCTCGGTAATACTATAGATAATAATCAATGGACCTCTTTTATTATTATTATAGGATAAGGGTGACAAACGAGCACACAGTCCACTTGATGGTAAGTAGTTGCTGTGGCCCATAGACATCTACATCTATCTTCGATTACGAATCAAAATGCAGATGCGTTGTCACCCGTGAGGACTAAGATGGAATGCCTCACTTCCAGTAAAACGGGTCTCCGATTCTCTACACTCACCATACGAAACAGCAATGTTAAGCTGCTATTTTACGCTGGTATTCTGTGAGAGCGTGGTCCTTCCCCGGTCGAGCCGACCCATTCGCGACAAGACATTTTTATTTATTTATTTATTGCTGCTTTTTAATTTAATTATTATATAAAATTAAAATATTACAAAATTTAATTTACATAACTAGTCGTTCTTTAATAAAACCTAGTTTATTCAGCAAATATTTAGATAAAAAATTAGCTAGAACTTAAATAAATTTCATTGATTATGTACAATAAATAGAGTTAAATAATATCATATGAAACCAAATATCAAGTAACGAATATTTTTTTCAATAATTTATCTAGTCAGAGACAATTTTTCTCCAGGAATAAGAACTGTCAATACGGAATCGCTACCTGCTAGGTGCCCCGTTGTTATTCAATAGTATTAAACCTGTTTTAAAAACA
Organism: Parnassius glacialis; assembly: GCA_033319125.1. Classification (NCBI taxonomy): domain Eukaryota; kingdom Metazoa; phylum Arthropoda; class Insecta; order Lepidoptera; family Papilionidae; genus Parnassius; species Parnassius glacialis. The sequence continues at coordinate 19,457,435 of JAVANC010000010.1, read as the reverse complement.
AAATTTTATCAGTTTTTAAACCAAGATGAAAAATTATTTAATTTAAACACCCACATTGCTCTTACTATTTTCAAATATTGTCTCCTTGTACCTAGATTTACATACTTACTGCGCACGAGTCCAGTCTGGAAATATTCGGATATTTTAAAAGATATTGATAATAATCTTAAAATAGCTATAGAAAAAAATCTAAATTTAACTTTAAATATAACAGCCTGGACTCAAGCTACTTTACCTATAAAATTTGGTGGTATTTGTGCGAAAATTCTTTCTAGCGTTGTATTGCCTGCTTTCCTTGCTTCCGTGCATAGTGTCAGTAACTTATGTAACATATTTTTAAATAATAAAGTAGATATTTGCTTTGCTACGGAGATGGTGTGGCGAGCAGCGAATGGCGAACAATCTGTTCTGTCGAGAATGTTCCACTGGAAGTTAACCAATAAAAACAGTGGAATATTCCGTTGGTACAGAGTTTGCAGAAAGATTTGATTCATAATTTACATAGTAGAAGTGAGTCCAGAAAACCGGATACCTTTTTACTGACAACGAGGCACTCTATCTTAGTCTTTAAAAGTGACAACGCATCTGCATTTTGATTTTTAATCGAGAATAAATGTTTGTGAAAAAAAAAGTTAATGATGTTTATAATAAAAACAACCGCAAACTGTACGAGTTTATATTCAGAACTAGTGTTCGTCATCTTAAATAAGCTGACTTCCAATACCTTTCCTGTTCCATCTTTTTAGTGAGATCTAACAGTCACAGAACATTGAACTAATCAGAAGACAATCAAAATCCACGATGTTCCGCTATCAGCCAGCAAACTGTTCAGTACAAGCTTTTTATTAGAACTAGTATTTATTAACTCATTGTAGTGAAAACCGTTTTTTTATTTCTTATGCGAATATCGCTTGCATGCTTGACAGTCAAATTTTTGTTCAAGCCTGGCTTTATTGTAGTCAAAATATATAGATTTGTTTAAAATAACATCAGAAAGTAGTAAAATGTTTGTGCAGATCGATGGTAGAAACGCATATATGCGCTTTGTGGATGTTATTTACAATGAACCCAAATTTAAGTAATGTAGTGTTCGCCTAAATATAAGAAATCGTAATGAACCCAAATGAATGAGTTTATTTACATTAATAAATTATTTTATCGAGTTTTGTTTAGAATTTTGAACGTTTTGTAACAACCACAGATGCAACAGAACTGAATTTCACATAACTTGATATGTTAGCCAGGGTTACTTTCAGCTGTTAATTGTTTATTGTCCCATCTACTTTTTTAGAAGAAGTAAGGATAACAAATGAGCACACAGTCCACCTGATGGTAAGTATATGCTATAGCTTAAAGACAATTATATCTATGTATTAAAATCTAGACCACTACTCTACGACCCCAGATTATCTAATACAATGAAATGTGTTGTTAAATATTATATAGGTAATGTTGTTTAGATTCTGTCCCTAATACGTAGCCTGTTTGTCTGTCTCTCCATCCATGCATCTGTAAGTCACGGTTCTCTAGCTCGTAGGCGGAATATATAATAATATCCAAATTTTAAATCTGTAAACCATTGCATCTAGGGAGCTTGAGGACCAGTGACATACTCACAGACAGACGGTCAGACGAACAGTAGAGTGACATCAATAGACCTCAATTTAACCATTTGGATCATGATTACAGCCACTATTGGTTATATTATAGCCATATCACAAGTCCACTACTGAACAAAAGCGTCTGTGTTAGAACCTTAAGGTACATTATTTATTTGTCGCGCTTGGCAAGTTGGTCAGCAACCGAATTTTATTTTTATTATTTAGTTCTCATCTTCTGTTTTATTCCCCTCTATCGCCTCATACGGCACCCTCTGGGTGATACCGGGTAGCGGGTTCTGTCACATCGTCATTACACTTAGAATTTATTATGGTTACCAGAGTAAATTCATCATTTATCATAACAGCCCTTCACAAGGCCAAAGAACGCTATAAAGCACGGTCCCGAGCCACCTGAATTCATTGACTTCCTGCACGCCTTACCAGGTGGTTACTCCATCTAGTGGGGGCCCGCCCCACACTTCTCCCCCCGGTACGAGGTTGCCAATCGAAAACCTTGCTTCCCCATCGGTTGTCGGTTCTTCGAGCTATATGGCCGGCCCATTGTCACTTCAGCTTAATAACCGTTGGGCTTTATCGGTTACTCTGGTTCTCCTGCGGATATCCTCATTTCTAAGTTTATCATGCAGAGCAACCCCGAACAAATTCCTCTCCATAGCTCACTGAGTAACCTTGAGCTTCCCCATACGGCCAGCAGCCTCATAGTAAATTCGCCCATTAATAAAAAATAACCTCTAAAACCTAATTTCGGTCACGATGACTAGTCACGATGGAGATTAGCGCGGGATTATAGTGCACGAGTGTGTATGTGTGTAGTGTGCAAAGAAAAGGGTATAGGTGTATTCCCTCACTCTCAATTCGGCACCATAGGTTTCCGTGGCTTTCCGAGGCACGGGGGTGAAACGAGGCCAATTTCCCGGGGACTCCGGGTTGCTACAAACTTTGGTACTGAACTATTTTTGTCTGAGCCAGGATTCCAACCCGAGACCTCTTGATCATCAGTCGCGTTTACACGACTACTAGACCAACGAGGTGATGAATACTAACCATACAAAACCACAATAAAACTAAACTAAAAGCTTCACAAAGTAACTGTACAAATTCTGATCTTTTCTTTCGCATTCCTTTGTTTATTACGGACCTCTAATGGCACTCCCTTCACGTTCATGTCAGCTATGCTTAACATTGTTTATCTGCCCATTACTTTATTTTAAGAGCAAGATGTCTTTGATATACAATGATATTATACTTTTACATAATTGGGAATAATAAAACAAAAACATAGTTGCATTTTCAAGTATAAACAAAACAAACAACATGTAAAGCCTTTATTTCAGGTCTTTATATACCATACCTTTATATATATTCAATACTGCCTTTGAAGAATTTGTTGCCTCCTAGCTGATGCATCGATTGCATGAGTGATTACTTACGTGGTTTTTATATATATATATATATATATATATATATATATATATATATATATATATATATATATATATATATATAGGGTGCTTTGGGGTAACCTCGAATCTGGGGTAATTTCAAAAATGAAACATTACTACAAAACAGAAAGTTATATTGTTTCCTGGCAACACTGACCTTGACGCCATGTTGATCTATTCCCGGGTTTCAGTTCGCTCTGTTCGCTCTCAGCAGGTACGTGTGTTGTGTGTGACATTTTATTAAAAAAGTGCGTTTTCGGGGGTTTTGTGGAGTTTCGAAGTTACCCCACATCATTTTATTAAGTGATTTGGTAAGTTAAACGATTGATTGTCTTTTTATGAATGGATTGACGTTTCTGACGCATTTTTAGATTATATTTATCATTATAGCTACAGTTTTAAAAATACTTACAAAATTGCCCCATAGGTAAATTTCAAAAGATTATGATTTTGGCCAGTGGTTCTCAAACTAATATTTTTTATAAGTACTTTATTGCGCTATAATAAAAATGTAATAGAATCACAATTAAACAATTTTTGTACGTTTTTTGTAAGAGTTTATTTATTATGAAAGCTGATGTTAGGTTACCTATACAATAATTTTGTGAAATTAGAAATTAACAGTTAAATGAAAATAAGTTTTTATTTTGTTTGTTTGCAGGAGTTTATACCTACCTACTAAAGTTTTATTTGATGCAGAGACTGGTAAGTAAATTCAGGATATTTACTTATACATGTAATCGAAAGTTGGCTAGTTAAGTGACCGGGATAATGACGTAGTGAATGTGCCAAACTGCTTGTCAACAAACTGCTTTAACAATTTAGCATTTATTAAATTTTTGCTAAAACTTTACAAACGTAAAAATTAATATTAAAAATATCACAATACTATTTTAGCAAAAAAATATACATAGCTAAAAATTTTGAATTAAGGGTTTTCTACTCAGTAGGTACACAATTTTTGGTAAAGTAATAAAACTACTCTTTTGAAGTCAATTTTATTTTTTAAATTTGTATTTTGATATCAGTTAATCATATTAAACAGATAATGTAAAAAATTTAGAAATTATGTCTGTGGAATATACCTACCTACTGAAATTCAAGTGTGAAGTATCATTTACATACTAAGTGTTTAATTTAATTTTTCAGAGTGATGCCTTGAAAATATATAAAAAAGAAAGTGCAAAAATATTCCCAAGAAGATGTTGAAAAAGCAGTGGAAGAAGTCAACCAGGGGATATCTTCAATTTACGGTGCTGCAAAAAAATATAGCATTCCCACAACGACTCTTTTTGATAAAATGAAACTAAATCACATCCACGGCTGATAAAAAAGATTATGAATTTGAGTTGACCTACGCAGCAAGCACCAAAGGTTGGATGGAGGGTACGATATTTGTGAATTACTTGAAAAAAGTATTATTTCCGGCCCTCGGTGAAGAACGCCCCGTATTGATTATATTTACGATGGCCATTCATCTCACGTGACTGTAGATGTCGTACAACTGACTATCCGACATGGAATCACAATCTTAAAATTACCACCTCACACCTCCTACTTATTACAACCATTGGATGTGGCGGTCTTTAGATCATTTAAGTGTAAGTGGGATGCTAAATTAGTTATATGGCATATAATGTAGGACTTAAAATGCCTAAAAATGTTATTTCTCAGACGTTTGCAGACACGTGGCAAGAAACATATGCCGAGATAATAAAAAGCGGCTTCAAAAAAACTGGAGTCTATCCGTTCAACCCTGAATTACCACAGGATATATTTGAACCAGCTGCCTACAAACGATTTAAAGAAAAGCTACGCACAAATGCTCTCAAAAATCCGCTCAAAAAGCCCTGCAAAATTTATGTATTGACGTTTTTAATAAAATTTTACAGTTTGCACCTCACTTAGACGAACAAGTGGAACGAGTAGTTACACACACGAATACTCAAAATGTCACCTTCTTATCAGACCTTTCAAGAAAAGATAATCAGACGCAGTCTTTTGTGACAAATAATATTTCCAGTTTACCAGATTGTCTAAAATGCAAGCAAAATGTACAGCCTGAGCCAAAAATTAAAATGTTATCCAATGTCCTTTACAATTTTGAAGAATTGCTGCTCGACAAAATAAAACAGGATAAGAAGGATATTAATTATAAAACAAAGAAAACACGTGTTGCTAAAGGAACTGAAATAATAACTTCTAAGCAATTAGAAGACTTGGAAAAGCAAAGTAACGAAACAGCGTCAAAGAAAGCTAAGCCGAAAAAAGGAAGTCGATAAAAGATATAGACCCTTGATGAGATATAAACCCTTGTAACCATTTTTAAGCACAAAGTTACGTTACGTTTTCATATTCTGGGTTTAGGAAATGAAGTGTTAATATACTTACCTAAAATGGTCTGATGTGTTACCTACTAAGTTTAATGAATAACTTTATGAATAATAAACTTAATAGGTAACGCATCAGACCATTTTAGGTATATTAACGCTTCATTTCCTAAACCCAGATATATGAACCCAAATGTATACCTTTTGAGATTTTTTTTTATAGGATAAGGGTGACAAACGAGCACACAGTCCACCTGATGGTAAGTGGTTGCTGCGGCCCATAGACATCTACATCTATCCTCGTTTGCGAATCAAAATGCAGATGCGTTGTCACCCGTGAGGACTAAGATGGAATGCCTCATTTCCAGTAAAAAGGGCCTCCGGCCACCTGCACTCACCAAGCGAAACGCAGAGGTAAACCTCTACTTCACGCTGGTATTCTGTGAGGTCGTGGTACCACCCCGGTTCGAGCCGGCCCATCCGTGCGACAGCAAAAGCTGCCGCGTGGCTCTACCACTGTTAACTATTGAGTTTGAATTGAATTGAATTTGGTGTTTTCTATTTTCTGCTGTATTTTTTTTTGCAATGGTTTAAGAATATTTTTTTTGTCCAAGTCGTTTTTTTATTACCTATTGCTTTAGGTACCAGTTTTATTTCATGTAATGTCTTAACTGTTTGTTATGTACAATTTCAAAAATTTATTATTTTTCTTTTGTATTTTCAAAATGACAATCGCAAGACTGATTACGATAAGATAGTCCATGAAAATGACGTGATCTAATGTTAAGGTGCAAACTTAAAAATAACTGGGTAATTATTACCTACTTGATTAGCAGCTAGTTTATGACAACTGATGTGATCTCGTACTAAGTTAAAGTACTTCCTTTTTCAAAATAATTTAAAATTAGGTACTAATTCGAGTTGGTATTAAAAAAAAGGTTGTGATTACTTAAAAAAAATCATAGAATTGCTTAATAATTTAAACTACTTAATTATGAACTAATAATGTATATGTATGTATGTATATGTAATGACTAATTATGATAATAATTGATATGGTCTAATAATAAGTGAAGATGCATACTTAAAATAATTGATATATCTTGATTAACAGCTGATTTACGACAACAACTCAATGTGATCTCATATTAAATCATAAATAAACTGATTCAAATATTTTTTATTCTTTTGTTTTCCCTGCCTACCGATAATGTAAAAAAATGTTGAAAAACCCTGACTTGCCATGGGGTAATTTCGAAAATAAATTCTTAAAAAATTTGTAACAAAACTTGTGTGGCCATTAGGAAAGAAAAAAATCTTTGGGGGAATTTAGAATCAAAAAAGAATATGTACCTTAAAGCCATACCTCACAAAGACCATTTTTGATTGTTATTCGAAATTGCCTCACAGTATTTCGAAATTACACTTGAGGATCAAAAAATCTAACTAATAATATAAATTAAATTTTAATATCTAGCAACTATGTTAGAATACTTTTGAAATGAGCTATTCTTCATAAAATATATAAACTACATAAAACTTGTGCTTGTTTCAGGTAAAAATGTACAGATTCTGACTTTTGATAGAAAACACAAATGGTCTATTAACTTCATATAAGTTACCCCAAAGCACCCAGGTTGTCCCGAAACTCAACATCTAGCGGGTACGGGGCGATAAACTAGGTTGTACCAGTTCTAGCTAAAATAAAAAAAAATCCATGTTATTTGGTTAAGTGATAATAATAGGTATACTTTTGAAAAATCATCAACACTGGGTACTGTAATCACATCTTTCTAAATTTTTTAATGTTGTTTTTAATGTAATCCTAAATAACTATACTAAAAATCCTTTTATCTGTAATGTCTAATAAAAGTGTCTTTCTCACAATAATAATTTATTCTTATATTTTCCTTTAATCTATACTTTTTCTATAACGCGGCAAATAGAAACTTAAGAAAAGATTGATAATTAAAAAACGGAACAAAATAAAACAGATAAATAATTTATTAAAAAGAATGTACTTTTTAATAAATTATAATATATCTGTTATCTTAAATGTATTTAAAGTAGGTAATTAAAATAGTGTGTGTGTATTTATTTACGCACGTAGGAAGTTATACTTCTTTAGCGTAATGAAACAAAAAATACTTAAAAGACGTACCCACTGAACTTGTCGCTTTTAGGTGACCGTGTGCGAAATTCATAGTGTCGTTTTTAGGTGTCGGTGTACGCGCGCATCTTAAAAATTCACTCTCATCATTTTTCCCAAACGCCTCAAAAGAAGTATAACTTCAAAAATACTAAACTACCATCATTATTATCATTATAATATTACCTATACCGTTTGCTACTTATTAAGGCTAAAGACAGCCTCTAGGTTCTAACTTATTTTTCCTTTTATTTATTTCCGCTGCCAAATGTGAAATGTCTAAGGAGTATAGAGAGTCAGTATAATTACAGGGAGGTATTCCATCTTAGTAGGATTTAATCAATCAATCAATTATACAACAAAATCCCAAAAAATATTTGATGTTTGTCAATCAATAAGTTCAATAACTACATTAAACAAAAACTGTATAAAACGGTTTATTATAACATTATGGAATACATGAAAGACAATAATCCTTGGAGTGAGGTGATCGCTGCCAAGTTGGTTCTATTATAATTCTTTGAATAAATGTATAATATTAGGTAATTATATATCATAAAAATTATTATTAATAATAATTACAACCTGTGTGTCTATAAGGTAAAGTGAATAGGCTTTTGTTTAGCTAAGACAGTGCGATTTACCATCTAAGGCTTCATCACCCTTACCATCAGGTGTAACTGTAGTCAAGTAATAGCTTATAATAAGAAAAAAAAGTCTGTGTAACATTGGGACGGACATTTTCTTGTCCTAAACCTAAACTAAATTAATTAAAAAAGGAATTAAATTCGATTATTCTCATTTTCAAATTTCTAAATTTCTCTCTTTCCCTCATCTTTGGTAATCTTTTTCAGTATATTCCTTCAATAGATATCATCATCATCATTATCATTAAAGTTCAAATCGCCATCACTTGTCCACTGCCGAACACAGGCCTCCCCCAAGAAATGCAACAAAGCAAAGTCCTGAGCCACCTGCATCCCTCGACTTTCTGCATATCTAACCAGGTCGTCACTACATCTAGATTATACAATAGATATACGACTACCAAATTTAATACATTGTCAATCGACTATTATTTAATCGTATGTATCTTAATAGTGTTTGGCATTACAGATCGGCATATTGGGACAGAATACGGCCTTTCTTCGCATCCTACCCATGTGGGCGGGTTTGCTTCTCGCCGTATGATCCCAGAGTTGTTGCTGACTCTGTCACTGATGTGGTGCTACAGGTAATGGAACTATTTATTCCATCATCTGTGGTACCCATCAGAGGCAGATCTCAGGGTTGGTTTGTCGCTCCTGTAAGACTGCATTATGTAGTAAGCAGTAGTATAATCAGGCCTGGGCTGAGGCTTCGGCGGCTCGGGATTCGCTTAAAAAGAAGTATAACTTCGCCTCTAGGTCCCTCAAAAGAATTATTCATTGGTCCGCGCCGCAAAAGAGAAAGAAGACATTTTAGGCTCCCTTTTTGCGTTCAATTCGTGTTTGAATGACTTTGATGTGCCATTCACACAATGCTCAGTACGCACAACACTCCTCTCCCTGGACATCTACAAGTCGAGTGGGCCTAACGGGATCCCGCCAATTGTTCTGAGGATTTATACTACAGAGTTCTAACGTGTCTTTTCCGGTACTTCTACTCCCTGGGCGTTGTCCCGAATCCATGGAAGACAGCTTTTGAGCACCCGATCCCTAAAAAAGGTAACCGCTCTTATCCGTTCGACTACAGGCCTATCGCCATAACCGCCTTGTTCTCGAAAATAATGGAGTCCATTATTAAATGCCAGCTCATGCGGTACCTTGAGGAGCACCAGCTGATTTGTTTCCGTCGGGGTCATTTAGCTGGTGATCTTCTTGTTTACCCAACACACAGATGGGCATGCGCGATCGAGTCTAAGGCCTCCCCTTGGACTCGATTGCCGTTTTGGCGGTAAGTTTGAATATAGCAAAGGCCTTTGATCGGGTTTTTCACAAAGCGCTTCTTGCGAAGCTTCCTTCCTATGGCCTTACCGAAAAATTGTGTAATTGGATCACCAGTTTTCTGGTTGATTGGAGCATCAAGGTCGTAGTAAACGGCGCATGCTCCTATTACAAGCCAATTAACGTTGGTGTTCTACACGGTAGCGTGTTGTCACCAACACTGTTTCTTCTGCATATGAATAATATGTTGTAAACCGATAACATTCATTGCTATGCATACGGCAGCACTGGTGATGCTATATACAACGGCTGTGCAAATAATTCTCGGGAAAACGTCACCGAGTACCGGAACAAACTTGTATCTGAAGTTGGGACTTTGTAGAACAAAGTCTCGGATTGAAGGCGACTAAGTCTAATCCAGTTTAATCCCCAGAAGACACAAGTCTGCGCGTTTACCGCTAAAAAGAACCTGATTGTTTTATCTCTTCAGTTTTAAAGCACTCCCCTTGTTACCTCAGCCAGTATCGGAATCCTCGGCTTTGACCATATCGAATGACGTGAACTTTACAAAGCGCAAGTTCGGCTTCACATGGAATACTGTTCCCGTCTCTGGGCTGGGGCTCCCCAGTGCCAGCTCCTTCCACTTGACCGCATCCAGCGCAGAGCGGCTCGAATCGTCGACGACCGAGCCCTTTCCGATCGGCTCGATTCATTGGCACTGCGAAGAGATGTTGCATCCCTTTGCGTTTTCTTTCGCATCTACCAAGGGGAGTGCTCTGAGGAATTGTTCGGACTAATTCGAGCCGCTCAATTTAATGTGAATACCGTGAATGCCAGAAGAAATATTAAACCTAAATTCACCAAGGCTTACTTAGAAATAGCCATGCTTTTTATCTGTTGACACTACTTCATAGATGCTTTAGTATTTTTAATTTTGTGAACATATAATCGAATACTTCTATATATCCAGAGCGATAGGACCGCTTATTATACCCTTTTTAAGTAATTCGTTTTGTTTTGTGTACAATAAAATAAATTGATTCATGAAATTCAACCAACCACAATAAGCTGCACTAGTTGTAACCAGTAACGCAGTAAGCATTTTTAACTAATCAAAATGCAGATGCGTTGTCGCACGTCACGACTAAGATGGAATACCTCATTTCCAGTGAAAAGGGTCTCCGGTTCTCTACACTCACCATACGAAACACACCATCGTTACACTTGCTATTTTACGCCGGTATTCTGTGAGAGCGTGGTCCTACCCTGGTCGAGACGACCCATTTGTGCTACAACTATACCAGTAATATAGCTGCAGAGTGGCTCAACCACGTAATATCTATTTCTTTCTTTTTTTAACGTTACCTCTATACTAGAATTTCTCCTGTATCATGGGGGCAGTTTACATACATAAATTTTACAAGGACAAATATATAAATACTTTTTCCGTGGGGGTTTCGAACCCGCAGCCCGCTGCACGGCAACTCATTGCTTTGAAATTGCGCCACGGAGCCGTCGCTATATATAAATATGTTTTACTTTAATGCTCATGGCCGCATAAATAAAATAAAATTGTTTTTTCATTATTTTTCTAGAATTGTGATATTGGTAAACTAATAATCTCATTTGTACGAACGTGTTAATTAATTAATAACAACTTGTTTTTTTTTAGTATACGTACTAAAATCAGTAGCTTATTTGTTATTCTCATAAGATGTTACTATTAAATATAATCATTTAGTTAAGCTTCATGTACAACAATTATAAATATTAGGACATACTCGTACACACCGTATTTCCTAATTCGAAGAGAACCCCCGCAATCGCTACCACTACCCCCATATCCTCTTAAACCTCTTATTTCTATCCTAAAATATACGTCGATAATACGATATGTGTTTCATCTCTGATCAAGTATCATCAGCAGAAATAAATCGTTGCAGTCTAAAAAATAATCATAATTAAGTTGTACGTACCACAAATTGTTTCTGTCTTAAAAAATAATCTATTATATTATATAGTTAAATAAAAAAATGCGCAATTAACAAAGGACAATTTTTTACATACAGATTTTTTTTATATCAGTAGGTAAAAATTATAAAGAAAAAATGTTTCATTTTAATAAACATACATAAAGCCCGTACTCACAGTTGTTGTACACGTGTGATTAAATGGGGTAAATGTATTTTGCTTGTCATTCATATCGTCCACTTCATTGCAGTCTTCTAGGCACTGAAAGCGGTTTTGTAACTCGAACTGAAATGTTACGTGTACACGATATCAATTACGCTCACCAACCCGTCTGCCCCGTATAGGAAAATAAAGTTAAACAATATAGTCAATTAGGTTTTGGCTACAGTTGCTTATTTCTTAAAGACTTATAACAAGCAGTAAACTCAAAAAGACTGACACAGAAAAGAAGATATCAATACGATCACTTCTTTTTTTTTGGTTAGGTTTTATGATTAAACCTTGGGATTTATATTGATAATTCCTTAAATTGAATACGCCAACTGAATGAGGTAAGTAAGAAAACCTTTGTCGCTCTTTGTTCACTGCGTCGTGAGGACCAGCTAAATAAGCTTGAGAGACTTCAAAATACTAGCATTCGTTTCATATTTGGATTGCGCAAATATGACCATATTTCCCAATTTCGCTCACGTCTCAAGTGGTTACCTATCCGACTTCGCCGGAACATGCATATTCTTTCTATTCTGTACTGTGTATTATTTCATCCTTCTGCTCCTCCCTATCTAAAAGAGAAGTTTAATTTTGTGGGGCTTCCGGGGGAACCTCTACGCTCTTCTAGAAAATTCGTTTTAAGGGTACCAACTCACAAAACATCGTTTTTTAATAAATCTTTCACTGTAGAGTCTATTAAGCTCTGGAATGCCCTACCTTTGTATATACGTAAAGCACAATCTATTGTAATCTTTAAGCGATTACTTAAAGAACATTACTTGTCTCAATCGTTCGGAGACCGTTAGGATAAATTATGTAATTATGTATTTATTGTATTTATCAGCTTTATATTATTGTTTGAGGAAATTTGTAATTTATTTATGTATTTTGGGTAGATATGTAAGTTTGTTTATATACTCCTATATATGTATGTTTATGTATATATTATATGCTTTACTTTATCTTTTATTATGTATTAGTAATTTATATCATTTCATGTGTTAGTTATGTATATGTTATTTTATTGCATTTATTGTCTATATATCGCATGTATTGATATTGTATTTTGTATAATTATATTGCACCACCTACCTAGTATTCATTGTTTATTCCTTTACACCCTTGGTTGCCTGGAAGAGATCGCTATGTAGCGATAAGGCCGCCAAATCGTACATTTAACCTGTCTTTTGTTATGTAATTTGTTTATTTGTTTGTGGTGTACAATAAAGTATATTCATTCATTCATTCATTCATTAATATAGTATTTTTTTATAGGATAAGGGTGACAAACGAGCACACAGTCCACCTGATGGTAAGTGGTTGCTGCGGCCCATAGACATCTACATCTATCCTCGTTTGCGAATCAAAATGCAGATGCGTGGTCACCCGTGAGGACTAAGATGGAATGCCTCATTTCCAGTAAAAAGGACCTCCGGCCACCTGCACTCACCAAGCGAAACGCAGAGGTAAATCTCTACTTCACGCTGGTATTCTGTGAGGTCGTGGTACCACCCCGGTTCGAGCCGGCCCATCCGTGCGACAGCAAAAGCTGCCGCGTGGCTCTACCACGTGTAAAAAATAGAAACAAAAAACTAAAATAGTTAACATTTAGAGACTAACGATGATCCAAGAATGAAAGTACAAATGTTGGTAGACAAAATATATTCAACCCTAGTCTTAACATTTCGCAGCATTACCATACGAGTATGAACTATTTTCATAAAACAATACTTATTCACTTAAAACGATAGGAGTACATTTTGTCACATAGAGACTAACAAAATATATTAAGTAATTGCGTTTATACAATTAGTTCATGAGTTAAACCTACTTCCTAGAATAACTATAAATTCAAACTAAGAATCCCCTGTATCTAGGAAGATGAAATTGGAAATACGAATGCTTACGTTCTCCCCGCTAATAACTACGCTAGCTCTTAATTGTAGCCAATTTGTTTTCCTATGTAGTTACTAATACTGTAGTATTTAAATAAAATTATTTCACAATTTCTATCCTTCACAAATATAGTTTATAAACACACTATAATAATGTTATTATGATATATTTTAATGTCTTTAACTAAACATCAAGAAAAATTTGTATAACCTATTTTATGGATTTTTCTCGCTTAATTTAAACGTATCGATATTTGATTCCGGACGTTTCGGGTGGTTTACGGCACCCATGGGCACAGGGGAAAGAAAAATATCAGGAATTGAAAATAAATTAAAATTGAACGCGATAAATTAGTTTTATTCGATATCAATATAAGAAGCATTTGGTATCAATATAAGAAACCAATAATTACAGAATATACAACTTTTTAAGTCTTCTGAAATATTTCCAAAGTAGACATCGTCTGCCTTGGATAGAAAGCTTAAAGCTTCGTATCTCTTGAAACAAGACTAAGCTTGTCAATTAACGATGTTTGAACGATGTCTGCAGTAATAATAATTATTTCAAATCCTTTCATGCAGAAACAAGGCAACACCAAGTTGTATCATAAATTGAATATACCAAATTATATGATAAAATACTAAAATATCTATATGAACGTACCTTGAGGATGGTTTTCTAAATGCTTTTTCTAGATTAATCCCTTAACATAACAAAAAGTAGTTTACCTATCTTCTCAAGCTAAAACGTAGTGGTTTTATACTCTTTGTTCTCAGGTTTAGACTAGAGTATGTATTATGGTTATAGCACGAATAGGTCACCTCGACCTGGAACCACGCTCTCACAGAATACCAGTGTAAAAAAGCAACTTAATGCTGCTGTGTTCCGGAGACCCTTTTTACTGGAAATGAGGCATTCCATCTTAGTCCTCAGGGGTGGCAACGCATCTGCATTTTGATTCTTAATCGAGGATAAATGTAGATGTCTATGATCTATAGCATAAACTTATCATCATGTGGACTGTGTGCTCGTTATCCGCACACCAAAAAAAATATACACATGTGTAAAAACATGGAATGAAATCGATCATGAAACATGAATGTTCTTTGAAGAGTTTAGAGAACCGGAGACCCCTTTCACTGGAAAAGAGGCATTTCATCTTAGTACTCACGGGTGACAACGCATCTGCATTTTGATTCTTTATTGAAGATATATGTAGATGTTAAAGGGTAACAACAACTACTTACCATCAGTTGGACTGTGTGCTCGTTTGTCACCCGATCCTATAAAAAAGTGACTTACAGTCTCTCCGATGGTAAGAAGCTGCAGCAGTCTAGCACCTGCAACCAACTACAAACAAAGAAGGCTACAGATGCGTCACCTCTGCGATCTGGCTCTCTTTGCCTCACTCACCGGAAGATAGCAGTTTAAGTACAGCAGAAATAGGTAAGAGGGTGGCCTACCTAGTCGGACTGAGCAGAAATGGAGTTCTATCACCTAGTAGAAAGCAATATTATACATGAAAGTAAGATGTATAATGTCATAGCTGTTATGTAAAGTAAATTCTTAATCACTGTTAAAAAATAAGGAATTTAGGAAAACTACCGTAGTTCGGATAATTGGAACGTTCTATAGAAGAGATTGACAAGAGTTGACAAAGGCCAAATTGGCGACATATTGAACGCAACGCAGGGAAATATACTTATCGGTAAATAAAAGAAACACAGCTAACTATGTAAAACTACCCTCGGACATAAGCGTAACGAAATTACTCCTTCTTTTTGAAATCTACTAAAATTATTACCAACCGACCTCAAAAAGGAGGAGGTTTACAATTCGTCGGAATCGATTCGAAGATGTACCGATTTGGAAAATTCGTTTCTGGTTTCAAAGGTTATACTACCCAGGTGGCCCCATTAAAATTTTTTTCGAAATCGGTCGAGCGGTTTGAAAACAATTAGCAATAAATTATATAAATTTATATTGAAGTCGGTTGTACAAAATTTTTAATTTTACCAAATGTTTTTTCTTTAAAACAACAATCCTGTTTTGTTCAAAACTTTGAGTATGTGCTACGAATATGTTTCATACGTTGCTATACATGGCGTCATAGACCCATATATAGCGCTATATTTAGTTTATTAGAATAGGGTATTTTACACAATGTAAAAATAAATCAAAGAATATATATATTTATGATAGATTTTGTAAAAAGTAAACGAGAAATATTGATTTCTATTTATAAAAATGCATTATAAATTTTATATTTCAATTTAAAGAATATTTTTTTTACCTGTGCCTCAAATCTGCAAAACGATGTCCGCCATATTAGATAGCGTCGTGACGTCACTAGGTCAAAGAAATAGGTTATGTGCTGTGTACTAACTAGTTAATTTCGAAATTTTTCAAGTTATCATTACGATTGTTGACTTTCATTCCAAATTTTATTGAAAAGGTATCATGGAAGACGGATTCGTAAAAGCGAGTTTATTACTTCGCTTTTAGCACTAATGTTATAGATATTATAATATAAGCTTAGGTGAGAAAAACTTTTTGTTATATTTTTTTGTACAAACCCTCAGACGAAATAAAAAGTCACTTTTTTATTTGGTCTGAGTACAAACCATGTCTTTATTCCCATATAATAGAAGAAAACAGGAATTAAGTAAAACACTGCACTGCACTTGCAAGGGCTATCAAAATGGCCCACAAAGGGCGGGACAGACGAGCGATGAACCTAATCTATTACAAAATTTGACTTGCAATAAGTACCTATCATGTCATGATGTTTTGTTTTGTTTAATCGATAGTTAAATATAAGTCATATTTACATCAGAGTGATCTTCACAGAAATATAGTTTAGATTTTGTAGACAATGCCTTCGGGTCTCTTCTTGCCAGTTTTAACCAAGAATTTCTCATATTTAAATCAGTTGGCACTTTAATCCATAACTTCCCCGGCGTTCTTATGCTCGTCTTTTTGCAATCAGGTACAACACAACAATGATGTAGATGATAACTTATTATTAAACATTCAAAAGTATCTTATTCTTTTGCATAATTGTCAAAATTCTAGGACAGTGACGTCATGACTTGAACAGTATGGCGGCTAGCGTTTTCATGCTAAAATTTAAAACGATAGATTAAAAGTAATTTTATGTCACTATTCGGTTTTAAAAAATTTATATAAAAATTATATTGGTTCATTATCACTCTGGGATTCATTTAAAACACTTTTTGAAAATGGGTGTAATACCCTATTATTATTTTGGGCTATTTATAGAGTATTCACATCTGGTTGGACTGAATAAATATATTATAGTTCGGCCGTTCAGAGAATGCGTTCCTGACACGTTTGTAATGGCGTCGCAGTTACGATAAAAATATTTTTGCTGGTTGTTTACCGTTTTAACAATTGATAAGCATTAAAACAACATTATTATATCAATAATCAATGAATGTTATAATTTTGTGCCAAACTTAGTGTCAAATAACTTGGTAAACAATATTTTTCTAAATCTATACTGCGCTATTACAAGGTTATGTCAGCGCTTTATATTTGTAGTGCTGTGCTAACAATAACAGGCAATAACAGTATCGTAATCTGTTCTGATACAGTTATACTTTATAAAATAATACGTTTTGTTTTTGTTTTTAAGAATTTGATAATAATGGACTATAGGATAACTTTTATTAAATATAAAAATAAAACTACGACCAAACCGAACGCGCGAAAGAAAGTATCATTTTTATATTTAGGTTGAAAATGGTAACCCCAAATGGCGTTATGGGCCGCCATTTTGTGACGCTAAAACAGTCGTCTGTTGTCGTTTCGTGCGCATAGACCACGTTCTTCAATTGTTTTCGATCTGTTTTTATTTGATTGCCCGGCTTTCGTTTAATGGACTGTTTCTGCTTTTCAAACTGATATCGGCGCTAAATCGGACTTCAATTGTGTTTTGTATTGCGTTCTTTTTACTTTTGGTGCATAATAATGCCTAAACGTGGACAAACATTGAAAAGTGGAGCCCGTGAGTTAATCATCTAGCTGCAAGATTACTTTGAGCGGGAGCGGCAAAATGGCGGACTCCTGATACCTGTCGAATAAGTACAAGAACGCGTCTCTCAGGCGCTTGGAGTTAGCAAACGAACGATAACAAATATTAATAAAGAAAAGTTCGGCTCTACTGGCACGAAAGATAATATTTTACGTACTCCGAAGAAGAAACGTAGAACTAAACCAGTGACAGATATTGACACCTTTGACGCCGATGCAATCAAAAATCATATATATGGTTAATATTCCAGAAATGAATATCTCAACAGGAAGAAGCTTTTGGCATCGTCAAGAGAAGCTGGACTGTTTAGCGGGGGTAAAACTGCTTTAACCAAAATCTTAAAAGATATTGGTTTTTCGTATACAAAAACCAATGGGTAAGGGGGCCCGTCTGATAATATGCCACGCAGGTTCTACAAAATACGGCTTTGTGGAGAACGCGTTACTGGCATTTCAATTAAAAACCACAAATGACTACCACGAGGAAATGAATGCAACTACATTTAAAGAGTGGTTCCAGAACGTGCTTTTGCCCGGCCTACCAGAGCCTTCTGTAATATTCATGGATAATGCCTCCTATCACTCGGTTCAAATACAGAAACCACCTACCCAAGCTAATAAAAAAGAAGAAATGGTGGCTTGGTTACAAGCAAAAGGCATTGACGCAAATATGCAGATGCTAAAACCAGAGCTAATTAAATTAGTTAAAAAAAATAAAGTGGCAAATGTGCGATACGAAATCGATGAACTGGCTCTGGAGTACGGTCATCGCGTTCTAAGAATTCCACCGTATCATTGCCAATATAACGCGATTGAGCTAATCTGGGCTCAAATAAAAGGTTACGCCGCCCGCCACAATACTTCCTCGCCATTCAGCACGAAAAAGACGATGACCCTATTAAAAGAAGCCTGCGGGGAAGTTACAAGAGATGACTGGGCAAAGGTTGTTGAGAAGACTAAAAACCTGAATGTGGAACATTTTGACTGAGACATCAGGATTGATTATGTTATTGATAATAATATAATTATACATGTAGGCGAAGATGATGATGAAGACACCGCCTCCTCAAGCGAATCGGAGTCTGATTAATATTCTGTACGCACATTCAATTCAATGTACTTTATTGCATAGAAATACAGATTGTAACTTTGTAACAAAGAATAAATAAAACAATTTTATATATATTTAATATTACCTTTTTTTGGTTTCCACTTAAATTACTAAAATATAAATTTTAAATGATTCCGCCAATTTAAAACTAAAATAATCTTAACAATAACGCGGCGGTTCATTTTGGAGGAATGGTAACGAACTCAGTGTTATGTAGTGCCCATCACTAGTCGTGACTAACTGATAGATGTCAGGAACGCATTCTCTGAACGGCCGAACTATAAAGGAAATAATAAATAAACATAAATATATATTTAACATACTCATATAAATAAATAAATAAAACATAAATAAATAAAGTCCCAACCAGATGGAAGCGCTCAGCAGGGGAGACCAAACGGCCGTGGGTTAGGGGAAAAGGGAAAGAAACCGGCGGACGATGCGGGCGGTACCAGTATCATTATTGTTATTATTTCATTATTTTTTATATCTTGCTGTATTTTCTATTTCTTTTTTTTCTGTTTATTTTATATATAATTAATTTAAAGCGAGCTAGTAAAAGAAGACAAATATTGTACAACGAAATACCGATCTTATAATAAATTCCGTACATGACTCATAAGCTGGGGAGCAAATGAAAGTGCAAAGTGAATGGTCAATGAACGTTCACGTCCAATTTGTTGGTAGAATAATGCCTACAAATTAATGTTGCCACTTTGTAAACCTCTCATCATCCTTAAGAATTACTTGGTTTGCTTTTATATGAAATTGCCTTTATATTTATTATGAAAATACAAAATAAATGCTTGCGAAATGTATTTTTCAAGTATATTTTATATAAGTTTACGAACAAGCATACAATTCACCTAAAAGCTACAAGTACATGATCATTTCATATAATTACGTGAGGTTCGGCCAGTCTCCACCCTTTCCCCCCCGAACGGGTTCCCGCCTTGTCGTGGGGGGGGGGCTTAGTAGCCGTGGCTTGGTCAACCGTGGTGAACAAAGAGGAACCCCTTGGCTGGCCCGAGGTGTAGGGCCGGCCCGAGGTGGCCACTCCGAGTGGGCTAGGCGAGCCCACTTCGGATGTGTGTCGGGGGGCTGCGGTGAGAGGGGAGTCCGCACCCTCTACCGCTGCAGTCGAGGTGGAGTCGCGGAGGAAGAGGAGTGTTGGTATGGCGATGCGCCACTCGCCCTATCCTCCGCGACTCAAACGGGGCCGCACCGTTGATGCTGTGGTGGTGGGGCTGCGGGGGGAGAGGAGTGTCGGTATTGCGAGGCGCCGCTCTCCCTACCCTCCGCAGCCGAATCTCGGTTGGTGGCGGAGCCATAGACCAGATCCGCCGCTGGGATCGGGAAGGCTGGTGCTTCTGAGTGCTAGTTTTTCCTGGCCCCATGGCCTTCGCGCATCGGACGCGGGGGCTTCCGTTGCGCATGTGAAATTGGAGGCCGAAGAGGAGGGCGCGCCATGTGTTCTGGTGCGCCTTACCTGAGAGGGAGATGGGGGAGGAGTGGTCCTCTCCCGAGGAGGGGCCGCCATTGGGCGGCCAGCGCAGGTGGGGCCGCGGAAGTGTGCGAAAGCGTTCCCGTGGCCTTGCCAGTATGGGACGAGGGTGGAACACCATAGGGTTTTAGTCGGTGCGAGTCCGACATAACCCGTCCTTGCCCCCGCGAGGCGGGTATGCGTAGGCATTTCCCCATGTAAAAAAAGAAAAAAAAAGTCTCCACCCTTTCGTTGTTGACTTACCACGTATTCGAACCAAACGGTTTGCTACATCGTTCATCATGCGTACAGCAAAGGCAAAGCAAAAATCACTTTGCTCCATATGTTTCCATTCAAAATTCACTGAGTTATAACTCAAAAACCTTAAAACCAAGTAGCATAAAATTTCCTAAATTTATGAGTAATGTAGTAATGTAAAATGAACAACATTTGTGTTATATAAGCAATTGATGGACATTAACAGGTTTGAAAATTACTGTTCTGAACTAATCAGCACCTGAAACGTGAACACGTCCTTAAACCGTATTTTAATCACGAGCCTTACTGAGACTATCACAAAACCACAATTTATATATATTTGACAAAGGAGTGGAATAGCGCCATAGGAGCCAGCGCCTGTGTTTCCGTCCGATTAGAATGTGGGTGTATTCAAGGTCAGATTGAATAGGCTTTTGATAAGTCTTTGGTAAGTTTTAACAGTGGTAGAGCCATGCGGCAGCTTTTGCTGTCGCATGGATGGGCCGGCTCGTACCGGGGTGGTACCACGACCTCACAGAATACCAGCGTGAAGTAGAGGTTTACCTCTGCGTTTCGCTTGGTGAGTGCAGGTGGCCGGAGGCCCTTTTTACTGGAAATGAGGCATTCCATCCTAGTCCTCACGGGTGAAAACGCATCTACATTTTGATCTGTAACTGAGGATAGATGTAGATGTCTATGGGCCGCAGCAACCACTTACCATCAGGTGGACTGTGTGCTCGTTTTTCACCCTTATCCTATAAAAAAAAGTCAGTGTGCTTCACCATCTTAAGCTACATCACCACTTACCATTAAGCGCTGGCTTAGAATAATAAAATAATAAATAAAAAAACACCACATTATTAACATTTCAAAATAAAACATATATTTTGTATCCCTTTTATTAAATAATATTTACGAGCCATCGTAGCTAAGCGCTCACTATAAATTTCACATTACGCAAGCATCCCGGGTTCGATTCCCGCTGTCACCAATAAAATTGTAAAATTAAATTTAAAGTGCTGACTTTACCATGGCTCGACGGTGAAGATAATCATCTGAAAAAAACCTTAAGAAATATATTTCGTAGTCATACGAAGTCTAACACGTCAATACAACTCTGTGACACTTGTCCTTGCCCTAACACCCTCCCAAAGAAGAGAGAAGGCCTGCACCCAGAAGTGGGACGTATATAGGTTGCAACTTTTTTTGCTTAACATTTATCTAATAAGTCTGTGTAAAGCAATGTAAGAGATACCTATAACTCATTTTTGTTCCAAAAATCTTATGGCTTCCGATATAGGGCGACTGTGCATAAATTATTGGACGACTGTTACTACAATTAATGCACATCATCTTCATTATAGTGGACGTTCATGAATGTCTATTGTAATAAAGACTTTATAATGAAGAAGTTATAGTTATTGTAGAGTACCTCTCTCGCTTCCAAAACTAATTTAATCCGCTCAAGATCTACACTCTACAACAAACATTGAGGCTTGAAACTTAGTGAACTACAAACTCACATAAAGAGGCTGTAAAGAAAACTTAATCTTAAACTGCCCAGTAGACGAGTTCTACTTTCTTAAGTTTTATAGCACGCTTTGTTTTACTATCTTTTTACTATCCCGTATTATTTCTTGCATTCACCCTAACAAGTTTCGCTTTATTTAATTATTAACTCGCTCTTACGTTAATTTTCGCAACGATAGAAAACTTTCAGAATAGGGTCGTTAATTTGTAAATACTTTATGAAAACTGTTTAGTGAGAGCTTATTTCTCTTATAAAAGTGAATGGAAATATTATTACAACAATATATTTATTACAACAAAAATTTATAGAAGTTATATAATATGTGGGAAATAAATTTATATGATATATTGCTCACTAAAGTTATTGTCTACGTACGTTGTCACTAACGTGTCCCAATTAGCTAAATCGCACTGAGAAAAGGGTTACGCTTGTTATGTTACTGACCTGGAAACTTTTTTGTACTGACAGTCTGTTTCTACACGATTTTGTTTAATACTTTATATGTTTTTTTTTTAAGTTTATTGGAGGTTACACCACTATAATTGTTGTAAATGAATAATGTAATATAAGTGATATATTTTTGTCATATAATTTACGTTATATATTTTATTAAGTAAATCAATTTAAATAAATAAATGATTTCATTTACTTCCTTTCAGTATTGTATACATTTTTAGACAATTGTTTTCAGGAGTAAACATCAGTCACGCGTCGGAGCTGACATCACAATTTTTGATCATTTTATTCAATATAAATAAATAAATGAGTTCATTTACTTCCTTTGCCTATTGTATATTTTTAAGACAATTGTTTTCAGGAGTAAACATCAGTCACGCGTCGGAGCTGACATCACAATTTTTGATCATTTTATTCAATATAAATAAATAAATGAGTTCATTTACTTCCTTTGCCTATTGTATATTTTTTAA
This sequence comes from Parnassius glacialis, assembly GCA_033319125.1. NCBI lineage: Eukaryota > Metazoa > Arthropoda > Insecta > Lepidoptera > Papilionidae > Parnassius > Parnassius glacialis. The sequence goes on along the minus strand of JAVANC010000010.1, from coordinate 19,434,522 downwards.
AACAATTGTTTTCAGGAGTAAACATCAGTCACGCGTTGGAGCTGACATCACAATTTTTGATTATTTTAATCATTATAAATAAATAACTGAGTTCATTTACTTCCTTTGCCTATTGTATATTTTTTAAGGCAATTGTTTTCAGGAGTAAACATCAGTCACGCGTTGGAGCTGACATCACAATTTTTGATCATTTTAATCAATATAAATAAATAAATGAGTTCATTTACTTGCCGTGTAGTGGCGGTCAAGAATATCCACTACCCCATATCCTCCCGTGGGTGTCGTAAAAGGCGACAAAGGGAAACAGGCGGGAGATGGGCAGCAGCATCTTCCTGATAATAGCCAAAATAACAATAAAAAAACTGCGGTTGCCAACCCGCTCGCCAAGCGTGGCAACTATGGCAAATACCCCCCCAATGATCAAAACAACACACAGACGGCCCCCAGTCCCCGGCGGCCCCGCTATTCCTGGCTACGGTGGCGACCATGGTAACGGCGGGGTAGGGGGTGCTAAGAATCTCCGGTGGAGGTTCGGTTGCCACCTACGACGACTCGACCTGGCAACATACAACGCACGCACCCTGAGGACTGACGAGAAGATCGTGGAGCTGGAAGAAGAGATAGACAAGTTGCGCTGGCATATTATAGGATTATCCGAAGTCCGAAGAGAGGGGGAGAACACGGTAATCCTCGAATCCGGCAACTTGCTCTATCACCGGGAGGGCGACCATCTGTCCCAAGGAGGTGTCGGATTTATCGTCCACAAGTCTCTCGTCAACAACGTTGTAAAGATCGGGAGTGTGTCGACGAGGGTTGCGTACCTTATACTCAGAATCACCAAACGGTATTCGCTGAAGGTCATACAGGTTTACGCACCAACCTCGGCACACCCCGATGAGGAGGTGGAGGAAATGTATGAGGATATCTCTAGAGCCATGCATTCCTCCAAAACCCAATATACGGCGTTAATGGGAGACTTCAATGCAAAACTAGGCACAAGAGAGAACGGTGAGCTGAAAGTAGGGAAATTCGGAATAGGGCAACGGAACCCAAGGGGCCAGCAGCTGGCCGACTTCATGGAGAAAGAGGGACTCTTTATGATTAACTCTTTCTTCAAGAAGCGGCCCCACAGGAAGTGGACCTGGTCGAGCCCCGACGGTTCGACAAAAAATGAGATTGACTTCATTATGACGACCAGACGACAACTGTTCAGTGATGTCTCAGTGATCGCGAGGGTGAAAACCGGCAGCGATCACCGAATGGTTAGAGGCACACTGAACCTAAATGTTAAGTTGGAGAGGTCTCGTCTGATGAAGTCAACGCTCCGTCCCCCTCGTGCTCTAATCCAAAGTCCCGAAACCTTTCAGCTCGAGTTACAAAACCGTTTTCAGTGCCTAGAAGACTGCAATGAAGTGGACGATATGAATGACAAGCTCGTGGAAACTGTCCATGCGGTCGGAGCTAAGTTCTGCAAGACCCACCGCAGAAGAACACTAAAACTCTCCGACCACACTCTTAATCTCATGGCTGTTAGACGGGAGATGAGGCTACATCCTTCAACAGATTTGACAGCATACAGGCAACTGAACAGACAGATCTCCAAATGCATGCGGCGAGACTTACGCAACTTCAATACAACTCTTATTGAAGAAGCGATCGAGCGGAACCAAGGCTCCAAAGTCTTTGCCAGAGATCTGTCTGCCAGAAAGAGCCAACTGTCAAAGCTGAAGACCGAATGTGGCAGCATCGTTTCCGGGGCACCTGAGATTTTGAGTGAGATTGAGAGGTTCTATGGGCAGCTGTACACGTCATCGTTGGAGCCACACGCAAGTGTGAGTAACGATCCAAGAGCGAGTCTTATTCAACACTATTCCAAAGATATCCCGGACGTCAGTCTGAGCGAGATTAGAATGGCTCTCCAGCACCTTAAAAACGGCAAGGCCCCAGGCGAGGATGGTATTACAGCGGAGCTTCTGAAAGCGGGTGTAAGACCGGTACTTGAAGTCCTTCAGAAGCTCTTTAATTCCGTCCTCCATGGTGGCATTACACCGGAGACATGGAGCAGAAGTGCGGTGGTCTTGTTCTTCAAGAAAGGTGACAACGCTCTCTTGAAGAACTACAGACCGATTTCCCTTCTGAGCCGCGTCTACGTGCTGTTTTCGAGAGTCATTACGAATCGTCTCGCGCGCAGACTTGACGACTTCCAGTCTCCCGAACAAGCCGGTTTCCGAAAGGGCTTTAGCACTATAGACCACATACATACCCTACGGCAAATTGTACAGAAGTCCGAAGAGTACAATTTGCCACTATGTCTGGCGTATGTGGACTATGAGAAAGCCTTTGATTCCGTCGAAATTTGGGCGGTGCTGCAGTCCCTTCAGCGGTGCCAAGTTGACTGTCGGTATATCGAAGTGCTGAAGTGTTTGTACAGTAGAGCTACGATGGCTATCCGAGTACAGAACCAGAGTACGAAACCTATCCAATTGCAGAGAGGTGTAAGACAGGGTGACGTTATATCCCCGAAACTCTTCACCGCTGCATTGGAAGACGTTTTCAAGCTTCTGGACTGGAAAGGATACGGAATTAACATCAATGGCGAGTACATCACTCACCTTCCATTTGACGACGATATAGTACTCATGGCAGAATCGCTGGAGGAACTAAGCACTATGCTCAATGACCCCAATAGTGTCTCCCAACGGATAAGTCTTAAGATGAACATGGACAAAACAAAGATTATGTTTAATGTCCATGTCACACCTATGCCGGTAGTTGTTGGGAGCACTAAGCTCGAAGTTGTTGACGAGTATGTTTACCTGGGACAAATAGTCCGACTAGGTAAGTCCAACTTCGACCGAGAGGTCAATCGACGGATTCAACTCGGCTGGGCAGCGTTCGGGAAGCTACGACACATCTTCTCGTCAGAAATACCTCAAAACCTTAAAACAAAATTGTACAACCAGTGCGTGTTGCCAGTGATGACTTACGGAACTGAGACGTGGTCCTTCACTGCTGGCCGTATGAGGAAGTTTAAGATCGCTCAGCGAGCTATGGAGAGGGCTATGCTCGGAGTTTCTCTGCGTGATAAACTTAGGAATGAGGATATCCTCAGTAGAACCAGAGTGACCGACATAGCCCAACGGATTAGTAAGCTGAAGTGGCAGTGGGCCGGCCATATAGCTCGTAGAACCGCCAACCGATGGGGAAGAAAGGTTCTCGAGTGGCAGCCTCGTACCGGTAGGCGAAGTGTAGGGCGTCCCTCCACAAGATGGAGTGACGACCTGGTAAGACATGCAGGAAGTCGATGGATGCAGGTGGCTCGGGACCGTGCTTTGTGGCATTCCTTGGGGGAGGCCTATGTTCAGCAGTGGATTTGTGAAGGGCTGTAATGATGATGATGATGATGACTTACTTCCTTTGCCTATTGTATATATTTTAAGACAATTGTTTTCAGGAGTAAACATCAGTCACGCATCGGAGCTGACATCACAAATTTTGATCATTTTAAATATATTACATTTGCTTACGTTCTCAATCATTATATTTTGTCCAACAGTGATACGTTTATGAAGTTATTTAGATACACTCGCAATTTATAATTTGCAGCCAACGTGTTCATTAGGTTTTTAACATGAAGGTAGGTAAATTCAGCTAGAGGAATAAAGAAAGTTAAGGACGTAACCTTACTTAAGAAATAATATATAAGTTTCATAATAATATCACCTACTACCTACTAGTCCTGACTAGTATATCTTCAGAAATAGGCCGAAATGTGTATATTTTTTTTCAATAAATACACGCCACGTTGGCAGTATAAATCAATCTTCAGGTTCCGTAATTACTGGATATAGGAAATTAAATGTGTTACTTAATTACGATTATTCAGACGCATCTAATAATCTTAGTGAATGGTTATTCATGACACAAAATATTCAGACCTTTATCTATGAAATTGTCGTTTTTTGGAACTGGCCACTTTGAACTGTAATGGCTGCTACCATAGCCATTGAATTTGAATTCATAAATTTCATATTCGACTCATGTTATTTCTTTTTAGAAATATTATATTCGTTTGTTTATTTTGCTATGCTATTAAATTATTATTATTAAGTCATTCTCTGCCTTCTGATTCTCCATGTTCCACTTTTGTTAATTTTACTTTGTAATATTTTAATAACATGACAAAAAGATCGTCGGTAGGAAAATAAATTCTATATGTCTTCAGTAATAAATCTAACGACAACAATAAATAAAGGCAACGACATAAACATTATACTAGCTAAATGTGTGTTAATATGCAGTTGTATCACTTGTGTATAACGGTCGAGAAACGCCGTGTTCAATAACCAATCACTTGTCACAATTCAACTTCGTTCCCCTCGCATCAGTTGAGTCTTAAATTTCTAATTTTAATACTGACGAAACTTGCATCTCCGAACCTCCGTAGCTAAGACTAAACTCTTACAAAATTTAAGCCGAAAGCCTTTCATTGGCGAACAACTCAAATTCGAACCCCGATATCATCATCATCATCATTCTTACAGTTCACTCTCAACCACTATATCACAAAATTTATTCAGTATCACTAAAATTATTAATTGCGATATTAGTTATTTACTACTGCTACTAAGTAAAAATGACATATACTTCATTTATTTTCGTATTTGAAATGATACAATAAAAACAAAATTACAATAAATCTTGACACCAATCTAATTACGTCACTCTGAAAATGCTGTGTACGCCTGTACGCCTCTCATACTTAATTAAATAATATGTAGCACTGACTTTCCCTTAGCACTTATGTCAACTCGTCGTTTTTTTTTTTTGGTATGCGTATAATATTTATTATCTATATATCGATTAATTAAATTAACATAATGTTTATGTTTAATGGCTTAAAAATCCAACGGTAAGCAACATGCAAATTGTGGTCAGGCACTGGCTTATAATAAGTAAAAAAAACGTTAAAGGTTCGACACGTCTGTTACTGCGGTCGTATTTGCGGTCGTTGTGCGTACGAAGCGTAACAAGTTAATGCAAATCCTTACGAGAGGAGAGACCCATGCCCAAGAGAAAATTTTACAGGCGACGAATTAATTACGAAACATTAAATTTACGATGTATATTCAGTTCAAATTCAATATTCAACAAAATCACTAGCATGAAGTTTTGCTGCAAACTCGGCTGTTTTTTAACATAAACAGCTTCGATCCTGTTGTAGTCCGTAGAGCTCATCCTTTAGCTCAAAGTTACCACTTTTATGGTAGTAATCTTAATACTAATACGAAATTTAAGAACAGTATGCTGATATACGATTTAAGTAGAATTTATACCTTGAAAAAAATATAACAAGCCAAAATATAAGAGCCAATTTTCGATATCTATGGCCAAATACTCAAACGTTTTTCGTTTTTTAATTTAAGAAGTCTCGTGGTGTCGCAGTCGCTTTGACTTAAAGTGATAGAGACAGCACGAGACAATGCCATCTTAAAATTGAGTAGCGTTTGAGTATTTGGGCACTATATTTTGTATGACAACGTTATATATGATATATATGATATGATATGTTATAAAAGATGACAATATATTTTATTTTGAATTAATTAAAGAACTTTGTACATTCCTATAGCTATTTAAGGAAATACTATGGATATTAATGCTTGCATGATGATCTCAACTCTTTTATGGCGAAACTGACAACTTCGATCGTCATTTGTTTCGGATGTAGCCTTTTTCACATTAGCGTTTGGATGGTATTAATTTTCGAAATATTTTATCCTTTTATTAATCTGAAATATATGTTTATGTGTGTGTTTATGTGACCTTAAAAAATGTTTTTTCTTGCGTTTACGCTTCCACTGGTTTACTTTTTTTAATTTAAACCATAATAATTAAATATGGACAATGTAATATAGTTTCGACAATGGTCTCCGTGTAGTGGCGGTGCAAGAATATCCACTACCCCATATTGTCCCGTGGGTATCCTTAGAGGCGACAGAGAAAAACAAACCAAGGAGATGGGCAGTCGCGTTTGCCTAATAACAACCAAAAGTAAAAATAAAACATTAATTTGTGCATTTCACACGCGGTAGAAGTGAAACCTACAGAATATTATATTTCGAAGGAATGAGACGAATATGGGAAACACAGTATATTGTATTGTATTCTATCTCATTCTCTCGCAGGCTAAATCCTATAGACGTACTGTTTATCTCTTTTTAGTGTCGGTATTTCGTTTCATCGAGTTTCAAATCACAAAGATTCTGAAGAAGTTTTCACTTCAAAAACTGCGTTTGCCAACCCGCCTGCCAAACGTGGGAACTATGGCAAATATCCCGTTTTGAGGCAATCTATGGCCAGCCCTAAGTTCAACAATGAACTTCGATAGGCTGTAGTGAATGAATGAATGAAAGTTATTGGTGCGGTTAGTTCAAGCAGAGTAAGTACAACGAAATAATCGTACCTATCACTTTGACGACACCTTATCCACATTGAATATCCATAATTTGTAGTTTTTATATTTTATTCTTTTGAATTCTCCTAATGTTTTACATTGATGACGAATTTCAAATTTCTAAGTCACCTAGAAGTGGTCTAAGATTTTGATGAGCGATGTGTGAGCGAGTGATGGAAAATGCACTCTTCACACCTTTACAACACAATAATTTATGAAATTTCTAATTCCACTTATCTAATAATAAAAAAATATTTTTGAGTTATGGAGAATCGAATGTAGATTGAATCATTTCGCGTAAATGGGCACACTGTTGTGTACAAATGCGGAAAGCAATTTCAAAAAAAAAACCTAATAAAATTGTTCTATCACCCATTAATACAGTGCTTCATTACCTACTCGAACATTCTACTTATGTATTGCAAATTCAGATCAAATTATTAACTGTAATGCGGTTAACCATAATAAAATCAATACCTAATTAATCTTTATTTCGAAAAATAAATAGCACTGTATTCTGTGGTTGTAGGGTAGGCTTTTTGTAATTAACATTTTAAACCATATTATATGTATTTTTAGTTATAATTTGTATAATTTGTAGTTATTGGAAAGAGGGAAAATGTGAGAGTGATATCGAAAAAAGAGTGAATGCAGGAAACATGTTGAATGGAGCTTTGCACTCCTTTATTAGAAGTCTGAAGGTGTCTAACAACGCTCGTTTAGCTGTACATGAGGGGGTGTTGGTTCCGACACTCATGTACGGAAGTGAAAGTTGGGTGTGGCAGAAGAAACATGAAAGCAGAATAAATGCAGTTGAGATGAGAGCGTTAAGAAGTATGATAGGAGTTAAACTGAGTGACAGGATAAGAAATAGTGAGACAAGGAAACGTTGTGATCTGAAAGAAGATGTAGTGACAAAAATTGAGAAAGGTATGCTGAGATGGTTTGGCCATGTCGAGAGAATGAATGAAGAACGATTGACGAAAAAAGTGTATAAGGCGAGTGTGAATGAAAGTGTTGGAAGGGGTAGACCTAGGCGGACATTTCTAGGCCAAATCATGGACGTCTTGAAAAAAGGCCGGGTCAAGAGTATTCTAAACCGTAGAGCATTTATGAATATGAAAGTGGACGAAGCGAAACAAGTATGTAAGGATCGTAGCAAGTGGAAAGAAGTGGTCTCTGCCTACTCCTACGGGAAAGAGGCGTGATTATATATATGTATGTATGTAGTTATAATATTCTCTTTTTATAGAAGGAAGGGTGACAAACAAATACATAGACCCCTGACGGTGAATGGATACTGGATGTGGCTCATATACATCAACAAGTATGTTTGCTTAATTGCAAATTGCAGATCACCGGTTCCTATTATTCTTATCCTTGACTAACAATCAAACCGCAGTTGTCACCCTTGAGACGAAGATAGAATGCCTCGTAACTAGATTGACCACTGTATGTCGCCTAATTCTTAACTTGAGCCACCATGTCATAGTGCACTAGCTTGGTTTCAGGAGTACGAAGACACTGAATTCGAATCAAATTCGTTTGATTTGAAGCTCGCATATGTCGGGAGTAACCCGACAGGTATAGAAAGTTGAGGGAGAATTTTATAAATATTTTAACATTTTTGGCATAAATTATAGTTACATTAATATTATTTGATATTTATTTATTTATTTTTATTCTATCCCTTATTGCAGCAAAATTGTGTATAAAATGCGAGCTTAATGCTATATGGCATTTTCTACCAGTTAACCTTGGGTAGAACAGAGAGTAAGTTATGGGCAGTTAGCTTGCCGTGATCAAATTCATTATTTATCTATACCATGCAACACATACATGAAATATACACATATATACTTATGTACATATACATATTGACACACATATAAATAACTAAACATACTTATGTGCTGTAATAAACATAGATATCAAGTTGACTCAGTTTTGTGGGCTACGGATATGGTCGTATAATTTTCTTTTAAATACTTTTTTTCGGGTATTATTCGTAGGTCAACAGGCAATTTGTTCCAGAGGGTGATGGAAGTCATTGCGAAAGAATAATCTATACATATAAAAAATCGATATGTCTGTCTAATATCGAAATAACTGCCTTTTATCCGGAACAGGGGCTTAATGCCATATTAAGAGATCCCATAACCATTTGTAAAATTTTTGTCTGTCTGTTTGACTCTCTGTCTGTTTGTCTGTTCGGGCTATTTCACAATATTTCCGAAATTTCACGAACAGATAGAGCAATGCCAGCGATTTTGCCGACCGCCGAACGTTTGCCTGCGTAGTAAAATAGTAGATAATCAGTTAATACATTACCACGCATTTTGAATTTAAAAGATAAAAAGGACAGAATTATTGAGAATTTTTTAATTAATTTTTCTTCACCATTTGGTTATATAACTTATCCTGAACCTTCTCTGCAAATTTGGCCGATTATTTCAAAATAACCCTATATAGAGAATAATGATTAATTGCGTCAGCAAGAGAGCAAGTTGGAACATCCGCTATCACAGTTTTATATATCATTTTTAACAATTAACTGTCTGATGTATTTCTGACATAGATTTTACATATCTGTGTTTCATTATTTATGACCCAATATGAAACCCAATACGTTATATTATGTAAAAGTTCTTCTTTGTTTGTCTTCATACTTCCTTTGCCATCGATAAAGAGTAGGTAATTTTGGCTGCTGACCTTGTCGTAAAAATAGGTTGATTTCGGGGAATCAAGTCCTTCCCATAACTGACTTTGTAATTTAGGTGAATAGTTAACTGGATAAATAAGTTATATTTAAAGCCTTTTCCTGTATCTCTACATTTAATATTAAAAATAATTTATAAAGTATATTATAAATCTTTTTATTGTGAGCCTACATTTTAATAAATCTTATAAGCTCAACTTTAAGTTAATTACTATATTAACAAGATTTACAAAAATAAAAACCCAAGTGTAAAATGGTCATAATATTTAGTCGGTAAGCTTTTATAAATCTAAAATCTCTCGGAATTCACAACAACCTTTTCGATAAATAGCTAAAGCCACAGTTTTGCCAGCCAGTGTTTAAATGAAAAAAGTTTCGACGTCTGGGATTTTCTTGGCACTTTATTTCGGGATTACTGAATATTTACATACATATTCGAATGATTCATAGGATTTTTATGTTTAAATGATACGAATATGGTTTATTCTTATCTTGTAGTGAGTTCAAAAAGTAAGCGTGTTAATGTTCTTATTGAATTAAATTTATTTTTAAATTCAAGAAGTTCATAAGTATGGATATATTTAAAGTCATGTATCCTTCGAAATCCTAGGGTTTAATATGTAAATTTATTGGACGGCTACCGGCTATTAATTACCGCAATCCATCTAAATTCCTAATCTTTAAAACAAATTAGGCGCGTAGATCATTTTATATCAAGGCTGACCGTAAGTCAGTCATTTCACGTGGTAAAGCCATAGATAAATATATATGTAGCAAGCTACAGATACGACAGTGACTTTTAGTCAAGTTTCCCAACTATGCGTTTTGGCGTTGCAGTCGCCCATTTTGACAGATGAGTAATAAAAAAAAATAAAAAAAAATAGCTTAGAGATTGCAAGCACAAATCCTTCAAATCATCGATATCGATGTTTAGTGATGTTCTTATTTTATCGATATCGACAGAAGTGCATTATACAGGAATACTATTACTTAATGAAACACTTATAATACATTAACATTTATTTTTTATTTAAGCACACCAACATCATATACATACACACATAATCTTACGATTAAATTATAGGTACAATTTGACGAAAACAGAGCAATATTTATTGTACATTATATAAAGGCAGTATCAAATTAAATAAATTAAGCCACAGGAATCATATTTAATCATAGTGCTCAATATTTTACTTTACAAGCTACTTTTATATTAATTTTAAAACAGCTATAATTCAAATAGTTATGAATAAGTGAGTACCTTTCCTGTATAAGATAACGAACTTTTCGCTAGGATATGCTAAATTATTATTTGGTCTATATAACATTTGTTTGTTAGACAAGACAAACATTTTTTCCTTAAGTTTGTAGTGTTTGGAGTTTTGTTTCATTATTAGAAATCCTATTCATTTTTCATCTAGGGTAAACCTGGCCATTTTGTTTTTTTTTTTATTGTTTTAATTATATTAATAATAAAGTTATTTGTTTAACATTCAACTTCTCTATACTTCGACAGAGATTGGACATTAAGCAAGCCTTTGTGAGGCTCAGTCACCAAAATTTTAATATTTTTATTTTTTCATGAATGTCACCTTTCAATATTTTATTATTTGTTGCACCAATTGTGCCCGTGTAACCTAATAAAAACTTTTTCAAAGCAAGCCAGGAAAACCTCAAAGTGCTTAATATTTTACTTTTCAAACTACATTTTACATTACTTCCAATACAGCTATAATTCAAATACTTATGAATAAAGTGAGTACCATCCCTATACAAGATAAGTAATTTTTCATTAGAGCTAATGTTTTGATGCAATCCTTACAACGAATACTTTTCTCTATTTTCTGACAAAATGTATTCAGTAGTGTAAGCTGAGCAGTGGTCTATAATTTTTTCCATGACTACATCACCCACAAGCAATTTTTCTTTTGCACTTCATGGTGAAGGGGATAGGAAACTACACTAACATTTAATAATGTGTCTCCATAATCCTCTTCACAATTAGAGAATGTGGACGAACCATGTTAGATAATATCAAATATTTAAAGGAATATATAAATATGTTTGCATCTAGGTCAACATTTCTATATTTTATAGCAATTATACATCCAAAAATAAATTTCTAAAGGGTCTTGGTTAATATTTAATGGATAATAATATTCTACATTATACTGTTCAAATAATAATAATTTGTAGACCCTTATAAAACTTTCAAGTTATCCATCCTTGTCGGGATGGTACGCGCACAAGTCGAGGTTTTCCTTCTTGTATAGCATGTTTGCTATTATATAGAACGGAGTCTACAAAACCATTTTTATTTTATTCTATTAATGGCTTCAATCCAAAAAGTATGAAGTTGTAAAGTTTGTTTAATCACTCGTCTTAACTTTCCTCTTTGCACACCACCCGGTTATCCACTGACGCTGTCAGTGTCGAAAAATTCAACTACTTCTGCTGTTGAGGCCATTGTTGCGCCAGAGTTTGCATAGTGAAAATCATCTAAAACAAAGTACTTTTTAATTGAATTACTTTTACAGTTATTGCACCTGCAAGTCTTTCGCCAAAAGACACTTATTTGCTTACAACAACAGACTTTGTTAACCTTTATACAATTGTAGTGTGGCTCACGGTATCCACTAATGTAATACCAATTATAAATTTAATGTAGTAATAAACAGCACTTTGCAGATATAGGTTGTCTCATTTAATAACGTCATTACATGGCGACCTTGCCAGGCGAGCTAGTCACCGATAGTAATAAAGTCATAATAAATATAAGACTTAATAAATACACACATTACCAAAATGAGGAAAATATTGCATAGAGCCATAAAAAGTTTTAAATAAATATTTAAAAAATAAAGCAAAACATGTAAAATTATAACGGAAAGAGACAGCTAAGAAGACTTGAGAAGAGAAAAGAGGATTTTTTAAATAGGATAAGGGTGACAAATGAGCACACAGTCCACCTGATGGAAGGTGGTTGCTGTGGCCAATAGACATCTAATCTATCCTCGGTTACGAATCAAAATGCAGATGCGTTCTCACCTGTGAGGACTAAAATGGAATGCCTCATTTCCAGTAAAAAGGGTCTCCGGCTCTCTACACTCACCATACGAAACCCAACAGCGTTAAGCTGCTATTTTACGCTGGTATTCTGTGAAAGCGTGGTCCTTCCCTGGTCATGCCGAACCATTCATGCTACAACTAAACCACTAATATAGCTGCAGCATAGCTCTACCGCTTAAAAAATGGATGACAGAGATTACTTTTTTTTTCCTCAGGTTAAAAAGAATATTGGGTGAGAGAATATAAATTGAAGTACACAGTGGTATTCACAAAGGGAATTTAATAACATTATCAAACCACCCGTGGAGCAAACCAAATAAGAACATAATTATCCATTATGTTCCTAAAAAATTATCGAAAAATTTATTCAAGTGATCAGTTTTAGGAGGACTGAATTTTTTGTGTTTTATCTATAAGAAAACAGGAAAAATGTTAATTTCAAGGAAACCAAAAAACAATAGAAAACAATGTGAAATATATGTTTGATGTATCTACTAAATAATTACTGTATAAAACGCAAATTATATTTTGTATTATACATATTTTGAAATGTCAGATGAGTAATCTTAAATTCTCATTTAAAATTGCAATTTCATAAAATTAAAAATATAATAACTATAGTCTTCAATCTTTTACCATTACTCATTTTATAGATGGAAAACTATTAACACAAAGCAGGTGCTACTTGTATATTCATATACTTATTATTTAAGCATGATTATTTTGATTTCAATGTGTAATGAAAAGTAAATTATGTGATTTATTACATATAATTTTTTTAAGGTCAAAGATTATTTTATAGTATATTTTAAGTGGCTTAGAATTTCCATAATGAAATACAATTTTGTTTCTAAAATTTGGAAACCATTTTACATTTTGAATAACTCCCGGATCTAGATACAATTTAAATTAGAAAAGTTAAGTTACGTCTGTATAGGATTTCTCTGTACAAAATATTAATTTGATATAGTAATTAATTGTATTTCTATACCTGCTTTACCTAGTATTAGCAAAGATATTAGTAAAAAAAAATGTAATTTATACCATTTTTTTTTCAAAAGTTTCGATATGTGTTTATTTCTTGACAGCGATTGGGCTTTAACAAGTCTTTGTGAAACTGAGTCATCTAAAGTGTTAGTTGCAATCTTTGTCAAAATATTAACCAAGTTTCTCTTCTTTGATACTATTTTCTTCACTAATGTAACCTGTAATGAAATAAATAAAATAATTAAGTATCATATTTTGTTACTGAATGATAAACATAGAAATATTAATTTATTATTTAGAACTTTTGATGTGTTTGACTTGTTTTGACCACCCTATAAAAGCCCTTGCATTTAGAATAAGATTCATTATAGTTCTCATCGTAGTAATCACGTAATTAAGGAAGTCAGTATTGCACTGAATTAGTTTTAATACATTATTGTAATGTAATAGTTATTAAATGTCATCGAGACATATTTGTAGATTTTAAAAAGCTTCAGCACCACTCCCGAAACTTATATGGCGCAGCCAGCACACAGCTTACAGCTGAGTTCAAATACACTCAAATTGGTCTTGTCCACAGTTCCGGATATCCTCGAACCAAATAAGTTTATTAAATCAGGAGCTGAAGAAACCTTCCTATCTAGACAAGAGCAGCTCTACGGGTAGACATGGCAGTGAGCGGACTTTAAGTAAAGATTTAACTATCCTGTCCCATTCTAGTTATTTCCTGCGGTTATTTCTTTAAGGCTCTATGTTGTAACTTTAGAACTAAAATCGTTGAAAGTTATTTGACTTCTGCACAAAACTTGACCGTTATTAATTAAGTAAATATTATTATAAATAAAATAAATTGGATTAAATAAAAACAAAGCATATAATAGTAAGTAAATATAATCTTAAAAAAGTGCTAAAATTATAGAAAAAGAATAATTAACAGAATATTTTTGTATATGTAGTACGTATAACGTGGTAGAGCCATGCTGCAGTATATTAGTAGTATAGTTGTAGAATACCAGTGTAAAATAGCAGCTTGACACTGCTGTGTTTCGTATGGTGAGTGTAGAGAACCGGAGACCCTTTTTACTGGAAAAGAGACATTCCATCTTAGTCCTCACGGGTAACAACGCATCTGCGTTTTGATTCGCAAACGGGGATAAATGTAGATGTCTATGGGCCACAGCAACCACTTACTATCAGGTGAACTGTGCTCTTGTGTCCCCTTATCCTATAAAAAAAATATACATCTATTGATTTTTTTTTTCATAAAAATGGAACAAGGAAGACTATGTCACTTTCTTCAAATTAGACCTAAGGATCTAACAAGCTTGATCATCATGTTTGATGGTGATCAATGTATTTCAAGTTTATTTATTAAGAAATGTTATAAGATTTTTTATGACATAAACAAAATTACATATACAAACAATATACTATATATTTTATTGTGTAACAATTACATTATAGGAAAAGATGCATCTCTTTTTAAGATTCTGGTGATTCTAGATCAAACTGCAACTGAATTAGAAAATATACTTAGTGGTTTCAATAGCAACTTAAAAAAATTTAAATAAATTATAGTTAACCAACTTCAGAATCCACGCATAATAATTCAGAAGGTTTTAGATATCCATTCATTTTGCAAATAATTTTAATTAGATTTAACCACAACATTAAATTGAGAATTACATGGAGCAGAAAATAATTTCTATGGCCTTATAATATTAACACTTTCACTGTCCGTTTTCCAGACACAATAGTAAGACAATAGCAGTGCCCTATATGTAGTGCACGGGACAGCGAAAGGGTTAATATTGGTATGATACTTAGAGATGGCCATGTTAGTGTAAGTGATGAAAAGTAGATTATAATTAAGGTTTTAGATTTAAATGTTACGCATGAGCAGTTAGAATTTAATATTAATACATGAACTTAAATACTTAAATAAGCATGTTAGAATTATATTGACAAAAAAAAACTCTAAACATTCAATTAATATAATGTTTCAAACTGAATTTGAATTAAATTCCAGTATTGAACAATTTGAACAGTTATCACCTTCATTTAGAGTCAAACAAGGCATTCTAAACTCCCTAAGATATATTATTAAGATTATTACTGGTAACTTTGATTATAAAAATGCTATTAAGTATGAAAATATGATTGGTAATTTAAAAACTCGTCGATACACACTAGTGAACAAGATTACATTAATGAAATAAATAGAATCTCTTGTTAAAATAAGTACCATTTACAAGAAATAATTTTATCAAGATTGATTCAAATTTATTTTTATTTGCGAATACAAGTAATATACTAAAGGTAACATCTTTAAAAAAGATACATGTCATTGTAATGTGCCTATTGATGCATTGCTTAAATATTAATTAATTGAGTAATAACATTTCTTAGTTAGATATGTTTTAAATTATTTTTAAATTTATGAATATTCTCCGTTTGTGAAACATAGATGGAACTTTATTGTTGATTTTAAACAGCGTGCCAAAAACGCTTTATCTAAATAAAGCTGTCTGATTAAATTGTATAATTTTACTGTCAATTACTAAATAATCATTAAATATTTCCAAATTACTTTTTATAAATGTTACATCTTGATAAATATGCAGTGTTGGAAATGACAGTAATTTAAATTTTTTAATTCTTGATATATTTGAGAGTTAATGATATGTAATTTTATTAATATTTACAATTTATTTTTACACAATTTCCAATCACTCTACACTAGATGGAATGAAATCGAAACTTCTGTAATCTTTAGCAAATTAGGAATTTTACTTATAGATATTGAAGAATTGTTAAAATTATTAAAATCAGCAGAGTTAACAAATTAATTGATATACCCCATAAGTTATAACAATAAAGTAAAAATAAAACAATATATAAAATTGAGGGAAGTCAAATAACATTTGTTTTAGATACCAATTATACAAAAAATTAATACCCGTCACGTAACCACTTCCTCTAAACTATAATTTTAATTGTTTAATACTCATACCTACTAGTAAAAGGTTCTGAAACAGTCTCGTTCGCTCAGTATTGCAACTACCTATGTTCCTCCACTATGACGACAAGTACAAACTTTAAGTTGAAGATGCTTGTATGAATGCTTTAATGAGATTCTCAGATAGTACGAGCTCCTGCCTTCCAGTAACAGCTGAAAAGCAGATCTATCATCTTGGACATTAGTGATTTAATAAATCTTGAACATTTAAATAACCTTTTAAAATAAGGAAAGTGAAATAAAATATAACTGTGAAAAATTTATAAATGTAAAAAGTGTTGTGATTTAGAAGATGTCAATCACATCATTATTTGTTAAAACAGAACTAAAATTTAACCATATTCAAGCAGCATCTTTGAAAATTTGTAATAAATTGTTGCTTTTTTTGCAAGCTTTGTTCTTGTGATATTTTTATAACAATTTAAGCAATCAGCTATACAATTGTTTGTCTTTCAATAGTTACAGAGACAATTTTTTTAAGTGACTGCCACTTTATACCATGTAGTGATAATTAAAAATGGCTGGTGAAGTAATCACAATGTGATGCAATGTTTTTTAATAAAAATGTATGGTTCAATACTGCATTACTGGAGTCCACTTGATTGATACCCACTTAGAAATCACAACTTTCAGCAGTCGAAATTTAAGTACCTAAGATAGTAATGAAAATAGATAACTAATAAAATTACTCGCCTGTTGCTGTCAGAGGCACACCATGAGCTATCATCGTTAGTAAGCAAGCATGGATAAGAGTACCTATTACCAAGGGCCATACAAATAAAAAGAAGAAGAAGAAGAGTACCTATCGAAGTTTTCTGTCTTGTCAAGAAACTGTTCTTTGGAAAGTTCAATGATCTGGGGACTTATGGATACTATGAAATACATCCAATCTGCACCAAGACAGCACTTTTCGTATTCCATACAATATGCACTAGACCAGCACAAAAACAGAATATTGTTATTGTCACAAATAGCGGAGGAAACTTTGCGTCCAAGATCTCAACGCAACATAATATTACACTTCAATACACTTACTTGCGCTAAACTCATAACTCGGGCGACAATTAGATAAATAATGGCGGCATTCAATACATTGAGCTATTATGTACTACGTACTAGAGGCGACACTGCATTATGTTACGCTGTTCCATTCAACTGCGGTGATATTGCCGCACTTTACTCAGTCGCATCGCTAGGTGCTAGTGAATTGACACATGCTGTATCTGTATTGATTATATAAAAAATTCTTGATAAAATACGCTATGGTGTGTTTTAGAAATTGCACAAATAATTCAAGAAATGTTAGCAAATACCAAGGAATAACTTTTCATCGGTGAGTAAAATACTTAATAAAAAGTATTCTAGATTAATAATTAATCAAACAAATTATTCAAAAGACGCCATCTCGGGTCATGAAATATAGATTATGAAATTAATTTGTTCAGATGCGACGTTTCTGTAGGTACTTAAGTCTGAGAATAATTATGCATAATATAATATGTTGTTTTTTTTTTGTAGAAACAAATAGAAGTATTCATAATTAGGCTAAATTTCTGATATTTAAATTTGCTGATTATTCTTATATTTTATTTTTACTCTCGCGTGCCCAGCATTTATGAACGACTCTTATTCTAATCTAAATAAATATATTTGTAAATTATATGTTATATCAATAAGTTTTGTTACAAATATATTAAGTATGTTTTTTATATTTTACATAGTTACCTCTTAAAATATTGAAATAAAAATATCAATTAAATGTAATTCATAAATCAGCAGTACCTTGCGATAACGTAATTATATTATTATATAAAATTTCTGGGATTTTAGTTTTATTTTCTGATCAGACGACGAACTAATTTTTTGTAATGTTCAGTATATTTACGGGCCTTAAGAGAGGTGGAACCCTCGGCGCGCGAGTCACACTAGTTTATGGCGGTTTTTTAATACTGTAACGCTAGAAGTATTACAGGCTTCCCAAATAATTAGTATCTTTTTTTTCAGCCAACCAAATGTGGTGAACAGGAAGTGTCAGAACCGTTTTCTGAATCAATAAGTAGTTCAAATTCAATTTTTGATAGTCTGAGCAAAATTGTACTTACAAATACGCAAGTGATGTCTCCTAAGTCTATTTTGAGTGATGTATACGAAGCCTAAGTTTTTAAATATAGTTCTACGTTAGTAACGGAATCAATAATTCTAGGTCATCATAAAAATAATAAAATATGAGCACATTGTAATATTGTGTTTGTATTTAATAGCAAGGAATCTGAAGCTAAGAAGAAATTTACTGCGAAATTTAAGAAAATACAAAGCCAAAACATTTATCTAAAGAAAAAATGCGCTTCTTACCAATCAATTGGACAAAATTTTATACATAAATTCGGTCTCAAACTAAATGCTGAGATTGATTTAATGGCTAAAGCAGATGTTGTGGAGTTACATGAATCTTTAATGAAAAAGAATAAACAGAGCACGCATTATTTATTAATGCACTGCATGCACCTTAACGTAAATTCGCATTGATTTTACACTATTATTCACTAGCTGCGTATAAATACGTTAGAGAATTCTAGAAAAGTAATAATAATGATTTTTGAAAATAAATTCATATTTTTATATTTTACACATTAACCTTTTAAAGTATTAAATAAAATATAATTAAAATGTAATTCTGTCATAATATTATGTTATATTATAGTAAATTGTAGTACACATAAATGCAAAATAAATAACAAAAAAATTGTACTCGATAAAATTTACAATACAATTTACCTTGTGGAATCGATTACCACCAGCGATTTTCCCGGACCGATACGACTTAGGGACCTTCAAGAAAAGAGCCTACTCCTTTTTAAAAGGCCGGCAACGCATTTGCGATTCCCCTGGTGTTGCAGTTGTTCATGGGCGGCGGTAGTCACTTACCATCAGGTGAGCCGCATGCTCGTTTGCCCCCTCTCCTATAAAAAAAAACAATGCAGTCTAAATTAACAATTACTTATTACGTACTGATTATTCTACCTACGTATAATCTATGATGACAAAAACCGCGCATGCGCGACTCTACCATCTCCCGCGCATGCTCGAAGACATAGAGTAGCGCACATTTTTTGTTTGGAATAGCTTCTCTAGTACGTAGTACATATAACTCAATGATTCAATATCGATAATTTTGACAATTTGCTTTGACAATACAATATGGCGTTTTTTTAAAATGGCGTCCGTAGACAAAGAATAAACTTGCGACGGTAGCGCCAAATGGCATAGTATGGAACTAAGCTGTCACGGGCCTGGGTAAAGCCACACCGTTGCTATATTATCGTTGTATCATGAATGGGTCGGCTCAAGAGAACCACGATCTCACAGAATACTAGCGTAAAATAGCAGCTTAATATATTTCTAATGGTGAGTGTAGAGAACCGGAGACCCTTTTTACTGGAAACGAGGCATTCCATCTTAGACCTCAGGGGTGACAACGCATCTGCATTTTGATTCTCAATCGAAGATAAATGTAGATCAGGTTGACTGTGTGCACGTTTGATACCCCCATTCCTTAAAAAAGAATTTCAATACAGCTTAACCAAGAGCCATGCCTGTTTCTGTCAATGCGGCTTCAAAAGTAAGGATATATACAAGAAATCTTCTTTTTCAGCCTGGAATAGTCTACTGCCCAACTTGCAACTTTGCCATGGAATAAATATAAAATAAAGTTTCATTTTAACTCGAGCTCTCCACGTGGTCAACCTTGTGCATGATTATTCGATTAGTTGGCACGTTAGTGAATTAATTAAAGTCATAATTTATATATTACATTGTATGTTACTGCTAAGGGATTTCGTTATTATTGTAACCTTTAGTTTAGAATAAAAGAGAGGACACTATCGCAATGGGTTCGATCAAGAAGGGTCGTATGTATTAAGTAACCAAGATCTTTAAAAGTAATAAATAAATATATAAATATTTTGAAACAATAGGTATATGTATATCGTACTATAACAGACTTCGCAGAATATTAAAACCAGTCACATAATCGTCAGTAGTTTGTTAAAATTGCTCGTCATTACTGTTGTTTATCTGTTGCGCTCAAGTAATTAATTTACTGCTTGAAGCCGTAATTAGAAGTCTCTATATGAAAAAGATAATGTTTTATAAGAGATAGACAAGAAGTGAACAAAAAATTAGGTTCTTTGATTATAGAATAGTGTCTTATGTATAATAACACTTTCTTAATTTTAATGATATTCTTTAACACAATAAAATGTCAATTTTAAAATTTAATTAAAAAAGACCAAACTTGTATTTTGACATTTATAACGTTCACAAAGGGACTAATTTATGATAAATGTTTCAGAGAGTTTTTTGTGGGAAAAAGTCAGCCGTATTACAGTGAAAGCGGACTTCCATGTCCTCGAATTAATTAGGTTTCACAGACATCTAGAACACGTTATTTGCCTTCAACGTCGTGCACTTGACAAATCAGCACTCACAATTGCGCACGTTTTTTTTTTATGAAACTTTTGTATCAAATGAACTAACAGCCCATTTGAGCGTAAATAGCTAAAGACAGAAGCTAAGTTCAAAAAAAGAAGACTACAGACGCGTTACGCCGGCGGAAATCGAACTCCTGCTATATATAATAACGGCATGTATCGATAAGATCAATCTTGATATTGCGCGTATTTCACTTTTTTTATAGGATAAGGGTGACAAACGAGAACACAGTCCACCTGATGGTAAGTGGTTGCTGCGGCCCTTAGACATCTACATCTATCTTCTATTACAAATCAAAATGTAGATGCGTTGTCACCCGTGAGGACTAAGATGGAATGCCTCATTTCGAGTAAAAAGGGCCTCCGGCCACCTGCACTCACCAAGCGAAACGCAGAGGTAAACCTCAACTTCACGCTGGTTTTCTGTGAGATCGTGGTACCACCACGGTTCGAGCCGGCCCATCCGTGCGACAGCAAAAGCTGCCGCGTGGCTCTACCACTGTTAAACAAAGTCACTATACTGACTTTAGGAATCTAATCAGGAACAAGGAAAGTAAAAGGAAAATTGTAATAAGATTTAGGACGGTTAAGATCAAAGATAAAATAAGATCCTAATTAGCCAGTAAAAGCTCGCATAGCTACAATGAAAGGCAGGCGAGCGTTTAGCTCCTAAACTACCACGACCCTTCCTATTATGTAGGACGTTAAATTAATATTACGCCTGTATATAACTATACCTCATATTGATATACATAGACATATGTGTCGTGAATTCTTATTAATAAAATCCTCAAATGGATATCTGTTTGTGTATATCTTTTTTATTTTATATTTTATTTTTATATTCCCTTTGAACTGTCCACTGGGCCAGCTGGAAGAAATCTTATTTCTACTTCACAAAAATACTACTATATAATTTGTTAAATAAATAATTAAGCCTTATATAATATTAAGCCGAGCCGTGGTAGCTTATTGGCTAAGTACTCGCTGTAAAGTTCACAGTACGCGACAACGCGAGCAACCCGGGTTCAATCCCCGCGGATAACAATGAAATTGTTAATTGCAATATAAGTGCTGATTTACCACGTGCTCGGTGGTGAAGGAAAACATCGTGCATCTCTGAGAAATAAGAAAACATTTCGAGGACATGTGAAGTTCACCAAAACACATTTGGGCAACGCGACGGACATTTCTTTGTCCTAAAAACCGTCTCAGAAATGAAAGGAGGTGTGTAGTGGAACGTATATTATATAGGCTGTAACTTTAACATAATATTCATGCAGCTTGAAATAATTCACAAAAAGCACTTGAGCTTCCGATACTGTAATACAAAGGTCTAAAAATGTCCAAAGTTATTTATTCAATATTAGGTTTTGAGTTAATTAAAATTTTAGATTTTATAGTTGTATACCTTCATTGCTTATAATATGCTACGAATACAATATTTTATGTCCGAAGTCCAAATACAAGACTTGCAATAAATAATACATATAAATAGTTTAGTCTCACTCACGAACGTAGTTCTTATGTGTACGTAATAAGGTTGTTGGTGGCGGACTAAATGGCCGCTAAAGTTCTATCGTAAAATATTTTTCTTATTTTAGGATGTGTTTTCTCGTAAAACCGCACGGCAAGATAACATACATGACATATTAGACAATATAGATTTTTTTTGATGGATTTTTTTGATACACAGAATATACTAACACATTTAGACAGTATATTCTGCATACTGTCTAAATGTGTTAGTATATTCTTAATATCATAACAAACTTTACAAATTATTAAATCATATTTAAAATAAGATATCGTGTTAGTTCCTATTTCGGCAATAAATTAAAATCTTATGTGAGCACTTCTTACGGTTTAAATTACATTTTTTTGTTGATATTCGAAACAAGTTTTTAAGTTTATTCAAAACAATTAACAAAACACGTTCATGGCATGTTACACCACCTTTGAATCTGTAGTAGATACGACTTCCACATATTTTGATAAAATCAATCAAGTGCATGCTACTCCTTTTTTTGCAAGTAAAATATTGAATGTGCTTATATTCGTTGTTCATTTTAACCAATTTAATATCTATTTTATTAACCTATATTCTGAAAAAATATATGATATAACATATGAAGACTAATACATTTTTTTGTTTGTACCTTATTGTTGATTCGTTAAAACTACAGTCCAAAATACAAAACATCAAGTACCTTTTAACAAACGTATAACGCGTGCAATGATTTGTAGGGAATAAATACATATTTATTCCCGTTGCCACCCAATGGTTTTAGCGCATGACTTCAATACCATAAATTCAATATAAGAAAGGATACCTCAAAAAATTTATCGAAGTTACAAATCTCTATGAAGAAAGTATACTTTGTCGTTGCTCCAAACGAAAAAACTGTGACATCTTTAGTACCTACATAGCACGAAACAATACTACAATACAAGTAAAAAAAGAAAGTAAAGGTACCTAGCGAATTCAACCAGGCCATCATCGTAGGACAAATATTATTATTATTTTACTACTGTACAATTTCTCTTTCAATTAATCTTTTCGTTTCACCATAAAACTAAATTAAATTTTTACGAAGTTGAATCGACTAGCAAAATAAATATTTAGATACGATATTTAATTAAAACTTTTATGATGACTTACAAAACAAGCATTCAATTAAATTAAACAGTTTTAACGCCGATTTTTCAATCATCAAATAAAAGATATAAATTGTAACTCAATATAAAAGAAAACCATTGAACAATTTTGATGTACAAGTGTAATTTGTACAGAAAAAGTGTTGTATTTTATCGGATAAAAGTTATACATAGGCATAACTTTTATCCGAGAATTGAAAAAATCAACCTTTATAATAACCTCCAGACCGAATTTTCAGGTCATGGTGCCTAATCTCAAATAAGACTAGCCATCTGAGCAGTACAGGATTATGTGCCTAAGTGTATGCGCAAGCATATTTGCACTCTCTACTCCCATAGCACGATAGGTCAGAAATCGAGCATGACCGGAGAGTGATCAGGCGCATGGCAAAATACTAAACATGCTTTCTGAGGCAGGGAGTTGAACCACCGCCAATCATCCTGGCTCCGAACTGCTACTGACAATTTCTTGGCAGAAAAATCCAATAACTGACTATGACCTGACCCGGGATTCGAATCCGAGACCACATGATCACCAGTCGCGCGAAAAGGCAGATTGGACAAACCTTCAAAGCAGAATAACATGTTACTACGAACTTGAATTCACCTGCCACGCGATTAGAGCAAAACTTCACATCTGGGATGATGATTTTAAATTAATACGCATATAGATTGTACCTATAATTGAAAACTTTGAAACTCCCGATCACGGTTGCTTTGAACAGATTCCATTTCCTACCATTACAAGAAATATTCCGAGCATAGCTCTCCCCAAATCAAATACTCGATTGGGTCGACTCGACCGAGGAAGTACCACGCACTCACAGAATATCTGCGTAAAATAGCAGCTTAACACTGCTGTGTTTCGTATGGTGAGTGTAGAGAACCTGAGACCCTTTTTACTGGAAACGAGGCATCCATCTTAGTCCTCACGGGTGACAACGCATCTGCATTTTGATTATTAATTGAATATAGATGTATATTTCTATCTAATGGCATCCTCTTACTATCTGGTGGACTGTGTGTTTGCTTGATACCCTTATTCTATAAAAAAAGATGAAGTAATCACCTGGTAAGATATTCAGGCATCCGATGGTTGTGGCCGTTTGTATGGTATTCCGTGGGGGAAGCTCTTGCTTAGCAGCGGACTTGTGAAGGGCTAAAATGATGATGACGATGATGAAGACAAAATATAGATGAAACAAAATATATTTCTTTTGACATCCATAAGGATTAAAATTATTTGCCTCGTTGGCAATATAATGTTTAGTCTTTACTCCTCATATTCACTGTATTCTGTGAACTCATTGTCCTTACTTATGCTAATATCCTTTCATGCTGAGACCATAATAACTTATAGCGTGACTCTACTACGCAAGCCAGTTGCGCCCGAAAATCGTAACATTGTTTTTCTTACATACCTACCAACCGAAGCAAAAAGATGTCCGCCAGGGAATTACAATAAACCGGTTTACAAAAAAAGTAATAAATAAAATAGAGAAAAAACACATAATACTGGTTTGCACTGAGTTACATACAAACCCGTACAAACGCCTAAAAAACAATGCTCATATTACGTTTTTGAGAATTCGAATATATTCCTATTGTCTCCGAGGTGGGAGGGGAGGAGTATTCAGTCATGTCTTCAAGTTATTATAGCATTAAGCATCGGACACTATAGGATGTGTCAATAGGGTTTATAAGACATTACTGATATTTCTATATTATCTTAATTATTTATTACAAAATAATAATTAATTGCTAAATATAAAGTCGTCTAAAAATATCATAATTGTAATGTTTTGAACAATTAAAATGCATTAATAAGCAGAAATATAAACCATCCCGATTAGCGGCGGTGTAAGAATATCCACTACCCCATATCGACCCGTGGATGTCGTAAGAGGCGACAGAGGATAACTGAAACAGGAGTTGGGCAACAGCATCTTCCTGATAATAACTGAAAATAATAAAAAACTGTGGTTGCCAGTCCGTCTGCCAATCGTGGCAACTAAGGCAAAATCCTTCCTATGAGGCAATCTCTGGGGGAGGCCTATCTTCAACAGTGGAGTTTTATAGGCTGTAATGAATGAGTGAATGAAAAATAAGAATGAATTTCTTATATTTACGCGAACACTACACGTTAAATGAAACTATTTTTTACGGAACCTATCGCGTTATTTTGGTCACGGGGGGACTGCGGTGTTTGACGTCCCGATGTCATATAGTTAGCCCGGCCTTCAGTTTTTAAATATTAATTTTTGGTCCGATATACGCAGAATGAGACGGACCATATTAAGGACTTATGATAGTAAGGTCTATAACACAAAATCAATAATATAGAAGGTCTCTAAGATGCATAAGCATTATAATATGAGAGTTCGAGCTTGAAGTCCCATATAAAAAAGACACGAAAGTAAGGTCTATGAAATAATGCAAACATGTGAAAGGTCTGCAGTATGTAAAAGCATTATATTGATTATTGGTAGAAATGGTACTTGAAAGGGATTATTATAGTGTTGTTAGACTGCTGACCGAGACCGCAGTAAACGTGGACTCGACAACCGATATGTTCGAGGCATATTATATTATATTAGTGCCGGTGGGGAACTGTTTTATTGTAGTAATACGGCTTGCCGTGAACATCTTGCACTCTTACCGATTGTGGATGGCGTCTTCGTGCATAGCGTTATGATACGTCGGCTATCTTTCAGATTAGGGAGACTGTGTTTGGTAGTACTTTTTAGTGCAACAAGCAACTCCATCAACACTCTTAGTGCGATAGCTTTATAATACATGGACGTTGGTGCTATTTTTAGTTAACAACATTTTGTTGTTTCTATCAACTTTGTTGCCAAAGCTGATAGGGATCATGCGGGTGTGTTGTGAGGGGGCGTCAGCCGTATGATAGTTGCATTGATGCTTAGAGAGGGCGCCATCCGTATGACAGTTGTATTGATACTTACTCTTACTTGTGGTGTTGCGTCTTGTGATCTGCGGACGCGCTGCTGCCTGATTTGACACATCTTGACGATGGAGCTACGCTAGTGGAACTGTCTGTTGGAATAGTATAAGGGACTTTGGGATGGTGTTGGCACGACCACAGTCGTATTGATGCTTGTTTCGTTTTGCAGCATTGCGTCTCTGCGATGATTGTTTGGCGGGTTACTATTGTCAATGGCGCTCTTTCCTTCTTGGTTTTCCTCATACCTAAGTAGATTTGCCCAAGTCGGGTCCCTTTATGACGGCGCTGCAAACTGTTTTTGACCTCCATAATGTTTTGTATAACAACAATAAAGTATCTCTGTACCACCTTTGAATGATTGAAGGCAAACTTGTTGGTGGGTGAGACAAACATGCTCGAAAAATACTCAATTTCAGTGACACAAGCACTTTCTGATGGCGAATTGTTATTATTATTTTAAAATTGCCTTTGGCTATATCTGCCATTGTATTGGTTGGTGGAGCATATTGTATCGACCTTATGTGGGTGGTAGCTGGAGGGAGGAGACTCAAGGCTGCGGCCGAAAACCGCTCAACAGCCATCTCCTTGAGGTGAACGGTAGACTCAAGACACGTTCTGCGACTAGAAGCCGTGCTGACTATACAATTGGTGGTCTTGTCTTACACTTACATTACGTATGCACGATCGGATCAGGTGGTGGCGGTCACGGAGGGCTTTTTATAGCCAGTGTGCTTATTATTCGACGTGTGTCTAAACCGTGACGTACATTCACTGTGGCTGGATTTGTTCGTATTCTGTATAGCGCTTACATGACCTAATTAGGTATTTACCTATGAAATTGCCGTTTTTTTATGAAATAAGTTAACATAATCATTTTTCTACATTTTTAATTTCTATTAATCAAAGTAATCACACATGTAGTCGATGCATTGCCACGCAGTGGCAGTTTATTTATGCCCTTCTTGATGAAATCAGCTGGCCGAAAGGCAGCAAATCCTCAAAGGCATTTTATACTGCCTCTCGGCTATTGAATTTTTTTCCCGCCAAAAAGTTTTCCAAATTCTGGAAAAGTAGAAGTTTGTAGTCGCAAGGTCTGGTGAGTACGGTGGATGACGGAGAGCTTCCAACCCCAGCTCTTGAAACTTGTAACCAAATGTAATATGAACCATCTGGCAGTAGAGTTTTTTGGTCTCTCGCTAAAGCGGCCGAAATAAACTTCTGTAGGTCTACACTGCCTCCGCTGGTAAAACCAGATGGCTCACTGGCGCATACGCCTAAAGAGAAAGCGGACTTATTTGCTTCTCTTTTTGCTAGCAATTCGCGTTTGGACAGTAGCAACAGCGTACCATCTCAATTACCTCACTGCGGTACCTCTATGTCAGAGGTCCGTATCACCAACAAGGAGGTTCTTAAAATCTTGCGAAGTGTAGACGTGAACAAAGTTAGTGGACCAAATGTTATACCAGCTATAGTTCTAAAGGTCTGTGCACCTGAATTGTCTCCAGTATTGACACGCTTGTTCCGCCTCTCATTGAGAACTGGAATAGTGCCTAAATCTTGGAAGCTGGCCAATGTGCAGCCTGTGCCTAAAAAAGGTAGCCGTACCTACCCTGCCAACTATCGGCCAATTTCAATTTCCTCCATACTCTGCAAGATTATGGAGCGTATATTGAACGCCGCATACCTGGAGCCGCCGCATATTTTTGCGCCAGGTATACCGCAAACGCGGCATACCTGGAGCAAAATGATCTCCACAGTGATCGCCAGTACGGGTTTCGCCGAAATCGATCAACTGGAGACCTTCTAGCAAATGCTACTCACATATAGGGCGAAGCCCTCGAGAACAGTGGTAGAGCACTTGCTGGTTCTTCCGATGATTGGAAGGTCTTTGACAGGGTTTGGCACGCTAGTCTATTGGGCAAGCTTTTAGCGTACGGCTTATCCCTTGACCTGATTACCTGAGTGAAGCTTTACTTTTTGGGTGAATGGTCTCTTCAGGTCGTCGTCGATGGTTACTCATCCGGTACTGTGGCAACTTACGGTGATCCTCAGGGCGCCGTTCTCTCCGCAATTCTCTTCATGCTGCATATTAATGATCTGCTCATTCCCGGTATCTATGGGTATACAGACGACAGCACAGTTGTGGAGAGATACCAACCAAGTGCCCGAGCCAGTTGGGATCAAGTCCAGTCAGAAAGAGAGGCTATGGTTGAGCGTGTGAGCACTATAGGCCGTCTCCGAAAGGGGCGATGCCATTCTCGTGAGATTTAATGCCTCCAAAACACAAGCGTATCTTTTCACTGCTAAAAGGAGCCCGCTCACCTTGACTCCTACTTTCCGGAATTTATGATATTCCACGCATTAGAACCAAACGGTTTACTTCGCCTTTTGTAATGCGTACAGCAAAGGAGTGGAATAATTTGCCGGCGTCTATCTTTCCGTCCGAATACAATCTGGCCGTCTTCAAGGCAAGAGTGAATAGGCTTTTGTTACGCTAAAACAGTGTGATTTACCATCTAAAGCCACTTACCACCAGGTGGGATTGTGGTCAAGCACTGGCTTATAACAAGTAAAAAAATATCCCTTTTGGTAATAAGCTGTGATGAATCACACCAGCGATATATGACCTATTATTTACTGCCTTGGCATTACTGAAACGTAATTAAATAAACTTGAGTGAATTCAAAATTTGTTCCTACATACAACCTTAATTTTACAGACGAGCACACATTTCAGAATTTTATGCCAGCGTCTCAAATGTCAAAAATGTTTGCCTTCGCAAGAATATTTACATTTTTGTTTTTAGAATAATCTTTTTCAGCTATAGCTGTATGCTTGTAAATGACCTTATTTATGCATATTTACCGTCATAGTCCATTTTCCTCTAATAAAATTCATCATTACTCTAATTTGATACTTGAATGTCCTTATGTTTCCTATCATGCCTACCTTGTTGGTTTAGTGGTTCTAAATGCGACTGCTGATCATGAAATACCGGGTTAAAATCCCGGGTCGGCCTAAAAGATATCAGTTACTGAGTTTTTCCGTCAAGAAATTCTCGATAGCTTCCCGGAGTCAGGAAGTTGGCGGTGTCTCGGAAGGCACGTAAAGCTGTTGATCCGACTGGTCTCTCTCCGGTTGTGTCGGTTTACCGTGCCAACGGACTTTGAGAGTGAGGGAATGGAGAGTGCACCTGTGCGTGTGCATACAGTTGGGCACTATAATCTTGTCCTGCGCCGATGGCTAGTCTCCGTTGAGGCTGACCGCCGTGACCAAAATTCGGTCTGGAGGACATTTTTATTTCCTATCATACTTCTCGTTCTATCCTTTGCTCTATATCTTGTCGTTATACTCTTGACTGCTATCATATAGCGCTTTTAATTTTAGTGCGTTATTAACTACACCATGCTTTTGAATTTTCTTTGAAAACAACGAAAAATTATTTTCATAGCAATAAATCAGCCTACTGTTTATATTAATATTTATATATTGTATTTTTATAGCCTACTAGCTATACCAGGCCACGCCTTGCTAATAATATAATCCTGTCCTACGCAGATGGCTCAGTACCGTTAAGGCTGACTGCATTGACAAAAATGCGGTATGTAGGACATTTAATGTTTAGTGCTTAAGGAGAAAAATATCGACTAACCTTAACTTTTTCATAGGTAACTAGTGTTTTTTGTATTATATATATATATATATATATATATATATATATATATATATATATATATGTATATTGTATGGCAATACATGTTTACAACAGATTGCCTGTTTGTTTCAAAAAAATGAACATAGGAATCTTTAAACGTAAATTATATCAATTTCTTTTAAATAAATGTTATTACTCTATAAATGACTACTTAAATGATAAATTTGACTTGAATTGTAATTATTGAAATTATTCTCGACTTAATTTATTGACATGTTTTAGCTAAAAAATATTATGAATTAATTGATTGACATTTTTGTTTTTATATAGATGCTACTTAGTTTCCTTAAGTATAGCTGTAAGTATATTTATATTCTATAATAATTAATGTCTTGGTATTCTCTTAAATTCTAACATTATCTCTCTGAAAATATTTGTACGCAGGAAACTGCAGAATATTTAGGATCTCAATTATTCTGTAACAACTTAAATGTACCATATTCTAACAAATAAATCATCTTATCTTATCTTATCTATATATTCAGCAATAAATTGTTTCAGTGGTATTATCTGTTTGTTTAATAAGTAATAAACTGTGAATATGGCGGGTGGGAGGTTCATTAAGTTAATTTTGCGGAAAGGCAACATAACATATTAATATAAAGGCAATCAACATTTAACATTTAACCAAAATATTCAAAATGAAATTTAATATCGGAGTTTACTCTTAACCCTTCTTCATTTAATTTCATTAATCATAAAAGAAACTTTTTCTTTACTAGCTCTTGAATTCAATGTACCGTTTACAATAGTAAAAAAATACCTTTTTTAAACGCCTTAATAAATTTGTGCTGATTTTTTTATAGGATAGGGTGACAAGCGAGCACACAGTCCACCTGATGGTAAGTGTTTGCTGGGACCCATAGATATTCATACATTTATCCTCAATAAAGAATCAAAATGCAGATGCCTCGTTACCCGTGAGGACTAATATGGAATGCCTCTTTTCCAGTAAAATGGGTCTCCGGTTCTCTACACTCACCATATGAAACACAGCAGTGTTAAGCTTCCTATGGTGTGATATCTCTGCATCACTTTTGACTTTTGTCGACGTGCAATTTCAACATGATGTCTACCTTCGCAATAAGGAGTAATTGTTTTGGGATTTTTTTTTCTATTATACTATAGTGACATACTAACCCATTCGCAGTAAAATCTACCCCTTGGTGCGTCGCTACTGTGCACACTTAGAACTAACTCCAAAAAAGAAGGCTACAGAGTACAGACGCGTAGTTACGCCTCAGGACTGTGATTGAATATCTAGAAGCCTGTAATTTTTCACTTCAAATCCTAACACAACTGTAGGCGCATTGCTACTTGGCGGCAGAAATAGGTACGAAAGTGGTACTACCCCGATGGACTGATAGGCAAAAAAGTATTATCGGACACTAATAATTCGTTCATTAATAATTGACCATCACAAGTCCACTGCTCAACATAAGCCGGTTCCAATTATTTTTATATCACTTTCAATAATTTTATGAATCTCCTCAAATTGCACTTTTGTCATACGAAAGTACAGAAAAAAATCGTTCGTCATCATTTTCCAGTTCCTATTAATGTATGGTATTCACCAAACTCCTCACTTGGTATATTTATTTCATGTACACAATATCTCCGCTTCTTAACTTTTTTCTTTTTCTTTATGGCTTGGATAAATTCATTAATGAACATCAGACTAAGTAAATCATTCTGAAACTCACTCCCAAAATCAGAAAACATGCTATAAGTTTGTACTCGTGCGTCCGCTAAGAAGTGACAAGAGTGTCTGACGCCAAACGGCCAAACGCACGTTGCATACGTAGGTCAAGTATGTAGTACACCAACGTGGGAGCGTTGCATCGCATACGTTGCGTACGTGAGATCAGTCTGTTTCTCCTATTACAGTGACGTTTGCACTTAGCAAAATAGAAATTGTGTTTTATTTAACGCACTTTTGAATATTGTCAAGGGGCATAAGAATATAGCTAACGAACAATTTTTTTAGAACCCCAATGGAGGCCGATTCAATTAAGAACGTCACCTAAAGAACTAAGTCAGAAATGTGCCAACTGAATACACATCTATAATTTTACCATAATCTCACTAAGGGAATCTTTTTGCCGTAGATACCATGCAATTTTTTTATGGGTTATCTAAATAATTTTCTCATCTGGTTGAGCTGTATAAATATATAATTGTAAATGAAAATGATAAATATACATAAATATTAATAGAATAAAATAAATACATATAAATAAAAATAATAAATAAAAACCCAACCAGATGGAAGCACTCGGCGGGGGAGACCAAACGGCCGAGTGTTAGGTGGAAAGGGAAAGATACCGACGGACGATGCGGGTGGTATCGAGGACCACCGCCTTCTGCATTTGAGCTTGGAACGGTCCACCGCGGAGTCCCAATTGCCTCAGATAACCCAAAAGGCTGACTGGGATTAACCCGTTCGCAGAAACGACTACAGGTATAATTGCAGTCGGCAGTCCACCCCACATGTCGGTCACCTCGTTCCACCTCGTCCAGATATTTGTTCGCTTATCTGTTTCGGCTTCACGAGGTTCTCATCCTACGGAATGGTAATGTCGACCAAAAATATCCTTGACTGTGCCCGGTCCATCAGCACAATAATAGGCTTATTCGCAAGAATAGTCCTGTCTGTGATGTTGGCGCAGTCCCAGTAGAGCCTGGCGCGGTCATTTTCGAACACGGCTTCCGCGGCACGTACTTGTTCAAGGCAATTTCCGGTTCACGAGACCGTATTTCAGAACGAGCTCCTGGTGTAGAATTCTGGCTACTTAGTTGTGCCTGTGCAAGTACTCAGAGTTAGAAAGCGCCGAACAACCGGAGATGTCATGCCTAAGTGACTCACTGGGATGGCAACAAGCTCGATAGATGTCGACGGTGCCATCCCTTAGAATGTAACTCCGATAGTTGTTGGTCTTAATAACCTGATCCTGTATCGAACAGACAATACCCTCGGTTTCCCCAAAGAGGTCACCAAAAAGTAGCCAGTGGAGGGAGGCAACTGTGTCTACGAAAGGCTCATATAGACCCTTGTAAAACCTCCCGTGCAGCTCCTTTTCCTTCCATAAGGTCTCTCGGTTTTTTATTATTATTTTAGGGGTATCTATATAGTTTTCTCATCTGGTTGGACTGTATAAATATATAATTGTAAATGAAAATGATAAACATACATAAATATCAACAAAATAAAATAAATACATAAAAATACATAAATAAATAAAAACCCAACCAGATGGTAGCCCTCGGCAGGGGAGACCAAACGGCCGAGAGTTAGGGGGAAAAGGAAAGAAACCGGCGGACTATGCGGGCAGTATCGAGGAGCATCGCCTTCTGCATTTGAGCTTGGAGCGGTCCGTCACGGAGTCCCAGTCGCCTCAGATGACCCGAGAGGCTGACTGGGATTAACCCGTTCGCAGAAACGACCACAGGAATAATTTCGGCCGGCAATCCACCCCACATGTCGGTCACCTCGTGAGCCAGGTCCAGATATATAGTAAGCTTATCTGTTTCGGCTTTCACGAGGTTCTCGTCATAAGGAATGGTAATGTCGACCAAAAATATCGTTGACTGTGCCCGGTCCATCAGCACAATATCAGGCTTATTCCCAAGTAGTCCTGTCTGTGATGATGGCCCGGTCCCAGTAGAGCCTGGCGCGGTCATTTTCGAGCACGGCTTCCGTCAAGTACTTATAATACGGCAGTTTCCGATCCACGAGACCGCATTTCAGAGCGAGCTCCTGGTGTAGAATCCTGGCTACTAAGTTGTGCCTGTGCAAATACTCAGAGTTAGAAAACGCCGAACAACCGGAGATGACATGCCTAAGTGATTCACCGGGATGGCGACAAGCTTGAGAGACGTCAACGGTGCCATCCTTTAGGATGTATCTCCGATAATTGTTGGTCTTTTATTATTATTATTATTAAGTTATTATCACGACGATGCTACTGCCCATTCTGGATTTCCTTACTACCGCTAATATACGGTGAAAGATTTCTAATTTTATTTTATTTTTTATAAAAATACTAGCAATACTATTAACGTTACCAATGTTCCCTTTAACCACTCCTACTAAGCTTAAATTGGTTGTGTTAGGAATGGTTCACGACAGTAGTCGAAGGGCGGATTCGAACCCATTACCTTTTGAGTTCGCGGTCCGCACCCTGCAGTATTGATTCCTCAGCCGCTTTTATATAATGTAGGTGTTAAGACGGTGATACTAAGCGCAGCATATTATGCAACATAAAGTGTCCCTCATAAAGTAACCAGCAGCCATTGAGTGAGCGATAACTGGAGACCGACGTCAAATATCCTAGATTCAGTGTGTTCGAGAAAATGGCCTCGCAGTTTCCTAATAGGGACCTTTGCCCTCATTTCTCTCTCATCACTGTTCTTTATTGTATCGTTAGGTAGAATGAAAGTGACTTGTTATAAAAGAAACAAATGATTGCGGACCGTATTCAGATATAAGTAATATATAATAAATAATCAACCATGTATATTACAGCAGCAGTGTAAGAATATCCACTACTTCATATCATACAATGGATGTCCGAAGAGGCATCAGAGGAAAACTGAACCAGGAGATGGGCAGCAGCACCTTCCTGATAACAACTTAATAAAAATTATAAACTTTCGTCGCTAGCCCGCTTGCCAACTAAGGCAAACATCTCCCCTATAAGGCAATCTATAGGGGAGGCCTATGTTTAGATTAGACTAAGGGTAGTCAATATAACGATTTAATAATGAGTAGTCCATTTCACTCAGTTTCTTTCCCTTCATCATCATCATCATCATTACAGACCTTCACAAGTCCACTGCTGAACATAGGCATCACCCAAGTAGTGTCGAATAGCAGGGTCCTGGGCCATTTGCATCCATTAAATTTTTACCAGGTCGTCACTCCATCTAGCGGGGGACCACCCTACACTTCGTCTATCAGTACCAAGTTGCCACTCAAGAACCTTTTTTTCCTTTTCCGAATAAATGATTCTGATTCCCCATCGGTTGTCGGGTCCAAGTTATATTGAAGTCCCATTGCCTTTTTAGCTTTATAATCCGTTGAGCTATGTCGGTTACTCTAGTTCCACTGCGGATACCCTCACTTTTAAGTTTATCACACAGAGAAACCTCGAGCACAGTCCTCTTCATAGCTCGCTGAGTGACCTTGCGCTTTCTCATATGACTAGCAGTAAAGGACCATGCCTCACAACCATAAGTCATCACTGGCAGCACTCACTAGTCGGCACTCTTGAACGCAGCCCGCCCGAGTTAAATCCGTCGATTGACCTCTCGGTCGAAGTTGGACTTACGTAGTCGGACTATTTGTTCAAGGCAAACATATTCGTCAACAAATTCAAGCGTAGTGCTCCCAACAACTACCAACATAGATGTGACATGAACGTTAAACATGATATTTGTATTGTCCACATTACACATTACAGCCCTTCACAAGTCCACTGCTGAACATAGGCCTCCCCCAAAGAATGCCACAAAGCACGGTCCTGAGCCACCTGCATCCATCGACTTCCTGCATATCTTACCAGGTCGTCACTCCATCTAGTGGGGGGACGCCCTACGGTACGAGGCTGCCACTCGAGAACCTTTCTTCCCCATCGGTTGTCGGTTCTTCGAGCTATATGGCCGGCCCACTGCCACTTCAGCTTACTAATCCGTTGGGCTATGTCGGTCACTCTGGTTCTACTGCGGATATCCTCATTTCTGAGTTTATCACGCAGAGAAACTCCGAGCATAGCCCTCTCCATAGCTCGCTGAGCGACCTTGAGCTTCCTCATACGGCCAGCAGTGAAGGACCACGTCTCAGTTCCGTAAGTCATCACTGGCAACACGCACTGGTTGTACAATTTTGTTTTAAGGTTTTGAGGTATGTCTGACGAGAAGATGTGTCGTAGCTTCCCGAACGCTGCCCAGCCGAGTTGAATCCGTCGATTGACCTCTCGGTCGAAGTTGGACTTACCTAGTCGGACTATTTGTCCCAGGTAAACATACTCGTCAACAACTTCGAGCTTAGTGTTCCCAACAACTACCGGCATAGGTGTGACATGGACATTAAACATGATCTTTGTTTTGTCCATGTTCATCTTAAGACCTATCCGTTGGGAAACACTATTGAGGTCATTGAGCATAGTGCTTAGTTCCTCCAGCAATTCTGCCATAAGGACTATATCGTCGGCAAATCGAAGGTGAGTGATGTACTCGCCATTGATGTTGATACCGTATCCTTTCCAGTCCAGAAGCTTGAAAACGTCTTCCAATGCAGCGGTGAAGAGTTTCGGGGATATGACGTCACCCTGTCTTACACCTCTCTGCAATTGGATAGGTTCCGTACTCAGGTTCTGTACTCGGATAGCCATCGTAGCCCTACTGTACAAGCACTTCAACACTTCGATATACCGAGAGTCAACTTGGCACCGTTGAAGGGACTGCAGCACCGCCCAAATTTCGACGGAATCAAAGGCTTTCTCATAGTCCACATACGCCAGACATAGTGGCAAATTGTACTCCTCGGACTTCTGTACAATTTGTCGTAGGGTATGTATGTGGTCTATGGTGCTAAAGCCCTTTCGGAAACCGGCTTGTTCGGGAGGCTGGAAGTCGTCAAGTCTGCGCGCGAGACGATTCGTAATGACTCTCGAAAACAGCACGTAGACGCGGCTCAGAAGGGAAATCGGTCTGTAGTTCTTCAAGAGAGCGTTGTCGCCTTTCTTGAAGAACAAGACCACCGCACTTCTGCTCCACGCCTCCGGTGTAATGCCACCATGGAGGACGGAATTAAAGAGCTTCTGAAGGACTTCAAGTACCGGTTTTCCACCCGCTTTCAGAAGCTCCGCTGTAATTCCATCCTCGCCTGGGGCCTTGCCATTTTTAAGGTGCTGGAGAGCCATTCTAATCTCGCTCAGACTGACGTCCGGGATATCATCGGAATAATGTCGGATAAGACTCGCTCTTGGATCGTTACTCACACTTGCGTGTGGCTCCAACGATGACGTGTACAGCTGCCCATAGAACCTCTCAATCTCACTCAAAATCTCAGGTGCACCGGAAACGATGCTGCCACATTCGGTCTTCAGCTTTGACAGTTGGCTCTTTCTGGCAGACAGATCTCTGGCAAAGACTTTGGAGCCTTGGTTCCGCTCGATCGCTTCTTCAATACGAGCTGTATTGAAGTTGCGTAAGTCCCGCCGCATGCATTTGGAGATCTGTCTGTTCAGTTGCCTGTATGCTGTCAAATCTGTTAAAGAATGTAGCTTCATCTCCCGTCTAACAGCCATGAGATTAAGAGTGTGATCGGAGAGTTTTTGTGTTCTTCTGCGGCGGGTTTGTATTGTCCATGTTCATTTTAAGATCTATCCGTTGAGAGATACTATTCAACTCATTGAGCATAGTGCTTAGGTCTTTCGGCGATCCTGTCATAAGGATTATATCGTCGGCAAATCGAATGTGAGTGATGTACTAGCATTGATGTTAATTCCGCATCTCAGGGATATAACGTCACTATGTCTTACACCTCTCTGCAGTTAGATAGCTTTTGTACTCTGTTTGTTTACTTGGATAGCTGTCGTAGTCCTACTGCACAAAAGCACTTTGGTATAGCAACAGTCAATTTGGCTTCGTAGAAATTTGTAGCACCGCCCAAATTTCGACGGAATCAAAGGCTTTCTCATAGTCCACAGTCTTTTTCTTCATCAGCGCGTAAATGTCCCTGCTGAACATGGGGTTTTCCCAACGTTTTTTTATACGACGAACGAGCACACAGTCCACCTGATGGTAAGTGATCGCTGTGACCCATAGACATCTACATCTATCCTCAATAAATAATCAAAATGCAGATGCTTTGTCACCCGCGAGTACTAAGATGAAATGCCTCTTTTGCACTAAAAAAGGTCTCCGGTTCTCTACACTCACCATACGAAACACAGCAGTGTTAAGCTGCTATTTTACGTTGGTATTCTGTGAGAGTGTGGTTCTTCCCCGGTCGAGCCGACCCATTCGTGCTACAAGCTATACTAACAACATAGCTGCAGCATGGCTTTACAACGTATAATAGGTAGAGAGCATCTTGAATGAAACCATTCCAAATTAACGCAATATTTCCTTAGGGACGGGTGTTTACAAGTTAATTTTTAATGAATGTATTCATGAATTTAATTTTTATGGGACAATATACCCTATTACAACAAAATCCCAGAACATGTTCACAGTTTATCAATAAACAAGTTTAAAAGTTTTATTAAAGAAAAACTGTATAACAAGGGTATACAATATTATAATATCAAGAAATACATGAATGAAAATAACCCCTGGGAATAAGGTGATCGCCACCATGCTGGTTCTATAAAAATACATTTAAAATTGTATAAACAAAATTATTGTTAAGTGACATTATATTTTAAAAAAGTCCTGCTGGGTTTCTTTCTGGTTCTTCCCAGAACAGAGGTATTTTCCGAACTAGTGTTAAATAAAAAAATTACTTTCAATAAGTATTATCTAATAATCAATATTGAATAAAAATAATTATATGCTATTCTATTCTTTTGTAAACACGTATAAAACAGTATCGCGTTGAAATGAAAAAAAATTAAATCGTACGAAGGAAAAAATAATTGCTCAAAGTACTCTCGTCACTGATTATTGGAGAAAACAGCAATCAAAAAGGATGATTATTAAAAATAACTATATAATTTGTAAAAAAAAATAACAGCCTCCCATGCTCTCACAAAATACCAGAGTGAAATAGCAGCTTAATGTTGTGCTTCGTATTGTGGGTGTAAGGAACCGGAGACCCTTTTTAGTGGAAAATAGGCAGTCTATTTTAGTACTCAGGGATGACAACCCATCCGCATTTTGGTTCTTGATTGAGGATAAATGAAGATGTCTATGGGCCACAGTATCCACTTACCTGTGAGCTCGTCATCCTCATTCTATAAAAAAAACATCACCGATACAATGACATCTATATAACTTATTAAAAATTAAAAAGTCAATGATGTTATAATAAAAACATCCGCTAACTGTACGAGCTTTAATGCAGAAATAGTTTTCGTAATCTTAAATAAACTGACACCCAATACCTATTCTGTTCCTTCTTTTTTTAGTAAGGTCCAATAATTACAAACATAGTGCAATGTTTGTAATTATTGAACCTTATTATTAGTTCGAAGCCAATCAACGTTCAAGATATTTCAAGTGGTATCGTAGTAGCTTATTTCTAGAACATACACACATATACATACAACATCATATTATCATCGTTTTACGTGCATTTGTGTGTGGTTATGTGTATAACCACACATGATGTGTTATGTGTGCATATATGGTTATCACTGCAATTTTACAGGCTCTTAAAGAAAGAAACAAGTAAAAAGTATTCGTGAGTGGGTGTCAAGAAGTTGAGCATAGTTTGGGCGTCACTTGAAATTGTTATAGCTCTCTGTCCGGTTTTCTTAGTTGGTCTGAAGCTCGCACAGAACACCAGCGGAACAGCGCGTTCACACATTGCGGCTTACTTAAACGTTTTTTTGTACGGTTCCTGGTACGAATGCTAACAAATGTGTGTATTCTCACTATAAGGTCAAACCTAAACACTAAAAATGATCCTTTTTGTTGCCTTACATTGTCACTGTAAACAACGAGCGGCTTAAGCCGTTAGCGGCGTAAATCGTAAGCGGCGTAAACCGTGATCTTAACGTCGTCGTCTATCTTTCATGAAACATTTCAGTAAACTTACTCACAAGATGTTCAGAAATGAATAAGTTTCAGAAAACCGACTCACAAAACGTATCAATGTGAACGCTTTAAATTCTTTTATCGTATACGACATAGCTGTATTAGAAAACCGAATCAAATAAACAGTAATAGCCTGAACGCGCAGTTACATGGAGAATAACGCAGCTGTGATTCCAGCGATGAAAGGCAAAAATCGAAAAATCCATTTTACTGCAAATGAGGCATTTCACCTTAGTCCTAAGAGGTGTCAGTCAAGTCACAACGCATTTACATTTTGACCCTTAACAGAGGATAAATGAGGTGTCTTTGGGCGATAGCTTTCATTAATAACAACCCAAAGGCATTTTCTTTTGTTTGACATAGTTTAATCTTTCTTTATAAAACTCGATCCTTGGAAAAAGACTTATAACCATAAATCCTTATAATTGTTATTCTTTCTTTTAAATAAAGAGCTAGGTAGGTATTATTCCAGGCTAAAATAAGATTTTTTGAAATCTTAGAATGCAGGTTTATTTTCACCAAAATCGATGAAGCGATTTACTTTATCTTATTTTTTTAAACTAGTGACAAACGAACTTAATGACACGTGCAACCAAATTCAAACAAAGAATGTCACAGATGCGTTTCAGAACATTATATATGTATATATTTTTATTTCATAATTATACACACAGATCAGAACACAACAAAGCAATTATTAATATTGGGCGACATAAATAAAAAAGCACTATGCTCAATGAACTGAATAGTGTCTCCCAACAGATAGGTCTTAAGATGAATATGGACAAAAGAAATATCATGTTTAATGTCTATGTCACACCTATTCCGGTATTTGTTGGTAGCACTAAGCTCGAAGTTGTTGACGAGTATGTTTACCTTGGACAAATAGTCCGACTAGGTAAGTCCAACTTCGACCGAAAGGTCAATCGGCGGATTCAACTCGGCTGGGCAGCGTTTGGGAAATTACGACACATCTTCTCGTCAGGTATACCTCAAAACCTGAAAACGAGATTGTACATCTAGTGCGTGTTGGCAGTAATGCCTTATGGATCTGAGACATGGTCTGCTGGCCGTATGACGACGCTCAAGGTCGCTCAGCGAGCTATGGAGAGGGCTATGGTCGGGGTTTCTCTACGTGATAAACTTATAAATGAGGATATCCGCAGTAGAACTAGAGTGACCGAGATAGCTCAACGGATTGGTAAGCTGAAGTGGCAATAAGCCGGCCATATAACTTCGGGAACGACAACCGGTGGGGAAAAAAGTTTGTCGAGTGGCAGGCTTCGCCTCGTACTGGTAGGCGAAGTGTAAGGCGTCCCCCTACTAGATGGAGTGACGACCTAATTACAATGCCAAACTGTCCCATGCCTTTTTTTGAGACAAGAAATCTCTCTAAGGTATGCAGGAGCCTTGACTTAGGTTATGTCATTGGGTTGTTTGTTTCCGATTATCGTGAAAAAGTCATCGGTCTTTTTAACGCACCTAATAATGCAGTGCAAAATATTTTTATTTCTTATTTAGCAGATCATCAACGAAATTCATACTTCAATTCGTTCGTGCTTTTTTCTGCAAATAAAACAATTCGTATATATGTACTTATTTTATACGTGGTAGAGCCATGCTACAGCTATATTAGTAGTATAGTTGTCTGTTTTCTGTCCTGGCCTGGCGGGCGTTAAAATCGCCAAGGATCACGATCTCTGCGGATGGGACCTGTAGGAGCAAGGAATTTGTAGCCATTTGGACGTGGTCGATGAGTCGGTCTGTTTCGGCATTACCGCTATGGAACCTATAGAGGCACCCGTAGACGCGCAGATGGTCGTCGCTGTCTACGCATAGCCAAAGGATGGACAGGTCCGAACCTTCAAGACAGCCGAGGCGTCGAGAACAGATACCCTCTCTGACGTATACGCAAACTCCAGCCAGCCCGAGGCACAAAGGAGTGCTCCAATTTGTATTCCGGCTAGAAGAGATAGGAAGTATCAGACAGAGACGACACCTGCGGCTCGATAAGAAAGAGCAAGGCCGGCTTCGCCGTCTCGAGATGGTAGTGGACGGCGTTTAGGTTGAGTGAAGTCCCCTGATATAGCAGAAATTCATGGATAGCGTGGCAGGGGACGCCTTGGTATTGTTGCTCAGTTTGCCCCGAGCAGTTATTGTTTTGAGCGGAATTTTGCCCCCCCCCCCCTTCCCAGAATACGCGGGGCAGGCCTCCCGCCACCTGCACTCACCAGACGAAACACAGAAGCAGAGCTTCTACTTAACGCCGGTATTCTGTGAGGTCGAGGTACCAACCCGGCTCGAGCCGGCCCATACGTGCAACAACAAAAACTCCCGCGTAGCTCCACCACCGTTAAAATATGCATAAATTTTAAGTTTCAAATTTTTGTCATGTTTAAAAACTTTGTCATGTATTTTTTTTAATACTGAACTTAAGCCTTAATACTTCTAATTATGTCTAGCAAAGACTTTTATCACATGCATCAAATGAAACGTTTCGGATAAAATAAATTTCCTTCGATTCCAGATTTACGACAGACTCCGATATAAGTCCAACGATAAATACTGGTATTATTGGTCCATTTTTTTCTTTATTACATTAATTTTTCTTTAAAGTTTTTTTTTTATTAAAACCGCTTTCTCAGTTATTAAAAGGTCATTCATTCATTGTTTCAATACAGGCTGTATCCAAGTTTACTTCTGAAAATAAGCCTCCCAAGGGGAGGAGAGAACTAAGGGGAACTTTGAACTTTTTTGTCATAGTTGCCACGATTGGTAGTTAGGCTAGTAACTGCAATTTTTTTTATTATTGCATACCTTAAGCGAAAGCGCAAGGTAATGTTCTACTATCGCCTAAAAATTAAAATTCCAACATTTTATCGAATAAAATCGTATCTA
Source organism: Parnassius glacialis (assembly GCA_033319125.1). Classification (NCBI taxonomy): domain Eukaryota; kingdom Metazoa; phylum Arthropoda; class Insecta; order Lepidoptera; family Papilionidae; genus Parnassius; species Parnassius glacialis. The sequence continues at coordinate 19,391,777 of JAVANC010000010.1, read as the reverse complement.
GCAATCATATTATACATATAAATGATATAAAAAGCACATTGTTAGAAAGATAAATGATTGTTGAACTTATTAATATTTTTTTTAAATCGATTAATTGCTATTTTTAAATAAAAAAAGGGTTTTAGTGGCTTATGGTGTGGATTTATCATGTCCCTGTGGCTTGTAAACACTATATCTTTTGAAAATATCAATTGTTTAACTCAATCTATTTTTTAATCTCTTCATCTATCATGTGGGAAGCCACTGAATGTAAATGGCAGTGTAATTTTGTTTTGTTTAGCTATAATTAATTTTTTTCGGCTCCAAAATGGCGAAATTTTCATTGATTTGGTTACCTCGTATATAAATTGTTTCTGTAAATGGGGATCTACAGCCACAGAGTAGTTTAGTTCACAGAGTACCTTTGTATTAAGTTTAGTTCGGCTTCAGTCGCCGTCGTGAGTGGACATTGTTCCGGTTGTTTTCAGCGGCTCAAAAAGATCGCTGTACAAATACACAATATTCGAATAACCAAATTTCTTAAATACTTGATTATAATAATAATAAGAGATTTTTTTATTACAATATCTAAAAGCGCAGAATAAATAATAGTAGTACGTACTAAAAGTAAGTAGTATAATTTTATTTTTGTCATGGGTGACATTTTCATGCTTTTCGAGGGTGTCGAAACCGATAGGGTTGTCGAAATGTAAATCCAAGATGGCGGCCGCAATAGGTATCAATTTTTTCATCATGGGTGTCATTTTCATGGTTTTCGAGGGTGCTGAAGCCCATAGTTCTGTCGAAATGTAAATCCAAGGTGGAGGCTGCAATAGGTATAAAATTTTTCATCAAAGGTGTCATTTTCATGGTTTTCGAGGGTGTTGAAGCTGATAGTGCTGTAGAAATGTAAATCCAAGATGGCGGCTGAATTAGGTACCAATTTATTCATCATGGGTGTCATTTTCATGGTTTTCGAGGGTGTAGAAGCCGATAGTGCTGTCAAAATGTAAATCCAAGATGGCGGCTGCAAAATATATCAATTTTTTCATCATGGGTGTCATTTTCATGGGTTTCGAGGGTGTTGAAGCCGATAGTGCTGTCGAAATGTAAATCCAAGATGGCGGCTGAAGTAGGTACCAATTTTTTCATCATGGGTGTCATTTTCATGGTTTTCGAGGGTGTTGAAGCCGATAGTGCTATCGAAATGTAAATCCAAGATGGCGGCTGCAATAGATATAAATTTTTTCATCTCGGGTGTCATTTTCATGGTTTTCGGGGGTGCTGATGCCGATAGTGCTGTCGAAATGTAATTCCAAGGTGGCGGCTGCAATAGATATCAAGTTTTTCATCTTGGGTGTCATTTTCATGGTTTTCGAGGGCGTTGAAGCTGATAGTGCTGTCGAAATGTAAATCCAAGATGACGGCTGAATTAGGTACCAATTTTTTCATCATGGGTGTCATTTTCATGGTTTTCAAGAGTGTTGAAGCCGATAGTGCTGTCGAAATGTAAATCCAAGATGGCGGCTGCAATAGGTATCAATTTTTTCATCATGGGTGTCATTTTCATGGTTTTCGAGAGTGTTGAAGCCGATAGTGCTGTCGAAATGTATTTAAACTACTTTAATAATTCCGTATAATCATGTTATACGTAATTTTTTAATGCGCTTAAGGTATGCCCAATTGGATTTACCAATATTTTAACTTATTAACAGGAAGATGGTGGTGTATCCTCTTTCAACTTCCCTCTGTCTGTTTTAACGACACCCGCAAGATGATAGACATAGACTTAGGCATAGACATATGTTTTATTAGCATCAAAACTCACAAAATATACATTTAAAAGTAAATAAAAACACAAATACATACAAGCTTGAATGGAAAACATAAATAAAAATAAATCCCAGCAAGAGTGAGTGATGTGATACCAAAAAGGACTCCACCTCAGCATATGTAGGTACTACAGCGCTTATTTTCAGCGGAGCCCTGATAAATATTGATACTGTATTGCGCCCGCGCCGTTGTCGGTGCTATCTTTCCATTTAAAAAATAATGAATCAACCATTCACTCAAACTATACATTTCCAACTATATATACATAAAAGTCAAAAATCCACATTTAGTCCGTACAGGCGGTGGTAAATTGTTCCAACATTTAGTGGCCACGAAACGCGGCTGTTCGGTGATATGGGGTTGCCAGAATTGGGGTTACCGTTTTGGTACTTTAACCACCATCTGCTTCTCTCCATTTTAATTTCTGAAAGAGGTATTCTGTTCTTTCTGATATAGGGTGGTATTGTCTTACACAGCCACTATCAGCCAATTAAATGGTAATTTTTTTTAATGATAGTTCACCTTCAAAAAACAATTTCTGTTACAGATAATAAATAATAACGTAAATATTACTATTTATTTAACGATTAACTAAATCCCCTTAAAAGGGCACAACATTTTACATTTAACAAAATACAAATTAATATTTCAGATTGCATTTCTTCCAGACATTAAAACCGATTATTTATATTGAATATTATTATGTCAGTGTCAAGGTCTGGAAAAGGTGAAATACACGAAGCATAGAATTATTACGCATAGAATACTAGTACGCGCACCGAAAGTGAAGCAAGTAAAACTAACGCGAAACCGCGTAAGTTGGCTCAGCGACGCGTCACTGCGCAACGTCACGTCTTACGGAGAAGAGCTCGCGAAAAATTGTAAAAATTACCGTTTGTGTTGTAAAATATTGTCACAACGGTGATGATAAACATAAAAGAAGTGATGATATTACATTTCACATATAAGTTTATACATTTAATTCATTATAAGTACGTAAAACTAAAAAAATACTTACCTAAGCTCTCATAATACAAATGTTGCTAGTTGTGGGGAAAAAATCACAATTTTCTTTTAAAAATATTTATTTTCTATTTGTGTTTAAAACGTTTAATCGCAACGCTCTGTGTAAAACTCAAATGTTTATATATAGATACCTACTTCTCTGAGTGTTAACATTATATTAACAATGGGTGCCTATTTAAAACTAATACGGAGTGATCAGCTAATCGCAATTCGTCGACGCCATTTTAACGCAACTATTTTATTTTAATTGCTTTTTTTTGACTAAGGTTACGTTTTAGAGAATAGAATAAAAACTTTTTTATTTACAACATCATGAGATTATTAATAAGAATGCCTTTACTAACCAAATGTCACTTTACACCCAAACATTAACCAGATGTTACGTTAGACCCAAACATAGCCTATTTTAACCGACTCTCAAAAAGAAAGATTATCAATATATATGTACACTGATTTTTAAGCTTGATCAATTCTTATATACATACTGAAATTTTAGTGGTTGTTGTCCCGCAGCCAAATTATACTGTCTCGATAGTAGAGTCAATTTATTAAATTAAAAAATATTAAAATTAAAAAAGGGCAGATTTACAATAGTAATACCTCACAAGCCATTCGGGCGTCCAAACAAGTTTATGTCGTATCACTACTCTTGAGAGTCCATGTTATGAACATTTATTAGTGGCCCTTCACTGTGTAGGAAGCGCGCGGTAGCGCGTGCGATAGACGTAACACTACATTACGTCCAGCGAATTTTTTTTCAGACTTTATTATAGTAATTCGGTATAAGCTAGTCTGTACGCCCGACCTACTTGCGAGATATTGCTATTGGGTTGAGATCGCATTCGAGTTTTGTTTTTCTCGATTGTAAATCTGCCATTATTACATCCTAATAATTTTAATTTAATAAATCTTTTGTACTACTAAGGAAAAATCATTTTACTTCGGGAAAATAACCATTAAAATTTCAGTGTGTGTATTGGATCAATCTGTTTGTATTATCCTTTCAAATAAAAAAAACCTAAATCGGTTTAGAAATTGTAGAATTCTGAGGTAAAAAACATTAAAAAATACACCGAATTGATAACCTCCTCCCTTTTTGAAGTCGGTTAAAATTAAACATTACATGTGCTTATTGTATTCGAGCAAATTAATTGTGTTTAATAATATTCTTAAATTTTATTACGTCTGCATTTTTACCATTAATATATGTATACTAAAGTTATATTAGTAACATCATTATCGTGTTTATTTTATTCCATTTTATATTCTCATAAAATACTTCTACTAAATAATCTTCGTACGTAAAACGTAATCTTTATTATATTGATTTTTTAAAATTAATCAAAAAATAGTGATTTTCACAATTTGATTGCAAACGCCAGAAACTGGTATCACTGAATGGCGTGTATGTGTGCGTGTGACGAGCGTAGGCACATTCGATTCGCGCCCACTAACATAATGACTTTGCATCACTTTAACGCTCGTGTTTTGTACTGGACTGCGTTTCTATGCGTAATAATTCTATGACACGAAGCAATATAATGTTTTCGTGACACTCAAATCAGACTTTTAATCGTACAGTCTAATATATCGTTACTATAACAAACCGCGATAATTTTCGAACCTGGTTAAAACTACCAAAATGTGTTCCTTTTTCATTTTTTCTGCCAAGTACAAATTCTAATTACAATTTCCAAATGATGTCACTCAGGACATCCTTATATATATCAACAACGCACGGCATAAAACCGTTTGACGTAAAAATCTGAAATTTGGACATTAGTAGTAGGTATCCACTAAGAAAGGATTTTTCAAAATACAACCCTGGGAGTGAAATAGGGTGTTACAGTTTATTTTAAACTTTTTATTTTACAGAGCGATTGACTCGAAACTTTACTGAAGGTTCACTGTAAGCAAAATAGAGGCATTAGAGCTTAGCGATTTTTCAAAAAAACCCATGCAGGGGGCCCAGAGGGTGTTGAAAGTTGTCTGGAGCAAAATCGATTAATGGTTTTGCGAGGGTGCAAAAGTTTGTATGAAAAATATTGTATTAAAGTCGTACAGCCCAAAAGCGAGACGTGGAAGCGTGAAATTGAGATAACAGGTTTCTTTTATTACGTAGGCATCCACTAAGAAAGGATTTTGGAAAATTCATCTCCTATGTGGGTAAAGTGTTACAGTTTGTGCATGTTTTCATATTGCGGGGTGATTTGTTGTTGTCTCGAAACTTTTTAAAAATTCTCTGTAAATAAAATGCGAATTTTAAAAATATCCTTACGGAGAGTCATTGAGTATATAAATCTGTATGGAGGCATGTGTTTCAGTATTTTTCTGATTATTCTGCGCATAGAGGCGTAAAATTAAATGATTTTTGTTTAATTTGATAACACCTGTTTTCAAATTCAACAACAAAATTATTTTCCCAAATTCGCCTACAGTCTAAATCACTGCAGAGAAAATACTATTTTATCCTATAGATATTATTATTAGTATAAAAAAAACATTAATTAATTCTCCATTAGTTCCCCCCGCTTCCGCAATGTGTTCAAATTCTTATGGAGAAAAATAATTATTTTTTTATTTAAAAAACTTGTGCAGTTTTAAATTAAAACTTAACTTAACTTAACTTATCTTCACGCACAATTCCTGACGGGGTAGCCAGAGAGAACAAATCGCCAAGTGTCACGATCCTTACATACCTCTTTCGCTTCTTTCAGATTCATTATCCTCTTCATACATGCACGTCTAGGTATCCGAATACTCTTGACCCTCCCCTCTTCGAGCAATTTGCTCAAATGGTCTTCGAAAGTTAGTCTCGGTCTACCTCGACACCTTTTAATATTAACTTTCGCGCTATATATTTTCTTCACCATTCGGTCTTCACTCATTCGCTCAACGTGCCCAAACCATCGAAGCACGCCCTTATCAATTTTTGTGATAAGGTCATCTTTCAAACCTGACATATTGCCAATCTCTTCGTTTCGCTTTCGGTCGGCCATGGTAACGCCGCACATTTTACGAAGAGATCGAATCTCCACTGCATTCAACTTGCTTTTATGCTTCTTCTGGCATACCCAGGATTCGCTGCTATATAACAAAGTCGGTACCAACACTGCGTTATGTATTGCAAGGCGTGCACTCTTCACTACGCCTTGCCTTTTAACTAACGCAGTCAGGGCACCATTGACTTTGTTCCCGGCAGCGACACGCCTGTCCACATCTAAATCACATCTTCCATCCCGACTAAAAGCACTCCCCAAGTATACAATTTCATTTACCTGTTCTAGACATTCCTGATTTACCCATATTTCACACTTCGTTCTCTCTTCGTTCCTTTCAAATACCAGAACCTTAGTTTTATTAGCATTCAAACGGAGACCTTTAATTTCACATTCCTCTTTCATACACGTGACTAATGCCTGCAGTTCTGCATCTGATGGTGCAATAAGCACTGCATCATCAGCATACAGCAGACAATTTACTTTTATGTCACCCAATTTCACACCCAAACAGATACCTTTCAGCTTCTGTAAACAGCTATCGAGATACAGTATGAACAGCCAGGAAGACATGACACAGCCCTGTTTTACGCCCGTTTGGACGCTAAACATGGGTGACAGGTTATGCCCTACCCGCACACAGGCTTTACAGTCACAGTAAATAATAAATATATAGTCACAGTAAATAGTAATAAATTAAAACAATGTCATCATCATCATCATTACAGCCCTTCACAAGTCCACTGCTGAAAATAGGCCTCCCCCAAGGAATGCCACAAAGCACGGTCCCGAGCCACCTGCATCCATCGACTTCCTGCATGTCTTACCAGGTCGTCACTCCATCTTGTGGGGGGACGCCCTACACTTCGCCTACCGGTACGAGGCTGCCACTCGAGAACCTTTCTTCTCCATCGGTTGTCGGTTCTTCGAGCTATATGGCCGGTCCACTGCCACTTCAGCTTACTAATCCGTTGGGCTATGTCGGTTACTCTGGTTCTACTGCGGATATCCTCATTCCTAAGTTTATCACGCAGAGAAACTCCGAGCATAGCCCTCTCCATAGCTCGCTGAGCGACCTTGAGCTTCCTCATACGGCCAGCAGTGAAGGACCACGTCTCAGTTTAAAACAATGTAGTATTAATATATATCCATTTATATACTCGTTTGTACAAAAAATAATGTATCCATTTTCATTTTATTATTTAATCTTTTAAAACGAGGTTGCGAAATTTGTACGAAAAATATTGTATTTAGACGCACAGCCCAAACCGCTGGACGCAGAAGCGTGAAATTGGGATAATGGCTTCCTTTTATTACGCATCCCTAAGAAAGGATTTTGGAAACCCTTAGAGGGTGAAATAGGAGTTACCGTTTGTACGACACTTTTTATTTTACGGGACGATTACGTATTTGTATGGTAAAAAGTTATTAACGATTTTTATAACTTAAAAACTGGTACATGTGCTTTTGAATTAAAATTATTAATACGCGTTTTTAAATTCCTATATGCGTGGAAAAATGTTTTTTTTTTTACTTGCAAGTTGGATATACGTAAAATTATTGTGAGTACGAACTTCTCTTTAAGTAAATTTTATTCCTCTAATTTTTAACCTGCCCATTTTTAACCTGACTATGTATAGAAATGTGATAAATCTTAAAATTCAGCTAATTAAATTGTAAATAATTACGCTTATCACAATGTTAAAGGAAACGCAGGAAAAAATATTTTTTAATATTTCTTTAAGCGTACTCAAGGGTAAACTTATTACCATATTTTGAACGCATCTCGAGTACCCCTTTTCTAGGATGTTTCATTTTACACACTACTACTCGACTTTATTCAACTCTGTTTCTGAGTTTTATACATTATTTTATGTTTTATTTTATCAGTAAGTATTTCTTTATTGGTCTTTGTATAATACAGATTAATTAAAAATAACATAAATACTAAATAAATGAATCACATCATCTTCATCATTACAGATCCCCTGCAGAACATAAAGATTAAACTTAGCTCTGCAGCACATGCTGTAAAAAAGATCAAAGGCCTCACAGGTGTTGAAACAGCTACATTAGTTTATTTTAGTTATTTCCATAACATAAGGTCATATGGAATCTTGCTTTGCTGTACATAGGCTGCACTAAAAGTATCGGGAATGGAATATTTCCACTGTTCCTGTCATATTAAAATCTTTTTAAAAGAAAACTCCTTGGTTTTAAAAATCGAATACCATTTATTTATTTATAAAAAGATTCTTGATCTTGTCACAAGATTTTGTCAAACTTGTTTAGTCGTAGAGAAAATGGAATTGACTCGAGAAAATTCAAGAGCGATGATTTATTATGACTTTCGAAGTGGTTTAACACAAAAATAGTGTGCTGACCGGATGATTTCTGCATTTGTTGATGAAGCGCCATCCAAAACCACAATTTATCGCTGGTTTGCTGAATTTCAACGAGGACGTGTCAAGCTCAGTGATGATCCCCGTCAAGGTCGTCCAAAAACTACAGTCACCCAAGAAAACGTTGATACTGTGCGTAAGCTGATTGAGAAAGATCGACATGTGACATATCCCAAAAGTCAGGCAACTTTGGACATTGGCATAAGTCAAATACAAGTAATCTTGCATGAACAATGAGGTGTAAAAAAGTTGTTTTCCCGATGGATACCTAATTCGCTCTGTGAAAAGCAAAAAGCGGCTCGCGTTACTTGGTGCGTCAGAACTCTCGAAAGATTCCACGCAGGATCCTTAAATGCTGTTTACAACATAGCATCAGGTGACGAATCCTGGATATATGCGTACGTACCCGAAACAAAAAACCAGTCACGAGTTTGGGTGTTCGAAAATGAGTTAAAGCCAACAAAAATTGTTCGTTCACGGAGTGTTGCAAAAAAAATGGTGGCCACGTTTGTCTCCAAAACCGGCCATGTTACGGCTATTCCTCTTGAGGGATAAAGAACGGTTAATGCAGAATGGTAAACTAGCATTTGTTTGCCACAGGTCGTTTCTGAACTCCGTAAAGAGAACTGCAACCGCTGCATCATCCTCCATCACGACAATGCGAGTTCTCACACCGCACACAGAACAAAAGAGTTTTTAGAGCAAGAAAACATAGATTTTTAGACCATCCGCCGTACAGCCCCGACCTAAGCCCTAATGATTTCTATACTTTCCCTAAAATAAAGAATAAATTGCGTGGACAGAGATTTTCATCACCTGAAGAAGCTGTGGACGCCTACAAAACGGCCATTTTGGAGACCCCAACTTCCGAATGGAATGGTTGCTTCAATGATTGGTTCCATCGTATGGAAAAATGTGTCAAATTTCGCGGAGAATACTTCGAAAAGCAATAAATACATTTTTAAATAGTAATGTTGTGTCACTTCCTTGATTCCCGAAATTTTCAGTCGTAATGTGCATGATATTGTAACTATCTTTGCTTTGCAGAAGAGAGCCATAAGTAATGGGGTTGTTATAAATTAATTTGCTTAATTCCGCGTAAAGAAAGAAAATGATGTGTCCTGCCCAGCTTTAAGGGGGACCTCCCACCCTCCCTCAATCGTGCGCACTATAGCCATCGCCGTCAATCCCAGCACTACCATCCTCAGCACCACCACACTAGGCAGGACACACCACTCTCGAAAATACGACACGTGTATTAGTAGACTCTACGGAGGCTGGCCGCTGGCCGTATTTTCGAGAGTGGTGTGTCCTGCCTAGTGTGGTGGTGCTGAGGATGGTAGTGCTGGGATTGACGGCGATGGGTATAGTGCGCACGATTGAGGGAGGGTGGGAGGTCCCCCTTTAAGCTGGGCAGGACACATCATTTTCTTTCTTTACGCGGAATTAAGCAAATTAATTTATAACAACCCCATTATAATGGATTACCGCAAAGTAACGCCTGGTTCTATCAATTAGAGCCATAAGATCAAGTTATAAGCCAGGTCCGAAAAATTTAAATAAATAAATATATTAACTGTGTCTTCTTACTATATTTACGAAAATTTAATGTATGTACACAAAAACAAAAATAGTTTTATTAAAAATGGTGATTTTAATTCTGTAAATACTAGGAACAAGTACAAGTTATAGTTCTCGGTAATACTATAGAAAATAATCAATTGACCTCTTTTATTATTATTATTATAGGATAAGAGTGACAAACGAGCACACTGTCCACCTGACGGTAAGTGGTTGCTGAGGCCCATATACATCTACATCTATCATCGATTACGAATCAAAATGCAGATGCGTTGTCACCCGTGAGGACTAAGATGGAATGCCTCACTTCCAGTAAAACGGGTCTCCGATTCTCTACACTCACTATACGAAACACAGAAGTGTTAAGCTGCTATTTTACGCTGGTATTCTGTGAGAGCGTGGTCCTTCCCCGGTCGAGCCGACCCATTCGCGACAAGACATTTTTATTTATTTATTTATTTAAGCTTTTTAATTTAATTATTATATAAAATTAAAATATTACAAAATTTAATTTACATAACTAGTCGTGCTTTAATAAAACCTAGTGTATTCAGCAAATATTTAGATAAAAAATTAGCTAGAACTTAAATAAATTTCACTAATTATGTACAATAAATAGAGTTAAATAATATCATAAGAAACCAAATATCAAGTAACGAATATTTTTTCCAATGATTTATCTAGTTCTAATTGAGACAATTTTTCTCCAGGAATAAGAACTGTCAATACGGAATCGCTATACCTGCTAGGTGCCCCGTTGTTATTCAATAGTATTAAAACTGTTTTAAAAACAAAATTTTATCAGTTTTTAAACCAAGATGAAAAATTATTTAATTTAAACACCCACATTGTTCTTACTATTTTAAAATATTGTCTCCTTGTACCTAGATTTACATACTTACTGCGCACGCGTCCAGTCTGGAAATATTCGGATATTTTAAAAGATATTGATAATAATATATAATCTTGATAGATATATATAATCTTAAAATAGCTATAGAAAAAATTCTAAATATAACTTAAAATATAACAGCCTGGACTCAAGCTACTTTACCTATGAAATTTGGTGGTATTTGTGCGAAAATTCTTTCTAGCGTTGCATTGCCTGCTTTCCTTGCTTCCGTGCATAGTGTCAGTAACTTATGTAACATATTTTTAAATAATAAACTAGATCTTTGCTTTGCTACGGAGATGGTGTGGCGAGCAGCGAATGGCGAACGCTCTGTTCTGTCGAGAATGTTCCACTGGAAGTTAACCAATAAAAACAGTGGGATATTCCGTTGGTACAGAGTTTGCAGAAAGACTTGATTCATAATTTACATAGTAGGAGTGAGTCCAGAAAACCGGATACCTTTTTACTGACAACGAGGCACTCTATCTTAGTCTTTAAAAGTGACAACGCATCTGCATTTTGATTCTTAATCGAGAATAAATGTTTGTGAAAAAAAAGTTAATGATGTTTATAATAAAAACAACCGCAAACTGTACGAGTTTATATTCAGAACTAGTGTTCGTCATCTTAAATAAGCTGACTTCCAATACCTTTCCTGTTCCATCTTTTTAGTGAGATCTAACAGTCACAGAACATTGAACTAATCAGAAGACAATCAAAATCCACGATGTTCCGCTATCAGCCAGCAAACTGTTCAGTACAAGCTTTTTATTAGAACTAGTATTTATTAACTCATTGTAGTGAAAACCGTTTTTTTATTTCTTATGCGAATATCGCTTGCATGCTTGACAGTCAAATTTTTGTTCAAGCCTGGCTTTATTGTAGTCAAAATATATAGATTTGTTTAAAATAACATCAGAAAGTAGTAAAATTTTTGTGCAGATCGATGGTAGAAACGCATATATGCGCTTTGTGGATGTTATTTACAATGAATCCAAATTTAAGTAATGTAGTGTTTGCGTAAATATAAGAAATCATAATGAACCCAAATGAATGAGTTTATTTACATTAATAAATTATTTTATCGAGTTTTGTTTAGAATTTTGAACGTTTTGTAGCACCCACAGATGCAACAGAACTGAATTTCACATAACTTGATATGTTAGCCAGGGTTACTTTCAGCTGTTAATTGTTTATTGTCCCATCTACCTTTTTAGAAGAAGTAAGGATAAAAAATGAGCACAGAGTCCACCTGATGGTAAGTATATGCTATAGCTTAAAGACAATTGGACGTAGTTATGCAAAAAGGATCCAACCCGAATTTGTGTCAAAAAATGTTGACTTGAAAAATAATGTTTGTGGTCTATAATATTATGTGATGTAACAATTTTAGCAAACGTAACACAAATAAGAAGAAAAATTACAAACAGACAGAAACCATACCGATAATTTGAGTTTATCATATTTGAAGTATGGATACTTCAAATATCATAAACTCAAGTTAACTTATTGCGGGTTAGATCCTTTTTGCATAACTACGTCAAATTATATCTATGTATTAAAATCTAGACCACTACTCTACGACCCCAGATTATCTTATACAATGAAATGTGTTGTTAAATATTATATAGGTAATGTTTTTTAGATTCTGTCCTTAATACGTAGCCTGTTTGTCTGTCTCTCCGTCCATCCATCCGTAAGTCACGGTTCTCTAGCTCGTAGGCGGAATATATAATAATATCAATAAAATTAAAATAAAAAAATATATATAAAAAAAATATAATAAAATTTAAATCTGTAAACCATTGAATCTAGGGAGCTTGAGGACCAGTGACATACTGACAGACAGACGGTCAGACGAACAGTAGAGTGACATCAATAGACCTCTATTTAACCATTTGGATCATGATTACAGCCACTATTGGTTATATTATGGCCATATCACAAGTCCACTACTGAACAAAAGCCTCTGTGTTAGAACCTTAAGGTACATTATTTATTTGTCGCGCTTGGCAAGTTGGTCAGCAACCGAATTTTATTTTTATTATTTAGTTCTCATCTTCTGTTTTATTCCCCTCTATCGCCTCATACGACACCCTCTGGGTGATACCGGGTAGCGGGTTCTGTCACATCGTCATTACACTTAGAATTTATTATGGTTACCAGAGTAAATTCATCATTTATCATAACAGCCCTTCACAAGGCCAAGGAACGCTATAAAGCACGGTCCCGAGCCACCTGAATTCATTGACTTCCTGCACGCCTTACCTGGTAGTTACTCCATCTAGTGGGGGCCCACCCCACACTTCTCCCCCCGGTACAAGGCTGCCAATCGAAAACCTTGCTTCCCCATCGGTTGTCGGTTCTTCGAGCTATATGGCCGGTCCATTTCACTTCAGCTTACTAACCGTTGGGCTTTATCGGTTACTCTGGTTCTACTGCGGATATCCTCATTTCTAAGTTTATCATGCAGAGCAACCCCGAGAGGAACAAATTCCTCTCCATAGCTCACTGAGTAACCTTGAGCTTCCCCATACGGCCAGCAGACTCATAGTAAATTCGCCCATTAATAAAAAATAACCTTCAAAACCTAATTTTGGTCACGATGACTAGTCACGATGGAGATTAGCGCGGGATTATAGTGCACGAGTGTGTATGTGTGTAGTGTGCAAGGAAAAGGGTATAGGTGTATTCCCTCACTCTCAATTCGGCACCATAGATATCCGTGGCTTTCCGAGGCACGGGGATGAAACGAGGCCAATTTCCCGGGGACTCCGGGTTGCTACAGACTTTGGTACTGAACTATTTTTGGTCTGAGCCAGGATTCCAACCCGAGACCTCTTGATCATTAGTCGCGTTTACACGACTACTAGACCAACGAGGTGATGGATACTAACCATACAAAACCACAATAAAACTAAACTAAAAGCTTCACAAAGTAACTGTACAAATTCTGATCTTTTCTTTCGCATTCCTTTGTTTATTACGGACCTCTAATGGCACTCCGTTCACGTTCATGTCAGCTATGCTTAACATTGTTTATCTGCCCATTACTTTATTTTAAGAGCAAGATGTCTTTGATATACAATGATATTATACTTTTACATAATTGGGAATAATAAAAAAAATAAAAAAAAATAAAAAGGTTTTATTCATAACCACGGTCTTACAAATACATATATCATGGTAGACTTCTTCTATTGAGCGCATAATGCGCCCGTATCAGAAGTAAGCGCCTCTTCCTTATCATAAAATTTACTAAAGCAAGAACCGCTTGTACTAAATTTAAAGAAAGTAAAAATAATATATATGTAGTGTGTGTGTATGTAGTGAATGTGTAGTGTGTGTGTAGTATGTGTGTAGTGTATGTGAGTGTAATGTGTTGTGTGAAAGTTTTCATACGTTTCCCCTCTGCACAGCCCTATGACATAAAAGGTCTTGGTCTTGTTAATAAAACAAAAACATAGTTGCATTTCCAAGTATAAACAAAACAAACAACATGTAAAGCCTTTATTTCAGGTCTTTATATACCATACCTTTATATATATTCAATATTTCCTATGAAGAATTTGTTGCCTCCTAGCTGATGCATCGATTGCATGGGTGATTACTTACGTGGTTTATATATATATATATATATATGCTTTGGGGTAGCCTCGAATCTGGGGTAATTTCAAAAATCAAACATTACTACAAAACAGAAAGTTATATTGTTTCCTGGCAACACTGAACTTGACGCCGTGTTGATCTATTCCCGGGTTTCAGTTCGCTTTATTCGCTCTCAGCAGGTACGTGTGTTGTGTGTGACATTTTATTAAAAGAAGAAATAAAAATTTTATTAAAAATTGTACCTCTTTAAGTTATCTAGAATAAAATTATTAAGGTGATGAATGTAAGTGAAGTGTTATATGTAGATCTAAATATAATCCAGATAAGTTGAAAAACTAGAAGAAGTTTTGTTTTAGAATTTGGAAGGTATGAAAAGGTTGAATAATGAATGATGAGTAATGAGTTAAGAACGAAAGGGAAAGCAATTAAATCAAAAGGGAATGGACAAGGCGCAGTAAAGGTGAAGAATTAAGAGAGAAAGAGGACTTTTACGTTGGGCGCCAAAATGTCGTTTCGAAAACACACTTTTAGAGTGGTAGTCATTGAATGTGAACTCCACCCTTACCTGAATGCAGATGATGAATGTAAGAGATAGTATATCTGATTTTGCCTGTTGATGTCTGTTTCTGCAAAGCTGTGTTTTTATGGTTTATTTTAGAATGTACATGTCAAAATTTTTGCTGAGTCAAAAACTTTCCAGGGTCGGGGGGAAAATGTAGTGTTATGCTACTTACATATCATTTTACACTATTTTTCCATTCTGTTTTTGATTTTCTGCGTTTATATTTTACATCACCTTTATTTCCATAGGATCCTGTAACGTTTTTACACAATAACAAATCATTTTCACTTCGTATTTTCACGCTATCAGCACCGTTTAAATCGCTGTCAATGGAGTCTTACCTTTTTCTATCTTTTATTGAGTTCTCCGTAACTCTGCAATTTCAGGTTTCGTGCGCGCTGCCGCGCTATAGTTTTTCCTATATGAATAATATCTCATTTCTTACTTAAATGTAACTGTTTTTCAATTATATACCTAAAACCAAAAATTTATATTTTTGACAACCATTATTTATATGGTTGTTATGGTAACTTTTATTCAAATTCGTCACTGGTTTGATGTTCTTAGTTCGATATTTTCACATAAATACTCTTTCGCTCTAGGTCATTTACAATAAATTTCCTTTTAATTTAAATAATTTCTCGTTCTCTCTAAAAAGGTATAAAAGCCGAACAATCGGGGAATACAGGGAGTCTCGCTTCAGTTCTCAAACGAGAAGCATCTACTAAAGGCCTTATCCCGGGGCCGCACTGCCCCGGGATCCTGCAAGCCTCCATCTACATCCGAAGTCGTCGGCAGTCTACTTCAAGCGCGGGGCCACACTACTCCGGGCGCTACGACTGCTTGCTCCAGGCACTGAGTGCACCTACTGCCCGCGCTACCTTTGGGCGCTACGACTGCTTGCTCCAGGCGCCGAGTGCACCTACTGTCCGCGCTACCTTTGGGCGCTGCGACTGCTTGCTCCAAGCGCTGAGCGCACCTACTCCAGGCGCTACGTGCGTCGGCTCCGGACGCTGCGTGTGCCCAGTCCAGGCGCTGCGTGCCGTCGCCGCCAAGAAACCTCAAGCTATGTGCCTACTTCTACAAACGCAGCGTGTGTCCTTCGACCTTTAGGCTCCACTATAATACTATATTCTTCTATTCACCTATCTTTATTTTTTTTAATCTAATTGTAATCTCACTTCATCCATCATCATCATATTTCATTTTTTTATAAAATTGTAAATACCTTTTTAAAAAATTTAAATATATTATTTTCTTGTTCTACTTTTGTTGTTTTGTTGTTCTTAGGTTAGGTTCTATATATTTTTCTTATTAATTGTCGCTTTACGACAAAGTGCGTTTTCGGGGATTTTGTGGAGCTTCGAAGTTCATCACACATCATTTTATTAAGTGATTTGGTAAGTTAAACGATTGATTGTCTTTTTATGAATGGATTGACGTTTCTGACGCATTTTTAGATTATATTTATCATTATAGCTACAGTTTTAAAAATACTTACAAAATTGCCCCATAGGTAAATTTCGAAAGATTATGATTTTGGCCAGTGGTTCTCAAACTAATATTTTTTTATAAGTACTTTATTGTGCTATAATAAAAATGTAATAGAATCACAATTAAACAATTTTGTACGTTTTTTGTAAGAGTTTATTTACCGGGTTTTTCAACAAGAACTTTGTTTTTCAATTGGGGCAACCCAAAAAACATGACAGATTTGACATTTAGTTTTTTGACCTATTCGTAGTAGATGCTTTGGTAATTGCTATAATGAATTCAATTTCGCTCGAAAATCGCATTAAAATAATTAAAATCCACTATGAAAATGGTGGTTCTGTTAAAGTTACGTTTCGTAAAATTCATGATATTTTCGGACAACATAATCGTCCTTCTGAGACCGCTATTAAGAATTTGGTCGCTAAATTTGAATCGACAGGCTCGGTACAAAAGCGCCAACACCAACGCGTGTCCGACCGGGTCGTTCAACCGAAAACATCGCAGCCGTGAGCCACAGTGTTGAAGAAGATCCAAATTTGTCAAGTCCTCGACGTTCTCAACAATTGGGGTTATCCAAAACCACCACATGGCGAATTTTGCGTAAGGATTTGGCTTTGAAGCCTTACAAGGTTCAACTGGTGCAGGAATTGAAGCTGACCGACCATTCACATCGCCGTAGATTCGCTCAATTCATTCAGGAACAGCCCGCTGGTTTTTCTGAAAAAATCATTTTTTCAGACGAAGCCCATTTTCACTCGTCAGGGTACGTCAACAAGCAAAATTGCCGCATTTTGGGCTTCTGAAAATCCTAAAGCGATTATTGCGAAGCCTTTGCATGCTCAACGTGTCCCTGTATGGTGCGCTATGTGGTCTGGAGGCGTGATTGGGCCGTTTTTTTCGAAGATGAGGCTGGAAATGCGGTAACGGTCAATGGATCACGCTATCGCGAGATGTTAACATCTCAATTTTGGCCTATTATTGATGACATCGATATCACAAACATGTGGTTTCAACAGGACGGGGCCACATGTCACACAGCCAACGAAACGATCAATTTATTGCAAAACAAATTTCCCGATCGCTTAATTTCACGAAATTCAGCTGTTAAATGGCCAGCCAGATCGTGTGATTTAACACCACTGGATTATTTTTTGTGGGGCTATGTTAAGAACAGAGTCTATACGGAGCCAATCGAATCGATCGCGGTCTTAAAACTCAAAATCCGTGACGTAATTAACGAAATAGACCCGCCATTTTGCCAAAAAGTTATTAAAAACTTTGATGAAAGAATCGACATCTGTCAGCGTGGTCGTGGTGGACATTTGCCAGATATCATTTTTCATTCATAATTGCAAAACTTTTCTTTTCGTAATACAATAAAAATTTGAATCATGTTCCTCTAAACTCTTTGTTTTATTTTGTTTTAGAAAACAAAGTTCTTGTTGAAAAACCCTATATTATGAAAGCTGAAGTTAGGTTACCTATGCAATAATTTTGTGAAATTAGAAATTAACAGTTAAATGAAAATAAGTTTTTATTTTGTTTGTTTGCAGGAGTTAATACCTACCTACTAAAGTTTCATTTGATGCAGAGACTGGTAAGTAAATTCAGGATATTTACTTATACATGTAATCGAAAGTTGGCTAGTTAAGTGACCGGGATAATGACGTAGTGAATGTGCCAAACTGCTTGTCAACAAACTGCTTTAACAATTTAGCATTTATTAAATTTTTGCTAAAACTTTACAAACGTAAAAATTAATATTAAAAATATCACAATACTATTTTAGCAAAAAAAATATACATAGCTAAAAAATTTTGAATTAAGGGTTTTCTACTCAGTAGGTACAAAATTTGTGGTAAAGTAATAAAACTACTCTTTTGAAGTCAATTTTATTTTTTAAATTTGTATTTTGATATCAGTTAATCATATTAAACAGATAATGTAAAAAATTTAGAAATTATGTCTGTGGAATATACCTACCTACTGAAATTCAAGTGTGAAGTATCATTTACATACTAAGTGTTTAATTTAATTTTTTAGAGTGATGCCTCGAAAATATATAAAAAAGAAAGTGCAGAAATAGATTGTGATAATTCCCAAGAAGATGTTGAAAAAGCAGAGGAAGAAGTCAACCAGGGGATATCTTCAATTTACGGTGCTGCAAAAAAATATAGAATTCCCACAACGACTCTTTTTGATAAAATGAAACTAAATCACATCCACGGCTGATAAAAAAGATTATGAATTTGAGTTGACCTACGCAGCAAGCACCATAGGTTGGATGGAGGGTACGATATTTGTGAATTACTTGAAAAAAGCATTATTTCCGGCTCTCGGTGAAGAACTTCCCGTATTGATTATATTTACGATGGCCATTCATCTCATGTGACTGTAGATGTCGTACAACTGGCTATCCGACATGGATTCACAATCTTAAAATTACCACCTCACACCTCCTACTTATTACAACCATTGGATGTGGCGGTCTTTAGATCATTTAAGTGTAAGTGGGATGCTAAATTAGTTATATGGCATATAATGTAGGACTTAAAATGCCTAAAAATGTTTCTTCTCAGACGTTTGCAGACACGTGGCAAGAAACATATGCCGAGATAATAAAAAGCGGCTTCAAAAAAACTGGAATCTATCCGTTCAACCCTGAATTACCACAGGATATATTTGAACCAGCTGCCTACAAACGACAGTTTTTAACAGTGGTAGAGCCACGCGGCAGCTTTTGCTGTCACACGGATGGGCCGGCTCGAACCGGGGTGGTACCACGACTTCACAGAAAACCAGCGTGAAGTAGAGGTTTACCTCTGCGTTTCGCTTGGTGAGTGCAGGTGGCCGGAGGCCCTTTTTACTGGAAATGAGGCATTCCATCTTGGTCCTCACGGGTGACAACGCATCTGCATTTTGATTCGCAAACGAGGATAGATGTAGATGTCTATGGGCCGCAGCAGCCACTTACCATCAGGTGGACTGTGTGCTCGTTTGTCACCCTTATACTATAAAAAAAAAACGATTTAAAGAAAAGCTACGCACAAATGCTCTCAAAAATCCGAAAGCCCTGCAAAAGGGGAATGCCCAATTCTGGCCATGAAACGCCCAACAATTTGCATTTGTTAAAAAAATACATCTTTTTTTATGGTAATTAATCGCGGTATTTGTGTATTCAAAAAAGATTGCAATATTTTTTCACAAAAAAAAGTACCAAAAAGATAAAAATTAAATTAGCTTAATCCGCAAGTCATTAGTATGTGGGTAAAGTAAAAAGTGTTGCCAATCACAAATCTCGTTAAAAAAGTCGATTTTGATTTTTCAATCGATTTTTTATGGTATCATTATTATAATGGTAATTTTTCGATAATTATTATGATGTGATAATTAAACAAGCGAATTGCTAGTTGATTTACCATGAACTCTTTAGAACATAACAAAAACGCTACTGCACAATTTAACTATTATTCTTATTTGTTCTTTAAAATACATTTAAAATGGAATTTAAATAAATAAAACAAAATATATTTTAAAAGGCGTGCAGAATTTAAATGATAATTTAATGAAAGATTAATCTTTTTTATGAAATTATTAATCGAATAAAAAAATCGCAATCTATTTACCGATTTTATGTCTGTTAATTGGCAACATCGAATCTCACAGCTGGCCCATGTCATAATTATCAAAAACTAAGATGTCACAAGTCGAATTCCTTTGCATTTATTTAAGTTATTTTATTTGTTTTCTCACGGATTTGTTATCTAAGCAACGAATAAGCTTTCTAAATGGACTCCGATAATTCTTCTCACCATATCGACACGGCCTGAAAATGGATCCCGCTCCCACTTCTTACGATAACCTCTGCAAGAACTTGGACTCGATATCCACTGTTAACGACGACCCCAGCTTTCACACCGGCAAGAGTTCTTCCCAGCTCTGAGTAACTCATTCAAGAGGACATTTACGCTGTGTCAATTGTGGTTTAAATGTCACGAAAATACGAAGTCATTTGTTGTTAAAAAACTGTTCTTATGAAAATAGAAAACCTTTATATCTTAAAAATCCGGACTTTTTTTAAACCAATTCCTTAACTATTTCATTCTTTTAATTGAATATTATCATTTCCATATGCTTTCATATGTGGGCACCCATGGCCGAAGTGACTATGAACGGTGGGCATTCCCTTTTATGTATTGACGTTTTTAATAAAATTTTACAGTTTGCACCTGACTTAGACGAACAAGTGGAACGAGTAGTTACACACACGAATACTCAAAATGTCACCTTCTTATTAGACCTTTCAAGAAAAGATAATCAGACGCAGTCTTTTTGACAAATAATATTTCCAGTTTACCAGATTGTCTAAAATGCAAGCAAAATGTACAGCCTGAGCCAAAAATTAAAATGTTATCCAATGTCCTTTACAATTTTGAAGAATTGCTGCTCGACAAAATAAAACAGGATAAGAAGGATATTAATTATAAAACAAAGAAAACACGTGTTGCTAAAGGAACTGAAATAATAACTTCTAAGCAATTAGAAGACTTGGAAAAGCAAAGTAACGAAACAGCGTCAAAGAAAGCTAAGCCGAAAAAAGGAAGTCGATAAAAGATATAGATTTCACAGATGCGGGACCTTCAGGTATAAAAAGTGAGTAAACAGAAAAAACAGGGTAATAAAAAACATAAAAAGGAAATAGATTCGAATGAATCTTCGTCTGATATTTCTGATTTGATAAGCCTCTACAGTGATGACATAGACATTGATCAATATTATAACGATGAAACACTCAGAGAAGAAAATTAGCCAGAGGATTTAAATTTTGAGATGGAGAATTTAAACTCTTTGGAAAAATATGGGAATAAAGAAATTTCAAATGAAGTTAAAGAATGCGAAAATGGAAATCCTTATACCAAAACTAAAAATAAATGTGTGGATAAAAAGAGTAAAGCAAAAGAAAATAACCAAGGCTCAAAAGAAACTAATAAGACTGATGATACCACAGAAATTGTAACACTACAAGAAAATTACTGCATAAATGATTCCGTGTTAGTCAGATATTACGTTAGAAAGACATGGAAATACTATATTGGATTGATAAAAGGAATAAAAGAAAAAGACGGAAATAGATTATAATGTATCGCTTATTTAAAAACTATGAAAGCACCCGAACTTTGTTTCAGAGAAACTAATAAATTAGATTATGATGAAATTACAAATATATCTATAGTGAAGAAAATAAATTTGCAAATAATGAATGATAAAATGTATAGCTTGGTTAATGAGAGCGATAACATATATTTTTAAGTAAATTATGTTAAATAGTTTTCTTAAGTCTGTAGTAGCATAGGAGAGCGAAAGAACCAAAACCCTTGTAACCATTTTTAAGCACAAAGTTACGTTACGTTTTCATATTCTGGGTTTTGGAAATGAAGTGTTAATATACTTACCTAAAATGGTCTGATGTGTTACCTACTAAGTTTAATGAATAACTTTATGAATAATAAACTTAATAGGTAACGCATCAGACCATTTTAGGTATATTAACGCTTCATTTCCTAAACCCAGATATATGAACCCAGATGTATATCTTTTGAGATTTTTTTTTTATAGGATAAGGGTGACAAACGAGCACACAGTCCACCTGATGGTAAGTGGTTGCTGCGGCCCATAGACATCTACATCTATCCCCGTTTGCGAATCAAAATGCAGATGCGTTGTCACCCGTGAGGACTAAGATGGAATGCCTCATTTCCAGTAAAAAGGGCCTCCAGCCACCTGCACTCACCAAGCGAAACGCAGAGGTAAACCTCTACTTCACGCTGGTATTCTGTGAGGTCGTGGTACCACCCTGGTTCGAGCCGGCAAATATATTTTATGAAGAAAAGCTCATTTCAAAAGTATTTTTTTTATCAAAGTTCTAAGTATGGGGAACCCCCAAAATTTATTGTTTTTTTTTTCTGTTTTTGTGTGAAAATCTTAATGCGGTTCACAGAATACATCAATTTACCAAGTTTTAACAGTATAGTTCTTATAGTTTCGGAAAAAAATGGCTGTGACATACGGACGGACAGACAGACAGACATGACGAATCTATAAGGGTTCCGTTTTTTAACATTTGGCTACGGAACCCTAAGAACTGTATAAAACGGTTTATTATAACATTATGGAATACATGAAAGACAATAATCCTTGGAGTGTGGTGATCACTGCCAAGTTGGTTCTATTATAATTTTTAAATAAATGTTTAAATAATTTAAATATCAGGTAATTATATGTCATAAAAAATATTATTAATAATAATTACAACCTGCGTGTGTCCCTAAGGTAAGAGTGAATAGGTTTTTGTTTAGCTAAGACAGTGCGATTTAACATCTAAAGCTTCATCACCCCTTACCACCAGGTGTGACTGTAGTCAAGTAATAGCTTATAATAAGAAAAAAGTCTGTAATAATGCGGCGAACATTTTCTTGTCCTAAAACTAAACTAAATTAATTAAAAAAAGAATTAAATTCGATTATTTTCATTTTCAAATTCGGAAATTAATGTCTCTCTTCTCTCTTCTTTGGTAAGATTTTTCAGTATATTCCTTCACTAGATATCATCATCATCATCATCATTAAAGTTCAAATCGCCATCACTTGTCCACTGCCGAACACAGGCCTCCCCCAAGGAATGCAACAAAGCAAAGTCCTGAGCCACCTGCATCCCTCGACTTTCTGCATATCTAACCAGGTCATTATACAATAGATATACGACTACCAAATTTAATACATTGTCAATCGACTATAATTTAATCTAATATGCAACACTAACTAACTACTCCCCTAAAACACTAATGCTTAACTTTTTTATTGTAGAGAATATCATTGACATTGCAGAAATAATACAAACTGGCTTATATTATGAGACGGAAAATGCCAATAACAAAATTTAAAATTCACTTTGCGTCTTCCTTGAAGCATATTTATTACATTCAATTATTTCGCTTAATTGAGTGGATTATATTCATTAGTCCAAAAGTTATGAGAAGAATATAATATTATTAAGAATAGAAACAGAAACAGAAACTTTTTTTATTCAATATAGATTATAAATAATACTTACTGAAAGTCACTCTTTTGTTTAATAACCACTTGTTCGAAAAAAAAAACCTCTGAAGAACCAGCAAGAAACCCAGCGGTACTAAAAAAATAGCTGACAATCATTTATATCATATTATACAATAGGTATATTACACAATAAACACAACACATATCACCCAAAGAGACACATGATAGACACTAAAATATACATAAGCTCTACTTGCAGCTCTTTACAAGAATTAAAAGTATAAGTTAGTATAGCTGTCGCTAGGATTTTTTTGGAGGATATGGTTAACTAGCGACGATGCGACACGCCTGATAGTAATGATATATAAATATATATGAATTATAGTAAGTGATTATGAGAATTTTCGGTGAGAGTTCTATTGGTAATATTTCTTCGGATTTTCAATCATGTACGATATGTGATGAAACGTTAGTACTACTAAAGTCACCCTGACTTTATTGATACTAAAATATTAAACGGATCAGTTAAAACTTCCGCCATTAGCTGCATATATGCCGAACATAACGACTATAGCCATAACAATATTTTATTGCAAAACCGTCCGCCATAGCTGGCACATTAATTGCGAACGAGTTTATTTTTGGTTCCTTTTGGTAAATGGAAGAACATGGTAAAGGAATTTAAAATGATAAAACCACCCCAGGAGGGTATCAGCAACCCTGGTAATGGAGAATCCCTCACTGAGTATCCACGGTCAAGTTATCCGTAGACTTCTGCAACAACAAGGAACTTCACTTGAACCCTAACGCCGTCCACTACAATATGGAGACGGCGAAGCCGGCCTTGCTCTTTTTGACCAAGATGCAGGTGTCCTCTGCGGCTGATACTTCGTACCTGTCCTAACCGGGGTACAAATAAGAACATTTGTTCTTTGTGCCCCGGACTAGAGTTTGCGTATACCTCAGAGAGGTTATCTGTTCCCGACATCTCGGCAGTCTTGAAGGTATGGTATATTATATATCTGTCCATCCTTTGGCTGCCCGTAGACAGCGACAATCGATTCCGCGGCTACGGGTGCCTCCATAGGTCCCATAGCGGTAATGCCGACACAAATCGAGTCATCGATCACGTCTAGATGGCTACAGATTTCTTGCTACAACATATCTCATCCGTAGAGATCGTGATAATTGGCGATTTTTAACGCCCACCACGCTAAATGGTTCGGTTGACGTTTAACCGATCATGCGGGTAGACCTTTTTATGACTTTTCCTTGGCATATGGACTGACGCAACTGGTTACTTCGCCTACGCGGATTCCAGATGTGGAGGATCATACACCTTTCCTGTTGGATCTTCTGCTGATCTCTCATCCGGGCGGATATAAAGTTTCCGTCGACGTCCCTCTCAGCTCTTCGGATCATTGTCTTATCCGAAGTGTGGTGCTACCCATGCTCCCTTCGCCGTTGCGTTTTGCACGCTGCCACTGTGTTTGGCATTACAAATTGGTGGACTGGGACAAAATACGGCCTTCGCATCCTATCCATGGGGGCGGGTTTGCTTCTCGCCGCATAATTCCAGCGCTGTTGCTAACTCTGTCATTGATGTGGTGCTATAGGGAACGCAAATATTTATTCCATTATCTGTGGTACCCATCAGAGGCCGATCTCAGGCTTGATTTGTCGCTCCTGTAAGACTGCATTATGCAGTAAGCAGGAGTGTAATCAGGCCTGGGCTGAGGCTTCGGTGGCTCGGAATGTAAACATCAGCATGCTTAAAAAGAAGTATAAGTTCGCCTGCAAGTCCCTAAAATGAGTTATACATTGGTCCGCGGCGCAAAAGAGAAAGATGATCTTTTAAACTCCCTTTTTGCTTTTAATTAGACTTTCGATGCAGGGGGGAACACAACGCCGACCATCCCGCTCTATGTCTGATGTGCGATTAACACAATGCTCAGTACGCAAAACACTCCTCTCCCTGGATATCTACAAGTCGATTTGACCCGACGGGATCCCGCCAATTGTGCTGAGGATTTATACTACAGAGCTCTAACGTGTCTATACCGGTACTCCTACTCCCTGGGTGTTATCTCGAATCCATGGAATACAGCTTTCATACACCCGATCCCTAAAAAAAGGTAACCGCTCTGATCCGTCCGACTACAGACCTATCATCCTACCATCACCTCCTCGTTTTCGAAAAGAATGGAGTCCATTATTAACTGCCAGCTCATGCGGTACCTTGAGGAGCACCAGCTTATTTTTTTGCGGCGGAGTCGTTTAGCTGGTGATCTTCTTGTTTACCTAACACACAGATGGGCGTACGCGATCGAGTCTAAAGCCTCCCCTTGGACTCGATTGCCGCTTTGGCGGTTAGTTTGAATATAGTGAAGGCCTTTGATCGGGTTTGGCACAAAGCTCTTCTTTCGAAGCTTCCTTCCTATGGTCTCCCCGAGAAATTGTGCAATTGGATCACCAGTTTTCTGGCTGATTGGAGTGTCAAGGTCGTAGCAGACGGCGCATGCTCCTATTACAAGCCTATTAACGCTGGTGTTCTACAAGGCAGCGTGTTATCACCAACACTGTTTCTTCTTCATATCAATGATATGTTACAAACCGGTAATATTCATTGCTATGCGTACAACAACACTGGTGATGCTACATACATCGGCCGTGCAAATATTTATCGGAAAAACGTCACTGAGTTCCGGAACAAACTTGTGTCTGAAGTCGGGACTTTGTAGAAAAAAGTCTCGGATTGAAGGCGACTAAGTTTAATCCAGTTCAATTCCCAGAAGACACAAGTCTGCGCGTTTACCGCTAAAAATAACCCCTTTGTAGTATCTCCTCAGTTTCAAAGCCCTCCCCTTGTTACCTCAGCCAGTATCGGAATCCTCGGCGTCGACATATCGAGTGACGTGCAGTTTCGTGGTCACTTAGAAGAGAAGCCCAAATTGGCCTCTGATAATCTTGGCGTGCTCAGCAGAGCGGGACATTATTTCATGCCAGAACACCACCTGCAACTTTACAAGGCGCAGGTTCGGCTTCACATAGAATACTGTTCCCATTTCTTGGCTGGGGCTCCCCAGTGTCAGCTCCATCCACGTGACCGCATCCAGCGCAGAGCGGCTCGAATCGTCGACGGCCCTGTCCTTTCCGATCGGCTCGATACACTGGTGCTCGCGATACCATCCATACCACCTGGATGATTGGCGGTTCACCACTGTGCGATTTAGAAGAAGTTTTCTTCCTCGCACAACTTCTTTTTGGAATCGAATACTACAAGCAATTTTTTCAGAACCGATAAGACATAAGGGCCTTCAAGAAAAGAGTCTATTTTCATTTAAAAGACCGGCAACGCATCTGCGATTCCCCAGATGTTGCAGTTGTTCATGATCGGCGGTAGTCATTTACCATCAGGTGAGCAGTATGCTCATTTGTATACGTCACATTAAAAAAATACTTTTTAATGTGAATACCTTAAATGCCAGAAGAAATATTAAACTTAAATTTACCTACGCTTACTTAGAAATAGCCATGCTTTTTATCTCTTGACTCTACTTCATAGATGCTTTAGTATTTTTAATTTAGTTAACATATAATCGAATACTTCTATGTATCCAGAGCAATAATACCGCCTATTATACCCTTTTTAAGTAATTCGTTTTGTTTTGTGTACGATAAAATAAATTTATTCATGAAGTTCAACCAACCACAATCAGCTGCACTTAGTTGTAACCAGTAAAGCAGTAAGCATTTTTAACGAATCAAAATGCAGATGCGTTGTCACCCGTCACGACTAAGATAGAATACCTCGTTTCCAGGGAAAAGGATCTCGGGTTTTCTACATTCACTATACAAAACACACCAGCGTTAAGCTTGGTATTTTAAGCCTGTATTCTGTGAGAGCGTGGTCCTTTCGTGCTACAACTATACCAGTAATACGAGGGGCATACTGAAATGATCGGGAATAAGAAAAACCACATGCACGGTATAGCTAAATTGTATTTTATTATTTTTCGAAGTATTCTCCGTTCAATTTAATGGACTTTTGTATTCATGCAAACCAATCATTTAAACAGTAATTCCAGTCTGAAGTTAATGTTGACAAAATGGCTGATTTGTACGCTTCCACAACTGCTTCGGGGTCTTCAAACCGTTGACTGCGTAAAAAATCTTTCATTCTAGGGAATGTAAAGAAATCATTTGGGCTCAGGTCAAGACTGTACGGAGGATGGCTCATCAGCTCAACGTTTTCCTGCTTCAAAAAATCGTTTGTCTTCCGAGCCGTATGGGAGCTCGCATTATCGTGATGTAAGATGATGCGACGTTTCGGGCTATTTTTTCGGAGTTTGACTATCACTTCTGGCAAACAAACCGTGATATGCCACTAGGCGGTAACCGTTCTGCGTTCCTGTAAAGGAATTGTAGCTACGTGCTCCTTTTTCGGAACAAACGTAGCTACCATTTTCTTTGACACGCTGCGGGAGCGAACATTTTCGTCGGTTTAACCTCGTCTTCAAAGACCCAAACTGCTGGCTGATGTATTTTTACACGTTGGTATGAATAAATCCATGATTCGTCACCTAAGACGATAATATAAACGGCATTTGACTTCCCTCCGTTGAAGCGTTGCAGAGTATTCCGGCACCAATCTACACGAGCCGCCTTTTGCTCTTCGGACAAATTGTGGGGAACCCAGCGGGAAACTAGCTTTCTTACACACAGCTCATTATGTAATATAGACTGAATTGCAGTCATTACGATACTGATAACAGCCCAAAATTGCTCGTATGTCACATGACGATCATTTAATATAATAGTTCGCACAGCTGCGATGTTTTCAGGCGTGATCGCTGTTCTTGGTCGACCTGCAGAAGAAACAGTACTGGGCGACACACGACCGCGTCGGAACTCGGCATACCAGCGGTATATTGTGGTTTGTCTCGGAGCTTCAACATCATAAATCGAAACAAGTTAATTTATCTTGAGATAAGGCGCGACGAATATTGTGATAAATTATGGCACGGAAATGTTCACGCGTGAGCTCCATTTGTGTTAACGACGTGTCAACTTTAAACCAACATAGTTTTTGTTTTTAAACATTTTTTAATTGTTTGAATGTCATTAAAATTCTAAGAGGCCAGTATTCAAATTCTAAAAAAGGTTTTATTGTAACTCAATCCGAAATATTCTATTCCCAATCATTTCGGTGTGCCCCTCCATATAGCTGCAGCGTGGCACTACCACGTAATATTTATTTCATTCTTTTTAACATTTCTTCTATACTATGATTTCTCCTATATCGTGGGGGCGGTTTACACACATAAATTTCACAAGAACAAATATACAAATACTTGTTCCGTGGGGGTTTTGAACCCGCGGCCCCCTGCGATGCAACTCATTGCTTTGAAATTGCGCCACGGAGATATATATATATATATATATATATATATATATATCACATACATATATATGTAATAATAATATTTACTTTTTTTTAGTATAAGTACTAAAATCAGTAGCTTAGGTATTATTCTCATAAGATGTTACTCTTAATATAATTATTTAGTGAAGCTCCGTGTTCAGCAATTATAAATGAACCCTCGCAAACGCATGCACTAACCACTCTTGTCTCTGTCCTAAAAAATACGTCGATAATATGACATGTGTTTCATCTCTGATCAAACATCATCAGCAGAAATAAATCGTCGCGGTCTAAAAAATTGTGATAATTAAGTCGCTAAAAATTAATCTATGATTTTATATATTTAAATTAAAAAAGCCCAATTAAGAAATGACAATTTTTTACACGCAGATTTTTTTGATATCAGTAAAATGTATAAATGAAAAATGTTTAATTGTAATAACCGTACATAAAGCCCGTGCTTACAGTTGTGGTGGGTGGAATGAAAAGGGAAGATCTCCCGCCGGGCAAGGTGTTCTGCCCGGGGAGCAACCAACTGTATTCCGAGTCGTAAGCTCGGAGGTATTCTATATACAGGGTATTTTTGGAACACTCCCGATAACTAAGACGGACGACAGTACCAACTATATGTACCTGTACCTTTGATGATGGGTGGAATATAAAATCGATCCTGATGAAAGAAAAATCATCTTTTCACAACGTTTTATTAGCTTTATTCATTCTCTATTATGTTATTACAGCTAAATGAAACGATATTTTCATAAAAAAATAATGAAAATACTGAAACATAAAACCAGCAGTGGAATTACTGAATAAGGGCATCCACGACTTTTTCTGCCACCAGGGCGGTGCCACTTTACAGCGAGGTAAAATATTTGACAGATTTCATAGCGGGGATGATAATTTCTTAGGAAAATGTAATATTTAAGGTTTCTTTCTGTATTATTAGGTATATTTTATATTAATTACATTAGAAATGAATAAACCAAACTATAGAATATAACTAAAAGCCGTTTTTTTTAAAAAAAGAGTTATAAAGTTCAAAAAATTAAAAATCAAACCACTGACGCATTGTATTGTGTATTAATATAATATTCTAGATAATGATAAACTATTATTTAAAACTGATTTCTCAACTAACTGACATTGTGTAACAAAAAAATTTACCTCAGTCACAACTAGCGACATCTGGTGAATGGCAGATTATTAGCCCTCATTGATATCAGCTGATTAAAGGTCAATGTACAATACCTAATAATTTACAACACATGTCTAAATACCTAACTTATCTACTTAACCTACTATTTGGCAACTGCGCTTGTCTCCACCTAGCCAGTTTAATCCGAATTTACAGGTTAAATAACCCAAATAACTGGTTCGATTCCCCGCTAATGAAAAAATACTTAAATGAAATGTAACCAAGGTTAGAGTCATGCGTTTTTATTCATCGTGTAGGTATGTTTATCATTCTCATGTATTCAGTTATGTACCTTTCAGATTAGTTTAGTACTAAGTTACTTAAAAAAAATAGTTATGAAACAGCTTACCGCTCTAAATCCTCCGTGGTCTTATGAGATGCGGCTCAAATTGTGCTCCATTCATTTCAAGGCAGATTTGGGCTCGGTGTTGCGTCTCCTCATACAAGCGGGGCATCATCGTGTGGTCCTTGACACAGTCCGTACGTAGTTTGTCGAAAACATCCACGATCCTTTGACGCATTTCGTCAGCACTATCACACTCACGATAAAAAGCCCTTTCTTTCACATATCCCCACAGAAAGAAGTCCAACGGGGTCAGATCTGGTGAGCCAGGTGGCAAAGCGTGTGGTCTTAGTTTGCCGATCCAGCGATCATCAAATAGCTTATTGAGGCGCTCACGGGCGAACCTCACGACATGTGGAGGAGTACCATCATGCTGGAACCGTGTGCGGCGATATTCAGCCAACGATAGGTCGTCTAAAACGTCCACCAACTGTTCATTTATGAAGTTCAGGCATCACTGTTCGTTAAGTCGCTGTAGCAGAAACACTGGTCCTAGTATGCGATTTTTAAATAAACCTGCCCATACGTTAACCGACCATCGGGTTTGGTGCTCGGTTTGTCGAACAGTGTGCGGGTTAACCTTGGAATACACGTGTGTATTTCTTCGGTTCCACAGGCGGTTTCTGGTAAATGTCGACTCGTCCGTCCAGATGACGTGCTCAATGAAACCACACGTTGTTGGTGGTCTAATAACCAACGGCAGAAAACTCGCTGGCGGTCGTGATCGCCGGTAACTAACGCTTGCACATTTTACACTTTGTATGGGCGCATTCGGTTACCCTTGAACACTTTGTGAACTGTACAGTACATATATGACACACTTGTTCCATCCCGACGCCTTAACAATTTAGCGATACTTCGTGTACCTAGGTTCGGATTCCGGCAAACGACATTTAAAATGCGCTCCTCTGAGTGAACAGCCACTTGACTTCCACCTCCTGTCGCTACCAGAGCAATGGGCCGATTTTCCAACACTCGCTGAAATGCTGCTGTTATCAGACGAGAGTCAGCTGGATGTCGAGCGGTCGGAAATTTCTCTCGACAAATTTGCAATGCATGCGAAGCATTCCCGCGAGCTTCTCTAAGGCACATTAACATGTTGCCGTATTCACGAGCACTATAAACGTACGCGTTAGGCATTATAAAAACAAAACAAGAAACTTAAACCGTAACAACAAGAATAATATCATTAAGTAATAAATAACAACAATAATTTAATAAACAAAAAAATTGTACTGTCTTTCGTGACAGTCAACACGGAACTGTAACAAAAACTAAAATTATTAATTTATTCCGCTAAAACAAATGCGCACTTAAGACAATGTCCTTGAAGGACTGGAACTTTCCACATACTGTTAAAGCGTTATGTATGTTAAGACATCGCCAACGATTATTTATTTATCCCTATGTCTAGTCTTCATATGGAATTTAAAAGTTATGGTTGTCATTTTAAATACAATTACACAATCAATTGTACCCCGACGCAACAAGCAGTTCTTTACTACAAAAATTATTGAAATTAATAAACGTACCTAATTGGGTACTCAGTACCCACAATTATAAACACTATTTCATCGTTATCTTTAATTTTGTATAAGAAAATAGAAATGAAATGGTACTGAATAATTTAATAGTTAAAATCAATTGCAATAATTATGATCGACAGTTGATTAATCTATCAGAATTAATGTAAAAAATAATACTTTTACTTTATTTTTGACTTTCCGTATTTAATCCGGCCAATACTTTAAATTCAAAAAGAGGTACGTAAATTATTAAAAATTACTTGCAAGTTTTATAGTGTTTGCCTCCTCTAATTCTATAGTCGCCGGCAAACTAAATTTCAGTGGAGGGAGTGTCTGCGCATGGGTACAGTCGCGTTCTAAAGTACTACATGGTATTGGGCTATTGTTTTATAATATTATAGTTATTAATTGTTTTTATTGTAGAATCATAATAGGTGTTTTACTAGCTACTTAGAACTTTGGAAAAGGTTGGAATTAAAAATGGACAATGTTTACTTGAGCATTATTTGTTATTTCTATCATAAAATATAAAGTAGTTTGTAACAAGAAACCTTAAGCTAAGGGTGACACGCTGTACATTATGTCATCTTGGGTCACATGGAAGCCAGATGTTGATGGTGTATTGGTGTTACTGGATGTTACTTCATCATCACTTTCATTTTCGCTTGAGCTTTCGTCATCAGGTCGATCACATGGTATTTTCTTCGGTATTCTTCCTCAACACTTTTAACTTTACTGCACAATTTTCCCCATTCACCTTCTCCTATCATATTTACCTTTTCATTCACTAGTTCAGTCATAAAACAATATATATAAATAATTTTTCTTTCCTTCCTTTTTAAAACCATCGTCGCGAGTCTCAAAGTAAGCTGTGTATGCGACTGTATTTTGGGAGCGAACAAAGCGCGGGAACCAATAGCGTGCGGCTACAGTAATACTAGCGTATTGTTCCCCCGTCACGCCCCCTTCGTACCACTCACTCATAAATCGCTCAGTGTCCAGGTTCAAGGCCAGCGTTCTTTTTTCAGCGTTCGCGCGTACATTGACCTTTAATCAGCTGATATCAATTCAGTAATTCCACTGCTGGTTTTATGTTTCAGTATTTTTATGATTTTTTTATGACATTATCGTTTCATTTAGCTGTACTAACATGATAGAGAATGAATAAAGCTAATAAAACATTGTGAAAAGATGATTTTGCTTTCATCAGGATCGATTTTATATTCCACATTGTTATAGTTGGTACTGTCGTTGTCTTAGTTTTCGGGAGCATTCCAAAAATACCCTGTATATACTGCTTTAACTTCGAAACTTTGTTAGCGCGATTTAGGCTTCGATGTGTTTCCTTGTGGCACGACGACAGCGCCACCACATCACCTGCTCAGACCGGAGGTCGATAGTGTAGTCCGATTTTCGGTGCGTCCTTAATGCCGGTGGGGAATGCATGCTGTATGCATAAGGGCAAGTGACGCCGGTGCGAACGATATGCCGGTGTGTTATACATGCTGTACTACGCACTTGCAAGTGATGCCAGTGAGAACGATGAGCCAGTGCAAGTGCCAAGATTGCCTTATAGTCTGCGGTCGCTCAAGAAGAAGGCAAGCGATCTGCAAGAGTGCCATGAAGCAGAGGCGAGCAGTAAGGCTCAGAGCCGTGCCGACCACTGTAGCCCAGAGAGTAGCTTGAAGGAACAGAAAGCATTATTGTTCCAGTGCTGCGATGAACCTTTATAAAGCTAGATGGCTTGCAAAATGTTAAGACTGCAGACAATATCTGCTCGGGAGCGAATGAATGAGGTACTTGAGGATGATGATGAAAGTTTGTAGTTTCCGAAGGTTGTTGGTTGCGTGTTTAGATCACGTCGGTTGGTCACCACTATGGCGAGTGAAAGGAAAAGGGGAGATCTCTCGTCGGGCAAAGTGTTCTGCCCGGGGAGCGGCCAACGCTCCGAGTGGTAGCTCGTAGGTATTCTATATACTGCTTTAACTTCGGAACTTTGTTAGTGCGGTTTAGGCTTCGATGTGTTTCGCTTGTGGCGTGACGACAGCGCCGCCACACAGTTGTACACGCGTGATTAAATGGGGTAAATATATTTTGCTTATAAAATATTTTATTGTGGTGGTGGTGAATTATGTAACGACGTAGTAATAATGCATACAATTATTGTGAGAAGGAGGGTTGTCTTTTTAATTAAAATAATTTTCCGCCATTATATTTTTGAATCGGTACAGTTACAACTTCTCTTTAAAAAGAAAAAACGTTACCCCCACACTATGATTTCTCCTGTGTCGTGTAGGCAGTTTACAAATATAAATTGTACGAGGACAAACATCCAGACCCGGAACAATTAATTGTAGGCCATACAAATAAGTGTTCCCTGCGGGATTCGAACCCGCGGCCCCCAGCGCAACAACTCATTGCTAAGCCACTGCGCCACGGAGCCGTCTTTCTTCTACACTGCTATTATTGTCTTTTAAACCATAGTAAGCTTTCCTATATTTCCTGGGTCTCCTCCTCCATGCGAGTTTTAGTCTTTATGTCGTTTATTATTGATTTTTAACTGAAATGACAAACTGACTTACAGTACACCTGAGGGTAAATGGCTACTGAATCCTATGGACACCTGCAACCAACTTCAAACAAAGAAAGCTACAGATGCGTTATTAGGTCTGATGAATAATTAAGATGGAAAATACTGACTCCCTATACCCTTCAGACTAAACGACAGCAAGGCAGACATTCGATTAGTAGTGAATACCAGCGTAAAATAGCAGCTTAATGCTGCTGTGTTTCGTATGGTGGATGTAGAGAACCGGAGACCCTTTTTACTGGAAACGAGGCATTCCATCTTAGTCCTCACGGATGACAACAGATCTGCATTTTGATTCATAATCGAGGACAAATGTAGATGTCTATGGGCTACAGCAACCACTTACCATCAGGTGGACTGTATGCTCTTTTCTCACCCTTATGCTATAAAAAAGTACAGTTTATGTCTTCTTCATGGCCACAGACCCAAAACTTTAAAAAAAAACAGCTTACTATGCCCCACTCCTGGACACAGGTTTCTTTTCTTTTCTGAGAATGTTTTAGGTCTTTGAAATATTTTTTTCTAAGACATGCAGGTTTCCTCACGATGTTTTCTTTCACCGTAGATCACGTGGTATATCACTTAAAATTGTAAACAATTTTTATGTTGCCGGCAAACCAGCCAACCAACCAACCCAGGTTGCTCGCGTACTGTGATATTTACAGCAAGCTCTTAGCCCCTGACCTACCACGACTCTAAATTAAATGGCAGCTGATTTTTTAAAGTCTGTCACATTTTACCCACACACTCCTGTAATCTGCAATGATACGAGCTTCCTTGCTACTCAAACAAATGCGCGTACACCAAGACTACTGCTGATATAAATGTTACGTGTACACGATATCAATTACGCTTACCAACCCATCTGCCCCGTATAGGAAAATAAAGTTAAACAATATAGTCAATTAAGTTTTTGGCTACAGTTGCTTATTTCTTAAAGACTTATAACAAGCAGTAAACTCAAAAAGACTGACACAGAAAAGAAGATATCAAACGATCACTTCTTTTTTGGTTAGGTTTTATGATTAATATAGTCAACATTTAGAGACTAACGGTGATCCAAGAATGAAAGTACAAAAGATGGTAGACAAAATATATTCAACCCTAGTCTTAACATTTCGCAGCATTAACATACGAGTATGAACTATTTTCATAAAACAATACTTATTCACTTAAAACGATACATTTTGTCACATTGAGACTACCAAAATATATTAAGTAATTGCGTTTATACAATTAGTTCATGAGTTAAACCTACTTCCTAGAATTACTATAAATTCCAACTAGGAATCCCCTGTATCTAGGAAGATGAAATTGGAAATACGAATGCTTACGTTCTCCGCGCTAATAACTACGCTAGCTCTTAATTGTAGCCAATTTGTGTTTCCATAATGTTACTAATACTGTAGCATTTAAATAAAACTGTTTCACAAACAATTTCTATCCTTCACAAATATAATTTATAAACACACTATAAATAATGTTATTATGATATATTTTAATGCCTTTAACTCAACATCAAGGAAAATTTGTATAACCTATTTTATGGAATTTTCTCGCTTAATTTAAACGTATCGATATTTGATTCCGGACGTTTCGGGTGGTTTACGGCACCCATGGGCACAGGGGAAAGAAAAATATCGGGAAATGAAAATAAATTAAAATTGAACGCGATAAATTCGTTTTATTCGATATCAATATAAGAAGCATTTGGTATCAATATAAGAAACCAATAATTAATCATGTGAAACATTAATCATAAAAGAACACAGGCTTGTGTTGTATTGGCCTTACCACTGTAGGATCTGAAGGTTTTGTTCGAATTTGCATCAGAATATACAACTTTTTAACTCTTCTGAAATATTTCCAAAGTAGACGTCGTCTGCCTTGGATAGAAAGCTTAAAGCTTCGTATCTCTTGAAACAAGACTAAGCTTGTCAATTAACGATGTTTGAACGATGTCTGCAGTAATAATAATTATTTCAAATCCTTTCATGCAGAAACAAGGCAACACCAAGTTGTATCATAAATTGAATATACCAAATTATATGATAATATACTAAAAATATCTATATGAACGTACATTGAGGGTGGTTTTCTAAATGCTTTTTCTAGATTAATCCCTTAATATAACAAAAAGTAGTTTACCTATCTTCTCAAGCTAAAACGTAGTGGTTTTATACTCTTTGTTCTCAGGTTTGAACTAGAGTATATATTATGTTTGTAGCACGAATTGGTCACCTCGACCTGGAACCACGCTCTCACAGAATACCAGTGTAAAAAAGCAACTTAATGCTGCTGTGTTCCGGAGACCCTTTTTACTGGAAATGAGGCATTCCATCTTAGTCCTCAGGGGTGGCAACGCATCTGCATTTTGATTCTTAATCGAGCATAAATGTAGATGTCTATGATCTATAGCATAAACTTATCATCATGTGGACTATGTGCTCGTTATCCGCACACAAACAAAATATACACATGTGTAAAAACATGGAATGAAGTCGATCATGAAACATGAATGTTCTTTATAATTTAATTTTGGTTTTGTTAAACAAATATTGTTACAATATAATATTATATAATATTATGTAAGCTAGTGTAAGCTAAACATAACTAGTGGTTTTCCCGTCAATGGCTACGTCAACGTTTAGTATCAGGTGAGATAGTAATCATATACTTACTATGATATAAATTAAATATGTATTAAAACGTATTATACTTATAACAGTTGTATTTAATTTAAAAAACTATTGGTAAATCCAAATGTGCATACCTTAAGTGCATTAAAAAATAACGTTTAATAGGATTGTACGTACATTTATAAAGTAGTTTAATTACACACAAGTTTTCACTAAAAACCTTATAATTATTACTATAATATTCTAAATCGAACCTTCTTGTTTACATTGAAACTCAGTCGTCGTTATTTCACTTTCTTCCTTTAGCATTCCTAGGAATTCAATACTACGATTCATTTCACTATAAATACTGAATAACAGTTGCATTGGTTGGATTCACAGTATCAAATTACAAACAGCAAACACGTACAATAGGAAGGAAATAACTATAGTAATAATATATAATAGGTCACACCACTAGTAAGTCCCTAGTTGTGTCCGAGTTTTCTTTTTCTTTCTTTTATTAATATATTTATGAGTAATAAACAAGCTGCCCACCTAATCCTGAGTGGCTAAAGCACGCCATGGACACTTCTTTTAAACAAAGAAGGCCACAGATGCGAATTCACTTCTTGTAACTGATATTAAATGCATTTTAGTCTAAAACTATTTACACTTGGACTTTTTATAGTAGAGTAA
This sequence comes from Parnassius glacialis, assembly GCA_033319125.1. Classification (NCBI taxonomy): domain Eukaryota; kingdom Metazoa; phylum Arthropoda; class Insecta; order Lepidoptera; family Papilionidae; genus Parnassius; species Parnassius glacialis. Next base: position 19,353,946 of record JAVANC010000010.1, on the reverse strand, counting down.
GCAAACGAGCATAAGCCTCACCTGATGGTAAGTTATCACTAACTTACCACCGACTTAAGAAGCATATATTGATATACATATTTTGTGGAAATTATTATATATCTAATTCTTTTTATTGAATAAAATCCCCAATACGAGTATGGAAATTACTCTCTGGGGCGTCTCAAAAAAATGTATAATTAATTTTTGAGAAATAAAAGTATTTATTATTATTATTATAAAAATAAAATTATTTTTACGGATTTTATCGCGTTTAATTAACTTATTTTATATTCCCGACATTTCGGTTGCTTTCCAGCAACCATGGTCACGAGGGACTTAAACGCGATAAAATCCGTTAAAGTGGTTTTATTCAATGAGTAGTGTTCGCGTAAATATAAGAAATCATTATAATTCTTTTTAGTTTTTGAAGTCCATTTTCACTTTATCTCTAAGTTCTTTTTCATGAATTATAAACCACTTATAAAAATTTACGTGATAGATGTGTGCTCAATATAAAAATGCCTTTTTTGTTTTCTCAAATTAAATATTGTTATTCGTAACAGCAGGCGGTGCTGTTGTCGAGTTCCAGAAATCACTCGAGTGAAGCCGGGGCGCATCGCTTGTTTTTAATATAAAACTCGCCAAGAATAGAGTTTACGTCTATGGAACTCACCATTCAATTATAATCAAATACCAAATTTGTTCGGTTTTGTTTGGTGCGTAAACCTTTATAATAACCTTTAACGAATACCGTTTGGTGATTGTGAGTATAAGATACGCAAGCCTTATCAACGCACTCCCAACCATATCCACTTTGTTAATAGAAGCCTTGAGGACGATAAATCCGACACGTCCTCAGAACAGATAGTAGCACTCCCGGTAATAAAACAAGTTAGCGGATCGAGAATTACTGTGTCCTCCGCATGTATTCGGACCTCAGATAATCATATAATTTCCCAGCATAAATCAACTAAATCTTCACCCAACTCAAGGATCTTCTCGTCAATCCACAGGATACTTGCGTTAAATATTACCAATCGTCTATTGCTTCGTCAATGCAGACTTTGATTTACCAAAATCATTTGTATTCTATGCTAGATTTACAAAAATTAACACTTATTTAATCGCCTCGGGTACTGTCCGTACGTCACGAATATTTGACGTAAATGATTAAACTATGGTGTAATTATAATATGCAGTTTACTTAAATAAAACCTGAGATCCAGATTGTTTTTTAAGATTAAAATAGGAAGCATAAAATGTCAACAATTATCACTTAAAATATATTGTAAAGTATTATTTTCTAATATTATTAAATTAAATAGATAAAAACACTATTGTTGGTTTTAGCTGAATCTTTAAAAACTTCAGCTCCGACTGAAGAGAAGTTAATTAGCTACCGCTATGTTATGTAAATAAAGACTAGTCTTTTAAGGAATGAAACTGTGTGGGACAATTCATAGCATCCTATTTAGTTAATTATGTTGACATTTTGTATATTTTCCGATAACATCCGATTGGTAAATACTCTGCTTTGTTATTAACACAGTGAAAAGGTCATTCGTAGATCAACAGTCGTAACGCATAGACGTGTATTGTGGAATCTATGTAAATGATACTAGATTAGTGAAGTATTCACTAAGATTGTGATAAAGATAAGAGAGTGATATTTTGGTATGTGATAATAAGTGGATACATGTGTTGTAAATACTAACGCCAAATGAAATATACAGTTGTTTAAAAACAAGCATTTAATTTTATGTACCGCCATTCCTGTGCAAAAGTTCCTCGATATTAACAATTAGTTTTCCAAAACTTACTTTCCAAGGCAAATCCCGCCTGGATGATGCGCAAACAACCTATATTCGATTCCCGTGGACATCAATGAAATTTTTAATTAACATTTTAATAAGCGCTGATTTTCAAAGTGCTTGACGATCAAGAAAAAGATCGTGGGGAAAAAACCTGCACGTGTGAGTAATAAAATATTTTTAGAACATTAAAAAGTCCGCAAACATACAATGGTGCAGCATTGGTCAAAAACCTACTCAGAAATTAGAGATGAATTATACCTAGCAGTGGAATGTTGTATATAGTGTCAGCTTTTCTCCAATAAAACCACGACAACTTAGTTAACTGTTTAATCACTATATTCGTTGCTTAACTACACTCTCAAACTATATATGATGATTTTTAACACACATTTACTATTATAAAGAAGACTATATTATATATATTAATAATATATATAAATTAACTTTGCTCACATTTTTGAAGTAAAATCTTCTTTAGCGGCGTTGTGCACTTTTTTTGTAATGGGTAAAAAATGTTAAACTCGCGTCAGGTCACGTGTCCTGATCGAAAATTCGTAAGACGGACGGAGAGTAGACAGCTGGCGCGGCGTAGGAGAGGAAGTAAGTTAGGTTTCATTAATTTTCATTTATTAATTAATATAATTTTATTATTAAGATTAGGTTTCGATCGAGTCTACTGTACTGCTTGACGAAATTATTAATATAGATACATATGTACTTACACATTATAGATGTAATATTTGTAATATGTTTATACTTTATAGCATTAACCTATATTTTCATAACATCACAATAAGCACATGTGCGGTGTAGGTTTACCAAACAAATAATTTCAAATGAAAATAAATGAAATAAGATACTAATAAATAATCTCCGCCATTCCAAAATATCAAAAATGCACAACGTTAATATTCAAGTTTTCACTTCTGCCGGCACTCCCGGAGTGCAACCCGTCGTTTTTTTTAAATACTAGTAATGCTATTAAACATTATTAATATTCCCTTTAACCACTTCTGGTAAGCTTAAAATGCTTATGTTAGAAGTGGTTCACGACAGTAGTCGAATGGCGGATTCGAACCCACGACCTTTCGATTTCGCGGTCCACGTGCTGCCATTAGGCTACTGACGCTGACGATTTTTTTCGATTCACCTTATTTCACAATAGACTATTATAAAATTCTCAGTACCAGTGTACGTATTCAACTTCCGGGCGTGTCAAGTGTAGTCGCTTATATATAATGATTCGATTTTAGAATTAATGCAGGTAGTTTTATTTAGTTGGAAAACAGCTTTCGTGCATCCGATCCCTAACAAAGGTAACCGCTCTGCATGCAGTGGTCTTTTGGACATAGCGAAGGCCATCGAACGGGTCTGGCACGAAGAGCTTCTTTCCAAGCTACCTTCCTATGGGTTTTCCGAGAAATTGTGCAATTGGATCACCAGTTTTCTGGCTGATCGGAGCATCAAGGTTGTAGTAGATGGTGCATGCTCTGATTACAAGCTTATTTACGCTGGTGTTCCACAAGGTTGCATACTATCACCAACGCTGTTTCTTCTGCATATCAATGATATGTTGCAAATCGGTAACATTCATTGTTATGCGGATGACAGCACCGGATTTTTTTTATAGAATAAGGATGACAAAAGAGCACACAGTCCACCTGCTGGTACGTAGTTGCTGTGACCCATAGACATCTACATATACATTCGTTTGCGAATTAATAAATACAGATGTATTGTCAGCCGTGAGGGCTAAGATAAAATGCCTCTTTTCCAGTAAAAAGGGTATCCGGTTCTCTACACTCACCATACGAAACACAGCAGTGTTAAGCTGCTATTTTACGCTGGTATTCTGTGAGAGCGTGGTCCCTTCCCGGTCGAGCCGACCCATTCGTGCTACAACTATACAACTAAGATAACTGCAGCATGGCTCTACCACGTATAAAAATGCTCTATACACCGGCCGTGCCAATATTTATCGGGAAAACATTGCCGAGTACTGGAACAAACTTTTTTTTGAAGTCGATACTTTATTTCACAAAGTCTCAGTCGTCCCCAGACTAAATCTAGTCCAATTTAATCTCCAGAAGACACAATTTTGCGCATTTACCACTAAACAGAACCCTCCTGTCGTATCTTCTCAGTTTCAAGGCACTCCCCTTGCTGCCTCAGCCAGTATCAGAATCCTCGGTGTCGACATATCAAGTGACGTGCAGTTTCGTGGTTACTTAGAAGAGAAGGCCAAATTGGCCTCTAAAAAGCTTGGCGTACTCAGCAGGGCGGGACATTATTTCATGCCGGCACACCACTTGCAACTTTACGGTTCGGCCCCACATGGAATGCTGTTTCTATCTCTGGGCAGGACCTCCCTAGTGCCAGCTCCTTCCACTTGACCGCATACAGCGCAGAGTGGTTTGAATCGTTGACGAACAAGTTCTTTCCCATCGGCTTGACTCACTGGCACTGCGTAGAGATGCTGCATTTCTTTGTGTATTTTATCGCATCTATCACGGGGAGTACTCTGAGGAATTGTTCGGACTAATTCCAGCCGCTCAATTTCCCCATTGCACATCGCGACAAAACTCGCAATACAATCCATACCATCTGGACGATTGGCGGTCCACCACTGTGCGATTTAGAAGAAGTTTTCTTCCTCGCACAACTTCTTTGTGGAGTCGATTAACACCAACGATTTTTCCGGACCGTTTCAACTTAGGAATCTTCAAGAAAAGAGCCCTTTTTAAAAAGCCGACAACGCATCTGTAATTCCCCTGTTGTTGCAGTTGTTCATGGGTGGCGGTAGTCACTTGTCATCAGGTGAGCCGCATGCTCGTTTGCACCCTCTCCTCAAAAAAAATATTGTTATTAATTGTGAAGATTGCCATGTAATATTTTATAATGATCATTTGTCTAACACTCGACCAATCCTGACACTAGACGCGACCCCACGTAATAACAGTACCAAAAGATATTAGGTTTTAAATTAACAATAATTACAATAAATTGAAATATGTATAGCAAAAATTACTATTTTTTTTTCACTTATCACTGACTAAATAGTACTATTTGGCACCGGATTTCTCTTTAACTGTAATGAATTCCATTGCACAGAACGGTCCACACCGATACCATTCAGTAACGGCTCACTTTTTATCTCTAATGAATGCCATTGCACAGAAGTCCACACAGATACGATTCAGTAACGGCTCACTTTCTTATATCTAATGAATACCGTTTCACGGAATTCCACACAGATACGATTCAGTAACGGCTCACTTTTTATCTCTAATAAATGCCATTGCACAGAAGTTCACACAGATGCGATTCAGTAACGGCTCACTTTCTTATATCTAATGAATGCCGTTGCACAGAAGTCCACACAGATACTATTCAGTAACGGCTCACTTTCTTATATCTATTGAATGCCGTTGCACAGAAGTCCACACAGATACGATTCAGTAACGACTCACTTTCTTATATTTAATGTATGTCATTGCACAGAATTCCACACAGATACGATTCAATAACGGCTCACTTTCTTATATCTAATGAATGCCGTTGCACAGAACGGACCACAATGATCCCATTCGGCACCAGCTCACTCTTTAACTCTAAGAGATGCCGTTGCACAGAACGGTCCACACCGATACAATTCAGTAACGGCTCATTTTCTTATATCTAATGAATGCCGTTTCACAGAAAAGTCCGCACTGATGCGATTCGACACCAGCTTACTCTTTAACTCTAAGAGATGCCGTTGCACAGAAGTCCACACAGATACAATTCAGTAACGGCTCACTTTCTTATATCTAATGAATGCCGTTGCACAGAAGTCCACACAGATACAATTCAGTAACGGCTCACTTTCTTATATCTAATGAATGCCGTTGCACAGAAGTCCACACAGATACAATTCAGTAACGGCTCACTTTCTTATATCTAATGAATGTCATTGCACAGAACGGACCACAATGATCCCATTCGGCACCAGCTCACTCTTTAACTCTAAGAGATTCCGATGCACAGAACGGTCCACACCGATACAATTCAGTAACGGCTCACTTTGTTATATCTATTGAATGCCGTTTCACAGAAAGGTCCGCACTGATGCCATTCGACACCAGCTTACTCTTTAACTCTAAGAGATGCCGTTACACAGAACAGTCCACACCGATACAATTCAGTAACAGCTCACTTTCTTATATCTAATGCATGCCGTTTCACAGAAAGGTCCGCACTGATACAATTCGACAGCAGCTTACTCTTTAACTCTAAGAGATGCCGTTGCACAGAACGGTCCATCTCTCTTACAAAGCAATAAGGACCGTGGCCGAGCTCACTTGACTACTCTAGCGCCATCTATTATCTATCTACGGAAGCGGTTGCGATGTATATCGATATGAAAATTTGACGCGCTAAATACATCGTTCTTTATTTAATACATTTCCATAGATGTCGTCAAATGGTACCGCTAAGTAAGATTGACGAAGTCATTGGGCTCTAGTACCGATACAATTCAGTAACGGCTCACTTTTTTATATCTTATGAATGCCGTTTCACAGAAAGGTCCGCACTGATGCCATTCGACACCAGCTTACTCTTCAACTCTATGAGATGCTGTTGCACAGAACGGTCCATACCGATACACTTCAATAACGACTCACTTTCTTACATCTAACAAATGCAGTCGCACATAACGGTCAACACCAATGTTCTCGCACATTAACTCACTGCCTTAAAGTATAAGATTTATTCACATATTCATGCATTATATACTACATTCTATTTTTAAAGATTATCTACAAGAGAAAGGAGTTATAATAATAATAATTGTTTTGATAATTCTACTCCAAGTCACTGGAGATTGAATCATTTTGGAATAAAGGGTATTCCAAAATGAGTTTTATCTACTGGGTAAACTCCGACATATCGCGATTTACCTTCGTTTTTAGTAATGGGAGTGTCTTGAATCTCATATCGATCATGAAAGTGAATTTTTGTTATTATATACGAGTTGGAACATTTCGGAACCAATTTTCTGGTCTGGCCCGGAGCCGTATACACGTCTTCTTCTATACGAAAAAGATCTCCTATTTTATATTGCTTAGCTTGTTTTCTCGTTTTATCAAAACTGGTCTTTTATTTCAGTTGAAGGAATTTGAAGAATGTTGAAGAAAAAGTCAGAAGAAATTCGTTGTTCAACGTCGTTGCGAAATTCATCTCGGTTTTGAAGTTGCTGAGATTCAGCTACAACATTCTTCATAACGCTATCACAACTTCCCGTAGTAACCATCCCAAATAAAGACTCTGCAGGAATTTTCCCACTGCTTTTGTTAATCGTATTGTTCAATGACCATTGCACTTCCAACAATACGGTATCCCATTCATTTTCAAGATTTCCATGATTAGCCAATGCGTGCGATTTTTCGAGATTTTTATTATACTGTTCAATCTGGCCCTTTGCTCGAAGTGTAGCGACCGCATTTAATATGTGTTTCATACCTTTCCCCACTACAAATTTGCTATATGCATTACTAGTGAAGCTGATACCGCGATCTGTAATTAACCGCCGCGGCACTCCGAGTAATGCAAAATATTCTTCAAAAATTCGGATTTTCGTCTTACTTCTATAATCACGGACAGCTAAAATATTGCAAAACTTGATTGATACTGTTTTTGCTTAACGGGAATGGCCCGCAATGATCCGCATGTATGGTGTCAAATGGTTTGCTTACTTTTCAATAGGATGAAGCATTCCTTCCCTTGGTCCGACTGAAATTTTATTATGAGCACAGTCTATAAAAGCTTTGCAATGTTTTTTAGTAAACTTTGTCATATTTTTAAACCATTAGATACTTTTGATACGTTCGTATGTCTTTTCTACCGACTTCAAAAACGAGACAGTACTCAATTCGACTGTATGTTTTTTTGTTGTGTTACCTCATAACTTTTTCTGGGTGAACCGATTTCGGTGAACCGATTTTTTTACTTAAAAGCTGGTGCTTCTCATGTGGTACCATATAAATTTGATCAAAGTGTGACCAACAATTTTGGAATTATTCTTAATAATTTATATTGAAGTCGGTTGTACAAAAACATTAATTTTAAATTATCATACCCAAAATGACCGTTATTGTCATGATTCATCCTAAGTATTTGCCACTCAGAGTAATGTTACGGTATCGTTCTTTTTGACGATTCTATAAAGCTTGACATTTTTTAATGTAAAATTATTCTTAATTTCAACAACATGCTCACTTTCAGGATCTTGCAATATTCTGAATCTGATCATTTTACCGTTCCCAACTAAGCATCATTGCTTACGAAGAGTGAGTCAATTCTGTTTTCATTATTTTGCACCTCAGTTCTAATAGGATTTTGGCTTACCAGGTCCATATTCGATTGTAAATTCGTATTCCTGCATAGATATCCACCATCTCGCAACACATGGTGCTAGATCTCGTTTATTTATCATGTTTCAAATGGCGCTACAATCCGTTACTGCTTTGAAATGCATGCCTAACAGATAAACACAAAATTTCTGCAACGTCATGACCAGTGCGAGAGTTTCTGACTCATAAGAGTGAAATCTCTCTTCCTCAAGTAATATCTGCCAACTATAATATGCTACTGAGTGTAACGCATCACCGTGCCTCTGCATTAGAAATACACCAATAACCAGTTTGCTGGCATCTTTGTGGACTTCCACAGGTGCTGTTGGGTAATACAATGCCAGTAAGGGAAGGCTTACGAGTTTCTCTTTTAACTTATTTAACGCATCCCTTTCTTCTTCCCCAAAACACCAGGTAAGTCTTTTTGTGAGGTTTGTCAACGGTCTTGCAATCACTGAAAAGTCCCTAACAAAGCAATGGAACTAACTCGAAAATCCTACAAATTGATGAACTTCTAGTACATTTATGGGTTCTGGGGAATTCGCCACCACTTTTAATTTTTAGGTTACCTAGTCGTATACCTTTCGATGATATTTCATATCCTAAATAATTTATTTGAGTTTGGAAAAGTTGACATTTTTCAAGCTTCGAAGTAAGTTTTGCATCACGCAGAAGTTAAAATACCTTCTCTAATTTTTCTGTGCCCTCTTTTATGGTTTTAGTAGCTATCAACAAATCATCCATTTAGGCGAGGGTCGTCCACCAGATCCCCGAAGCATTGTGTTAATGGCACAACTTGAAACAGACTTGGTGCGTTAGCTAGTCCAAATGGCATTCCGTTATATTCGAAAAGACCGTTTGAAGTAACGAACTCAGTTAAGTGCTTGCTATCTTCAGTAATAGTCATCTGATAGTAACCAGACGCTAAATCTAAGCTTGTTAAATAGCTGTAACCTTCCAAAAAGTTCAATTGGTCTTCAATCCTCGGTAAGAGATATTTATATTTTAAAATTTTTCGGTTAAACGCAGGATAATCGATGCAAAGGCGTTTCTCACCGCTTTTCTAAGTGCCTAGAATCACCGGACTTGCGTAAGATGAATTGCTTTCCCTTATTATACCGTGTCGTAACAGATCTTCTACAATAATTGTTAAATACGCTCGTTCTTTGGTCACTATCCGATAAGGATTATTCATAACTGGAGTATCGTCATTGAGCTTAATGTCCATCTGAGTCAGATTAGTTTCACCTAATGCCGATAAATTGAGGGCGATACAATCTCTATATTTTAAAAGAAAGACTTGAAACTCACTTAACTCGGAACCACTCAATAAAGTTCCTTTTCAATTTTATCGATTGGTGATTGACAAAATCTATTAAACCAATGTATTGGTAATTTGTTTAATTATAGACCCACCCTCTGGCTATAACGGTATTTTCTTTTATTGATGTGATATTTTTACTAATATTTATAACGATTACCGTACCATTTTTTTACCGTTACCATTACCATCTTGAACATGTTCACACACTGCTGATTATAAGATCTATAAAAACCCGTGTGAAAGAACATATAGCTAACTTGAAGCACGGACGTTTCGGGAAGTCTGCAGTGTGTGAACATGTTCAAGATCATCCCCACCATTACATTAGATTTAATAGACCACAAATCCTCGCAAAAGAACACAGATTCCTACCAAGAATGATTAACGAGGCTATTTAAATTAAAAAACATCCTAATTTCAATAGAGAAGATGGATGGGTGCTGCCATTTGCTTGGGATTCTATAATTAACAAAATTAAATCCAAGCCCAAGCATACCACTGCAAGACTTTAAGATACTGTAAGCTCATTCCGTATAGATCGAACCAAAAATTAATATTCAAAAACTGAAGGTAGCCGGGCTAACTATGACATCGGGACGTTAAATACCTCAGTCCCCCCCCCCCCCCGCATGACCATGGGTGCTGTAAGGCACCCGAAACTTCGGGAATGAAAAAGTTGAATTAAACGTGGTAAAATCCGTAAAAATTAGTTTCATTTTAAAAAAATATTTGCACAAGTATTTGGTGGATCAATAAAAAGTACTTTATTGATCGTTCCCGTTTGATCCAATTGTTCGATTTGCTCACCTACACTACTTAAGGTACTGGAGCTAGAAGGTTAACCGATGGCAAAAACGACATTTTTTTCAAAGGCTTTGGCCATTTTACGCTGATGTGGCCATCAACATTGACTATCAACAGAAGGATCAAATTCTGGTATAACATTAAAATTTGCCGTTATATTATTAGACCACATCTGTCCTCCAGTAGGAGCAATAGGAACAGTATTTAAGCTGCTTGTTAACCTTGAAGTAACTGGTGATTCCATTACATAAGGTAGGAGTTGAGGGTTCACACTTGTGACGTTATGAGGTATATCATTTAAGTTAATCCTTATCAGTGGTGACACTGTTCGAAACCTGGGTAACGACGGAGTTCTTATCGAACAGCTTCTATTACGATTTGTACCTCGAGATCCATTTTCATTACTATGTAGAGATTTACGATGATCGTGGTGTCGACAAGGGGTTGATGGGGACCGTTTACCTTATTGCCTACTATGGCGTATTTGTTTACTACGACGATCAGGAGTACTGGAACTATAAGAAGTTCCGATTGATTTCATAAAGTTTATGAGCATGATTACGTCGCTTACGTCTGCCCTGAGAACGTGACCCACGTGGGGACCTCATAATATCAGTTATTATTAACTATAATAATAGTAAAAAAAAAACTAAAACTAGAAACTTAATTATCATATAGTCCTACTCCCCGCGGTATCATGCCAAGAACGCTGGCTGCGTTTCCCCGCTGAATGGCTATACTAAGCCTTTGAGCGAGAAAAGAACCAGCCCTCTTATCACCAGCAGCATCGACCAGCCGTGGATGGAGTTCTTTTAGGAACTTCACCGCACGCGGACCCCACGAACCGATAGTTTCTACAGCAAATGGCACAAATATATAGTCATCTCTTAGAGAATCATATTTGCGCCACTTACTCAGTTCAGCTGCCTCTGATGCCGCCCCGGCTCTAAAAGAGGTACCCCTGAGATGAGAGGCCGCCAGAGCCGCCGTTATTATTAATATCAGTTTTATTATCGACAAAACGCTCAAAGATTAATTGTTAACATTTAGGGATATATTTACACTTGTGTCTAAACTAACGGTAACAAATTAAAGAAAGAGAAATATTTACAATTACATGTTTAAATAATAAAATAAAAATCTATCATACAAAGATATTGTAATTTTACTTTATAAGTTTTATGGTAACAAGCGGTGAAGTTGTATTTAGGCAATCTGAGTAAAAAGGATTATCTTAATTTAATCGAATTGTTTCAATCAAGCCTAATAGTTTTTTTTTTCACTTAGTTAAATCGTATACACTCGTATCATAGGCGCTATTATATTATGATTCGATTTTAAAATTAATTCAGGTAGTTTGAAATAGATTCATTGGTATTAATCATAGAGTAGAGTAATATATACGGGAAGTATTAATTGTGAAGGTTGCTATGTAGCATAATGATCATTTATCTAACAACAGGCTGCAGAAAACTACAAACAAACATAGTTTATTAGTTTGAAAGAGAGAACTAAAATATACAAAGAGTTACATGTGAACACCTCTACTAGACCAAGCATGCTTACCAAATATCGCATATTCTAGCTGAACATAATTAAACCGCAGAAGTCAGTTCCACGATGTTACATTCAATTACACTGCAATATTACGCATAAAGTTCGGCTTTAAACAACAATATCTGTAGACGAAGCGGTATTGTGCTCACAATGGTTACTTCATTTTGAAGTCTGCAACTTGAATTTGTTAACTAGTGGGTGGTCAGGTTCGGGTTTGCTTTGTCTATTTTGTGTTCAATTTTTTTTTAATTATTATATGAAACAAATCTTATCTATTAATAAGTGCTTTTATTTTCATTTTTTGTCTGTAAAATATGGTTTTAAAGAGTTTTGATCGTCAAAAAATTACGAAACCGACGATCCTTACCGTAGTTCTCTAATTCCGCAATTTGTTCACTCATTTTGATATTGTATCAAAAAATTGACCAAGTGCGTGTCGGGCCACGCACAATGTAGTGGTAAGGTTCCGTGGTTTCTAGTCACAATACGTGGGCTTTCTTGAAAATAACCATAATAAGTGAATTCGCGGTTTGACCGCTATAACGAATAAAAATGGTCCCAAATAGGAAGATGGTAACCGAAGGACTTATTTTCAAATCAGCCTTATAGGGAGTGGAGTTTAAAAAGATTAAAAAAACCTTTTCGATTTTGAAAATAATACAATTTACATCAAATCATTCACATGCCAAGTTACAACGATGATCGTAGTTGACTATCTATCTATCTACCGTAACGTACCTTCACGTAAACCACCACTGCCTTAAATTATCCTGAGGTCGCCCGCGTAAACCAAGAGCGTGACGATTAAAACTGTATGAAGTTATATAATTGTATGAATACTTCGAATGAGGCCTACAATAACTAGCAGCTAAAAGGTAAGTGAAAGTATTAAGTAAGAAATAGAAAAAAGTAAATCTATAGTAGTATTGCATATTATATAAGTCATTTTCTTCATATATAGTTTCTTTTTTTGTTAATTCTACATATCTGTAATAGTTTCCCTTTTAACTTGATTATACGAGGGGAAGTCAAAAAGTTCGCGTAATGACAGGGAAGGATAATGAAATGAAACAATAAACTATTTGTCCTTTTCAATGTATTCTCCGTTAACCCTAACACATTTATTAGATCTGTCAAATAAGTTATTAATACCATCTAAGAAAAGGATTTGTCATGGGCGTCAAAATAGGCCGAAATTGCCGACTTCACATCATCATCGTCGCCATTTTTCTCCCACGCAGTTCTTTCTTAATTTTTGAACACAAATAATAGTCGCATGGGGCCAGGTCTGGGCTATAAGATGGGTGGCGTAGTTCTTCAAAATCGCAACGGTGAACGGCAGCTGTCGCAACATGGCTTGTGTGCACGGGCGCATTGTTGTGCAATAGGAGCACGCTTTTTGTAAGCTTTCCTCGCCTTTTTTCTTTAATAACTTCTTTTAATTGATCTAGTAAAGAAGCATAGTATTCTCCCGTTATGGAAACACGTTCGTTATAACCAATCAAAAGGATACCTTCTGTATCCCAAAAGATCGTCGCCATGATCTTTCCGGACGATTGAAACACCTTGTACTTCTTAGGATGGGGTGTGCCTTTTTATGCCAATGCATCTTTAACTCAGGTTGATAATGTTAAATCCAAGTTTCATTGCCAGTTACAATTCCGGCCATAACTTCCTCCCTTTGCTCTCTACAGCGGTCCAAAAACTCACGGCAACTTTCGACGCGCCCGTGTTTCTGATGCGCAGAAAATATTCTTGGAACCCATGTTGAACAGAATTTAGTCATGCCAAGGTGCTGTTGATGTAGGATGTTAAAAATGGTTCTTTCTAATACTCCAACTAATGCTGCACGCTGTTTTTGCTTAAAATTTTTCGATTATTTCTGGCGTTCAGGTTGGAGGTTGTCTTCAATGGAGCCCTTCCTTATTTGAAAAAGGCGTGCCATTTATAAATCATGGTTTTTCTAGGAGCGGAGTCCCCACAAACAGGTGACATCTCTTGTAAAATTTTTTTGAGGTGTCTTTCCTTGTTTGGTGAGAAATTTAATGACAGCGCTTTATTCAATTTTCTCCATAGTGGCTAGTTTCTTCCGGATTGACGTGTTTACTCGTTGATAACTCAAAAGCTAATGACCCGATTAGTTTTTTTTTTTGCGCTCGAAGCAATTGGAAAGGGCTACCCTTTAAGTAGGGAGGCGGAAAATGCATTACGCATACCACGACAGCCGGTCTATCGTGGTTATGAGGGACTCACTGCCTACCGGGGGACCTAAGTGATACCCTCTAAAAACCGCCTTTGGGGACTGGCAACCAGCTATTTAGAGCTTCTTATGCCATATCGGAAGCGACCCTCTTTTGGGAAAAGAGGGCACAGGCGGCTACGAGCCGCTGAGGGAGTACCTATGAAGGCAAATTAATTGTGAATAATTTAATTAGAGTTGGCCTGAGCCGCCAGGAGGCAGTTCAGGTCGTTTGACAGTTTATTAGGCGGGTTCGAGAGAGAGTTTCTCGGCCTGCGGACTCGATAGTGAGAGAGGGTGGGGCTGCATAAGTAGGTTCCTCACGAATAAGATGATTGGAGTGCGACTCTGAGGCTTTGAAGAAGTTCTCAGAGAGTTTTTTAAGAAATTGTTGAATTGTAGGGAGCTCTAGGTCCCGATGAAGGTCGGCATTACGGACGTACCAAGGTGCGTTCGCAGCACGACGACAGAAAAGGTTTTGAATTATTTGGAGTTCATTAATAATTTTAGGGTCAGCGTGGGCAAAAATGGGCCCCGCGTAGGACATGACTGGTCGTATACAGACCTTATAAAGGGTACGCTTATTTCTGAGGAACATTTTACTGTGTCGGCCCAACATACTGTTGAGCCAACTCAGGTAAAAACGTCCGTGACGGGTTATTCTTTTGACGTGGGGCCTGAAAGTGAGCCTTGTGTCTAGAGTGACACCTAAATATTTGGCAGACGTATGCCAGGAGACAAGGGTCCCTAACATACGTATTGGTGGAGTGTTTTTGAGACGGCATCGTTTATAGTCGAAGTGAACGGCGGAGCTCTTCTCCGGGTTCACATCGATGCGAAATTTTTTGAACCAAGCTCCTAGGTCATCAACTGACTTTTGGACCTTGTTCCGTGTGAAAGGTAGCGAGATACCTTTACAGTAGAGAGCAGTGTCGTCTGCGAAGAGGGACAACTGAACACCTTTCGACGGGATGGGAATGTCGTTGGTGAACAGGATGTACAGTAGAGGAGCAAGTACTGAGCCCTGAGGGACACCAGCTTTGATAGGGCGCTGTGAAGATAGCGTGCCTTCGTGTCTAAAACGAAAGGTACGATGCTTTATAAAAGAGGCCACGAGACGTACTAGACGATCAGGGAGACCTATTTTGTATAACTTGTAGATAAGGCCTGTATGCCAGACTCTATCAAAGGCTTTAGCTATGTCGAAAAAGACCGCGATGGTCTTATGACGACGAGGATAAAAACCGCTGAGGATATATTCCACAATACGGTGAACTTGTTGGGGACATGAGTGTTTCGCTCGGAAACCGAATTGATGGGGAATGAGCATGCGAGTTTGGATGACTCTTTCGAAGAGCTTGCCCATGGCCTTGAGGAGGCTAATGGGGCGATGACTGGAGGGGAGGTTGAGAGGCTTGCCTGGCTTGGTAATACCAATCACAGTTGCCTCTTTCCACGTAGTGGGAAAGTAACTAAGGTTGAAGCAGGCGTTGAAGATAATAGATAAAAGGGTTAACACCTGCTCAGGAAAGTGTTTTAGAGCTTGATTGGAGATTCCATCCGCGCCCGGAGCCTTTTTGGGCTTAGGTCCTTTGATGAGAGATGAAATCTCATCAATGGACACAGAGATAGGTTCGGAGGCTGTAGGGGATGAGTTGAGGCGGCGGACCTCATCCTCCACTGGCTGGACGTGTGAGGGGACTCGATTAGGCTGAAACTTGGTATATAAACTAACAGTGAGTCACTCAAACATCGCCTACCTGGATAAGTAACCCTCGCCAACTCCGCCATTCCGCGAACTTTTTGACCACCCTTCGTATATGGTACTGTAATGTATAATTTTTACACTTTCAAAAGCAGAGGTTTAGTTGGTGGAAGAGAGGTGGACACATGGCTCTAATGAAAACTACCACTTTAAAGCTGAACATTTTGCAAATGTACCTCTGTATCGAAAAGATGTTATTCCACACTGGGGGTGTTTTTTTTAAATAACACCACTGTTTTTAAGTAATACCACTGTTTCATAAATTCATTAATAAATAAATTAAAAAAGACCTATCCAACGATTCCCCACATGATGAAATAGAAGGGTAAAAAAAATCATCCTTCATTTACTTGTATGATAAGTACCTAAAATAAAAATTATTTTTTAAGATTTTATTTCACAGTTTTCTAGGCGTGATTAATGTCTATAACTATTAATAGAACCAGGCGTTACTTTGCGGAAGTCCATTATATTAAAGTTGGCAAAAAATTACTTCGCGTACATCTGCATGAGCAAAACCGTGGATGGATTGGTCGGACGGACGGAGATGGCGAAGCTATAAGGGTTCATTGTTGTGTAACTACGGAACGCTAAAAATGTTGGAGTAGTATTTTAAAATGGCGGCAAAAATAGCTAATATGATGGTACATAACATACTCAGTCGAATTTCCAAAAAGAAATGGAGTCTCACCACCTAAACGTTCTACTACAAAAAAGTTCGAACATTGATAAACAGTTTTAAGAAACGCCTAAAAAAACAAATATTTCTTAATAAGATTATTTAAGGATAAAATTGGTTAAGTGATTACAATAAAAATCCCCATAATCCTAGGCAGAAACAGAGTGCTATTTTACTAAACTATTCTGAGATTCTAGTATTCACTACTATCCAATTCCTAGATAGAGGTTGCGTCAACGCTGCAGAATAGAGCCACGCTGCAGCTATATTATGGTTGTAGTACGAATGGTTTGATCCAATCAGGGTAGGACCACGCGCTCACAGAGTACCAGCGTAAAATAGCAGCTTAATGCTGCTGTGTTTCATATGGTGAGTGTAGAGAACCGGAAACCATTTTTACTGGAAATGAGGCTTTCCACCTTAGTCCTCAGGGGTGACAACGCATATGCATTTTGATTCTTAATTCAGGATAAATTTAGATGTCTATGGGCCGCAGCATCCACTTACCATCAATTGGACCGTGTGCTAGTTTGTTATCCTTATTAAGTGGCGAATCTTGCGAAGACACTTATTGATTTCACGATGTCTGTCCGTCTGTCTGTCTGTCCGTCTGTCCCACGATTATCTCGAGAACGGTTTCGAATTTTCAAATTCTGTTTTCAGCAATCGATTACTGATCACCCAGGCATCTGAACCTCCTATTTTGAAACTGATTGCTCAAAGGCAACCGTTATAAACCGCTACAAAGCTGATTGCTTCGCCACTTTGCTATGCTGTTAGCTTGCTAGGTTTATTCTACATAAAAAAGGTGGGACAAAATATGAGTACCCGAAATGGCCGAGCATGTATGCGTACTTATATGGATATAAAAGGGTCAAAAGAAGTGTGTCAGGATCGTGCTAGATAGAAGTCCGTAGTTTGCCTACCCCTCTGTGTGATTGACAGGCGTGAAAATATGTAATATGTATTTATGTGTGACTTTATTCCTTGATTTAAAAAAAAACCAGCCACAATCGAGATCAGATGCAAACATATCTCTAAAGTAAAGTAACACTAACATTTTTTATAGGATAGGGTGACAAACGAGCACACACCTGTGTGTGTAAGTGGTTGCAGTGACCCATAGATATCTGCATCTATCCTCAATAAAGAGTCAAAATGCAGATGCGTTGTCACCCGTGAGGACTAATATGGAATGCCTCTTTTCCAGTAAAAAAGGGTCTCCGGTTCTCTACACTCACCATACAAAACACAGCAGTGTTAAGCTGGTATTCTGTGAGAGCGTGGTCCTTCCCCTGTCGACCCGACCCATTCGTGCTACAACTACACTACTAATACAGCTGTAGTATGGCTCTACCACGTATAAACAAATATCCTATGAAAATTATAGTGTTAAGGAATATTTTAATTGATTGCAATGTTATTTAGTGTATGATATAATTTATTTAAGCTTTTGACATTATGTACAATTGAATTCGATTATTTTAAGACATATTTGCACACCGGTACAACTCCCGGCGGAATATCATTGAGACTTACTCTTATACTAAATACCTGTATTACCTACACATTTTATTCTGCATATAAAGATTTTTACTTTGACTTTGACTTCCATTGCAGTGTACCGACACTCAATTCTTTAGAGAAATGGGAAGAACAATGTGATTAATAGATAACAAATTTAACTTATTTATAAAATTAGAGTGACGAGCTGGTACTCCACATGAAAGTTAACTGATACAGCACTTTTAAAACTCCGAGCAAATTGAAACAAAAGGCCACTTTGTTTCAATGCTTAGAATTGCAATTTCTAACTTGAATATATTGGGCACCGACCAATTAGAGCATACCATGAAGACAATGACGAGCGCCCGTTTCCAGAGCTAAGGCCCATATTCTGCATATTGCTACCAATTAAACGAAACAGTTACTCTGAAAACGATCCGTAGGATAATGAATTCTACGTGAAACAGATGTTGGAACAATTTAATTTAATGTTATAAGTTGTTCGCATGCAGCTTCGTACTTTAGAATGTGACAAATTAACAATGGTGTTGTATACACATACATATATTTAAAGTATAGGATTAATAAACGACGAAAAGTATAACAGGTTTGGATTTCAATCACTAAGATAAGAAAATAATATAAGCTAGTCTTTTGACTGCAGCACTACGGACCGTGAGTTCAACTTTCCCAGGGAACCTTTTTATGGCCTATAAGTTTGGCGAAAAACATCTCCGATAGAAGCGAAATTCCCAGTATAATTTTATTAAGGTAATAGTTTTCACGTTTCATGTTTAACTGATACATCTGACGTTATTTACATTTTTTTATTTTTTTTATTAAAATGACATTTTCTGTCACTATTTTTTGATTAATTGAATTCCCATACAAAAATGAGAGCTTCACATTACATACATATTAGTTTATCATCATATTTCATTCTTTCCAGGCTATTAGAATTACATTGCTGTATATAAACCATATACAGTGTGCCGTGTAGTGGAGGTTAAGAATATCCACTACCCCATATCTTCCCGTGGGTGTCGTAAAAGGCGACAAAGGAACACAGGCAGGAGATGGACAGTAGCATCTTCCTGGTAACGGCAAAATACAATAAAAAACTGCGGTTGCCAACCCGCTCGCCAAGCGTGGCAACTATGGCAATATACTCCCCATAATGAAAGTTACGAAGAGACGGCCCCCAGTCCCCGGCGGCCCCGCTATTCCTGGGTACGGTGGCGACCATGGTAACGGCGGGGCAGGGGGTGCTAAGAATCTCCGGTGGAGGTTCGGTTGCCACCTACAACGACTCGACCTGGCAACATACAACGCACGCACCCTGAGGACTGACGAGAAGATTGTGGAGCTGGAAGAAGAGATAGACAAGTTACGCTGGCATATTATAGGATTATCCGAAGTCCGAAGAGAGGGGGAGGACACGGTAATCCTCGAATCCGGCAACTTGCTCTATTACCGGGAGGGCGACCATCTGTCCCAAGGAGGTGTCGGACTTATCGTCCACAAGTCTCTCGTTAACAACGTTGTAAAGATTGAGAGTGTGTCGACGAGGGTTGCGTACCTTATACTCAGAATCACCAAACGGTATTCGCTGAAGGTCATACAGGTTTACGCACCAACCTCGGCACACCCCGATGAGGAGGTGGAGGAAATGTATGAGGATATCTCTAGAGCCATGCATTCCTCCGAAACCCAATATACGGTATTAATGGGAGACTTCAATGCAAAACTAGGCACAAGAGAGAACGATGAGCTGAAAGTAGGGAAATTTGGAATAGGGCAACGGAACCCAAGGGGCCAGCAGCTGGCCGACTTCATGGAGAAAGAGGGACTCTTTATGATGAACTCTTTCTTCCAGAAGCGGCCCCACAGAAAGTGGACCTGGTCGAGCCCCGACGGTTCGACAAAAAATGAGATTGACTTCATTATGACTACCAGACGACAACTGTTCAGTGATGTCTCAGTAATCGCGAGGGTGAAAACCGGCAGCGATCACTGAATGGTTAGAGGCACACTGAACCTAAACGTTAAGTTGGAGAGGTCTCGTCTAATGAAGTCAACGCTCCGTCCCCCTCGTGCTCTAATCCAAAGTCCCGAAACCTTTCATCTCGAGTTACAAAACCGTTTTCAGTGCCTAGAAGACTGCAATGAAGTGGACGATTTGAATGACAAGCTCGTGGAAACTGTCCATGCGGTCGGAGCTAAGTTCTGCAAGATCCGCCGCAGAAGAACACAACAACTCTCCGATCACACTCTTAATCTCATGGCTGTTAGACGGGAGATGAAGCTACATTCTTCAACAGATTTGGCAGCATACAGGCAACTGAACAGACAGATCTCCAAATGCATGCGGCGGGACTTACGCAACTTCAATACAGCTCGTATTGAAGAAGCGATCAAGCGGAACCAAGGCTCCAAAGTCTTTTCCAGAGATCTGTCTGCCAGAAAGAGCCAACTGTCAAAGCTGAAGACCGAATGTGGCAGCATCGTTACCGGGGCACCTGCGATTTTGAGTGAGATTGAGAGGTTCTATGGAAAGCTGTACACGTCATCGTTGGAGCCACACGCAAGTGTGAGTAACGATCCAAGAGCGAGTCTTATTCGACACTATTCCGAAGATATCCCGGACGTCAGTCTGAGCGAGATTAGAATGGCTCTCCAGGACCTTAAAAACGGCAAGGCCACAGGCGAGGATGGAATTACAGCGGAGCTTCTGAAAGCGGGTGGAAGACCGGTACTTGAAGTCCTTCAGAAGCTCTATAATTCCGTCCTCCATGGTGGCATTACACCGGAGGCGTGGAGCAGAAGTGCGGTGGTCTTGTTCTTCAAGAAAGGTGACAACGCTCTCTTGAAGAACTACAGACCGATTTCCCTTCTGAGCCGCGTCTACGTGCTGTTTTCGAGAGTCATTACGAATCGTCTTGCGCGCAGACTTGACGACTTCCAGCCTCCCGAACAAGCCGGTTTCCGAAAAGGCTTTAGCACCATAGACCACATACATACCCTACGGCAAATTGTACAGAAATCCGAGGAGTACAATTTGCCACTATGTCTGGCGTATGTGGACTATGAGAAAGCCTTTGATTCCGTCGAAATTTGGGCGGTGCTGCAGTCCCTTCAGCGGTGCCAAGTTGACTGTCGGTATATCGAAGTGTTGAAGTGCTTGTACAGTAGGGCTGCGATGGCTATCCGAGTACAGAACCAGAGTACGAAACCTATCCAATTGCAGAGAGGTGTAAGACAGGGTGACGTTATATCCCCGAAACTCTTCACCGCTGCATTGGAAGACGTTTTCAAGCTTCTGGACTGGAAAGGATACGGTATCAACATCAATGGCGAGTACATCACTCACCTTCGATTTGCCGACGATATAGTCTTTATGGCAGAATCGCTGGAGGACCTAAGCACTATGCTCAATGACCTCAATAGTGTTTCTCAACGGATAGGTCTTAAGATGAACATGGACAAAACAAAGATCATGTTTAATGTCCATGTCACACCTATGCCGGTAGTTGTTGGGAACACTAAGCTCGAAGTTGTTGACGAGTATGTTTACCCGGGACAAATAGTCCGACTAGGTAAGTCCAACTTCGACCGAGAGGTCTATCGACGGATTCAACTCGGTTGGGCAGCGTTCGGGAAATTACGCCACATCTTCTCGTCAGGTATACCTCAAAACTTGAAAACGAGACTGTACACCCAGTGCGTGTTGCCAGTGATGACATACGGAACTGAAACGTGGTCCTTCACTAGGAATATATAGAATATATAGGAGATAAGGAAGCTCAAAGTCGCTCAGCGAGCTATGGAGAGGGCTATGCTCGGAGTTTCTCTGCGTGATAAACTCAGAAATGAGGATATCCGCAGTAGAACCAGAGTGACCGACATAGCCCAACGGATTAGTAAGCTGAAGTGGCAATGGGCCGGCCATATAGCACGAAGAACCGACAACCGATGGGGAAGAAAGGTTCTCGAGTGGCAGCCTCGTACCGGCAGGCGAAGTGTAGGGCGTCCCCCCACTAGATAGAGTGACGACCTGGTAAGATATGCAGGAAGTCGATGGATGCAGGTGGCTCAGGACCGTGCTTTGTGGCATTCTTTGGGGGAGGCCTATAATCAGCAGTGGACTTGTGAAGGGCTGTAATGATGATGATATAAACCACAGACTTCCTAGAAGCGGAGATAATTTCCATGTTTACAACGCTTAGCAGGAGTGTTGATAACTTAGTAACTGCTGTTTTTTTTTTTTAATTTGGCTGGCGCTCATCCCCTGTTTCATTTCTCTCTGAAGACATCTACTGGATGATGTTAGGTATTGTATTCTCTTCCGCCACTACAACACGGCGGACATATTAGTTCTTTATTCCTTAATTATCACGGTCTCCAGTAGTCAAATACTTGCTTTCTGTTTGTAGCAAATGTTTTAAAAATTCGCGCAATGTCACTTGACACATTTTTCAAAGCTACAACATGACAAAGTTTCATTGTAATTGTGTTTCTTCCGCCGTATACGTTTATTTTCACGACATGCGTGTTATTTTTCCTCACTGCAAGAATACTGAGTAAAATGTTATTAACTACGTGCTTACGTCAAGCTGGAATAGGACACTATAGTGCCTTAACAGAAAAAGAAACGGAAACTTTTTATTCTATGTCTAATGTATAAAAATTAATGTTTGTTTGTTCGTATTTTATACGCTGCCATACCGTTCATCAGATTGTGATAAAACTTTGTCAACTTATTGCTTGCACTTGCGCAAAAATTATAGGCATAGCACTATTAACTTACATTTGGTATTGTTCGATATACTAGTCCCGTGTTCGCGGACAAATCAAACACTCCAATAACAAGAACTACAATAATCTTATAAAAGGAAATTTAAGCAGCATTATGATTTCTTATGTACACATTTTCAGCACTACTAGGCTACTGCATTTTTTTTACCTCGACTATGAATCAAAATGCAGTTGCGTTGTCAGCCGTGAAGACTAAGATGGAATGCCTCTTTTCCAGTAAAAGGGGTTTCCAGTTCTCTAAACTTACCATACGTAACACAGCAGCGTTAAGCTGCTATTTTACGCTGGTGTACTGTGAGAGCGTGGTCCTTCCCCCGTGGAGCCGACCCATACGTGCTACAACTGTACTACTTATATAACTGCAGCATGACCCTACCATATATAAAAACTTAAACTGGTGGTAAAACTTAAACTGATGGTAGCCGTAGTAAACTACGACATTGGGACGTCGAACACCACAGTTTACCCTAAAATCCGTATAAATTACTTTCATTTAACAGAATGTTTGTACTTTATTGGACTTTATATACTATTATACCTAACAGTGGTAGAGCCACGTGGCAGCTTTTGCTGTCACACGGATGGGCCGGCTCAAACCGGGGTGGTACCACGACCTCACAGAAAACCAGCGTGAAGTAGAGATTTACCTCTGCGTTTCGCTTGGTGAGTGCAGGTGGCCGGAGGCCCTTTTTACTGGAAATGAGGCATTCCATCTTAGTCCTCACGGGTGACAACGCATCTACATTTTGATTTGTAATATAGGATAGATGTAGATGTCTATGGGCCGCAGCAACCACTTACCATCAGGTGGACTGTGTGCTCGTTTGTCACCCTTTTTCCTATAAAAAAAAATATTATAATATACTTTAATGGAATAATAATTTAGTCCTTAATTTAAGTTATTGTAAAGTTTATTATATGTACTAATCTATACAGATCAGAAATAAACAAAAGATTAGTAATTCGCTGGTATCATTAAATAGTAGACACAATATTTCTTGCGCGGTTATAGATATTTATCGTTTTAATGTTATTTCCGTTTCGAGGAACGTAATATAAATAACGTTATTACTCGTGTTCACAGCAAGCCTCAATAATTTCTTACACGCTTTTCTCTTCTGGAAGCACTTGTTACTTAATTTATTACTACACATTTCTTAGCGTTTATGCTTTTATAATTTTACACGCCTTGGTGCGAAATCGATGAGGTAGTGCTGAAATTTTGATCAAAAGGAATGACGTGTTTCACTCAAATTTTTACCTTACCTCGGCGTGGAATAACAGGTTTTAGTCTCGCCCATATGTTTAATAATTATTATTATTATTTATTGACATTTTTATAGTTTACATACTTTTTACAAATAAACATCATGAGGACTAATTTGAAATGGGTAGAATCCTGAGTATCCTAGCTAGGTCTCTTAGTAACCTGTATGTAGGAGATACAAGATACAATGTTTCACTGTAGGAAAAGTAAATTTTAATAAATTCGTAATAAATTGGACAGCAATCTTTGAAAATCTAAGTACAAATTGCTGATCGTACATGGTGATAATCAAATGAGATAAGAGAAATGAGATCAAATGAAGTAATAATATGGCACCGTGATCTTTGCGAAAAACATATAAATGGTTAGCGCCCATGTGACCACAAACTCAAAGTTTCTGACTCAAGGTCTACTGATGTATGTATAAATAAATGCAATATTCAAAATCATAGTTTTTGAGTAAATTCTGCAATCTCAATAATTTATAAAAATAACAACTTGGTGGGACTACTTTTCCGCCTAGGAGTTGGTCAGGTTAGGCACTACACACTTACCTACCTATTTCTACCGTCAAGTATCAGTGCGTGCACTGCTGTGTTCCTATCTGAAGGGTGTAAAGAGCCAGTATGTGAGGCATTCCATCTTAGTCCTCAGAGGTGACAACGCAACATTAGCCTCGATTGCTTGGAGTTGGCTGCCGGTGGCCATCGATTGCAGAGACCACATTCCATTAGGTAGATAGTAAGTTCGCTTCTTACTTCAGTTTTATAACAAATAATTTTATAAATTGAAGCATCATAAAAATTAAAGAAATGAGCCTCACCAGTAGGTAAAATTTGGCATTCAAATATATCTATTATAAAAGCTTATTTTACGTTCATTACACTAGATTCTGTTTCACGTCAATAAGTAATACCACATTTTTAAAACATTAAACTGTGTTAATACCGAAGTTATAACTATGAGAAGTTTGGAGCAGTTTTTCAAATTCCCGAGATTTCGCGAGGGATGGCGTCACATCACGAGATATGACGTCATCCATCGCGATTCTCACTGTTCAGCCATTCGCCTTCGTACACAGCGGTCAAACACGCTTGTGTTTTTATTTGCAATTTTTCTCCCATCTAATGTAAAAAGTTTGTCAGAGTTATTATAAGGGTTTAATTTTTACAGTTTAATATGAAAGTCGCCTAAGTATAAGATCAATCTGTTGATTTACCTAAAGTGAATGGATTTATGGCTACTCAACATTCATTAAAGAATAGTGACTATGACAGCTGGTATGCGTGTCATAAAAATGCTTAAGTAAGCATTAACGTATCTATCAAGTAGTTCGTTAGGAATATTACATGTCATATCGTACGTAAATCAGGGCTGTTGCAACAGATCTAAGGGCCATTTAGTAAGAACTAAACGTGTGTGAAGTAAACGCAACAACTCCACTTATATCTTCACTCAGAATTTACGAAATTAGTTTTACTTTTTAAAACTTTTCTGCAACGGACCGTACAGGTTTTCATGTAACTGCTTTTGACAAGTGAACATGTGCGACACTTTCTCTGTACTCATTTATACTTGCCATATATAATATGTAATTTTCATTTTGAAAACAAAAATTAAATCAAGGGCTCCGGGTAATGATTCCGTGAAGATTCATTATTGTATGAATGATACTTTTATATTTTTATGTTTATTTAAAATACTTGTTCAGATTCTAAGTATAGCTAGAAATATTTCACACACATTTTTTTTATGCGGGTCTGAAGTTTGATAGTTTTACCTGTGGCTATGCCTGCAACATTAGTATTATTCTTAGAATCGACAAGTATTGCTGAGCCTAGTGCGACCTGTATAGATAACATTTTTACAGATGTTAAGCCCTTGCATAAATCACTAAACACTATAAGGAGAATGAACAGTGTGTACGTGATATTGTGGCTCAGAACTTAGTGACATTCCCTGAGGGCCTATGTTCAGTTTACAAACTTGTGATATGCTACAATGATGATAATGATAATGATGATGAATGGGAGCTGCAACTGAGAGAATGCTCTACTGAACATAGATCTTCCATTCATTGACTTATAGAGATACCGCATATTTGCCATAGTTGGCAAGTAGGTTGATAACCGCAGTTTCTTATAATTTTAAGCTGTTATCAGGAACATGCTGCTGTCCATTTACTTTGTCAGTTTTCCTCTGTCCTTTCTTACCTCACCTGCTAAACGATATGTGGTGATGAATTCTTATAAGCCGCCAATACACGGAAGTATGTAAGCTTTGGTAATATTTAAAAACATCAGCCCACAGCTGAATATATTTCCCTCCCAAGCATAGAGTATAGAGAACTATTGCAATAGTTTACACGTTTGACTGGCAGGTTGGCAGTCGCAGCTTTTTATTTGATGTCCCAAAAAATGCTTATGTTATCCCCTGGGTTAGACAGAGGTATCACTCTATCAATAAAGGGATAAAGACATAGGGATTGGACATGTTAAAAGTCAATAGAATATTAAAAGAAATGCAAATGTTAAGAAAAGGTTACAGTCACCTATGTGACGTAATGACTTTGACCTAGAAGAAAAGGGAAACGGTGGAAATCAGTTATAACTAAGAAAGCTATATACAGTTTTTACGTGGTAGAGCCATTCTGTAGCTATATTATAGTTGTAGCATGAATGGATCGGTTCGGATCGATCGGAAGAAGGACTACGTTGTATCGTATGGTGAGTGTAAAGATTCGAATTCCAGTAGAGGAAACGAGGCATTCCAGTCCATTTTAGTCCTCAAGCGCGATAATGCATTCTGCATTTTGATTATTTATCGAGGATAGATGTAGATGTATATGAGCAACAGCAACCACTTAACATCAGGTGGCCTGTGTGCTCGCTCAACATTACCCTAATTCTATAAAAAAATGTCACAGGACAAGATGTTAGTATATTATATTACCCTGACTTTACTATTAGGGGAAATCGTACAAAGATTTTTTCTAGTAAAATGTTGCGGGTAACCTATAGCATATATTTTATAGAGATCAAAGAAGTTGTTATGCCCAACAATCGATGACATCCGGTGTGGAGCCCAGTCGGGCTCCATCGCTGCTTTTGTAGGTATTTAGCACGTCCCGGTGCAATACTATGTAATTAAATATATACTATAAGTTTTGTATATAATAAATTTTGACAAACTTTACGAAATGAGTTGTGTAGAACAACAAAAGGCTGGCTATTTTACCTATGCTTACTGGTACACCAAAAAGCCACCACCAGGTCACCAAAAAGCCTCGTAACACGCTTTTGTATTGAGTCTAAAGCTACTAGGTGGCATTTTTAGCACTAGCCCATAGATCAATACTAACAGGCCAGAACGTACTTACGCTTTATATATAGTAAGCAGCTGTCCCGGCGTGAAGTACCGCCACACTTTCCAAGGACATCTAACTTCTTTTTAGCTGTTTTGGCCCTGGACTAAATGAACCACCCAAAGTTCAGGTACAAGGAAAAACTAACCTGCAATAACTAAAAGCGGTCCGTGTAATCGATTGATACATTTTGAAAAGCAAAGAGCTAAGGTGAGCTGACTAATTTTTACACTAAAGAGACGCGCTTAAGTTTTGAAGGTGTTGAATTACGACATATGAATAACTCATAAAAAAAGAAAAGATTCAGAAAGGTCATTTCCTTTTTTATCTTTACTGTAACATTAAACTAGTTTTAGATGAGGCAATTTCTATAACCTATTCTTTATCGGTATATTGAAGATGGGCCGAATTAAGTATACTCTTAACCAAGAGGAGAGGTGCGTCTGGGTCTTGTGTTATGGAAGTCCGCAGTCTGTGCCTACCCATCTTTATGTTATGTTGATTTTATATACTCTTTCCAGAATTACTTATACTGATTTATCCATCTCATTACGTAGTAAAGATAAAAGGAAATGCTTGTGTATTTTCAAACCTTATCATATCCCACACACTTGGCTGGCTTAGTATAACGACTCTAAGAAATACATGAAATAAATAAACGACGCAATATATGTAGAATATAGAATCGCATTACACCAAGCCGCAGTTTACAGTTTCAGTTAGTAATAAATGAAGAGGGTTTTGTTACAGTTCCATATTTCAAGTTGTTATTTTACTTAAACTATTTATTCAAAATATTTTTAAAACTGTTACCATACTTTAACGTGGTAGAGACATGCTGCAGCTATA
This sequence comes from Parnassius glacialis, assembly GCA_033319125.1. Taxonomy (NCBI): domain Eukaryota; kingdom Metazoa; phylum Arthropoda; class Insecta; order Lepidoptera; family Papilionidae; genus Parnassius; species Parnassius glacialis. The sequence continues at coordinate 19,325,589 of JAVANC010000010.1, read as the reverse complement.
TTATGGTTGTAGCACGAATGGGTCGGGTCGGCCGGGGAAGGACCACGCTCTCACAGAATATCAGCATAAAATAGAAGCTTGAAGCTGCTGTGTTTCGTATGGTGAGTGTAGAAAACCGAAGAACCTTTTTACTCGAAACGGGGCATTCTATCGTGGGCCTCAGGAGTGACAACGTATCTGCATTCTGATGCTTAGTTGAGGATAAATGTAGATTTCTATGGGCCACAACAACCACTTACCATCAGGTGGACTGTGTGCTCCTTTGTCATCCCCATTCTATAAAAAAATCATGCTTCAAGCAAAACCGCAGCTTTCTTTTAATTAGTTTGAGTTGTTATGAGAAAGTTGCTGCTAAACATCTTCTTTTTAATTTTAATAATTTAAATAAAAAATAATCAAAATCCATCCATATGCCGCCTCTCACGTCACCACCGGGATTACAATATGGGGTAGTGGATTGTCTTGCCTCGCTACTACACAGTGTAGACGTCTTAAACGGTAAAATAAAATAATAATAATGGACTTTCTTTGTAACAAGAAAATAATAAGATGACAACGACAATATCTTAGCATTTTAAGGAAGTATGGGCGACAAATAAACCACAGCTTATGTTCTTGTTGTGAGTGGTTGCTGTGGCCCATTTATACAAATAAATAAAATTAACGTGTCCGTTTGCAATGTCAATATAACAGCTTTCACTAAATGGATATGAAAGTATATAGGCATAAAAGCAAAGAGATTTAAATATATATCTTTGCATAAAAACAATTTTTAAAATTTTCATCTGTCTGTTTGCCTGTCTGTCTGTTTGTTCCTCTCTCTCAATCTCCGAAACGGATAAATCGATTTTGACAGGACTTTCACCGGCAGATAACTGATGTTATATGGAGTAACTTAGTTACTTTTATTTTAGATAAACAATTAGAAAACAAACATGAAAATAAAACCAATAAATTCCACGCGACCTCGCCCGCGTGGAACAGCCTGTAGACGATGATTATGTGTCAATATGCAGATGCGTAGTCACCTCACAGGACTAAGATGAAATTCTTCGTTATGAATAAAGAGTATCGGCGGTTCTCATCACCCACCATACAAAACACATACACACTACATACAAATTTTCATACCTACAAAAATACCTGAACCGTCCTTAAATAATCCGGTAAAATTTATTTTTCAGATATGTAAGAAGCCAGAACCCAGAAGCAAACTTTGCATTAAGCTAGCAAAATTTTAGTAACAGGCACTGATATTGAACTTCAACGAACACTTAAATAAATGGGGCTTACCCTCGCTTTTCCCCTTAGGTAACTTCAAATGGGCGTTGAGCGATAATGTAATTTCAAGTCTAATCTCTTTGATATCCTAAAGATTCGCTACTGAGTATGGTAAATAATTTTTAAGTAATAATTTTTACTAAACATAGATATGTCTACTATACGAGTGTCATGCGCTGCCTCAGAAATAATAATATTTATTATTTATTACTATTATTGATCTTTTCAAATTGTTCACCTTGAACACATATACACTTTTTCGTCTTTGTAAACCACTTGGAAAATACACTGACCCCTTTCCTTTGGATATGTAAAATATTTTTTTTTTATAGGATAAGGGTGACAAGAGCACACAGTCCACCTGATGGTAAGTGGTTGCTGCGGCCCATAGACATCTACATCTATCCTCGTTTGCGAATCAAAATGCAGATGCGTTGCCACCCGTGAGGACCAAGATGGAATGCCTCATTTCCAGTAAAAAGGGCCTCCGGCCACCTGCACTCACCAAGCGAAACGCAGAGGTAAACCTCTACTTCACGCTGGTATTCTGTGAGGTCGTGGTACCACCCCGGTTCGAGCCGGCCCATCCGTGCGACAGCAAAAGTGCCGCGTGGCTCTACCACTGTTAAAAAAAATATCTCGACATTGTAAACAACATTCAACAAAAACATTCTTCATCACTTTTAAACCTCTTGGCTTTATTTATTTGATTTATGAAAACAAGTTAAAATCGCTTTAGATTAAGAAAATATCGTGGTGAAGTAGGAAACATTTTTTGAAACTAAAAAAGTCGAGTGTTCAGGCAGACGTGTGGCACAGTAAATATATAGTAGGAACAGTATGGAAACTTCCTACAAACGCTCGAAACGGCACACTCACACAAACATGCGCAACGACGAGACTTCTAAGCGCTCGTCGCGGTGCTCTCAGTAGCGAGTGTCGCCTCAAGACTTTAAAAATGCCACGAACGTATTGCGTAGTATACGGCTGTTTGAACTCGGCTTCATCAAAACCGGAGCTATTTTAAGCTTCCTGCTGATTTTGAAAGGTAAGAAAGATTTTTATTGTCATTGTTATAATCGTTATCGAATTATAAGTCCGTGTGATTGATCATAATGAATTCGTGAACTTATTTGTACCTACATCCAGAATGCGGCGATTTTGAGGCTATTAAAATGCTGATAGTGCAATAGTGGTAACAAAAAGTAAATCCAAGATGGCGGCTGCAATAGGTATCATTTTTTTCGTCATGGGTGCCATTTTCATGGGTTTCGAGGGTGTTGAAGCCGATAGTGCTGTCGAAATATAAATCCAAGATGGCGGCTGCAATAGGTATCAATTTTTTCATCATGGGTGTCATTTTCATAGTTTTTGAGTATATTGAAGCCGATAGTGCTGTTGAAATGTAAATCCATGATGGCGGCTGCAATAGGTATCAATTTTTTCGTCATGGGGTGCATCGATCACTAATAAAAAACATGGGTGTCATTTTCAAGGTTTTCGAGGGTGTTGAAGCCGATAGTGCTGTCGAAATATAAATCCAAGATGCCGGCTGCAATAGGTATCAATTTTTTCGTCATGGGTGTCATTTTCATAGTTTTTGAGTATGTTGAAGCCGATAGTGCTGTTAAAATGTAAATCCATGATGGCGGCTGCAATAGGTATCAATTTTTTCGTCATGGGGTGCATCGATCACTAATAAAAAACATGGGTATCATTTTCATGGTTTTCGAGGGTGTTGAAGCCGATAGTGCTGTCGAAATATAAATCCAAGATGGCGGCTGCAATAGGTATCAATTTTTTCGTCATGGGTGTCATTTTCATAGTTTTTGAGTATGTTGAAGCCGATAGTGCTGTTGAAATGTAAATCCAAGATGGCGGCTGCAATAGGTATCGATTTTTTGGTCATGGGTGTCATTTTCATAGCTTTAGAATATGTTGAAGCTGATAGTGCTGTTGAAATGTAAATCCAAGATGGCGGCTGCAATAGGTATCAATTTTTTCGTCATGGGGTGCATTGATCACTAATAAAAAACATGGGTATCATTTTCATGGTTTTCGAGGGTGTTGAAGCCGATAGTGCTGTCGAAATATAAATCCAAGATGGCGGCTGCAATAGGTATCAATTTTTTCGTCATGGGTGTCATTTTCATAGTTTTTGAGTATGTTGAAGCCGATAGTGCCGTTGAAATGTAAATCCAAGATGGCGGCTGCAATAGATATCAATGTTTTGGTCATGGGTGTCATTTTCATAGTTTTTGAGTATGTTGAAGCCGATAGTGCTGTCGAAATATAAATCCAAGATGGCGGCTGCAATAGTTATCAATTTTTTCGTCATGGGTATCATTTTCATAGTTTTTGAGTATTTTGAAGCCGATAGTGCTGTCGAAATATAAATCCAAGATGGTGGCTGCAATAGTTATCAATTTTTTCGTCATGGGTGTCATTTTCATAGTTTTTGAGTATGTTGAAGCCGATAGTGCTGTTGAAATGTAAATCCAAGATGGCAGTTGAAATGGGTATCAATTTTTTGGTCATGGGTGTCATTGTCATAGTTTTTGAGTATGTTGAAGCTGATAGTGCTGTTGAAATGTAAATCCAAGATGGCAGTTGAAATGGGTATCAATTTTTTGGTCATGGGTGTCATTGTCATAGTTTTTGAGTATGTTGAAGCCGATAGTGCTGTTGAAATGTAAATCCAAGATGGCGGCTGCAATAGGTATCAATTTTTTCCGGCTAATGTCCGAAACGGCTGGACCGATTTTGACGGCACTTTCACTGGCAGATAGCTGATGTCATAAGGAGTAACTTCGGCTACTTTTATTTTAGAAAAAGAATTAGGGTTCCGCGCTAAAAAATAAAAACCCTAACACGCGAGCGAAGTCGCAGGGAACAACTAGTGAAGAATGAAGGTACGTTTTCGTCCCGTACGTTCCCGCCGAAACTTTCAAAAGGTTACGCCGTAATGACAAAGTTAAAGATCTATAGTTCTACAAGTTGTTGTGTGTTAATATTAAATTGTTTTCCGTGTTTAATCTATCGTTTTTTGCTGAGATTACCTATTTAAATTGTAAGCTAGTTATTTAAATTCGATTGATTGATAAAAAAAGCAATATCAAAACATTAAAAGTTACAACCCTATTGCTTCAATGGAGCATAGGTAATTATATCCTCAACTAGGCTTACTTTCCATACTGTTCATATTTATACTGTGCGTGTGGGACGCTGCTGGCGTGGTACCAAAGAAGGTGTCGAATTCTTATGATGATGATATTCTTATTCGATATTCTTACACTTATGAGGATATTTTCCATAGTTTCCACGCTTTGTAGGCGGGTTGGTAACCTTTTTTTTATTATTTTATTTGTAATCAAAAATATGCTGCTGCCAATCTCCTGTTTCAGTTTTTGTCGTGTCTTGCGACAACCAAAGAATGATATGGGGTATTGGATACTCTTACACCGCCACTATATGGTTAAAATCTAAACATAAATGTTTTATTTATTTAAAACTTTTATGCACAAAAGAAAAATCGTACGTATGGTACGTAACTAAATCTCTTAATCTTTAAACCCATAAGTTCCCTGGCTTGTAAAATCTCATTTAATTTAAGTGAAACTTCCATCAGGTCTTCTTTATAAGCCTTTAAACAAGGGGTATATAAGCAACAAAAATAGCTTTTTTTTTACAAAACTGTTCCAAAAATGGATAATATGCCACTGGGTTTTTACACTTATTAGTTGGGACGGAATAAAGAAAATATGTAATGAAAATAAATATTTTTAAGTACCTGCTAAAAAGACAAGAAAATACGAGTATTATGAGTATTGATCAACATTATCATCGTCATCACTACAGAAATCTTCAAAAATCAACAGCAGAACATAGGCCTCCTCCAAGAGATATCACAAAGCACGATCCTGAGTCACTTGCGTCCACTTCCTGCATCTCTTACTAGGTCGTCACTCCATCCCGTGGGCGGCCGGGCTTCACTTTGCTTATCGATATGAACTTGAAATCTTATCTTCCCCGTCGGTTGTCTGTTCTTCGAGCTATATCGCTGAAATGAAAAGTGGCAATCACTTCAGCTTCCTGATCCGTTGGGCTTTGTCGGTTTTTTATTTAAAATGTAAGTAAAAAACTAAATTAGTTTTTTTGGTGATGTGATTTTACTCCTTTTCGCGGTTTTCCGGCAACGTCTACAGATTTTCAGTTTTAGGAGGATTTACTGCTGACATGCTAGCAATTTGTTCATCAGCTGATATGATGTGATCGCTACCAAGTTATTTCTAATTTGTTTTTTGTTGTTAATTGTATAACATAAATTATTGTAAGCTGTTATTTTTTGTTAAAAAGTCCCGCTTGGGTTTCTTGCTTGATCTTCATAGGACAGAGGATTTCTTCCGAACCAGTGGTAATTAATGTAAGAGTGACTTTCCATAGTGAATAAGTAGATATTATTTATAATCTACACTGAATAAAAATGTTTCTGTTTTTGTTTCTGCTTAAGATCCACTAATTCCCTCAGTTCAAACTGAAATTGTGGGCTAACCTATGCCAAAAACTGATGCCTAGATACCTGTCTAGGATATATGTCTAGGAATCTGCCAATATAAGTCACCTGAATTATATTGAAAGATTCCTCGTCCTCATTATCTTTATTAGTCCTGCATTGTTGGAGGGGTGTGATGGAAACATGCGCTGTTATGACGGTGTCCTTTTGAAAAACTAAATCAGTAATAATAGTAAGTAAAACATAATACCCCTATGTAAACATTAAACAGGCATATAATCCTACTGATCCAATAACCTAGTTGTATGATTTATAGTAATAATAAGTCCATAAATCATATTATTATAGATAAACTAATAGCAAAATTATTCATCATCATCATCATCATCATCATCATTACAGCCTTTCATAATTCCACTGCTGAACATAGGGCTCCTCCAAGGAATGCCACAAAGCACGGTCCTGAGCCACCTGCATCCATCGACTTCCTGCATGTCTTACCAGGTCGTCACTCCATCTCGTGGGAGGTCGCCCTACACTTCGCCTACCGGTACGAGGCTGCCACTCAAGAACCTTTCTTCCCCATCGGTTGGCGGTTCTTCGAGCTATATGGCCGGCCCACTGCCACTTCAGCTTACTAATCCTTTGGGCTATGTCGGTTACCCTGGTTCTACTGCAGATATCCTCATTCCTAAGTTTATCACGCAGAGAAACCCCGAGCATAGCCCTCTCCATAGCTCGCTGAGCGACCTTGAACTACCTCATATGGCCAACAGTGAAGGACCACGTCTTAGATCCGTAAGTCATCACTGGCAACACGCACTGGTTGTATAATTTCGTTTTAAGGTTTTGAGGTATGTCTGACGAGAAGATGTGTCGTAGTTTCCCGAAAGCTGCCCAGCCGAGTTGAATCCGTCGATTGACATCTCGGTCGAAGTTGGACTTACCTAGTCGGACTATTTGTCCCAGGTAAACATACTCGTCAACAACTTCGAGCTTAGTGCTCCCAACAACTACCGGCATAGGTGTGACATGGACATTAAACATAATCTTTGTTTTGTCCATGTTCATCTTATGACCTATCCGTTGGGAGACACTATTGAGGTCATTGAGCATGATGCTTAGGTCCTCCAGCGATTCTGCCATAAGCACTATATCGTCGGCAAATCGAAGGTGAGTGATGTACTCGCCATTGATGTTAATACCGTATCCTTTCCAGTCCAGAAGCTTGAAAACGTCTTCCAATGCAGCGGTGAACAGTTTCGGGGATATAGCGTCACCCTGTCTTACACCTCTCTGCAATTGGATAGGTTTCGTACTCTGGTTCTGCACTCGGATATCCATCGTAGCCCTACTGTACAAGCACTTCGATATACCGACAGTCAACTTGGCACCGCTGAAGAGACTGTAGCACCGCCCAAATTTCGACGGAGTCAAAGGCTTTCTCATAGTCCACATACGCCAGGTGTTCAGTAATAAACCGCAACTCACAAAATTTGTACCGAAGCACAATGATCTGCTGCGATCTGAGAGCCGGTTACACCTAATGGCAACATTGCGACGTAATATGCGTTGTAATAATCTGTGAAGCAAAAAAAACGAAGAGGAGGGTAGGAAGTGAGACAATCCATATTACATTCTCTTTGTGTTATCGTGATGTGAATATCTCTCCAAAAACTTTAAAAGGGAACTACTCCAGAGTGTACCGTGTACAATCTAATTGCTAGTGTATTCTACCGTGTAGAAGAAGCTACCAGGAGCTGTCAACGTTTGCTGATCTTGGGAGGCTGGCTAGTAAGACCGTGAGTAGTTTGTTGCTGTTTTTGGTGTAGTTTTGTGACTGCGGTAACTGAACGTTTCAGGGGATTAAGAATCTCAATACAGTCCACTATATCTAATAAAATAATCCCAATCCGCCACATTTCTGGCCTTCGAGCCGCATATATTCGAATTAGTGATCTTCGAATAATAATTTGCTACTCTTAATTAGCGTCCCGTGGACGTCATATATTTGAGTAAAACTACGCAGTTAATTAATTTAATATCCCTTATTTAATTTGCCTCCTTTTTGCCTAGATTTCCATTGCTCGCGGTGCGTTTATAAAGTAACCACATTAATTTTGTAATTTATTCATAATGGCGGATAAATTACAAATAAAAAGGCAAACACTTATTTTTAAAAAGGAATACCTATTTGCTAAATTACAAAAGGTTTTCAATATTGCGAAATCCCAAATGAATGATCGCACACAAATTCAGAATTTCTTAGCAGATTATTCCGAATTAGAAAGTGTCCGCTCAAAGTTTGAAGAAACAGTGTTAAATATTATTGAAATAGATATATCATTAAAACCGGAGACAAGATTGTCAACTCGCGAATTAGATACATTCGATGAACTTTATAAGGTATGTAGGTTGCAATATTTAAGATTAAAACCGGGCGAGCAAGCAACCCTCTGTGGGAAAGATAGGAGTGATATAAGACCGTCATTACCTAAATTACGTTTATTTGAATTCGATGGCGATATTGAGAAGTGGACCACATTCTACGATACATTTGTATCACTTGTCCACAATCGAGATTTCGACGAAATAGATAAGTTTCACTATTTGCTTTCATGTGTTAAAGGTTCGGCATTAAACATTTATTAAAAGATTGCCCATAACAGCTGCTAATTATACTCTCGTATGGCAAAGTTTATGTAATAAATATCAAGATGATCGAATACTCGTGGGTAGGTAAATCGACAAAATGATAAACTTTACGCCGTTAAATAAAGACACTACCGCAAATCTTACTTTATTTATCGAAACATTCGATCACTCTTTTAAAGCCATCGAGGCATTAAAAATTAAAAATTTACATGATTATTTATTTTGTCATTTAGCCTTACGTGGGTTGGATGCGCATACTAGGAGGGTATTTGAAGAAAATCGGGACCAAAATTCACTTCCATCTTTTTCGGAATTAATTAGTTTTGTAAATAATCAAGTTAAAGTACTCGAACATTCATCGAATATTACGATGTCGTTACAATCAAGAAATAAGCCTATAGGTAACAATCACAAAGGCAAAAATAATGACCACAATAAAAGTTATTCAAAGACAGTTTTAAATACTAATGTGTCGAATTATAATAAAAATAAAAAAATAATTTGCGCGCATTGCAATCAAAATCACATGATTTATAGGTGCGATCAATTTCGTAAATTGACCGTAGATAAAAGGATTGACCGTGTCAATACCTTAAAATTGTGTCATAATTGCCTAAAGGGAAATCATGATACCTCAACTTGTAAAAGTGAGATGTCTTGTGGTGTATGTGCGTCACTACATCATTATCTATTGCATAGGGAGCCAGTGCGCGACACGCTCGTACCAACATCCACCCGTCCATTGTGCTTTGACTCGCAAGTGCAACAAGCACTCGTCTCGTCTCAGGCTATGAGTGACTCAGAGCGTTATACGATAGATACGCTTCATTCCAATAACGTTCACTCGGGTTACGGTGTCGTATTGGGAACGGCGCGCGTGTTAGTAATTGATAGTAGCGGCCAGCTTCAATACTGCCGTGCAGTTATTGACTCTGGAGCTCAGAGCTCATTTATTACAACTGAGTGTGCTCAACGTTTGGGCTTACCTCGAAAGAAGTGTTCGTTTAATATTTATGGTCTCGGTGGAGAGGCTGTAAAAAATCACGGCATGATTTCATGCACATTAAGGTCCCTACACACTGACCTACCCAGTTTTACAGTGAACATGGTCGTAGTGACTAAGGTATCTGCTGATATGCCTAACGTCCGATTCCCCTCGGACGTTATTAATAAATATAAGAATTTTAATTTAGCTGATCCACTATTTTATAAGCGTTCGCGTATCGATATATTGCTGGGCAATGATATAGTTTCGGAAGTTATTAAGAATAAACCTTATATTATTTCATCGGATATACCAAGCGTGATCGATACCGCTTTCGGGTTTGTTGTAAGTGGTAAACTTTATAGCAATGATAAGGACAATTTAAAAAATTATAATTTATCAGTCTCATTTGATGAACAAGAGTCTTTAGATCAAACGTTACGTAAATTTTGGGAAATCGAAGAATTGCCAAGCAAACCCTCGATTAATCCTTTGGAACAATTAGCGGAAGACATTTTTGTGGCTCGTTATAGCCGTACTGAGGATGGTACCTATTCAGTGCCGTTACCATTCATCCCAAACCCGCCTCCGTTGGGCACGTCACGGGCGGCAGCCGAGCGGCGACTCTTGTTCACAGAGCGCAAGTTGAATCGTTTACCTGTATTACGACAAGCCTATTCAGAGTTCATGTGTGAATATGAAAATCTAGGGCACATGGAGTTTTATACGGGGGACACCCCGAGCAAATATGTGATACCTCATCACAGTATATTGAAGCCCAGTAGTTCCACTACTCCTTTGCGTGTAGTATTCGATGCCTCGGCTAAAACGTCCACGAACGTTTCGCTTAATGATATTCTACTAACCGGGCCTAATCTGTATCGAGATATTGGGGCTATAATATTGAATTTTAGATTGTTTGAATATTGTTTGATTTGTGACGTATGCAAAATGTATCGAGCAATTAAACTGAATCAGTCAGATAGATGTTATCAACATATTTTATATCGTCACTCACCTAACGATGCCATTGATGTTTATGAATTAAAAACTGTCACTTACGGCTTAAGTTGCTCACCGTTTTTAGCTATCCGCACCCTCTTACAGTTAGCCTATGACGAGGAAGAACGTTTCCCACTCGCTGCAAAGGTTGTGCGCGAGGGCGTGTACATGGATGACATTCTATATTCTTGCAGTTCATTGTCACAAATATCTCGGTTACAAAATGAACTTTTAGAGATGTTTAATTCCGGTGGCTTTATACTTAAAAGGTGGGCGAGTAATAGTGCAAAGGTTTTACAACGCGTTCCGTTAGAAAACCGAGAGTGTCCTGTTACATTTATGAAAGATGGTAACGAATATTCAGTCAAAGTGCTAGGTCTGAAATGGTTCCCTTTGACTGACTGTTTTTATTTCACAGTAGATAAGACTGATAAAGTAACAACTAAACGTTCTGTTTTGAAATTATTAGCTTCCATTTACGACCCCGTAGGTTTTATTTCACCGTGCATTTTCATCGCGAAAGAAATAATGCAAGATTTATGGAAGCTGGGCATAGGATGGGATGAGCAGCTGCCAACCGATGTAACTAAGCGCTGGCTTAATTACGTTGATGATCTCCCGCGACTAACGGCAGTCAAGATAGATAGACACATGCTGCTACCAGAACAGACCGAATGTGAATTGGTCGCCTTTTGCGATGCAAGCTCTCACGGTTATGCTAGTTGTGTGTATGTGATCAGTCGTAACGATAGAGGGCAGACTAAAGTACGCCTGGTGACAGCAAAATCTAAAGTAGCCCCCGTCAAACCATTAACTATCCCGAGGTTGGAGTTAATGGCGTCAGTTTTGTTAAGCAAATTGATGAAATATGTCCGTGACATTTTAACTCGCGTAAAAATAACTCGTATTACTGCGTTAACTGATTCGACTATCGTGTTGGCGTGGCTTCAGACAGAAGCATACAAATTAAAGCCGTTTGTTAGTAACCGTGTTACTCAGATATGTGAAGTGTTACCTCCGCACTGTTGGCGTCATGTGAGTAGTGAGCGCAATATGGCAGACATCTGCTCGCGCGGAGCGTCTCCGTCACAGCTCGTGGAGTGCAGTGAGCAGTGGTTGAAGGGCCCATCTTGGTTGTACGACGACTATTCGCAGTGGCCAGTGAGAACATTTATCAACCAAGATGAAAGTAATACACCCGAAATGAAATCAAATCATACATTAGGCTCCTTCAATTTAATCACTAATGAAAATAATTTGATAGAAGAGACAAAGTTAGAGTTCTGTGACCGAATCTTTTCCAATTTCTCTTCTTATTATAAACTGCAACGTACGTTTGCTCGAATATTGAGATGGTTTCGACTCAAATCCGGTCACTCTAAGCACTCAATACTGACGACTAACGAATTAAATACTGCTCAAGATGTTTTAATTAAATTAGTACAGAGTGCATACTTTGCAAATGAAATAAATAGTTTGTCAAAAGGTACAAAGTACGTTACGTCGTTGAAAAAATTATCTCCATTTATTGACGAACGCGGATACCTTAGGGTGGGGGGTCGAATAAATTATTCAGCGTTACCTTATAACGCGAAGCATCCCCGTTTATTACCTAAAAATAGTAGATTTATCCTATTACTTATTGAATATTTACATAAAAAATATTTACACGTAGGTCCACGCACCTTACAAAACATTATTAATCAAAATTTTTGGATTTTAGCATCCCGTCGCATTATTCGGTCAGTTTTGTCCAAATGCAAAATTTGTTTTAAACACAACCCAGTGCTCTTACAGCCTGAGATGGCACCTTTGCCAGCAGCCCGATTGATACCTTGTAAGGTTTTTGAGCATGTAGGGGTGGACCTCGGTGGTCCGTTCTTTACAAAAGAAAGTTTACGACGAAATGCTAGGGTTGAACGGTCATATTTAGCATTATTTATTTGTTATTCGACAAAAGCTGTACACCTTGAAGTCTTATCGTCGTTGTCATCGGACTGCTTCCTCGCGTGTTTAGACAGATTTGTAGCGCGACGCGGTGTATGCTCCTTCCTTTATTCGGATTGCGGAACTAATTTCATCGCTGCTAGTAAGCATTTAACCGAAGTACAAAGGTTTATGCTCGAACAGAAAAACAATATATTAGAGGGTTGCTCAAAACGGCAAATTATATGGAGATTTAATCCCCCCGGTGCACCACATATGGGTGGGCTCTGGGAGGCCGGAATTAAATCTGCCAAGTATCTATTAACGCGAGCCGTAGGAGAAAAAAGTTTGACGTTCGAGGAACTCACCAGAGTGTTTTGTAAAGTAGAAGCAATTCTCAACTCGCGGCCGCTTTGTCCGTTACCAGCTAGTGATAATCCTGATGAGTTTAATGTTTTGACTGCGGGACACTTTCTAATTGGAAAAGGGTTAACAGCAGTACCTGAGTATAATGTAGAGGATATAACAATAAATCGATTGTCACGTTGGCAATATATTCAAAAATGTTCACAAATGTTTTGGCGTAGATGGAGTCACGAATATTTAAATACGCTGCAACAGAAAGCAAAGTGGCATTCGGATAGATCTAATATAAAAATAGGTGATCTCGTAATCATAAAAGCTGATAACGTACCGCCGTGCAATTGGCCTTTGGGTAGAATTGAGGCTCTTCACCCCGGTCCAGATGGGATTGTTCGTTGTGTCACGCTTCGCACTGAAAAGAGTACTCTACAGAGACCAGTTAATAAACTGAGTCCTCTACCTTATTCAAATTAGTCTTACGTGTATTAATATATTTTTTTTCTCGTTGAGGACATTCTGTGTCTCAGCGTTATCTTGCATATTCCGTAGTTTAAGTTATAATTTTTCTCTAATATTTTTTTTTCATATATATAGTTAGGAGAAACCATCAAGATGGTTTCGGTGGGGGGTGTGTTCAGTAATAAACCGCAACTCACAAAATTTGTACCGAAGCACAATGATCTGCTGCGATCTGAGAGCCGGTTACACCTAATGGCAACATTGCGACGTAATATGCGTTGTAATAATCTGTGAAGCAAAAAAAACGAAGAGGAGGGTAGGAAGTGAGACAATCCATATTACATTCTCTTTGTGTTATCGTGATGTGAATATCTCTCCAAAAACTTTAAAAGGGAACTACTCCAGAGTGTACCGTGTACAATCTAATTGCTAGTGTATTCTACCGTGTAGAAGAAGCTACCAGGAGCTGTCAACGTTTGCTGATCTTGGGAGGCTGGCTAGTAAGACCGTGAGTAGTTTGTTGCTGTTTTTGGTGTAGTTTTGTGACTGCGGTAACTGAACGTTTCAGGGGATTAAGAATCTCAATACAGTCCACTATATCTAATAAAATAATCCCAATCCGCCACACCAGGCATAGTGGCAAATTGTACTCCTCGGACTTTTATACAACTTGCCGAAGGGTATGTATGTGGTCTATGGTGCTAAAGCCCTTTCTGAAACCGGCATGTTCGGGAGGCTGGAAGTCGTCAAGTCTGCGTGCGAGACGATTCGTAATGACTCTCGAAAACAGCACGTAGACGCGGCTCAGAAGCGAAATCGGTATGTAGTTCTTCAAGAGAGCGTTATCGCCTTTCTTGGAAAACAAGACCACCGCACTTCTGCTTCATGCCTCCGGTGTGATGCCACCATGGAGGACGGAATTAAAGAGCCTCTGAAGGACTACCGGTTTTCGACCCGCTTTCAGAAGCTCCGCTGTAATTCCATCCTCGCCTGGGGCCTTACCGTTTTCAAGATACTGGAGAGCCATTTTAATCTCACTCATACTGACGTCCGTGATATCTTCACCTTTATACCACCTTTATATATCTACACCTTAAATATATTAACCATAGCCGGAAGATCCAAAAAACCAAAATTATTTTAATAAATTTAATACGGAATGTTTGATTTGATTCTATACAATAAAAATGTTGCAATTCAGTAAACGCGCGTTGACGTCAATCGGGGTGCCGAGTTAGCAGCGGTGATCAGGTTGCGCCCTGGTTGCGACACATGCGGGCAGCGTCAGCAGGTGCTGTATCGAGGTCATCGCTTATTGCATATTATTAGGAAGAGCTTGATATAACACCTCCAGGGGGAGATTGGAGGGGTCAGATCATCACTCATTTGTGAAGGTCTATCTGAGAAAATAGTGATGGATGCTGTTTAGCCTTTCCAAATGTCTCGGGTACTGCATAGATCTTATCTTTGGGAGGTAAACTTTGAGAACTGCATTGAAGCATTTCTTGTCTTCTTATGAGTAGCAGTATGGTGAGTGCGAGTGGGCTTAATAGAATAATATAAAGCGGGATTGTCGTGTGATATATTATGTACTCCGCCGATGCTTGCTTTATTTCCAAAGTAGGCTGCGATATTACCCTGTGCTTAGCGTCGTGCAGTCTTCTTAAGTCAATCGAGTTAAGATGTATATGAGATTTTTCTTCGAGCGGTTCTTCAGTTTCAGTTGTCAGCTTCATTATCTTTAGCATTTGTCCTTCGACTACGTCATTGGTATTGGTGATTGTAAATCCGGGTGTGTTCAAGGAGCAGCTCACAGGAACAGTTGCTAAGTAGGTGCCGTTGAAAATGTTGTAATTTTCTTTGCTACATATGTAGTGTATCCTTATGGTGTTAGGAAAGACAGGATGTAATGTTTCCCGTCAAGTTTTTTTCATAGCTGATCTTGATTGGACCATTGTTGCAATTTCAAAGGTCTTATCGATAACTTGATTTATTAAAAGATTCTGGATACAGTCTGGAAGTTGCCGTAGCTGATGGTCCATTGTTTCTCCACAGAAGTACCAGTCTTTATAATTCGGACATTCAGCCTCTATATACACATAGCCTTTTCTGTTCGTTGCTATTAAGGGATAAGGAGGGACGAGGGCCTGCTTCTTATTGGGGGCCATGGATAGTTTATAGAGATCTTAACTGTTTTTAGTAAATAAAGGTATAGTAAAAATTATAACTATCCTATTATCGGAGTAATAGTACCCTGGTTTAATAATGTCATAGTATTCCCTAAGTTCTAATTGCAACACATTCTCCTTACCACAGATGGTAATTAAGCGTTGGATCATATGGTTTAAAATATCTATACTAATCATGGAATAATGTAAAGTTGAAGCGGGAACAAAAGCTATTGTATTTTCAATTCTAGTTAACTCGCTAAATATTTCGTCGACATATTCACTTATTATAGCAAGACACTGAGTAAATTTAGCATATTTTATTAGGCTAGAATCTAGGGTATGCAATTATCGAAACTTTTCGATAATCGATAATCCGATTTTTATCGAGTATTTTTTCGATAAAAACCGAGAATTACCGATTTACATAAGAAGAATACCTGTCTCTTAGAATTTCTTTCTTTGTGCATTCTACTCTACAACAAAATTTAACGTTTTTACAATTCAGTCAAATACCTTATTGAATTAAAAATCTGATTTTATATCCATAAAATTACAAATCAATATCGAAAAAAAAAACACAACGAAGCAAATAAAATCTTTTTCTCACAAACGAAAACAAAAAATATAGGTACTTTATGTAGGTAGAAATAACTAACTAAAACTTACTTATGAAATAACACTTTTTAACGATCAAATCAGTCATTTTAAAACAATAATCATTTTAAGTAATATGTACATAAAATTATTATGAACTGTTTTAAAATGACTAATTGTTTATCAAATTATAAAAACAATCAAATAAAATATTTATATTTACCTATTACTTAACATTTTTGGTTTAATTATGAATCAATAATTGTAACAATTAAATCAGTCCTTTAATTTAGAATAATAAGTAGGTACATTATTTACATACCTAATCTATTTCGTGTACATCGCACTCGTGGCGGTCATGGAATGAGTGAGCGAGACACTGGTGGGTGGAATGACACCGCACGCGGCGCGAAATTCAAAAAATGACTCGCGGTAGTAATGTAAATGATTTCATAAAACCTTTATGAATTTATCGTTTATCGGTATTTTTAAAGAAAATTTTCGATAATTATCGGTGAAATAAATGAACAGATTACCGATAAATTATCGGTTATCGATTATCGGTTTGCATGCCCTACTAGAATCTCTATAACTATTCCTATCTAAAATTAAAGGTAACGTTTCATTTGTCTGTAACTGATTTTCGATTAACTTGTCTAACACAATAGAATGCTGGACTACCACTCTTTACTAAGAATCACATGATTGTTAAATTCATGAGAAATTACGTTACTATTTTGCTGAAGGATTTTAATTGCATCGTCATCATGGTTTACCATGATGGGTGCAAAAATTTAACAGTGCTTGAACGATGCTGTTTGCTGTGGTATTGCGAACATGATATGTCTGCGCGTATTTAAAAAACGCATCTACGATAGTTAAATATTTCTCATTTGGTATAGAAAGCAAATCTATGTGTACAATTTCGAAAGGTTTTAATAGCAGGAGAAACGATGTTAAATTGCGGTTTGATGGGATTACGATCATACTTAGCTTGGCCACAGATTACAATCATTGATAAATTTGGTAATTTCATCTCGCATCTTTGGCCAGTAATAACGGTGATACAAGGCAAGATGACACTTATTTATACCACGATGATTATTTTTACGTCGTGATATTTTCGAACGAAGTTCCTTATCGGATCCTACAAACTTGGCGGATGGGGGCTAGGCGAAAAAATTGTAACATTTTTCCGTCACGACGAATATTACGAAGAATATCCGTCTCCCTCGCACTTTTTCTTATCTCGCCATGAAATAAATATTATTTTATTTTAAATAACGCTTCATTTTAATAGACGCTAGTAATTAATTTATTTGTATTTGTTAATTAATAATATAATACGTTTATCAATATTAATTTACTACGAAAGGAAATTCGTTCCAACTGAGTATTTCACGACACTCACGCATGTTTTTTTTTTAATAATGTTCTGCTGCATTAAGTAGTATTTTATATTTTAACCTTAGTTTTCGTTAGCACTACATTCATGACCGAATTTTCAAACTTCTCTTGTATTATTGGGATAATGTCGTACATTGCTAGCGGCGTATTAATAACTAAGGCTGTCTTAACTTTAGGGTTTCCTTTATAATATTTACAACATCATTCTCAAGATCTGATTTAGATACTTGCACAACTATCCTGCTATGAGTGTCAAACGGCTTGGAAGTCGTGGGTCGTTTTTTTATGTCACCAACTACAGAAATAACAATCTGCCTACGGAATTTATTAAGCGGCTGATCTGCAAAATGAACTTCAAGTATAGGATTTCCCTACTGGTATGTGCGATGCTGTGGATGAATTTTCCGCAGAAAGATGTCGTTCTGATACAAGAGCAATCATTGAATCCGTTTCCTCATTATGTATCTCGACGCGCGAAAGGGCATCAGCGTTAGTGTTCGATTTGCCACTTTTATACTTTACGGTGAAATAATACAACTATCCCGGGGCCCATGAGCGAAACAGTCGACGGGCAACCGAGGACGGGGCTCAAATGGCCAATGGATGAATGTCCTACACAATAGATGTAAGGCTAGGTAATTAATACGAATTTACTTGGTTCCGGATCGAGAACCGACCCCAAGGCGCTTTCAGGCGTTAAATATGTGCATATAAGTAGTGTGGAGTGGTGTGTATAATTTGTGACCTGATTTAACCGTGGGAGTCGAACAGCAAACCCGCAGGCGCTGCGTTTCTTCAAATGTGCGATCCTGCCAGGCGTTCACCAATGGAAAACTTCTGTCCTCCTTTCACTATTTCAGTCTATCAACTTTATTGTACATATAATTAACTTCAAAGTCAACCAATTCAACATTCATCGAAATCAAACACGTGACACACGACACAAGTAACGAACCGTCGTTCAAAGTTCAATGGTATGTTCACTTAGCAACAAAATTATAATCGAACACACGCGGTTTACTCTCAAGTGACAAAGTTCAGAGTTTTAACCGACAACGGAAAATGTCTCCGAACTATATCAAATGCCACACGAGCAAATTAATATTGTCAAATGCACTTATATATGCAGTCACTATACAAATTGACGTAAATTACTGGCAAAAGAAGTTACCTTAATCACTCAAATTCAATACAAGCCTCTTGTCACGAAAAGTACAAATTAGACAAACCAAATTCGAGGCGGTATACACGAAAACCAAATATTCAATAGTCAATTAGAAGACGCGTACAAAATGGACCATCCGCACCCGACCCACTTACGGTCGCAAACAACACTCAAATTCGGACGTTGATCGCAATCAATGTTAACTGCCAAAACAATTAACCGATCCGCGCCGTCAATCTATTTTTCTAAATTCAACAAACACCTCGTCGGTGCATAAAACTTGCTAACAAAAACCGACACTATATAGAGGTTATACGGGACGAGACTACGCCGTGCTAGTGACAGCGCTGCAATGTGTTGACTTCCGACGCGCCACACCCAAAACCAACTCGATCTCGCACGAACGTCAAAAGTGGTAGGAAATCACCGCGCTGAGCGCCCTCTGGCGTCGATTCTTGAAATTAGCGTTTGGCGCGAACACCACTGAAGTGGCTTATGATCGGTAATGATTTTAAATTTGCGGCCAAATATATAGGAACGGAAATGTTTTGTTGACCAAACAATCGCAAGGAGCTCCTTCTCTATTGTGCTTTAATTTAACTCGCTATCGTTTAACGTACGAGAAGCGTAACAAATTGGTTTATCTGCACCTTTGAGGCCTTGTGATAATATATTGCCTGAAGCTACGTTAGAATAATCGGTAGTTAAGATGAACTCTTATTAAAATCTGGACATCGTAAAATCGGATCATTAGTTAAAAGTTTTTTACATTTTTTAAAGCAATCTGTATATTCTGAATAAATAACGACCCTTTTTCCTTTCTTTAGACATTGTGTAAATGGCTAAGCGATGCGCGCTTGGTTTGGGATAAATTTTCTATAATACCCTACTAGGCCTAGAAATTGCTTGATTTCTTTGGGGGTTCTGGGCATTGGATAGTTTTCAATAGCCCTAATCTTGTCAGGGTTCGGTTTGATGCCGTCTTTGGTAATGATATGCCCTAAATAGGTGGCCTCTAGATTGATAGATTCAGATTTGTCCATTTGAACTTTTAAATTTGATTCTCTAAATCTGGAAAATACATTTTCATGTTTGACCATATGCTCTTGAATTGAGGAACTGAAAACTACAATGTCATCGAAGTAGACCGACAGATAACGTTTTGGAGACCCTTCAAGACATTGTCCATCACCCGCTGAAAGGTAGATGATGAATTGTTCAGGCCCAAGGGCATACGCAAAAATTCATAATGTCCATTTTCTATGTTAAATGCTGTTTTAGCTATATATCTTCTGGGTCCGTCTCGACCTGGTAGAAACCACTGGATCAAGGGTCGAGAAGTACTGGCAATTGTCAAGCTTGAAAAAACAAACTAACAAAACATCATTAATGTTGGGGATTGGATATTTGTCGTCAATAATTTTTTCGTTTAATTTTCGAAAGCCTACGACTAAACGCCACTTGGTCTTTCCTGAGACATCAGATTTTTGACATTATCCAAATAGGAGAACATCAGGCAGATTCCATTGGTCTAAATATACCCTGACTTAGCATTTTTCCTATCTGATTCCTAACCTCATCGCAGTGTATCTAAGGACAGCGATTACTTTTTGTGAAAACCGGCATCTCATCAGTTGTCCTAATCTTGTGTTTAATCTTGTTTGTGACTGTCAAAGCCTCTCCGTCAATATAAAATATATCTGTATATTTTCGACACAGGTTCTCTAAGTTAAGAGGCTCTTCGGTATTAAGGTGGTCTGTGCGCAAGCGTAACAGTACTTCACGTTTTCGTGACGTCATTTGTTCAATGTCTATGCATTGGATACTGTATATCTCTATATACGTTTGTACGTGGTAGAGCCATGCTGCAGCTATATTAGTAGTATAGTTGTAGCACGAACGGGTCGGCTCGACCGGGGAAGGACCACGCTCTCACAGAATACTAGCGAAAATGGCAGTTTGACACTGCTGTGTTTCGTATGGTGAGTGTAGAGAACCGGAGACCCATTTTACTGGAAAAGAGGCATTCCATCTTAGTCTTCACGGGTGACAACGCATCTGCATTTTGATTCTTTATTGAGGATAAATGTAGATGTCTATGGGCCACAGCAACCACTTACCATCAGGTGGACTGTGCGCTCGCTTGTTACCCTTATTAAATAAATTAAAAAAAATATGAACGGCACGGTCCATAGAAAATATCAAGTCATGCGAGGTTGGATTTGTAATTTCAAGAAAACCGCGATTATTTTTGATTGTAGTTAAACATTCATTTATTACGCAATCAGAGATAATCGCGTCTCCGTCTTGTAAATTAATAGGGACCCTAACTAGTTTCGTTGTTTTTGCAGGAACCTCGTCTTCGTAAAAGTTAGTATTCCGTGAATTTTAATCTGAATTGGAATGACAGAATTACGAGTAAATAATATTTGTCTTTAAAATAAATTTTAGCTTCGCTATTTTCTAATAAATCTAAACCTATAAGGCCGTAAAAAGTCATGAAATTTATAAATTAATAATTTAATATTTTCTTATTCTTGGAATTCACCGAAACATGGCAAACTATTTTATGTCATAAGTATGGTAGCATCCACGTTTGTCACCTTACAAGGGTCGAATTTTAACGGAATTTCATGAAAAAATTTACTTACAGCTTCCGGGCAAATAAACGACTGATTAGCACCCGTATCAATTAAAAATTTTTAGGGTGGATTTGAAATTTGTATATACGGGAGCTGTCTGTGTGACCGCAAATTCAATTCTATTTTGGCTTTGCGGATTTCCCCTGCTTGAGAAAATCCTATTCCCCTGCTGAGCTTATACCAGGCATGTCGGGATCAACGTAGGGTCCTGATGGGCTCTCTTGAGTTAAATCGTAATTTGGCAACTCGTTAATCGCGTGATTTGTCGGTTCTGGGTCGTAATAGTCTGGGTATGTGGCTAACATAGTAAAAATAATTTGGTTCATAATACGCGTATTCAGGATAGTCATAGCATTAGCCATCTCCATAGTTCACAAATTCGTTCATATAGTCTAAAAAATATAGTCCCCCCTAGTCTTAAAATAGTTATATGGTGGCGGATTTCCGAATTTTCGCCAATCGTGACCGGAAATTTGACCACCCGTCTTTCCTTTGTAACGTAGTAGTTTACTCCACTCATAGGCTTAGAACCCCAATTATATGAATAGTTCCTAGATGGAATCTATTCTGTTGTGGATTATAGTTAAGTGATTGCACACTGAATATCTGCTGCGTGCGTGTCGGCATACCTATGGGTCTATATGGTACGAGAGCATTATTAAAATTATTAGGCTGCCATTGTTGTTGAGAGAATTTAAAATTAAACATTGTTTGTGCGGGGAAATTGAATGGTTTATACGCGATCATGGGTACCGTACCCGTGGGCAAAGCTTTAGGTACCTGTGGTACCTGCGATTTCTTATCTGCGGTAGATTTACTACGATTCTGAAGATATATGACATTTAACTCTTCTCGCACAAACTCAAGGACCTTTTGAACACTATTACTACGCATGCATCGTGTGCGAGAGCCAAGAGTACCTTTCCTAAAGTAAAGTAAAGGTCGCGCTTAGCTTTAATAGTCGTATCGACAGTTTCGTGTAATGTAACATACGTCATGATAGGGTTGAACAAGTTTACGCATCGGTCGTAAAATTCTTGGGGCGAACTATTCCCCAGTTTAACTATCATGAGATCATTATAAAGGGCGGTCTCATCTCTCTGATCAGAAAAAATATTAATCAAAGCTGTTTGAATGCTATTCCAATCTTGAGCTATACCGTTCGAAATAATTACTCTTGCGGCGGGTCCAGTAATCTTATTTAAGACATTAATCTTATTTAAGATACCATTCACGAGACATAGTTTAGCTAAAGCATTACCTTCGTTTTAATTTATATATTCCTCTACGATCTGATCACAAAAACTTATAAAGCGAGGCAAAATGTGCGAGTTACCATTGAATTCGGGTGTTAGGCGTAAGGCCTTAAAAATTACGTCAACGTCAGTCATTATTGCGGATCCTAGGCCGCGTGGTTTCTCAGTATCACTCAAAAATTTATTTAAATCTACACATATATTCCTATTTGTATCTAAGTTAAGTCTACGGGCCACCCTATTATATGCAGGCCCTCTAGGGGTGGATATCCTAGGATGAAAAATCTTGGCGGTAAAATAAAAGGTAAATCTATATCTATATATCTATACAAATAAATAAAATTGAAGTGTCTGTTTGTAATGTCAAAATTACAGATTTTTACCAAATGCATATGAAAGTATATACGGTACTAATAACAAAAATACAATTTTTAAAGTTTTTGTCTGTCTGTCCGTCTGTCTGTCTGTCTGTCTGTTTGTTCCGGCTAATCTCCGAAACAGCTGGACCGATTTTAACGGGATTTTTACTGGCAGATAGCTGATGTTACAAGGAGTAACTTAGACTACTTTTATTTCATAAAAAGTATTAGGTTCCGGATGCCGTGTAGTGGCGGTCAAGAATATCCACTACCCCATATCCTCCCGTGGGTGTCGTAAAAGGCGACAAAGGGAAACAGGCGGGAGGTGGACAGCAGCATCTTCCTGATAATTGCCAAAAGTACAATAAAAAAACTGCGGTTGCCAACCCGCTCGCCAAGCGTGGCAACTATGGCAAATACCCTCCAATGATCAAAACAACAAACAGACGGCCCCCAGTCCCCGGCGGCCCCGCTATTCCTGGCTACGGTGGCGACCATGGTAACGGCGGGGCAGGGGGTGCTAAGAATCTCCGGTGGAGGTTCGGTTGCCACCTACGACGACTCGACCTGGCAACGTACAACGCACGCACCCTGAGGACTGACGAGAAGATCGTGGAGCTGGAAGAAGAGATAGACAAGTTGCGCTGGCATATTATAGGATTATCCGAAGTCCGAAGAGAGGGGGAGGACACGGTAATCCTCGAATCCGGCAACTTGCTCTATCACCGGGAGGGCGACCATCTGTCCCAAGGAGGTGTCGGATTTATCGTCCACAAGTCTCTCGTTAACAACGTTGTAAAGGTCGGGAGTGTGTCGGCGAGGGTTGCGTACCTTATACTCAGAATCACCAAACGGTATTCGCTGAAGGTCATACAGGTTTACGCGCCAACCTCGGCACACCCCGATAAGGAGGTGGAGGAAATGTATGAGGATATCTCTAGAGCCATGCATTCCTCCAAAACCCAATATACGGTGTTAATTGGAGACTTCAATGCAAAACTAGGCACAAAAGAGAACGGTGAGCTGAAAGTAGGGAAATTTGGAATAGGGCAACGGAACCCAAGGGGCCAGCAGCTGGCCGACTTCATGGAGAAAGAGGGACTCTTTATGATGAACTCTTTCTTCCAGAAGCGGCCCCACAGGACGTGGATCTGGTCGAGCCCCGACGGTTCGACAAAAAATTAGATTGACTTCATTATGACGACCAGACGACAACTGTTCAGTGATGTCTCAGCGATCGCGAGGGTGAAAACCAGCAGCGATCACCGAATGGTTAGAGGCACACTGAACCTAAATGTTAAGTTGGAGAGGTCTCGTCTGATGAAGTCAACGCTCCGTCCCCCTCGTGCTCTAATCCAAAGTCCCGAAACCTTTCAGCTCGAGTTACAAAACCGTTTTCAGTGCCTAGAAGACTGCAATGAAGTGGACGATATGAATGACAAGCTCGTGGAAATTGTCCATTCGGTCGGAGCTAAGTTCTGCAAGACCCGCCGCAGAAGAACACAAAAACTCTCCGATCACACTCTTAATCTCATGGCTGTTAGACGGGAGCTGAAGCTACATTCTTCAACAGATTTCACAGCATACAGGCAACTGAACAGACAGATCTCTAAATGCATGCGGCAAGACTTACGCAACTTCAATGCAGCTCGTATTGAAGAAGCGATCGAGCGGAACCAAGGCTCCAAAGTCTTTGCCTGAGATCTGTCTGCCAGAAAGAGCCAACTGTCAAAGCTGAAGACCGAATGTGGCAGCATCGTTACCGGGGCACCTGCGATTTTGAGTGAGATTGAGAGGTTCTATGGAAAGCTGTACACGTCATCGTTGGAGCCACACGCAAGTGTGAGTAACGATCCAAGAGCGAGTCTTATTCGACACTATTCCGAAGATATCCCGGACGTCAGTCTGAGCGAGATTAGAATGGCTCTCCAGGACCTTAAAAACGGCAAGGCCACAGGCGAGGATGGAATTACAGCGGAGCTTCTGAAAGCGGGTGGTAGACCGGTACTTGAAGTCCTTCAGAAGCTCTTTAATTCCGTCCTCCATGGTGGCATTACACCGGAGGCGTGGAGCAGAAGTACGGTGGTCTTGTTCTTCAAGAAAGGTGACAACGCTCTCTTGAAGAACTACAGACCGATTTCCCTTCTGAGCCGCGTCTACGTGCTGTTTTCGAGAGTCATTACGAATCGTCTCGCGCGCAGACTTGACGACTTCCAGCCTCCCGAACAAGCCGGTTTCAGAAAGGGCTTTAGCACTTATACATACCCTACGGCAAATTGTACAGAAGTCCGAGGCGGTGCTCAGTCCCTTCAGCGGTGCTAAGTTGACTGTCGGTATATCGAAATGCTGAAGTGTTTGTACAGTAGAGCTACGATGGCTATCCGAGTACAGAACCAGAGTACGAAACCTATCCAATTGCAGAGAGGTGTAAGACAGGGTGATGTTATATCCCCGAAACTCTTCACCGCTGCATTGGAAGACGTTTTCAAGCTTCTGGACTGGAAAGGATACGGAATTAACATCAATGGCGAGTACATCACTCACCTACGATTTGCCGACGATATAGTCCTCATGACAGAATCGCTGGAGGACCTAAACACTATGCTCAATGACCTCAATAGTGTCTCCCAACGTATAGGTCTTAAGATGAACATGGACAAAACAAAGATTATGTTTAATGTCCATGTCACACCTATGCCGGTAGTTGTTGGGAGCACTAAGCTCGAAGTTGTTGACGAGTATGTTTACCTGGGACAAATAGTCCGACTAGGTAAGTCCAACTTCGACCAAGAGGTCAATCGACGGATTCAACTCGGCTGGGCAGCGTTCGGGAAGCTACGACACATCTTCTCGTCAGAAATACCTCAAAACCTTAAAACAAAATTGTACAACCAGTGCGTGTTGCCAGTGATGACTTACGGAACTGAGACGTGGTCCTTCACTGCTGGCCGTATGAGGAAGCTCAAGGTCGCTCAGCGAGCTATGGAGAGGGCTATGCTCGGAGTTTCACTGCGTGATAAACTTAGGAATGAGGATATCCGCAGTAGAACCAGAGTAACCGACATAGCCCAACGGATTAGTAAGCTGAAGTGGCAGTGGGCCGGCCATATAGCTCGAAGAACCGACAACCGATGGGGAAGAAAGGTTCTCGAGTGGCAGCCTCGTACCGGTAGGTGAAGTGTAGGGCGTCCCCCCACAAGATGGAGTGACGACCTGGTAAGACATGCAGGAAGTCGATGAATGCAGGTGGCTCAGGACCGTGCTTTGTGGTATTCTTTGGGGGAGGCCTATGTTCAGCAGTGGACTTGTGAAGGGCTGTAATGATGATGATGATGATGATTAGGGTTCCGCGCAAAAAATTAAAACCCTAAAAAAAAGCGGGCGAAGTCGCGAGGAACAGCTAGTTATAAGTAAAAAGGAAAGCAACACAGAAACGATTTCAGTGTACTTACATAAACTGCATTCTGGTTCCTATGAGAACGATTTCTTGATTCCCGCGATCGCTCGCGACGGTAGCGATCTTTTAACGACGCCGTGAGAAACCCCTATCAAAACTACCTCAAGTCGCCTTGAGTATTCTACCGACTGCGCCAAATATAGTATAGTAAGTAACCACAGCCGGAGGAACCAAAAAAAAAACAAAATTATTTTAATAAATTTATTAAAAAATAATTTTACAATTAAATTTAAGTCTAAGTCTAATCGATACAGAATTATCGATTTGATTTTATACAATAACAATGTTGCATTCCAGTAAACGCGCATTGACGTCAATTGGGGTGCAGAGTTAGCAGCGATGATCACGTTGCGTCCGGGTTGCGACACATGTGGGTCAGCAGGTGCTGTATCGAGGTCATCACTTATTGCAAATTATTAGGATGAGCTTGAATAACACCTTCCAATGAGACATATATTTTATCGAAACAAAAACAACGTTTTTAGTTTTACAGTTAAAAATTGGCGCGATTATAGAAAACCCTGTACTACCCATGCGGTTAAAGAATGGGATTTAAAATCAATGCCTCAAAAACAAAATACATAATTTTCTCTGCAAAAAATAAAAAAATTAAAAGTCACAAGCCTCTCACCATTGATGGTGAAATACTAACTAAAGTTCATAATGAGAAATATTTAGGCCTTGTTCTTGACAGTCAGCTTACCTGGAAACAGCATATTGAAAAGATCCATAGTAAAATCTACTCATTAACAGGAGCTTTAAAAACAATAGTTCGATGTCTCCCGAGACATGTCAAATATACCATATATAACTCTTTGGTCAAGCCTCATTTAGATTATTTGATTGAGGTGTGGGGCTCAGCCACTAAATCAACCCTGCAAAAACTACAAGTAACACAAAATAAAATCATAAAAATATTATTCCAATATAACTACTTAACACCAACCATTCAAATATATAAAGAAACAAAGTTATTTAACCTAGCCCAAACGTACAAATATAAAATATGCATTTTTATTAGAAAAATACTTACTAAAGATACTCACTCTCAAATAACATTTACAAAAAAGATCGATTACCATAAACGTATAACAAGGCAGGCTAATAACCTATGTTTGAGAATACATAGAACAAACTATGGAAGAAGGAGTATCCTCTACGAGGGAGCTCAACACTATAACAAATTACCTAAAAACATTAAAGAAGCAAAATCCCTGCCCACTTTTAAGAAATTACTAAAAAGCCACATTTTAAAGGATTTTTCATAATAACTTAATATTCACAAACCACAAATCTAAATATATGAAGTACACATACAACGTAAATAATAATATTTTCCACAAAACAATTGTATAGAAATAATACATTATATTTACTGTTATACAATATGATTATACATGTGCGACAATATATTATATATACACATATGTATGTATGTATGTATGTAATAATGTGTATGTATGTATGTATGTAATAATGTGTGTGTATGTATGTATGTAATAATGTGTGTGTGTGTGTGTGTGTGTGTGTGTGTGTGTGTGTGTGTGTGTGTGTGTGTGTGTGTGTGTGTGTGTGTGTGTGTGTGTGTGTGTGTGTGTGTGTGTGTGTGTGTGTGTGTGTGTGTGTGTGTGTGTGTGTGTGTGTGTGTGTGTGTGTGTGTGTGTGTGTGTGTGTGTGTGTGTGTGTGTGTGTGTGGTGTGTGTGTGTGTGTGTGTGTGTGTGTGTGTGTGTGTGTGTGTGTGTGTGTGTGTGTGTGTGTGTGTGTGTGTGTGTGTGTGTGTGTGTGTGTGTGTGTGTGTGTGTGTGTGTGTGTGTGTGTGTGTGTGTGTGTGTGTGTGTGTGTGTGTGTGTGTGTGTGTGTGTGTGTGTGTGTGTGTGTGTGTGTGTGTGTGTGTGTGTGTGTGTGTGTGTGTGTGTGTGTGTGTGTGTGTGTGTGTGTGTGTGTGTGTGTGTGTGTGTGTGTGTGTGTGTGTGTGTGTGTGTGTGTGTGTGTGTGTGTGTGTGTGTGTGTGTGTGTGTGTGTGTGTGTGTGTGTGTGTGTGTGTGTGTGTGTGTGTGTGTGTGTGTGTGTGGTGTGTGTGTGTGTGTGTGTGTGTGTGTGTGTGTGTGTGTGTGTGTGTGTGTGTGTGTGTGTGTGTGTGTGTGTGTGTGTGTGTGTGTGTGTGTGTGTGTGTGTGTGTGTGTGTGTGTGTGTGTGTGTGTGGTGTGTGTGTGTGTGTGTGTGTGTGTGTGTGTGTGTGTGTGTGTGTGTGTGTGTGTGTGTGTGTGTGTGTGTGTGTGTGTGTGTGTGTGTGTGTGTGTGTGTGTGTGTGTGTGTGTGTGTGTGTGTGTGTGTGTGTGTGTGTGTGTGTGTGTGTGTGTGTGTGTGTGTGTGTGTGTGTGTGTGTGTGTGTGTGTGTGTGTGTGTGTGTGTGTGTGTGTGTGTGTGTGTGTGTGTGTGTGTGTGTGTGTGTGTGTGTGTGTGTGTGTGTGTGTGTGTGTGTGTGTGTGTGTGTGTGTGTGTGTGTGTGTGTGTGTGTGTGTGTGTGTGTGTGTGTGTGTGTGTGTGTGTGTGTGTGTGTGTGTGTGTGTGTGTGTGTGTGTGTGTGTGTGTGTGTGTGTGTGTGTGTGTGTGTGTGTGTGTGTGTGTGTGTGTGTGTGTGTGTGTGTGTGTGTGTGTGTGTGTGTGTGTGTGTGTGTGTGTGTGTGTGTGTGTGTGTGTGTGTGTGTGTGTGTGTGTGTGTGTGTGTGTGTGTGTGTGTGTGTGTGTGTGTGTGTGTGTGTGTGTGTGTGTGTGTGTGTGTGTGTGTGTGTGTGTGTGTGTGTGTGTGTGTGTGTGTGTGTGTGTGTGTGTGTGTGTGTGTGTGTGTGTGTGTGTGTGTGTGTGTGGTGTGTGTGTGTGGTGTGTGTGTGTGTGTGTGTGTGTGTGTGTGTGTGTGTGTGTGTGTGTGTTGTGTGTGTGTGTGTGTGTGTGTGTGTGTGTGTGTGTGTGTGTGTGTGTGTGTGTGTGTGTGTGTGTGTTGTGTGTGTGTGTGTGTGTGTGTGTGTGTGTGTGTGTGTGTGTGTGTGTGTGTGTGTGGTTGTGTGTGTGTGTGTGTGTGTGTGTGTGTGTTGTGTGTGTCTGTGTGTGTGTGTGTGTGTGTGTGTGTGTGTGTGTGTGTGTGTGTGTGTGTGTGTGTGTGTGTGTGTGTGTGTGTGTGTGTGTGTGTGTGTGTGTGTGTGTGTGTGTGTGTGTGTGTGTGTGTGTGTGTGTGTGTGTGTGTGTGTGTGTGTGTGTGTGTGTGTGTGTGTGTGTGTGTGTGTGTGTGTGTGTGTGTGTGTGTGTGTGTGTGTGTGTGTGTGTGTGTGTGTGTGTGTGTGTGTGTGTGTGTGTGTGTGGTGTGTGTGTGTGTGTGTGTGTGTGTGTGTGTGTGTGTGTGTGTGTGTGTGTGTGTGTGTGTGTGTGTGTGTGTGTGTGTGTGTGTGTGTGTGTGTGTGTGTGTGTGTGTGTGTGTGTGTGTGTGTGTGTGTGTGTGTGTGTGTGTGTGTGTGTGTGTGTGTGTGTGTGTGTGTGTGTGTGTGTGTGTGTGGTGTGTGTGTGTGTGTGTGTGTGTGTGTGTGTGTGTGTGTGTGTGTGTGTGTGTGTGTGTGTGTGTGTGTGTGTGTGTGTGTGTGTGTGTGTGTGTGTGTGTGTGTGTGTGTGTGTGTGTGTGTGTGTGTGTGTGTGTGTGTGTGTGTGTGTGTGTGTGTGTGTGTGTGTGTGTGTGTGTGTGTGTGTGTGTGTGTGTGTGTGTGTGTGTGTGTGTGTGTGTGTGTGTGTGTGTGTGTGTGTGTGTGTGTGTGTGTGTGTGTGTGTGTGTGTGTGTGTGTGTGTGTGTGTGTGTGTGTGTGTGTGTGTGTGTGTGTGTGTGTGTGTGTGTGTGTGTGTGTGTGTGTGTGTGTGTGTGTGTGTGTGTGTGTGTGTGTGTGTGTGTGTGTGTGTGTGTGTGTGTGTGTGTGTGTGTGTGTGTGTGTGTGTGTGTGTGTGTGTGTGTGTGTGTGTGTGTGTGTGTGTGTGTGTGTGTGTGTGTGTGTGTGTGTGTGTGTGTGTGTGTGTGTGTGTGTGTGTGTGTGTGTGTGTGTGTGTGTGTGTGTGTGTGTGTGTGTGTGTGTGTGTGTGTGTGTGTGTGTGTGTGTGTGTGTGTGTGTGTGTGTGTGTGTGTGTGTGTGTGTGTGTGTGTGTGTGTGTGTGTGTGTGTGTGTGTGTGTGTGTGTGTGTGTGTGTGTGTGTGTGTGTGTGTGTGTGTGTGTGTGTGTGTGTGTGTGTGTGTGTGTGTGTGTGTGTGGTGTGTGTGTGTGTGTGTGTGTGTGTGTGTGTGTGTGTGTGTGTGTGTGTGTGTGT